>OW386294.2:67608433-68923630 GCA_936432065.2 Rutpela maculata | reverse complement strand
TCTCGGAATTAAAGGCCAAAAGTCAGCCGAGTGGTTGGCAAGCCAAATGCAGAAGGCAGTTATCCTGGGGTCCCTCCGTCTTCTTAGGGCACACGAATCTGGAATCTACAGTCACTAACCCTGCGGGATGCGGGGAGTGGCTATGGATACTTCGCTGGCGCTTCTCCCGTGAGAATGTCGGAGACACGGGAGAACTGTCCAGCATCGCGCACGCGAAAAAAAAAATAATAATAAAATAATACATTTACATTTTTTTTAAACACATTATATAAAATAGTACATTTAATAATAATAATACAATAATAATAATATTTATTTACATTAATTTACATAGCACATACTCATATATTAATTAGATAAAAGTGTAAATAAATATTGAGAATAGTGGCAGACTATAATAGTTACTAAAAGTAGGTGTCCGAGACTTCCTTAAGTTTTCGAAAAAACTTGACTGTAGGTCTCGAATTCCTAGGGAGTAATATATTTTTTCAACACTATTGCTACATCAAATGTAATAAAATACTAAAATAACAATAAGAAAATCAAATAATAATAGGTGACTAAAGTGATACTTAAGTATTATACAATACGTAAACATGTATATACATTATACGTACACATATCTTATGAAAAGGGAAGAAACAAATGTAGTGGTACACTCTCTGTCCAATGGTCTTACTTTTTTTGGGTAATAATAGATTTTTTTGTGTTTTGTGTCTTGTATTATGTATATGTGAGATAGAATCCGTTATTAATTTCTTTCTTTATTTTTTATTTATTTCAGCCCAAGTCTCTCCTTCTACGAATAGTACTGTGTCATCAGCAAATGACACTATGTCTCCTTAACCGTCTAGGTTAAGAAGATCATTTATATATATTATGAATAAAATAGGTCCCAAAATAGTTCCTTGTGGAATACCAAATGTTATTTTTTGTTTATCACTGATGTTGGTGCCTATTTCTACCGACTGATATCTGTTTTCCAAGTAGCTGCTAAGTAACTTGAAAGTCTGTCCCCGTATTCCGATATTTTGGATTTTGCGTAGAAGTAATTCATGGCTTACTGTAACGAAAGCTTTTGCCAAGTCAATGAAAACTCATGCACATGGTTTGGCTAAGTCTAAACAATTATAAATTTAAATAAAAGCATTACTTTACAATGACGGATCAAAATGATGGGTAAAATATTCTGAAACACAGTAAAATGACTTTTCACATAAATATTCATGGAATTACACGAGTAACTATTACATGAGGTATGAAGCTCCTGGTAAATGTCTTTCAGACTTATTTTGCTATTTTGTAGTGTGATTAAAACCAAAAAGTCACTTCTACCCTCTCCAGCTTTGCTGTCAGTGCTAAGTCTGATAAAGGGAGAGGGGAAGTGATATGGTTGCACCGAGTTACGTCAGATTGGTTAAAATCATAGGCGGCGCATTTCTACAAAAAAATAAGGTAATTCTTTTGGTCATATTTTTTTAATTTTTCATTTTTTTAACTGCTTTCGGTGGGGACAACCCACTGATAAACTTTCCGCATGTTGTGGTAAATCACCCTGCATTTTTCTTAACATTATTTTATTTTAGAAAGGAATTAGTTTATTGCTTAATTTAATCAGCATTATTACCAGTTATTATAACTACCGATTATGCAAATAGTACAAACTAAAGATTTCTCAATGCGCTATAATGTAGAACTATGGACAAGTGCTACTGTTATTAAAAACATTTCATATAATATAGATGTAATAGACATGATGTAAAATCAGACACAGTTTAGTCTCGCATTGGATAATTAAGACTCTAATATCCTTTGTAAAATAATTGCAACAGTTACAATAAAAAAATATGTGAATTTTATATCAATACTTTTCAATTCCTTTTCATCCTCCTTATCCCTAAACGGCTCCGTTACATAGACAGTCCCCAAATCCAAATCCAAGACTGTTCGTAATGGGGTTACACATTTGAAAGAAAGCAGAAAACATCCATTGTCCACAAACATTGCCGATGTGGGCACTGGGAACCGAATTTCTTACATGTGGTATGTGTTTTTTATATTGTTTAAATATGTATAGGTTTCCCATGATTTTCGAAATTCGCTATATTTTGTAGGTAACTGGTTGACTGGTACTTGCTTAAAATATTCGCTCTTTTTATTTATGCAAATAAAACTGTTTTTTTCTGTTTCCTCATTTGAAAACTCCTAAATAATTCGCAACATCTCGAGGAATTGTGAGATTTTTTTTTATCTATTTATTTAACGTCGGTCTATTTCCGCTACCAGGGCCTATCACCGACGCCAGGAGACGAGCTATCCCCAACCTGGAAATTTTGCCGAACCTCTTCCCTTAAGAAGAGTAGGGATCTTTTACTTGCCTAACATTTAATAGACGGTCCGCCTGCTTTACATCCCCTCCGAAGGATGGTATATCCACTACGTAATCCTCTTCTGAAATTGCGTAACTTCCGCGTATACACTGATATACAAGCCGCTAGAAGGTGGGACGAGAACGCTGTATTTCCCAAGATGGGTCACCCATCCAAGTACTAACCGCGCTCTACGTTGCTTCAACGGAATATCGACTGATATTCACATTGAAGTCGCCTCTACGCTCGCCCCCTAAATTGTGAGATTCAGTTTGTGAAGAAATTAATCGGCATGGTAAAGCGTGTTGTGTGACTAACACGCTTGGTTACACTGTCTATCACATACTGGGTTCGATCATCAGCTCCGACGTTGTCAATGTCGGTGAGTAATTGATGTTGTCTGGGTTTCTTCAGACATTTTACCTCCTTCCGTATAGCTTTAGCTTTGAATTTGTGGGCTTTCTAATATATATTCTGTGCTATGTTATGTTAATTATGTGGTGTAAATAATATCACTGAAAGTTTGATGAATCGAGTACATCGTTGCAGAATAGGAGGCGATATTTCGAAGAATTATTACACAGCTCCACAAAATAAAAGAAGTGATCTATTCCTGGAACTCCATTGGGTGACCCCCATGTATTTCGACGTGCTGAACACGATTTCGGTGTCCGTTTAGCTCCATCACCCACCATTTTTTTGTAAATCGCGAAAATAACCTAAAAAAAACTAATCATTTGGGTTATTTTCACGATTTACTAAAAATTTATGGGTGATGGAGCTAAACGGATACCTGATTCGTATTCAACGTGTCGAAATACATCGAACTTATCCAGTGGAGTCCCAGAAACAGACCACTTTTTATTTTTTCTTTGTGCGTCATCAGGTGTTCATTTAGCTCCATCACCCACCAATTTTTTGTAAATCCCGAAAATAACCTAAATATGACTGTTTTCTTAGGTATTTTTGCGATTTACAAAAAAAATGGTGAGTGGTGGAGCTAAACGAAGACCTGATTCGTATTCATCACGTCGAAATACATGGGGGTCACCCAATGGAACAGACCACTTTTTTTATTTTGTGGAGCTCTGTTATGCTTTATTTAACATTTTTGTTCATCATTAAACATAAAGAGATTAGTTTTATGTCCATTACAATTTCCTTCCGTATTTCTTTCCTAACCTACCCTACTTTATCTTTTAATCTGGCATGACCATGAAAGCACAATAGTAACTGTCCAATTAAAAACTTGCATCAGAAAATTCATTTAAAATGTTGAATGCCATGTCATATAATTTTTACCATATAATTGTATATTTTGATTTAAGTATATTTAAAAAATTGCCGGAAATACCTGTGAAAATGTGTACATCTTTTTATTTCTCCCTGACCTGCTATACGATAACATTTCCCTAAATTAAAAGCAAGGCAGCAGAGAGGGTGAACCGCATTTTTCAGTTACACCATGTATTTTTAAATATATTCCGCTGTTTACGTTTTCCTTAGTTTGCAGTCATTTAAACACGTTGGGGTTGAAAGCATAAACTTAAATTACTGGAAAATAACACAGGAATGAAAACTTTTTCTAGAAATTGTATATTTTGTAACTTTCAACCGCAACAATGTCTGCCTCAATTATTATTATTTAACTTACCTTTATTAATTTTGTTTGATTTTGGTAGTCGAAATTAAGGCCAAATATGTATTTATGCCCAGGTTGTATATTCAAGTCAAAGTTTGATACAATGGCTTTGAAAGTTTGGTATGGCGTGGAAATTTGCAGGTTATTCTTCATGGCAAATATATCCTACAAAATCAACAGAATTAAGTTGAAATTAACAATGCGTGAATAAAACAATAATTCTTTCTTAACATTAGCAGTTTTACAAATTCAATGCTTACTTTAAATTCTGTACGTCTCAAATTATATCTAAGTATATTAATATTACATAATAATGATGATAATAAGAGGGCCGGATTATCTATAAGGCTAACTAGGCTATAGCCTAGGGGCGACAATGCGTGAAGGGGCGCGCTAGGGCATGAGGGGCGTCGCAAGCTCTTTGCGCTCTCTGCTTATTAAAAAAATATATATTTTTTTCATTTCCTTCTCTCTGCTCATCAATTTTGGTTTCAAAAAATTTTTTACCCCCACTCATCAATTTTGAAATCCGGGCTAAAACATTTTTCATATTTCTCCCCTCCCGCTCGTCAATTTTGAAATTTTGAATTTGGACAAATGTTTTTTTTCAGATTTATCAATTTTGAAACCCTGACGAAAAATTTTTTTTCGAGAGGTCAACCGTACCCAAAATTTTGTACACCAGATTTCCTCTCTAACGAAGATTACACAGATTTCCTCGAATTTCGAGTCGGATATCCTCTAGATTCCCTCAGATTTCCTTCAGGATTTTTTTGGCAAGTTCACAAAATTTAAATAAAAAGTACATTTTTGATGAATTAGGTACATTTTATGTTACTTTAAAAGGGGGGGGGGGGGGAGAACTATTAGTGATCCTAGTAGGTTCATTTAGAATTTGACTCATATTACGAACATTAAGATTAAGATTATTATTGTTCAGATTAAACATGTTTACATTGACATCATCAACAACCATAACACTGTATTTAAGGAAGTCAGGTTGTCTCATCGAACAGCAGCACAAACTTTTATTCTCCTCATACCATTTATACATATAAACGTTAATATTAGCAGGATTTACAGATTATATAACGCCTGTATTTGAAATTAATTTTTTAGAAATTCTTCGACGTTTCGCAAAATGATAATTTAAAAATTTATTTTATTTGTGGATTTTCACTATTGTCACTATATATAAACTATGTTGTAGGATGCTTGGGGATCAAATAACACAGCCCCACAAAAAAAATAGCAGTTCTGTACCAGAGACGTGAATACATAGATTTTGTGTATTTTTTTATGCTGAATCCGAATCCGCAGCCATAAATATGGGTTACCCAGGTAGTTTTTGAGTAAAACGCAAAAACATCCCCTAAAATAGAGTGATACGGTAAAGCTTTATAATGAAATGTAACAATATGTGGGGTCGCTGATTGTGAATCTGAAGTACGAATCAGAAAATTCCTGAATAAAAGATGGCGTATCCAATATGGCGGATGTAAAAAACGGAAAAGCATTCAAAATTTGAAGATTATGGCTGAAACTTCTTACTCGGGTGTTTTTGGAGTCGCTGATCACGTTTCTGGGGTCTTAATTCGCAAGTTCTTAAATCCAAAATGGTGGACCCATTATGGCGAATTAAAAAGTACCATAGAAATTGGTATTTATCACCCATATGAATGTTTTAAAAAATTGAGGCATTTGAGTAAAAATAGGCAAATGTCTAAAAATGAGAAACAAGGAATATAAATTCGATTTGCAGTATGCAGTCTCGCTTAAATGTGATAGTGAGGACAAATAAAATAGTTGGAGCCAAATATATAAAACTGATCATCGTGGCAATATCGTGGGCAATTATAGTTTAGAGCTTGAAAGTACCCTTTCCTAACGAGTTACATGAGCTGGGTGGAAAATTTGAATGGCGAATAGTACATTATTATTAATAATCTTATGACCACGTCGGGGTAGCTGTCAGTTTGACATCCGTCAAAGTGACATTTACTCCCTTTGACACCTGCCAGTTTGACATCTGTCAAAATGACGTTTATCCTGCTTGACATCTGTCAGTTTGACAACCGTCAGTTTGACATCTGTCCGTTTGACATGTAAAACTGACAGATCTGTCACTTTGACATCTGTCAAAATGACTTTTATCCCTTTTGACACCTGTCCGTTTGACATCTGCCAGTTTGACATTTGTAAGTTTGACAGACAATTTTTTTTTATACAATTTTTACCAGAGGATCGTGATCAGCGACTCCAAAAACCCCCGAGTAACAAGTTTCAGCCATAATCTTCAAATTTTGAATGCTTTTCCGATTTTTTACATCCGCCATATTGGATCCGCCATCTTTTATTTAGGAATTTTCGGATTCGGACTTCAGATTCGTAATCAGCGACCACAAAAACCCGCGGTAACAAAATTTAAACCAAACCATTGAATAGAAAAATATGTGACGGGGTAAGAAATACCTAGGCCTGCAGAGGTGGTTTCAAGCCCCTTAAAAATAAGATTATATTATATTTTTTAGGTATATTGTCTGTCAACCTACATTTGTATAGTTGGAATTACAAACTACGAGGCTATGGCTTTTCACATTGTTTTGCATTATAACATCCATTATTTGATTTTAGAGGTGGAATTAACCCCCTCGTAGGGGTGGGTATGGATTTAATTTGCAAGTATTTCTTTCTAATGCTCAAAATCTTATTTTAAAATGTTTTCTCAAAGTATTTACATATTGCTGCATTTCATTATAAAGCTTTGCCGTATCACTCTATTTTAGGGGATGTTTTTGCGTTTTACTAAAAAACTACCTGAGTAACCCATATTTTTGGCTGCAGATTCGGATTCAGCATAAAAGAAAATACACAAAATCTATGTATTCACGTCTCTGGTACAGAACTTTTATTTTTTTTTGTGGGGCTGTGTAATCAGTGCACGTATAAACTTCAGTACGAGTAATTAATTTGTGCATGAATGAAGGCGAAAAAGGTATTTTTAGCACATTTAGGTTAAATTTTCTCGAAATCCTGACGTGATGGCGCAAAACGGACTACGGCATCGTGTTCAGCAAGTCAAAAACCTTCGGGATACGGTAATGGAATCCCATTGGTCGGGCATTTTTTTTTTAAACCTGTGTTATGTATTATTCAATTTCTGGTATTCACAGACAAAATCATTTAATTAAGGTAATTTTATGTTTAATTTCAAACCACAGTTTTAATTCTCCACAAGGCCATTTATGAATATTACTTGTAAATATTGACAGATTTATATTTAACATCGGACATGACGGTTTCTTTCATTCCAATCAATTGTTGAACCCTTCCGTCTATATTATTAATATTTGATGAGCATTCTTTACATATTAATTTATCATTAGTAATTAGGCTTAAGGATTACAAAAAGGTAAATAGCTAGAATAATCTTTTAGTTATACAATACCCGTTATATGAGCTAACGCGCAAGAAATTTCAGTCACGTGGGATCAACATGACTGATATGAACTCTGCTAACTTATTGCATAATCTGTCGACGGCGACATCCTTGATAAATAAGGACTTTTTGACCTTACAATGGAACTTCTCGTATTTTCTCATAATATAACTACCTGTGAATAAAAAATATCTCTTATGTGATCTTTGAAACGTAAAATTTGGAATTCTCATTCCCATAATTTGAGATTAAATAACAATTTTAAAAATACTTCAGCCGTCATTAACATACAACGATGCGAAAAACTATTAAAAAGCTGAGTTAAATTGAGAACCGCTTAATTAAAACTGAGCTTTGAATATAATAATCAATCTATCATTTGATCTGTGAATAATTCTTACAAGATTTCTTTTTATATACAGGGTGTTTCATCTAAAAGTCCCCGGGTCATTCATTATCTCGTAAAATAATAAAAATATTTAAAATTTGTATATCGCCGATAATTGATAGCAAAAAAGGTCTTAAACAACTGCAATTAGAATTGTTCCTTCGCGGTGCGCAGAGATGGCGCTGCGGTGAGAAATTATTTTTAGATGGCTGGAACCTTGAAACATGATTCATACGATTAATGAATAAATTGTGAATAATTTTGATAATATAGAAAATTTTGTAAAATCCGGCCGTTTTGGAGGTAAGTACATGATTTTTCTTCTTCATTTTTTTGTTTATGTAGATTTTTAAAACTCCTGTATCTTTTTAGTTAAAAATGTTAAAACATTTGTTATTTAACGCCTTATTAAATGCAATACTCCTTCTATTATTACATGTTTTGAAAATTTTTACTAATTTCAAATTTTAAAAATTAGTTGCATTTGAAAAATTCTAAAAATTATAAAAATTTTCAAAATATGTAATAATATAAGAAGTATGGAATTTAATAAGACAAAAGTTCTAAATAATTGGTGTTCTAAAATGATAAACAGAAAAGTTACAGGAGTTTTCAAAATTTACAGAGGCAAAAAATGAGGAAAGAAACTCATGTAACTCCAAAACGGCTGGTATTTTCAAAATTTTTTACATAATCAAAATTATTCACAATTTATTCATTAATCGTATGAATCATGTTTCAAGGTTCCAGCCATCGAAAAATAATTTCTCACCGCAGCGCCATCTCTGTGCACTTCGAAAGAACAATTCTAACTGCAGTTATTTAAGACCTTTTTTGGTGTCAGTTATCTGTGATTTACAAATTTTAAATATCTTTATTAGTTTACGTGATAATGACCCGGGGACTTTTAGATGAAACACCCTGTATACTATTGTAGGGGGAATTACCACATCCATCAATTAATGGCTTCCACAAAAGAATAATTGTCGCCACCAGGGGCGCAGCCAGGGGGGGAGCCGTCCTCCATGAACCAAAAATAAAGACGCATAATCTCTATTAGTACAAAGCAGTATTCAAACTATCCCTTGAAATAAATATTTTGTAATTAATGCCAATATTATCTAGTATCCGTTTACAAAAATTTTCTGAAAAGTTTTCCTCATCCTCTGGAGAGGCCGGTTCTATTGCCCCCCCCCAATGAATTTTCTGGCTGCACCACTGATCGCCACGGCCGTCATATGGGAAATATAGCTAGCAAAACATATTTTTCTCAATTATCTTTTTTCTTGTTAGTTCTATCCTAAAATTAGGCATTACCAATATTGTAGGAAATAAAAGAAGCTGCAACAATTTTTCTCTGTTGTTAATACTTTCCAATTTACAGAATCCAGAAAGGTGAACATGTGTGTTACAGTAGATTTTTGCAATTATCTCTGTCGCCGTTGCTCCTACGTAAGTAGTAATTATTAATGTTATTATCAAGATTGTAGATAATAAAATGTCCCAATTGAACAATTTTCTTCCACGAATTGTTTAAAAATTACAGCAACTCGAAGCTTGAAAAAATTTTTCGAATTTCGGAAACATGTCTGTCGTCGTTGTTCCTACATTATTAACACTCATTACTATTATCTTCATAATCAATTTCATTGACTTAAAGTAGTGTTATTTGTTTAAAACAGTGTATTTTATTACAGTTTTTCGAGCTCCAGCAGATTTGTCAACACAACAGTTTTTATCTTTTGCTAATGCTTTACGATTTACACTTGCCGAAGAAGCTGAAAAACTGTGCTTCTCTCCAGATTTTTGCAATTATCTCTGTGACTGTTGCTCATACTAGACCAGGAGCCCGTCGGCCACTAATTGTGTGTCATAAGTTTACTCCCAAAATGTGTGAAGTCAGGTAAAAAAATGATAAGTTTATGAATGGCAGTCAGGAACTTAGTAAGTATGAAACTCTTTGAAATCTGGTGCGAAGGTCTTGCCTTTCACGATAATTGACGGCGTATCGGCTCTTCCTATCGCATGTACTAATTACCCTTGTAATCGATGAGTATCATAAATTTACGACTGGCGAGCGGATACTTGGTAAGTGTGAACCTCATCATTGCGAGAATACGCGCGCCATCTTTGAGAAGTGGTGCGAAGGTTTTGTCTTTCACGGTAATTGACGACACGCCGTCAATTATCGTGAAAGGCAAGTCCTTCACACGACTTTTTAAAGATGGCGAATGTATTTTCGCACTTGAGGTTCATATTTAACAAGTTCCTGATTGCCATTCATAAACTTTTTTTACCTTTAGTGGAGTAAAAAACAGGGGAAAAGTCGCTTCCTTCTCGAGTTTTTTTTTTTAATCTTAGAGCAAACCTAGATACATATAATTTCGTTAAGTAGGTCGATGTTCATTAGAAATCATGAAATACGACATTTTTCAGTGGTCACGGACATTGTTATTTTTAAAAAGATGTGAATTTTTTTTTTTTAATCATGTTTCTTTGAACATCTAATGCCATAACTCAAAAACGAATGGAGCTATCCACATGAACTTTTTTTTGTTATAAAACACACACTTAAGCGCTTCTATATGTGTATAGTATTGTTAACTAAAACATTTTTAAGTTTGTTAAAAATTTAGATAACCTTGAAAGTTCAAAAAATACGCAGTCAAATTTTCACTAAGCTACAAACTATTTTGTTTTTTTTAAAATTTGTATAACATGCTGCGAAGAAAATAAAGCCAAAAGACCAAACAAGTTTTTGATAGCATAATTTTTATTGTCTTTTATAGTTTAGGTACAGTGATTTTTTTAGAGCGTGCGAATTGCAGAAATTGAGTATTAATACGCCCGCGTCCACTAAAACTAACCAGGGCGGTGTACTATCATTCGTTTTCGTCGAAGGTCAAAATATAAAACCGCTGCCCAAGGAATCACTACTTCCACATCCAGATCTTCTATCCAAGTCTCTCACAACGAAAAAAATTTGAATGTGGAAATCATTTTTTATGGAAATTTAATAATATAATATTTGAAATCGTCTATCCCAAAAACCTATAAAACGATATGCCACATCGGTAGTGAGGCTGAGGGTGGTGGAAGGGGGGTGGTAGTAGTGGTGGATAAAGTAAAAAAGAATTTGAGGCCTTTGGTTCTTGTACACACACTAAATGACAATTTTGTTTTTTTCGCCCCCTTGAATAATGGGGTGGGAGTTGGTAATGGAGGTGGTTAATGCCAAAAAAAAAAATTGAGAGCTTAGCTTCTCTTATATATACTAAATACCAGTTTTATGGACTCTTACTTGCTTAATTTACCTATTTACCTCCATTTACCTAAAACCCTTTAGCGGAATAATCTAGTTCCAGATCTCGTTAAAATACATGGTACGTGTACCAAATTTCAAGTCAATATCTTAAACGGTTCCAGAGTAATTGTGCGCACAAAAAAGTTACAAACAGACCGACAGACAGAATTTTTTTTGCTCAAACTTAAAATCTCGACGTTTCATGACATTCTAAGCCTATTTGGACAATAAAAATTTTCAAAAATATTTTTGTCCATACTATATTTCCACTGAATGTGGAAGTAAAATGTGTAACGATATTCTTTCTCTTATTACCACTTGTATTATATTGTAGAACGGATGGTCATTGTGCGAATTGTGCGTGGATTATCTACTTAAAAAATATTTAAGATAAATAAGCAATCTTTCATTGTAAAATGGAGTGAATTTTATGTGGCGTAGTAATAAAAGAAAACGATAAATTTGTGCACAAGCCATGGAAACAGAGTTTAGAGACTATAATTAGGAAATTAAAAAAGACTTAATTTAGGATGTTTTTTCTTTTTTGTTACCTAATTTAGGCGAAAATAACACGTTTACTCAATTCACAGGTCTACAAAAAAAAATTCTGCTCCAAGGACTAAACCTATCATGCCTTAAGTATTTTTGTGTGCTGAATCCGAATTTGCAATAAAAAAAATTTCTACCGCGAAGATTTCGAGTAAATTCCTGTTTTTATTGTCAAAAAACCGTATTTTGATTATAAAAACCGGGATTTACTTGAAATCTACGCGGTAAATTTTTTTTTTAATTAAAAATTCGGATTCAGCATACAAAAATACATAAGGAATGATAGATTTTTAGTCATTGGAACAGAATTTCTTTTTTTGTAGACCTGTGTACAAAGTGCACCTGTGCCACAGATCTACAAGAAAAAAAGTTCTGTTCCAAACTAAACTTATCATTCCTTATGTATTTTTGTGTGCTGAATCCGAATTTTCAATGTTTGACGTTTGCTCGAAATCTAAGTGGAAAATTCGGATTCAGCACACAAAAATACCACAGGCATGATAGGTTTAGTCCTTGGAGCAGAATTTTTTTTTGTCGACCTGTGTTATTGTGCGGATCTAGGGTAAAAATTCAATGCATGGGAGTTTCGGATAGGGACTCTGACACAGGAAATGTCGGATACAAATATTAAGATTGCCACGTGCTTTAAGAAACTGTCTTTTTTATTTAGCTCCAATAATAACTCAAAAAAGGAAAACTCGATAGTTTACTTTTTATCAAAACACTCCAAAATTATTACTTTTCCTAAACTTCTGTTTATGGGATATTATTAGCCCCCTAGTTGCGCAACCTTTTTTCCATTTTATTATAATATTATTTTTCACCGTTTCCGAGATCCCAATGCAATGCATACTCCATTTAAGATTTTTAATTCCTTTTTGCTTTCAACCTTAGTCCTTAATGTGTCATTGGAAAAAATAAGTTATCCTTTTAGATCCTAAAACGTAATAAAACAGTCCTAAACATAAAAAAATAATAATGAAAAGTTCCGTTACACACAATACATAATCATTATTATTCTTAAGTACGGCGCGCGTACGCTTCGACAATTCCTCCATACTAAAAAATTCGTAACTATTGCTAATAATG
Source organism: Rutpela maculata (assembly GCA_936432065.2). Classification (NCBI taxonomy): domain Eukaryota; kingdom Metazoa; phylum Arthropoda; class Insecta; order Coleoptera; family Cerambycidae; genus Rutpela; species Rutpela maculata. Next base: position 68,910,850 of record OW386294.2, on the reverse strand, counting down.
GAAATATTTTTTTTCTAAAAACTTTTTTAGTCTATTGACTTCATTTTCTTCATAGCATGTTACACAAAATTTTCAAAAACAAAAAAGTTCCTCGCTTAGCGAAAATTTGATGGCGTATTCTCTAAACTGTCAGGGTCATCTACGTTTTTGGCATGTTCACATTTTTTTATTAGCAATCCTATGAATAGAGATAAGCGCTTAAGTGTGTGTTTTATAACAAAAAAAAGTTCACATCGATAGCTCAATTCATTTTTGAGATATGGCAATGGATGTACAAAAAAACATGATTTAAAAAAAAAAAAATTTTACACTTTTTTTTAAATAAGAATATCTGTGACCACTAAAAAATGTCGTATTTTATGTTTTTATGTATAAAATGATTTTGTTGGTAATACCCACTGTGTCTGATCTTGTTCTAAGCTCATAAAATAGAACGACACAATTTTACCTCTTTTTCGCTTCTCTACTGACTTTTTTTTCAAATTTGGGAGAGCGTAGCGCCTCCTTGTACCACTCAAAATGAATGGGAGTCTGGATTCATGATTTTTGGGGGTAAATTAAGAAATCCCTCCAATCCCCATCCGTAAACCTATGCCATATTTGTGGCTGTTTTTTTACTTTTACAAGTCATATTTCATACACATTTGGGGGCCTGCCGTACGTCCCTGTACCAAAAAAAGGGGCTGGCATGGACATTTCTGTGATCTACTACCCCTTATTAACAAAAATTCACACATTTTGGGAGTAAACTTATGACACACAATTAGTGGTCGGCGGGCTCCTGATCTATACGTAGTACGAGTGCATTACGCAATAGTTATCTGAATCTTGATCAATGATCAACCACAAACAGATGTAATTTACACAAAATTTGATATCTCGTATACGGTCATATTATCTGTCTAATGCAGGGATTCCCAACAGGTGGTCCGCGTACCTCTAGGGATCCGCGGACGATGTGTTGGTGCGAAATGTCACTGAGATATTCAATTGTTTTGTATTTTACTTGACTTGCAGTGGTAGATTCTACATAATCTTCATTTTAAGAAGAATTTAAGCTTTTAAGGGGTCCTTGTCAGTATAGCGACCGATGAGGGGGTCCTTGAAAAAATCTTGTTGGGAATCCCTGGTCTAATGCGTAACAACACATTGGCATTTAATGGATTCAAGTCGGCCGAATATATTGATACATCTGGAGTCCCGCAAGGGACAATCCTTGGCCCGTTTTTTTAAATTATATTTGTTAATAACATTGAAAATAATTTAGATAAAGTCATATATTTAATATACGGTGATGATCTAAAACGTTTTTGCAGTATCATACAAAACGTTAATGATTGGTGCACCAATCATAAGTCAGAAACCTCCTGCCCTATAGTTTAGGTCTAGTTCCTGGGTAGTATATAATAATAATAATAATAATAATATATTTCGTCGATAGATATCATACAATGATATGAAATAAATAATTCAATATCGTATTCTATAGTATCTCTTATTTAATAAACTGAAACGTTAAATGATTTACCGAAAAGATTATAGGACGCGATGAATTTCATCACTGTAGACTAAGACGAATTCCCATGGGGCATACAAGGGATCAATCAGTGTTTTCCAGCTTATACTGAGAAAGTGTGATTTAATTGGTTTAATCGGAAATATGAATCCTACGCTGCATTCGGTCTGAAGATCATACCGGAATGTCATAAATTTACCGAGTAACTGAGAGGACAGTAAAGAAGGCGTTACTCTTGGGATTCCTTTGTCTACTTATGGCACATAATGCGGGTATTTAGTTACTAATTTCACAGGTCAAGAGTCAAGTCGGAGACCGCAGAAATTATGTCCGGCATCGCGCAACCGAAAAAAAAAGTGTTCCCAGCCTGACATATTCATTTGGAATATTACGGTATTCAAATATCCGGAAGAACTAAATGGAATGAAGATAACTCTGCTTACAATAATGTTTAGGATGCACAACCCAAAATGCGCAGTTGAAAGGCACACATGCAAATACGCAAGGAAGCAGCATTCAGAAGATTTGTAGAACTGAAGAAATGAACATGCAATCCTTTTTTCTTAGAGAGACACAACAAGATTGTGAAGATCACTGAACGTGAGTTAGCATTGAAGTTCAGACTCTTTACTAATCCACCGATCTTCTATAAGGTTATAAATACATCGACAACATGAATTTTGCCCTTCCCGAATCCTATTATCTTTTATGGGAGAATTACAGATCATTATAGTCCGGGAGCCCGTGTATAATATGACTGACTATCCGGCGAACTTTGACAATATGTAAAATGGATTGTTCTTATATAAGTTAGCAATGAATGGACCGTCAGCCGGTTGGGTAGCGATAGGGGTGGCTGTCAAAGGGTTGAAAACACCTAAAAAAAAAATTAAGGAAAAAATTATCCGGCGAATGCTGAAACTTATATGAGGGGAAGATTATGTTATATAATGAAAGTAGAACATAGTCTGCTGGACGGGGGGCAGTGGATTTAGCGTCAGCTGATCGATAAAACAGAGCAAGAACATGAAAAATTAAAATTATTCGGCAAACTTTAAAATTCGGGTATAAGATAATAATTATACTTCAGATTCACGAAAAATATAGTCAGCTGCAAGTATGTGGGTGGAAAGGTCGTCAGCTGGTACAGCAGAAGTGCTGAGTGTTGACTCGCCTGAGAGGCAGCGCGCACCACATTTCTTGCGTCAGCTGACGACTTTTCCACCCACATACTTGCAGCTGACTGTGTTTACCGTTAATCTTAGTATGAATATTATCATATACCCGAATTTCAAAGTTCACCATAAAGATTTAATTAGTAATATCTATATTGATAACTTAATGTTAGAAAGCGTGCGTGTGGCATTCCCGTGTTTTTTTTATTTATGATGGATTCTTCATACTAAACACAATGAAATAAGTTCCAAATACCTTTGGTAAGATAGGACAAAAATTGTTGCAAATATTGATGACAAAATTCAGCAACCACTGTTGTTTTGCATTTGATACATACCCAAATCCATCTATAAAAGAAATTGAACATGAGCTTCGAGGAACAAGTAGATACCAAAATTTTCAGATACGAGGATAAGAGCAAGAACGCCCGTCCGATTTCGCCAAAGAGTTAAAAAACACCAATTCCAAAGAAGCTCTAATCAAGTTTCTTTCAATGTATTGGGCAAGTGATGAAGTGGCTCCATTCTAAGGTAATAAAACCCAATAACCTAAATACTGAAAACTGCTATGGTTATTGCATTTGAAACAACGATATCTTGTCTAGTGTCGCTCGAGAAACCATGGAAAGCTTATCGTGTCCTAGTCATGAAGAGGCAGGCACTAAAATGATTTTTTATGTATGCCAGCTTAATGAGAACACCAATGTGGTCATAAGATGTTCAAATACTGACATTCCTATCATCATGCTGGGAAACATGAAAAATGTACATATTAATGTGAAAATTTGGATAAAAATGGGCGTAGGAAATAACGAACGATTTTTATATATAAACGATTTGTATTCAGCACTTGGCGAGAACTTGTGTAACACGTTGCCCACTTTCCGCAGTTTCACGGGATATGATTGTAATCCCGCATTTTTTAAGAAAGGAAAAAAAAGCCTTTTACTATATTAAGAAAAAATCAAGAGTTTATTGAAGCATTTAAAAGTTTGAATAATTTACCAGAGGAGAACCTAAATAATGTCGTTAACATAATAGAGAAGTTTGTTTGCACGATGTTGTTTAAAGCTATAAAAAAAACGTTAATGATGCTCGTGTAGCTACCTTCATGAAGGTGTATAAATTTAGCGAAAATTATAACGAATTTCGGTTATCAGACAAAAATTTTGATGCATGTCTCTTGCCACCGTCGAAATTGGAATTTGTACAGCACGTTTTAAGAACTGTATGTATCCACGATTTGGAACAACGCACGCAAACAAGTGCCATCTACATTAGATCCCCTTGGTGATGGGTGGCAGCTCGAGGAAAACAAATTTACTTGCAAGTGGTTTGATGGAGATCAATTACCTCCATCAGTGGAAATGATTATCGGAGATGCCGAAAATACTGAAGGTATTATATCATTTGTGCTTTTCAACCTATTATAATCTGAATCAATTTTTTATAAATAATAATTATTTTTTTTAGATGCGAGTGACAGAGGAAAATGATCTATCATCCACTGAGCATCAAGAAAGTGATGAGTCGGGTGAAGATAAAAATGAGGAAAATCGTTCATCAGAAGCCGAATAAATTCTTCTTTTTTTGCCAAATAAATTTTCTGAGCAGATAATTCTGTATAATTTTGAAATGTAGGACTGTATTAATTTATATTTTCTTAATATAATGTATATTAATAATAAATTGAATATTTAATCAAATAAAAAAAAACTGCGCACGCATGCTTTCTAACATTAAGTTGTCAATATCGATATTACTAATTAAATCTTTATGGCGAACTTTGAAATTCGGGTATTTGATAGTATCCATACTAAGATTAACGATAAACACAGTCAGCTGCAAGTATGTGGGTGGAAAAGTCGTCAGCTGATGCAAGAAAGGTGGTGCGCGCGCTGCCTCTCAGGCGAATCAACACTCAGCACTTTTACTGTACCAGCTGACGACTTCTCCACCCACATACTTATGCAAATAAAATATTTTAACAAATTACCGTTTTCATTGAAAATAATACCAAATATTAAACTCTTTAAAATCAAGGTTCGTATACTTTTACTGAAATATAGCTTTTACAGTGTTCAGGAATATCTGCAATGTAAAGACTTTTGAGATATAAAAATAGTTATGTAGTGTCTATTAATTTATTTATTTCTTGTACTTTTAAATAGTGACTTAATTGGGTATGCATTGAATGTACTTTTAAACTTAAAATTTTTTTAATTCTTAACATTAATGTTTGTACATTTCACTTATTTACGTTTGTACTTGTTAAACACAGGATTGTTTAATCTATATACATTTTAACTTAAATGTTTGTACTTAGTTTTAAGATAAATGGAATTTCTATACCTTATTGACAATATTCAATACTTCTGTAGAAGTCTGATGAAAATAAAGGGTTATTATTATTATTATTATTATACTTGCAGCTAACTATTTTTTTCGTGAATATCAGTATAAATATTATCTTATACCCAAATTTTAAAGTTCGCCGAATAATTTTAATTTTTCCTGTTTTTGGACCTGTTTGATCGATCAGCTAACGCTAAATCCACCGCCCCCCGTCCAGCTGACTATGTTCTACTTTCATTATATAACATAATCTACCCTCCATATAAGTTTCAACATTCGCCGGATAATTTTTGTTCTCCATTTTTTTTTACGTTTTTTCAACCTTTTGACAACCACCCCCACCGCTATCCAACCAGCTGATGGTCCATTCATCGTTAACTTATATAAGAACAATCCATTTTACGTATTGTCAAAGTTCGCCAGACAGTCGTATTATACACGGCTCCCGGGCTATTACATAACCTAACATTCAGAAAGTGATGACTAGAACATTAACTTTTGAGTGACGATGACTATTATCTTTGTTTAGAATTTAATTTTAAGTTTGATTCAAGGAATAGTGATTTTATTTAACTCGATATTAATCTTCATATATTAATAGTCTTCAGGATTAAAACTGTAATTAATTGGGATGTCATCGGCATAAAGGAGGGGTATCGATAAGCTAAGAAAATTGACCCCAATATATGACAAAAAAAATTTAACTATATATTTTTTTTTTATTTCTCATTATTTTAGTAAAATACAGGACACTAACTTAATGCTACAATAAATTAAAAGTAAAAATGACTACGTTTTCTTCACGAGAAAAATCGACAAACTCAGGTCAAAATGGCTTTTTTGGAAATTGTACCCTTTTTTTACTATATCGAGTTTTTTTAAACATGAGCGCATTTTTTTAACATGGTGATTTTTTACATGTTCTTTAGACGTCAACAAATATAAAAATACAAAAATTAAACTGCTAAAAAAATGCGCTCATGTCTAAAAAAACTCGATATAGTAAAAAAAGAGTACAATTTTCCAAAAAAGCCATTCTTACCTCAGTTGGTCGATTTTTCTCGTGAAGAAAACGTAGTTATTTTTACTTTTAATTTATTGTAGCGTTAAGTTAGTGTCCTGTATTTTACTAAAATAATGAGAAATAAAAAAAAATATAGTTAAATTTTTTGTCATATTGGGGTCAATTTTATTAGCTTATAAATACCTCTCCTTTGAACATTATAGAGATCAACATCCGATAAAAGTGGACCTAAGATGAAACCTTGAGGTACTCGCGATAAAATTTTTAATTTGGATGGAAGCACAAGATCTGTATGGTACATACATGTACCAGCATGTACTAGTACAAGCCAGTAAACTTCTGCGTAAGTCAGGGTAAAGTATCTGTTGCAAATACGATTTTAATATGGATATATTAATTTACACCGACATAAAATGGAACTCTTCAGATATTAGTTCAGAAATACTTTTTGACCCACGGACAAGATACACAAGGTGTTTAAAAGATTGGGGCAACGCTTAGCTATAGATTTTTGTCATCGAAACAAATCGACTTAACTCAAGAAGTAGCGGCCTAACTATTTTCGTTTTCAAGATACAGGGTGGTATAGTAATAAAATTGTATTCGTATTTTGTCTCTATCTTGGAGACTATTATACGTATATACAACAAGCACTATTGTCGATTTCAAGAAGTCATACTTGACGTACATCTAGTAGATAAAGCGCTTTTAGCTACAATTGAATTTCTTCGTAATGGTGTATGACAAAATTGTAAATCGCGTATTTCTCTGAAAGGGCGCATTTTATCGTGTTTAAACAATTACACCTTTTCTTTAGGAAAATAAATTGCGTTTCGATTATAATACGAGACAGTGTCCAAAAGCTAACCTCTAAAGTTATGGCTTAAAGTGCCACATAGAACTACTGTAACTAGCACCATCTATAAAATGTGACATCGGCAATATCACCATTGTAATTAACGACTTGAAAAACATGTCGTTACCAACTTTGAACTTTGCATAATAGTTTCCGAGATAGAGACAAAATACAAATAAATTTTTTTACTTTACCACCCTGTATCTTGAAAGCGGAAAAGTTAGACCGCTACTTTTTGGGTTAAATCGACTTGTTTTGATGTCAAGAATTTAAGACTAAGCGTTGTCCCAATCTTTTCGAAACACCCTTTTTATAATTCGCCCCGTATATCAGAAATAAGAAAGAGCTGTGACCCGCTTTTCTCAACATTTTAAAGCGCAATTTTGAAATAGCACGCTTCTTTTCTCTTTCGCAAATGTTTGTGTAAGCAATCCAATACATCATTGATCAGAATGGAACGTGAACTGTATAGAAATACTATTTGACTTAGCAGTAGTATTTTCCTCATCTTCCGATTTTTACAGTCCATCAACTCTCCACCAGTTACCGTAAATTTAGTGACAAAAGATAGAGTAATATTATTTAATTGAACAAATCTGGCACCGTTGCCAAAATGGCTTAAAGTGCGATTGCATGTGGTTCTATATATTTACTGATAACTAGAGAGAGTTATGCTTCGATATGGTTCTTTGCCAATTCTTATTTTATTGCTGTTGACTTAATTATAAAGAAACATTGGATTTGTAAAATTGTTATAGATAATTAATTAATAAAATACAGTTATGTACAAAATACGTACAATGAATTCAAATTCATCGAATATTACAGCAACTCCATGCGGTAACGTAATTTTTGAATCTAAGATGTAAGATGACCCCTTCTGATCAAGTTCCAATTCACCTTTCATTGTAGGATAAATTATTGCATCTAATTCGATCAAACCCTTCCAACTAAGTGGATCATCACCATCCTTTTCATCCACTTGAGACAGCTTCGATCCTAAATAGACATTTTTTAACTTTATGCCCAATTCCTTAAGCGGTTTCGGTTTAGATTTACCGACCAACTTCACACCCAGCTGAAAAATAACAGATATTAGCATAAGCATTACCACAGTGAAATAAATTAGTAAAACATGACGTTTTGCTTTATATATGAAAAATGATGAAACTTTATATACAGTGTGTCCCACTTTTCCTGGAAGCACCCTCATATCTCTCTCTTCTGATATCCGATGTCCATATATCCATATATTTTGGTGGTGAATATATACCTATAAGGTGAGTATTTAGACGTAACCACATTTGATTTTAATCAGAGGCGTCTGATTCTAGGGTGGAAGAAGAGGGTCGATTTTCAAAAAAAAAAGTTTTAGCGATTTTTTTTTAGAAGAAACTAGTAAGATATTCTTAATCAGCACCTTTAGAAACCCCGTCAAAAAATTAATTTTTTCAACTTAAAACAATTTTTATCTGTAAAACAGATTCTCAAATGAAAAAAATGTATTCTTCATTTCTTGTTCAGAATAATGTATTGTGCTAGTTTGAATTGATTTTACAACAAAATAATTAATCATTTAATAAGGCAAAAATTCGAATTCGTACATACCTACCAATTCTAGCAAATAATACACATTTGATTTTAATCAGAGGCGTCTGATTCTAGGGTGGAGGAAGAGGGTCGATTTTCAAAAAAAAAAAGTTTTAGCGATTTTTTTTAGAAGAAACTAGTAAGATATTCTTAATCAGCACCTTTAGAAACCCTGTCAAAAAATTAATTTTTTCAATTTAAAACAATTTTTATCTGTAAAACAGATTCTCAAATGAAAAAAATGTATTCTTCATTTCTTGTTCAGAATAATGTATTGTGCTAGTTTGAATTGATTTTACAACAAAATAATTAATCATTTAATAAGGTAAAAATTCTAATTCGTACATACCTACCAATTCTAGCAAATAATACACTCCACTATGTGGATGTGGAAGTAATAAATATTGTCTACTACCTTGCGTAAAGTTAAATTTTACTCTCTAGGGCGTAAAGTAAAAAAGTTAAAAATTACTTATAATAATCATACCTTATCTTTAAACGTCAAAAACCAGTCGTTTAATTTTATATAGTCCATTTATTTACTATTACAAAATACACCTCTTTCAGAGTTATTTAACAATAATGTTTGAATTATTTATAATATTGACATTTCACTTCTATATTTTTAAAATTTTGAGTAGTCTCCCTTATTTAAAATTAGGTTGGCCATGGTGATATTGCGATTATCAAACAACTAGGTAGTTATTTTATTATTTCACTTTTGCGTCAAGTAGAACACTTTACGCACTAGGGCGTAAAGTACATTGTGTATACCGGGTGTAAACGAATAGTGGGCCACCCCTGTAACTTCCTTGTTTTTAAAGATATCGGGATGAAATTTTGTATGGTGAAATTAGGTAAGATTTTCAACTTGGACCACACTGTATGTTTTTACATTTTTGAAATAAAGATCACATTTTGTATACATTTATACTATTTTGAACAATTTATACAGTGTTGCACAAAAAATAATTCGAATTTTAGTTGTCAATCTAGATGGCTGCGATATGTTAAAATTATTTTTGTCCCAATGTAATTCATATAAAAAATACGAAAACGTCAATATGTCCAATAATACACCATACAGGGTGCTGTAAACTCATTAAATTTTTATCAACCCTGTATATTTGTGTTAATATTTTATGATATGCAACAAGAATGAGCCAGAGGCTGGCATATCATAGGGTGGCATATCAAAAAATATTAACAAAGATATACAGGATTGGTCAAAATTTAATTGAAGTTAGATATAAATCATAAATATCTTAAGAAAAATTGTCATGATATGATATGCAACAAGAATGAGCCAGAGGCCCATTCTGTCTCCTGCGGAGGGTGGCATATCATAAAATATTAACAAAAATATACAGGGTCGATCAAAATTTAATTGAAGTTTGATATAAATCATAAATATCTTAAGAAAAATTGTCATGATATGATATGCAACAAGAATGAGCCAGAGGCCCATTCTGTCTCTTGCGGAGGGTAGCACATCATAAAATATGAATAAAAATATACACGGTTGATCAAAATTTAATTGAAGTTAGATATAAATCATAAATTTCTTAAGAAAAATTGTCGTTTCTGAAGGTAACGATTACATATTACGGAAATTTTGGTACCGTTTAACCCCTACTAAATAGAGCTTTCTGAATATCCGGGTGGCCCATATAATATTTAAAACAAATGAGTCATTTTGAAAAATGTGATTTTAATGAATTTACAGCACCCTGTATGGTGTATTATTGGACATATTGACGTTTTCGTATTTTTTATTTGAATTACATTGAAACAAAAATAATTTTAACATATTCGCAGCCATCTAGATTGACAACTAAAATTCGAATTATTTTTCGTGCAACACTATATAAATTGTTCAGACTAGTATAAATGTATCCAAAATGTGATCTTTATTTCAAAAATGAAAAAAACATACAGGGTGGTCCATTTAGAAAAGACTATTGGGGCCATTTACGGTAAAATCGGAAGTGATAAATATGGCGGATAGATCTGAAAATCTTACCTAATTTCACCATACAAAATTTCATCCCGATATCTTTAAAAACAAGGAAGTTACAGGGGTGGCCCACTATTCGTTTACACCCGGTATTTTAATATACACATGTAATTCTTGGTAACAATTTCGGTATTAGAAAATATATTGTATGCAGTTTGTGTGTAAAGTGCCTTTTTTCACTCGAGAGATTGTCGAACTCGCCTACGACTCGTGCGACAAAATTCCCATTCGTGAGAAAAATATCACTTTACACACTCGTTGTATGAATAACCGTTTTTATTTGAAGTACACTTTCAAGTTTATTAAATAAATTATATTTCAACTTAATTAATTGAGTATTTATAATTAGGTACTTTTTATCGCATTATTTTGGTTCATCTCGGCAATTTTGGATCCGCCATCTTATATTTTTATTTTTTAACGTCATTTTAGTTATTAAAAGTAATAAAAGTACCTATACTACAATACTTGAAATTTGATATATAATATTTATTAATAATTATAGAATTTTCATGATTTTGGTCCTATATTCGGTCATTTTGGATCCTCCGTTTCAATTACACAGCCCCACAAAAGAAAAAAAAAGTTCTGTACCAGAGACGTGAATACATAGATTTAGTGTATTTTTTTATGCTGAATCCGAATCCGCAGCCAAAAATATGGGTTACCCAGGTAGTTTTTTAGTAAAACGCAAAAACATCCCCTAAAATGGAGTAATACGGTAAAGCTTTATAATGAAATGCAACAATTTGTAAATACTTTGAGAAAAGATTTTAAAATAAGATTTTGAACATTAGAAAGAAATATATGCAAATTAAATCCATACACACCCCTACGAGGGCGTAATTCCACCCTTAAGATCAAATAACGAATGTTATAGTGCAAAACAATGTGAAAAGCCATAGCCTCGTAGTTTGTAATTCCAAATATACAAATGTAGGTTGACAGACAATATACCTAAAAAAATATAATATAATCTTATTTTTATGGGGCTTGAAACCACCTCAGACCTAGGTATTTCTTACCCCTTTGAGTCACATATTTTTCTAATTCGAAAATTACTGAATAAAAGATGGCGGATGTAAAAATCGGATCAAAATTTGAAGATTATGGCTGAAACTTGTTACTCGGGGGTTTTTGGAGTCGCTGATCACGATTCTCCGTAGCTGCCTATTTGGTAACAATTATAAAAAAAAAACTTCGCGCCGCATTTTAAATATCCTGCGGAAACATATTATATCTAGTCAACATTTTGGGCATCTATTTCCATATACTCTAATCAGAATAATTACTTTATTATCTTAGACACTTTTGACAATCGTTAAAATACCAAACTGTCAGATGTCAAACTGACAGTTGTCAAACGGGATAAACGTCACTTTGGCAGATGTCAATCTGACAGATGTCAAACTGGATAAACGTCATTTTGACAGATGTCAAACTGGCAGATGTCAAATTTGCAGATGTCAACCTGACAGATGTTAAACGGGATAAACGTCATTTTGACAGATGCCACACTGACAGATGTCAAACTGTATAAACGTCACTTTGACAGATGTCAAACTGGCAGATGTCAACCAGGATAAACGTCATTTTGACAGATGTCAAAATGACCGATGTCAAACTGATAGATGTGAAACGGTATAAATGTCATTTTGACAGATGTCAAACTGACAGGTGTCAAACGGGATAAACATCATTTTGGCAGATGTTAAATTGGCACATGCCAACCTGACAAATGTCAAACGGGATAAACGTCACTTTGACAGATGTCAAACTAACAGCTACCCCCCCCCCCCTGACTGGATAGACGTGATCATAAGATTAATAGTAATAATGTACTATTCGCCATTCAAATTTTCCACCCAGCTCATGTAACTCGTTAGGAAAGGGGTCCTTTCAAGCTCTAAATTATAATTTCCCACGATATTGCCACGATGATCAGTTTTATATATTTGGCTCCAAATCGTCCCTATTTCATTCGTCCTCACTTTCACATTTAAGCGAGACTACATACTGCAAATCTAATTTATATTCCTTGTTTCTCATTTTTAGACATTTGCCTATTTTTACTCAAATGCCTCAATTTTTTTAAACATTCATAACATATTTCTTTGGGTGGTAAATACCAATTTCTATGGTACTTTTTAATCCGCCATAATGGGTCCGCCATTTTGGATTTAAGAATTGCGAATTAAGACCCCAGAATCGTGATCAGCGACTCCAAAAACCCCTGAGTAACAAGTTTCAGCCATAATCTTCAAATTTTGAATGCTTTCCGATTTTTACATCCGCCATATTGAATCCGCCATCTTTTATTCAGGAATTTTCCTATTCGGACTTCAGATTCGTAATCAGCGACCCCAAAAACCCACGGTAACAAAATTTAGACCAAACCATTGAATAGAAAAATATGTGACTCAAAGGGGTAAGAAATACCTAGGTCTACAGATGTGGTTCAAGTCCCTTAAAAATAAGATTATATTATATTTTTTAGGTATATTGTCTGTCAACCTACATTTGTATATTTGGAATTACAAACTAAGAGAATATGGCTTTTCACATTGTTTTGCACTATAACATACGTTATTAAATCTCGGGGGTGGAATTACGTCCTCGTAAGGGTGGGCATGGATTTAATTTGCATATATTTCTTTCTAGTGCTCAAAATCTTATTTTAAAATGTTTTCTCAAAGTATTTACAAATTGTTGCATTTCAATATAAAGCTTTACCGTATCACTCTATTTTAGGGGATGTTTTTGCGTTTTACTAAAAACCTACCTGGGTAAGTCATATTTTTGGCTGCGGATTCGGATTCAGCATAAAAAAATACACAAAATCTATGTATATATTCATGTCTCTGGTACAGAACTTTTTTTTTGTGGGGCTGTGTTGTTAATTTTTTAAATACTATTTTTCAAGTTATAACGTTTTCAATTTAAAAAAAAATTCATTTATGATTATAGAAAGCGGTTAAAAAGTTTTTAGGACCATCCATTTAGGTTCAGTCGATTTCCTAATAACTTAATATTTTCGTCTAGTACACTCTACTATGTGGTACCAACCAAAGATCCCCTCATGCTTTTAGAAGAAGAAAATGTTCTATAAAACTTTTGATATAAATTGACAGTCTAAGTTACAACGACTAAAAAAATTGGTATTTTAGCTTGAAAAAGAGGTATTTCAAATAGGTTTCCGTCAAATAACTCGAAAGGTATCATGCTAGAGACAAATAAGAAAGCTACTAAACTGAGGATGAATTTCGTTTTTTCTTTTTCAATGTCTGTAGAGTTAATGGCTTCGGAGATCTGGAAGTATAAAGGTGACGTCTGAACGTTTATAAAACGAAATATTTAGTTTAAATATTAAATATCTTGTGTCAAAAATTCTAACAACCAAAATGGAAGACTATTCATTAGGCTTTGAAATGACATTTTTGCATATTTATATAGCATAAAGAAACAAAGGAGTTATGATGGAGGCAATGTACTTTTCACAGTTTTTGAGTAAAAACGTCGTCATTTTGTTAATGTAAGTAGTCAGTAATTAAAAAAATATTGCCATATACTGTTTTTCGTTTATGTACAGTATGATCTAGACGCTCAAATTTATTCGTCCGCTTACAGCGCCTGTTTTAGAAAAAATTGCATTTTAAACTGTAAAGGGATTTTAGAAAAAACGTAATATTTTTGTTTCTCTGCAAAAATCTCCATAAATATTAGTTTTAGAGAAAATATGGGTGGCATCAAAAATAAAGCTTATAAACTGAGAATGAATTTGTTTATTTTTTTTTAAATTTGTGTAGGGTTTCGGAGAAATTTAATTTTATAGATGGCATCCGACCGTTTTTAGGATGAAGTATAAAATGTTGAATATCTTATAAACTGTGACACTTCCATCAAAAACTCCAAGGAACAAAGTCAAGAATAACTAATCAATCTTTAAAATGATTTCTTGATTTTTCTCTATTCTTATTGGAATGCTCTGCCACATGTATTCTTCTAAACAATGTCTGAAATCTACAAAATAATACAATTAACCAGTATTTTACTGGAAAATAACCTCTACGCCTGTGACTTTTACGTCAAAGGATCAGTTAGAGGGTGGTTTTGACAAATAATGACTAAGAACAAAAATATAAAAATAACGTATTTTGCTGACGTTTCGGAAAACGAATCTGTTTCCTTTCTCAAAGTGTATTATAATGTTTGTGGGCTGTGTATATTAAATACACAGCTTTAAGAATATATTTGTTATATTCAGTATCCATAGATACTTACTGCTTACACAGAACTGTTGATATATCTAATTGATAGTTTTATTTTAAACAATGTTGAGTTTGTTAAGTTCTTCTTTTAACATCGGCAGCCAGGTTGTGCAAACATCTACAGAACAATTCGACACGCATTTATCCTCATTCAATAGTATTATAGCCGCTTCTTTAATTTTTCTTTTCTTGCTATCTGTCTCTTTTGTTAAAATTTTTGCCGAGTCCCAGTTTATTCTATGTCCGTTCTCCCAAGCGTGTTCGCAAATCTTCGATTTCTGAATCTCATTTTTTCTAATGTAACCCTTGTGCTCACCCAATCTAACACTGAATGGTCTGGATGACTCACCCACATAATGTTTATGATATATACCATCACCTGAATTCTCAACTTCTCTTGACCGTATAAAACATTTGTTTTTGAAAAGAAATTCCATCCGCCATATTAGAGCAGCCATTTTAATTTTTTTAATTTTGACTTCAGATTCTTAATCAGTGACCCCAAAAACATGACTATCCTACGTTTCAAAAATAAATTTGTAATGCCTTTTCAAGTATTGAGGGTAACAGCAAGTATCCGGACCATATAGAAACTGAAGATGATACCTTTTACTACAATAATAACCCATAAAGAAAAATTATCATTGCATATGAAGTTACTCCGAAATTTTACATATTTTTAACCACTAAGTACTGAACTATAGGGCCCAAATTGAAAATGGAATATTTTATTATATTTTAAAACATACCAAATTTGAATTTAAAATTTTGAGGTTCGTTCGGAAGTGTCAACCAAACCAAAAATAAACTCAATTTTAGACTACCATATTGGAGCTGCCATTTAGAATTTCATAATTTTCATAATTTTTTTGAGGATTTCAGATTAGTTCCCATCTAGTTCCAAAGATTCGATTTTGTAGTATGTTTGGAAGCGCCCAAACTATTCACGCATATAAACAGATATAGCCGTTACATTGCTGTTTATAATGTAGATAATGTATGGCTATTATGATAAAAATATTATCAAAGGATAACGCTTTTAACTGCAGGGCGAATATTTGCATATCATCACACCGTGCTAGTTATAAATTTATCTGATGAAATATGTACACAATTTTAAAAATTGCCAAGTTAAAAATTTCCCTATAAAAAGGCAAACACTCTAAGCTTTGTATTTTCTGTACAAGAGCTGTTCCTAATGATCAATAACGCTCTCATACACGCTTGTAAGGGGCGTAAATTGGGATTATGAAATCAGTTTTTGCGAGGAAACGCGTATTTTACCCCATTTTACATCCTTTCCCAAATGCATTTAGGTCTATCTTTGCTAGAAACTGTTTCCAGGCTACTGCTATTGGGGTAAAAACGAACTAAACATGAAATTAACACGCAATAACCTAATTGTTTCGTTTTTTATGTGAATTGAAAATAGTTCGCTATAGGCTCCTAACTAAACTATTAATAATTTTTGCAAAAATATATCAAATTAATCACGGAAAATCGCAAAGCGCGAATACTCGTAAGAGCGACAATTTAAAACATAAAAATAACTAACCTAAAACGTTTTTATTAAATATTTTTCTACAGAAATTTTTCTAACTATTATAATTTTCTCTAGACTCTATTAGATTTTAGCTTCCTGCTGTGTGTTGGAAACAAAATGAGATCTCCTTCTGGTGACCTAAACCTGTTTTTGGATACGATAACTGATGTGTTAAATTATTTGGTTAAACCGAATATTGATATAATTGTTTGTGGAGATTTTAACATTGACTCATACAATGCTTCAAAAGATTTTAAAACCTTATGCAATGTTTTGTCAGTACCATTGTGAAGTGGCCTACCCGAGTAACAGATATCAGCCTTAGTACAATAGATCATATTTTTATTAATTTCAAATGTGAAAATTCATGTTCTGTGTTTAATATGTAGTGCCTGTGTCGGACCATAGAACTCTGCTTTTTGATATAAGTTACAAAAACCATACTACATATGTTAAAAATACGTCACTCTTTAAAAAATGCTATAGTGGAATTGCAATAAACAGTTTTGAAACAGCGATAAAAAATGAATCTTGGGAAAATCTCTATAATATTACGGATATTCAAGATGCATTTACTAATTTTAACAACATTTTTGTACACTATTTTAATTTATATTTTCCTCAAAAAAAAGAAATGTTATATAAGACAAACTTTAGATAAGAAATAGATGAAGTTCGAGTATCTAGTTATAAATTAAAAGACCTTTTTATGTTAACAAAAGTATGTCCCAGCATGGCTGCGGCTTATAAGATGGCAAAGAAAAATCATAATAAAAAATACAAAAAAATCGTGTTTTCAAAATAAAATAATAAATTCTAAAAACACAGCTGGCAAGTCGTAGCTGAATTGTCAAATAGAAATAAAAGCCTTTCTAATATTGTTATAAATAATGAAGGTACTATATATGATGAGCCTCAAATAGTCGCCTCACTATTTAATGAATTTTTTATAGAGGCGCCGCATGCTACTATTAGGCAAATACCGAAATTAAGGGTGCCGGTGCCGTGCCTAAGAAAATGATTTCTCTTACATCCCTGAATCGATTCAAAAAATTTTTTGATCGGCCTTTAGAGACAGCACTATAGAATGGTACCAGATTATTGAAAAGTCAAAAAAATTTTTTTTTTGCATTTCGCACAAGTAAAAAAATTTTTTCTTTTTTTAGTTTTAAATAGTCTAGTACCATTCTATAAAGCTGTCTCTAAAAGAATATCAAAAATTTTTTTCAATCGGTTCAGGGATGCAGGAGAAATTCTCGAATTACGTTCACGAAACCGCCCACCTTAAATTGTGATATGTATACTCACAGTAGAGTTCAGCAGATACATTCATTATTTTTAAAACCATTCAGCGAAAGAGAATTGCTAAAGTTATTAACAAAAAAACTTAAAGCTAAAAAGTCGTCTGGTCCAGATAATATTCCCTGTTTTCTAATAAAAAAAATTAAGTAAAAGTAATTAAACCATTAACATACGTTATTAGTTTATCTTTTGAAACAGGAACGTTTCCGAATAGCCTAAAAACCGGAAAGGTGATACCTATTTTTAAGAAAAAGGATGCCCAACTATTGGAAAATTATAGGCCTGTAACCGTGCCCTTTGGACTTTCAAAAATTTTCGAATACTGTTATCTAGATAGGCTGGTAAATTACTTAGATACTTTTAAAATAATTACAAAAACCAACATGGTTTTTCTAGTGGCATGTCGACCGGTACGGCAGTACATTCTTTTTTTAATAAAACTTTAGAATTTATTGATGCAGGAGAGTGTCCTGTTGATATTTTTTGTAATCTCAGCAGGGCATTCGACTGCATCAATCATAGTCTATTAATATCTAAATTATTTGATTATGGTATACGGGGTCTGTCATTAAAATGGATCACTACATTCCTCGAAGATCGGAGGCAATATGTAAGTTTAAAACACAAAAACGATAACACCGTATGTAGTGTTAATTCAGAAGATTTAAATTCAACTATAGTTGTTCCACCGGGCTCTATTTTAGGCCCTGTGCTTTTTATTTTATTTATTAATGATATTGATTTTTTTGCCATCAACCGCACATTTTACAATGTATGCTGACGACATTTCTGTGATAATATCAAATCCATCTGATAATGTTTTGGAACAACATTGTAATGCTATTTTAAATATTAAAATAGACAATACAAATATTTCTAATACTGAGGACAATGTTAAATTTTTGGGGGTATATTTGGACAGATGTCTAAATTAGAAGCATCATTGCGAAAATTTGATATCCAAAATTTCTTCTATAATATACCTGTTCCGAAATATTAGGCAGGTTCTATCAAGAGAACAACCTATTAATTCATATTAAGCCCAAGTTGATTCACGTCTAAGGTATGGTATCTGTTTTTGGGGAAATTCCACCGTGTCTTCAAATGTATTTATTGCTCAAAAACATATCTTACGATGTATATTTGGTATACCGAATACTCACACGTGCAGGAATATCTTTATAGAAAATAAAATTCTTACCTTACCTAGCATATATATTTTTGAAATTTGTATATATGTTTTTAGAAATAGAAATAGTTTTATTTTAAATAGTGACTACCATGATGTTAATACAAGACAGAAAACAAACTCCATGAACTTGTGCCAGATTAAAAATCACAAGTGAGTCTTCAAGATTTATAGGCCCGAAACTATTTAACCGTCTACCGGATGACATAAAACATCAGGAAAGAGAGTATTTATTTAGAAAGAAACTAAACGTGTTTCTATCAGATAAATGTTATTATTCTGTATCAGAGTTTTTCTGTATTTAAAGTATACTAATACACAGCAACTTAACATGAACATATTCCGTTTTCTGTTTTTTATTTTTATTCTTGTTTTATTTACAAATTTTGTATTGTGCAGTACATTTTTCAGTATTCTTTGTCGTCTTATACAACTGTGTGTTTTACACTATATTTGACTTGTAGTATAAGCTTTTATATTATTTAACTATTGTGTAAAATAGTGTTTCAATGACTTGTCTTATATCGTACATGATCAAAAAAGACCAATAAATATTTGAATTAGAATTAAACGTATCAGCTGTATTTTACAGTACAGCTTGCGATCTAAGGTGAGGAAGAATTGGAAATAAGGTTTTTTTTAGTCGCTGCTCAATTTTCCGAATTGCATTAAAATTGGTAGTTAGGTATTTTAACAGTAGCTGTTAACGAATCTGCTTCCAAATTTAAAAATTCAAAATGGCGACATCAGATTCATTATCAGCTACTCCTAAAATACCGACCTACCAGTTTTAATGCAATTCCGATGGTATTTGTATTTTTCGTCACAAAATTAAATTATTACTAGCGACTGCGCCAAATTCTTGACTAAAAAATGTCTCAAATTTTTGCACACCTTATACTAGACGTAACTTGATGAAACTAATATGGGACCATTGCCCAGCCATACCTTGCCAATTGAGAAGATTTCATAGAAGTCGCCCTAGCCAATCCCGGAGTAATGTTTGTGCAAACATAAATACGAGTCGAATTAAGAACCGCCTACTTTTGTAAAGTCAGTTAATAGTATATTATGCAATCACTATTTAATAATAGCTATTAAGACACGAGCATGAGAATTATATAATGAATGCGAGTGTCTTAATTGCCATTAAATGTGAGTTGCATATACTATTTTTTCTACGACCGGTCATAATGAAATAGAAAATTAACACTTTATTTCTGAAATTGCTAGGCAAACATGACATGACAAAATTGTCAAAATTGATAAATTTTAGATCTGTCAGGTGTTCAAGGCAATAGTTGATATTGACAGAATATTGCTGTCTGTCACATTTCTATTGGTTATAAACTACTAAAGAACGTTAATCCGCTTGTATCACGCCCCTAATTTACCAATGATTAAGTGATGCTTATGAGTTGAAATAAATAAGGAGACATTTCCTATCTCACTCATATTTTATTGCTTAGTTGGTCATCATAAAACGACTGATATTTAGATCTGATATGCCTCTGACAATAAAATATATCTTTTTAATTGTTGCATTCAGTTTTCACTACTATCTAAAATTATTTTGGTTTAAAGAATAACAATTATAAATCACGGATTTTTAATTTTTGTTTCCATTAGGCAATTATCAGTTGTTCTTATAAATTTCTAATGTCATTTGTGGTATTTACTATGGGTTGGAAGGTGTATTAATGATGTCTATGGACAAAAATCAACTCTACTGAGAAAACGTGATATTTCAGATCATTTATTGAGTGTAGAAATAGGAAACGTGCTGGCTTAGATTATATGTGAATATTCAAATCGAAAACTCCGTTGCGGCATTTATTTCTGTATTATAAATTTGAAATGCAAAAGTCAGTTCATATTCGGAAGAGATGGTGGTTGGTAATATACATATAAAATCTAAATGTAAACATTATACTTCTTGCCGGATTATTGAATTTTCTATGATATAATCATTGAACATTCTTCGCAGAAACAAAGTTAATTTTTTAAATATAACTATTATCTTTGTCATTTTAACATGTTGACAAGATGGGAGCTTCTCCCGATGATGCTATCGTGATTGGTAACGGTCATCATATTAAGCAGTATTTTCCTGTTTATAGAACCTTATCAAAGGTTACAACAGTCTTCATGTGCATTTTACTTCTACATCCAGTGGAAGTGTAGTAACGACAAAAAAAGTTTTTTAAATTTTTATTTTTCAAAGAGGCTTAGAATGTCATGAAACATCGAGATTTTAAGTTCGAGCAAAAAAAAATTTCTGTCTATCTGTCGGTCTGTCTAACTTTTTGTGCGCACTATTACTCTGGAACCGTTTAAGATATTGACTTGATATTTGGTACACGTATGCACTTTAACGGGATCTGGAACTAGATTATAGTGGTAAATAGATAAATCAAGCAGGTAAGAGTCCATAAAATTGGTATTTACTATATACAAGAGAAGCTAAGGTCTCAAAAAATTTTTGACATTAGCCACCTTCATTACCACCCTTACCCCATTATTTAAGGGGATGAAAAAAATGTGATTTAGTGTGGAAACAAAAACCTCAAAATATTTTTTTACTTCATCCAGCATCCAGCAATGCCAACATGTTATATCCCAGTCCTCATATATGTATCTCCTAGACTAAGAAATATTTGCGGTTTTAAAAATGTGCCGATCAAAAGCAATATGCTCCTCGTTTTCGTATTTGCGAACAGTATAATAATATATTAATATTGTCATTCAGAATTAAAATTATTTTATAGTGGCAATTAAGAGAAGGAACCGGTTGTGAAATAATGTTTTGTGCATCAAATTGCGTAGAATATCGAAAATTATTGAGACCGGTGTAATAAGAAGTAGTATAGGAAATCTGCTTTAAAATGGATTTAGATTTTCTAGATTGCTTGTAACTCTAAATTAACTATTTCAGCAAAACATGTCCAATCGATATTTTTTTTAGTTTCTACCAACAAAGAAATTTACTTACAAAGCAGGGTACTTTACAAATATAAAGTTAACGTTGTAGATATATAAATACAAAAAACAATAATATAATAATATAATATTTGAAACCGTCTACCCCAAAAGCCCATAAAACAATATGCCACATTGGTGGTGGGAGTGGCTAATGCAAAAAAAATTTTGATGCCTTGGCTTCTCGAACAGATATTAAATCCCAAGTTTATGGATTCTTACTTGCTTTACTTACTCATTTACCCCCATTTACCCAAAAGTCTCCATCTAGTTCCAGATCTCGTTATAGGTGCATCAAATTTCATAAACCGTTAAAGAGTAATCGTGCGCTCAGAAAAAGTTACAGTTAGACTGACAGATAGACAGACCGACAGGCAGGCAGAAAAATTTTTTGAAAGAATTTAAAATTTACACGTTTTATGACAAAAAAAATCATTTATTTTGTGCGTTATAGTACTTCCACTCTACTACGGTGATGTAACTATAATATATACGACGTAAATGATGACCATCTGCGTGAAATCATGTAGCAAGCCATGATGTGAAAGGCCTCTCTCTGGGTAAGTTTCAAAATTCTTATACCAAATATATATGAAAGAGAATATCTCTGAGGTCTTTCAAGACTAGATTTATTATTTTGATCGTCAGGACTTCAACTTCAATATTGTCGAAGAATATTCAAGCCTGGACCTTACAAAAGAGGTTCTAGTCTTATTTTCGTTGCATTTCTTTAGAGTTATGGATAACGTGGCCTGAATTTCTAAAGCGATTAGCAGTAACTTCGTTAAAGTGATTAGGAAAAGACAACTTTGCATTTAATAACACACATTACTACAACTTGTTAGATAGGTAGACAAATTTGGTTATACAGCGAGATCGAGAAAGACTGAACGTGCCGCTCCCTAAAGATTGTTTTTGTCCCGTATGTGAGCGGCACATACTACATACATACATTTTCTGATACTTTCAACATTTTCACGTTGGCGACAGTAACCTTAAATATAGTCAACTACAAAGTGCAAGTTTCTTTATTAACTTACCACACAAGTGACAGTCAACTGATTGCGTTGAAAAACAGTGATTTATTAGTCAAAAAGGGAGATAAATGATAAATCAAACACAAACCAATAATAATAACATTCACAAAAATGACAGACACCAGATTGGTAACACTGACTAGAGAACCAATTGTTACTCCCTAGTAATATAGGAAATTTGTTTTAATAATGTATGTAGAATAGAAATCAATTTTGATAATTTTAGTAACTTTTCCGTGTTACGTCACGTTCAGTCTTTCTCGATCTCTCGGTATTATGCGCACGAGAGTATAAAGTAAGGATTTGCAATGTAAGCCAATAACAATTATTTATAAACGTATTAAATAGCACGGCCCAAGCAATGAACCTTGTACAATACCTAATAACAAACGGAAACTTAATATGATATTGAGATTATCAAACTGTCAGATTTAAAATATTTGAATTCTTTTCAGGTAAAATCACCGATTGCTGAGATTAAGAAGCCTTCAATAGGCAGAACTGGAATTGAACATAAACTTTTTGAAACTAAATATATGAATGACTAAAGGAAAATGAGTTAAAGGTAATGTTATTTTATTATATGCATTTTAGTCACATTTTAGCATATTTAAATGATATACTTGCATCCAATAACCCACGAAGAAGAGATTACAAATATAATTAAGATATTGCTAGCCCACATGCTTTGAACTAATTTCACATATCCTATGCGAGTGATACTTGAATAATTCAGTTCTCCTTAAGAATGGTTTAAATTATACCAAGGGAACTGGAATACACGACATATGCTTGAGACGTTTGCGCTTTGCGGTTGCGGTTTTGTCAATGTCAGGTGCAACTGTATACATAGCTTGTTGATGTTATATAACATCCAACTTTCAAAATCATAATTTTATATACAGTGATTTCTCATGTTTGTTGTGTATTTTGCCATTGTAAAAAATAGTTTAAAATTTTGATGAAATAAACCTCTGCGCTGAAAGGATCAGACAAATATATAAACTGACTGAACTGAACTATTTAACAAAAATGTTAAATGACGACAAAAATATATATTTTTTGGTGTGAGACATTTTGTAATAGAAGTATTAAAGACAAACCTCTGCGCCAAGGTTTATTTCATCAAAATTTTTAAATATTTTTTACGGTGGCAAAATACCCAACAAACATAAGGAAACATGAATATGCCACAAATAATGAATTATAAACAATACTTATATACAGTGAACTTCAAAAATATGGAACTAGTTTATTAAATTTTGGGTTGCTTGGAAAAATGCACAAAATATATATATTTATGCCAGGCATTTTCTTCTTCTAACGGGCTCATTTAGCACTTTTTTTTTATTTGATTAACGGAAACATCTTAAAGTTCTAAGACCCTGTACAAAATACTAGAATTTTGAACAGTCTAAAAAAAAATTATAAACATGGACCACACGCGCCTTGTCGAGTCTTGGCCGTGACGTCATTTAATAGGAACCCTCTAGCCGAAGCCGCTAGCTTCAGCGCGTTATTAATGGTTTCACAATAATACAAATCGTTAACTTAAGCAGTGTGTTGAAACTTTGCGTCTTTGTGAAGAATTTCGGTTTATTAAGTGACGTCACGATGTTAGTCGCACCGCGCTTCAAATCCTCCCTTAAAAATCGTATATTTCGAGAACTGCATATCGGATTCATCTGAAATTTTCAATATCGCCTAATTTTGAGTAATACTTTATCCACAAGAAGTAACGACTACTTAATAAAATGCATTCAATGAGCACATTAGCCAGCGCTCCCACTTGATAGATTTTGATGATTTTTTTTCTAAATTAAAGTCCCCTACGTAGAAATTTGACATCACTAATTTTTGTATATTTACTGTTTAACTAGCGTTCTCATGTCTGAACTCAAAACAAAAAATCGAGGAGCCGACAGCGTCAACGTACAACAGAAGTTTCTTATGCTGTGACCAGCGCGTGTACTCATGTCATTTTAAATCAATCTTGCATTGTAACAGAAACTAAACTTTCAAGAGAGCAGTTGGAGCAGCACCTTGGGCCTTGGGCTTACAGATACTTGAAAATTATTTAATTGGTTTGAGGTATCTTCTAGTCTATTACTTCAACCTGTCATAACCGTGAAAAATCACTCGCCGGAATTTCTTCAGATCTTCATATTTCGGAATATTTAGATTGCAAAAATTAAGGTCTTTCAATTCGGTTAGTGTCTGTCGTCTGTCTACCTGTTGCCGGCATATCTAAAAAACCATGCAGCACATTTTCATGAATAATGACAATTGCAATGGCAGGCTTAAATTATGAATCTTGTTTTGTCTATTTGGATGATCTAATCATTTTTGGAAATAATTTGATAAATCATAATAAAAATCTTGTTAAAGCTCTAACCAGATTAATGGAAGTAAATTTAAAACTAAATCCAAACAAATGTACATTTTTAAGAAAAGAAATTCTGTATTTAAAAGGTGATCACTAAATACAATAGGTAGCTTTAACTTTAAATAATTCGCATTTTTTTCAAATGGCTGTACGAAGATGGCACTGAAGTGCAAAATTATTTTTCGATAGCTGCAACATTAAAACACAGCACACGCGATACAGTACCAAATGGTATATAATTTTGTAAGAATACTTTTTTTTTCAAATTTTTCAAATAATCTAATTTTCTATTTTTAAAATTTTCCAAGTATGATTTGAATTAACCCCTGTATCTTTTTTGTTAATTATTTAAACTAACGGCCCTAAATATAATTTATTAGTATAAAGTCAAGTAGGTTGCGTAATAATTTATTTGGTACCCTATCGCGTATGCTATGTTTCAATGTTCACTTATGTTCCGCTTAGAATTCATTCAACCAAATTTTAATAATAACACTCTTATTTTTTGGTCTGTTGCTGGTATGCTGCTTATAGCAGTCAGAATAGTCAGAAATTAATACTTGTAATTATAATTATCAAATTTGGAGGTGTAGACTGTCTAATTTGCGTATATTCTGCAGGAAATCTAAGACAGCCTATTTTAGCAAATAAATTAGTACTTACTGTGGCTTTCTAATGTTGGCTGTAAGTGTTTCGTGTGAGATTTATGTAGTACATTAAGTAATATAGCGTTCAAGATTAAGGGCAGACAAGAAGACGTGTATCGGCATAAGTTAGAAAGATAATGCAGTGAGGAGTTGAGTGATATTTGACGACTGAAAAATATTGTCTTCTTTGTTAGTTATTTATTCATAATTTCGCTTCGAAAAACTATCTCCGAGAAATAAGTTCTATATACAGATGTAGCTTGAAGCTTCCAGGAGGTCGCGTCGCACGGATTTATAATTGTATGTAAATCTTGGGGAAGCAAAGTGGCTACTTCCTTTAAGAGGAAAAGAAAGAAAAAGAAATGTGGTAAATCTTATAGAACTGATAAAGTTATCTTATATAAACGTAGTTTTCCTTATTAATGTCATATTTTCCGACATCTTGAAAAGAAAAATTATATGTAATAGTATTTATACATTTAAGGCTGTTTCAATCACGTTTTAAGAGCCAAAATACCACCTATCGTAAATAAGAAACCGTATTCTACGTATTCTTGGTAAATCGTTGTTTATTTAGTTTTGCGACTTCACCAAACCAGAGAATGAATAAAAAATCAAATGAATAAGAATAAGACTTTGACACTACCCCACGCCAAACTTAAATAAAAAATAATTATACAGCTGATGAGGCACAATAGTTCTGAAACACTTGTTTTGAACTTTCAAAATGTATACTATTATTCTGTATGGTTGCAAACAATTTTTTAATATTATTACATTAATATAGGTAAAATAAAATCTAATTTCATTGAGAATAATTATCCTAAGCATGCTTAAATTTATTTTTAAACTTTAAATAGCAATCCAATACAATATGTCGCATGCAAATTAATGTTATTTGGCCACTTTGTATGTACAGGAAATTGGAATATTTATTTTTATCAAACAGTATAACACCGGCGTTGAAAATATATCTGGAATAAAATTTATTAAACAAAGGAAATCCAAACACACACTAAATTTTAGGGTGTCGGACACGTGACAATTTCATTAACCCTAAGTTCAGACAATCGGCCTTCAAGATAATTTAGTGGGCACTTTTAAATTTAGACCTAATACAACGACCTGTTAAAAATACGAGAATTTCTATTTAAAAACGTTTCGTTGACGATAAAAATAAGATAATGCTTTTGTCGTCACCTAATCAAAGAGAGAGTTTTTCGTCTATACCGGGTGAGTCAATAAAATATAAATATCTTGAAAAATAATTGATATTTGAATACTTTAAAAGTTAATTGTTAGAATGTATAAATAGCTTTAGTTTTGAACACAAAATATTTTTTTAATGTTACGAGGTAGACGTCGACCTCAAAGAAATTTTGATGACAGGAACTTTGAAATGCAGTGCACGTCAAAAAGCTTTAATTTTTAATCAAACTTTGTTTTGAAAAACCAACCGTTTCTGATATATTTGGGTTTAAATGTTGAAATTTTCGGAAAATTGAAATCGCTATAACTTTTTTAAATTAAATTTTAGACGATATGTTCTTTTCATAGAAAGTTCATGCGAATCATGTTATTATAGAAAATATTTTTATAACTTAAAGTTATATCTGTCATCAAAGCATTTCCAGGTAATACACAACATGCCATAAAGTTGGCTATACATGGAAAAAAATTGTATTATTGAGATTTCTAAAAAACTCTATTGATATTTATTGATTAAAGCTATTTCCAAGTAAAAAAAAAGAATTTACGATTTCACTGGCCGACAAAAGAAAAAAATGTTCTGTCTTTACAATAAAACATATCATTTCCTATGTAGTTTGATGCGCTGAAACCAAATTTGGCAAAAAAAAATTTTCTACCGTGTCAATTTTTCTCTCCACCCCCATATAACCCTCATAAATTCTTATAGAGGATATTTTTTGAAAAAATTTTTTAAATTATTTTTTATGATTTTTGTATGGATTTTTTGTGTCGTTGATCATGAATCTGAAGTCAAGAATAAATTTCGATTTAATGGCAGCTGTCAACAAGCTGTCAAATTTCACCAAAATGTAAAAAGTTGATATTAATTGTATATGCATAAGTATTTTAGGTCGCTAAATACAAATCCGAAGTCAGAAATGAATTATGGCATGAAAATTGATGAGCGGGGAAGGGGAAATGGAAAACATTTTTTGATGAGCGGTGGGGGGGGGCACAAGATGGGAACCACTTTAGATACAAGTGGTTTTAATATTCCCTGACTTTTTATATAAATTTATAAATTCCCTGACTGTTCCCTGATTTCCCTGACCAAAATCAAATTCCCTGACATTTACAGGTTTTCCCTATTTTCCAAAAAGTATTCACCTTGCCTCAGTCAACACTAAGGACTTTTCAAACCGCACGAGCTTCTCGGCAGGGGAAGGATAGGGAAAAATAGGCTCATTTCAGCTGAAGGTGCAAATAAACTTGCATCATAATAAGGAGATCACGGCGGTCCTTACTAAAGTGATGCAGGTGTGAAGTGAAGCAACGACGCAAGCGGCGACAACTTGACTGGGGTGACGGGCCATCAAGCAATGCCGCATAGCGAGGCCGTTGCTGACAAGAAGCATAGCCTGGGAGAGCAACCTTCAAAAAGTTGAAGGAATGGGAAAACAGGTCCATTCCAGTAATACTGGATCAGAATGAGGAGGTTACAGCGGTCCTCACTAAAATGATGCAGGGGTGCGAAGTGAAGCAACGTCGCGAGCGGTGAGGACTTGACGGGGTTATGGACCATCAAGGAACATCGCGTGGCCTGGCTGTTGCCGAACAGAGCACCGAAGTAGAACGACGTCGCGCGCGACGAGGACTTGACTGGGGTGGTTTCCAGCGAGGAACGCCGCGTAGCAAAGTTATTGCTGACAAAGCATATTATACGACTACAGTATCTGGACTGCAGGATATAATATCAACAGGGAAAGAAAATGGACCTGGCAACTACCACTTCACTCATTTTTTCAGACCTGCTGCCAACGGCAGAGGAAAAATCAGTAGAGTGAGTTATAATATCTACGGGCAAACACAAACAGTCCCGGAAACCATCATAACTCGCCCATTTTCAGACCTGTATCACCTTGTCAGTGATACGGGAATATTAAAATGGATAGTGTAACTAAGACAGGGAGAGCACAATAAGCCCAGTGGGCTGCAGTGCCCTACCAGTATTTTTTACAGACGAGCCCTAGGAGGAAGGGTTTTAGTCAGTTGGATGCTGACACTCAGACCCATTCCAGTTAAAAATGGGCGGCCCGTGTGGGTTTCCCCTCCTCGAAAAAAAAAAAGGTTGATTTAAAATAATATGAGCATTGTACACGCAAGCTGGTCACAGCACAAGAAACTTACGCTCTGTGCTGGCATTGTGTAGTTAGTTCCAATCTTTTAAAAAGGCAAAGTTCCCCGATTTTTGTCTTGCGTTTACACATGAAAATACAAATAAAAAAAGAACTAAAAATTAATTATGATAAATCTATGGATAAAGAACCTTATTATTATTATTATTTTTCTAACAAGTGAGAGAGTGGTTAATTAAGAGGTGAATAAGACGCTTTGCGTTTTAAATTTACAGATGATTTTTCTATTAAAAAAACCTTTCGTCTCTTTAAACTAACATCTGTAGAATCATATAGTCTTTTTGCATTTCTAAATTTACATTACTATATAATTACCAACACTTTTGTTATCGCAATGAAAAATAGACAATGTAACTTTAGTGCTAGTAAGTAAACATACAGATACTTATTGAATAAATTAGGTAGAGAAACCTTGTTAAATAAATACATTTATGATTTAAAGATATTTGCTTGTTTACTTGAGAGTGACATAAGTTGTAATATTTTCTGTTGCGAATGGAAAGCAATGAGAGTAGTGATTACTAGAGTGCTGATGCTAAGATCTCAGACTAAGATTTCAGCTTTCACTTGAAAGCTTTCCCGAGGACGCGATCGATAAGTGAAGCGAAACCAACAAACTTTACCAGTGTATGGTCTGAAAACAGCGCGGATATCCTGGTATTACTCAATCTAGGTAAATTATAAATCCCTGTCGCTGTTTAGATAAAATACCGGGATTCCTAAATATACATATACAAACCTTATAGTTGGATAACTTCATAGAAACTTCAAAGTCTAAGCCTTCTTTGAATATGAGTTTACCGACGATACCGTTTTCTTCAAAATCTTCGATAGGTGTGTAAATCTTGTATGAGTATTCGAAGTCTGTGACATTAACATAATGCCAAATCCCGGAGAATCCTAGCAATAGAAAGTTCCAGCCCACGCGGAAATCTGCCTGAAATCAAATCAACCATTTATTTTAAAATCTTTACTGGAACCTCACACTGACCGGTTACATATAATAATAATAATAATAATAATAATAATAATACATTTATTTTACTGAAAGTAAAAATGGTACAAATTGAACTGTAGAGCTCTTCTTCCATTTGCCCAAATACAAATAACCTAAATCTAAGACTATAAAAAGATTATAAAAAATATTAATACATATAAATCTAAAATTTCAAGAAAAGAAAATTATTATTTTATTTTTTAATATTCAGTAATGAATTGTAAACTAACAAATGTTATATTTTATAATAATAACAACAGTAATAACAACAGCAGCACTCAAACATGCGAGCAGACAAGGGGAACGGGCAGACCCCGAGAAGTGAAGCAAAAAGGCTAAAAGTGAATAAAATTGTATCGGAAAAAAAAGGGATATATGCGCATCCACAACGCAGCATCGAGTCTCCTGCCTCTGATCAGCTAAAATGTAATTTTTGACAACTTTAATATATTTTTTTTTTGTTTATATTGCTTATATTCATTTGGAAGTTCATTCCAAAGATGAGGTGCAAAATACGTAAATGATCTTTGAAAAATCGCAGTTTTATGCTGAGACACCAACAAATTTTGTATTACGCAAGTGATCGCGTGAAATTAATTTATTTCTTAAGTACTGAGGTTCGTCATTATGAATTATTCGCCATATAAGTGTGAGCATGTGTAAGCGTCTGCGATTTTCCATGTTTCAATGTAAATAAACATAGCATTTCTTTAGATGTGGTGATATATATTGTCTATATGGGATACTGTAAATATAACGCATACATGAATTTTAAAGTTTTTGAATTTTTTTTTGCTGTCGCTGATAGTAATTTTCCATATACATCACCATAATCAACTAAAGATAATACGAGTGAATCACAAAATTTTGATTAACACTCTGTAGATATGTCTTTCGCAAAACTGTATAATTTTTCAATCGACTGTAAGCGAATTTCAATTTGGATAAAATGTGTTTTTCACAGCCTAACGTTGAGTCTAACCAAAGCCCTACATTTTTTGCCTCATTTACAACAGGAAGGACTTTATTATTTAAATTAACGTCAAATGAAACTTTTGATAATTTTTTCAATTCGACAGATGTACCTATTAGCATTACTTGCGATTTTTCAAGGTTTAGTTTTAAATTGTGGTTAGAAGAATACTCAGAAATTTCCTGGTTTATTAGAGTTAAAACATCTCGCCACTCTTGGAAATTAAAAGATTTGTATATTTGCGAGTCATCTGCATACTGATGTAGTTGACAACTAGTGACCATATCTGAAATATCGGAAACGTACAAGGTAAACAACAGTGGTCCCAAGATTGAACCTTGAGAAACACCTGTATTTAAGTTTTGCAAACGTGACACATTTCGAATACCATCATCATCTATAACCACAGCTTGTTTTCTCTCATTTAAGTAATTTCTCATGAAATCTGTCGCAGATTTAGAAAAACCAAGATAATGAAGTTTTGCCAATAGCATAGAATGGTCTAAGGTATCAAAGGCCTTTAAAAAATCTATCAGTACCAAACATATATTTTCCACCATCAATTTTTCTAAGAAAATCATCTACTAAATGTGTTAACGCTGTTGATGTGGAATGATTTTTTCGAAATCCCGATTGTATGTTTGAAACTAATTTATTTTTATTTAAGAACTCAATGATTTGGTTATAAATATGTCTCTCCAATATTTTAGATATAGCAGATAGCAAGCTAATTGGCCCAAAATCAGAAAAATTAGTGGGATTATTATTTTTGGCAACGGCTTTAACCAATGCGTGTTTCCATAATGCAGGAATTTTTTTTTTAATTATTACTTGGTTTATTATATGCAGTGTATGCGGAACACAGTACGGTATGCACAGTTTAATATCAACTATTGAGAGACCATCCTCTGAACTAGGATTAGTTTTTATGGAGTTAATTATTCTCAATAATGACACTTCATCTATTAAATTAAATTCTAGTTCACTCTCAATATTCGGATGAATATTATTTTCATAATAGTTTATAGTATTGTCGCTTAATGTTGAAGGCAAATTTGATAAAATAATCATTAAACAAATTGGGGTTTCTCAAATTTGTAGGCAATTGGAAATTCGGTAACTGAGTTACATTAAGTTTCTTGGCTGCATCCCATAATTTTTTTGAGTCCTTTTTTAAGCAGTTAAAATACGCACTTTTCTCTACGTATAGCACACTTAGTGTAATTTCGCAATGGGGAACTTGCCCATTTTTTTTTAATTTCATTAAAGTGTGTATTTATGTATAAAAACACGCCACACCGAATATCAGCTCTTAAATCGCAGTACTTAAATTAAAGTTGAAATCCTCGCCACTTCTCACGAAAAGCACTGTGACGTCACCGGGTGAAAACTAGTCTCGCGTGGTATTCAACAGATGGCGTTACTTTAGCCATTCACCCTAATTAATAGACTGGACTGCGGTTGGCTTTGGGACGTCCGCATATTCGGTCATAAGTCTTTTGTTTTTTATGTTAGAGAAAAAATAAAAAAAAGTGTCGC
Source organism: Rutpela maculata (assembly GCA_936432065.2). Lineage (NCBI taxonomy): Eukaryota > Metazoa > Arthropoda > Insecta > Coleoptera > Cerambycidae > Rutpela > Rutpela maculata. The sequence goes on along the minus strand of OW386294.2, from coordinate 68,878,071 downwards.
AAAGCTCAATTAATTCTCTTTACATAAGCTGTCTACAAATTTTTCGAAAAAACCGATAATTATCGAGATATTCGAGGAAATGTAGGAAATTACAATCTTGACACGTTCATATTTTTCGAAAAACACCATTGGGACGGCCGTACGATGTCGCGACGTAAAGAGGAAGTCTTCCAGATAAACCTGATCGTAAATTGCACGGCCAAATTCGAAAATTCGGCTCGGCACGAACGAATCAAAAGTGACATTTTGTGACATTTCAGAATATTGAAGATGTTTTTCCAACGAATTTTAGGTTAGATTGTGTTCACTGCTAGTTGTTTCTGACAAATGAGCATGCGAAAGCAGAATCGGTGTCGCTTGACGCCGCCATCCGACTTTCACCCTCTGACGTCACTTTTCAGAAGTGGGTAAAATCGCTTATATTTCTGGAGGAATTTTTTTTTTAATTTTTTGTTGTCTATGGGGTTTTTAATGATGTTAGTTTACGATTTTGAGTATTTTAATTAAATTTTATTTTTTGCGCAAGTTCCCTATTGCTTGTAATAATTTAAATTTGCTTCTATTTTATTTTTTTCATATTTTAAGTGAGCCTTATTTCTAAGCTTAATAAGTAAGTGTCTTTATAGTGTCCGTAATACAAGGAGTGTATGGTCTCTCGGTGACAGATTTAGTTACGATAGGCGCATGCGCATCTAATAAACTTAAAATTAATTGGTTAAAGTGATAAATTTTTTCGTCAATGTCATTTGATTCATATATAATATTCCAATTTATGGCCCTACAATCTAACTCAAAATGCTGCAGATCTATATTTTTATAATCTCTCTAAGTAATAATTTTTTTAGGCGACCTAAACTTAGGCATATCTAAAATAGCGGAAACTAGTTTGTGATCTGTGATATTTCCTGGAAGACTAATGACCTCTGTATTAATCACTTTACACGATATTTTTACAGCAATTATATCTATTGAGCTAGAACTATTTCTATAGTTATCCTCCCTAGTAGCAGACTGAATTAACTGTTTTATGTTGTACATATCCAGAATATTTGTGAACTCTCTTTGTTGCTCAGAATTTTCCAATAGATTTAAATTTATATCGCCTAACAAAACAACATTTGTAAAAATAGGATACACCATACAAAAAAATTCATCCAAAAAAATTCATAAAACTGACGTTATCATTATTAGGTGGACGATAACAAACGCAAATTGCAGTTTTCTGTTTATTTATTATATTTTCTATGCACATTGCTTCAATATTATTATAATTTCTAATATTAATTTGACTATATTTAATAGATTTTTTTAGGTAGAAAGTTAGACCCCCACTCCTAGTGGTCCTATCTTTTCTTGATAAGATTATAACTCAGTATGGCATATAAAGAACTATCCAGAAGAACTAAAGAACTATAAAGAACTATCCATATCGGTATTTAACCAGGTCTCTGTTACAATTATGAGCTTGTATGCTACCCGATCAAAATATAGTAAATTAAATAAGAGGAAAAGGTAGGTACTCCATGTCTTTTTAACAAATAATATTAATATTATTGTTTGTATTACTAAGGAATTCACTTCATGATTAGAGTCAAAATGTTATGATCGAATAAAAGCGTTTTATTCTCTCCTAAGAGAATTATAAATTCGAAAAAATGTTATCAACTTTCGAAGGAATAAATTGATTTGATGCGGACTGAAGGGTTGATTTGTGAAAGAAAATTGGGATAAGGTAATTAATATTTCAAACATTTTTATTTCATTAATGTTTCACTTCCAAATAAATCGTATGTTTATAACGAAAACAATAGTGAGTATTTAATTAAAAGACGAGGTCTATCTAGAGCTACGAAATTCTACTTTATTACGAAGATAATATGAAGGTAATTTTACAATTTTAATCCTTAAGTTCGCAATGTATCTTATAGGATACATGTCAAAAAATAGCTTATTATTAATTTTTATTTCAAATGTATAGTGTTTTGGCTAATGTTTCCTATAGTTCACATTATATTTTATTTAATGTTGATACGGCAGCGCCGTCTAGTCGCTAGCATTTGAAAAAAACACTAGTTACTGTGATGACCACCAATGGCTTGTGAGAAATGGCGTCTCAACGAAATCTTGGTAAGTAATATTCATTTATTTATTATTGTGAAGAAAAACATTGAAAATAAAAATAACAGGTGATGGAATATATGTAGAAGTATTGCTTGTGATTTTTTTTTGCTTGATAGCAACAAACAGTATTATAATTACATATCATTTTGTGGATACATGGCCCAAAACTGAACAAGGACACATTGTCCAATGTATCTCCTAAGATACATTGCCCAAAGTCGATATATTTCAGATCTATTATACTTCCAAATTCTATTTTTTATTATTATTTAGGGTCATCCAACATGCGGACACTACATATTATCACTTGTACCAATGGTAGGGGCAGATTCTGATGTAGAATATGAAAATGAATATGTGGAAGAAGATTTTGAAGAAAAAATGGACGAGAATTTTGAAATTTATAAAGATATAATAATAATATATAATGCTAGTACCATGAAAGCAGATTCAAACACCAACAATACCACGTCCGAATGAAGAAATCCGTTATGATGCAACAGAACATATTCCTTTGTACACTAAATAAAATTATATAAAAAAAGTATTTTTAAGAAAAAGCTTTTATCTGAAAAAACTACTAAAAAGTAAAAATATTTTTTTTTAAATTCATACACATGGAAACCAAAAGCTTTGGGGGCGGTCATATAGTGATATTGCATAGTTACTTTGCTCAATTGACCACCCCCAAAGCTTTTGGTTTCCATGTGTATGAATTTAAAAAAAAAAAATTTTACTTTTTAGTAGTTTTTTCAGATAAAAGCTTTTTCTTAAAAATACTTTTTTTATATAATTTTATTTTTTACTTTTTAGTCCACTTATTTTACAAACAGACAGACAAAACCCTTTCATTTGCCACCGCCATCCACCCATCCCCTCTCCCGTCTTCTCACCCCTCTAACACTACTTCCCACTTCTTCCCTCTTTCCACCACTTCCCCTGCCCTTCCCCATCTCTCTCCACCTCTTTCCACCCTATACCCACCTCTTCCCGCCCCTTCCCACCTCTTCCCACCCTTTTTCTACCTCGTCCCACCCCTTCCTCATCTCTTCCCACCCCTTCCCCACCTCTTCCCACCCCTTCCTCACCTCTTCCCACCGCTTCCCCACCTCTTCCCACCCCTTTCCCACTTCTTCCCACCTCTTCCCCACATCTTCCCACCTCTTCCCCACATCTTCCCACCTCTTCCCACCCCTTTCCCACCCTTACCACCTCTTTCCCACCCTTACCACCTCTTTCCCACCTCTTCCCACCCCTTCCTCACCTCTTCCCACCCCTTCCCCACCTCTTCCCACCCCTTTACCATCTCTTCCCACCTCTTTCTACCCCTTCCCCACCTCTCCCACGTCCGCCATATGGAATTTAGAATGACGTCACACACTTTATCGTATTTTACTCATCAAACCCTTTCATTTGACACCCATATCAACTGGGTTGTGACTAAAAAGCAGATCCGCCATCTTGGGACGTCCGCCATATTGGATTTAAAATGACGTCACATTGTTTATCGTATTTTACTCGTCAAACCCTTTCATTTGATACCCATATCAGGGGGGTTGTGACTAAAAGGCCGATCCGCCATCTTGGGACGTCCTCCATATTGGATTTAGAATGACGTCACATTGTTTATCGTATTTTACTCGTCAAACCCTTTCATTTGATACCCATATCAGGGGGGGTTATGACTAAAAAGCCGATCCGCCATCTTGGGACGTCCGCCATATTGGATTTAGACCGATAATGGCTATACTATGTTGCATTCTCACCGGACTTATATACGTGTGCCAAATTTCAAAGCTCTTAGTAGCGTGTGAGTCGGAAAAAAAAACCGAAAATTGTAAATATTTTGAGCCGGAACAAGATTACCTCCCCCCCGTTTTCGAGGATGCTGAACATGATGGCGGTGTAAGAATTTCTCTTTGGGGTTGCGCAACCCCTCAAAACGGCCAAAAACCACCCCCGAGAGGGGTAAAACGCGCTTCACTCGATTTCCCTGCAGAAAATAATCTTCCCCCCCGTTTTCGAGGATGCTGAGCACGATGGTGGTGCTGGATATCGTCTTCGACCACAACCAACCCCTCCACCGGCCAATACTCGCCCCCGAAAGGGGTGAATTTTTTTTTTTCGTAATATCAGGCAAATTGCATTTCTATCCGTTTTCGAGGATGCTGAGCACGATGGTGGTGCTGGATATCGCGTTCGACCCCGACCAACCCCTCCACCGGCCAATACTCGCCCCAGAAACGGGTGAATGAGAGAGCATTGCAACCAAGAAGAGAGGTACGATTTTTCCTATTCTTAACATCCTCGAAAACGGAAATAAATGTGTTTCCCGCTGATATTACAAAAAAAAAAATTCACCCCTTTCGGGGGCGAGTATTGGCCGGTGGAGGGGTTAGTTGGGGTCGAACGCGATATCCAGCACCACCATCGTGCTCAGCATCGTCGAAAACGGGAGGAAGGTTATTTTCTGCAGGGAAATCGAGTGAAGCGCGTTTTACCCCTCCCGGGGGTGGTTTTTGGCCGTTTTGAGGGGTTGCGCAACCCCAAAGAGAAATTCTGATACCGCCATTGTGTTCAGCATCCTCGAAAACGGGGGGAGGAGGTAATCTTGTTCCGGCTCAAAATATTTACATGTTCGTCCGACTCACACACGCCACTATCTAGCTTAATCAGAACTAGTCGAAATTCAGCTTGCAAGATTTGACCTAAACCAACAAACAAACATACAAACAAACATTGCAAGTTCAATAAAAGCTTTTAAAAAGGTCGCTGCCGCCATTGCCCCAGTGGTCAAACGGCTATTTTTTATCAACAATGTAATGTTATTATGCCTTGTTGAATCTCGCAACTGTATTTGCAAATTTCATAGTCATTAAACACATATTTTAAATACGTATAAACAATATAAAACGAAGTATAAATAATTTATTAGTCTTGGTACATGTGTAAGAATAATACGTTATACTATCATAGTTACTTTATTTATATTTTTATATCTGTTGTATTCTGTATTATATTTTTATTACTATACTAATGTCAAATTAGGACTGTCAAATTAAACTTTGTAGAATACAAGAGTATATAATGTGTAAAGTAAAATGTATCTTAAGTATTTTAATAAATTTCAACTTCAATTTCAATTATACGAACAGGTTTAATAATAAATAAATTGTATTTAATTTTTTTGGGATTTACTTTAACCTGCATTGGCCAATGTATCTTATAGGATACACGGAGCCAAAATGGCCTCCCTTTGTCGAAAATATTACTTTTGATATAGATAATGCATTATAATCTAATTTTCAACAAGAAAATAGTAGTAATTTTGTTTTTCTAATCCTAAGCAGGTTTGTCCCTTTAAGGGTTGAAGGAAATAATAAATACAAACTTCGTCGAGATTCGTTGGGGTAGGGATGTTTGAAAATCCATTTCAATTCTATTCAATTTTATTAGGTAAAAGATAACAATGTTGTTTACAATTAACAATAACCACATTCCGTTAAGAATAAAAAATGGTTTAAGCAACTTACCTAATTTACACATTAGGGTGGGCTGAAAAAAATTTTTATTTTTTTTTTCTTTACGTTATACCGAAAAAAATTGTCTCTAGGATAGGTAATTAAAATGCAACAAAGAAAAAAATTTTGTATCTAACCCCCAGCTAGCGCATTACACTTGAAATTTTGAAATTTCACGAAAATCACAAGATTTTATAATTTTTTTGAAAGTACCTAAACAGCTGCATATTGGGCTGCTATAGTGAAAATCCTTTATAGTAGAGTTATATAAACACGCTAAATTATTGAAAAGGTAGTATTTTTTAAATCTGAGGTAGCGCAAAGCGCTTCAATATCGTTAATTTATCACTTCTTGAGTGCCCCTGCGCGGCATGTAGCTTGTTTGAGCCCACCACTCTTGTGTTTTTAGCTTTATAATGTCGATACAATAAATACCTAAAGGAATAATATAAATAAATAGATAATATATAAATTTATCCATAAGAGTTTATTAATTACAAAATTCATTGTGAAATACAAATTTCCAATTCTCACCCTTCAACATTATTTTTGTAACCTTCTTAAATCATAGTCCTTTACATAGTTGGAACATTGAAATTACGTTTACTTGAAAAACTTGGCATTGAAGCTCTTGATAGCAGCGTTGTTCGTATGAAACCATCTCTGTTCTTAGCGCCGACGAGTTTTAAGGAGGCTTCATTTACCAATTTCACACAGCGCTCCACCGCATGCGTGTGACACGGGAATTTGTGGAAGTTCCATTCTTTTGCTGTTTTGGCAGTTGAAACCTTAGCCCAAATATCTTCGTCAGATACTCTTCGCAACAAAGGTGGTGGAGAAAAAGCAGTAGTAGTCCAATCAGTAATGTCGTAATATTCTTTTGCCTGGAAGTTGATTTTTGGCGGTTCGAAAGTTCGGATTAGCTTTTTTTGGAAGCCACGGCCCTTACTTTTATAATTCTTCTAAACCTCAACTCTGATATGGGCCCTTTCATCGACTATCATGCTAAGGAGCAAGTTCTCCGGATGCGCGAAGAACGCATTTCTTTCAATTACCGGATCGATCACCTTAATTAAGTTTTCTGGCAGGAATATTGAAGATTCTATTAACTAAAAAACATGGTTTAAGATTAAAAAAAGTAAGTACCTTACAGATGGACCGAAAAATGTTTTTGAGTTAATAGAATCTTCAAGATTACTGCCAGAAAACTTGATTAAGGTGATCGATCCGGTAATTGAAAGAAATGCATTCTTCGCGCATCCGGAGAACTTGCTCCTTAGCATGATAGTCGATGAAAGGACCCATATCAGAGAGTTGGGGTTTAGAAGAATTATAAAAGCAAGAACCGTGGCTTCCAAAAAAAGCTAATCCGAACTTTCAAACCGCCAAAAATCAACTTCCAGGCAAAAGAATATTACGAAATTACTGATTGGACTACTACTGCTCTTTCTCCACCACCTTTGTTGCGAAGAGTATCTGACGAAGATATTTGGGCTAAGGTTTCAACTGCCAAAACAGCAAAAGAATGGAACTTCCACAAATTCCCGTGTCACACGCATGCGGTGGAGCGCTGTGTGAAATTGGTAAATGAAGCCTCCTTAAAACTCGTCGGCGCTAAGAACAGAGATGGTTTCATACGAACAACGCTGCTATCAAGCGGTTCAATGCCAAGTTTTTCAAGCAAACGTAATTTCAATATTCCAACTATGTAAAGGACTATGATTTAAGAAGGTTACAAAAATAATGTTGAAGTGTGAGAATTGGAAATTTGTATTTCACAATGAATTTTGTAATTAATAAACTCTTATTGATAAATTTATATATTATCTATTTATTTATATTATTCCTTTAGGTATTTGTTGTATCAACATTATAAATCTAAAAACACAACAAGAGTGGTGGGCTCAAACAAGCTACATGCCGCACCGAGCCACAGTCGGCGGGCACTCAAACAGTGATAAATTAACGATATTGAAGCGCTTTGCGCTACCTCAGATTTAAAAAATACTACCTTTTCAATAATTCAGTGTGTTTTTATAACTCTATAACTTATAAAGGATTTTCACTATAGCAGCCCAATATGCAGCTGTTGAGGTACTTTCAAAAAAATTATAAAATCTTGTGATTTTCGTGAAATTTCAAAATTTCAGGTGCAATGCGCTAGCTGGGGGTTAGGTACAATTTTTTTTTCTTTATTGCATTTTAATTACCTATCATAGAGACACGTTTTTTTCGGTATAGCGTAAAGAAAAAAAAATAAAAATTTTTTTCAGCCCACCCTATTACACATGTAACTTGTGTTGTAAGTGTGCTTTTAACATATCCATGCTTATTTATTGTAAAACAAAAAAAAATCGATGGATTCCTCATATAAAAATATTATAGATTTATAAATTAATAAAAATATACAAAAAGTATTGAAAATTATCGAGGACAATTGAGGGGGAGGCAAGAGATGTAAATTTATTTAGGTCTGCTTCCTGGTTTGTGTAAATAACAAGTGAGTGGATAGTGGATTGATAAGTAAGTAAATTAAATGTAATGTTTAGTTTTTAAATATGTTTTGTATGCAGGGACCGTAACCGAACCGAATCTATAACCGAAAACCGCACAGTAATAACGAATTTTTTTCTAACCGTGACCGAAACTGAAAACCGCTATAAGAGTTTCTGGTAAATTGAAACCGAATACCGGAATGAGAGGTTCTGGCAAACCTAAAGTATGATAAGTTGCGTATAAGAATTTGCCCATATTTGAATTGTGAATAAAGTACAAAAAATACGGCTGAAACCAAAGTTTCAAATCTTTAAACCGTGATGTAGAAATACCAAATTGTATAATGAAAACCATATCTAAATCGCTTCGTCCATTATAATGATTATAGAAGGTAAAAAGCGTGTCCAGGAACCGAAACCGTAACCAAACACCGCACCGCAATTACTATTTTTTTCTAATCGAAACAGAATTGTCACTACCCCGAAAATCGAAACCATAACCGAAAACCGAATTGCCGCTGTCCGGAAAACCGAAACTTTAACCGAAAACCGAAACTTTAACCGAAAACCGAAACTTTAACCGAAAACCGAATTGTTGCTGCCTTAAAAACCGAAACCGTATCTGAAAACCAAATTGCCTCTGCTCTGAAAACCGAAAACGTAACCGAAAACCGAAAATGGTGTACGTTGTTAGGTAACCGTAACTGGTCCCTGGATAACATAATTTTCATTTATAAACTTTTTTAGATCTTTTTTGAATATATATGTACTTTTAACATTTTTTATTGTTACTGGCAACAAACTATACAGGGTGTTTCATTAATAATTGGACATACGCTAACTGGAGAATCCTTAGTCCAAAATATGAAGATTTAACCTGAAACACTTAGATAAAATGTGCCTCCTTACTGAGATACAGGGTGTCAAAGTAATTTTTTTTCTTTTTTTTTGCAATATCTTAACTACCTCTTGACCGATCTTCTCCCAATTTGGTAAGGAAACAGTTTTTAAGCTAAGAAACAATAATTTATGTATTACATCACGCTAGCCCGTGCAGGGCGCCTCATGAGCTATATCTGATGATGAATATTTTTTCTCTTTTTTTTACGAAACGTAGGTGGCACTTTTGACTAGAAAATCCCATGCAGGAGTCATTTATACGTAAAAAAACATAAATGTCTTCTGATCATTCCGAAGCAGAATTACCGCATGCATGTGAACTGCTGTATTCGCACGCTGCCTGTTTTTGCTTGCCGCTTAATTATTTTTCTTTGCTGTTTTTACTGCTTTAATGCTTGCGCATCCGCCATCTGGTGAACCGCTTGCTTGCCACCGCTGCTGTTGCTAAAGTTACAAAACCTCCGAATTGCCCCTAATTTGTAACTAGTAGTATAAACCTTCTCTCCGTTTGGTTGTAGACAGATTTTAATAAAATTTTAGTCAAAGTCTAGTCATTCTCATAACTTTGTAAATTATTTAATGAATATTAAATGACATTTTAAGTTGAATTTATTTATGATGAACTCCTTATGAGTTGCTCCGTCAATTGATCATATATATATTTTTTCCTACTGCTGTTGTACACTTGATAGAACTTGATAATTCCAACCGTTTTCGAGAAAACTTCCGCATAGATCTCAAAAATTCTTTAAAACAAACCCAATTTGAAAAGGAAAAATTGTATTTATTGAAAAGTGTGCTTTGGGGACGTCTTAGTTCTGTCAAAATGTCAAACTAATGAAATTATATGTAAATGACAGAACTAAGACGTCACCAAAGCACACTTTTCAATAAATACAATTTTTTCTTTTCAAATTAGGTTTCAAAGAATTTTTGAGATCTATGCGGCAGTTTTCTCGAAAACGGTTAGAATTATCAAGTTCTATCAAGCGTACCTTTTTTACGTAGAAATTACTCCTGCATGAGATTTTCTAGTCAAAGTTGCCACCTACGTTTCGTAAAAAAAAAAGAAACAATATTCATCATCAGGTATAGCTCATGAGGCGCCCTTCACGGGCTAGCGTGATGTAATACATAAATTATTGTTTCTTAGCTTAAAAATATTTCCTTACCAAATTGGGAGAAGATCGGTCAAGAGGTAGTTGAGATATTGCAAAAAAAAAGAAAAAAGAATTACAACTTTGACACCCTGTATCTCAGTAAGGAGGCATATTTTATCTAAGTGTTTCAGGTTAACTCTTCATATTTTGGACTAAGGATTCTCCAGTCAGCGTATACGCAATTAGTAATGAAACACCCTGTATAGCTTTGGCCAGTAATAAAATATAAATCTTTGGCTATGACATTTTCCTAAAAGTGGTATCTGAATGGACATTTTAGCTCGATTCCTTGTTTGGTAGTCATGATTAACAAGGCCTGCTTGTGATCTGTGTATCCATAGCATAATGTGGTATGTGTATAATTTCGTTATATTGAATTTATTTAGTTCAGTTAAAGAATTTTCGATGAGTATGGCTGGTCTTTTTTAAATAAAATTGTTAACAATGTGTGTTCTGTATTACTTGCAAGTTTTTCAATTAATTTTCATATAACCCACCCCAGATTGTAATGCAGTACCTTAGTATGGACTCAGCTAAAGCATCGTACACTGTGTGCAGATTTGTTTTATTTAGGTTATCTCGTAGTTGATAAAATTTGTGTTAGTCTTCTGAGCATCTGTATCAAATAATTAACCTGTTCACCTCACTTTAAATATTGATCAATCATCACACTCAGGTGCTTAACATATTTTATTTTCTCAAATGAGTTACAGTCAGAGTGAGGTATCCCATTGCAGTAATTTTTATGTATTTTGAGGTAAGATGTTTCTGGTTGATCCATATCGGTGGTTGTTAACGTTATAAGGATTTGGTAACATTAAGATTCAGCAGACTCTCGTTTAGCCAATTTTGTACATGTCTCATAGATTTTTCTGCTTCTTTGTATACTGGATTCGAAGAACTATGTTACTGCTGTGCAGTAACGAATGTTACTGCTGTGCAGTGTTGCCAACTCTGTTAGACGAGGAAACTGTAGATAAGCAAAAAAAAACAGTAGAAAACTGGGAATTTATTTTAGTGAAACTGTCAATCTACTGTTTTTTTTTTACTATACAGGGTGAGGAAATAGTGCGTCGAACTAGATAAAAAAGTCTATAACCGGAAATTATTTTCGAATATACAGGGCCAAGATGAAATTACAGGATCAAGTGCCTTTTTTTAATGGAGTGCTAGACCCTGTTCATTCCTATATTATTATTGTCTATCTCCCAACTACCTGGATGTAAAGAATTTTTTTGTTGAAATAATGCTATCTGCAGATGCATATTGAAAAAATCACCGAAGTCACAATTATGAGTTTTACGAAAAACTTATGTGAATACTAGTTACGAAGCATCTAATTAATGTTTTTCAATCAAGAACTTTTTAAATTGAGTTTTCTCAATTTTTTCAAATGGGACATCCTCCCAGTGACGATGTGATATAGAAATAAAAAACGAACATTTTTTGTAAGTACTTCCCTATGGCTAATTGCAACCATTTGCGTTTTATTGAGCAATAAGTACAAAATTCAAGAATAAATTTTAAAAATCGAGGTTTCTTCAAATAATTCATAAGAAAAAATTATATATAAATTTAGATAATACCGTAATAAAATAATTGATATAAACGCAAAAAAACTGTAGATTTAAAAGGTAGGACTAAAAACTGGGAATAAAACCAAAAAACTGTAGTGTTGGCAATATTGCTACTGTGTCGTCAGCATAGGAAATAAGGTGCCCATCTATATTTTCTAATAGTGGCAAATTTTTTATGTAAATTAAAAACAAAATAGGACCCCTGTGGGACGCCTCTGGTAATTGTTTGTGGTTTACTTATGGTAATGTTTATCTTTACTTTTTGTATTTCATTCGTTAGATAATTCTGAAACAGTTTAAGAACATTGGTATCTTTTAACCTATTTAATAATATCTCAAGGTTTACGGTGTCGAATACGTTCGCTAAATCTAAAAAGGGTAACATTTTATTGTTTGTATTTAAAGCATTTATGATTTTTTTGTAAACTCTGTGACTGCGTCTTGTGTACTTATTTTATTTCTAAATCTGTATTGGTTTTAATTGAGAACATTAAATTTTTCTAAATAACTTGTTAAACGTGATTTTAAGAATTTTTCAAAACTGTTTGCTATCATTTCTTCTTTGAACACATTTCATTTAGACATGTTATTAAAAATAACCAAATAAATTCACAACTATTTTGATATAGTTCACACTGTATATATCTATTTTACTCAGAGGTTTGAAATGTCGACAAGAGCTTTTCCAATTTGCTGATGAGACACATTGTCGACTAGAATATTTTCCTTTGGCACTTTGTATATTAGTTTCATATGATTCATATACGCTGCAGGGAATAGAAAATAAATTAAACAATTCAAATTAGTACAATTAACACACCGTCACCTACAGTTAATTTTGTGTTCAACGTTCAATTCCTTTTATTGTGAACGAAACTAGATGGTCAGTATCAGAAAACTGAAAGCTATCCTGTCTTGCGTGATATTGATTTATTATCACTTGGAGACAAAATGGGTCTATTTATTTTTCTTATGGCTTTTTCGATTTTTGAGATTAACGACAATACTCAAGATTGCGGATATTAGCAGGGTACAAAATTACAGGAAGCTGTAAGAGTTACTGTCGCAATCAATTAATTTCAAGAAAATAATAGTTAATTTTAGAGATCATTTCTCAACTTATCTGTGTGCTTTAAAACAAAGTCTATAATGTACAAAATCATGGTCCTGCCAACATGGGGAGGTTGTTATTTTTCCTCATTCATGCCGTAAGAGTTACTGTCGCAGTCAGTTATGTTCAAGAAAATAATAGTTAATTTCAGAAGTCATTTTTCAAGTTATCTGAGTCCTTTAATACAAAGTCTATCAATATACAAAATCATGGTCCTGCAACATGAGGAGATTGTTAATTTTCCTCATTTATAGATAACATTAGCATGTCAAAAAATCTGAATCAGCATACCCATCCGCTTATCTATCATAATCTAGAATAAAGATTTTACTATGATGCAAAGTCTTCGTCTACTGATGATAATCTTCTTGCTTCTTCTTATTCACAATGTCTTGGCAGACGTTCTGGTAATATTCTAGTAAGCTTTATTTGCTGTATGGCGTGCCTGACAGTATCGTTCCATTTATCGCCATTAACCGTTAGGCGCACAACCGGTCCGAGCTCTTTCCCATCATCCCATGATAATATATATAGGTAACGCCTAGGCTTTAAATTATCTGTGTCAAAGACCGAGTGTATCCATTTTTGTCGATTAAGAATGCCTCATAACGAACCTCAGTTGTATGTAAATGGTAATCGTATAAAAGTCAATAACACAATCCGAATCTTAGGTGTAATCTTCGATATTAAGCTCACTTGGAATCCTTACATTACCGACTTAGCAAAAAGAACAAAAAGAGTTTTAAATTTGATACGTTCCGTCTCAAGTATCAATTGGGGTTCAAATAGAGAAGTGTTACTGAAATTATACTCATCCTTGGTACTGTCAAAATTAGATAACAGCTGTCATATATATTCTTCGGCTCGCAGATCCCGACATAAAGTCTTAGACTCCATATACTGCATGGGTCTCAGATTAGCAAGTGGTGCATTCAGAACTAGCCCAAAGGAGTCAGTATACGTAGAAGCGGGATTTCCACCACTGAAATTTAGAAGAGACCGCCTGCTACTAAATTACTTTACTAAAATCTGGGCTCTGCCAGATCACCCCCTCCATTCCATCATTCTCGATACAGAATTAGGCGACATCTACGAGATAAGACCTACCATCACACGTCCATTGAGGATTCGGGCAAAGGAACTGTTAGGAAGATTTGACATGGAACTTCCCGTAGTTTTACGTCTGGGTAATTGTGGGAGCTGGCACCACCTTCAGTAAAAATAGTTCTCACTAAGAACAACTGATCATGGAGTGAACTGCGCTTTTTTAGCTTTGGAAGAGACTTATTCCTGGACATTACCACCTATGGTTAGTATATATACGATATGGATGGCACTAGATACTGCGAGATGTCAGTATATGATCAATTTTTAATTTGTACAGACTCGTTGAGCTGCATCCAAGCGATAGATATTTTCTCAAGAGATCGGCAAGTCCAAAATGTCCATTCATTACTACACTGGATGACTAACTAACTCAAGTGAGTGAAATAATGTGCTTAATATCTGGGAGAAGAGGGGCGAGCGTAGAGGCGTCTTGACTGTAATTGTATTTCGATAATCCAGTGAAGCAACGTGGAGTACATCTTGTACAGTACATCTTGGGAAACACAGCGATCCCGTTCCTCCTTCTAGCGGCTTGTATATCAGCGTATACGCGGAAGCTATGTAACTTCAAGACGAGGATTACGTAGTGGATATACTATCCTTCGGAGGAGATGTAAAGCAGGCGGTCCCTTGTCTATTAAATGTTAGGCAAGTAAAAGATCCCTAATCTTCTTACGAGAAGAGTTTCGGCAAAATTTCCTCGTCTCCTGGCGTCGGTGATAGACCCTGTTAGCGGAAATAGGCTGACGTTAAATAAAGGGACAAAAAATATATATCTAGGAGAATGGATAAAAGTGGTAGAATTCACTATAATTGTTTACACAATAAGTAAAATGATGAGGGAAACGAAGAAAGTCTTGCACTTGACACCCTGTATATCTAATGTGTAAAATCAAACACTTAGGAACACATTACATGAATTAGACAACTCAGATTCCAAAGCCAGAACTCTCCGAGCTGTACATTTGTGAGAAATGCAGACAACTACCATTCTCTCCGACATTGGCTTCTCCTGCAGCCAGGAGAGATGTACATTGACAAGACACGTTTTTCCAGGCAACATCCAAGTAAAAATTCTACGTCAATAAAATTAAAAGTAGGTTAAGCGTTGGTATCCACCCTGTTTTAATTTGAATTGAAGTACTAATATTATAGTAATAATTATGTTGAATATAATCCGTAACAGTGACCTCAGAAGTTGGAATAAGGAATGTATAATTGCTATAATTGCCATCTTGATTAGCTCGTGAGTATTCTTATGTTTGTAGAATCTTATCAAATAAATATTTATAAAAATTAGACACAACACTCTTCATATATATATCTTTTTCATTAATATGTTTCATAACTTTTACATTTACTTATATATTTTTTTGTCAAAAACAATGTTTTCCTTTATCTATCACTAATTTACTATCCAAATTTAAATACAACCGAACTTTTCTTTCTTAAGTTATCGTGTTTACAAGAAACATGACGGACAGACGAACGGAGACAGAAAAACGAACATTTTGAAAGTGGTTCAGAATTAGATCAATAATACAATGATATGGAATTTGGTTCTACGAGCGATACTTACACTTTTAAAAATGTGCCGATCAAATACAATAAATTTTTCGTTTTCGTATTTGCGAAGAGTATAAAAATGCCTAAACATATAGTGAGGACTGATGTGTAAATCCGCTCAGAACATGTGTTAAAATAGAAATTATTGATCCATGTAATAAGTGAGTATTATAAAGTTAAGAAACAACTTATTATTTTTGAATATGCTTTACGAGGTAGACAGAAGGAACAGGTTCGATGATTATTTTTTTGCTCTTTAGTGCAGTATTTAAAAGAGCGTGTTTTTTCAGTTTTTTTAAACTACTAATTTATTTTTTTTACTTTTTAGTCTTATATTAGTACATATTGTTAAATTTGGACCCAATAATTAAACTCTGCAACCTGGATAACCCAGAGATACCAATGTTCAATCGAATCCGACGATAATTGATAAAACCTATCCGCTATGTTGACGTCGCCGTTTTGAATTTTTAAGTTTTGATCGCATATTTGTTTTCTACTTTACAAGCCCTTTCTTTTGATACCCATATCAAGGGGTTGTAAAGAAAATGATAATCCGCCATCTTGGGGCGGCGGCCATTTCGAACATATTATAATATTAAGTATCAGAGCTACACACAATTCCCAAGTTTCATGATGATACAGTTAAATTAAAAGTGGGTGAAATTCAGTTCCTTAGACTTTTTACATACATACATAGTTAGTTACAGGGCGACCTAATAAAAGCGTGGCACTTATATTCGATGCGTCAAGTAAATTAACAATTGTCAAAATTTATGAACCGTCACTTTTTCATTATAATCTGAGGTCAAGTTGGCCTTGTCTCTTCAAAGAAAATTACAGTAAATACGCGAAAAGAAGTAATGGTGAAGGGAAATTTATCGCGATTCGAAATTAAAATATCTAATTTATCTTAAGCTAAAAATAGTCAACAACTGAGAAAAAAAAGCAATTACGGAGCGCCGAGACCATGGGGACTCAAAAGTGCATCTATGCAAACAATTAAACCCACGAAATGCAAGTTTCATTGCAAAATTTTCTTATATAGCACTGAATTGTTCACATACCACTTGTACCGAAAGAATAAAGTTGTTGTTTGACGCCATCTTGAATTTCGAAAATACCGCACAATTTTCAAAATTGGTGATAAGTTGTTTCTCACTCTTTGAACAATCTTTCAAAACAAGCAGATCAACTTTAACATGTCATCTGAGTATGAGACAATGTCAGCCCACACTAATATGCAATTTATGAGATTTTATGCTCAAGCTTCAGGGGTCCTCTAACATTTAGGATTTAAACGGAGGGCACTTCTTTAATAAATATGGTTACGATGGGATGACAAAAATGCAGCACCTTAATAATAATAATAATAATAATATTTTTATTTGCCATAAAAATAGAATATACATGGTAAATAGGTACCATTTCATCTAGATGGCTCTAACAAAAAGGAAGTTAATCTACAACCTTAACCAAGTACAATAAAAGTGTGCTACGATGTGACGCCACTGGTGCAGGGGAGGAAAATTAATCATAACAATTTTGTTATTAAAATGGTGCATGTAGGGAAGGGTACCGCTGATTTTTGGTAGCAACATTTTGATCGACAAGCAGCATACTTTTTATTTTACAATGTTTTTTGCACATAATTTTTTAATGTTTGGATCCAGCCTGTTCCACATATAGATTGCATTATAAGTGAATGACTTTTGGTAAGCGGAAGATTTGTGTTTCTGTATTCTTGAATATGCCTTTTATTTCGATCATGATTATGGACTAAGAACTTGTTTCGTAGGTAGCGGGGCTCATCAGTAGTCATCACTTTATAAATGAGTCCGTACATGTGCTATATACGTCTATTTTTCATATTTAAGATATAATTTTGATTTAAGTAAGGAGTAATGTGATTTATAAAGGGAATATTGTACGCGAAGCACATGCAAGTATTTTGAACTGTTTGTATTAGATGACATGTAGCGGCACTAATGAAGTTATTATATATAGTATATCACCATAATCCTGGTACCATCCTTTCACGAGGGTCGGGGTTCAGCACCTGCCAGGCGCGTCTCCAGGTGGCGGATAGGAGAACGGCCAGACTCCGCGAGGAGTAGGGTTAACGTGGTCATACTGCTGGGGGGTAGGGCTAATAACCCAGTCCACCCCGGCTAAAACCACGTCGCGGACCAGCTCACACACCGTAAACCGCTTGGAGTGGCAGTGACCCCCTGACCCAGGTCAGAGGTACGTCTCTCCGGGGGGCACGGGGTCTTGACTTCACCACCCTGACCACGTGGATGAAGTACCACCATAAAAAACTTCCCCAATCCCAAGGTATTGTGCACGCCGATGGGACGCATGGTCGAGGGGGAGCTCGACCACTAGCGACAAACCTCGTGGCACAGGCGTACCCCGTTGTATAAATGCCTTCCACGTATGTAAGGGGCTCCGTGCGGGGTGATCCTTTCCCCTTACTCGTGGAGAGGGAGGGGGTTCCTCAGCATGTCTTGTGCAGAACCCCCCTCCCCCCCCATCACAAAGCCCACGAGCGTAGTGCGGGAAGTGAAGGAGCTGAGGGAGGGGGTGCTCGTGACTTCAGTCAACACCAAGGACCTTCCAAAGCGCCCGAGTCTCTCGTCTGGGTTCCAGGAGAGGGCAACCCTCAGGAAGGATAGGGAAAAAAAATAGGCCCATTTCAGCTGAAGGTGCAGATAAACCTACATCCTTACTAAAGTGATGCAGGGGTGCGAAGTAAAGCAACGTCTCAAGTGGCGAGGACTTGACTGGGGTGAAGGACCATTAAGGAATGCTGCATAGCGAAGCCGTTACTGACAAGGAGCATAGGCTGGAGTAGCAACCTTCAAAAGGTTGAAGGATTGGGAAAATAGGTCCATTCCACAATGAGGAGGCTACAGCGGTCCTCACTAAAGTGATGCAGGGGTGCGAAGTGAAGCAACGTCGCTAGCGGTGTGGACTTGACGGGGTTATGGGTCATCAAGGGACACCGCGTGGCAAGGTTGTCGCCGAACAGAGCACTGAAGTAGAGCGACGTCGCGCGCGACGAGGACTTGACTGGGGTGGTGTCCAGCGAGGAACGCCGCGTAGCGAAGCCATTGCTGACAAAGCATATTATACGACTGCAGGGTCTGGACTGCAGGATATAATATCAACGGGGAAAGATAATGGACCTAGCAACTACCACTCTGCCAATGTTCTCAGACCTGCTGCCAACGACACAGGAAAAAGAGGTAGAGTGAGTTATAATATCTACGGGCAATCACAACCAGCCCATTTTCAGACCTGTATCACCTTGTCAGTGATACAGGAGTATTAAAATGGACAGTGCAAACTAAGACAGCAAGACAGGGAGAGCACAATAAGCCCAGGAGGCAGCAGTGCCGTCGGAGTATTCTTTACAGACGACCCCTAGGAGGAGGGGTTTTAGTCAGTTAGAGGCTAGACCCATTCCAAGTTGGGATGGGCAGCCCGTGTGAGTTTCCCCTTCTCGAAAAAAAAAAAAATCACCATAGTCAACATTACAATTTGATATGGGTACAAACTTTTTAAGCGCCTAAATACCAATCTTACTTTATTAGAAATATGCAATTGAAAAGTAAGCGCATCATTACCAATCTTTACAACAAAATCAGATAGTTTATCCCTGGAATATTTTAATGCATTAATTAAGTTATGATCCAAGGACATTTTTTTATTTTGTTTGTAAATCTGCCGAAATATTTTCTTGTACAACTACTTTATTACTTGGGCAAACATCGAGAGTTAACTGAGAATCATCTGCATACTACATACACTAGAATATTGAATTTCACCATTCATGTCTCTGTCGTATATTTAAAAAAGCAGGGGCTATAAAATGGACCATTGAGGTACGCCTTGACAGTAGTGCCAATGTGAATTTAATAGTTTTATTGTCTATTGCTACAGCTACACATTGTTCCCTGCTGGTTAAGTATGATTTAAAGAAATTAATGCAATCATTAGAAAAACCGAAATAAGGCAATTTAGAGAGTAAATTGCAATTATAATAGTGACATATGACGCTAACCCAATTTTCGCAATATGTTTTGTGATGTTTTTGAAAAACTTTTAACTTCAGTAGTAGAAAGAGCTCCCTTAAGCATATTGTTTAGTTTATCATTTTTCCAATCAAGTGTGAATTTATCGCTGATCATTTAAGAGAAAATACAAATAGCGAAGTATTTAGGTAGAAAATTAACTAAAACCGACCCCCGGTTATAATACTTCCAGAAACAGGTAGTTGCAATTTGTGTGTAATAATTCTAGCATGAGGTTACAAAACATTTTTTTTTTCAACTCGTTATGTTTAGTGCAACTTCTATCAGATATTTGTTGGCGGACCAAGCTAGACTCTTTCTTTGTCTTTGCATTATATTTAATTTGGCGGTTGTGTAGAGGCGTACTTGTACTAAAATACTCAGTCTTATTAGTAAGTTGAGAAATAAGGAACCCACAATATTTGGTTAAGTAACGAGATTTAACCATAACAAATATGACTATAACCATTCCACGTCTAAGAAACGTTAATCGATGACTAAAATTAGCCTAACAGTTTTGAGAAATTGGAATAACCTCATCCCGTAGATCTAGCTTACTTACGTGTTTGCGTCATCTTCCGACCGTATTTTGCACTAATGTTGACGTTGGATTTAGTACAAAAACAGTCGGATGCCAGAAAAATTTTACTTGGTCGCGCATTTGATAACTATGGTACCATAGTCGGTCAACGACTTATACACGGAATTATAACAAAACTGGTGCTATATTGAGACAAATTGAGATGTATTTATAACAACTGCACTTACCTCTTTTCATTTCAGCAGAAAAAAAGTGAAAAGTGGGCTGTTTCTGAGACTCCGTTGGGGAGCCCTATGTATTTCGATATACTGAATACGAATCAGGTGTCCATTTAGCTCCACCGCTCACCAATTTTTAGTAAATCGCGAAAATAACCTAAGTTATGAGTTTTTTAGGTTATTTTGCGATCTGATTGCGACATCTAATTCGTGTTCAGCGCGTCGAAATACATTCCAATGGAGTTCCAGGAACAGACCAATTTTTTTATTTTGTGGAGCTGTGTAATTCGAGGTTTTACCGGAGGCGCCGCGTGTAACATGTCTAATTTTCAAATTTTGAAGTTATATATATTATGGGACCATTAAAAAAATACGTTCGCTTTCAGAGGGGAGGAGAAAATGTGACAAAATGAACGATAGGAGGGTATATGAAAAGTTCTCAGAAAAAAAAAACATATAGAAAAATAACATATTTAGTATTTCAATTTCGTTCTCTCGTGACAATCTATTCAACAGAATTTATTTTTAGATTTAATCGGAGGGGGGAGGTTTGCGGACGAACGTTCGTTTAATGGGGTGTTTCACAAATGTTACAAGCGAAAGTAATATTAATAGTAATAACGTTCTTAATTTGCCGATTTTAACATTATTTTTAAACTCGAAATGAAAAATAAATTAATGTGCCATTTATTTATCATAGTTTTTGTTTCGATTCACATATTGTAATTATTTAACGACAGTGGCGTTAAAGCTAATGCCATATCATTAAAACCAATTTTACATTGTTTTTGATTAGTTTTTTTTAGTTTTTTTTTCTTATTCAAGTGAACCAATTTGTTTGTATTTCATATATATTGTAAATCTACTCGTGACTATTATTAAGTTGAGAAGTAAGGAACCCACAATATTTGGTTAAGTAACGAGATTTAACCATCGTCTTCTGATCATAACAAAAATGACTAGTAACCATTCCACGTCTAACAAACGTTTCAATCCATGACTAAAATTAGCCTAACTTATGTGTTTGCATCATCTTCCGCAAAATACGGTCTATTTTGCGCTAATGTTGATGTTGGATTTAGTATAAAAACAGTCGGATGCCAAATTTGACTTGGTCGCGCTCTTGCTAGATGTGGTACCATAGTCGGTCAACGACTTATACAGAGTTATAACAAAACTGGTACTAGATTGAGACAAATTGAGACGTATTTATAACTGAACTGCACTTACCTCTTTGGGTTTCAGCTTGGCGACGATTAGAACTGTTTGTAAAAATTCTACAGGTGTAGCTAAGTGAAGTTTTATATCAAAATCTGCTAGGCTATTTAGGGAGAACAGTACTTCTGTACCCAAATTTCCAGTCGGATATGTCACCATGGCGACAAAGTGACGATTTTCTGTTGATATTCTAAAACGTAACTGATATTCTTCATCTGAAGCCGTCACGTTAACTATCAACATGCAATTCGTAATTTTTATGAATTTTCCTTCCATGTTCATAATCATCTTCCTGTTATCCAAATCCATGTGCGTCACTCCCTTGAAGTAATTGCTGTTTTTAAGGAATATTTTACTGACTAAAATGCCCTTGTTCAGTCCTTTAAAGGGCGTTTGTGAATGAATTGTGCCCGTTAAATTGGTAGAATCTTTATCTGCATCTATTTTCCATTGACTTTTCAAACCAATTACGAAGTCTGGGTTGTACTAAAAAAGAATAAAAATTAATCAGTTGAAGCCTCGATAATTTTAATAGAATTAGTTTGCATTCGTGATTTCTGAATAAACGCTTTCCTTGGAAATGCGTACATTTTTAATTCTTAATACTCTAAATAAGGAAAACAAGAGAGTCAACATTAATTGAAAAGTTTTCCTTTTTAATAAGCCCTTTAAATCTTGTATAATTAATAATCGAAGTATTTTTTATATTTGCAAGCTTTAGGACACGAAGGTAGGTAAAAAAACATCTGCTGCGCATACCTAGACTATTCTGATTTCCGTGTTATATTTAAATAAAATTATTTTCCTAATTTCAGACAAAGATTCATTCAATTTTTAGAGTTTAATATTTCTAGTATCAAAAATATTACTTTACATTTCTCCCCATGTGAAAAAACCGAATAAGTAGGAATCTCTCATGTATGAACGAATCCTGATGTTTCTTGCCAATAATAATAATAATAATAATAATAATAATAATAATAATAATAGTATATTTACGAAAAAAAAAGGAATATAAATACAAAATACAAATACAAATAGGTCAATAAACTATTTACTAAAAAATGTATAAGTACAAATACTAATAAATCAATCTGATTTCTTATTAACCTTAAATAATGTTGTAAATATACTGAAATACTCACTGAAGTATTTGAAATACTTGTTCGTGAGGATGTACAAAGTACAAAACAAAAAGTGTAAAATGAAACGCTAGTAGTAACATTGGAGTAGGTAAATCAAGGGATCTTAATTTTAATTATTACTAATAGCCCGTCGGGCAGAGCGCGAAAAGCCTTCTCTTTCTTGACCCACCCAATACTGAAGTATAACCAGATGGGACCTTCACTACTTATTAAAGCATGTTATTTTACATAGGAAATCAAAATTGACGACACTCTCTATTGGTCGAGACCGAAGATATAAGAAAAAAACTAAAAAAAAAAGAAATTTAGAAATTTAATTTTCAATCAAATATAACTTTAAAACTAAAGCAGATAAAAATAAAATTGTTGTTTGGTTTTGACAAGTAAACCCTGCTTTTTAATTTGAAGTATAATTTATTGCAATAATAAAAAAATGAACATAAAAAAACTGGCAAAATTCAAAAGGATACACAAATCAGCAGCATTTTTCTAATCCTTAACTCGTCATAACTCGCTTATATAATGAGCTATTCAATTTTTTCTTTCACCAAAAACTGCTAAATTTAATAGGCTTCATTTTGTCTCGATTAATGCTAGATCTAATTTTTTAACTAAAAGCGCTACAGCCCTTTAAACACAACGAAGCACACTACGGCGACGAAGGCGGGAGGCTTCCTCTCTCGCTCCCGCTACTCTCTCGGCCCATTAAGAAACGTATCGGCTGCTCTCCTCATTATTGTATCTGAATAAGTATTAATAAGTGTATATATTATTTTATTCACATTTAGGCTATTACAGTTTATGTATAGGGTAGATTCATTTTTATCAGTGGAGAAAAACTACATGTTTGTTTTGCGAAACTGCTGAAAACAGCGAAAAAATCTAATAATAAAAAACCAACTGTTACTGGCATCAAGTCTATTATAAATTGTGCAAATGAAAGAAAATATGCTATTTCATTAAAAATATTTTTTTATTTATTTTTATTTGTACACTTCGATACCGATTTCATTATTCTTGTAGGACATCTTTTTGTAATAATAATAATATTAGCAGAGGCAATATATATTGTCTGTGATATTTGTAACGCGATAAAAAATGCAAGTGAGCCTTCATGTAGTTATTTATAATAAAGAACAAAAAAATTAGTTTAAAATAAAATGTCATTGTCTGATTTGTGGAAAATCTAGAAAAATTAAGAACAAATTAAGAACATTTTTAAGTAGCAATTTGTACAGGAACGGGTGCGGAAACTAGAAAGCTGCAGTGTCGCATTGTGATACAGAAATACAAGGCAGGTTCCACATTTATTCAGATTTATTTGGGCTTATGGAAATTATTATAAAATTTGTTATGCAAAATATATTAGCAAAAAAAAAAATTAAATGTATACAAACTAAACAACTGAAAGAAAAAATGAATTTAAAGTAGTGTTAAACATCTTATTTAGGGAGGTTTATCTTGCTGTTTTGCAAAAAAATAATTCTTAACTTTAACGTTTCTAAAAACATGCCTTAATGATATATTTGAAGAAATGACAGAAGAAAAATTAGATTATTATAGCAGCGGAAATATAAGAAAGAGATTAGAAAAACATCTAAGCAAACAAAGTGTTTTGAGAACACAAAGAAAATACAACAACAGTTCATTGAAGTGATAATAAAGCTAAAAGGATTTTTGTTGTCAGTCACAGCTGAATCAGGCGAAGAAAACTTGGTTCATGAGAATGAATTGACAATTCTTGATAAAACTGCCTATCTTAAGTGAAGCTGCAGCTGGATATTTTAAACCTATAACAAGTGAAATTGAAAATTTTTAAAATCCACCGATCAATGTGCAATGTATCTAATCGTACCAGTTTCATATGACCGAATCAAAATGAGGTCTAAATCATGTTCGGCTAACATAATTGTCTGCACATTTTCAATTTTACTGCAATCGGACAATTTCTAGAGAAGTTCAACATGTCGAATTGAAGATGGCGACAAAACATCAGAATCTAATATGACCTATAACCATCTCGACAAAATTCTCTTTCAATAAAAAAAACTACATCAAAATCGGATCACCTGTTGAAGAGATATGAAGCCACAGACATACAGACAGACAGACAGACAGACAAACAAACAAACAAACATACAAACATATGCGTCAAACTTATGAGGTCGGGGTTAAAAAAAACGCGACTACTAATCTCAATGAACATAACTGTAAATAAGAAGTTTCAGATTTGTTATAAACATTTATGTCGTGGATACTAAATATGTCAGGACAGACAAATTTGATTTAAACGTTATTCCGATAGTAATGCAATTTATATTAATAATTGATATGAAAAAAAAAACAATCAGCTTAGGCCATTTTTTTAATCCTATATATATTACTATATGTGTATTGTGCCGTCAGAAGAAAAAAACTTTATTCTTTTGGCTATGGTTATTCCTACGTTATTCCTACGATGAAATACGGACATTTTTAACGTCTTTAGCTAGTCACGTATTAGTAAAAACTAGTGACGACATTTTTATACCACCTGGAGTTCCTCCAGTAAGTTCTGAAGAAAACAATTACATTCATGGCATCGATAATTTTGATCAAAACGAAGACGTGCTAGATGGAAAAAATCCCACTTGGAATAGTATTATTTTAAAAAGAGAACAGCCTATTTACACAAGAATATTTAGATCGTCTATCCAATTTTAACCGATTTTAACCTTTCCAGTTTACATGAAAATAAAAATATAGTTATGTACAAAAGTCCAACTAATCGTTCAGAGCCTCTACGAGTTAGTGAAAGCATGGCAAATAATTGTTTTGATTATATGGTTACCTCTGACACTTAATGGAAAATATTAAAATATACGAGGCAAAGTAAAAACTTTACTAGCTGGCATAAGTTTAACAATGACGTATCTGAAAATCAGTTAATCTCTGTCTGATACCTATTACTTTCCATTTATTAACGCACCTCCCGCGTTGTACGACACCATATATAATGGATTATTACAACTAATATCATATTATTCAATTTGATTTGTTAATTTTATCATCTTACAATAAAGAAAAATTATTCTAAAGCTTTTGTTACGGCCACTGATGGAAGCATTGCGCGATTTATGGCGAACGCGGGATGTACCGGGAATGAGAGGGGAAGCCTCACGACTCCGCCGCCGTAGTGCGCTTCGTTGCGTTTAAAAGGCTGTACCGCTTTTATTTACAGAGCTAGACCCAGCATTAATTGAGACAAAATGAAGTCTATGAAATTTGGCAGTTTTTGGTGAAAAAAACATAGCTCAATACATAAGCGAGTTACAACGAGTTAGAGCTTTCAAAAAAATTGACAATTTGTGTAACATCTAACTTAACGTCAATTTTCTAATGTTAAAGTTATTATTTTTGTAATAAATTATACATCAAATTAAAGAGAATTGTTTATACTGGAAAACTAAAAAAAATATAAAATTCTATCTTTTTTGGTTTGAAAGTTATTCGTGGTTGAATTTGAATTTTGTTATTTTCATTTTTTTTTTGTTTTTTTCTTGTAACTTCAGTCTCGACCAATGGAGAGTGTCGTCAAACGTGATTTCCTATGTAAAAAAACCTGCTGAATAAAATGAAATAGGTTTTATTTGGTTATACCTCGGTATTGGGTTAGTGAACGCTAGAGCCAGCTATCCGACGTACTATAATACTGACTTGTATTAGACAAGAGATAAGTAACCATTAGGACAAGGTAAATAAAGTTCTGTAGAAAAGAAAACGGGATATCGGTTAGAGATTTAAATTTATTTAATAATAATAAACATAAACAGAATCAACGGTGTAGAAATCAATTTTTAATTATACTTTCTATTACACTATTTTGCATCTTCCACATGGCGCTGAGCTAATGATTTATTAATAAATCAAAGCCAATATTGCGAATACTACTACTACACTATTTTGCATTGAGAACAGCCACATCTTTAATTTGATTTTAAATATTTTTATATTGTTTATGTGTTTTAGACTATCGGGTATATAGTCTATGGCCCTCGGGCGAAATGTTACGAAAAAATGCCATTTGAAGGGCGATATTTTAATCGATTTGGCCCGAGACTAGTAAAAAATTTTCCCTTAGGACTCGAGAATCAGCCAATTTTTCAAAATGGCCGCCGAACAATCACCAAAATTTATATCTGCACAGGATAGACGTGATTATACTCTTTTCCATATAATTCGGGTGTGGTGAATTAAAAAAAAAATCAAGGCCATATGACCTTGTTTGACCTTGAAATAATTGATTTAAGGTAAAAAATGTCATATTGCATCATTTTCTTTCAAAGCATTCTTAAATGGCAGTGTAAAGTTATAGGCTTAAATGAGCACAAAAAGAGATTTGAAATATGTGGAAGAAAAGACTATTTACTCTTTCTAAGCAAAATAGTTCGGTCAAAATAGCTTAAACTTGAAAACAATTTCAAAATTTTAACTAAATGGATGTATGCAATAAAGTACTACACTATGCAAATTTAATTTCAGTTTTTGTATTTTTTTTTTCTGGTTACCTTGACTGATCATGACTGAAATCGAAAATTAGTTATTTATTTTTTTCAAAAATTAGTAGTAAAGAACACGATCACATTGTATTGCAAATTAAGTAACTTTATTAGAACATATCAATTAACAAAATATCAAAAAGTAAAGGACGGACTAGGTTTCTAATGACTTGCATTATGACAATTCACCTCTACAATTACTGCATGAGGGTGTGCAAGGGAGCTGCAGTCGACGACATGAGCATCTCATACTATCGCACATTTTCTTACAGCCGCATCTCTCCACAACTCTTCTAGACCTCAGGTCATGGGCAAAAGAGATTCCTGTAACCAGGATATCCGTATCTGAACATCTTACTAAAACAGATTTGGCTCCATTGACAACCATGTTTTTTGCGTGAAGTAGTATTCGTCCATCAGCCACTTCTAATGTTGTACAAAAGATTCGTTTAACTCCTATCTTTAATGTTGGTGACACATGGGGTATTCACCGACATTATAAGTGTTTCTGCCAAATATGTAAATAATTCTTCTTTGTTCAAACTGTCTTTAAGGTATTGTATCATCAAATGGCGTTTTTTCCCCGAGGGCCATAGACTAATAGTACCATATAGTTTGGGACCGAGGTAAGTATGATTTTTCTGTCCTATTGCTTTTTTAGTTATAGGCTTTTCTGTAATTTTCAGTTTATGTCTAATGTTGGTTAAATTTAATATTATGTTCATTTTTTTTAGGTGAACCAGTAGTGCAACGCAATATATTCTCTCAGTTCAGGTTAAAATGGTTGCCTCGACGATGCTTGACGATACGTCAAGTATTGGTTCTGTTCCGATGAATTTCAATATCGCATCTTCACTGGCTAAATGTGTGTGTGTCAGTGTTGCCAGCGTCAGCCGGTTCGTGCATTTTTCTAGCCCCTTTTTACAAATTATAGCACGTTAACACCGACTACGCTGCGAAATCTAGCGATCGCGGTACTGCCCCCCCCCCCCCCCCCCGCTCATAAAAAAAATACCGTAGTTTTTTTCCTGGCGTCGCAGCTCCCCCATCCTCCGCTATTCAAAAAAATGTTGGATTCCTCCTCCCATTTTAGACTGGATCTATCCAGTTTTGTACTTCTAGTTGTGTTTGATTTTATTTTATTTTAGTCCGTTTTTCTTCAATCCTGCCCTAATTTATACTAGGATTTAGCCCGAAAAATAATACAATGCTAACATCACGCTAATTTATACTAGGATTTAGCCCGAAAAATAATACAATGCTGGCATCACTGCTGTGTGTTTTAACCGCTTTCCATGTCACCGCAAATTACCTTCTTAAATCCAACAGATGTAGATTTGTCTGAGAAAAGGAGGTGGGACCCTACAGATTATAGTGGAACCTAAACCACTTCTTGGAGATAATTTTCTCCAAAAATTTATTTCGCTATATGGGGCTCGAACCCACTGCGCTATAGGTACGCTCAGAGTTCAAGCTAAATGCAATAACGAGTAAGTGACCGACCCCGTACAGTAAGCTAACGAGTCAGCTATTTTATTGCCTTGCCAGAGTGGCCCGCCAGTATCCAGACAAGAGTAAATTTGTTGTTTCTGTCCAATCATGTTAGTCTTGTGACAGTTTTAAACCGTTCTAATGGTAACAATAGGATCTAAGAGCTTTAAGAGCTTTTTATCTGTCTGAGAAAATTTTTATTGATGTGTCTAGGATGTGTCTATTCCAGCTTCCGTACACATAATTCAATGACAGGATTATTCAAAATAATCTAAAATTTCGTCCGTACAAAATTCAAGCAGCACAAAGTAATTGAGACAAGGATGTCAGATTAAAAGTTTTCTTAGGATATATCAGTATTATTCAAAATGATCAGTAAACATTAACTTTAATTACAGGTAAAAACACGTTTCGATTGGTAATAAATAAATAAATAAATAAAAACTTTTTAAAAAGAATGGCTTTATTTCTTTTAAAACCAAATTGCACTAAAAAGTAGAAAATAATTTTTAACTTTGTAAATAGAGAACCTTTGGGCGCTCATAAAATATTACTTCGTCTAATCATTTTGATTTACATTTACATTTCATGAGCGCCCGATGGTTTTCTATTTACGAGTTAAAAATGATTTTCTACTTTTCAGCGCAATTTGGTTTTAGAAGAAATAAAAGTTTTTTTTTATTTATTTATTATTAACTTTTTAGTGTTAATTAATTATTATTTGAATTTCACACAATTGGCAAAATTCATCATTTCAATTTACAAAAAGTATAAAATATTTATAATGCCGTCACGTTGCTTATCGTATTCTACTCGTAAAACCCTTTCATTTGATACCCATGTCAAGGGGGTTATGAAGAAAAAGGTAAGCCACCATCTTGGTACGTCTGCCATATTGGATTTAGGATGATATTAGATATACTATATTGTATGGTTCTCAGATCCAAAGCTATTTGCAAAATTTCATTTAAAGTGCCTTTTATTTATCATAGTTTTTGTTTCCGTTCACCTATTGTAATTATTTAACGACAGTGGCATTAAAGCCAATGCCATGTCATTAAAACCAATTTTACACTGTTTTTAATTAGTATTTAGTTTCTCAGTCTTTTTTTCTTAATCAAGTGAACCGATTTGTTTGTATTTCACATATATTGTAAACTCGTGATCATTTATATTAATGATTTTTTCAAGAAATCTTTTCATGAAGAAAAATAATTTGATGTTTTTGAATTTAACGTATTTAAATTTGAAAAATTTAAATACGTACTTAAAGTTTACTACACACTTATTATTCATGTAAAAAATGTCGGCGTCTTTGTCGGTACGGTAAAGATCAAAAGCGCCGACATTTTTTGAGTGCCTAGTAAATCTGAAGACAACTATACACGTTATTTATTTTGGTTATTTTTCATTTTCTTGTGAGAATTTTTCATATACCCTCCTATCGTCACATCGCCACATTTTCCCCTCCTCTCTGAAAGCGAACGTATTTTTCGAATGGCCCCATAGTAATCATGAACTTCAAAATATGGAAATTATAGACATGTTTGTTACACGCGGCGCCTCCGGCAAAACCTCGAATTAGCAGTTCCATAAATTCCTTTTGTGCAATATTAAAACATTTTTAGAGCGGAAAATAGGCATGTTCACAAAATTTTAATTTCAATTGGAAATGATAGATTTATCGACATTATAAACTATTGTAACAATAAAAAAATATATGTATCTTTATTTTGCCAGTTATTCTTAATAAAAATCACCCCAACGTAGCGAGGCTAAGAAACGTTCCCGAGGTAGAGGCTAGTAATTTGACGTCACCTCCTTGCAAGAAATCCGGCCTGTGTGTGTAATGCGGGCCCGTTGTTTCTTATCGAAAGACTAATGTAATATTATTTATCAACATGCTTTACCTCTATATCCAAATTTTGAAGATATTTTGATTTATGATTTTCGAATTACGGCCCCCTTAAATTATATTTTTTAATGTTACATAATTAATAACTTTTAAATGAATTGTATTTCGAAAAAAAGTCATTCTCCATTTTCTTTTTAAATTTACTTTTCTACAACATTGCGTCATCCATACTTTCAAATTTCATAGACTAAGAAATTTCATTGAAAAATTACCAAATATTTTGAACCAGCTGCCCTGTAAATTATTTGTGTATTAACGATTGCCGAATTTGAAAGCACGGATGACAGTGGGTGGCAGAAACAGAGATTTTAAATAGAAAGTGAGGAGTTATTTTTCGTTCAAAGTTATAAATTGTTTGATATTATTTTTGGTAATTTTTCAATAAAAATTCTTGGCCTTTTGAAATTACAGATGACGTTAGGTTGTAGAATAAGTGAATTTAAATAGAAAATGAAGAATGACTTTTTTTCGAAATACAATTCGTTAAAAGTTATTAATTATTTAATATTTGAAAAACATGATTTTAGGGAGCCGTAATTCGAAAATCATAAATCAAAATGTCGTTAAATTTTGGATATAGGGGTTCCAAAGCTTGTTGATCAATAATGTTATATTAGTCTTTCGATAAAAAACAACGGGCCCGCATTACACACACAGGGCGGCATATGCCTGAAAGGAGATGACGTCAAGTTAATAGTCTCTACCTTGGGAACGTCTTTTAGCCTCGCTGCGTTGGGGTGACTTCTATTACGAATAATTTACAAAATTAAAATATTTATTAATAAAAAAAATCTGATTTTGGTACTAGGAGCTCTAATGTACGGTTTTAACTAATATTAATGTATATTATTTTTTTGTGTGTGGACATATCTATTGAACAAAATAAAACCTCAAAATATCTTGTAAGGGCTTAGAAACTGAATTAAAGCTAAAAGCTTCATAAAGTTCTTCATACGCCCATGGCATTAAAATACTTTTATGTTCCTGACATTATCTTTTCCAGTTTGACTACGTTACCTCTTCAATAGAGTTTTATGAAAAATATATGTTGTAGCTTATTGTATGATATATTATTAATTCAACAATGATGTGTGTCTCTAACGTGTAAGTATTTAAATTTTTCAAAAAATTCAAAAGCATCAAATTTTTTTTTCTTCATGAAAAGATTTCCTGAAAATATCATTAATAAATTGTCATGAGTAGATTTTCAATATATGTGAAATACAGACAAATTGGTTCACTTGATTAAAAAATATTTTTTTTTTCGGATTTTCGAAAAAAATTCCCAGATAATATGAAGTTTTTGAGTTCAAAACTTTTTGTGGTAGTATCTTACGCAATGATACATCACTGAAAGGAGCCTCACTTATTTTAACCTGCCATGGCCTTTGACCCATACATACATATCTCGGAAGAGATCCTTTTAAGACCACCTTACGAGTTGTTTTGGCAAAAATTTGCGCGGCGATCTTCGTGATTAGAAAATCTTCTTGTGAATGGTTAATGAGGATCCACCATTTAACCATGCTAACACGGTTTAACAACGGAAATGTTATGAACGATTGTTTTATGCTGCCTAACATCTGATTCTGACAGGACAGACAAAAGATTCTTACAATGTTACGCGAATTAAATGTTTGTCTTTTTCATTAACACATTTTTGTTCATGTTTAAAAACCGTACTACGGTACTGCATGAACAGTAAGGTTAAAAAAAAATTTAGGTTGATTTTTCTTGCTTTTTGCTTTTTTTTACACATTACATAATGGAAAACATCCATTTACATACAATTTAATTGTGATTTGTAAATAACTTACCATCAAATGTAAAACTGAATCAAAATTGGTTTCGTTTTGTCTGTGGCTAATAGTAGTGTTGATATTTGGAATATGATCCAGAGAACTAGCAATTGAACAGCTATATTTGCAGGTAAAATATGACCCATTTGCGGTGTAGTCTCCAAATACGTCTACCGCTACTCGTTGACCTCTATCCCAAGCCATCACCCCATTTAGGCTGTATTTATTATTCAAATGTTCAAATCTAAAATAGGAATTACAACATTTACAACGAGTAAATATAATGAAACGAAAATAACAGCCATATAACATTATGTACTTTCATAATAAAAATATACAAGGATGTCCCATAAGTAATGGTACATAGAGAAATGGCAGATTCCTTACGTAAAATCATCACGATTTAACCAAACTTACTTTAGTCCAAAAATTGATATTAACAGAGACAGGGTGTCAAACTTAAATAATTTTTGTTTTTTTTTAAATTTCGTTAAATATCGAAATATTTTAACAAAATTTGGAGATTAGGGATTTTTTGAGGTGAAGGATTCAAATCTATTCATGCTTTTGCTATTATTTGTAGAGGGCGCCACCTACGGTAGTTTGCATGTCGTTTATATGTCATATATTTTTGGAGAATTTTGTTTATTTTTCTAAAATAAAAATTCCTATTTTCCTGTCTTTTTATGTAAAAAGGTATACTTTCTAAATGTCGCTACTAGTAACCGTTTTCTAGATATTTGGTTTTAGAAGTATTCAATGCAAAAAAATTAATTCAAATGAGATATCATATTATTGTTTGATTTACAGAATAACTGATAGTGAAGCGAACAGTATAAAATTAAATTATCTTTTTTCAGATTTTTTAAATATATTACATTCCAACATACCAATGACTTTCAAATAATTAAACTTAAAATTTAAGAAACAGTTTTTATGTACAGGGTGTATACCAATTCACAATTTTGAAATTCCCTGACTTTTCCAGGATTTCTAGGACTTTTCAATAAAAATTCCAGAATTTTTTCTGCTCGAAAATGAAATTGATGAGCGGGGAAGAGGTAATGGAAAACATTTTTTGACGAGGCCAATATGGGAACAACTTTAGATATACGTGGTTTCAATAAATTTTCCCAGACTTTTTTTTACAAATGTATAAATTCCCTGACTTTTCCAAATTTTCCCTGTTTTCCAGAAAGTATACACCCTGTATGTAAATACAAATTTCATTTGAAAAATTAATAAATAACAATAATTAATAAAAAACGAGCTGTGTTCGGTAACAAATGTTCGAAGTGACTTCCATTTACTTCAATACATTTTACGATGCGTTTATTAAACGACCGCCTTATTTTAAATAATAAGTGTTCGTCTTGAAATGATTCCATTGCATTTCTAATTCTCTGCAATAATTCCTCTCGATTATTTATTGCATCTTGATACACAAGAGATTTCATGTACCCCCATACGCAAAAATCCAACGGATTAAAATGCCAAGGCATATTGCTCTCACGACCTATCCAGCGATCAGGAAAATTTGTATTTAGGTGTTTCTGACTGGTATAAAAAATGCGGTGGAGCTCCAACTTGCACAAAAACCATATTTTGTCTTAAATATAGTGGTACATCATCAAAGAACTCGCCTGGCTGACTTTGTAGAAAATTTAAGTACAATTCACCGTTTAAATTAGGTGGTAACTCATATGGTTCAAAAAAATAATTATCTAAAATTTCACACCAAATGTTTATTTTAAATTCATGCGGCTTCTAGGTGAGCATTCTCTATGTCCCACGCATGTTTGTTTCTAAAGTTAAGTACACCTCTACGTGTAAAGGTGGCTTCGTCTGTAAACAACACTTTATAATTCGTAAGAATAGATCCCCGTGGTTAACTGATTACATCAGAGTCATGATGTCCCTTAGGGACAAAGCCCTGGTAAAATTCAAGAGAACCAAGCTAGAACGCGATTGGAATTACTATAAAGATCTAAAAAATTTAACCAATTATTCAATAAAGCGAGAACAAAAAAGCATATTTGAAATTTAATTTAAATAATACCAGAGGCAACAAAAAAGGTGTTTGGAAGCATCTCAAAGATTTGGACATTTATACAAAACAAAAAAATCGGTCTATTCCAAACTCTTTAAGTAACGTAGAGTCAATAAACAAATATTTTATAACCTCATCAAATAGTGATATAGCCTTAGACGCTGATGTATTATACCATTATGCAAATAATACTAAGGAAAATATAGCGGACTTTTCATTTAAACAAACCAATGAAAGTGAAATATATAAAACCATTTTATCTTTCAAGTCCAAATCCGTAGGAGTAGACAAAATTAGTATATGTATGTTACTATATGCTTGTCCTTATATTCTGAGATATATATATGCCATATTTTCAACTTTGCTATAGAGAAAGGAGTTTACCCTGCTATTTGGAAAAAATCTGCTATTTGGAAAAAATCTCGAATAATCCCTCTACTTACTAATTCAGAAGATCTAAAAGATTTACGTCCTATCAGTATTTTCTGTTGTGTATCAAAAGTTTTTGAAAAAATTATTAATAATCAAATAACACATTTAACATTTTACCATCGTATCAGTCCGGCTTTAGATCTGGCCATAGTTGCACAACTGCACTGCTTAAAGTAACTGATGATATATTCATTGCAATAGATAAAAACAATTTGTGCTTGCTTATATTACTAGACTACTCGAAAGCAACTGTTAGAATAAAGCATCAGTTACTTTTGGCAATCTTTCACTATATAGGATTCACTGAACAAGCGAAATTTCTAATCAAGAATTATTTAACGCAGCGTTTTCAATCTGTTGCTTTGGGAGGATTAGAGTCTGAATTTGCATTAGTAGAGAATGGAGTCCCACAAGGTTCCATTTTGGGTCCTCTAATGTTTACTTTGTACACATTTCAATTTTATAAACACCTAAAATATTCATACTCGCACTTTTATGCGAACGACACACAAATATATATGTCATTTCCTGAAAGTGATTTACTTGGTAACAATTTCCACAAAATTTTGTCTTCAAATAAATCCTTCTAAGTCTAAGGTAATTTTATTTGGGAGAGATGCCGCGCAAGAGGTGTTCAAACTCAATTAATATACAAGTAAATAACCAAATACTATCACAGTCAGATCATGAAAAAAATTTGGGTTTAGCAATAGACAATCGTCTCAGGTTTTCGCAGCATGTCACAATGATAGCATTTTGTAATTTAAAATTAATTTACAATAATAAGAGCATCCTTAATAAAAAATGTAAAATTCTCCTATGCGATTCACTAGTACTATCACATCTCAATTTTGCTGATAGTGTGTATGGCCCAGCTCTTACTAAAAGCGTCACTCAACGTCTCCAACTAATTCAAAATTCTTGTATTAGGTTAATCTGTGGTTTAGGGAGACGAGACCATGTTACGAACCATTTAAAAGAGATTGGCTGGCTCAATATAGAACAGCGACGAATACTGCACAGTTGTGTTCTTTTTCATAAAATTGTAACCCAATAAAAATCGCCATACCTCTACAATAAAATCAAGTTTCGCACAGACGTCCACAATATAAATGTACGTCGACGAGGTCATATCACAATTCCCCAGCACCGCACAGCTCGCTTCCAATCGTCATACTCCTATAACGTTGCTAGGCAGTATAATAAGGTTCCTGATGAAATGAAACGGCTACCTGCTCCCTCGTTTAAAAAAAAATTGAAGGAAATGCTTTTACAAGGTATTTTTTAAATTTTAAAATTTGAATTTTAAATTAGCTAAATTTGTTTTTAACTTGATGTTGTTAGGTTAGTCGTTCATTTCCGGTTTTGTATTTTTTCCATATCAGTTTCGCGTATATATGTGCATGTATATAATATGTGTGCGTGTGGGTGTATGTATATGTATATATGTACATATATAGCTGTGTATATGTATGTATGTGTGTTGTACATGTATTCATTTAAAGTTAACTAGATTTTAAGAAACTGACCCACCAAGAAAAATGGTAACAGACTCTGTTCATGTAATTTATAATAGGTGCCCTAAACTTTTGCCATTATTCTGTTCCATTTTCTTCGGTGGGTGTTTGTGGTTGAGTGGAAGAGCGCAGTTCCTCATACCCTGAGGAATAGCGAACTCTGCCCTTTGATAGAATTAATTTATTAAATTTTGTTAATTGTTGTTTTCAGTCTATCAATAAAATCAATTATTATTATTATTATTATTATTATTATTTAAAAACGTTGGATCTCTGTTCTGCTGGGCACGACAGAAACGAGCAAACTGTAACCTGGCTGGAAGATCGCCCTCCAGCAGATTTTGAACAGACGTAAAATGGTACGGATAAAGCTTTTCTTGATGAGAAATCCTTGAAATCGATGACTTACTTACTTCAGTAGCAGCAGCCATACGCCTCATACTTATTTCTGGATTTTCTGCAACACGAACCAAGATTTCCTCCTCGTGTTCCACAGTAACACTTTTTGGGGTCCCACGGTATCTCGTTTGGGACGAAAGGAACCAGTTTCCCTCAATCTACTGTAAATATTATGAAATAACTTAAAATCCGGCTGCCTCTTATTGGATAAATTTCCAAATATCGACAATGAGCCCTGCGTCCATTGAAATTTTCTTGCCCATATACGCAAACCATAAACCATAAATAAATTATGCCTTAGCATTTTAAACTTAATTTTGTTAGATATTTTTTAACAACACACAAAATGCTGACAAAGAACAAGTAAGTTTGACAGATATTAATTTTGAAAGCGTTTCTTATTGTTTTTGTTTTAATCAAAGCCTACTTTGAAAAATTGTACATCCCTAGATCATAATTTAAATTGGTTGCATTGAATATTTTAAAACCAAATATCTCGAAAACGGTTACTCGTAGGTATATTTAGAAGGTATACCTTTTTTTACGTAAAAAAGACAGCAAAATAGGAATTTTTATTTTTTAGAAATTTTAAAAAATTCGCCAAAAATATATATAGACGACACGCAAACTGTCGTAGGTGGCGCCCTCTACAAATAACAGCAGTATGAATAGATTTGAATCCTCGCTTCAAAAAATCTCCAGTCACCGAATTTTGTTAAAATATTTAAATTTCTAAAGAAATTATTTCAAAAAAACCCAAAACAAAAATTTAGCTTTGACACCTCTTATCTCTGTTAATATCAACTTTCGGACTAAGGTAAGTTTGGTTAAATCGTAATATTTGTCCGTAAGGAATCTTCCATTGCTCTATATACCATTGTCTATGGGACACCCTGTATACATTCCTTATATTTGGTTTTAGGAAATAAATATATATTTTTAATAAACTTCTAATAAACCACCGCTTTTTAACCATTATATTAATGATAGTTCGGTGAAGCCCAGAATGAAGATACTTCATCTAATTAGGTCACGTGATTTAGAC
The DNA here is from genome assembly GCA_936432065.2 of Rutpela maculata. Lineage (NCBI taxonomy): Eukaryota > Metazoa > Arthropoda > Insecta > Coleoptera > Cerambycidae > Rutpela > Rutpela maculata. Next base: position 68,840,126 of record OW386294.2, on the reverse strand, counting down.
CCTACAGTCTATATTGTCATGTCGTAAACCACAAGAAGACTGTCTAAAGCAGAAAAACCCAAAGAAATAAAACCCGCAAGGTTCGAAAAGAGCAAGGGGATTGTTTGACAGCAGACATCTCTAAGTTTACATTACAGTATGTCTTGTCTGTCAATACGTCAATACATTTGCGAAATTTTAGACCATGCTTAAGTTTGTTTACACACTTCTTGTCGTTTTTGCTGTTGCTGGTAGCGTGTATGCAGTATCACCTGTAATAATAGAAATTGAGTTCTCCTAATTATCAGCAAAGCCTGTGCACAAGAAAAGCTTGTAAAGTACATGGCAGCTTCTAGGACGCTACCTTGAGGTATACTATAGTTAATACAATTTGGTAGATGTGTTATCGATGAGATTTTACTGGTAGCTACCGAACAATACAATTTTTGTGAACTGTCTTTTGATTTATCCTGCAAATCAATCATTCAGCGACAGTGTATGCTAAACTTTTTCGAAAATCATGAAATTGTCCTTTCGACTGTGATGAATAGGCAAGTTTTGAAATAACATACAGAACTTTTATAGCCTGAGGAATACAATGCACAGATCCACAGAAAATAGATAATTTTATTGTCAGTATGCCAAACGCAGAGCAGAAGGTCTTCTCTATATGACATCAAACAATCCTTTCAATGTCACCATTACAAATAGGAAGGATTGGTCAATAGGTGCTCCTGATATACTATGTAACAGATTAACCTGTTATACTGGCGAGTCTAGGATGAAAAAGCTGTAGCAGGACTGGAGAAAGGCAAACCTCTCTTTTGGATACTACTCCAGTGTATTCCAGACATAAATTTTGGCTATACTTTAATGTGTACGCGAAAATACTAGTAGAGGACATGTTAACCAGCAGATCTCCATTGATTCAGAATCAGGTGGTACTAAGGGCATTAAGTTCTAATGAGGTGTCATCCAGACTGGACTGGGACCGAAATGAAGATCTTAAAATACTGGGGGAGCGGGACAGAGTCAAATTGCTTTAGGTGCCGGCATATTCTGGAATAGGTGTCAATGAAAGTTGATAAACTTGCCAGATAACACGTTCTATGGCCCAGAACCGGTGCTAGGAGACACCAAAAGCGCAAGAAGAGTTATCAAAAACTGAGCAAGAACAAGCACAAAAATTACAACAGCCTAGGAAATTGACATGGAAAGACACTCTCGAAACAACCATACTAAAGCAAACAAAAGAATTGGTCTCATAGAACAGGCTGCAGGTGACAGTAGTAAGAGGACTTCTAACAGGATACTTTCATACACCTGGACTGTAGAGTATACGAAATGGAACCATCAGCAATAGTGGAACCATGAAGGTAGAATATAAATAAGGAGTAGCCATAAAGCTTATATCCTACAATGTGAAACGGCCGCAGAAGGCGTGGCTTGTGATCATACTGTCATGAACGGCTCGCCAGGTCCTGATTTAAAAAAAAGTTTATACAGCATTTGAGGAGATATATGTTAGTTGACTTTACACATTGACACTACCATATATCAAGTCAGTAGTGTAATGAATGAGATGACGGTTTCACATTTCAAGCAAATATAATATAATATTATCTAAAATACAATCTAAAATAAATAGAAAATAGTTTCAACATATCTTTTGAGTACAGACCTGTATTAACCTATGAAAAGTGATTCCAAAACATTTCTTCTTATCGATACTACTTTGATTTGTACAGCTACTTGGCGGATACGAAATCATATGTTATGGCGAAAAACACTATTTTCTATCAAGACATTTATTTTATAATAATATTAAACCAAGATACATGTCGCGTTTTGTTGACGTTTCGATCATACTAAAATGAGGAATGTGCTGCCACATTCTGCTTCTTATGGCGACTCCTTATTTATTTAACCTCCTTGAGTGGAACTTACCGTGGGCAAAATGTAGCCCACATTGGGACAAAACTCGTGGTGATCAAACATCGTATATGTTTTACTATTATTATGCGAAGTTGTTTTTACTTACTCACTTACTTATTTTTCTATCTAAACATGAATTTTATACTTACATTCCATGTAATTTCATCATTTTCCAGTTATCGAATGGTGTATTCAATCTTGATGAGAATTCTAAAAATAGCTTCTGATCGTATTCATAAAATATATCAAGGTCAATTGCAAATGTTTTTCCATCATCCCATGATATACTAGCAAGGGTGTCAACATGTCCCCCTACGAAAAATGTTTATTAACAAAATGTTTTCCTAAACATCCAACCTTAATTTATTCAACAATCAGTAGCAACGAAGGTGCAAGCCTACTATTAGTAAAAATTTCTGACAGCACTTGTATTATTAAAGCTAATTCTCAGTTTTTAAAATCCATAGTTAATTTAGAAGTAGTAGTAGAGTAAGAGAAAGCATTTTTGCAACTTTCCCATAAAATATATGTTGTTTTAGGAATATTTTGCCATTTGTTATTTGATAAATCCGATTAAAAAGTGCTTATACGTTCAAGAGATTTCATTAGGCTTATCAAAGAGCTAAAATGAAAGAACAATTGGCGATAGTTTATAAATTTTTTTCCGGATTTAGATTGTCCTCAGGTATTTCCCTGCTGCTTAGATTGTCGCAATTTGCAATATAAAAGATAAAAATAGAATCAACTAAAAACTACGGGAAAAATTACAGTGGGCACACGTTTCACCCCAATGGGGTGATCATGACCACGTTAATAAACAAACATTACAAGTAAGAAGGCCTCAAGTAGGAGAAAGGAATAACAAGGAAACTACAGAAGTAGACTGGAGTTCGGATTTCACAAATATTTAAACCTCTTAAATGATAAAGTTGCATGTTTGCAAGTATTCAACGATTTGAAGCGCATCAAAATTTTGTAATTTACGTTGAGAGGTAATATAAAGCCAATATCCTGGAGACGTATTATACGGTCGGATTCTCTCTGTTTGAGTCTACAATTAAATAGAAGATGGTTAACGTCACCAATATCTCCGCACTGGCACATATCGCTTTATATTATTTTAAAATTATATAGGTGCAAAGGAATTCGGCCGTGGTTAAATTGCAGACAAGTTATAGTCGAACAGAAATGCATGGTGATGGAGAGCCCTTTATGCCGTTTGGGTTTGGATATAAGCGAGTATAATAAAAAGTAATTAGTGGATCTCTCTGAATATGCGTTTCCATTTTACATGTAGTGCCAGTGTGTATGTGAATACTAGCCATCACATTAAACTAAAAGATATTGTGTATATCAGTCTTATCATAAACTACTCTCTTACTAAACTTACCTCCGTTTAGGGGTGAGAAAATAATTTCTTACAATACAGCAAGACATGTTGGCGAAAAAGTGTACACAGCCAATAGTCTGGGCTCTCATGTGAAGAAAAAGATCGCTATGCACCGAACTTATCACAAAATAACCCATCATCTTTTTCAATCCCTTTCAGGGGGTAAGAAAATTATCTTTCTATAAAATAGGATCTCTTGAGAAAAAAATTGTAGGCAGCCAAAAGTCTAAACCTCCAAATGGAGAGGAAGGTGCACGTACACGAGTATATACCATACAAATTATAAAACTCCTTTCCACTCTTTTCAGAATTTGTAAGGAAGTGTACAAATCAATTAGGTCTATAGAATAAGAGTTATTGATAGGAAACAAAATAAAGCCAACAGTCTGTGCGTCAATATTAAGGAATAGATGTACTGTACACTAGACTTACTTCTATACTTATACTATGCATTTTAATTATATTGGTAATAAGATTACCAGCTATAAAGTATAAAATCAGTGTATCAGATATAGAGACCAGGAGCCTGCACGTTTATAGAAATACAAAGGAAAATTTTTCCGCCACATGTGATGACAACGTGCCACAGATAGCGCTAAAAACACAACGAGCAGTGACACAGCTTCCTCCCTGTCTATATTTTGCCGCATATTTTCCCGCCATTATTGTTACTTTTGAAAACCGCGCCACCTTGCATCTGCTTTCTTTCTCCCTGTTTTACGGACAAAGTGAAAGCACGTCATGCTTGCTCCTTGTCTCTATTCTTCATGTTACCAGCTGTTCTCACGTGTATATCTGGTTGCATAGACAAATCATGAAACGAGGAACTCAGGAAAAATGTACCATTTTTAAAATCTTTCTATTCCTACTGCCACCATGCACTTAGAAAATACATTAAATAATAATGATAATCAATGGTTGCACATCAAATCACCAATAAATAGATTGGTTAGGTTAGACACTTGACACTTCACTTGAAATTTCCCAAAATTATGCTGGGTACAACGTCATCTTCTTATAGACAGCCCTAGATGGTTCAACAATCATTTCTTGGTGGGTTTCAGATTCCATTTTCTTAAAAAAAACAACTCACATTGATAAGGAAATCCATCTTAATGATCCTCTCTATCGTGAGATAGAAAAGTTTCTTTTGGATTTCGAAATGGATGAGCAAGACTCCTTCAAGATAGCCCAAATATGTGTTTTTTTTACGGTTTCATAAACCAAACCACAATTCTCCTTCTGGATCCCTTCAAAACGGAGGAGATAGCTGGGAAAGAGTCCTTCCTATTTTTTTTATGAAGGCCAAGTACAGTTATTCTCAGGTCCCTAGACGTCGACTGAGCAAATCATTTTACGATAACCATCAACAAGCCATTAAGAATCGGACTCCTCTGACTAAAATCAAATGTGACTCACTTTATAGGTATATACAGGGTGATCTACCACGACATGCGGAAAATTTATCAGTAGGTTGTCCCCACCGAAAGAAGCTAAAAAAATGAAAAATTAAAAAAATATGACCAAAAAAATTACCTTATTTTTTTGTAGAAATGCGCCGTCAATGACGTTAACCAATCTGACGTAACGCGGTACAACCATATCACTTCCCCTCTCCCTCAAACTTAGAGTTGACAGCAAAGCTGGAGAGGGTAGAAGTAACTTTTTGGTTTTAATTAAATCACACTACAAAAATAGCAAAATACGTCGAAAAGATCCTATGCTAGTGAACTCTACAATAAGTAGATATATTTACTTAAACCCGTCGATAACACAAAAACACCAAACTTTGGCGGCACTTGTCCTGATTGTTCGACCGAAAGCAAAAAACGCTGAACTTTGACCGCACGCGCCAGCTTAACCTTTTATGCCAATTAAGGAAATGTAAACATCTCCGAATATGTCGTTTTCCAAGTAAGTTCATTGCTCTATACTGACCATAGCCAACTAACAGTAGCGTATCTTTGCAAGGACTTTTCCACATTGAAGACTAGTACACCATTTTATTTTCCGCATGTCATGTATTCGAACCAAAAATTTCAAAATATTCAGATATTAGACGAGCAAGATATGAGGGTGGCTCCATGAAAAGTGGGACGCACTGTATTACCAGCAACGGTGGAAATATGAATATATATTTTTTATTTCATTTTTAAAATGCACTATTCTTTCAAAACTAAAAAAGGTATATTAGAAATAAAAAATAATAATACTCGATAAGTATTAAACCACGACCTAGCTGTCCCATAACCCAGAGCTGCTTTTTACAAAATTGTTGGTAATTTGGTCATTAATTCATCAAATAGATGCTATGAGATGGCATGCGTGGTTCATGCCCCACCTCACTTTAACCATCTGGCAAGGAACAACGATATCAAAATCGATGGACCTATTCATCGATTTTGATATTGTTCATTAGTACCCACGACATTGTCTGCTCCTGACTAGAATTCAACAGATTGTTATGTGTGTATCTAAAATAGTTAATTTACTTAACCCTAATACTCAACATGTAAATGCTTCGAAATACGGATATCTCGCATAATTTGTGAAATACTGGATACTTTCCAACGTCTTGGGGATCCAGTGCCAAGACGTCTATAAGTGTGTATCAGATATTTTGAACACCTACTATAAATTTAAATTTGCAAAATTTTTGTGCTGTTTTTATTGAGTCGAAATCGAAAAACCTACAGAAATTTTTGAACACCTAAACAGTTTTTGATAAGATTCATCCAATAAATTTTAAGAGTTGTATAGGCTCTTTAGAGGATCATTGCAATTTTACTGCTGCCAGCACAGTCTACGGTTTTAAATCCAATAGAGCACCTATGGAATATGGCCAGTATGCTATAGATACGTGATTTAAAGCAACATGTGTTCCAGACTAGCCAACAACTTTGAGTCTCTTGGAAATATGGCGGTGGATTGATCAATTATATCTTTCTGTAAGCACGTCAAACATATGTAGAATTGTGATTAGTAGCAGAGATGACCAAACTTTTTTTTAAATTAAATACAATATATTGTACAGAAAACATAATATTTTTAAATGTTTAGTCTTTAGAAAGTAAATCTTGGTTGACAAAAAATAATCTGAATACAAACTTTCACCCAAGTTATATGGCTGTCTATGTAATTAATGCTTATTTATTTCTCTTTATATTATGTCAATACTGGACCTCTGAACTCGTATTCTGCGATGCATGCTTATCCCACTGCACTGGGGCGGCTATATCGCTATTTTAAATGGAAATTTATCTGCTGCATGCTGCTCGGAAATACCGCAAAATGAGCCCGTTTAGCTATTGCTTGAATTTGATTTGAAATTGAAACTTTTAAATAAATAGTCATAATTTTACATACTTTATTTACTTCCACATCCAGTGGAAGTATAGTAACGACTAAAAAAAAATTTGAAAATTTTTATTGTTCAAATAGGCTTAGAATGCCATGAAACTTCGTGATTTTAAGTTTGAACATAAAAATATCTGTCTGTTGGTCTGTTTGTAACTTTTTTCTGCGCACGATTACTCTGAAACCGTTTAAGACATTGACTTGAAATTTAGTACACGTATGCATTTTAACGTGATCTGGAACTAGATTGTATTTTCATCTTACTCCGTTGAAGGGTTTGGGGGTAAATTGGGGTAAATGGGGGTAAATAAATAAATCAAGCAGGTAAGAGTCCATAAAATTGGTATTTAGTATATACAAGAGAAGATCTCAAAAATTTTTTTTGTGTTAGCCACCCCAATTACCACCCCCACCTCGTTATTAAAGGAGTGAAAAAAAATGGGGTTTAGTATGTGTACAAGAACCAAAAACCTCTTATTCCACCCTCACTACCACCCCCTTAGCACCAGCCCACCCCACTACCGATACACTAGCCAATTTTCGATAAAAATTTACGAAACTTGGTAGAGTAAAGTATTTGGATATGCTAAATTCAATTTTGCTGCAGGATTTTTTTTTTCACTATGGCGCCTCAAAATTTGGGTCACAAGAAGCAAAAAAGATGAAAAGTTCAATAAAATGACCCAGCCACAAAAAACAGTCTTGATCTTGGAACTTGACCCGAGTAATCCAATGTATTTTTCGACGCTGAATTCGAATCCGACTCAGAAAAGCCCAAACACCCTCAAAATTTTGAGCTGGAGCGAAAAAACCCTTAGAATAAGGTAAAATCGACCCTCATATACGGTGACAATAAGTACATGCAAAAAGTATTCCTAATGTACAATCCTAGGGAGTTTTAAGTTGGTTTCAAATTTCATTCATGAAAATCGAGTAAAATGGGGGCTGGAAGAGGTGTAAAAATGAAATTTTGACAAAATACGTGATTTTCATTCTAATGGTTTATATTTCTAGGGATTTTTGAGGTTGCTGATTTTAACTTTCAACATGCCAAAAGCCAAAAATTGATTCTTAGGGTGAAAATCGAGTAAAACGGGGGTCGAAAGAGGTGTAAAAATGGATATTTGACAAAATACATAATTTTCATTCTAAACTTATATTTCTAGGGGTTTTTGAGGTTGATTTCAAATTTCATCATGCCAAAAGCCAAAAATTTATTATTAGGGTGAAAATCGAGTAAAATCGGGGTTGAAAGTGGTGAATTATGAAAATTTGACAAAATACGTAATTTTCATTCCAAAAGTATATTTCCAGGTGGTTTTTGAGGTTGCTGATTTCAAATTTCAGCATGCCAAAAGCCTAGAATTTATTCTTAGTTTGAAAATAGAGTAAATTAGTGGTTGAAAGGGGTGTAGAAAGAAAAAAATACGTAATTTAGATTCTGAAATTATAATTTTAGGGGTTTTGAACTTGTTGAGTTCAAGTTCGATTCCAATCTCAGAAAAGCCCATGTGCCCTCAAAATTTTGAGCCTTTTAGCGAATAAACAACCCTAAAATAGGGTAAACCATCCCTGATTTGTGGTAACAATAAATACATGCAAAAGTAGTTAACAAGCGCAAACGTATTGTATTTAAATATAGATTTTTGGTATATGGCAAAGGATTTTCTACTCTGAGGTGGTTAAGCAACCGCTAGATAGAGGAAAACCATCCTAATATAAAAATAAAGTTCATGAGAGGGGTTAAAGTCACTTTAGTTTCTACTCAAAAATTTATAAAAAATATACTATTGGAATGAGAATTACATATTTTATCAAATTTTCATTTTTCACCCCTTTCAACCCTCATTTTACTCAATTTTCACCCTAAGAATAAATGTTTGGCTTCTGACATGTTGAAATTTGGTCAAATTTTCATTTTTACACCCCTTTCAACCCCCATTTTGCTAGATTTTCACTCTAAGAATTAATTTTTGGCTTTGATTGTACATTAGGAGTACTTTTTGCGTGTACTTATTGTCACCATATATGAGGTGCGATTTTACCCTATTCTAAGGATGTTTTTTCGCTCTAGCCCAAAATTTTGAGGGTGTTTGAGCTTTTCTGAGGTCGCTTTCGAATTCAGTGTCGAATAATACGTTGGACTACTACTCGGGTCAAGTTCCAGGATTGGGTTTTTTTTTTTGTTTGCTTCTTCTGACAAAACTTTGAAGCCGCCATATTGAAAAAAAAAATTCTGCAGCAAAACTGAATTTAGCATATTCAAACACTTAACTCTACCAAGTTTCATAAATTTGTATCGAAAATTGGCTAGGTTACCGATTTTTGACGCCTGTTTTCTAAAAAAGCACCACTGTGCGATGTGGGATATCGTTTTATGGGGTTTTGGGGTAGACGATTTCAAATATTATATTATTAAAGTTCCATAAACAATTATTTTCACATACAAATTTTTTTCGTTGAGAAAGGCTTGGATGGAAAATCTACAAGTGGAAGTAGTGATTCCTTGGGCAGCGTTTTTTTTTTCAACATTTTCAAATGCTATAAACCACTACTAGTCACTTTGTGTGACGTATTTTATTAACATATTAATTATGTAATTAAATATTCTTACCATTTACTCTTTACCATTATCACCTGTAAAACGACATTTTTTCTGTTTTTTTGCTCATAACATTTTGAAACTAGGTATTTTAAATGAAAATACCAAGAAATAATTTATATAGAATGAAATGCTCTTTCTAATGGTATATAATATGATATACTTTAACTACTACTTGGAAAGTTCACCCTAAAACTACCACTATGGATAGAGTTTTCAATTTTTTGTTTAACAGAGACTAAACGTGTTAGATGTAAATATGAAAATTTGTAATTCATGTAGAATTTAATTTTAACATAATAAAGTATATTATTGTAAGTATACAAAAAATGACTACATCACAAGTTGAGCCGATTATGTTGCACTTATATAAGCTACCTTTGTTATAGTGCTGATTGACCAATGGCCCAGTGACCATTAATTGTGTATAATATGTTTACGCTAAAAATACCTGTAATGTTGTTAATTTGGGGTCGTAGAACACAAAAATACCCATGCCAATCTCTTTTTTTTAGTTCAAGGTTACAGGAATATGGGTCAGAAATTGGAAAAAATTGATACAGGACATTTTGTAAAAAGTTAAATAAAAAAAATTATGAGTTTATGAATGACAAGGTACTCATCATGTTCATACCAAATTCCTGAATGACATTCATAAATTCTTGATTTTCTTATTTGATTTTTTTTTACAAATTATCCTATGTACCAAATTTTTGATCCCCATTCCTATACCAAGAAATGGGACTGGAATGGGTATTTCTGTGCGGTACGACATCAAATTAAAAACATTAGAGGCATTCTTGGCGTAAACATATTATACACAATTGGGGGTCGGTGGGCTTACTGGTCTATAATGATATATTTTCTATACCTGCGTTACGAATCTCATTGATAGGTTTTTACATGATCAATTGATGTTCATATGATGGCATATATACAGGCTTGTCTAACAAAAGTTTTTATAATTTACGTCTTGGGCGAAATGGTCAACTTGACAGACTTAAGCAGAAGCAGAAATTAAGCAAATGCAGATTGTTATTAGGAAAATACTTTCTAAACTATTAATTCTGCAGGCACTAACTGGATATGCTTTGTTTAAAAGACGTAAAGTTGCGGCTTTTAAAGCATATTAATAAGCTAAAAATTGGAAACTCCTACCTTTACAGGGTTCATAGCAATTTTTCAAACTTATTTTCCCTGACTTTTCCAAGTTTTCCAGTACTCTTGGAAGTTTTTTCCAGGGGTCAAATAAAGAGACATTGTTTACTGTTTAATGAAACGCTGGAGCATATAATTCGTAGTTTTATATTATGAGCGTTAAAAATGTCCACATTCCCTGATTTTTTATGAAAATTACTAAAATTTCCTGATTTCTCAATAAATTTTCCAAATTCCCTAAGCTTTCCCTGACATTTTTAGAAAACTTAAAATTTCCTGATTTTTTTCAGGTTTTACAGGTATTCCAGGTCACTATGAATCCTGCCATAGTGGAATTTTGGGGTGTACTTTCCGTACGATACTTGAAGCAAGTATTATGCCCCATTTGAAAGAGAACTACTGCATAAGTTGTCTATCTAGACATGTTGTTCTAAAACTTTTAGTTTCAAATTTATGAATGAGCAAAAAACTGGATAATTGTACCATTGAAGGTAGTTTCAGGGTCGAAGAACTCACGTGGGGGACGGAGGGGTTTTATACGTTGTTACTAATATGTAATGATAATATTTTGCAAATATCAGGTGGATATTAATTTTGTTCGATGTAGTCCATTATTTTAGCAATTTTTTCTGCAATAATTTTCTCCTTGATTGCGAATACTTACTTTCGAGTAAAAATTTATATTCTCCGATTACAGTCCTAGTTGGATAACTGAGAATAAAATGTGCGACGTAATTGAAAGCTGCGACCTTGGTGTAGTTGGCAGAAATCATTAATTTTTGGTTCGGATCTCTATTCGCATCCCAATTTATTTCAAATCCTAATGCTTTATGTGCCTCTAGATTGTAAATCCAAATAGAGAAGTCGATATCTCTGATCCTGAAATTAAAAGTAATTAACTATTAGCTATCGTCTGTTAAATTGAATGTTTAATGATATTCTAGGTATTAGGTTAACTATTTCCACCCTAATCATCAGAGTATACGGGAGTAAGGAAAAATACGTCACCTCGAACAAGACAGAAATAATAGTTATCCCAAAAATATACTGATAATGCATGTTTGAAAATATATCCCAGAAATTATTCCTTCCAGGCACACTTTTAAACTTAACACCAGCAGACACCAGAGATGATTCAAGATAAAAACCAATGGAGTATCATCACTTACATTTTCAAACATGAACACTTAGTCAAATGCCGATGGGTTTAGCCTAGTTATTATTATTTTTCTCAATTAAATAGTTTTCTAGATATAGCGTCAAGAAACAGATAGACCGACAAATAGATAGATTGACTGACTGAATTGAAATACTTTAATTTTCATAAACAAACATACACATACCACATATAGTAGACAACCCCCAAATCCAAAGCCAAGGCTGTCCGGAATGGGGTTACACATTTGGAAAACGCAGACAAGCATACATACCCACCGGTATTGTCAGTACCGGAGCTGGGGCTCGAACCCAGAACCCAATAGATAGTCGGCCATCATATTCGCCAAACAATAAGCCTTAACCAACTGAGCTGCCGGTAACCTAAATAATTTGAAATATGAAAATCCAAAGTAATTGGGATAGTGCTAAAGCGCTTGTTCATGGTGTGGGAAGATAGAATGTTTTATGATTACGTGTTGCAAATGATGGGTCATGAAATTATGAATTAATTTGTGCAAAAACAAAAAAAAAGAAAGTCTCTTGTCGTCGTGTAAGCTGATAAAACCGAATCTAGCATGTTCTAAGTCAATAGCAGGGTATACATTATCAATATTATACGAATAGATAGGGACGGGACGTTGACTATTATTCTCTATAAAATTACAATATCCATTTTCGCCAGGATTCCAAATAAGAGAGACATATTCAAGTTCGGATTTAACAAATGCAGTATAAAGCACATTCAATAATTCAACATCATCAAAACTTTCGAATCACAAAACTCAAACTTCTATAAGCGAAAAATGTTCAATAAAAATCTCGAATCGAAAGAACACCCAAATCTTTAAATAACTCTGACCTATTCAAGACAGTACCGTTCAGCTAATAATAAAATAACAGTGGGTGGTTCCTCCTGCTGAAAGACGAAACGTTACATTTGATAATGTTTATGGGCAGATTATTTCAAATGCACCAATCATGGACATCATTGAAATTATTTTAGTAGTATCTCACAGTCCTCAAATGACTCAACAGTACAAAATAATTTCATGTTACCAGCATATAGGAGACAGTTGACATCAACACAGGTGACCATATCATTAATAAATAAGATAAATAATAGTGGCCCCAATTTTGAGCCTTGGGACACCCCAGGTGTGGTTAGGAATGGATTATACTTAAAGCCACGCTATTCTACGTATTGGTTCATTCTTGTTAAATAAGGGGATAACGGGCCAGAAAAACTAAATACCTTAAGCTTATGAAGAAGAATACCCTGGCCAAGCCTTTCAAAAGCTTTAGAAAAATTGGTGTATACGGCATCAATAGCCTGAGATGTAAATTGAGTGAGAGAAAATAAATTTGTAATTACGAAGCGAAGTTGAAAAATACTGAGCTAACCTCGCTATATCGTTATAGATTTAACCATATAAAGAAATTTCAAATACTTTGACGAAGCTGTAAATTATTGTAAGGAGGATAGTTTACAACGTAACCTTTATCACCTTTTTTAAAAATATATGACGCCAGCAGACCGACACACGACAGACACATCGGTTTTCCTGAATTTTTAATAGCTTCGAAGTAAAGACTTTGTAGTCTGTGAGATTCATTATAGTTTTACAGCCCTTCGTAAATCTTAGCCTCATTCAGACTCATTTTCCAATGATTCAATGACCGTCTCTTAAGTGCATCATAGATTCTCCTTACTATCAGACTCCAGTCGGTGAACAATTATTTTCAAGAACGATCAATACAAATTAGTATAAAAAATTACCAGAAATAACTAAAAAGTTTCGCCATGATTTGACTAACAAATTTTCTCAGGACTGTAGTTAATTTACTTTTCTCCCAACTATCTTAATTTAAAACATATTCAAAGTGTTTATCAAACTTTAAATTAAATCGTTATTTTAATTCATCGTAAAATGTAGCAAAAGCAAAAAGTATTGCTTCCTCAACACAGCATTAATTAAAATAAATCACATTTTCTTTATAAATTTGCAAAAGGCAATAATTGATTTATCAGACAGTCCTTCATTTTCACCAACTCATCACTTTTATGTTCGGAAGTTAGAAAGGTAAACAAAGTTTGAGCTGGAAGGAACGTAATTACTGGCAGTAGGTGATAATATTGACGAAACTTTTCGGTTCTATAAAAAATTGGACACCCGACCCACTTTGTCTTGTGCCATTTTCTTCTTTATATGTGTTACCTGGATTACATTCCAATGAAACTGATTAAATTCTTAATCATTTGAATACTTCTTATTGGATACTAACTAGATTACATTCACAAGTAAATTAAATATAAAATTGATATCATAAGTCTAACTATTACATTTTATTAAAATATTTAATGTTATTAACCACTTCCACTGAAATCAAAAAAATTCTCAAAACCCTGCCAAACCTAAAAACTCCCGGTCCTGACAACATTCCAAACATCCTCCTCAAAAATTTGCCAACAAAGGCACTAGTCCAGTTCTCCTATATCCTAAATGCGATGCTTAAATCGCAATATTTCCCTCCATCATGGATATTGGGGATAGTGCCAAACAAACCGCCTCACAATCCGAACAGTTATGGCCCCGTCTGTACTAAACACCATGAGGAAGGTAGTTGAGAGGGTCGTGTTATGGCTCTTAAGCAAAAAATAGCTAAACACTGCCTATTACCGGTGCACCAGTTTGGTTTTAGAGAAGGTCATAGTACATCACTATCAGTAGCAAAAGTGCTGCAGGATGTCATTGGCTCGTACAATAAAAAGCAGTATACTGGCATGTTACTCTTAGATATTGAACGCGCCTTCGATACCATGTGGCATAACGAGCTTGTCTGCAAACTGTAATAAGTTTGTGGGCTGCCCGGATACTTGGTAGCCCTCATTAAAAACTACCTTTGAGACCGGCAAATAATGGTAAGAATCAGCAACACCTTAGCGGAACCTCATAGACTTTCAGGGGGGATCCCTCAAGGTTCCATTCTATCTCCTTTCCTTTTTAACCTATATATCTCCGACATTCCTACTCATCCTACCACAAACCTTCTCCTCTACGCTGACGACACTACTATTTATTCCCACAGTTTTTACGGACAAGCCGGAACTCAGAAAATAAAATATCACACCGACAGACTGACGACTAATTACGAACAATGAAAAATCAAAATAATTTTTTTCAAATCAGACATTATCATGTTTCACCATAAATTTACAAACATCAAAACCTTTTCCAAATTAAAAATAATAATGTGGTAATTTCTGAAAAGAAAACTGTTAAACTTCTTAAGACTAACACTTGACACAGGACTGACATTTGCACCCTATATTACTAGAGTAATAAATAAAGCCTATGCAACTCTTGGTCAACTATATCCTTTAGTTAATAGACGTAGCAAGCTATATGCCTATATAAGGTAATCTTCCGGTCAATGCTGACCTATGCCTGTGTGTCTTGGAATTTCATTTCAGGCACACAGTGCCTTAGGTTACAGCATACTCAAAATAAGCTGCTACGCCTATTAACGAATTCGTCAAGGTATATTACCCTAGAAGATTTTCATAGGCTTACGAGGGGGCAAAGATATGACAATACATCGATGAGACTGCCCAAGAAGATGCGAGAACATTCCACACGTCCACAAACTTCTACATGAACGACTACCACTCTACGATTTACTTAGAAATGACTGACGTAACTTCCCTCCATATAACTCTCACGTCTCATAAACATATAAATCCAACGTACACAATTCCATATCCACTCCCTATTTCCTGATACCCTCTTGAACCCCTCACTGAAATTCCTTAACATAGAAATTAGGCACATTGTGCAACAGCATGTTTTTATATACTTGACTTTTTTGAATGGAGTTTTTATTGATTTTCCCTATACAATCTCTTCTATGACAAAATAACAACTCATTTTCATACTTCAACATCTAAAATAAAATGCAAGCGATCTGTATAGAAACTTGCTAATTGTCTCTATTTTTATCATGTCTGAAAGTATTTCTGCCACAACACCTGGCTGCTGCGTGACATCGCCCGACTCTCCCGTTGTTGTTACGTAGGTCTTTCATATATTGTTAATGAAATAAATGCAACATCTTTTTGACATGTACCCTCAATTAAGATAAAAGATATTTAAATTGGAATTGGAATTTTTATAACTTTTGGCTTTGAAATGTAACAAATGTTTATGATGAAGTATCTTTTAAGTAGGGTTAGAGATACTTGATAAGATGAGAAGGGAGCCTTCTTATACTAGAATGATCAGCAGATCAGTATACAGAGAGAATGGTTATTTTCTTGTTTTTCATATATGTTAGAAAGATATTAAGTGTATGAAAGAAGGCTGTCTCGTAAGGGAGACTTCTTGTTGATATGCTAACGTGGCCAGACTTGGATCAATGGTGCATGGAAAGGGTTTCTTTGAAAGTTATCTGCTGAATACCCAAAACAATGCTTTTCAACAATTGTGCAAGCAGAAATGAAAGATATTTGTTTATAAATAGGAAGATCTTTAACTCGATGGGCAGATAACAAAAGAGCATTGAATTTGGGTAGCAAACTTTACCTAAACTTGTAAAGACTAATACTTACTGATCAATGCGTAGTTCTGTGTGAATCTGTTTAAAATCTCCATCATAAAACGAGTTCTGGAACTGATACAATTTTGTTTTGTATTTGATTTTGGCTTGAGTCCTTGTTTCTTGCGCTACAGTTTGGTGGATGAGGAACAGCTGATAATCATTCTTGTCATGCAATCCCTGAAAAAAGTAAACAATCCGTAAACAAACATAATTGGATATTAAGTAGCTGGGCGGAGATTCTTTAAACAAGCATTCTCGAAGTGAGTTCCTGTATGTCCTGTATTTGTGATTTCGATGTTAAAGGTAATTAAGTTATCTGGTGGATAGGATAAATTATACACCCGACTACCGATTACATATAAAACTATCGTCCCCCACACGGGGGCTTTTGTTACAGTCTATTTTCACATTTAGTAATTGCCGGAATTTTATGTACTAATTTCGTATTCGCCAAAATTTTGTTGTGCGTTTGAGCAAAATAGAGATTTCCTTCGGCTCCAAAACGAGTATGGTTGGTTGCCTCATAGTGCTACCTGATGTTTTACTTCGGCCATTAAATGCGCTGTTGGTACAGGAAGTAGCTGGATGAGTACGTTCGAATACTCTTTAAGAAAACTCGCTATAAAACGCCTTGGTAAAGCTTCCACAATGGCCGGAAATGTTAATTAAACTTTCTTTTGGTGTGTAGACTTGTGGAAGGACGGTCTTTGGAATATATTACGATATTATTTGTGAATGTAAATGAAGTTAGGAAAATCTATTCAGAGTTGTGGGATACGCCGTGAAGTGGAAATTCTGAACGGACATTCAATTCTGGACATATTTTGATCATTTCCCTTTTGCTGGCTAGAAAGTTGAGTCGTGTGGGTACGCGTTTTAGCAATATTGTAAATTTTGCTCCATTTATGGGATTTAGTATTCAGCACGACAAAATTAGTCGTATTTCCATTTTGGTATTTGAGTATCGCTTTTGGGGAGATATAACTACGGACTTCCGGATTAAATCAATTTTCTGAAGCACGTGGCGTCTTTCGAATGCAAGACTTTGGAGTGCCATTTAACAGCAAGTGACCTCTTTCAGCCCACATCACATCTCAGGTACGTCTCTGAAACCCACTTAAGGTTGAAATAGATTGGAAATTTAGGTTATTTATTTTATTGCAGGGCTGTTTGTTAAGTTACGAGTATTGTGAGACCTATTTGTTAATTTACGAGTATTGGGATCTGTTTGATAGTCTATGATTTGTTTGGATTTGTTAATTTACGAATTAGTTGAATCTGTAGTTTACGGTTTATTTGGATCTGTTACTCTACGTTTTACTTGAAACTATTATGACATGGTTTCGACTTCTAGTCCAGATTTTGGTGTCTAGCTGTTGAATTTTATTGCCTGTCATCTTGTACTTGTATGGTACTGGGGATCTCGTCACGTTACATTAGACTCCACATAGATCGTCTACCACCTGTAGCTGCTATCACATCGAATTACGCTACCCTGGGACGGGATAAGGTATTCAGACACTACCAAAGGTAAGCGGAATCATATTCTCTTAACAAGGGATCTGGTACATCAACACAACGTCCACAGGACAGTAAAATAATTAGGGGTTGTTTACCTGAGACAAGAGAACGGACACGACCGTTCGTCATAACTTGCATATGAGTTTCTGTAAATTTCAGTAACATTAGTCATATTTTGCACATAACTAATTCAATAAATTTCAAGTAATATTTGTAATATTTTGCGTATCGTTACTTCAATAATTAAATAGCTTTACTCTATTTTACAAATAAATTTCAATAGTTTTGAGCCATTTATGTTTTACCGTACCTTGGGTCACAGGTCACACGTAGTTATTTTTTTTGTCACGTTTCTTGCATACGACCTTTGCTTATATATTTACCAAGAGTATTAGTTTGTAAGATATTTTATGTATATTAGGTTAAGCGTGTGGGCCACACTTATTAGTTCACTTATTAGGTTATATTGTCATTGTGTGATATATTGTACCACGTACCAAGCTATCGCTAAAGGTTTAATTAGAACGAGGTTGTCTTTATATATATTTGACCATCCTGCACAACCCCAAATTATCGAAACCACCCCCAAGGACCTGACTAGTCGGCCGTGTGAAATCCCTTCCTCACCAGTGGATTGCAGAGGGGGTACTGCACGTAAAACATTAAAATTTTGTTCAAGGCACAGGATGACCACCCTACCCTGCGTTCGAGGTTTAGCAGCCTTTGGGGCTCCTCTTTACAAGTGGGCCCAGGCCCTGTAACACTTTATCCCTAAAGCTACCCTTAATGGTGTAATTATTCAGTTTTTTGCTCATAAATTTGGAACTAAAAGTTTAAGACCAAAATGTCTAGACAGACAATTTATGCAGAATAAAATTTTCTTTAGAATGGTGTATAATATCATATACTTACTTCAACTGCATGGAATGTTCAGTATTCACCGCAACAGTACTACTAAAGGTACAGTTTTCCAGTTTTTAGCTCATTACTTAGAAATTAAGCATTTTAGGTTTAAAATTCAAAATAAATAATTAGACAATAGATGCTCTTTTGAGTGGAATATAGCATGACAAATTATATCCTGATTCGATATTGCCCAATATACAGTACAATGAATAGCTGTTGCTTTTATTAAACATTATTCTATTGCTATGTACTAGTTTACTAATATTTATGATGACTACTTAGTGAAAAATTCTGTAACAGAATAAATGTTTTTATCAAAATGCTAATATAGGAATAAAAAATAAAGCATAAAAAATAATTCGATTTCTATTTCCTTAGCTTTATAATTTGAATTGGCTCAAGAAATGCCGTGGCACTCCCTGCACATAGCTGTACAAACATTACCACTTTTGTGCAAATGCATTGTAATCCACAGCGCACTTTACAGACGCAAAATATTAATTGAAATGTTTTGTCATCATAACTGGAAACAATGCAGAATTCTAATTTTCCTTTCCCATTCGATGGGACTTTTATTAATATGGTTGTATGGAAGACGGAATTTCTCTGTAACTTGTTGCGGGTTAATTCCAATACAACCTATTTCGTTATGTTCTTGTATTTTTCATGTAAGCTTATTGAATAAAGTTTGTTTATTATTATATTATACCGGCACGGTAGCTCAATCGGTTAAGGCGTATTGAGTGGCGAATATGCTGATCGACTGCCTACCGCGCTCTGGGTTCGACCCCCAGCCCCGGGATTGACAACACCGGTGGGTGTGGATGTATGTCTGCGTTTTTCCAAATGTGTAACCCCCTTCCGCACAGCGTTGGCTATAGATTTGGGATTGTCTACTATCTGAGGTGTGTGGTGTGTATTATTAATATTTCCTAACCTGTACTTGCAACTATCACCTAAAAAGGTTATTTTAAGAGTTCCCAATTCAAATTTTGTTTACCAAATTTTTTATTATGTACTAGTCAACCATCCTAGGATGTCAACCATCGCAGAGAAAGAAGAAATATTATCATTGTTGGACAGAGACAAACAAGCTTTTTAAGCTAGCTAGCTAGCTTAAGAAGCTTAAAAAGATGAGTTTGTCTCTGTCCAACAGGGATGATATTTCTTCTCCCTTTACGGCTACTTGCCATCCTAGGATGGTTGACTAGTAGAATATATTGTATTGTGTTAATAGCCTGTATAAATTAATATCAAGACTTCTCCTACTTTTGTTAGCTCACCTACTGTCGCATCATTATCACGGATAATTTGCAATTCCGCTAGAAATTCTTTCTGATTTTGAAACAGTTTAAGTGCCGTAACTTTTACTATTTTTAAATCAAGATGAGGTTGTGTCACTTTCAGTTCATGCAATTAATATTTTCCCATTTTGCATTTGCTTAATTTCAAAAAGTCAGGTTCACCACCTCGTCCTGGATGTAATTATGAATATTTTTGTTACACGAGCCTCTATGCTAGCACGGTGATGATGTGGACATTAACTAATCAAGTAGAGATCTGCCGATTAGTGAAACGAGGCTCAGGCATAGTAAATTATAAACTTATTATGCCTCGATTCACAAATGGGTAGGTCGGTTAGACGTATAACACAGGTAGCTAATATTAGTGCAATTGCAACCGAACGTAATCGGCTCAGCTTGTGATGCAGTCATTATGGTAAGTATATTATGTTGGTTTCTTTTTTCATATTAGGTGCTAGATAGTAAGTCTATTAAAGAAGTTGACAAGATGTTTCGTAGGGGAACTTCTTGTTGATGTACTAGCATG
The DNA here is from genome assembly GCA_936432065.2 of Rutpela maculata. Classification (NCBI taxonomy): domain Eukaryota; kingdom Metazoa; phylum Arthropoda; class Insecta; order Coleoptera; family Cerambycidae; genus Rutpela; species Rutpela maculata. Next base: position 68,819,694 of record OW386294.2, on the reverse strand, counting down.
CTCATCAGTATATGGAAGAAACGGCTATTTTCTTGTTTCTCATACTGAATGTAGATATTAAGCGTATTAAAAAAGTTGAAAAGATTTTTCGTAGGGGGAACTTCTCGTTGATATAATAACGTAATCAGGCTTGGATCAATAGAATGAAAAGAACGAATGGTTTCTTTGAAAGTTATCTAAATATCCAAAATAATAGTTTTTAATAATCAGAAATATAAGATATTTATTTTTAAACATGTTATGTTGCATATATAAAAGAATTAAATTTTATATGAATTACCAATTCTCATATTTATACCGAAACCGTTAAATTCCTATGTTAAGTAAAAACTGGAAAATTCTATTTTTACTGGTAGTCTTATGCTGAACTTCGCATGTAGCAGTTAAAGTAAGTATATCATATTATTTTATATAAATTGGAAAAGGTTGGATTACAAAATTTCTCCCACTCTCTGTTCAGCTTCTAGAAAACACGCGAAATGATCCAAACGATTGACTACAAGTGCATGTCTGAATCGACTACTTTAGCCCTTTTGCTGATATAAGCATTAATTACACAGATCAACAACAAAAAAGGGTGCTGAGTTTTTGATCAGGACCATCTATTTCTATGTTTTTTGAGATGCTGGAACCGATTCTGATATTAAAAAAGTATCTGTCGCATCAGTTTTTGTCGTCTACTATCTCTTTTATCCACTAAAAGGGCAAAAAAGGGTCTTGTTTGTCTTAAGGTTTTGATCTAACTTTGTGAAGTATTTTGACGCGCTGAAGATAAAGGACAAACAAATTTATCTATCGTGTCAGTTTTTCCCTACTACCCCTTTTAACTCCTAAAAAGGGGAAAAGAAGGTATTGTCTTCAAGATTCTGATCTAACTTTTCTGAAGTATTTTGATGCGCTGAAGCCAATTTGGGCACATTGTTCGAATTTGTGATCCACCGAAAACTGCTTCTATCCATATCTGTACCAGATGAGTGACTATTTCTCCAACCGCAGTACTTCGACCCTAATTGCCTGGCAATTCTTAATCAGCACATTAAACGGGCAGTCAAAGTCATGTTTGATTGGCATTGAGTCAGTGGGTTTGGTCACATGCAAATGCAGAGAAAATAAGTCCAGCATTGCCTCCGTAGCTGCTGTGGGATAGGAACACATTGCTCCTGTAGTAAAGCGTTGCAGTTTCTGCAGCTTTCCTTCTGTTAGTTTCTCTTCTGTTTTTGGCCACCATACACATGATGCGTAGGTCATCATAGATCTGACAACCGAAAGGTAGGACCAATGTTATCATTTTTGGCTTCAGACCCCAAGTCTTACCCAAACAGTCTACGGGCGCGTCCAGATAGCCGTGGTTGCTTTTGTAAGTGTCCTTTCCAAATACGAGTTCCAGGTAAGTTTTTGATCCAGGATTACTCCTAGATACTTTAACTTCACTGGAAAAATTCAATACTGTTCCATTTAATATAAAAGCTCTCAAATTTAGTTTTCTCCTTTTGCTGAATGGAACAATAACTGTTTTGCTCAGATTGACACTAAGGTCCTCTGAGAAGCACCATTTAGATATTATGTTTAAGGCAATTTGTATGTTGTTTGAGATCATAACCTCATGCCTACCTCTCACAGTAACGACCAGGTCATCAGCATAGCCCTGAATGTTGAAGCCATAATTACTCAGCTTATGAAGGAGATCGTCGACCACAGCAAGGGCGATAAGACTCCGCCTTGTGGAGAGCCCCTAGCTGCAGTCACGGTGATGATATTAGGGTAACAGCCAGGCTTTACGAAAGATCCTTGTTTTTTGTGGTTACGGAAGAGAAGATATCGTGATAACCATTATATCAACATCGTTTAAACCGGGTTCAAATAATATCATTAAAAGTCCTCTGGTAGATTCAAAAATAATATTGCCTCCATCTCTTTATTTCAAACTTAGTCTAATGACGCAGTTTATTACAGCTCTAGATAAAGAAGGAGGATGCTTTCAGTATCTACAGAAACAATTTTCAAACATGTCTGATGCAAAATTAAAAGAAGGGGTTTTCAATTGACCACAAATTCGAACAATGCTGACAGATGAGAATTTCGTGAAAACAACGAATAACAATGAAAGAGTTGCGTGGATCGATTTTATGAAAGTTGTACAGAATTTTCTGGGGAATAATAAAGATGAAAATTACAGAAAAATAGTAGCTGATGATGGAAAATTTTAGTAATTTAGGATGTTTGATAAACCTCAAGTTGCACTTTCTACATTCACACGTTGGTTACTTCCTAATAAATTTAGTAGTTTATAATGAGGAACAAGGAGAAATATTTCATCAAGATATTAACGAAATGCAGCATCGATATCAAGGGAGTGTGGATGTTAATAATGATGGCCAATTTTTGTTGGACTCTGGAAAGGGAAAATATACGAAGGGTAGTGAAACGTAAGAGAAAGCCACTTCAGACATCTTCTGAGGATAAAAGAATCCGATACCATAAAAAAATAGGTGTGTAGTAATGGGGTATATATTAGCTCCATTAAAGTAGGTAAAATTAAAGTAAATAAAAAAAATTAGGCAGAAGTCCAGCTTCAACGTATCCGTTATAAACTGTAATTTGAAGCATTTCTCTGCCTATATGATTTAGTTACAGGAGAAACGTTCACCTAATGGAGCATATCTGACATTGCATTCGGACCCCAAAAACATAAAGATATGATAGTCTAGTCTGGTGGATATGACTTTTTTTCTCATGGGCCTGTATTATCAACCACGTGCTTTTCTCACTGACTTTGCGTAAAAGTGATTTTTGCTGTGTTCGAGTAAAATGCAAATAGGTATTCGCAGTCGGCCACGGTCGACCGCAACCTCTACTCGTTAGACATTTAAGGCCCCTGAGAAACTTCCTCAAATGAAATTGCTTATTGCTGCTGAGTCATACTTGCTAATAACTCTTTCACAGTCTGTGCTTGTATGTACTGAAATAAATAATCCCCAATGATTTTCCATTACAGCGATATTTGCTTTCAATAATTAATACATTTATCACATTTTGATTTACAGCTAAATTACATTCACTGGTTATATAATTGATTATTCAGCAATGATAAAGCCGGATTGATATAAAAATATTAAAACCCACAATATTATTTTGTCTTTTTGGGTAATTAGTTTGACTAATTTATTTACACTTGCAGCAACAGCCAAACATTTAAATTTGATACCCACAGTTTTATTTTGATCCAATGTTAAGCTGTATCTAAAATTTCCTATGTAGTTACTCTAGCGTAGAAACCGATATTCAGTTTTAATGGTTCTAATTAAGTGAGTTATTTTCAACACATAATTAAAATTTGATCATTAATGAGGCGGTTTATAAACACATTGTTCACTTTATAGACTATGTATATGAACTTATATTTTACTAACGTGTATTATATAGGACTTTGTTGGAAAATAATATTATCAAAGCTACTTTTTAATTCTCTACAAAAGGTAACATAATGATATATCAATTTGTATAGGGTGCCTTCATTTCAAAACCTGTGTATGTCTTGATAAAAGGCAAATATGAGTTTGAGTGAAAACGCGTTGCTTTATCTATCGAGTTACCTAGGGAGAAGTTAAAATGCACAAATAATATTATGTTCCACCTTTCTCTCCCGTGCCTTTCAAACCTGTATTACTACTCAGATCTAGAACCAGTAAGTGGGGGATACATAGAACACTCCAATAACTTCTGCAAGAGTTACTTTATTATCTATTTAGTATTTATTTACCATTAATACGGGTAGGGGGTAGTGAAGAACAACTTTTTTAAAAGCACGACGCCCCATTTCCAAGAGAGCAGTTGCAGCAGCTGTCACTAAAAACGCAGAAATCAAGGCAAAGCATCTATGAAAATGTACACTAGTGGGGTGTCAAACAAGCATTGTGCTCTAGCTAGCAATCGACGTTGCCCTTTATCCAGGGAGAACGGTGTGAAGTTGGCAACTGGGTGCAGGGAGTTAGCCTAGTAGACTTCTAGGGCGAAATTGGCCACTAGTGTGGACATAATGAAACCTTATGACTCCACAACAGGAGTCATAAAGTCATCTGGCAAAGGGGATCCTCAGTTTCTGCAATTCGTTGTAGATATATGAAATTCGTCTAGAGCCACTATCCAGGGAGGAGTTGCACAGTTGTTTTTGATGGATACAACAACTCACCAAACAACACTAAGGCGATATAACAGGGAAGACGCTACCGAATGAAAAAGTCAGTATATATCCGTTTCAATGTGGACACCGAAATAACAGTGAATCAGAATTTATTCCTCTCCAATCAGCACGATAAAGATAGACTGATCAACCTACTGAGGTTTAAACTACACGAAAATGGCATCACAGCACAACAAGCATCAGGCCATGATGACGTGCTGATTGTAAACATAGCTATTGAACAGTCCATGAGAGAAACATCCAATGTGGCTGTCATTGGGGAAGATGTAGACCTCGCAGTGATGTTTAGATGCAAAAACTCCACCAGACCGCAATATTTTACTCATAAAACCTGGCAGAGGAAAAGTTCAAACCAATGTTTGCTCCACCCACCAAATGCAGCAGCTATGACTGAAAGAAATTCTATTCCTGCATGCTTTTACTGGCTGCCACTCGACATCTGCAATATTCCAGAAAAGTAAACTTGGTTTTATAAAACTTTACCAAAAACACCCTGATGTTCGAAGAAAAGCCGAAGTGTTTCACAAACCTCCCTCCTCTCATGCTGACGTTGAGGATGCTAGACGATTATGGAGTAGGATTCTGAATCTCTAGTGAAATAACTGGATCAGTCCTTAGAGCTATCAATGGTCGAATAATCTCGCTAAGGATCAATGCCAATCCAGCAATAGTAAATTTGGTACAAGCATATACACCTACAACTGCTGCTGAAGGGGATGAGTTGGAAGCGTTCTTCAAAGATCTGGTAACCTTACTCCAAACTATTCCAAACACCGAAATGACCAGAAAAATTATTATTGTTATGGGTGATTTCAACTCCAAAATCGGTTCCACACTTAGAGATGATCATTTGAGAGAACGAAACTAAAAGGGGAAAAGGCTAATTCAGTTCTGTATAGACAATACTGCACTACTACATCGTCCACGGCGCCGGCGCTTTTGCACTTGGCTCTCACCTGGAGGTAGGTTTCTGAATCAGATTTAATGTAGGATAGAAAATCAATAAAGCTCTGTAAAACTATACCTGGTGCGGACTGTGATTTAGATTACCAGTTACTCATATACACTTGTGGGTAAAAACTGAAAACATGTAGCAGACAAATACAGAAACGTTTGAGCATTATAACTGATGGTCTAGCTTTCCTAAATAAATGAGAGGAATACATAAATAATATTAATTCATTAAATGATGATTCCAATACCTTATGGGTTTGTCTAAAAGAGAACCTCACCCTAGCAACAATGGGAACACAGACACGTAGAAATGTTAAACAAGAAACAACCTGGATAACTGCTGAAAGTCTAACTGAAGTACAAACCAAGAAAAATCTAAAGGCTCGGGGTATCAACACTGCCTTGGAATCAGAAGAGATTTTTTGTCGAAGAGATAAAAATTATGATTTACAAGATCACGTACTGATCACAATAATACCTTGGTCGTTCAACTTTCCCGTACACTAAAATGTAACGTAAACTGCCAAATTCTTATCCTTAACCTTGCCGTTACCAGTTTTGTTTACGCGAACTTTTTACATTCTGCTAAAGTATCTTTGAATTTATTATCAGCTGTTCTATTCGATTTCGAGCAAATAGTGGTAAGTAAATATTTTTAAAATTTTTGGAAATTTTTTTCATTGTTTCTTGCGCCATCGTGTTTGTACATTTCTGGTACGATCTGTATCACCTTGTATTGTTAGCTTCTGTTTAATAACTTCTCCAATATTTTACTGAGACTTTTCAAAGGAGCTCTCGTGCCTTTGAATGGGAATAAGTCTTTCGGCTGGTGTCTATTACAGTCGAAACTTAGCGTTTTGTGGCAATACATAGTTATTGTACTTAACGCGGCCAGGCTAGTAACTCGTAATTCAGCGCTCGGCGGGGCATTAGTCCGGAGAATAGCTGTTGGTTGCAGTCTGGTTTCTTATTCCTTATATATTTAAGGAAACATATAGAGGAGTTCGACAAAATATTTCACTAGTTAATAAATGTTTTTCGTGTTCTCCGATCAAAAAGTGGTGAAAAACACATTTGCACAGTTTAGTGGCAATATATTTAGTGCAAAATGGTGAAGTGCTGTGCCGTTTGCAGAAAGCAGTTTACAAAAGAAGAAAATCGATCATTTCATAAGTAAGTAGTCGTAACAAGTAAATGATGCGGATCAGTTGTATAGTCGTAATAAGGTAAATAGCAATTAAATTTTAATATCCTTTCAATACATATTTCCCTAGAATAAAACATCTCTACCTATTATATTTTTTAAATCCGCGGTTATGTTCCTAGAGGTTATGAAAATTTAACCAACAATTATTGCATAAAATGGATACAATTGAATTTAAAGCTTATCTGATTTGTGGTGTGTTTATTAAATATGCCATTTCATAGTGCAGAAACATAATAAATCATAATGGCCAATATTCAAATAAAAAATATTAACAGTTTAGCCATGTAAATATATATAATATTTACCATCTTATTATATGTAAACTTTCAGAAAGAATAGAGAAATGATTTGTAACAATAGATATATTTCAAAGTTTAGGCTAATTAAATCTGAAATATATCAAGCATTATCTTACTGTAATATTGCATGTCTACATCTCGTTGTGTAAAGAGCCGGTAATGCAGAAATTGCAATAATTCATTTTAATGAAAATATTTACCCTTCTACACATACCCGCCACTGTTGCTTATGGGATGTTATGTTTATCTATCCTGTTTAATGGACATATAATATGAATATGTTAGGAGCAAAACAAGGTATATACTGAAGAGATAGCTGTTATGTATCTAGTAATAAGTTCTTTGATCGGAGGGTGGTTTAAACATAGCTACCCTCGATTGATCCAAAAATATACTCGTCTAAAACATTATTAAAAACAAAACAGAGAGGTTTGATAATGTAATCGGAAATTAATTTAATTGTTTGTGCTTTTATCCTGCTTTACCGCTTTGTCATTTTTAAGTTCGTTAATTTGTTTTATGATTTCAGATTCATCTGGTGGGTGCAGTAAGCGAGTAGAATTTGGAATTTTATTTATCATGGTGGACATTTTCGATTTTCGATTGCTACTAATATTTGCACAATAAGTGTTCAAAGTGTTAAGTTGACACATTTACTACACATGTTTAATATTAATAAGATGGGTATATTACAATTGTACAAATATTTTTTTATAACTATTGCAGAAAAACAAAATTGTGTAAAAATCCGTACCATAACACGCTAAACTAAAATGTACAAGCACGCAAAAATATAGATGTATAATACATTGAAACTGTGCAATATACACTGTGTATCTCAGGTTCGTACATAATTTTCTTGCATAAAATAACAACCCGGAAGGATGTGATGATTTAGATAATAATTATAATATTTTTCACTGATGAATTTTGGTTAACAATGTTCCAGACGTTCTCTGGATACGTGAGGCAAACTCTTACACATCTAGGTTATCGATGTCCAGGGGCGGATTGGCATAGGTGAAGCGGCCGGGGATTTGTCTTTCCATCAGCGGCCCACATCTAAAGGTCTAAAATTCTAAAATTTAAATAGTAGCGCCATTTCTCTTGCAATGCTGGCGGCCCACCAGGCCAATCCGCCTCTGCCGATGTCATGAAAATTACCAAATTGGGACATTTGTTTTAATGGTCAAGAAATGGAGAGTTAATTGCCATATTATATTGATATTATTTGCTTTATCGCTTATTTTTCTTAATTAGGGAATATGGTTCTCAAAGCCGAAAACATTTGGTAATTTCTTCTTCGGTCCAAAGAAATTTAATTTATAGTTTCATAATTTAAGATTATTAGACTTTCAAGTCTCAATTATAACCTACACCATTTTAATATTAGAACCTATTCCACCATAATGAAAAAACCGCTGCCCAAGGAATCACTACTTCCACATCCAGATTTTCCCTCCAAGTCTCTCACAACTAAAAAAAAATCATAAAAACAAATCTTTTAAGTTATACTGTATATTAAATATTTTATTACACAAATTGCACTTAAAAGATTTGTTTTATGAATATTAGCGTGGCGTGGCGGCTTAGCCCACAAGACCAAGTGAATTTTGCATTACACATATTACATGTAAACATGTTTACTTTTTCACAGTATGATCAAATATTGATAAGTATTTGGTTATCCCTATTTATCCGTATTTTAATCTTGTTTTACCTCCCACCTCGTCCCACCTTCTCCTAATAACCTTTAATATCAATTAATTATCCTTACCCGTTAATTACCCCCCCCCCCCCACTAATAACCCCCTCTCCCTTAATCACCCAATTATTACCCATTAATTACCCTTAATCCCCCCCCACTAATTCCCACTTTGTCCCACCTAATCCCACCTTCCCTTAATTACCCTAAATTGCCTTCAATCGCCTTTAATCATCCGCTAATTACCACAAGCCACGCCCCCTGTGCTGTCACAAAAAGAGTGTAGGGAGGAGGCCTAGGACTTACTAGTAGGGGCTGATGTAGTAAAAAAATATTGAGGCCTCTTTGGTTCTTGTACACATGCTAAATCACAATTTTATTTTTTTCACCCCCTTTAATAATGGGGTGGGAGTGATAATGAGGGGTGGCTAATGCCAAAATATTTTTTTAGCTTCTCTTCTATATACTAAATACCACTTTTATGGATTTTTACTTGCTTGATTTACCTGTTTATCCCTCATTTACCCCGCAACCGTTCAACGGAATTAGATCAAAATATAATCTAGTTCCAAATTTCGTTAAAATACACACGTGTACCAAATTTCACGTCAATATCTTAAACGGTTCCAGAGTAATCGTATGCACAAAAAAGTTACAGACAGAGAGACAGGCAGACCAACAGACAAAGCGACAAATAAAATTTTCTTTTTCAAACTTAAAATCTCGACGTTTCGTGATATTCTAAGCCTATTTGAACAATAAAAATTTTCAACATTTTTTAGCGTTACTATTTCCACTGGATGTGGAAGAAATATGTTATTTTAAGATTAAAGATTAAATTAATTATTTTGCAAAAAATAATTTTAAATTCCTTTTGTGAACTCAACTAGGCATATTAGGCTGTTAGATTATTAATTACAATTGATCGAAAAAAATAATGATCAGTTATCAGTTTTTTGTTAATTTGTATTATTTCAAAAGGGTACAGTTTTTTAGAAGTGTAATAAGCTGTATATATAGTAAATTTCTTAATTACATGATGAGACAATAGCACATCAAATTAATTTTATTTAGGTATTACTGCTGCAGGCATCATGTGTCCAAGGTTGTCATCTAATAATAAATTATATGTGTCACCCTAATAGCTACTCAGCCATTTACCAACATGCAATTCTAAGTACCTCTAAACCTATTTAGGTCATATGAAATATTTACCTTAAAATAATTTAGCAAAATGATCTTATGGTTTATTAAAAAGTTTATATGCAAACAGACATAGCTTAAATAAGATCAAAACGTATGTGACACACTCATTTTATCTTCATATAATTATTGCGACGTTGTTTATGGCCCATGTATTGATCAATATACTCGCTCTAGAGTACAAAAGATACAGAACTCCTGCATCACATTTATTATGGAGAGATCATGTCTCTCTTCATGTGAAAGAAATAGATTGGTTAAACATGCCAAATCGTGTGACATTACACCTTGCCACCTATACACACAAATTATTAACCACTCAGGGCTATGTATTCAATAAGCTAATACCTAGGTCGCAAATTCATACCAGAAACCTTAGATCACTAGAACATTTAACAATTCTGCAACATACGACCGCACTCTTCCAAACATCCTTCTCTTATAATGCTCCCATTACCTATAATGCAATATCTGACGCTATAAAACGATTATCTTCACAATCGTTTAAATTTGGCCTCAAAACTAAATTATTAAATGAACAATGACCTCAAATATTCTTAATATATTTTCAAATTTTTTTATGTATAGAGTATATATATATATATATATATATATATATATATATATATATATATATATATATATATATATCAACAAGTTGTTAATAGAGCCTCGTATACCCATTGCATCTAGTTTTTTTTTATAGGAAGGTGGCATCCAAACTATCGAAAGCACGAGATAAGCCAAAGAAGACTCCGACTACAAAGTCTCCGTTGTCTAATTTATTATTTATCAATTAGTTTTATAGTAGCAGACTCTGTGGAGTAGCCTTTACGAAAGCCATGTTGGGCTATTTGTTAAAATGCCATTCTTATTTAAATAGTCTATTAGTCTGATATGGGCTGCCTTTTCTAAGATTTTAGATATTGGGCTTAGCTTTATCCAGTGAAGTCAAGTATCTAGGAGTAATCCTGGACCAAGAACTTACCTGAAACTCACACTTAGAAAGGACACTTACCAAAGCATCAACGGCTATTTGGACGTGCCTAGGCTGTTTGGTAAGACTTGGGGTCTGAAGCCGAAAATGATACATTGGTCCTACCTAGCCAAAAACAGAAGAGAAAATAACACAAGGAAAGTTGCAGAAATTGTAACGCCTTGCCTGTCTAGGGACTACAGGAGCAATGCGCTCGTGTCTCACAGCAGCTATGGAGGCAATACTGGACTTAGTTTCTCTGCATTTGCATGTAAGGAAGGAGGCAGCACTTAGTGCCTTAAGGGTGCATCAGGCACTTCAATTCAGACCAGGCGACCTGGTTGGTCACTCTAAGGATTCTGGAGCTAATCCAATTACCAATCCACGACCAAACCCACTAACTCAATGTCAATCAAGCATGACTTTGACTGCCCGTTTGATGTGCTGATTGAAAGCCGTCAAGCGGGCAGGGTCGAAGTACTGCGGTTGGAGAAAGAGTCACACATCTGGAACACAGATGGTTCCAAGATGGACGTAGGGGTTGGTGTGGGCGTAGCAGGGCCTAAATGCAGGCTATCTAAAGCCCTTGGTAACACCTCAACCATCTTCCAGATAGAAATCTATGGTATACATCAATGTGCCCAGGAATGCCTAAATAGAGGCACTCGAAGGGCAAAGATCTATATACTTTCAGATAGCCAGGAAGCATTAAAGGCTCTCAGGTCCTATACGTTCGAGTCAAAAATTGCCTGGGAATGCAGACAATCCCTCAAGCAACTGGCAAAAAACAACAAGGTTACCTTGATGTGAGTTCCAGGGCATGAGGGAATAGAAGGCAACGAATTGATAGCCTCGCAAGAAAACGGGCTGAAGGCCCATTTTTTGGACCCGAACCATTCTGTGGCTTATCTAAGGGACACATAACGGAGGAGGTCCTAAAATGGGAAAACGAACAAAAGAAGTCCTACTGGAGGAATACTCCAGACCAAAGTCAAGCAAAAAGGTTTATAACCTATTCAACAAAGGATGCCACAAGGCTTCTCGAACTTGAAAAGTCCGACCTAAGGCTGATCACAGGCCTTCTAGCTGGCCATTGCCCCTTGAGATATCATCTCAAGAACATGGGCATGGCAGAAGATGACAAATGCAGATACTGTGAAGCTGCAACTGAAACTGCGGAACATATACTTTGTGAATGCAAGGTACTAATCCGCAAACATGCGGAATTAACGCTTGACGACATAGGGAAATTAGCTCCCAGGAAAATCGCAGGCTTTGCAAAAAATCTTGGAATCCTGGGCAACAACTAGTTGCAGGGTAATTCACAAAACACCTTTTAGGTCGAGGTGAAGAAAGGCCAGCTCATGGCCAAGCGACCCCTTAAACAATCTACAATCTAGCTTTATAGCTCTATAGTTATCTATCATATTCGGATCACCTTTCTTATATACCGGAATGATTTTTTACTTTTTTAGGTAACTGGGAAATACACGTGATGTTACTGATTTGTTAATTATTGTAGTAAGATAGGCACTAAGTTCGTCGGCACTTTTCTGGATTAAGCTAGTAGGTACCTCATCTAGTCCAGTGGGAGTTTTCTCTTTTAAATTTAGAATTCTGTTCTTAATTTCAAATTCATTGAATGAGGCGAATAACATCGATTCGTAGTTTAAATTAGGAACGTGGGAATTTACTTGATCTTTTACAGATGCAGAGAAATGTTCTCTGCATCTGCTACTATTTTACTGTCGCTGGTAAGCGAATTATTTAGATTTAGATTTATTTTTTTACACTGACTCTTTCTTTTTTCAATTTTAAGTTTATCAGTTCCCATAATTCTTTATTTTTGTTTTCAGCTGAATTTATAAAATCATTGTAATGCTTTCTTTTTAATTTTCTATTTTTTTATTTATATCTTTTTTAAGAATCATATTTATTTTGGGTTTCCTCATCTGCTGAAAACTTTCTATACCAGTTGAATTCTTTCAATTTTCTTGTTTCATTTATTAGAGCATGTGACAGTTTGACTCGATTCTTATCATGTCTCAACAAAATTAATGTTTTCCTCCCCAAACAATGTTCTGAATTCATTTATTGACGAGTCATTGAAGTGACGCCATGCTACTATAGTTGGAATTTCGTTTTTGGTTGCATGTGAACAACTGTGCAAGGTGATCTGATATTCCCGGATTTGTGACTTTACATTCACCATTGTGTAGGTTACTTATTAGGTAATCAAGTGCAGTCGAACTTGTGCTGTCTTTGGAATTTTTTGCAATCCCTATAGGTTCGTTTATTAATGATAAAAGCTGGTGTGAATTTATTATGTCGTGTAATTTTTGATTTTCGATTGTTTTACTCAATTGGTCGACATTAAGGTCACCACATACTATAACATTTTGAAATCTACTTACTGCATACTTGAGGATTTTATTTAATTTAAAGAGAAAAATGTCCAAGTTGCCCGAGGGGCCCTATATATAGAAATAATACATACCTTGCCATCAAACCTATAGCAGCACATTCTATACATTTTTCTTCAGAATTATTTTTAAAATATTTGATATCTACACACCTACACCCTACACACAACATCTGTTTTTGTAAAAATTACACAGGTTTGCGAGGTTTTGTTGTTAGATAAATGGGGGTTATTTCCGGAGTAATTCTTCGCGCTGAATCTTAATCTCTCCTCGGATTTGAATTTGAAACCTTGATCCCCTTAGCAATCTTAACCAAACGACTCCAAACGAATCAAAATTTAACACAACAGAAGGGAAAACATACCGAGCTATTAACCTAACGACTCTAAACGAATCAAGATTTAATACAACAGAAGGGAAAACACAACAATCTTAACCACACGACTCTTCAACGTGATAATCCTAAAGCTCACCCTAAAAGGCGTTTTGATACAAGGTTTTGAAAAACAAGAAAAAGAGATTTCATAAAAATTCATAAGATTCAGGGTTTTAAGGTTTTGAATTTTGCAAGTATGGTTTATGATTTTTTGTTTATGGTTTAACGTTTTTGGTTTTTTCATATTTAGGGCTTAGTGTTAAAGACTTTTTAAATGTTCTGATGTTAGAATCTTGAAAGCGTGAAAGCTAGGTAGTTTGGTATTGTATAAGGATAGTTTTCACCCTCCTAAGGGCTTGGTCTCGATACAATTTGGGAATGCGTTGGTTGTTGCCCCAAAGACACATATTTTGTAATCGAAAATATGACAATTTGTCCTTCGACTCATTGGTTAAGATTGTCGCATTTTCCCTTCTGTTGTGTTAAATTTGATTCGTTTATAGTCGTTTAGTTAAGATTGTTGGGTTGTAGGGGATCATGGTTTCAAATTCATGTCACCTTAAAATGGCTACAACTTTCCGAGGAAGCATCATAGATGACCATTTGAAAGCTCATTTTAAAGATGAATAATGGTACTAAATGACGTATTTATTAAAAATAAGCTGAAAATTTTCTCTATATAACTTCAAAAGCAATTTTTTAAATACTTAACCTCAAATATTTCAAAATCCTGACGTGAAGGGCCAATTCTGAGGCCAGATTCTGATTCAGCGCGGAAAATTATTTCAGAAATGAGCTGCCCAACAACATTTATGACCCCTTTATTCGCAGACCTGTTACAGTTCCACCATGTATATAGTTTATGAGACAGAAACTAGACGCTGTTCTATTGTTATATATTCATGTGTGTTTGTGGCTTATATGAAGTGTTTTTAAAAAAATTCTCACTAATTAACTGCAAAATGTTTAACAGCGAAAAATATGGAAACGCGCAGAAATAAAAATGATTTCCTACAGGTGAGTTTCAACAATAGATTTCATACAACAGTAAAAAACATAGACAGTTGTTAAATCACACATGACTAGATTTTAATTAAAATGTGTTTTCTAAATGTATTCACCTCTAGAGCATTACTTTAGCATGCGCAGCTACAATATTGAAAAAACTCTATTTTATTTTTCATCCGTTTCTGTTTTTCCGGGGATATAAACAAACCTCAAATCCCAAGTGTCTCAATTTATACAGCTTTACCCAAATATTATTAATTTTGATGGGTCTGTAAACACTGAGGTCGGCGAGTAATGGCATAAATTATTTACCACTAGGTATTTCAGATGCAAACATATATATCGAGACATACGAGGAGATGCCATTTTTTATAGGGTATTAATTTGTAAATATTAACTGTATGAAAAAAATACTTGAAATTGTTCATTAATTACAGCGATTACTTATGTGATTTTAACTTTGGATTTGTTGCTTTGAGATCTTTTTATTTTTCTCTTAAATTTCTCTTCTTATTCACAACATCTTGACAGACGGTTTTAATCTATATATTATTCTAGTTGGCCGCCCCTTACTGTATGGTACGTCTCACAATATTGCACCATCTGTCACAGATGCCTGTTAAACACACGGCCCACCAAAGATCTTTTCTCTTAGCTCCTTGGTGATAGCCCACGTTTTGGAGGGCATCTTCTTTGCTTGTAGCCATCTGGATTTGAAATATAAACCGTTCTACATTGTCCCCTCGTCGATTGATGTGGCTAAAAAATGATAGAATTCGGGAGAATACCATGCTGGAGAGCGAGTTTTGGGCATATTTCTTGGAGAATCGGTGTCTGGGTGCGATAGGTTGTGTAGTTTCCAATTTTGTCATCTATATTCATCGTCGAATCTCATGTTCGCAGTAACCAGTATTGCCTACGAGGGCTTCAAGTTATACCACCTGGTTTACTACCTCACAATCATCTATCCTTGACATTCTGAAATGCTGCCTAGAAGTTTCGATCTTCGAAGTGTAGAGTCGTATTATCGTAAAATCGATGTATACCACTAACCCCAGTCAAATTACGATGTCTCGAACATAATTATGATCTAACTAAAATTTTCGGGATATTATTTACATATCATTGGTTACGACATATATAACCTCGCTCTCGACATGAAGGTACTACCCATAAAATTCCCATTAATGACACTTTTCAGTGTTTGCCTATAACATTGGAACTAAGAGTTTTAGACTACCGAGGTAGTAAAGCCTAACAAAATTAGATGGGCCATAAGCAAGTTCCAACCATTCAAATCTCCTGGGTTGGATGGAATTTATCAAATTCTGCTATAAAAGGGGCAGAATATACTAATACCATGTTTGTGTAAAACATTCAGAGCCTGTATGGCCTGAAGATACATACCACATACCTACCAAAAATAGGAGGGATATCAGACCAAACGCCTAAGTCATACGGACTCATAAGTTGTCCCTCTTTCATCCTTAAAATATTGGAAAGAGATCAAATACTAAAGGAAAACCCCCTCAATGAGCGTTAGTGTGCGTACCAGCCGGGAAGTCAACAGACCTTATGCTTAATGATATAAATAGGCTACTAACCAAGTCATTAGATGACAAATAAATGGCAGTGACATATCTAGATATAAAAGAAGCATTTAATAACGAGACAACGTGGTCATTAACTAATGCTTTCTCAAATAGAGGAGTTCCAACAGTACTCTACCAGTGGATTAAAGCCAGTCTAGAAAAGAGGATAATACTGTTCAATCTAGTTGAGGATACCACTGAGGTAATGGTAAGTACAAGCTGCCCCCAATATGGAGTACTACTATCTCCACGGCTGTAGGCAACCTTTGTTGACGAACGAAAATTTCTCAGAAAAGCTCTTAATGCCTAGGATATGCTGACAATGTAGTGAAAGTAGTCAGGGCAATTTACGAACACAATTTCAGAACATTCACAAAGAGTCCTAAATATTCTCGGCAGGTGGTGCAGTGTGGAAGGACCCTTCATAAATCCTCACAAAACTACGGTCGTCGCTTTTATATGCAAAAGAGCCCGTAGGGCTCAATGGAGTGGAGGTTCTAATAAGGCGTACATAGGCGGTGTGGGTAAGTCATGCATATGAGCATCCATTAATAAATGGATACAAAATAAATCTCTGGGATGGTGGAAGAGTTTTCCGCAACAGAGTCAAGCCAAAGAGTTCATTAAAAAACGTTCGGAAAAATTTATGGAAGATCCACTACGTCAAGATATAAAGGTCATTAGCATAATGGTGGGTTTTCTAACTGGAAACTGTAGGCATAATAAACATATGAGTTTAAATTGTCTGGCAGAGGATGAAATGTGCAGATTCTGTCAAAAAGGAAGAGGAAGAAAGAAAGGATAAGAAGGAGAAAGGATAAAAATCTGTACACAAGAAATGATACGGAGGTCATATACCGACAAAAGAATCCGCATCATAACTGACAGTCAAGCAGCTCTCAAAGCTCTGAATGCAGTAGAGATACGTTCCAAAACGGTAAAAGACTGCCTTGAATCCCTGGCGAAACTGGCGGAACACAACAGTATACAACTGGAGTGGACGCGAGGACACCAGGGCATTGAAGGCAACGAAAAAGCTGATAAGCTGGCCAAAGGAGGCGCAAAAGCAGCCTTGATGGGATCCGAGTCATCCTACGGGATATTATACAATACCGCAAGAGGAATGGTCAAGGAACTATTGAGTCAGAACTATTGTATTGAATCGGGGCGCCGGGGATGAGACAGTCATGTATGTTCATCACTGGCGGGCCATCCAAGACAAAGACTAACGAGTTGCTAAAGCTGAGCAGAAAACAGCTGAGATGTGCAGTGGGAATCGTAACAGGACACTGCACACTGAATAGACAGTAGACACCTAACCAACATGGGTATGAAGGATAATTCAGAATACAGCATGTGTGATGAGGATGAGGAAACTCCTCACCACATACTACGCGAATGCCCAGCCTTGGTGGCTGGGAGGTTTTTATACTTCGGGAGACCATCCGTGACCCAGGAAGAAATAGCCAGAGCTCCCATCGATCGTAAACTCTCCTTTTGGAGAGGAATGGGATTAATGGAATAACGAGACTATGGTGTACAATAAGCTTAAGCTTCAGTACGGCGGGGTTTTTGGCACCGCAACCTATAAGAAAAAAAAGAAGAGAAAACCTCAGTACATATGCATGCCGCTGTGAGAGCCTAGGTAGACTGAGATTCCAAGTGTCTGATGAGGAGAAACCAAGGGCAGATAGCTATACTAAGAAGTCGCTAAGAAGTATGTTGAGTCTGATACAATAGACAAAGTTGGGTAAGGAGCTCTAAGTAAAAAACTAGAAGAGTGCCTCAATAGATCCACGAGGATCGCTGTGGTCAAGGCTAACCAGCCAGCTCCTCTCTTTTAATTTGAATCTTGTCGAATTGCAATGCTACAGTGTCTTCAGTTATGACAAAACCCCCAGCTCTAGACAAAATACTTCAAGACAGGAGCCCAATACAAATTATTCTTAATTTAGGTGCTCCTTTTCTCTGTTTGTTGTTTTTGTAAAAAAATTACTTAAACAATAAAGTTCATTATTATTAATATTTTGCGACTGTAAAGTGTGCTGTGGATTGCAGTGCAGCTGTACAAAAGACGAAAATATTTTGTACAGCTGGGTGCAAGAAGTGACAAGGCGTTTCTTGAGCAAATTTTAATTTTGCAACTAAACATATAGAAGCTGAATAGTTTTTTCTGCTTTACTTTCCACTCTTACATTAGCATTTTAATAAAAATATTCACTGTATGTCTCATAAGGGCAACAAAATATTAATTGCATTATAGTTGCGGGGAAGGGGAGTTAATTCTCCATGAATTACTTATTTTGAAATTTTCACTTAAAACGTTTAATTCCCAGGTAATAAGCCAAAAACTGGAAAATTCTACATTTAGTGGTATTATAGGGGAAACTTGCCTTATAATAGTTGATATTAGTATATCATTCGACATGTCAATCACAAAATAATTTTTTCTACTTTTCGATCAAGATACTTTGGTCTTTTCAAATTTATGAACAGAAAACTGAATAATTGCACCATTAAGAGCAGTTTTAGGGGGACGGTGAGATTTTACATGTTCCTATTAATGACAAATACAAATTCCATTACATTACATTTTAATTTTGTGTAGGCTGTTATTTCAGCTATTTTTTTACTTCCACATCCAGTGGAAGTATATTAACGACAAAAAAAATTTTAAAATTTTTATTCTTCAAATAGGCTTAGAATGTCATGAAATGTCGAGATTCTAAGTTTGAGCGAAAAAACAAAATCTGTCTGTCGGTCTATCTATCTGTCTGTAACTTTTTGTGCGCTCGTTTACTCTGGAACCATTTAAGATATTGACTTGAAATTTGGTGCTGGTACTTTAACGAAATCAGATAATATTTTCATCTTGTTCCGTCGAGGAGTAAATTGGGGTACATTTGGGGTAAATAGGTAAATTAAGCAGGTAGGAGTCCATAAAATTGGTATTTAGTATATATAAGAGAAGCTAAGGTTTCAAAAAAATTTTTGGCATTAGCCACCCCCATCCCATTATTAAAGGGGATGAAAAAAAAATGTGATTTAGTGTGTGTACAAGGACCAGAAACCTCAAAATATTTTTTCCTTCATCCACCCCCACTACCACCCCCCTATCACCACCCCCACCCCACTACCGATGTGGGGTATCGTTTTATGGGTTTTTAGGGTAGAGGATTTCAAATATTATATTATTAAAGTTCCATAAAATTTTTTCGTTGCCAGCAAGTCACTGGCCGATCTGGATGTGGTTTTGGATGTGGATGTGGCAGCGGTTTTTTACTGCAGTAACGATAATTTAATTCTACCGTAGCTGTACTCTATTGACTCAAGTAGTTCGAGGATTTACAGGCCTCTGGCGACCTGCAGTATTTATAGATGAGGCAGGAGATATTGTGAAGGAGCTAGCAGCCTAAGCCGGGTCGTCAAAAAACTTGCCGATAAAGTAGCAAAAGCCGAAAAGGACTATCGCTACTCTGCCCAAAAAAGACAAATAGTCAGGAATCTACCTTTTCAAAAAACGGTGTTAAAATTTCAGCGGGTGCATTCGACTATACAGCTTTGAAAAAATTCGTACATTATCTGGAATGCCCTTAAATCTAGAAGGCGCCAGTCCGGCCTTGATTGCAAAAAGTCGTAAAAAATATTTTTGTATTACTGAAAATTGATTAATTTTATCTTCCCACCGCATTTAGAGGCTTATTTTGTAACATTTATTAATGATTTTCAAACCAGTGGAATGCTTATTTTTTCTAGATTCTGGTGCTGCTCAATTATTCTCGAAATTGTTGTTAACAAATGCTACAGAAATTGTTAATACAAGGGGTACCAAAATAGTGCAGTGTAAATTTCGGCGAGATGAAATCTGCAGAAAAGAAAGGACCAATTTTAATGAAAGAATTA
The DNA here is from genome assembly GCA_936432065.2 of Rutpela maculata. Lineage (NCBI taxonomy): Eukaryota > Metazoa > Arthropoda > Insecta > Coleoptera > Cerambycidae > Rutpela > Rutpela maculata. The sequence goes on along the minus strand of OW386294.2, from coordinate 68,799,847 downwards.
TCTGCATTGTTTTGTTGTAAAAGATATGATTATTTTTATACAGCGTCCGCTATTGTTTTGAGTTTATAAGTACGTCTCGTACGTTTGGTTCATCAGTACATGCACCACAATATAATATTATTGTAAAACATTTACAAAAATATGAATATGTGATGTAATTAGTTAAATAATTTACACTCGGCAAGCTTTTTGACTTTATTATTATTTACAAAATTTCAGTCGATAAACGGTTATTCATCTTCCCCTTGTGAAACAAAACAATTAAACGCATTTTTTGCGTTAAGAAACTTTGCTGTAAACAGAGTAGGGAGTTTTGTTATTTTAAGAAGGCTCGCTACCGGTGAAGAAACGGGTAGAGATCAGTTTTCAGGATATTGGATTTAACTTTGTAAAAACAATTGAAATTAGATCGTTTAGCAGGAAACAAATCAAAGGAGCAGGTCGAGATGCATTGAATGGCGTCGGAAACGGTCTTACTGTGAGCCGCTGTCACCGTTCAGACAGCTGAATAATGAGAAAATGTCAGCTGTAATTAATACCAAACACGTGACGGTTGATTGCCTAACTCGGCCGAGAAGTTAAGTTTACTTACCTTGAGATCCAGCTTCAATAAGTCATTGTCACGGTAAAATTGCAGGTCAATGTTGACATCCTTGAAACTCGGGGACTTTAAGAACAATTTTATGTGGTGATTGGACCAAAGCCCCTCGCTCTTATCCTGGTAGAAGCCTACGGCTGTCATGCTGTGGCCGCTGAACCATGTTCCACGTACCTCTATCTGTAAATGCACATTTTTTATTTATTATTTTTTTATATTATTTATTCATTTATTTATAATAGTGCGGTTAAACTATTTTACAATATAATCCACTAGATGAGAGCATAATTACATAAAGTGAGTAGGTATGGAACTGGCAACCAACTAGAATTAAAATATTTTCAAATAAAATGGAATAAGTAAGCAGGATTAAGTATTGAGTTTATTTTTGTTTGGTAAATTTTGAATATATGTGAAGTAGTGTAATCAGTGGAATTTCAACTGTTCTGATATTATTTTTGCGGTGTGTTATATTTACAAAATAAAATGAATGTAAAGGAAGTATTGTCAATGAGTATAATGTACTGTGTATTTACAAGAGTTGCGAAAATAGGAAATTGTTAATTCCGATGAAAACGTAACATCGGAGTGGCTATAAGGATGAAACAAGGTAAGTATATGGTTTATTTATCATAATAGTGATACGGCACATTGCTTCTTAGCGCCATAATAAGGTTAGTTTCATAAAATAATGAAGATTACGTAAAGGTACACAAATCTTCTTTACCTCTGTACTTTTCCTTTTACGTAGGATTTAACGTTAATTTACAGTTTAAAATAAAAAATATATTATTTTATATACAGTGAAATAAACGTTTCTATCTCTTTTGAACCATTTAATAAGGGGAAATGTGTAATGTAAAATATAAATTTAAAATTGTGAAAGATAAAACAATTACATTTTTTAAAATTAGATATAACATCTCTGACGCTTAAAAGTTTTTAATACCCAGCTGTGGACAATTTATTAAATTTGTAGTTAGTATAAAAGTGAAAGACTAATAATAACACTTTATGCTCTGTAAAGTAGACAATAACCAATATTCGAAATTATCCAATACGGTTTCAGAAGAAAGCTAAGTGAGTGGCTGGTGTTTTATCTGTCAAATAGAAAGCAAGTTGTAGAAATAAATGGTATCACGTCTCATACATTAGATGTAACTTGTGGTGTCCCCCAAGGTTCAGTTTTGGGTCCACTACTGTTTATATTTTTTGTGAACGACTTTCTAAGTGCTGCCAATTAGTGTAATTTAGTAATGTTTGCTGAGGATAATTCCTGTTTAAATTCCAACGAAAGTGTTCACGATATGAGAACAGATAGCCAGCAAAAAATTGATTGTGTTTTTGCAAAATTTGATAGTGACAAATTGTTACTAAATAGAGATAAAACAGTTTTTATTCATTTTAAAACTAGAATTATAAATTATAATGAAAGTTACCTACTCAGTATTAAAGGCAAGTCCTTAGCTCAAGTAAATTCTACTAAATTTTTAGGCATCCACATTGATAATCACAGCCCCACAAAATAAAATAAGTGGTCTGTCCGGCGGACCAGACTAGTGTATGTATTTGGATCCGCTGAAACCGAATCCGAAGTCAGAATTGTCAGATTGGCTCGTTTTTCACCCCCAACCCCAAAAAACACCCCCCCCCCCCAAAAAATGGTCTGTCCGCCGAACCAGATCAGTGTATTCTTATATATTTGGACCTGCTGAAACTGAATCCGTCAGAATTGTCAGATTGGCTCGTTTTTCACCCCCAACCCCAAAAAACACCGCCAAAACAAAAACAGAGTGGTCTGTTCGGCGAACTATACCAGTGTATTCTTATGTATTTTGACCTGCTGAATCCGGATTCGAAGTTAGAATTGACAGATTAGCTCGTTTTTCACCATTAACCCCGAAAAACACCCCTCTTCCCCAAAAACGGGCTAATCAATTCCAACTTCGAATCCGGATTCAGCAGGTCAAAATACATAAGAATACATTGGCATAGTTCGCCGGACAGACCACTCTGTTTTTGTTTTGGGGGTGTTTCTTGGGGTTGGGGGGTGACAAACGAGCCAATCTGACAATTCTGTCTTCGGATTCGGTTTTAGCAGGTCCAAATACATAAGAATACACTGATCTGGTTCGGCGGACAAACCATTTTTTGGAGGGGGGGTGTTTTTTGGGGTTGGGGGTGAAAAACGAGCCAATCTGACAATTCTGATTTCAGATTTGGTTGCAGAGGGTCCAAATACATACGGATACACCGGTCTGGTCTGTCGGACAGACCATTCTTTTTTTGTGGGGCTGTGTAATATTCACTAAATTGGCAAGTTCATATTAATGTACTACCAAAACAGCTTTCATTTATATGTTTTGCGTTGTATAGGTTAAAACCAATTACTAATTAGAGTGTGTTGCTGTCATATTATTATGCACAATTTTATTCCAGGTTAACATATGGTATCATATTTTGGGACTCTTCCCACTACAGTGAAAGAGTATTTATATTTAAAAAAAGAGCATTACCTAATATAGTAGGAGTCAACCGTTTGACTTCCTGTAGAAATATATTCAAACAATTACAAATATTACCACTGGCTTGTATTTATATTTTAGAAATAGTAACATGTGTAAAGTCAAATATATATGAATTTTTAAGGATCATAACCATAGTTATGACACTCGGCATCACGAAAATTTAATGATTCCTATCCATAAATTATCATTGTATGAAAAGAGTCCTAAATATGTGGGTGTTAAATTATATAATAAATTACCGGAACAAGAGTTGAATAATGTAAAATGTTTCAAGAGCAAAGTTATTTCTATTAGACCATATTTTCTATAACACTAGTGAATATATGGCCTGTGTTTTTTAAAACAAGTACCTAACGTTTTTTTATTATTGTTTGTTTTATCTTTTAACCTAGTGACGTCAATTTGAACAGAGTGAGATAGATTGAATTTGAATATTTATTTCAAAAACAATCGCATAAGTGGATAGTTAACATTAAATAGTTGTTATATCATTAATGAAAATATCAAAATGTATCGGCCCGAGAATTAAACCGTGTGGAACTTCTAATGATGAATATTTTGAAAATTAAAAATGGAGAACAAAATTACTACAACCGTTTTCTTCTTTAAGCTATTAATATCATTGTTCCCATACTAAGAAGAATAATAAATAAACTAATACTCAATAGTGTTAGAATAGAAATATTTGATTTTTAATGTATTGCTTGTATATCTGGACCATCAGTATATTTTACTATTGAGTGAGATAGGTACAAAATAATCATTATACAGCGGTAGCTCAAAATGTAACCATTACAAGACGTACAAAAATGTATCCAATTTTGATTGCAATAAGTGGTCTAGATAGTGAAAAGCTTTGGAGAAATCATCTATCTGATTTTCCCCATCTAAGACGTCAAATATATGCTGTTTCCCCAAGGTTCGAGAAAGTAGAACTTTCAGACCATATTGCTCATGTGGAGATATTAAATATTCTGTATGAAAATAAATATACGTTGCCGTAAATGATTTAGCAAACTTTTCAAAAATTGCGAGTAAGATATTGGTCTGGAGTTGCTGATTTGGGAAATCTCGGAAGATATTAATAGTAAATTAAGTTTATAAATCGCAACACAATATTTTTAATCTTGAATTTTTGGTTATCAAACTGAATTGTACAGTGCGTACATTCATACAATGTCAATAAAAATCATACGATTTGGTCGTTTAGCTAGCGTAAAACAAACATGCCCTTGTTTGTTGTTAAAAAAATATTCTATCGACGTTGTTGATGCCTTCAAATGAAAGGTAATACTTCTCAAAAATGGAATATAAATTAATTTAAAATACGTTGATTATATGTTTAGAAGAAGTCAAGCGATATATTGAAAATTTAATAATATAGAATTATATCAAACAGTTCATTATTTCTCTGCTAGTGAAATATTTAATAATTTTTGTAGTTACACTTTAGATAACAGTATTTTTTGTGTGTTATTGATGAGTTAGTAGATATGCTTCTAGAGGGCAGAATATTTACTAGTGAAATATTTTGTCGAACTCCTCTATATGTTTCCTTAAATATATAAGGAATAAGAAACCAGACTGCAACCAACAGCTATTCTCCGGACTAATGCCCCGCCGAGCGCTGAATTACGAGTTACAAGCCTGGCCGCGTTAAGTACAATAACTATGTATTGCCACAAAACGCTAAGTTTCGATTGTAATAGACACCAGCCGAAAGACTTATTCCCATTCAAAGGAGCTCTCGTGCCAGCCATCTCATACCACTTGCAGACTGCAGTTTCGAGCTATTGGCTCTCGTCAGTGCAAGGTAGGTCTGAGACGGCTGTAACGAGGCATTTGTTCACTCTTGGTACATGACGAGATTTATAAAACCACGACATGCAACAAAAATGACAGGCTCCATCTAGCGGCTGATATCCATTACAATCGAAACAGCAGTAGCCCTGACATGGGCACAGTTAGTAGATATGCTTCTAGAGGGCAGAATATTTACTAGTGAAATATTTTGTCGAACTCCTCTATATGTTTCCTTAAATATATAAGGAATAAGAAACCAGACTGCAACCAACAGCTATTCTCCGGACTAATGCCCCGCCGAGCGCTGAATTACGAGTTTGATGGAGCCTGTCATTTTTGTTGCATGTCGTGGTTTTATAAATCTCGTCATGTACCAAGAGTGAACAAATGCCTCGTTACAGCCGTCTCAGACCTACCTTGCACTGACGAGAGCCAATAGCTCGAAACTGCAGTCTGCAAGTGGTATGAGATGGCTGGCACGAGAGCTCCTTTGAATGGGAATAAGTCTTTCGGCTGGTGTCTATTACAATCGAAACTTAGCGTTTTGTGGCAATACATAGTTATTGTACTTAACGCGGCCAGGCTTGTAACTCGTAATTCAGCGCTCGGCGGGGCATTAGTCCGGAGAATAGCTGTTGGTTGCAGTCTGGTTTCTTATTCCTTATATATTTAAGGAAACATATAGAGGAGTTCGACAAAATATTTCACTAGTAAATATTCTGCCCTCTAGAAGCATATCTACTAACTGTGCCCATGTCAGGGCTACTGCTGTTTCGATTGTAATGGATATCAGCCGCTAGATGGAGCCTGTCATTTTTGTTGCATGTCGTGGTTTTATAAATCTCGTCATGTACCAAGAGTGAACAAATGCCTCGTTACAGCCGTCTCAGACCTACCTTGCACTGACGAGAGCCAATAGCTCGAAACTGCAGTCTGCAAGTGGTATGAGATGGCTGGCACGAGAGCTCCTTTGAATGGGAATAAGTCTTTCGGCTGGTGTCTATTACAATCGAAACTTAGCGTTTTGTGGCAATACATAGTTATTGTACTTAACGCGGCCAGGCTTGTAACTCGTAATTCAGCGCTCGGCGGGGCATTAGTCCGGAGAATAGCTGTTGGTTGCAGTCTGGTTTCTTATTCCTTATATATTTAAGGAAATATATAGAGGAGTTCGACAAAATATTTCACTAGTAAAAAAAAAAAAAAAAAAAGTTATTGATGAGTATTCAGAATACAATTTCTTTCATTATACTTAATGAAATATTCAGATAATTAAATATACAGTGTGATCGACTTTCTATGTCCAAATAAATATTGGTTATTATCAAGAATACAATAAGTACATGCTCATTACTGATTTTGTATGCAAGAATATTAACAAAAATTCCTATAAAAGTTCTTATAAACATATGGCCGGGAATGCTTACTAAGGTAGCAAGTATGGTCTCCTGAATCTTAAAAAAACTTTGGACAACCATGAAAAATGTTTTAACCGCCTTCCATATCACCTCAATGTCCCTCTTAAATCTAGGACATCTAGATTTTTCTGAGTAAAGGAGACAGGGCCCTACAGTTTATAGTGGAATCCGAACCACTTCTTGGTGATAATTTACTATGAAAAATTTTTTCGTGTATGGGGCTTGAACCCACTTCGCTAAGTATGCTCGGAGTGCAAGTTAGACACATTTACGTTTAAAATCTTTTAATGCGTCTACTCACACTATAATAAATTAATAAATTTATTCTCTATTAATTACGTCTTGCAGATGTTTTGTGACCCACGTATAATCTAATTGGCCACCTTTGCTGCACGGTACGTCTGATAGCATCTACCATGGATGACTGTTAAATGTACGGCTCTCCATAGTTCCATGTCATCAATTGTTTGGTAGTACCTATTCCATCTTGTATCTATTGGAAAAATAGGGCAAAATCTATGCCACTGATTTTAATCCCTGTAGTTTCCAAGAACGTTGTTAAAATTTTGAGAATTTATTTTCTTTCTAATATTATTGTGAAATGGGTCATTTCCACGTAATTCCGACTCACTGAGATTAAATATAGCCACGAAAATGGCTTAATGGAGTGATAACTAATGCCATATGGTCACAGCCATGTAAACTTGGTTGCCTAACTTACATTAAAATGTTTTGTATGTGGGCATGTGGGCTATCATTTTCGGATAAAGTGTGTCTTTTAAACTGGAACTTGATACTATAAACCGCGAGAAGTTGTGTACAACAAAAATATAATAATGTAAAGTTGTTGTTAACTTACCATATAATCCCTCGGTTGTTTCTCATCGATGTCCAGTTTCAATATCATAGGAGTAAACGATGGTATTGTTATATTAACGTGTGTTTTAATTTGTTCCAACGTTGATCGTGGATGAGACCAGAATACTGTAATGGAAACTTCTTTGTTGTTCCCATACCTAACAAGAACTGCCATGTTCATATCATGTCGAAAAATTTCATAGATGAATTCGCCTTTTAATGCCAAATTACTAGATTTTCTGCTTACACCTGCAAGCACTTTGAATGTACGTTTGTTGTCGCTGAATGATTTATAAGAAACCATCAAATCGAATTTTAAAGTTTGGAAATCAGCCTCCGGGTGATTGTCGTGGAGCGGATTTTGGTTCAGCTTTACGGTAAGATCCATGTGGCCACCGCTTCTCTGCAAAAAGTTTTAAAAACGATTTTAAAAATGATTAAAGAGTATAACATCTACAGCGTGATTGATAGTAATGGTGTAAAAATGTAACCACACATATATGTCTTGAAATAAAGATAGACGTGTATTTTTGTATTGGTCACTTCCGATTTCTAACGCTTTACTGCCTTGCGCGTCATATCGGCGCACATGGCCTCTGCACTGAACGATGCGTGCGTCGTATCGACGTACAGGTAAAGTAAATAGTCTACTTGAGATTACATATAGATAACAATTTGGTTTGAATTAGAGAAACAAAAAATTTGGCCTAGGAGCAAATCAATCTAAGTCGCCTGGCAGTTAAAGTGTTAAAGCCCCCAACTAGCCCCTAACCTAACCTAACGCTTTACTGCCTTGCGCGTCATATCGGCGCACATGGCCTCTGCACTGAACGATGCGTGCGTCGTATCGACGTACAGGTAAAGTAAATAGTCTACTTGAGATTACATATAGATAACAATTTGGTTTGAATTAGAGAAACAAAAAATTTGGCCTAGGAGCAAATCAATCTAAGTCGCCTGGCAGTTAAAGTGTTAAAGCCCCCAACTAGCCCCTAACCTAACCTAACGCTTTACTGCCTTGCGCGTCATATCGGCGCACATGGCCTCTGCACTGAACGATGCGTGCGTCGTATCGACGTACAGGTAAAGTAAATAGTCTACTTGAGATTACATATAGATAACAATTTGGTTTGAATTAGAGAAACAAAAAATTTGGCCTAGGAGCAAATCAATCTAAGTCGCCTGGCAGTTAAAGTGTTAAAGCCCCCAACTAGCACCAAAGCAACAGTAACTGAGACAGGAACCTCAAATGAGTTACAATTACGTATCCGTCACTGAATTGACGACCTTGATGTATAAATAACTCCATTTGACAAATCTATAGTCGCTGCCTCGTAGTTTTTACCACTAGTGATTACTGGGGGCGTCTTAGTTACCAGTTTTCGTGATTCTGATGATCTGAAATGCGTAACATAGTTTATGCTTGTCTTGTGACCTTCATCTTTTCCAAATTTAGATTGTTCACCAGGTTGTTACTTTATAACAACATACTTTTTGCTCTGAATTCTACACGTTTACCTATTTTGTTCATCACAACTCGAATAATATCAGTAATAATAATTTTCCACCATTCCTCGTATTTTATAGCAGGCGCATGTGAGAACCCTTTGGAATATATCCCTCTATCCTCTAGACAGAAGTTAAAATTAGGAGTGTATTCAGTTTAAATGTCGAACGTGCAGCAGCACACCATGGCGTAGCGTTCAGAATCAACGTAGGGAAAAAGTCCAACTATGAAGTGGCAGCAGGAACTTTGCTGCGAAGTAACGCTACAGTCTCGTTCGGTACTTTGTAATAAATATAACTTTAAAGTTATATATTTGCATTTCCTTCAAATAGCAATTACTTTCGAGTCGTATTTATTAGAGAAAACGACTTCAAAGTGATTATTTCTGAAATATGCCATTTCACCATTTATCACCACTTCTAGACAAATACAATAAATTAATAGATAAAAATTAGTTTTAAGAAAATAGCTTTCAGCGTATATAGTGTCATATTCTAGCATGATGTTAATTATATTAAAGACAATACTTTAATTATAAAATCAAATTTGAATGGCGCGTGGTCAGATTCGGAAGTTTTGTCTCATGTTTGACAATTTGCTTTCTAATATGAGACATAAGTATAATAAAACCAATTCAGGAAGTTTCAGTTTTAATTTTCCTGACTTTTCGTGACTTTCCCTGACCAAATTTCCTTGACTCTCGACTTAAAAAGGTACCAGGAAAAAAAATTTAATCTCTTTTATAATACAGCTTCCAACATCCCCATAGCCGTCCTTACGCCTTCTTTTTATTTTTATTTTTTTTTATTTCAAAATTAGAAGTATATACAAATCAAAACTATTAAGAATAAAATCCTATATATTATAGTACTATATAGAACAAACTAAAGAATACAAGTTGTTAATTTAACTTTTAATAAAAGAATTTTTATCTGACTTTCTTAGATTTTTTTGCTGTTTTCCCTGACTTTCGGTCTAAATCTCAAGTCCTCCCTGACTTCTCCTGACTTTCCAGGTCTGTGGCAACCCTGTAGTTGCAAGACAAAGCAGGCAACATCGATCTGAAAAAGTGGTGAGTGGTAAAGTTCCCGAAGGTCGCGGCTCTAAACCGCGACGTCATTGGAAGGTAGCCGAACAAGTTACGGTAACGTTGCGGTCACCGAAATTATATTCTCCATTTTGGTCGTAATGGGAACGTTCCTATTAAGTTCCTGTTACTAATGATAAAACACTTTAAAGTACCCACAATATTAGTCGCTATATTCCAGCAAGTATTAATGGTGCTAGTTGGACCCATACGGACTCTAGAGTGGAATCCTAAACTGGGATTTTGAAGACATTTCGGTAAGTACTTGATACCTGGTACCATCCTTTAATGAGGGTGGGGGGTTGAGCACCTGCCAGGCGCGTCTCCAGGTGGCGGATAGGAGAACGGCCAGACTCCGCGAGGAATAGGGTTAACGTGGTCATACTGCTGGGGGGTAAGGCTAATAACCCAGTCCACCCTGGCTAAAACCACGTCGCGGACCAGCTCACACACCGTAAACCGCTTGGAGTGGCGTGCCACTGACCCAGGTCAGGGGTACGTCTCTCCGGGGGGCAAGGGGGTCTTGGCTTCACCGCCCTGACCACGTGGATGAAGTACCATCATAAAAACTTCCCCAATCCCAAGGTATTGTGCGCGCCGATGGGACGCATGATCGGGGGGGAGCCCGACCACTAGCGACAAACCTTGGGGGACAGGCGCACCCCGTTGTATAAATGCCTTTCACGTATGTAAGGGGCTCCGTGCGTGGCGACCATCTTTTCCCCTTACTCGTGGAGAAGGAGGGGGTTCCTCAGCATGTTCTGTGCAGACCCTCCCATCAGCCCACGAGCGCAGTGCGGGAGGTGAAGGAGCTGGGGGAGGGGGTGTCCGTGACTTCGGTCAACACCAAGGACCTTCCAAAGCGCCTGAGCCCTCAGCCTAACCCTCAGGAAGGAAAGGGAAAAATTGGCCCATTCCAGCTGAAGGTGCAGATAAACCTGCATTATAGTAAGGAGGCCACAGCGGTCCTTACTAAAGTGATGCAGGGGCGCGAAGTGAAGCAACATCGCAAGCGGCGTGGACTTGACTGGGTTGACAGACAATAAAGAAATACCACGTAGCGAGGCTGTTGCTGACAAGGAGCATAGCCTGGAAGAGCAACCTTCAAAAGGTTGAAGAAATGGGAAAATAGGTCCATTCCAGATAAAACTGCATCACAATGCGGAGACTACAGCGGTCCTCACTAAAATGATGCAGGGGTGCGAAGTGAAGCAACGTCGCTAGCGGTGTGGACTTGATGGGGTTATGGACCATCAAGGGTCACCGAATGGCGAGACTGTTGCCGAACAGAGCACCGAAGTAAAGTGACGTCGCGCGCGACGAGGACTTGACTGGGGTGGTGTCCAGCGAGGAACGCCGCGTAGCGAAGCCGTTGCTGACAAAGGATATTATACGACTGCAGGGTCTGGACTGCAGGATATGATATCAACGGGGAAAGACAATGGACCTGGCAACTACCACTCTGCCCATTTTCTCAGACCTGCTGCCAACGGCACAAGAAAAATGAGTAGAGTGAGTTATAATATCTACGGGCAAACACAACCAGACCCGGAGACTATCATAACTCGCCCATTTTCAGACCTGTATCACATTGTCAATGATACAGGAGTATTAAAATGGACAGTGTAAACTGAAAACAGGGAGAGCACAATAAGCCCAGGAGGCTGCAGTGCCCTCGGAGTATTCCTTACAGACGAGCCCTGGGAGGAGGAGGGGGGGGGGGGGGTGTCAGTTTGAGGCTGACACTCAGACCCATTCCAAGTAGGGATGGGCAGCCCGTGTGGGTTTCCCCTCCTCGCCAAAAAAAAAAAAAAAACTTGACACTTGATACTTGATAAATTTAAATGAAATTTGGACACTATCCTAAAAGTAATATTTATAATGGTACACTTAAAACGTTTTTTAGACCAGCCGCGGGGGCGCTACGTAGAGGTACTACCACCCCGCAGTTTTTGCTTCTATTTTCATTACTTAATTTTGTGAATCAAGAAAGTACCTTGATTTATTCCGATTCTGATTTCATTTTTATGCAAGAATGACCCCCATTTTTCATATCATGCATGCACTCGTTTCGAGAAAAATGCGAAAACTTCTTTCAATGATACCACGAGAATCAAAATTATCACAATTGCCATGGATATATCTTCAAGACCTATAGTTACACGTGTCTGTTTATTTCAAAACTTCTATGTGTGACACTTTTCTGCAGCATAATTCTGAATCACCCTGTATAATTCCAAATAGCACAAGAGGCTGTAACTTGAACTGGCAGTAATGTAGCTATAGCAGCTACTGCGGCAACCTTACAATGAGGTTGCGGCAGCGCTGATGTAACAAACAAAGTGGTACATTTTCTTACTTTGAAAATGCTGCTAACAAGGATAAGATCTAATATTATTTATTATTGAATATTGAAAATGTCCATATAATTTATTGATCGTTCGGCGGTAGACCGCCGCAGTGCCCCCCCCCCAGTAACCTTTCTGGATCCGCCCTTGGCTGCTAAAGCCTTTTAGCTGCAGCTATTTGGCTGGCGATAAAACCAGATTACCACCATTGAGCTGAAGATATTTTTGGCACTACATATGATTAAACTATTTGTCTGTCCAATTAACTTCAATGGACATTGGATACTAATATGAAAATGATTGCACACACTTTATTGTACATGTACTTATAAAAACATCAACGTAATTTTGACGACGAATCGTGCATAAAATTGTATGCGGTTATCACTTTTTCATTAAATGTTTATGTGATACTTCTGTATGTATGAAGCGTTTCAAAAATTTTATGTTTTTACAAAGGAGGCCCTCCTCCTTTGTAAAATTGTTTCGAAATTTTTTTGACCAAAAATAAAAAGGGCTGAAAACCGGCCTTATAGGCCCTCCTATAAGGCCGGTTTTCAGCCCTTTTTATTTTTGGTAAAAAAAACTTCGAAACAATTTTTTTATCATATTATATTCAATATCTAATTCATTCCACCGCAAATGGAACTCCCCCCCCCCCCCCTCCATGTATCCCCTTAAATTATTAAAGGACCAGTTTACATTAGTACACATGTTTAGATATTTTTTAACTTAAAAATAATATTTTCTTTCAACAAACTGCACCCTAAGCTCCCCTACTACTATACAATACCCCAACACCCCCAACCCCCCAACGACAAGCATCCCCTCCTCCCACAACATAAACCTTTATGCTGCTACCAGAAATAAAATAATTTTAAACGGACTTTTTATTTACATTATTAATAAAATGCCAATTCCTCGTATACCCCTCCCCCCAAAAACCTTCTCTCCCGAACCATTATGTTGTGTAGAGAGGTTTAGGTTAGAATTTTTTTTGTTTTTTTATCTCTTGATTTAGGGTTTATAGTATATGTAGTTTTGTCTGATTTTTCAAAACTTAAGAGCTTAACTATCTTTGTTCGTATTTTTGTTGCTTTGGACGTAGGGAGAGGGAGTAAAACGGACGCAAGGTTATATCTTTCTACCGATAAAAAAAAGTATTAGAGCAGTCTTCGTTATACCATTTTCGAGCTTGTAGCAGTATGATGATCACGAGAATGGTTTGGGAGAGAGGGTGTTGGAGGGGGTAATAAGAGAGATTGACATTTTATTAATAATGTATGTAAAAAATCCTTTTAAAACTATTTTATACTTGGTAGGTTATGTTAGTGAGGGGAGTGGGGATATCGTTATGGGGTTGGGAGTGATGTATAGTAAGTAGTACGGGGAGCTTAAGGTATAGTTTGTTCAAAGGAAATGTGATTTTCAATTTCAAAAACATCTAAACATGTGTACTAATGTAAACTAGTTCTTTAATAATTTAAGAGGGGTACATGGAAGGGGGAGGGTTGGGAAGTTCCGTTTGGGGTGGAATGGGTTAGATATTGAATATGTATAATAAAAAAAATTGTTTCCAAATTTTTTGACCAAAAATAAAAATTTACTTTACTAATCTCCTCAGAATAACTTATTTTCTAATATTATGTCAACTAGAGAATATTGCAGGATTTCTTTATTCAGAGTGTACAACAATTTACAATTTCAATTCCATGACTTTTGCATGTTTCCCAGGACTTTTCAGTAGAAATTCCACTGCTCGAAAATGAGAACTTAGTTTACCTGGTAAACCTCATTTTTTAGCCTTAAAATATATATAGTAGAGTAGGACCCAAAGTCACTATTATCTGTTCCAGCTCCTATTGAGCTGTTGTAAGAGCTGGAGAAGGCATATTGCAGCTGATCAGAAATCTAAATGGCAATTGTAGTCATTTGACTGTTTAGTTACTTTACGGCAAAGTTATAACAGTAAAAATATTTGAAATAATAGACTTTTAAACTCCAAACGTCGGATATTCCAACGTTTTCGCAGCCAGAATTTAGCTGTGAAAACTTAATGGTCCACACTGTGCTACTTAGAATAGTTACTATACAGAAAATTAATAATAATTTAACATAGAGAGCGTTGGGTATATATGAGGTGTATGAGGTGTCTTGTCTTACCTGGAACGTGGCGTTTGAAACAAAATTAAAATTCGGATAGGCTGTGGAGTTAAGGTTGCAAAAACCAAAAAATACTGCCATATTTTTGCGGGATCTGTTTGCAACACCAAATTTAAGCGTTACTCGTTGTTCTCTTGTATGAACAAATTTGTAATCATTGTATAAATTTGTTTCTAGCGATGATTCGCTTTTTGATATGTATCCGAATAATTTTGAATGCAATCTCTTCGTATCGAATTTTAAATCCACTGTGTACTGTGATACGCCTTTTTTGCTCATCCAATCTACTGCTCCTAGAATATAATTGAAAAAAAAATCATTAGATGGATAATCATTTTGTTACATAAGTCACTGCATTAAAATATACAACACGTGAATGCGGTGTATGGCGATTGCTTCAAAGCTTTTGAAGTTCATCACAATCTTTTAGTTAAGTTTGAACATTTAAGTATACATGGCAACCTATTAATATTAATTAAATCACTTATACTCAGTAGATTGTAACGTGTTGGAATTACGAATTATTCATCTCTGTTTATGAAATTTACGGCAGGTGTTCTTCAGGGATCATATTCACGCCCGCTTTCGTTGTCATTGTTTACATATAATGCTGGGAACTTTTCTCTGCATTTTTATTCTTTATTCTATTCTTAGAATGTACAAAGTAATACAAATTTGATGGCTTGTGCGAATTTTTGGAATGATTCTGCGAATTTACATGAAATTTTAATCGTAGATATGTCTCTACTAACACTTCTAAGGTTACATGCGAACCAATATTCCTATAAAACAGTCCTTAGAACTGATTATGAAAGTAATAAATCGTTCACTAATACATTATAAACACACTACATATAGTAGACAACCCCCAAATCCAAAGTCTAAGACTGTCCGGAAGATGGTTACACATTTGGAAAAATGCAGATATTCATCCACACATAGACAGTCAATTCTATTGTTAGTTGTCGTCTTGACTTTTCTTCTTCTAGTATGGAACACATTTTATTTTGAATATCATTAAAATAATTTAAATCAAATATGTTAGCTTATTGAACCAAAATTTTAAGAAAAGTCTTCATCACGTTAGTTACAAAGAATACATATTATATGCTGTTAAAACTGCATTCTCGTACATATTACATGCATATTGCGTCTTTTTGAAATTTTACTTCCACGTCGTGGATGGCCAAACAAAATTTTGAGGACTGGTTCTTGTACACACACTAAATCTTGAGACCTTGAATTTTCCTACATACACTAAAGCCCAATTTTATGGACCCCGACTTGCATGGTTTACCTATTTACCTCCAGTTACCCCCAACCCTCCCTCCCCCGACCCTTCAACGGAAGGAATTACTTTTTTTGTACCAACTTAAAATCTCTAAGTTTCATGATAGTCTAAGCCTATTTGAACAAAGCCACACTATTACTATACTTTTACCCTCTGCTACATGGATGTGGAAGTAAAATGGGAAATGGTAAATTATAAACAATGTACTCCTGCTCGCTTTCTTATCTTCAGTCACCCCAAGTTTAATAGTAAAAAAGATGCACTGCAAGAAATGATAACCATTAGAAAAATCAGCGAAGAAAAATGTGACCGTGGTATAATTTTTTTTGTGCATTTTTTAAATAATTATGTCAATACGATAGACAGTGTGACAAAACGTGTCAGTTAATATTGAAGTGTTTTCCGCAAATACCACTGGTGCTTTTCAATTTTATTTATGGTTTTTCTAGAGCTGTGTTGTCAAAAGTAATAGAGTTTGTCCAAATTGAATAGTTATTATCAAAATTTAAATCCCTCGTGCTAAGCGCTCGGAATTCAATCGCTTAATAAACTATGCTTAATGTCTACTATGTATATATATTTTTGTGTACATTTATTATTATTATTAGTATTATTATTATTATTATTATTATTATTATTATTATTATTATTATTATATTACTAGACAACCACATCTCGAAAGTATTTTACTAAACGCTAGCGATATTACTATGTATTCTTATACACTATCATGTAATAAGCCATAATTTGAGTCCCTCCCGTTTATTTTATCGAGCGGAAATCATCTTTTATGAAAATTGTGTACAAATTACAAGCTTAATGCCTTCGTGGAACTAAAAATCCATTTGACAATAAGAAAGTATTTGAAGTCTTAATTAAAACGTAAATCTTTACAAGGATATCTCCATTAGTCTTTATTTAAATATCTAGGGAGACCATTAATTAGAAACATCAGGTAGCCGCATTTCTTAATTAATTATACGAGGAGAAATTATAAAAGTAACAATATAAAAGAAAAAATTTTACTTCAGAAGTAAACTTTTAACTTCATAAACCTACTGCAAGCGATCATAAATTGTAACAATTATTTAAAGATAATCAATAAATCGGATTCAGTAGCGCGGTTGATTAGACCGCACTGTATGGTAAACGCGAGTAATCATTGCCTATTATAGCCTGGGTTCAAATTCCATCCAGAATGGTAGAGCCTGTGTATTATGTAACCTCAATATGAACAGGTCGCTTTTTGGATTGGGAGACTAAACTGTCTTTAGGGGTATGTTTGTGAATATATTTTTAATTTTATCTAGAAATAAACAATGCTGTGTATGTCAATGTGATAATGATATTGTGAGACATTTTTTGAAAAATAACAAAAATTATTCCCTTTGTAAAAAATGCGCCTACCCAATGTTTATAACTATCCACTTAACATTTGGCTTCCGTCACAGGATTAGTAGTCGAGAATACGAATAAACTGAAAAAGGATAGGACACAGTTGAGGCGTATGTTTACAAAAATCTACCGAGACATCGATAGTATTTTCAAAAACGAACAATTCGACAAGGAAAAGGTCGTTACTCTTTCTAGATAATTAGAAGAAAAAAGTACCAAGTCATTTGCTATTGATGAGAAGATAGAGGAATTATTTTCATCTGCAGTTGAGGATGATGAAATGGAACTGAAAATAGATACGATTGAATCTTATAGAGAAGAATGTATTGGGTATTGAACAAAATGCGAGTGTTTTGTAAGAATTGAGTCAGCTGGAAGCTGGGGAAACTGCACAGAACAGAAGACAATTTCGATTTCCTAAATTAGAATTTAAGAAAGGACCCCGCACACCACAAATGAAAATCCGGTATCTCTCAAGTTTCTCCAATATTTGATATAATGTACTACAGATCCGGTAGATCAAAAATCTCAGTGGACACGAGTCCTAAAAGCACACCCTTCTACCTTTTTTTACCCTCTATGGGGGTGAAGAGCGCTCATATTAGTTGAATTTATAAGGGTTTATTTCATTTGGCATGCAGCAGTTTTGGGCTTAAGAAAGGATAAGATAAAAAATTCAGCAGTCAGTGAAAGTTAGATGAGCCGGAAGAAGTACCTACAGCATCTGCGATATTTTCAGCAGGTGGATAAGGAGGTCAGAAAACCGTTTCTAGTTGTATTTTTTGCGAAAAAACTTCGAATTCAAGTCAGAAGTGTTTTAATGAGAGAAATTTGACATTAGATGAAAGGATGGAACGTTATAGAGAATAAAAGATGCTGTTTTGGCTGTCAAATCACAATATAAAAACACATAACACATTTATAAGGTGTCTTATTTATGAAAAAAGACACTATACCATTATGTGTACTGATTTCAATGTGGCAAAATAATATAAAACAAAAAATACCATAAAATTTACCCAAAATGAAAATGTGAAAAATGCGAAAATGTGCTAGCTAGTAATACGAAAACTAAAATATCATTGAAAACTCTTATAGTTCTCCACTTAACATTGGAAAGACGATGGGAGTGTATTGTAAGATTAGTTCAGAAATTACTACGTCAAAGTTTAAGTACGGCTTCAGTATATTTTGAAGAATTAATGACAGTACTGCGTGTCTCTGTGAGGAAGTATTTAATTGGCTTCCGTTAACTTATATTTCTAATGATGTGGATGAATTAGTTGCTCTGGTACCTTCAGTTTTTTTGCAAATTATTTCAAAAATTCAAGTGCCTGATTTGGATGAAATTAATAGAAAGAATTTGGTAAGGCGTTACAGATATTTCCAAAAAAAAACAAGAGGCAATCTGAGAGATTTAGAAAGGAATACCAACCAGTTAGTATAGTCATAAAAAAGCGACTTAGCTTGAACCCTACGATATAGCACTGGTAGAGTCAGATAATATAAAACGCATTATTGGCCAATGGGTAAAGTTTTAGAAATTTATCCGGACAGAGACAATGTAGCAAGAGTTGCTCGAGTCAAAACAATATCTGGTGAATTATTTTTACGAAATTTTTTTTAACTTTTTTTATTCCTCCACCAAAGACAATGACCATGGAGATTCAGTAATTATAGATATATCATTCGAAAGACTGAATATAAAATATTAACTATGTTACATATCAAAAAGGGTGAAATCGACAAATGTGGCGAAGGCGCGTAGCGTCTATGGGCAAATATTGGCAAAAATCGGTGAAAATGGACAAGGCCGGTTTCTCACGTAAAACAAGTTTGGAGCAATTCATAATTTGGACGAGTGCGTTGTATGGTCAATACAAAGCGGTGGTAGGAAAGCCAAATGTAGGGGTTTATTATTATTATTTTTTAAGAAGTCGACTTCTTATTTAAAGGTGCATGTATGGTTAAAATTTTTCGGGTAAGTTGCGTTACACCCTGTATAGAACTTTTAAGTGGACAAAAATTTTTTAGTAAAATATTTTTATGTTATTTTACATTTTTTAAGAATTACAAAACTTCCTAGGCGTAAAACCCCTCATTATCAGTAAATAAATGAAATAACTTCCTGAGAGAGCGTCGTTAATGATCTGAGGTAGCGCAGCCTTGACCTACTACTTGTCTATCAAGTTATATCTTATCTCGAACCCGCTTGGGAGTAGAAGACCGGGGCAGAACGCGGCTGGCGCCCTTCAAAAAATAAATCGGTGTTGCGTCAAATTGACGCTCGGTAGTGAGTTCTTCTACAAAGACACCGATTCATTTTTAAATTAAGAATTTGTTTACAATTTTAAAAATTGCGAAGGTGTGAGAATATTGTGAATATATTAATTTTATATGGCAATGTAATAATAATTTTGTGAGGCAGTTTTTTGAAAATAATAAAAAAAGTCAGTTTTGAAGTGTTTCATTGCAAAAGAGCCTCTCTTGAATATCTATAGCTTTCCACTTAACAAAGTAAACCTTTGTAATATGAAATGGTTTGCTATAAGGAAAAATACTAGTTAAATAAATCAGTTTACCTTCAAGATTTAGTACACGTTCTCCGTTAACTCCTAAGTAAAGTTTGGGTTTGTAGGAAAACCCATTCCTGATGCGGCTTCTTACAAGAGATGCACTCGCATCAAAGTGCTTCTTGTTATTTATGTCCAGTGCAATCTGAAGAAACTTTTCATCATCGGTATTTTTGTATTTACCACGTGCCAGTACAGTACCAGCTGATGATCGCAGCAACATGGTGAGGTTTTGACTCTGCCTATCAATAGTCAAATTGGCGTTTAGTAGCCTCTTTATTTCAGATCCCGGAGTATCAAAAGTTAAAGAAGCCACGCTCTGGTCTCTTCTGTGTGTGAATTTATACTCGAACAAGTAAATGTTAGCTGTAGGATCGGATTTGTGCAGATACCATCTCAATCCAGATGGCCCGGCAAGCAAAAAATATGGAATGTTGTCCATCTTGGTAACGTTTGCAAAATTATATTCTGCACAAAGCTTAAGACCTATCGTTTCATCTACAGCTGGCCAAGAACATATGGATTTAAAAATCCGGTTACGGGTAACGCCACCCTGCGGCTTCTCTTCCTCGTGTTGCTTTACTAGCAACTCAGAGCTAAAAGCAATATAGATTGAGTACATGCTACATAACTAAATACTAACAGATTTTCGGTTACGTGTATTATATCCTTGATAAAGCCAAAAATGCACACCACACAAGTTGTTTTATGCAATAACTGTTATGTGTATAACATTAGCAGGCCTGTCGAGGGGGGGGGGGGTGATTCCCCCTAGGCCCGGGCTTATTTGGGGGACACGGTTTTGAAGTGTTGAAAATTTGTATTATAATTTTTTCTTGGCATATTTTTCAGATTTGTCCTCCGCGTTCATCAAGAATTTTTCCTGATTTCTGCCCCCCCCCCTCGCTCTCATCAATACTTTTTCTCCGGACCCTCGTTTTCTCCCCCACGGCCCTGAACTGTAGTTCATTGGTCAAATTATTATTATATCATATAAAAAAAAAATTGACATTAACAGATTTAAAAAGTAATATAAAATAAGATAAAAATTTATAGAATAACTACTATACCTATTAGAACCTACACTTTACCTTTTGTAGAAAAAATAGTATATTGGGCGGTATTTAAGGTTCAATTGTAACCAATAATAAGTTAAATACCTCTAGCCTGAATGATATATTGTTAAATTTTGCTGGTAATTTATTAAAACACTTTGTGCTAGGATAATAAAGCCCTTTCTCAAACATGTGTACAGGAATGTTCTAATTTATGTAACTAGTAGTACTATAGGTATGATTTGGCGAAAACTAAGAAAAGTTTTCTTTATATTGGAAATTAAACATAATAGGAGGAGCTGTAATGGTAAAAACTCCGAGATGCCGTGGACGTCCGTCAACTTGATAGATGGTGCGGAAGGTCCCCCTGAACCACTCCGTACCCTGAGTTTAGCTACTGGTCGTGATCTGTAGAATTTATGACCCCGAGAAGGCCACTCCGAATGGACGAAATGTGAAACCTGTCCGTCGACTAAAAAATTACATTCTAGGACTCATCAGAAACCCAGTGCTAATTTTTTTTTGCATTCGGTCCACGAGGTCCAAAATTATGGGCAAATAACCGAATTTTTTTTGAAATTTTTCTGTCCGAAATGTGAAGACCCTTCAAAACCTTTTCCAACCTGTTTTCACAGATGGAAAAAGTACCAGAATCCAATCAACAGACAAAACTATTCACCAGAATTTTTTTTGGGCGACTTTGAAAATTGGGAAAATGTTTTTCCACCTAATTTTCGGAATTATGGAGGAAAATGTCTGTCAACCATTTTCCCTGCTAATTGGATCCATAAACAGTGGTGAAAAACAATCGACAGACAATTTCATCCCTTACACAATTTTTGGCCACCCTTCAAAAATTTCCAAAATGTGCCAATTTATAAAAAAGCGGAATAAAGTGTTTATTTATCTACAGTGTCCTTTGTGCTGGTGCAATTTTCATTAATATGTTGACCGGAAACCTGGAAAACCAGAAAAACTACCACTACCATGACCAGGTTCTCGGAAGGTAATTACAGCACAACGGATCACCTAGACGTTCCTGGGCAATTCGTGGTAATGGCTGCCGTTTAAATTCCCCGAGGCAGTAATGTACGGACCCCAACTTTAATTATTTCCCACGATACCTACCAGTCAACATATAGAAAGATTGTAAAATACGTGAATAAAGTAAACTCCCAGGAGAGGCTACAAGCGCCTAGGTGATCCGTTGTGCTGTAATTACCTTCCGAGAACCTGGTCATGGTAGTGGTAGATTTTTCTGGGTTTCCGGTCAACATATTAATGAAAATTGCACCAACACAAAGGACACTGTAGATAAATAGATACTTATTCCGCTTTTTTATAAATTGGCACATTTTGGACATTTTTGAAGAGTGGCCAAAAATTGTGTAAGGGATGAAATTGTCTGTCGATTGTTTTTCACCACAGTTTATGGGTCCAATTAGCAGGAAAAGCCGCCCAAAAAAAATTCTGGTGAATAGTTTTGTCTGTCGATTGGATTTTGGTACTTTTTCCATCTGGGAAAACAGGTTGGAAAAGGTTTTGAAGGGTCTTCACATCTCGGACACAAATTTTTTTTAAAAAAATCGGTTTATTTGCCCACAATTTTGGACCTCGTGGACCGAATGCAAAAAAAATTAGCACTGGGTTTCTGATGAACCCTAGAATGTAATTTTTTAATCGACGGACATGTTTCACATTTCGTCCATTCGGAGTGACCTTCTCGGGGTCACAAATTCTACAGATCACGACCAATGGCTAAACTAAGGGTACCGAGTGTTTCAGGAGGACCTTCCGCACCATCTATCAAGCCGACGGACGTCCACGGCATCTCGGAGTTTTTACCATTACAGCACCCTAGCTATAAAGTTCTCGTAGATGTATAGTAAACCAACTATCGCCAAAAATTTAAAGCTTCTAAATTATCCTCTTTACGTTTCCCTAAAGGAAATGTAAATTACACGAATAATTTGTTTTTGTGCGTTGAATATTTTGTTTATTTCCAACGCACTTCCCAAAATAATATTTCGAACAGTTTTGAAATAAGTATCCGGTAATAATGATTTTTTTATACATAGTACGCCGCATACTGGTTTAATTATCGCTTGTGGTGTTGTAGTTAGTTTTGCCAAAATTTCAACATTAGGTCCCCAATTATTATTATTATTTTTTTTTTGATAATTAGACGAAGAAATTTTATTGTTGGTCTAAATGATCAACATTATTGGTAATAACTATAACTTCGACATTAGAAGACATTGGAAATACAAAATTATTACATTAATATGTAAATAGTATAATATTTAATGAGCATGTAATGATGGCCATTACTCACGAAGATAACGTTTATGGTGAAATAAGGCGAATGTCGTAATTCATCCCATTACACATTTGAAATAATTTTTTCACAACAATTTTTTGCAAGTTATAAAAAAACCTGATAGTAATTTTAAAATTCAAGGAAATCAACGCATGATTGCTCCATAAAAACTGATGAATAATAAATATGAAATATTGTAATTGGTTCTAGCTCATGTATAATGAATTATTACTCACGGCCGTGGATAATGAGTCACAATCCTTGTTTAAAAAAGTATCTGTAATAAACGAATTATTTAACATTTTAATTAATGATCTACTAGTACCATAAATCATCATACGATTACAATGCTGCTACCTATAAGTTGCCATCAACGTCGCGTTTGTATGTGAAAGCGAATTTATATTCAATATCTACTAACTTTACACCATTCCTGCGTCTTTTCATCCGCGAGGACGTTGCATATTTTCTCGTGCAATTTTTTCAGACTTAGGAAAAACGTTTTAAATGAAAAAGTTACCTTAATCCTGTATGTTTATTTGTTCTTAATATATTTGGAAAGATAAAAAAAATCCCCTTGCTCTATTTACCTCTGCAAATTGTTACATTTTATCGACATAGCTTTTGAAAAAAAATCATAGTTTCTACACTTAATAAAATTTGTCTCATATTTTGCGACAATTCTTTTACAGGAAAAAAATAATAACTTTCCATTTTAGTTCGTTTAACCTTGAAAATTTTTAAAATTTTAAAAAACACCTGAAAAATATCCTAATTGCAGGTCTTTGTAGGCATATTTTTCTAGCTCTAGTGCCGCCCTTAAAATATGCTGTAGTACGTATACCGGGTGGCTCAGCAGGTAGGGACACTCTTGTAACTTTTGAGTGGACGAATGGATTTTTTTTTAATTGGATGTAGTGATATTTGATGAAATTTCCAATTATATGATGTAAAGAACCAAAATGACCGACTACGGTTTAGCTGCAATTGACATAAGTATGAAATTTGTAAATGGAACAACTTGTATACTTTTGCATATTTGAATCCTGCTGGCCAAAATACATATGATCCTCAAATATTATTTTGATTTTCAAAAAAATAGATATTTAAATTTTTTGTTTTAATCATAGAAGGCTGCGATTTTGCCAAAATTGTTAAAAATCGGTCTGCAAGCAGCTTTAAAATATTATCTCTTCAGATACTAACATTCAACACGATTTATTCTGTATTAAATTCAACGATATTGGTTTTTCAACGAAAACTGTCTTTTTTTAAATGGAACTCCTATGGAACAACCTATTATTTAATTAGATCTTTAAATTACGTACAAAATGATATGCATAATGTCTACTTTCTCTGAACTAAATTTATATACATCTAAAAAAACTCTAATTTGAGGGTCAGTTCATATATATTTTGGCCAGAAGGATCCAAATATGGGCAGGTTGTCCCATTTAAAAATTCTATTTTCATGTCAATATCATGTTGGTTCTTTACATCAAATAATTGAAAATTTCTTCCCATATCACTACACCGAATTTGAAAAAATCCATTCGCCCATTCAAAAGTTAGAGGTTTACTAAGTACACAGTTTTATTAGACATTAGACATTAGGACTCACCTTGCACCGAATATCTCATTCTTCTGCTTTGGCAAACTGAACTTAATACTGACCAGTTTAGTGCCCCTTATCTTAACAATCCCTTTAATAGCGCTGTCCGTGTACATGTTCGTTTTAAGTTTGATTCCAGTGCTTGCATAGAAAGCATCAACAGACATTTCTCCAGTAATGTCGAGGGAAATGGTCGGTTCTATGTCAGCTGCGAGGTCCAACTCCAGTTCTTTTTCTTTGGAAAATCCTGCTGCTTGTAAAGACCCATATAATTTGATGTTTATTGAAGTCGTTCCTATGGCGTTTAGTGAAAGCGGTAAACCAGCACCGCTGGGAACAACGTAGCTGCTATCCAAAAACATTGCTGCCTTGTTGTAATTGATTTCCTGTGAGAAAGTAATCAAATATCACGAGACACTACTTCTCTTCCCGCAATATAGAATATAAGCTGTCTCACGTCTTATGTAAGAAATATAAGCAGCTTATAATTCTATAATGCAAGTTTGGATAGACAGGAAAAGTGACATATGGCGTGACAACAAACTTCACGGAAAGCGATCCAAGTTCAAGCAAGGTAGACTTGATATTAGCCACATAATCTTCTAAAGTTTATGTTTACATGATAGACAAACAGTTATTCTTGAAATGAAAATAATCAGCTATCCTGAGCTCTTATACACTGCTCGAAAAAGTTACTAATAATTTTGTAATATTGCTTCTAGTGTTGACTGATAATTTAATCTGCGTGCATCTCATTAATCTCTGGCTTAATATAACTTCTTAAATTAATAATTTATTATTGGATAAGGAAGACTTCCCATACAGGGATAATTATAATAATAATTAAATTTGCATTTGCATTTAATTATTATTATTATTGGATGGCTTGTACGCTACACTATTATATAAAAGTTGATGATAAAAGTACAACAATTGGGTAGATTACTGAAGAAAAAATTATCAAATTTCAAATACTAGTTTTTGTTTTTACAACTGTAACTATTAAAGAGAAGATTTTTATCAGTAGAAAATGTCTTTCTATAAAGGAGCGTGGAAATGACAATGTTAGAAATAGCTGAAGGCTCAAAATTAATAAAGACACGTCTTTGTGGTATCAAAAGGCTGGAGAAAATTCTATTTCACCTCTAAAAACATAAAAGCAAAATTGCTTTGAGTAATAGCTTATACTGAATCTGAAAATTATATTTATTTTATGATAACTATTACGTATCGATTCAGTAGAGATAACGAAAGGGTAAAAACTACCCCCATTTACACCCTATTCAGGGGGTGGAACGCATACACAGCACCTAATATTAAAAAAATAGGTACCAAGGTGATTAAAAAACTCCTCCTTTACCAGTATCCATTTGCATATTTACTGCACCCTTTTCTCCAACAAATGAAGTTCTATAGCTATGTACCTTTACATGGAATAATATAACAAAGAATAAACGAATATCATTTTCAACCCCTTACAGTGATTAGCCACCTTTAATATCCATCTATTAGATGCAGACATAAGAACAAATAGAAACTAGAAACCTTTCATTTTATTTCAATTTGCTCTGTAAATATTCTATACTAGATGCTGTTCTCTAAATAACGGCAGTTTTCTTTATAGGGATACTATTAAGTAATCAGTATATAAGTGTTGATATAATATTTTATTATGATTCTATATATTTCAGAAAATAAAAAACTTTTTTTTTCTAATGTTACATTATCTAAAGTGCCTGTCATCTCTAAACTGGAGTAGATTTTGATTCATTTTGGTCACCTTGTTTCCTACTTTTTAGTATTTAAAGCGGTGAATACGATTCTACCACCTGAATAGGGTAGTTGGGTTATTTTCGAGGTTGCTAAATAACTCGTTATTTGTTCTTTATTAAAAAAACGGGTTAACTAAAACCATACAGATCTATTGTAATATTGCGCGCTGTAAATATTTTTCATATTCATGTAGAGGTAGTTTTTTGTAACAAGGATACTCACGTCAAGACAAAGTGGACGTCTGTCCCTTTTACTAGTAGAAGATAATTTGGTGCATTACTAAGTACCGAGCCATTTTTTTAGTATTCGAGACTGTGAATAGAATTGCACCTTCGAATAGGGTAGTTTGGTGGTTTCCAGGATCGCTAACTAAAGTGCTTTTTGTCATATACTTGCTGCGATTGTATACCCTGCTGAGTGCCAGGATCAGTTGAAGGTCTGGCTTAACTAGTATTAAAGAATCATTTTGTATATTTTTAATCACCTTGCTATTTTTTTAATATTAGGAGCTGTGTATGGAATTCCACCCCCTGAATAGGGTGTGAATAGTGGTTGTTTGTATCCTTTTGTTGTCTCTATTGAATCGATTCCTAATAGTTATCATAAAATAAATATAATCTTCACATTCAGTATTATTCAATGCAATTTTAGTGGTTCTATGGTTTTAGGGGTGAAATAGAATTTCCCCGAACCTTTTGATACCACAAAGACGCGTTTTTATTAATTTTGAGCATTCTCAAACCATTTTCTCTGGGTCTTATGAGTTCCGTGATGGGGGCCAAAAATCAGGTATTTTTAACATTGTCCTTTTCCACGGAATTGATAACTCTGTTTTACGATCATCATTAATGACTATCACTTTTCACATATGCACCCCAGTCAAATAGGAACCAATTTCGACGATTGACGGAAATAAACAGTAAAGTTTTGAAACTTGGCAAAGATGTTCATTAGGGTCTTCTATTAAACATACTAGAAGTACTGAACTCAATCTATTGCGCTCGAGAAGCCATCTTGGAAAAAATATTATCCGATCAAGTTCTTTTCTTATATCTTGCTAACCATCATCAATCGTTTTTATTTTTTGTAACTAACAAATTGACCAAAATGGTTAGGATAAATCTATTTTTCTTCGTAAGTTCATTATGAACAATCTGTTTTTTTCTTTATTGCAATGCCGGCTATGCAATCAATACTATTTAAGAATAACTGCGAGAAGAAAAAATTTGAAGATCCTTTGATAAAACACACTTAATTTTGATAAACTGTTCTATAGTTTAATATTTACAGAAGGCATAACCTTCAAGCCACGGATAGCCTCCCACCACACACATGCAGTTTTTCACTGGTTTACGCATGTTCAGACGTGACTTGATCGACGGTAGTTTAATACATATAGTGAAGAATTGAAGAAAGCCAAGATAAATATCGTACAGTGAGGCTAAAGCCAGGTAAAGTTGAAATTTTTCAAATGAGCTGCAAATAGGCTCAGGTTTGTGGAAAAAATATTTTAAAGATCAAATCTTAAGTAAGGGTAGGTGAAAATTTGCATTACAAAAACTTACGCAATAACACACTAACTGTAGTTAGAAATGAAAAAAGAGCATGCATTAATAGAATATGTGGACAAGGCGATAATAAAATACCTACAATGACTATTAAAAAAAATAAAAATACATTTATCCCTTCTGAGGTTTTTAATGTTGAAGAAATAAACAACTGCCAACTATTTCGTATTATTATTTCGAACCAGAAATTATAATGTTGATTTCAGCTATTATGAAAATAACAAGTTTAATGATAAAACATTTCACTTCAGACTTGTTACAGTACAGATGGTAAATAACATTACTAATGATCTAATATCAAATGCGAGTGGACATGAGCACTTATCCCTAACTAACACCCTGTATATTATTCGACGATGTGAAGTAGAACTGAAAAACGAATATTTTTTGTAAGTACTTCCGTATGGCTAATTGCAACCATTTTTGTCTTATTGAGCAATAAGTGCAAAATTCAAGAATAAACAAAAAATAAAGGTTTTTTCAAATAATTCATCAGAAAAAATTATAATAAGTTCTCGGTATGTTGCCCATTTTGATTGACACACGCCTTTATGCAATTTTGAAATGAGGCCATTTAGTAGGACCATTTCTTCCAATCCATTGAAGTGGGTAAATAGTATTTCACTGGTCCCTTACTGTAATAGTTTCTTTGTAATTTTTTTTTGCTCAGTTTGGTATAAATTGTCTTGTACAAATGGACATTTATCGCACTTATCAGTCGTCAGTTATCATTTGTATTAAATTTAAACTATTTCGAGTTTTACAAAATGAATTTTAATAAAGCGGAACTGGTAGACATGACTTTTGTTTTGGGGGAGTCGGACAGAAATTGTTTGCTTGTCAGTAGAATTTATAAGCAAAGGTATCCTAAAAGAAGGATTCCTGATGTTAGCAGCTTCCAAAACCTTCTCGATAGATTTGTGGAAACTGGAAATGTCGAATATAAAAAAAGTTAAGAATGAAACGTGTTGTGAATGAAGAAAATGCGTTTTTTGTGGTCCTGGAAACGGTTGGGAATCCTCATATTAGTCAGAGGGAAGTGTGCTCGTTAGTAGAAATATCATATTAAAATGCACCAGAATGATTTTCAAAGTCGTTTACAGTTTTGTAATGGGGTCAGAGAAAAAATGCAAGATGTCACCTTCTTTCATGATGTTTTAGTCACTGATGATGAAACTTTTCATAAAAATGGATTTGTTAATAGGCACAATTTCAATTATTATGCTTCGGATAATCCTCATTTTTTAGGCAAGTTGATAACCAGCTCAGATGGTCTATAAACGTTTGGGGAGAAATTCTTAAAGAACATGTAATAGGGCCACATTTTTTTGATGGTACATTGACTGGAGCTATTTATCTTTATTTTTTTGAAAACTATCTGCCACAGTTATTGGTGAGTCTTATACATAAATACAAAAATGGATTTCTTTTTATGGGGATATGTGAAGGAAATTGTTTATAAAGACCCACCAACAACAGTACAAAATATGAAGGAAAGGATAATAACTCCTTTTAGATCTATCACACCGGCAATTTTAGGATCAGTACAAACCTCATTTCAAAAGCGCATAGAAATGTGCAAAATGGGCAAAATGAGTACTTATTATAATTTTTTCTAATGAATTATTTGAAGAAAACTCTATTCTTAAAGTTTATTCTCGGATGTTATACTTATTGCTCAATAAAAATAAAAAGGTTGCAATTAGCCATAGGAAAGTATTTACAAAAAAATGTTCGTTTTTCATTTCTTCATCACATCGTCGAAAAATACATAGGGAGTACATTTGAAAAAATTGAGAAAATTTAATGTAAAAAGTTCTTAACTGAAAAATGTTTTGGCCGCCCTGTACATTTTTAGGAAGTAAAAATGATACAAAAACGCTAATTAGATGTCTCGTAACTAGCATTCACATAAGTTTAAAACGCATAATTGTGACCTTGGTGATTTTTTCAATATGCATCTGCAGATGAAATTATTTCAACAAAAAAAATTCATTACATCCAAGTGGCTGGGAGATAGTCAATAATAATATAGGAATGAATAGAGTCTAGAAATAGGCTTCAAAAAATGTACTGATCTACATATCATTCCATCAAAAAAAAGGCACTTGATCCTGTAATTTCGTCTTGGCTCGCCCTCTATATTCGAAAATAATTTCTGGTTTTAGACTTTTTTATCTAGTTTACTTTTTTAATTTCTAGCTATCGTAGAACCCGAGACACTATTGTCCCACCCTGTACATATATTTCAAGAAACTTATATATTTTATTATAAAAATTGTAATTATTTATTTTTCTTGCATTTTAGGGCTAAAATTGACTCAAAATGTTTTAAAGAAATAAACTATTGGCGTTCTATTTTTCTCCATAATAAAAACATTGACTTATTTCGACATTTAGAAGTTTGACATCTAGCATCCTATTATCGTCATTCTATAACGGAGAATTGAAAAGTAATACGAGACAGCGATATATAATCTTCAAAGAATAATTATCCCGCAACCCTACTAACTGTATTTTGTGGAATGTAATAGATATGAGCTTACATCAATTATTATGCAAAATGTGTAACTTATATATGAATGCAGAATTCATCATCAAAGGTTCTCAATATTTAAAGTGCTACTTATGTACATGTCGTACAATGTTTCAAACCAACCACTAAATACATACCTTGCCGGATAGAATACGCTTCAAATTATAAACGGGATTGAGTGTTTCTATAGCTGAGTGGATCTCTTCATCTCCGTTGAATGAGGCATACTTTATTTCATGGCCGAATACCTTCATACCCAAAGACAGCTATTTGGTGGAAACAAATAAAGTGGTTAATTTTTGGTTTGACTTAATTAAGTAGTATAAATAACTTAGAAAACTTGTACAGTACCAGTAAAACAGCTTTAAAAGAAGTCACACTAACGAAGCATAGAAGCATAGATGCCGAAACACGTGTATGTGAATGTTTTGAAGTTTATGGTAACTGCTATTTTGGTAAATGCTTTTGTTTTATTTATTTTTAGTTTCATTGAATAAAATAGTTAAAATTAAAAAATAACATTATTGTGACAGTTGTATTGTACATAATGTGCATATTATCTTTCTTTTAATAGAAGGATATATGTTTATATTTCTCTGTGATAAGATTTTCGTAAAAGTTATAATAATTATTAGTATTTTCTGGTAATTTAATTTCTTATTCTATTTGACATGCTCTTACCACCACTAAATCCAAACATGTAAGATTTGAAAAGCTATTGCTGATTTATTTTCGATGTATACATTTTTTGGGTCGCTGATTACGAATTTGAGGTCAAAATAAAAAAATTCAAAATTGCATGTTCCTATATAGAATATAGAAATTTCTTTTGAAGCACGTGCTAAATGGGCAAAAAAATGTGAGCATCTAGGTAATGTTATAAATAACGAGAAATAGTGTTTACTTGATTTATTAAATATATAAAACTCACATTGTTGCGGTCATAATTTCTTTAGTACTTATGCTACAAAACAAACAGTAATTTGAAAGCTTAAAAAACTCTTTAATTAATTAATCTTTAATTTTGGTTTTTACAATGTTTGACGTAATTGTCACAGTTTCTGCGATATTCAACATTTAAACTAGATGCTTCGACTTATAAACGTTCAGACGCAATCTTTAAACTTCCATATCACCATTTCTTCTCCTTTCTGAATATTAGTGCCTCAACCTGGGCACGCTAATATACTAGTTAGGTAAACACCTTACAACACTCATTATTCGAGAACCAATCAAAACAACTATTCTTCTAGCTAATACTGACGAAGTATTGAATTACACGAAAGGAAAAAAAAATTACAATTGATGCTGATTAAATGTTCAAATGGCGACAATCCTTGAAAATCCTTTGTTTTGGAGCTAGGACCTCTTTAAGAGGTGAAAACGTGTATTTTTCATATGTGACATAAAAAATCTATAGAAAGGAATCATTAAATAGTCGGGTGGGTTAAGAATGCATACAATATGCAGATTATTACTATTAAGAAAGTAACAATCGGCGACGGACACTAAAAGTCAAACTTTTCACATCCCACTTTTTATCGAGCCATCCTCATCTGATATCCGCATATTTTGAAATTTTTTTAAAGTAAGTCTAGACGTAACTACATTCAATTTTAGTCAGAGGCGTTTGATTCTAGAATGGAAGGAGGGTCGATTTTCAAGAAAAAAAAATAAATCAGCGATTTTTTCAGAAAAAGACTAGTAAAATATTCTTAATCAGCACCTTTAGAAACCTCTTTCTACAAGATTACATCGTAGTGGGCTCAAAGGTGTTTGAGATGGGGACGTCAAAAAAAAACAATTTTTTCAACTAAACATTTTTTTTTTTCATAATAATGTACTGTACTAGTCTGAATTGATTTTACAACAAAATAATTATTTATTTAATAAGGTAAAACATTCTAATTCGTACACGCCTACCATTCTTTTAACAAATAATCTTCAATAAAGATCTAAGTAAGCCATGAAAAAACCTTGTGGTTGAGCAATCTACAGGGCGCGTCTCCAGGTGGAGGATAGGAGGACGGCCAGTCTGCTGGGTCATACCGGGGGGACTGGTTAGTGACGGCCATAAGGGAGGGCCGCGGTTTAAAACCCGCGCGTTACCAAACGAAAACCGTCGCCGCGGACCAGCTCACGACTCACACCGTAAACCACTTGTGAGGTACGACTCTGGCAGCGGGTCTAAAAAACCCGAGCCGGATAGCACTGACAAGAGGCACCGGGGACCTGGCTTAAGTGCCCGGTTCGCGTGGATGAGGTACCACTATAAAAACCTTCCTAATCTCAAGGTATTGTGCGCGCCGAAGGGATGCATGGCCGAGGGGAGGCTCGGTCACTAGCGACAAAACTCGGGGCACCTGACGCACCCCGTTTCATATAGTCTTCTGTGTCCACAGGGGGCTCTGGGCACAGTGA
Source organism: Rutpela maculata (assembly GCA_936432065.2). NCBI lineage: Eukaryota > Metazoa > Arthropoda > Insecta > Coleoptera > Cerambycidae > Rutpela > Rutpela maculata. The sequence continues at coordinate 68,766,993 of OW386294.2, read as the reverse complement.
CCTTCAATTTCCCCCTTACTCGTGGGAACCTTATGAAAAACAACCATATTAACAAAACAACCTCGGGAGGAGGTCCTGCAAAGGAGAATCCACCGAGGAAATTCTCCAGAGCTGCCAGAAGGAAGCTTCGGAAGATTAAACGGCAGGGACTAGGGGATCCATCGGGATCTGGGCTTTCACAGTCTGGAAGCGATGGCATTCCCAGGGATCTGCCGGGCACAAGCAAAGAACCTCAGGGAGGCAACCCAAGGCAGGGAGTCAAGCGCGACCGGTCCAAGGGAAGCACCCCTGAGGGTCTCAGAAAAACACGGCCAGTAAGGAAGGACAGGGTCAGCAATGAACCTGGTTCTTCTTATGCGGCCGCACACATTACTTTTACACAGGTAAACTTACATCACTGCAAGGCAGCTTCAGCTGCCTTGCAGAGATACATTTTAAATAATAGTATAGATATAGTACTGATACAAGAACCTTGGGTTTACAAGGGGCGTATCAGGGGACTACAGGTGGGACAAGGATGGGAAGTAATCAGCCCACCAGAGGACCACCCAAGAGCTTGCAACATTGCAAAGAAAAACATTAATCTGCTACCAATGTTGGGACTATGCACCAGGGACCTAATGGTAGCACGAACTAATGTCGAGATGGAAGGGTCAGTGAAGGAGCTAGTAATAGCTTCGGCATACCTTCCTTATGATCAGCCAGGGCTACCTCCAACCCAGGATGTTAAAGAACTGGTCCAGCAATGCGAAACAAACCATCTAGAGCTCATCCTATGTTGTGATGCCAACGAACACCACATTGTCTGGGGGAGCACAGGCAACAACACGAGGGGTGAGGCACTGCTAGAATTTATTATTAGTAATAAGCTAGAAGTAGTAAACCGCGGAAACGAACCGAGCAACACAGCAACAAGACGAGAAGTAATTGACATTACCATTACCACGCAATGCGCGGGACGAGTGATAAGTGACTGGAACCATCGCTATCGGACCACAGGTATGTAAGATTCAAAATAGAAACTCCACGGGAAGAAGGGCAGATGAGCAGAAACCCAAGAACCTGCGATTGGGAACTCTTCAACGAGAACCTAGAGCAGGGGCTGAAGGACTGTCCATCAAGACCACAAACACCGGCGGAAGTAGAACTACTGAGCGACTTAATAACCTCAGCAGTAATAACAGCCTTCGAGCTAAGCTGCCCTCTGAAAGAGAGAAGAGCCAAGCGTGAAACCCCATGGTGGAATCGCGAGCTCTCCTCCAGACGGGCAGATGTTCGAAGACTGTTCAACCCGGCCAAAAGGACTGGCAGATGGGATGACTACAAAGAAGCCCTCCTGAAATACGTCTACGCCATTAGAGACGCAAAAACCAAATCATGGAGGAAGCAATGCGAGGAGATAGAAAATACTCCCGAAGCTGCTGGACTCCAGAAAATCTTGCAGAGAGACAATCAGGGAAAGATAGGATCACTGCAAAGACAACAAGGGGAGTACACAAACACTGAGAAGGAGACCCTAGATTTATTATTTCACTTCCCAGGCAGTGTAACTACCCCACAAGACAGAAGCGGTCCACCCGAAGACATACCAATGAGAAGGGCATCAAAGGAGGACTGGAAAATTGCGAACAAGATAATTAACAAAACGAGACTTGTATGGGCAATCAATTCATTTGAACCATACAAGTCACCAGGGCTGGATGGAATATTTCCAGCTCTACTTCAACAGGGAGTGGAAATACTCGCAACACCCCTGTGCACACTATTCAGGGCCAGTCTGGCCCTGGATTATGTGCCAACCGGCTGGCGGAAGATAAAGGTGGTATTCATACCAAAACCAGGGCGTGATACCTACGCCCAGTCCAAATCCTTCCGACCTATCAGTCTAACATCATTTCTTCTGAAAACCCTGGAGAAACTGGTTGATAGGCACATCAGGGACGATATAATGAGTACAAAACCTATACATCGAAACCAGTATGCCTACCAAACAGGAAAATCTTGTGAGTTAGCAATACATGAGCTTACTCAACAAATAGAAAGGGGCCCTAGACAGTAAAGAAACTGCCATAGGAACCTTCTTAGACATAGAGGGTGCCTTCGACAATACCTCATTCGACTCACTAAGTGAGGCAGTGAAGAGGCGCGGAGTCGAAAAGTCAATAACAAGATGGATCGACTCAGCACTCAGAACTGGGAAAATTCAGCCCACGCTAGGATCCACAACAGAGGAGGTGTACGTGACCAGAAGATGCCCGCAGGGGGGGTCTTATCTCCTTTCCTGTGGTGCCTGGTTGCGGACGAGCTCCTATCTCGACTGGAACAGCGGGGAATATATGCGCAAGGTTATGCAGACGATATCGCCATCCTGGTAACAGGAAAATACGAGGGAACTGCAGCGGAAAAGATGCAGCGAGCCCTCGTTATGGTAGACGAATGGTGTACCCAGGAAGGTCTTTCCGTGAGTCCAGGGAAGACCACTGTGGTCGCCTTCACAAGAAAGAGGAAACTCAACCTGGGAAGATTATATCTCCGGGGAAACGAATTGCAGGTGAGCGATGAAGTCAAATACTTGGGACTGATTCTAGACACCAAATTAAACTTCAATGCTCATCTAGATAGAGTGACTACCAAAGCTACGCGGGCCTTATGGGCCAGCAGAAGAATGGTAGGTAAAAATTGGGGACTGCAACCAAGAATGGTGCACTGGCTGTACCAAAGAGTTGTAGTACCAATAATAACCTATGCCTCCCTGATCTGGTGGAATAAAGCCGGAAAAGGGGAGGCAATGAGAAAACTACGGAAAGTACAAAGACTAGCATGTCTAGGCATAACGGGAGCAATGTCAACAACGCCTACCGCAGCCATGGAAGCGCTACTCTGCCTGCCCCCACTACAATTAGTAGTGGAGAGTGAGGCACTGTTGGCGGCGTACAGGCTGAAAATAAACGTACATGGGACCATTCCAAGAATAGGATACCACACCGAAATATTCCAACAAATAAGAAAAAATTGACTACTAGATATGCAGTCAGAAAGAATCAGCACAAGCCACAACTTCACAAAGACCTTCAGGGTATACATACCCGACAGGGAAGAGGAAGGAACAAGGCAACTGCGAATACATCCAAATGATACCATATGGTATACTGACGGATCGAAAACGTCAAGAAGTACTGGAGCAGGTGTTACGGGGGACCAACCAGGGACAGACATCAGTCTGAACCTGGGCAGTACCGCAACGGTGTTCCAAGCAGAAGTCACAGCCATAGAAATCTGTGCACAAGAAATGATCCGGAGGTCATATACTGACAAAAGAATCCGCATCATCACTGACAGTCAAGCAGCTATCAAAGCTCTGAATGCAGTAGAGATACGTTCCAAAACGGTAAAAGACTGCCTTGAATCCCTGGCGAAACTGGCGGAACACAACAGTATACAACTGGAGTGGACGCGAGGACACCAGGGCAATGAAGGCAACGAAAAAGCAGATAAGCTGGCCAAAGAAGGCGTAAAAACAGCCTTGATGGGACCGGAGCCATCCTGCGGGATATCATACAATACCGCAAGAGGAATGGTAAAGGAACTATTGAGTCAGCAACATATCTTGTATTGGACTGGCGCGCCGGGAATGAGACAGTCACGTATGTTCATCACCGGCGGACCATCCAAGACAAAGACTAACGAATTGCTAAAGCTGAGCAGAAAACAGCTGAGGTGTGCAGTGGGAATTCTAACAGGACACTGCACACTGAACAGACACCTAACCAACATGGGTGTGAAGGATAATCCAGAATGCAGGATGTGTGGTGAGGATGAAGAAACTCCTCACCACATACTATGTGAATGCCCAGCCTTGATGGCTGGGAGGTTTTCATACTTCGGGGGACTAACCGTGACCCCGGAAGAAATAGCCAGAGCTCCCATTGACCGTATACTCTCCTTTTGGAGAGGAACGGGATTAATGGGATAACAAGACTATGGGGTACAATAAGCTTAAGCTTCAGTACGGCGGGCCTCGCACCGCAACCCATAAGGAAAAAAAAAAAGCCATGAAAACAAAAGTTATTGCGAGTGTCAATTTATTTAATTTAATTAATTAATTTATTTGTTTTATTTTAATTTATTTCATTTTTTAATTATTGCCTTATTAAATAAATAATTATTTTGTTGTAAAATCAATTCAAACTAGTACAATCCAATCCAAAAGTTTCAAAAAAATTTAACCGAAAGCAAAAATCAATGAATTTTGTGCGAGGTCTTTTCTATCTGTGAAACGGGACCAACCGCGTTAATTTATCATAAATATAGCGTCTTCTATAACCGCTTGAATATGGTAAAAATTAGCTATTGTCAATAAATTGTTTTAAGAAAAATTAATGTAGTTTCTTTAAATAAACTATTTTCTTTTTGCCATGTAGTTTTTTGCTGTTTGAAATTTTTTTTTAAATTTTGATCATTTCGCAAAATTCTCAATTTTTTAAAATTATTTTGAAAAATGGTCATTTTAGGGATGTAGATTTTAAATCATAATTGAAGCGAATAGTGAATTGAATTTGCTTCTAGGTATTTCCCATTCGGATGTCTCTAGACGAAATTATAGCAATTTAAAGTTCGACAAAGAAAACCACTTTTTTCCCCTAAAATAACCTACTTTAAACCATTAATATGCATACTTTTCAGTCTAGATATTGGCACAATAATCACAGCCCCGCAAAAAAAAAAGGTCTATCCGGCGGACCAGCCCAGTGTATCCTTATGTATTTGGACCCGCTGAAATCGGGTCCGAATTGTCAGATTAGCTCGTTCTTCATCCCTAACCCCAAAAAACACCCCCAATACAAAAAAAAGTGGTCTGTTCCACGGACTCTATACCAGTGTATCCTTATGTATTTTGGCCTGCTAAATCCGAATTCGAAGTTAGAATTGACAGATTGGCTCGTTTTTCACCCCTAACCACAAAAAAGACACCCCCCCTCCCAAAAATTTGGAGGGGGGTCTTTTTCTGGGGTTAGGGATGAAAAACGGGTCCAAATACTTAAAGTACACTCGTATGGTCCGTCAGACAGACCACTTTCTTTGTTTTGGTTGTGTTTTTTGGGGTTAGGGGTGAAAAACGAACCAATCCTACTATTCTGACTTCGGATTCGGTTTCGGTGGGTCAAAGTACATAAAGATACACTCGTATGGTCCGCCGGACAGATCATTTTTTGGGAGGGTATTTTTTTGGGGGGTGAAAAACGAACCAATCTGACAATTCTGACTTCGGATTCGAATTCAGTGGGTCAAAATATATAAAGATAGGTACACTGGTATGGTCCGCCGGAGAGGCCACTTTTTTTTGTATTGGGGGTGTTTTTTGGAGTTAGCGGTGAAAAACGAGCCAATCTTGCAATTCTGACTTTGGATTCAGTTTCAGCGGGTCCAAACACATAACTGGTCCGCCGGACAGACCATTTTTTGGGAGGGTATTTTTTTGGGGTTTAGGTGTGAAAAACGAGCCAATCTGACAATTTTGACTTGGGATTCGATTTCAGCTGGCCCAAATACATGAGGGTACGCTGCTCTGGTCCGCCGGACAGACCACTTTTTTTTGTGGGGCTGTGAACCATTGTAGGTGTTAGGTACAACATTTATCTTAAAAACACGCTGTTATTTTGCCACTTGAGTCAAAATTACCGGAATATTTCGAGAAATACTTAGCGCATTTTCTAGCTCGCAAAAACGCGACTCTAGTCAAACTCACACGAATACTCGGCACACTCGATTTATATGAAAATGGAGAGTTCCGTGTTCTCTTTATAAAAAGGCGTCTCTGAAACAGAGGTAGATGAAGATTGAAATGATAATAAATGTAGAATTTCATTTATGCTTAATTATAACAAATGTTTTTTATTTAAAATACACTTTCAAGTTTATTATAATATTTTAAACTTGTTAAATCAATATTTATATTTACTTGTCAAAATTTGCACATTTTTTTTTTCTTAATTTATCGAAGATTGCATGATTTTGTTCTTAATTTCGAACATGTTGGATCCTCCATCTCGTATTTTTATATTTTAATGTCACTTTAGTTGTTAGAAGTATTAAAAACACATATGCTAAAATATTTAAACCTTGATATGAAATATCATTAATACCTCTATAATTTTATGTAATTTTGGCCTTAAATTTTACCATTTTGGAGCCGCCATTTTATTTATTATTTTTTTAAAACATTAAATTCGTAATCAGCAACCCTGAGAACCTCTATATAAATATTTTCAGACCAAAATAATCGGAACTTGTGAGTCATCATACGTCACGCGAAAAGAATCCTGAAGGGAAAAATTAAAAGCTGAAAACTATTAGAGATGAAAATGTTCGGTTTGAAGTAATTTATGTAGAAATGTCCGATGCATTTAAAAAGACAAAAAAAATCTATTTTTCGCTTGGTCACTCACATTTTTCGAACTATAATATTTTATAACTTCTCATAATAAGACAAATTTTTTGAAGTTCTAAAAAAAATAGCCGGCAAAAGAAATTGGTAGTGGAATTTATGATTATAGAGAGCTATTAGAAAAGATTTTAGTAAATCCATTCAGGTCCAATCGATTTCCTAATAACTTAATTTCTTCGCCTCTAAGTACAAACCAGTAATCGGAAAACTATGTTTAATTCATAATTTACCTTCGGTTCCTTGGGCACGTTATTCACCGCATTAGGCAGTTCGTCGATTTCATTCTTTATAATTTCATTTTCCTGTGCACTTCTTGTCCACCTCATTTTTTCCATTATGTTATCTTTTATAGTTTTTGATGATCCTTTGGGACCAAAGAAGGATTCCAAATAATGTTCGAAGCCGTCCGCTCTCCCGTAAACCTAAAGAATAAGATATATAGAAATTGCTTAGATTATTATATTATAATATATCACCTCCAGAAGGTTGACAGATTCGCCAAATAAATCAACAGTCAGATTTAGCATAGCAGTTTTCGGTATATAAGATGACGTTGAAAATATAACGTTACTCTCGTAGTTTCCACCTGCAAAATATAAAACGCTTGGAACAACAGAAATAAATATGAATAGTCCGGTGATATTAGGAAAATGTTTCGGAAAGTTTTGGGACTAGCCAAAAATTAGTCTACCCCTTACAGAATTTCCTCAGGAATCCGAAAAAAATTGTGTTGACCACTCAAAAAGGCGGTTTTAATTGTCATTTAACTTTAAAAGAAAATGAATTTTACAACTTAGTTTTTCGCTTATATCTTCGCTTCTAAAGGTCATAGAAAAATGTCCATTTCTTCGTCATGAGCTCCCCTATAAGGTATGCAAAGAACCAATTTTTGATTGTGATAACGTTTTATGGCAAAAAACTGAAAAAACTAAATTTTTCGGCCCTCGAACTTTGAAGTACTGTAGAAACAAATATAAAATCTGTATTTTAACGATATTATGAGAAATAGTACATATTTTTACCCTTAATAAAATGCACTTTGTCTCGTTGCAAAATATTGATTTTATTTTGCAACTAATTTATAAAAAAAATTCAAACTGTTTTAAAAGATCAAATTAATATTTTACAGATCTGTCTCCGTAAATACATTGTATTTGACGTATATTTATATAATCAAAAAGAATATTGCGACTTTTTTACGCAAAAAATCAATTTTGCAACTTAAACAAATGTAAATATCTCAGTGGATTTTGCATAAAATTTATTGCAACTAAAGGCATTTTAATTGTCATAAAAAACACGAATTAAAAAAAATTGTGTTCCGATGTTTTGGAGCCGAGATATGAAGAGTTCACGTTTTTTTGCGGTTACGACGAAATTTGAATATATTTTTACTTGAAAATTTAACTGAATACACCTCAAAGTGTGTTATCATTTGCAAAAAGTGCCATATATATATATAAATGGGCCATGGAAAAAAATCGAGAAAATTGTATCTTTGGCGCTCGCGCTGACGCTAGACGCCAGATCCCCCTCCCCCTTCACTGCGAGTGCAATACTTAGACAGTTTCTCTGAAGTGGCAGCTTTATTTCTCTTTTTCTCGGCTTCAGGAGTGGCTAGATGGACGTTTTTTTTAATTCAACTTATTTTTTTCTCAGCTTTCCGATTATTCGATTATTTTTCAATCATTCAATTACGTTGTTTCATAAAATAAATATGTAAAGATTACATACAATTTATTTGATAATATATTGATGAGTGAATAGTTTTTACTGTTATTGGGGATAAAAAAAGGTAAACATTTTGTATTTAAAAATTAATTTATTGAATATACAAAATCTCGTTTTTTTAGGTTGATTCCCTTTGTCGGACTCGCTGTCCATTTCGTCTCGCACTTCTGCGTACAGACAATCATTGTCATCATCGTCATTATTTAGATCAATATTTCCAATAACTTCCTCATTTTCTTGTATTTCATTTAATTCAAACTGACAGACATCAATATTGATTTAATTTGTTTTAAACAGCGAAATAAACATCTAATTCATAGCATAACAATAATGCGTGATTGCTTAAATTATAGGATGTTTGTAAAAAACCGCTGCCCAAGTAATCACTACTTCCACATCCAGATTCTCTATCCAAGTCTCTCACAGCGAAAAAAAAATTGTATGTGGGAATAATTGTTTATGGAACTTTAATAATATAATATTTGAAATCGCCTACCCCAAAAATCCATAAAACGATATGTCAATTCGGTAGTGGGGGTGGGAATGGTGGTAGGGGGGGTAGTGGGGGTGGATGAAGTAAAAAAAAATTGAGGTCTTTGGTTCTTGTATACACACTAAATCACCTTTAATAATGGGCCATGTCAAACAGTTTTTTGGGAGATTAGCTTCTCTTGTATAAATTAAATACCAATTTTATGGACTCTTACTAGCTTAATTTACCTATTTACCCCCAACCCTTCAACGGAATAAGATCAAAATATAATCATCCAGATCTCGTTAAAATACATGCATGTAGTAAATTTCAAGTCAATATCTTAAACGGTTCCATAGTAATTGTGTGCACAAAAAAAGTTACAGACAGACCGACCGGCAGACTTTTTGCTCAAACTTAAAATCTCGACATTTCATGATATTCTAATTTTTTACAATTTTTTCTTGCGTTACTATACTTCCACTGGATATGGAAGTAATTATAAGATGTTTGATTATAAACTACTGAAATTATTTTATCTAATAAAATAATAAAGCCGCTGTATTACAAGTTCTTTTTGCGGAGCAACGTAATTAAATGATTGAAAAATAATCGAAGAATCGGAAAGCTGAGAAAAAAATAAGTTGCATTAAAAAGAACGTCCATCTAGCCACTCCTGAAGCCGAGAAAAAGAGAAATAAAGCTGCCGCCGCGGTAAAACCTGTCCAAGTACGCCACTAGCAGTGAAGGGGGAAGGGGATCTGGCGTCTAGCGTGAGCGCGAGCGCGAAAGATTTTCTCGATTTTTTTTCCATGGCATATTTATATATATATATATATAGACATGGTACTTTCTGTAAGTGATAACACACACTCTGAGGTATATTCAGTTAAATTTTCAAGTAAAAATATTTTCGAATTTAGCCGTAATCGCAAGAAACGTGAATTCTTCATATCTCGGCTACAAAGCATCGGAGCACAATTTTTTTTTTCTTCGTGTTTTTTTATGGCAATTAAAATGCCATTAGTTGCAATAAATTTTATGCAAAATCCACTGACATATTTACATTTGTTTAAGTTGCAAAATTGATTTTTGCGTAAAAAAGTTGAAAAATTAAAATTTTTTTGCAATATTCTTTTTATATAAATGTACGTTAAATACAATGTATTTACCGAAACAGATCTGTAAAATATTAATTTGATCTTTTAAAACAGTTTGAATTTTTTTTTATATAAATTAATTGCAAAAAAAAAATAATTAATATTTTGCAACGAGACAAAGTGCATTTTATTAAGGGTAAAAATATGTACCATTTCTCATAATATCGTTAACATACAGATTTTATATTTGTTTCTACAGTACTTCAAAGTTCGAGGATCGAGAAATTCGAGAAATTTTTTCAGTTTTTTGCCATAAAGTGTTATTAACAATCAAAAATTAATTCTTTGAAATTGACGGGTTGAACGTTTTTCTACGACTTTTAGAAGCGAAGATATAAGCGAAAAACTAAGTTGCAAAATTCATTTTGTTTAAAAAAGTTAAATAGCAATTAAAGTCGCCATTTTGAGTGGTCAACACCATTTTTTTCGAATTCCTGAGGAAATTCTGTAGGGGGTAGACTAATTTTTGGCTAGTCCCAGAAACTTTCCGTTAAATCGTTATTTTTTAAGCTAAAATCACCGGATTAGAAAGTCGTGTTTTATTTCCATAAAATAACATAAACCGCTGCGAAAATTGGCTAATTATTTATTTTGTTATCAAATATTTAGTAGATTTGTTCCGACCACATCAAATTTGGTATGCGCGTTTAATACAATATTATCTATAAATTGTGCCTTGCATACTAACTTTATTTATAGTGAGTTTATACAGTGTCCGCCAAACAATCTGCACCATATGCGAATTCGTGTTGTTACTGACTTTCTGAAAAATTTTATTCTTGATAAAAGTTATTGCATGATCTCAAACGAAAAAGGGGCTGCACAAATTTGTGTTAGTCCTGGCCGGAAAATCATATTTTTTTGAAATTGGCTAAAGAGTGAACTATCTTTATTTTTGAAGATATCGAAAAATGTTACGTTAAGAAGTTGCTTGTAATGCGATGTTATCCATATTTCAAATCTGATTGTTCGATTTTAAAAATAAAAATTTTCCAGTTTTTTACGCATAATTCCTTAACTATATTTTTCAACATTTTTCTGTTATTAATAATTCTCTCTATATAATAGTTTCAGCTTAAATAATGGATTAAAATAAACTTTGACGAACTTTTATCAGTACTTTTTGACCAAATAAATATTTGGGAAAAAATATTGAATTTCTTGGTGCATAGTTGTTCTCTTTTTTCCAATGTTAACTTTTTCGAAATTTTTTAGTACAAATCGCTTAAAAAGAGATTCGCTTAACTCAAACAATGTTAAAAACAAGCAAAGACGTTTTCCAAAAATAATTTTTTTAAAAGCTTATGTTCATGAAAGCATGAACACACCTCTTTCTTCTTTGTTCTGTAGTTAGTGACATTGTTCCCTTCTGTTATTTAGTTAAAGGTAGATGAAACTCTTGCGATTTGTATTAAAAAATTTCGAAAAAGTTAAGTATGCACCAAGAAATTCAGCATTTTTTCCCAAAATATTTATTTCATCAAAAAAGTACTGCTAAAAGTTCTTCAAAGTGGATTTTAATCCATTACTTAGGCTGAAACTATTAAATAGAGAGAATTGTCGAGAATAGAAAAATATTGAAAAATATAGTTCAGGAATTATGCGTAAAAAAGACTTTCATTTTTAAAATGGAACAACCAAATTTCATATCTAGATACAACATCGTATTATGAGCAAATATGATGAGAATAATATTTTTCGATATCTTCAAAAATAAGAGTAAACTACTCTTGAGCCAATTTCAAAAAATATTAATTTTTCGACCTAAGCGCCAGGACTAACACAAATTTGTGCAGCCCCTTTTTCGTTTGAAGACATGCAGTAATTTTATCAAGAATATAATTTTTCAGAAAGTCAATAACAACAGTTTCCCATACGGTGCAGACTTTTTGGCGGACACTGTATATGTATACATAAATTTGCATATTTTTTTTTACAAAAAAATATTCATTACAATGTGGAAAGATAATTTAATTCCCTGCAATCTGATTATTAGTATAACCTACAATAAGAAGTGGCAAAGTTAAGGCTATTTGTTTTTAAGACGGCATGTATTATTTTCCTTAAACATAATTTATAATGTAAAAGAATCAATTTTTTTTGCAGTAATAATAAACAAATAAACAAATAAAATATTCAAGTTTCTACTAAGAAATAAAGTGTATTCAGTTACGTTTAAAATGGGACTTAACCGAGTTAATTTGTCTTAATTACAGCGTCTTCTATTAAATCTAGTAAGAATTAAGAAAAAAAACAAAATATTGTAATTATTGGCAAAAAATTTTTTTTAAGAGGTACAAATAAAAATTTGGTGTAATTTCTTCCAGTATACTATTACAGCTAAACGCTTTATTTAGATAAATGCAATTAAAGAGTGTAGCAGTATTAGAATGGTCACTCGGCCCCAGCAAAGATGGTACTCATTTTTTCAAGCTTCTATTTAAGTTGCTTTGCATGTATGTTAGTATGTTTAGTTCAAATCTTGTGTTTAGTTCAAATCTTCCAAATCAATTTTAACCACTTAGCGACGTCGATTTGAGCTTATATATATACAATATTATGGAACCCAACAATACATAACGGAACCCTTTCGAGATACGACTTCTAATTGAGCTGAAATTTTGCACACACGTGTAGTTCTCATGACAATACAATATTATGGTACCAGTGGTACAATATTATGGAACCCAACAATACATAACGGAACTCTTTCGAGATACGACTTCTAATTGAGCTGAAATTTTGCACACACGTGTAGTTCTGATGACAATACAATATTATGGTACCAATGGTACAATATTATGGAACCCCACAAAAATATAATGGAATCCCTTCGAGACACGACTTCCAATTGAGCTGAAATTTTACATACGCGTGAAGTTCTGATGACAATACAACATTATGGTACCAATGGTACAATATTATGAAACATAACAATAAACAATGGAACCCCTTCGAGATACGACGTCCAATGGAGCTGAAATTTTGCATACACGTGTAGTTCTGATGGCAATACAATATTATGTGACCAATGGTACAATATTATGGAACCCAACAATAAATAATGGAACCCTTTCGAGCTGAAATTTTGCACACACGTGTTGTTCTGATGACAATACAATATAATGGTACCAGTGCACAGTGGTACCAAATTGAGTTTTTTGGTTCAAAAATAGCTAGAGAGCGCAAATGTTGTCGGAAATGAACAATTTTTTTGTAATTAAAGCTTTCCGAAATTTCAACAAATACTCAGAGCCCGAATTTTGAAAAAAATTCTTTTTTTATTATATTAAGTTAAAGTAAAAAGAATGTTTTCTATATTTTCTGTAACTGTACACAAAATGGCTCAAGAATCCAAATTTGGTTGAAATCGGATGATTAATAACTGAGATATAGAGGGGGAGGGGCAACGCATTGTAATCGTTTAAGTCAGAATAACATCTACTTACGAAAGCAATAACAAAAATGGGTATTATGTTAAAAAACAAGAAAGCATATGTGCTAAAGGACACTAAACGTCATTCGATTTGCACCATAGCCTTTTTGGCTCAAGTACTAGTGTCGATGTTATTGTGACCATATACATACTTACACACCGACATTTTTAAAAGGCCCTGTACCGCGTTTTTATATTTCTGGGACCTCAAAGCGTCTTATTTCAATTTTCAATTTTGGACCAATTGCAGTAATCGTCCTATTTTTACTGGTGGAGAGGTTAATACATTGCGAATCAACACAATATGTAAATTAAAAAATATTTATACATACTTACATATACATACATACTTACATACATACATACTTACCAAAATTATAATCATCGAAATAAAGAGAGCCCTCGAAGTTATGTGAGTATTTTCTAATATCACTGCTAAACTTTTTCACTAGATCCTTTTCTGAAAGTAAACTCTGTATTTCCACTCTGCTAGGAATTGAAGACTTCAGCAAATTATTTAAGTGTGTCCAAATGAATGATCCAACTAAAAATATTAATAATTTGTTAAAATTTTTCTATAAAAACAAACATTTCAATAATTCATTATTTGAGTAGATAGTAGAACATATACCGAACGAATATTGGAATTGAAACGGTTATATTATTTCTTCGTATTTGAAAACTTAAAAGACGGATTTTTGCAATGTGCAATAATAAAAAAAATGTCCTGCCGATTGTTATAATTTTCACAAATACGAAAACGAAGAGTATATTACATTAGACTGGCATATTTCCAAAACTGCTTATATCGCCCGTGGAGAAAAAAAAAGATCACTGCCTGTCACGTTTCTAGGCTTAGTTAAGCGGTAAAAGTTCAATTAAAGTGAAATTAGGATAGTAAGTTATTGTTATGCAGGGGAAGAAACCAATTGCTTTAGAAAAATATCAACCAGTAAATACAAAAGTAACATTTAAGGCAAAAAATATACATGAAGTGTATTGTATGTAACCTTTAATAAGAGTCTACAAACACAATACACTACATAGTACACTGCCAAATATTTCGCTAATCAACATGGCATCATCGGGAGATTATTAAAGTTAGAAATATATCAATTAAACCTAAAAAAATATTTTTAAGAAACTGCGAAGAATTTACTAGATAATGTTCAACAATTTTATATAAAATTCAATAATCTGGCAGAGCGTAATGCTTGGTATTATGTCTACATCTAATTATGATGTTAGATAGTGGCGGCACAATCTGTAAAAAATGAGCCTAATCCAAACATTTTGACTACCGTGCTGAATTTTTCAGGCCATGTAGGTGTCGATAATAACATACTGAAAGTCCGGAAGAATCCGAATTGAGCGTTAGCCGCCATGTTGAAATAGTGGCTTACGCGCTATTGAAAACAATGTTCTTCCTTTATTTATTAACCGATTATAATATTTTATAAAGAAATTATAAAAAAAAAGTCTCTATATATACTATTAAAGAAATTGCATTTTCAATTGTATAATAATATTGAAAAAAATTAATTAATATTAAGTAAACATTGCTTTTAGAAGAATTTTCCTCTTAAAAAAATACTCGCTCCTCTTATGGACATATTTTTGAAATAAATATTATAAACCAAACCAACCAAACAAACGGTACCTTGAAGTTTTTTTCTAGCCTTAAAAATTGCTGAAATATGAAATTTTAAATATACAATGTGTCCCACTTTTCATGAAGCCACCCTCATATCTCTCTCATCTGATATCCGAATATTTTGAAATTTTGGTGTTGAATATATACCTATAAAGTGAGTCTTTACAGGTAACCACATTTGATTTTAGCAGGGGCGTCCGATTCTAGGACGGAGAAAGAGTGCCGACTTTCAAAATTATATCGTAGTAGCTTGAAAGGTGTTTGAGATAGAGGCCGTCAAAAAAACATTTTTTTTAACTAAAAGTAATTATTATCTGTAACTATAAAACAGATTCTCAAATGTAAAAAATGTTTCCTTCATTTTTTGTTCAGAATAATGTATTGACCAGTTTGAATTGATTTTACAACAAAATAATTATTTATTTAATAATTTAATTCGTACATACCTACCAATTCTCTAACAAATAATCTTCAGTAAAGACCTAAGTAAGCCAGGAAAACAAAAGGTATTGCTAGTGTCAATTTATTGTTGAACGTAAATAAGTTAATCAGTTAAAAATTCATGTGAATCCTGGTTTAATGTTAGATAATAAGTGAAGTGTAAATGTTTGTATAATAAATATGGTTCGGCGTTTAACAATGCGAGAAAAAGTGGAGTTGATTCGTTTAGTCGGAGATAATGATAGATTATTTAGACAAGCTGCTGTTGAATGTAATTTACGACATCCTGACCGTCAGCCTCCCATTCGCCATAAATTGGTAGCAACCATCAATAACAGTTTTAACAATCCAGAAGATGTATGTAAGTTAAGACCAAAGAATTATAACTAAAAAATCGGAAAATAGGAAGAAAATTCAAGATATAGCCATAAGGCAAGTAGATTAAATCTAAATATTAGTAAGAACATCGTATGGCGTTGCTTGAAGAAATATAGAAAAAGAGTATTCAAGCCAACAATTTTATTTTTTACGTACCCTAGAAGATGGTGATACAGACAGAAGATTAGATTTCTGTTTTTGGGCCCAGGGTGAATTCTTAAACAATATAAATTTTCTGAAAAACGTCATATTTACTGATGAGGCAGCATTTACCACTAATGTGATAGTATCCTCCCAAAATAGCCGTTTTGGGCTGATGAAATCCCCAATGATTTATCAGTACTAAAAGGCAATGTGTGTCAAATGTTAACGTTTGATGTGATTTATGGAATGAGTAGATTATTGGCCCTTTTTTATTGTGAGACTGAATGAGGAAGCGTATTCGAATTTGTTGCAAAATGAAATTCATCCCTTTCTCAATA
Source organism: Rutpela maculata (assembly GCA_936432065.2). Taxonomy (NCBI): domain Eukaryota; kingdom Metazoa; phylum Arthropoda; class Insecta; order Coleoptera; family Cerambycidae; genus Rutpela; species Rutpela maculata. The sequence goes on along the minus strand of OW386294.2, from coordinate 68,750,794 downwards.
ATCCCCAAGATGTCAGAAGAGATTTTTATTATCAACATTGCAAGGGGTTGGCTAGAAGACAATTTTCCAGATAGATGGATTAGGTCTAAGAAGTCAAGTGTAGGCATTTCCCCCTAGATCTCCGGGCCTGACATCACTTTATTTCTATTTGTGGGGTCGTTTAAAAAATATAGTGTATAAAAGCAGACCACGTAGCCAAGAAAAGTTAGTTATCAGAATTTGATAGGTATGTGTTGAAATCACGCCGTCTGAGATTAGACAATGTATGCGCCATAGAAGAAAAAGGATTGAGTAATGTATTTGGAATGATGGTGGTTACATAGAAACGCAAGAAATTCCATAATTAAATTGATACTTGCTATAACTTTTGTTTTCATGGCCTACTTGTTATAAAAAATGGTAGGTACGAATTAAATAAATAATTATTTTGTTGTTGTAAAATCGATTCGTACTAGTACAATACATACAATACATTATTTGATTTTAGAATCCGTGTTGCAGATAAAAATTATTTTTAGTTGAAAAAATTGTTTTTTTGGCGGTCCCTATCTCAAACATCTTTGAACTCATTACAATATAATCTTGTATAAAGGGGTTTCCAAAGGTAAGCTGACTAAGAATATTTTACTAGTTTTTTTCCAATAAAATCGCTAATACTTTTTTTTTAAATCGACCCCCTTTTTCCGCCCTAGAATCGGACGCCTTTGACTAAAATCAAATGGGGTTACGTCTAAAGACCCACTTTCTAGGTATATATTCACCACCGAGATTTCAAAATATTCGGATATCAGATGAGCGAGATATGAGGGTGGCTCCAGGAAAAGTGAAACACACTGTATATGGCCACACTCGAAGATAAAGGAATAAATGATACAAAAACGAGTCAGGCACTAGTATTTTATATTCTAATTTATTTTTTTGTAGACCTGTGTACAAAGTGCACCTGTGCCACAGATCTACAAGAAAAAAAGTTCTGTTCCAAGGACTAAACTTATCATTCCTTATGTATTTTTGTGTGCTGAATCCGAATTTTCAATTTAAAATTTTTTTGACCCCGTAGATTTCGAGTAAATCCCGGTTTTTATCGTCAAAATACGATTTTTTGAAAATGTTTGACGTTTGCTCGAAATCTAAGTGGAAAATTCGGATTCAGCACATAAAAATACTTAAGGCATGATAGGTTTAGTCCTTGGAGCAGAATTTTTTTTTTTGTCGACCTGTGTTATTGTGTGGATCTAGGGTAAAAATGCAATGCATGGGAGTTTCGGATAGGGACTCTGACACAGGAAATGTCGGATACAAATATTAAGATTGCCACGTGCTTTAAGAAACTGTCTTTCTTATTTAGCTCCAATAATAACGCAAAAAAAGGAAAACTCGATAGTTTACTTTTTATCAGAAAACTCCAAAATTATTACTTTTCCTAAACTTCTGTTTATGGGATTTTATTAGCCCCCTAGTTGCGCAACATTTTTTCCATTTTACTATAATATTATTTTTCACCGTTTCCGAGATCCCAATGCAATGCATACTCCATTTAAGATTTTTAATTCCTTTTTGCCTTCAACCTTAGCCCTTAATGTGTCACTGGAAAAAATAAGTTATCCTTTCAGATCCTAAAACGTGATAAAACATAAAAAAATAATAATGAAAAGTTCCGTTACACACAATACATAATCATTATTATTCTTAAGTACGGCGCGCGTACGCTTCGACAATTCCACCATACTAAAAAATTCGTAACTAGCAAACTATTGCTAATAATGAAAATATTTTTTTTCTAAAAACTTTTTTAGTCTATTGACTTCATTTTCTTCACAGCATGTTACACAAAATTTTCAAAAACAAAAAAGTTCCTCGCTTAGTGAAAATTTGATGGCGTATTCTCTAAACTTTCAGGGTCATCTACGTTTTTGGCATGTTCACATTTTTTTTATTAGCAATCCTATGAATAGAGAGAAGCGCTTAAATGTTTGTTTTATAACAAAAAAAAGTTCACATCGATAGCTGAATTCATTTTTGAGATATGGCAATGGATGTACAAAAAAACATGATTAAAAAAAAATAAATTTTACACTTTTTTTTAAATAAGAATATCTGTGACCACTAAAAAATGTCGTATTTTGTGTTTTTATGTGTAAAATGATGTTGTTGTCTGATCTTGTTCTAAGCTCATAAAAAAAAACGACACAATTTTACCTCTTTTCGCTCCTCTAGTATATAAGTTCTTCATTTGTGCCCCAACCAGAAAATATAAATATATTTTAATTAGAAGGTAGTATGAGTAGTTTTTTGTTTAGAAATTATTTACCGTCTTATATATCCTCCCCTTATATATAATAAAATAAAATAATCTTTGATATACTTAAGAGATTTACGAGAATATACGCTACTCCTTGATAGACTGTACCTAAACATAAATTAGTAAATCTTTCCTCAGCTGTAGTCATGTAAATACCTTTTTCAGTTTCTAGACTTTTCTCAAAGTTCTTTAAAAATATATCAATAATTTGTTCATCGGATTTTTAACCTTACCAGCATCCAATTTGATGGATCGTAACACATTTCTAATATTGTTTGCCCAACATTTCTCGTGATATATTATATCATATGCATGTAGCACATATAAAAACCACTCATTTTAATTTCACAGGCACACAAAAAATAAAAAAGGTCGTGTACTTTTTTACCTACTATCATGTCTATATGTATTTTGGGGCGATGAAACCGAATCCAACGTCAGAATTGTCACATGTCGTCTCGACGTTTCATGACATTCTAAGCTTATTTGAACAATAAAACTTTTTTAATTTTTTTTTTTTTTGTCTTTACTATACTTCCACTGGATGTGGAAGTAAAATTAATTCAATTAACTGGGCGACTAGCCCAGTCACTTTATACAAAAAAAAAACTTCAAACCTCTAAAAAAATCCAACCTAAGATTTTCCAGCGGGACTCTCTCTATTTTGACGTCACAAATAATTTCTCAAAAGTCCATAAAGCCAACTGGGCCTCTATTCTTGACCGTGATAGAATAGAACGTTTCCCGGGGAGCGTTCCTCGGATTTGTTCTACTGCCATTCTATTGCAAGCATTAAACTGTATTCTTGAACAGAAAGGAGGGAACAAAATATTAGGAAATAAACCGCAGCGTTGCCAAACTTATTCACCAATCATAGACGAGCAATTTCTGACAATCGACATCGGTTATCTGCATAACCAATAACCATAGTTCATAACAATAACAATATTAACAATCATATTCAAAGACACGCAGAGCTGCTAGAACCTGAAAATGAAGCAGTGTTTTGAAAGATTCGGTGTAATAAAAAATAAGCGGCAATATCATTATTATATTTTGAAGAGATGAGAATGTTTTCATAATATATGCCGGGGTACCAATATGTATTCTTAAGAACAGAGTTGAGCCCAAAGTAGGTATTATTATTTGAAAAATAATGCTTACCCTAAGAAGACCACAAAACCCCAATAATATTATCATCAACGACGAGGAAATAATATGGAATCCTGCAGACAGTGCAATTAAATATCTAGGAGTATACTTAGATAAACGACTAACACGGAGTTACCACATCAATAAACAAGCTAAAAACGTACTCTTCGCCGGTTTACTAAATTTTTTATATAACTGTTACACATTCTATAGGATACTCTTCGCAGTTTTTTGTAAATAATGTTAGTTTTAGACATTTTTATGTTATTATTTTATAGTACGAATTTAGTTGGTGAAAGACTCAGTGTAAAATAAAGTAAAAATTAAAAAAACTATACCATACCACATGTGGGTTTCGAACCTGGGACCCTTGGATTCCGAGTCAAAAGCGTAAAAAAATGTAACCTAACACGTAAAAAAAATGTAAAAAATGTAAATTTTTACAAAAACGAAAATAAAAAAAAATGTCTCAAATTTAAATCATTAATAACATTTTTATTTACTGATCGATCTTGTTCAAAAACAAGAGGGTTCTTCCCCTAGCTAACACTAACTTACTGTACAAATTTCAGTATAATCGGATTTTTCTTTTTTGAGTTATCATGCTTACAAGAAACGTGACGAACGGACAGACAGACGGACATTTTGAAAGTTGTTTAGAATTCGTTCAGTAACACAATGATATGAAAATGTTTTCTCTACGAGCGATATTTACGATTTTAGAACTGTGCCGATCAAATAAAATATACTCTTCGTTTTGGCGAAGAGTATATTTGATGACATGTGACAATTCTGACTTCGGATTCGGTTTCAGCGCCAAAAAATGCGTATAGATATGATGGTCGGTAAAAAAGTACATAACCTTTTTTATTTTTTGTGTGCTGTGATGTGTTTTCAATGTTTTTTCATCGTCAGTAGAAATTTTACTAAGTACATTTCTCTGAGGGGGTAATCACTTATTCAATATGTGGGACAGGTATATGTGCAATGGGGTGCAATATCGTGCAATATGTGTGCTATATGTATGCAATGTGTGTGCAATATTGCAATTGTGGGACACATAATTTCAAGTGATTGCCCCTTCGACATTTCTTTATTAGTGTTTTTATCATAAAAGAAACATAGAGTGGGAGACAAATTTGCTGCAATTTTTGATGTAGTTAAAGTACTAGTAGTTGATGCTTCTGACTTAAAAATCTTGCTTTGTCTGTTTTAATATTCTTTTAATATTTTGATGATCTGTATACGTGAATAGTTTGTAACAAGAGGAATGCCATGTGATATAATTTGAAATTCATATTTCTGAAGTTTCTTCAAAATATTTGACTAATAAAATATATTTTGGGTACTTATTCACTTTTCTATGAAATTTTATACTCCCTATAAATGTTTCATAATTCCTTGGGTTTTTGACCAAAGCCTAGGTGTTGCTCTAGTTGTTTGGCAAAAAATGCACAAATTATAATTTATCATGTTCTTTAATATTGATATTTCGTCTGTAAATGGATAAGGAAAAATAGTCATCTATTTGTAAAAGATATAGTTTCTACGCGTTAAAAACACAACATAATAGCACTAATTTCTATTGGAATTTAGGTATAATTTTTTTCAGTCATAAATAAATGAGCACAAGGTGCAGTCGACCATGGCCGACTCCTGTAACCTGTTTGATTAACGTTTTGCCTCGACTATGACACAATTCAATTTTACGTGCTGCCAATGAGATTAAATACGCAGTCAATATTAAACTGTTTATTGCTCAAATAGGTGTTCGCAATCAGCAACGCTCGACTGCAACCTTCAGTAATTTCGTAATAAATTCCATCCGATTTGAACACGCTTTGATTATGTCGGCTGGTAGCTAACTATCTATCTATCTACGTATAAAAGTAAAAAACTCTAAGGAACTGAATTTCACCCACTTCTGTCATCATGAAATTTGGCAATTGTCTGTAGCTCTGATGACAATACAATAAAGTATACTCAATATTATAATATGTTCAAAATGGCCGCCGCTCCAAGATGGCGGATTATCATTTTCTTTACAACCTCCTTGATATGGCTATCAAAAGAAAGTAGAAAGCAAATATGTGATCAAAACTTAAAAATTCAAAATGGCGGCGTCAACATGGCGGATAGGTTTTATCAATTATCGTCGGATTCGACTGAAAATCGGTATCTGTGAGTTATCGGGGTTGCAGATTATAATTATCCGGTCCAAATTTAACAATTCAAAATGGTGGCGTCAATGTGGCGGATAAGTTTTGTAATATATGGTCTGATTCGTATAAAAATCGATATCTGGGGATTTTCGAGTTCGCAGATTATAAGCATTTAGTCGAATTATTTACATAAATGTCAAAGGTGGCAAAATTATCTCCTTAAATATAAGACGAAAAAGTAAAAAGATAAATTAATAGTTTAAAAAACTAAAAAAAAAAACACGCTTCAATAAATACTACACTGAAAAGCAAAAAATAATCATCGAACCTGTTGTCTCTGTCGTAACGGCCTTGGTGTAATTAAGTATAATATTTTGGGTATAAAAGCGTGGGGCGCTTTACATGATGTCTTCAGCGTTTTAATTACCGAACCTGTTCGAAATAACGTTCGAAAAACACCCCCACGCTTTTATACTCAAATATTATACTTAGTTACAAACACGGCTTACACTAAAGCCCTTACGGGGTAGACAGACAGAACAGGTTCGATTATTATACTCTTCGCAAAAACGAAGAGTATATTGTATTTGATCGGCACATTTCTAAAATCGTAAATATCGCTCGTAGAGAAAAAAATTTCATATCATTGTGTTAGTGAACGAATTCTGAACAACTTTCAAAATGTCCGTCCGTCTGTCCGTCCGTCCGTCACGTTTCTTGTAAGCACGATAACTTAAGAAAGAAAAGTTCGATTGTATTGAAATTTAGAAAGTAAGTTAGTGTTAGCTAGAGGAAGAACCCTATTGTTTTTGAAGAAAATCGATCAGTAAATAAAAAAGTTATTAATTATTTAATTAAAAAAAAAATTCTCTTAATTTTTGTCGCTTGTACTAAAATGGAAATCTTGCGAGATATTATTTCCATAATAATTTTTTTTTTGTTTATGAAGTTTACTAATATATATTTCATAGAAGTGAAATATATGTATGAATGTCGAAAGTTACATATCACAGACAATCAATTTTTGTGGCAAGTTTCAACGCAGCACTCTGCACGAACACAGGTCGTGGAGAAAACAGCAAAGAAACAACGTAAAAATCAATTCTTAAAAGTACCTAAAATTAATATAATATCAACCATAGATGAAAAAAAATAAAAAGAAGTCTAGTGAGAGAAAAGCTAAAGTTAAAAGTGTTGCAGGTGGCAGCTGCAGCAATTTATCTGTGCACAAAAGTAGTGATAAGGACACAAGAATACATAGTTCAGTAAGTGAAAGCGGCAATCCAAAGGTCCCGTGTTCGAATCCCACAGGTTGGATATTTTTTTTAATTTTTTTTTTCATACAATTTTTTTCAGAATAAAGATAGTATCACAAAATTTAGGATATCCAAAAACTAACATTTTTTACACGAACATTGCGAAGAGTATCCTATAGAATGTGTAACAATTATATATAAAAAGGTCAGTAAATTGGCGAAGACTACGTTTTTAGCTTGTTATTTTTTGCTTTTTAGTACAGTATTTATAAAAGCGTGTTTTTTTAGTCTTTTAAACTATTAATTTATTAATATACCTATTTGATTCAGTCAAGTAGGTACAAGAGTAGAATAATCATTTACGCCATACGTAATGTTGTAGTTGCGTGGTACTTACCTCTTTATAATAACAATTAGGGTAACATTGGTTTCTATTTTCCTGTCTGCACTTGCTTGGGTTAAAACACAGTATTACATGAGATGTGAATTTGGCTCGCAAAGCATAAACTGGTGACTATCGCAAAGACAAAACGATTAAGGTGCCGACGCACGGCAATTTACATCAGTTTAAAAGTGATAACTCAAACCTAGTGATGCAATGTTTGTTTAAAAACTTTATGCATCTATAGGCTAAAATTCACTCTCGCATGTATACAAAAATTTTAAATATTTAACGTAACTCTACTATGTTGAAGTTTTTGATGCAATATTTTTATAATTCTAAAGAGTGACCCCAAACTAAGTGCTAAATTATTGTTAATGATGAGAACATCCTGAATAAAAAATTTCAAGATGAACATATCTTTGGTTTTTGAGATATGAGGGATTAAAGTTGTGATAAGCGTGAAGGAGCATATCAAAAAATACAAAGCCATACAAAAAGTGAATATTTATCAGTTATGGCACAGCAATCAAGATATTCTTAGTACTTTTCGACTCAGAATTCACATCTAATATCGGCGAATCCGTATATCCATTGATTAATTCAGAAGGGCCAAAAACATCCCCTATATAAGGATGAAAATAGGGAAAAATGATGCTATTAAGTTATAGAGCTTCCATGAACAGAAATATAATATAATTCCATTGGCTGAATGCATGACTATGCAATACTATACCAAACTGCACAAAAGCTCCAAAATCTGGAGAAACTTTAGGCTTTATTAATAGGAATTAATCATAAATCTGTTATGACCTAGTTCACGAAAACAACCCATCACAGGGTGCAAAACTACCCCCAATCTTGAATTATAACGTTGAGTCCGTGAAAGAAAACTGTTTGAAAACTTACCGTTTACAATACCCAACTACATATTGTGGCGTGTTTCCACCCTTAGGAAACTACCCTTTGCAAATCCGTGGGTTCCAAAAATTATAACAAGAGATGTCCACTAACACACTTTATTAAATATTTACTGGATACTTCACAATACTATTATTAATTTAAATACACTTTACTGACTAAAATCACAATGTTTATCACTTTGTTTATCTTGGAAGTCTTAACCTCACTTTCTATACTTTCTGAACTTTCTGAACTACTCGCCGAGAATGCGATCGGTCTTTTATACCTAAAAATGACAGATCTCGATTGTTCTGTGATGACGCCACCATTCTCTCGATAATTCCAGATGTCACTTTGGAATCTTCTGGTAGGTTCTTTTTCGAGTAGGTGCAAATACATCATTCTAGGGGTTGTAACACATTACACTGCCCCCTCCTTAAGCCTGAACGTCCCGGTCAGGCAGTTCAGCCACTTTCACGTACTTCGCCAGTCTATCCAAGTGTACGATCTTCATCTTGGACTTTTTGTTTCGTTGAATCCGATAGACGACATCATTAATTCGGGTAATAACAGTATAAGGTCCTTCCCAAGGAGGTTGAAGTTTCGGTGACTTCCCGTTGTGGGTACGCTAGCACAGGACCAGTGCATAGAGCTGCCTTCAATTTTCTCCATGCCGTTTCACATTCCGGTGTCCATTGGTACTGCACTTTCTCTTCTGTCAGCCGGTGTAATGGCTTCGCAATTTCTGCAAACCCTTCCACAAAGCGCCTATAATAAGTGCAGAGGCCAAGGAAGCTCCGTACTTCATGAACGTTAGATGGTCTTGGCCAATCTCGTACAGCAGAAATTTTGTCGGGGTCTGTTTGTATTCCATCCGAAGACACCACGTGACCAAGAAATTTGACTTCTTTCTGGAATAGCAGGCACTTCTTCGGGTTCAACTTCAGATGGGCATTCCTGACTCGCCCAAATACTTCTTGAAGATTTTTCAAATGTTCTGTAAAGTCCTGTCCCATAACAAGCACGTCGTCAAGGTAAACCAGGCACGTCCTCCAGGTTAGCCCTCGCAGCACGAACTCCATCAGTCTTTCAAAGGTAGCTGGCGCATTGCAAAGTCCAAAAGGCATCACGGTAAATTGATAAAGACCACTGCCTGCTGAAAACGCTGTCTTTTCTTTATCATCAGGATGAAGCCCCACTTGCCAGTATCCACTCCTAAGGTCTAACGTAGAAAACCATCGTGAGCCTGCCAACGTGGTTAACGTGTCGTCAATTCGTGGTAATGGGTAACTGTCTTTCTTCGTGACATCGTTTAATTTTCGATAATCGACACAAAATCTTAATGTTCCATCCTTCTTGGCAACCAAAACTACTGGCGATGACCAGGGACTCGTCGACTCCTCAATGACTCCATCTTGTAGCATCTTGTCTATCATTGCCGAGGCATCTTCTTGTTTTGCTAATGGAAGCCTCCTAGGTGGTTGTCGAATAGCGGGTGAGTCGCCAGTATTTATCCGATGCTGGACTATGTCTGTTTTTGTAAGGGCCTCTGTATTCTTGGCAAATACTGAACTTTCCTTTTCCAGGAACTTGATTGCCTCCCTTCGTTCATCCTCAGATAAATGCTCCAACTGGGTACTCAACAAGGTCAAAACTTCCTGGTCTATTTTCATAGATGAACTTCCCTCTGTTTCTTCCTCGCACCTCGCTACCCATGTGACCGGTTCATAGGAGCCAATCGGTTTGCCTTCCTTAATTGTCACCGAGTGGGAATTTAAATTAACGACTCTAATTGGGATTTTGTCTTTAGTCCGGGTTAAAGTTCTCGCCACAATAATATTGGGTAGGGACTTAATCGATTCGTCATCTTCAACTAGGCCAACACGGTACCCTCCAGGATTTCCTTCTAAGGCAACATCAATCATTTGTTCTGAATGAGCAGGAATCTTGATTGTTTGTGTTGTTAGCAACCTTGCTTTATGGAATTGGTCGTCTGCGGTTGCCAGAATAAATTCCTCATTTCCAATTTGTAAGACTCGCTCCCCTACGTCAACAATAAATCCCTGCTCTCCCATGATGTCCAGACCCAAAATGAAATCATCCATAATGTCAGCCACAATGACCTTGTAATTGAACCTCAACCGTCCAACCTGCAGTTCCAAGTTGATTTCTCCATGGACCGCAGCCCTGTCCCCCGTGGCTGTCCGAATGATTACTCCATTTCACTTATTGTCAATCTGCAAGCCTGATATAAACCCTGGCCGCACTATTGATGACGTAGCACCGGTGTCAATAGTAAACACACATTTTCTTCCATTCACATATCCTTGCAACAACAGACTGCTTGGAATTCTTTGGAGCTGGGAAATCTTTATTTCTCTGGGGGCACCGCATTCCCTAGCCAGCACAGCCCCCTTGGTGCTGGCTATCTTTAGTTTTCCTGCTTCTCTTCAACATTCACAGCATTTACTCGACTCTCCGAGTTCTGCTGTCGACAGTCTCGTTTCATATGTCCCACCTTGCCGCAGTTGAAACATTTAATACCTCCGCTCGGCTTTCCTTTATTTTGTTGTTTTTCCTGCTTTCCGAGGCCATCCAATTTATCGCATAATTTGGTGAATATTTTCTGCATCTCAGTCAGCAAGGGGTTCTGGTTCATTTCTGGTTGCGATTCTTCGAGAGTCACAGCTCGAACTCTCGACCTTGGAGTATCCCTGTAAGCGGCTTCTACTTCGAGTGCACGCACCAAAACTTCGCTACTACTTTGGTGTCTCGTCAGCCTCAGAACTCGCCTGACCTCTTCGTCCCTTATACCATCTAAAAAGGCCCCCACGGCTAATTGTTCCTGGAATTCTTTAGGTGCACTCGGATATGCCAGGTGTGCCAGTCTCTCTATCGCAGCTTCAAATTCTTGTAAACTTTCCCCAGCTTTTTGCATCCGGGATTTCAGCTGAGCCTGATATAATTGGGCAAGGTGTTGATCGCCATACCTCAAGTCTAATGCAGCTTCCAAGACTTTAAAGTCCCTTTGTTTCTCCACTGGGATAGTCTGAAGTAATTCTGAGGCCTGGCCCCTTAACGCCAGAACTAATGCCATAGCCTTTTCCTCATTATCCCAGTTATTTGCCGATGCTGCTGCCTCAAATTGTCTCTTGTAGGTTGTCCATGAGCTTTGGCCGTCAAAGGAGGGAGGCTTTAATCGAAGACCCGATGATGTTACTAACTGGCCTCCTTTTTCTCTCAACTGACGTTTAAGGCGCTCTACCTCTCCTTCGACCTCACTCATTTTTCCTTTAATTTGACTAACTTCTGTCTCGACCACACCTACTTTGTCTTCGACCTTGTTTATCTCCTCTTTAACTTCTTCCTTAACAGAAATGATTGCGTCCTGTTGTATTTTTATTTGTTCATTTAGAATTTTCCTTAATTCTTCCTGTCGTCTTTCTTGCTCCTGTTGGCGTTTTATTTCCAAATCCTCCATCATTCTTCTCAGTTCTGCTTTTTCTTCTTGACGTCTTGTTTCCTGTTTTTCTTTTTCTTCTTGACGTCTTCTTTCTTCATCCTCTTTTTCTTTCTGACGTCTTATTTCTTCATCCTCTTTTTCTTTCTGACGTCTTGTTTCTTCATCCTCTTTTTCTTTCTGACGTCTTATTTCCTGATCTTCCATAATTTTCTTTAATTCGTCCCTTTCTTCTTGACGCCGTTTTTCCTCCTCTTGACGTCTTCTTTCTTGCTGTTCTTTTTCTTCCTGACGTTTTTTCTCGTGTTCTTCTTTGTCTTCCTGCCGTTGCTGCGCCATCATTTTTTGGGATTGTTCGAATAAGTCCTGTATTTGTTTATCGGATGCCATACTTCTTGTTGTTACGGGCATACGATGAAATTAAAATAAAATAAATTTAACTGTCACGTCAATATCGATAATGGAACTTTCTAGACAAATCCCGAAATAGCACGAAAAAGTCTTATCCAGAGTCTTTTGTCACTATCCAGTTCAGAGAATTTAATAATCTCCACTAATGTCCAAATAGAAAAGTTCTAGAAATTTTCACGCACTAAATGAGTCTTTTTCAGTGTCTCTATCACTTCTCAGTTCAAAGGATTTAATTATCACACTAATGTCCTAATAAAATGTTCTACAATGTCTCAAAAATGCACTTAACACTATTTTCCTGTTCGAAAATACCCCTCGAACAAATGTCCAGTAAATGAGTCCTCCGTGTTAGCACTAAACCTCGAGAATACTTCTCGAACACTCCAGCACAACTTCAGAGCTCCTCTTGTCATAAAATTCCGCTTTCTGACACCAATTGTGGCGTGTTTCCACCCTTAGGAAACTACCCCTTGCAAATCCGTGGGTTCCAAAAATTATAACAAGAGATGTCCACTAACACACTATTAAATATTTACTGGATACTTCACAATACTATTATTAATTTAAATACACTTTACTGACTAAAATCACAATGTTTATCACTTTGTTTATCTTGGAAGTCTTAACCTCACTTTCTATACTTTCTGAACTTTCTGAACTACTCGCCGAGAATGCGATCGGTCTTTTATACCTAAAAATGACAGATCTCGATTGTTCTGTGATGACGCCACCATTCTCTCGATAATTCCAGATGTCACTTTGGAATCTTCTGGTAGGTTCTTTTTCGAGTAGGTGCAAATACATCATTCTAGGGGTTGTAACACATTACAATATAAACTCCAATGACGAGTAAAAAAGCCTAGAGCAACATAGTCGCCTGAAGGGACGGGAAATGCGCTCTCCATAAAATGAATGTCCTAATGGTCTGTTTTCAAACTTCAAGTGAATTTTATAAGAGGGTGGGGGTGCGAGGGGGTGAATATCAGACATCGCAATCGCTGTATCACATTAGCGAAAATCCTGTAGCAAGGGTTTTCAAGAGTGCTTTTTAGGAATGTCATGGCCTCGTGATTCTTTCTCATCGCTCTAGAGAAATTCACAGGGGTTAGAGAGTGGAAATCTGAGCAATTTTACAATCATTATATTGTATCGACATAAAGGTAAGTATCTCTTTTCCGAACGCCATAGTCTAGAGGACCGTTTTTAACCTTCAAATAGATTTTATGAGGGGGTAAAGGTGCGAAGGGATGAATATCGGAGCAATCTCGTAATCGCTGCATCACATGAAAAATACTGATGTAGCGGTTTCCAAGAGTGCATTTTTCTTATGTCAAGGCCTCTTGATTCCTTTTCATCCCCTAAATGATCCCGACGGGGGTCAGGAGGTGAAGATCCACCAATAAGTTTTCGGCCCGTTCTCTTACCCCGTAGGTATGTCATAAAATTGTTACAAAAATTCTAGTTATCGTCCCACATTCATACCTACTGCAATCAAAATGCGATATCTGGTACATTCACTATTTTTTCCCTGACTCAGGTTCATAATTCAAGATAAGGGGTAGTTTTTTACTCTGTAATGGATTGTTTTCGTGTACTAGGTCGTAACAGATTTATGGTTCATTCCTATCAATAAAGCTTAGAGGGTTCAAACTTCTTCACCAGTTACTGGAGCTTTTGTGCAGCTTAATATTGTATTGGGGTAGTTTTCAGCCCCTTAAGGGCATGTCTAGATTTCTTTGTGTGAGCCCTAGTCAACACCTTCGTTCATGTATTCAACCAATGGACTTATATTAAATTTCTGTTCTGTTCTGATCTAGAACTCAATAGCATAATTTTTTCTTATTTTCATCCTTATATAGGGGATGTTTTTAGTTCTTCTGAATTAATCGATGGATATACGGATTCTGCGATTTTAGATTTGAATTCTGCGTCAATAAATTCTAAGATATAATAATAATAATAATAAAGTATTTATTATTTACCCAAATTGACAAAGTTAACAAAAAATAAATAAATTATTACATTTACACTAGAGGTAAATAAAAGGCGAGTAGTTCAGTTTACTGTCGAAGCCAGCAAACTGTTCTTCCACTACCGCCTATAAATAATGTCAGATGTAGAAAATATAAGTACATAGAATGGCTTTATATTCATATATATATACAAAACATAATACATAAGCAAATTAAAAAAAGAAATACATCAAAGCAGAGCGAAAAAGAGGCAGACTAGAGCTGAAGGAGAGAGGAGACTAGGAAATAAGAGGAAAAAAGAATAAAGGAAGGAACAAAAATAAAAAAAGATAGAGAATTTACAGGAAAAAGCAAGATTTTATTTTACTGGTTTCGCATTAAATATTTTTTAAATGTCTTTTTAAAACATACACATGAAAGGGTGAGCCCATTAAAGGGTAGCTTATTTATACAAGCAGCAATGTTATAAGAGAATGACCTTTTGAATATTTCCTTACGGTGTTGTGGTATGGTGAGAATATCTCTTCGTCTAATATTAATGTTATGGACATCATTTCTAAATGAGAGCTTGTTGAGGAGGTAGGATGGTGATGTAAACTTTAATATTTTATGAAAAAAACAAGCCATGTGAAGTTTGCGGCGATTGTACATATTCAGCCATCCTGCACTTTTCAATTTGTGAGATATTCTTTGACGGTGTTGTATTCCAAAAATTAAACGAAGACAAGAATTTTGTACTTTTTGTATACGCCGGGTCTCGATGCTGTCAATACAAGGGCCATAAACTACATCACAATGGTTAAAATGAGACAAAACTAGAGAATCACATAACATTTTTTTTACTTCCATGCTTAAAAAACGTCTCTGAGTATTATATCATTTTTAGTGCAGCATATGCTGTTCTTAATTTACTCGTAATATGCTGTTTAAATCTTAATTTATGATCAATAATAAGACCAAGACTTTTAGAGTTGTTATTAAAGGCGATTGTATCATTTCCGATCTGTATATTAATTTCTCTCGACACAAATTCACGTGCATTGTCATTGCAAAATATTATAGCAGATGATTTACTAGGGTTAATTTTAAGTAGATGGTCTGTAGAGACTGACACCAAATTCTTTATATCGTTGTTAATTAAAGTCCTATATTCCTGTAGATCTTCAATATGAAATGAACAATAAATCTGTGTACCATCAGCATATAAATGGTAATTGCAATATTTCAAGGATTTGTGAAAATTTGATGTAAAAATTGTAAACAATAACGGTCCAAGTATACTTCCTTGCGGGACACCTGAAACTACCGTTAGTGGTTGTGAAATATTATTATTAAGTACCGTTTGTTGAATTCTATCCGACAAAAATGACATAATTAGATTGGAGGAATTTCGTTCAAAGCCACAGAAGTGTAGAATTGAAAAAGTAATTTGTGATTTATCATATCAAAAGCTTTCGTATAATCTAATAATACTAATACACTGATTTTATTATTATCGGTAACTCCAATGATGTCATCAGTTACGTCAGCAAGGGCTGTTGCACAAGAGAAACCAGATCTAATTCCCGACTGTTTTAATGGAAGAATATTATTGCGACTCACAAATTCTCTAATTTGCAATTCTAATATTTTTTTAAAAATTTTGGATAAGACTGGTAAAACACTCACATGGATCTCAGGTGATTCAACTGGCTAGGTTGATTGATTTTAGGTAGAGGAAATATTAAAGCTATTCTCCAAGCTTTAAAAAAGCAGTGTGTATTTATACACTCATTATATATGTGTGTTAAGAATGGAACTATATAAGGACAGCATAAATGTATTAAAGTTATATTTAATTTATCAAATCCACAAGCTTTGGAATTTATGTTTTGAGTGATTTTAATTACGTCTAAATCAGAAATCAGTTCAAAAGAAAATAAACCATCTAAGCCTTCTTTAACATTGGTATTATAAAAATTTATTAACTCATCTTTAGGTACATCACTATTATTAGAGGAATTGATAAAAAATTGTTAATAACACCCACATCACATGAGTGTTCAGCAATATTAATTTTTCGGTTTTTAGCAACATTTAATTTTTTCAACTCACCCCATTTCTCTTTAATATTACGATTATTAAATTTATATCTTAAATTAGCCTTCTTTTCAGCCTTAATAGCTACATTAGTTAAATTCCTGAGTTGTTTGTAGTAGACCCAGTGGCCATTTTGCCCTGTTTGTTTGAATTTTGCCAAAGCTTTATTTCGTAGTTTCTGCATTAATTTAATATTATCCGTTATCCACGGAGCATAACTTCCTTTGGAACATTTTATAGATTTGATAGGCACATGCGTATTGAATATCTGCAAAATATTGTCAGTAACAAATTCAATCTTATCGTCAATATTATTCATGTAGAAAATATTATTCCAAGGTATATTTTCTAAATCCATTTGAAAATGTTCAAAATTTATATGCTTTAAAGCTCTATAATTAAATATTCTCTCCGGTTCTTCCAAGATATTAAACGTTATAGTACAATGAACTAAGAAGTGATCGGATATTTGTGCATCAACTACCCCAGCGTCACAAACATTTTCAAAATTTACCAGAATTAAATCTAACAATGACATGGTAGTATCTGTAATTCGAGTGGGTTCGTTTATTACTTGCACAAAATTGAAAGTTTGATATATATTTTTAAATTGCGAAGAATAATTAGTATCTAAGTTTAACATATTAATGTTAAAATCACCTAAACACACTATATTATCATAACTTGCAAAAATATTGAAAAACGTGTCCTCAAAGTAGTTTAGAAATGAATCATAATCGGAATTTGGCGGCCTATATACATTAGCAATGACAAGTGCCTGATTTTCTATTAAAATTTTAATTATAATAATCTCTATATAATTGTGGGTTTCACTTAATAAAATGGTATAATTTAAAGTGTTCTTTAAATACAAACCTACACCACCTCCTCGTACAAGCCGGTCTTGCCTGACAAGAACGTAGTCATTCATACTTACAACATTGCTACCAATACCTGGATGTAACCAACTCTCAGTGACCCCGATCACATGATAGTTTGAATTTCTTGATTGCTCTGCCATAGCTGATGACTATTTATTTTTGTGGGGCTGTGTATTTTACTTCCACATCCAGTGGAAGTATAGTAACGACAATTTTTAAAAATTTTTATTGTTCAAATGCTTAGAATGTCACGAAACGTCGAGATTTTAAGTTTAAGCGAAAAAAATTTCTGTCTGTCGGTCTGTCTGTAACTTTTTTTGTGCGCACGTTTACTCTGGAACCGTTTGAGATATTGACTTAAAATTTGATACACATATGTACTTTAACGAGAACTAGAACTAGATTATATTTTCATCTCGTTCCGTTGAAGGGTTGGGGGGTAAATTTGGGGAAAATCGGTAAATCAAGCATGTAAGAGTCCATAAAATTGGTATTTAGTATATACAAGAGAAGCTGAGGTCTCAAAAAAAATTTTGGCATTGCCCACCCCCATTACCACCCCCACCCCATTATTAAAGGGGATGAAAAAAATTGTGATTTGGTGTGTGTACAAGAACCAGAAACCTCAAAATGTTGTTTTACTTCATCCACCCCCACTACCACCCCCTGTCACCACCCCCACCCCGCTACCGATGTGGGGTATCGTTTTATGGGTTTTGGGGGTAGAGGATTTCAAATACTATATTATTAAAGTTCTATAAACAATTATTTCCACGTACAAAATTTTTTCGTTGTGAGTGACTTGGATAAAAAATCTGGATGTGGAAGTAGTGATTCCTTGGGCAGCGGTTTTTTGATATGCTCCTATACTGCATCACGCATATCACAACTTCAATCCCTCATATCTCAAAAACCAAACATATGCTCATCTTGAAATTTTATATTCAAGATGTTCTCATTATTAACAATAATTTAGCACTTAGTTTAAAACAAAATTTGAGGGCGAGAAAATTGGCGATTTTTGGCCTATTTTTGGGGTCACTCTTTACAATAAATTTTTGAAAAACCTATTGAATTTAATGAAATTCTGAATTGACTGTTACGATCGCTCTAGTTTTCTCTACCCGAGTCTCTACCAAACGTAAGAGAAAATCGTCTCGATAGATTTTATGATTTTTTTAGAACGATTTATGTTTAGAAAATCACAGATTCGTAAATTGCTTCCCAACCCAACTTACAAGGGTACATAGGGGAACCGACACGAATGCTAGGGTGGCACCATTACTTTTTGGGTAGCTTATGTTACAAAGTCCAGATAGGTGACAACTTCTCTCAAAAATTTCCCACGAAATCCAAAATTCTTCCCCGCGCGCCTACTCTAATACAATTCAAGCATAATGACAGCACAGTTGTGGTTTGCGATGGCACTGTGTTGTTAGTTTTACTTGTAAGTAAACAATTCCTGCGTGATTTAGTTAACTTGAGAATTAAGTTGTTTTGTATACATTGGTGATTGATGCAAATAGATGGTATAGATATTGAAATATTTTTCTTGGTTTAAAAAAATTATAAATAGAATAAATAAAACCTTTAACTTGGCATTTTTATATCCCACTTCCAAAGACACTGAAATGCAAATTCGTAGAGCATATTGGGCGTTTCCCTTTTACAGGAAATCCTCGAGGAAATCTTAGTTTATTCTCATATTTGACGTTATCACTCAGTTGTTGGTACGTTTTTTTTCGTCTCAGCAAGTGAGTAAAAAGTGAAATTTTCTACCCCTGCTTCTAACTCAACTGAACTAAGATAAGATGTACAAATGAACGATGGAAGATGCGGGCTCGGACGGTTCATAAAAAGTTAACGTTCCAGCAAAAAAAGTTTGATAGAAATTTAAAGTTGTAAGGTCTCTAAGGCCTCTCGTGGCCTATCATTGAATGTTCATCATCGGCTATGGTGGTGGCCGATGAAGGCCCATTGTGTAGAGGGGCCTTTAAGTGTATTGTCTGAAGACTAACTAATCAGCATAATACTTTTAAAAACAATATGAGAGGGATAGGAGAAGATTGTTCGTTTGAAGGGATTTCACAAAAATTACAATGTGTTACAAAGGAGGGTTAAAAACAGCCCATCTTTGCCAATATAGTTGTTGAATGGTCCCACATAAGGTTTTAATTACAAACACGACTTACACTAAGACGGGGTAGACAAAAAGAACAGGTTCATGATTATTTTTTGCTTTTTAATACAAAAATTCTGTCTCCGTTACGTTTAAAACTAGTATACTTAAAAGAAATTAAAAAAACATGGTTTGTTTTTTGATGGCCTACAACTTTTATTTAAAAAATATTTTCATAAATCTTACAATTTTTTTCTCTTTAATTACATGCTTAGATAGAAATTTTGAAAATGAGATTTTTCGTTTCAAGATAATTTTTTATCACACAGACACAATTTAGTAAATTATGTAAAATATATATTAAATCCACATTCTTTGGTTACAATTACTTTTACCGAATTTCTCCGCCTGAGTGCATATGCCATTTTTCCACACCTACCGCTCGATTCCGATTCCTTTGTACTTTATGTTAATGTACGTATCAAACGGTACTGTGAAAAATTCGATAGTCAAAATGTCTAGGACTTGGTCTAGGTTCAAACAGATTGTATTACAGCTATTGAATGCTTGAATGGAAAAAATGAATGATGGTGTTATATCGAGTGTTATATGGATTACGAATCACCAGTAGTCAGGGAGTCAGGTGGCTTTTTCGGCACGTCATCGTTTTATGAGCTTTGTGATATTTTTATCGTTTCATGGATAATAACGATTCACATAATCGACTTCTAGCCGGGAGGGGGAGGGCCTTCCGTCAGGTATGATTCGAACACTGTGAAATCAGTGAAATTATGTTATCGTTTTTTTACAATTAATGCTTTTATCATGTTTAGAGAATATTATTTAGGTATTATGCAAATCACAAAAAAATATATTGAAAATATTTAAATCATTTAATTACATTTAGTCATTCACACTTTTTTATTTAATATGAAATTATCTACTTTCTGTATATTGGTACCTTAATCGGGTCACGCTAATATACTACTTAGGAAAACACTTTAAAACACTCATTATTGGAAAACCAATCAAAACAATGAGTGTTTTAAAATGTTTTCCTAAGTAGTATATTAGCATGACCCGATTAAGGTACCAATATACAGAAAGTAGATAATTTCATATTAAATAAAAAAGTGTGAATGACTAAATGTAAATAAATGATTTAAATGTTTTCAATATATATATATAAATATATTTTTTTTTCTTTAAAATGCTAAGAATCCTATCATGTAATTCAATACTTCGTCAGTATTAGCTAGAAGAGTAGTTGTTTTGATTGTTCTCCAATAATGAGTGTTTTAAAGTATTTACCTAACTAGTATATTACCGTGCCCACATTGGGGCAACAATATACAGAAAGTAGGTATTTTCATAATAAATAAAAAAGTGTGTAAGTTGTGACTTGCATAATACCTAAACAATATTCTCTAAATATGTTATCGTTACAAGACTCATTTTTTTGTGTACGTACACCTTTTATTCATAAAGCGAATAAAATAGGATCGCCAGAAAGTGTGCGACGTCAGGGGGCACAGCCAGAAAGGTCAAAATTGTAAATAAAACGGAGATCGTTACAAGCTTTTTCTTAGATTCAGAATATTTATTTAAATGTTATAAATACAGATAAAGAAAGAAACTCCTGTCAGTGTAGCTAGCCAGAATGGTAATATTTAGAAATTTTGAAGAAAATTTCATTTTTTTCGCATATTTCATCTCGGAATTGTAAACTCATCGTTGCAAGTTCTGGCTCCTTTTCTAAACGTAAAAAGCACCTTTAACAATAAAATAGTCTCCCCAGAAAGTTATTACTGTCAACAAGTACCATACACTCTTAAATACACAGGAATTTAACACTTTCAGCTAATTTGAGTTCCTACCGTATCACAGAACAATTTCTACACGTATATAAAAACGAGGAAGCAGACGATTTTAAGCAAAATTGACGTTACCATCGCATCTCGGAGGTTATAAATCATTGTTAAAGGTTTATCATTTTTTTTTGCTACATTTGTACAAGTCTCATTAACAAAAAAATATACTCAACAGAACAAAATGACCGTCGAAGAAGTTTTTACGCTCAGACAATTTAAAGTGATTTCCATCTTCCGTTATACCTCTGAGTTTAGATACCACTGACAAATGTTCTGTCACTTATTTCTCATGAAGTCCCCTTAACAAATAAATATGCTCCCCAGAACAAGGTGACCGTCAAAAAAATTTTCAAGTGCATATAAATGACATTGTGTACTTCCAATTTCAGTCAAATTAATGCGATTTCCTGCTTCCGTACTTTTTCAGATTTTAGATATCATTGTTAAACATTCTGTCTCTCTTTCGTTATGTTGATAAAAGTCCCTTTAATGAAAAAATATACTCCCCAGAACAAGATATCTGTGGAGCAAATTTTTACCCGCAGGTAAAAGATAACTCATCCTGTCCATATCAGCCAAATTAATATTTCAAGCTTCTCTTGTATGTCAACATCTTTCTATTTATCTCATATGTTGAACAATAAGTAATTGCTTAAATAAATAATTGTTGCTAAATAAAAATTATGGTAAGTACTTAATTTTTTGCAAGAAACTCAGTTTGTTTTTTTTGTGCAAAATAAAGTCAAGGAACCGCAATTTTAACACTAAAAAATGTGTATTCAATTTCACCGGAATTTTTTTTTTTTTAACTATTTAACGTCGGCCTATTTCCGCTACCAAGGCCTATCACCGACGCCAGGAGACGAGCTACCCCAACCTGTAAATTTTGCCGAACCTCTTCCCTTAAGAAGAGTAGGGATCTTTTACTTGCCTAACATTTAATAGACAAGGGACCGCCTGCTTTACATCCCCTCCGAAGGATGGTATATCTACTACGTAATCCTCGTCTGAAATTACGTAACTTCCGCGTATACACTGATATACAAGCCTCTAGAAGGTGGGACGAGAACGCTGTATTTCTCAAGTCCTAACCGAGCTCGACGTTGCTTCAACGGAATATCGACTGATATTCACATTGAAGTCGCCTCTACGCTCGCCCCTTTCACCGGAATTCTAGTAGTAAATTTTAAAAAGTCACTACTATAGTAGTTAACTACAGACTTTAATTTAGAAAGATGGTCATATGTAATAAATTTAGTTTTTTTATAATTTAACAGTAAATAAGAAACTAAGAGCAGGCGAACGTTGAGCTGATGTCACCAAGGAAAGCCATGGGAAAGAGTAAACATAATACGAGTACGCTTAACAGACAACCGTGACAGATTGCGAGATTCCGTCAGATGTGCCATACAACAAATGGATGCCAAATAGAATAATCCATGAATCACAAAACGACTCGCAAGATATTGTGAATAAGAATAGCTTCTATATTATGAGGGGTTTGCCATTTTCAAAGGGTGGATGCCATCCCTTTCCAGTGGGTGGCACGTGGCAGTGCCGCGTCTAGGTCATGAGACGCCTTCGTGCGAGAGCATTTTTGGCGCTCTTTTTTTGGGGGCAAAGGGCACGATGTTTAAAAAAAAATGTCAGCTTTTTGGCACCCCATGGCCTAGTGCGCCTTCGTGCGTGGCACGAAATGGCCCCTCATTAGACCCTGCCCTGGGTGGCTCTCAAAAAAAAGCTACCATTGAAACTGACAGATAATCAATTTTTTTATATAAATTAACAGTTTTTAACTCGGTTTTTAAGTTATTAGGTAATTGAAAGCAGTCTTCATCGAATAACTCGAAAAATCACATTTGGCAAAAAAATGCTTCAAACTAAAAATAAATCTCATAAACTGAGGTTGAATTTGGCTTTTTACAAATTGTTGTAGGATCACTAGCCTAGGAAATATGGGCGCAAGCATTTAGTTTAAATGTTAAGTACCTATTTCAGAAACTATGGTACTTATGGAACTTACGTCCAAAATGCTAAGAATTAAAATTAAAGCCCGAGTTAAAGCCTATAAAACTTTCAAATGATTGTTCTTTGTTTCTGTAGCACAAGGAGTAAAGAAGTTATGGTCACTTAATATAACATATTTTTCTAAGTGTTCCATCATTTTATCATGCTTTTATTAGGTCGACCTGTATGTATGTATGTAAAAAGGTCTAAGGAACTGAATTTCACCCACTTCCAATTGTTGTATCATCATGAAATTTGGCAATTGTGTGTAGCTCTGATGACAATACAATAGATTTAGTATACTCAATATTATAATATGTTCAAAATGGCCGCCGCCCCAAGATGGCGGATTATCATACAACCCCCTTGATATGGGTACCGGCTCGGTGGCGTAATGCTTAAGGTGTTAGGCTTGCGACCACGGGGTCCCGGGTTCGAATCCTGGCTAGGGTATGGATGTGTAGTGGCGTTTTTCACGTGTTACCGAGACGGTAGCAGTGGGCTAGACTGCGATTGTGTGAGAGACAACACGGTCTAGTCGCTCTCCTCTCCTGAGTTCGAGTCTCAGCTGCGGCAGATGGCAATGTCGCAGGGAATGGGTGTTGTGATGTTGTCTATGTGTGTGTGTGTGTCCTGGTTGAGTGGTAGAATAGCCATTGGCTAAACTCCGCCAGGACATTAAAATAAATAAGACGATAAAAAAAAAAAGAAAGGACTTGATCAGTACAAAACAAATATGTAATCGAAACATAAAAAATCAAAATGGCGGCGTCAACATGATGGATAGGTTTCATCAATTATCATCGCATTCGACTGAAAATCGGTATGTGTGGGTTATCGAGGTTTCAGATTACAATTATCCGGTCCAAATTTAACAATTCAAAATGGTGTGGCGTTAAAATGGTGGATAAGTTTTGTAATTTATGGTCTCATTCGTATGAAAATCGATATCTGGGGATTTTCGAGGTAGTAATATATTCATAGTTGCAGTCATTAATGCAATCAATAAGAAATTAAAAAATTTGTCTAAACATTCGCATAACAAAAAAAAACAAATGTGAATAGAGTTATAGCTCATGTTATATCAAACACTATTTGTTGTCTGGATATTTACAAAAACAATTACATCCTCTTTAAGCACTTTTTGCATCGTTGAATATACCGGACAAATTTTTAAACAGAGAAGTACTTACTTACAATTATTTGTTGGTCTATTCGCCACGCATTTGGACCCTCTGTTTCAGTTTCCTATGCCACCTTAACTAGTCACAACACATAACAATATTCCTTAATGAATGATAAAACCTTGTCAATACTTCGGTAAAACATAGCTCTCGCCATTTGCACACACTTAATTTATACGATACAACATAAAGCTTCTTCAGTTTTACAGAATTATCACCAAACATAGAATAATAGATCCTTCTGCATCGAAACTTTGCGAGACACAAACAATGAATCCTCTTTTAGCTTCACTTAGGATAACAAAACAGCCAGATAATTTTCTCAAAACACAACACTCATTTTTTTCAAGGGTAGTACATTATCAAAACTACAGGCAATGTTTGTATCTTCTTCCCAGAACAAATGTTGCGCGATTTTCTACCTTCTGAAAATCGCCACACCACGTGCATTGTCGCCACTGAATGTCCCCGCCCATCGTACCAACAGTTTGGCGGGACATCGGCGAATTCAAAATCTTACATCACCAAAACGCAGATGTTACAGTCATCTTGGCACTCGAATTTGTTAACAAAAACAATGAGAAAATGAACGTTATAACGGTGTGATAGCCATAGAAGGGTTGTATGTCGATTTGAAGAAACAGTAATACAGTGTGTCCGGAAATAACGTTCGAATATTTCGATGGGTGGTTCTACATCCAAATATATGAAGAATGTTCATGTGAACAGAGGTCCGGAAATGCTTCCTAACGGAGCTACGCCCCTCCGAAGATGGTATAAAAATTTAATTTTTCCTAAATATTTTAAAAACTATTACTATTAGAAGGATGAAATGTCGTACATTTGGTAATTTTATTATGAGAAATCGTTTGGTGCTGATAGAAGCAGGGGGCAACGATCTGGGACGTATGAAATGGGGGGGCTCCTGATTAAAATGCCCATAATTTTTTTGCTTTGACATTTTTTTCTATTTTTGACTTTAAATATGATTTATCAGACAACTTTTAAAGAAAATGTACACTTGGTGAAAATTCGTAGAACATATCGTTTTCCTTTAAAACTCGATTGAAAAATTCAATTAAGCCTTCAAAAAATCAAAGTTGGCTTGTTTCAACCAGATAGAAATGTCATTGTTAATAAATTTTGCCGTCAATCGTCAAACCTGTAAAGTACTGGAAACGACTGAAAAATGGAACACTATTCTTTTGAAGAAATGGCGGATATGCATTTCATGTATGGTAAGGCCAATGGGAACGCTTCTGAAGCGCGTAGGCTTTATGAAGAATCATTCAATGATGGTAGACAGATTCCCTGTGAGAAAACCTTCGTCAGTTTACATATCAGACTTCGAGAAGAAATACTTTCAAAAAGAATTCAAGTGACTCTGGGAGACGTCGCACCACTCGCACCGTAGAAGTAGAATAAAGGGTCCTGGAATTACTAGCAGCTAATCCAGGAACCAACACCAGGAGAATTGCTATGCAAGACAGCATTTCGAAAAACTTTGTTTGGGAAGTTCTTCATGAACAGTTGCTTTATTCTTACCACCTACAGAGAGTCCAGGCATTAAAACCTGAGAATTTTCAGTCCAGGATGGAATTTTGTCCATGGTTGGGGCCAAACTAGTAGGAGGACCTTAATTTTATAACTAGAATGCTTTTCACCGATGAAGCCGGTTTCACTAGGGATGGCATAATCAATTTCCACAATTCTCATGTGTGGGCTGACGAAAACCCACATCAAATTTTTGAATCGGGAAATCAAGATAGATTTTCCATCAATGCTTGGTGGCCATTTGATATGACCATATGTTTTGCCAAATCGTTTAAACGGTCAAAATTATCTAGATTTCCTGGAAAATATTTTAGATAATTGCTCGATGATGTGACATACTATTTTATGTATAACATGTATTTTATGCAAGATGGGGCACTGACACATTTTACTTTGAACGTTAGGGCACATTTAAATGCTGCTTATTATTAGCGATGTATAGGATTAAGTGGCCCTGTAGCTTGACCTCCCCGTTCTCCGGATTTAAATCCCCTTGACTACGTCTTATGGAGCTATTTAAAATCCTTGGTTTATGCAGTTCCTGTTCGAAATGTTTAAGAATTGAAGCAAAGGGTGGTAGATGGATGCGAACCCATAAGAAATAAACCTGGTATTTTACTTCCACATCCAGTGGAAGTATAGTAACGACAAAAAAAAATTTAAAAATTTTTATTGTTCAAATAGGCTTAGAATGTCACGAAACGTCGAGATTTTAAGTTTGAGCGAAAAAAAAAATTTCTGTCTGTCGGTCTGTCTGTAACTTTTTTGTGCGCACGTTTACTCTGGAACCGTTTGAGATATTGACTTGAAATTTGGTACACATATGTACTTTAACGAGATCTAGAACTAGATTTTCATCTTGTTCCGTCGAAGGGTTGGGGGGTAAATTGGGGTAAATTTGGGGAAAATAGGTAAATCAAGCAGGTAAGAGTCCATAAAATTGGTATTTGGTATATACAAGAAAAGCTAAGGTCTCAAAAAAAAAATTGGCATTAGCCACCCCCCTTACCACCCCCACTCCATTATTAAAGGGGATGAAAAAAAATTGTGATTTAGTGTGTGTACACGAACTAGAAACCTCAAAATGTTTTTTACTTCATCCACCTCCACTACCACCCTTTATCACCACCCCCACCCCGCTACCGATGTGGGGTATCGTTTTATGGGTTTTTGGGAGAGGATTTCAAATATTATATTATTAAAGTTCCATAAACAATTATTTCCACATACAAAAATTTTTTCGTTGTGAGTGACTTGGAAAAGAATCTGGATGTGGAAGTAGTGATTCCTTGGGCAGTGGTTTTTAGAAATGTAAGGAGATCTATGAAAAAGCGTGTGACAAGCTGAATCGAAATGAATGGGAGGCATCTTGTACACCTTTTGTAATGATAAATAATAAACATATGATAAGAATTTAGTTCACTTTATTTATGTATGTACAGGGTTATTCATTATACATTGACCCCCCATTTATTTCTGTTATTATTGGAAATAAAAAAATGTTACATGATAAGAATTTAGCTCACTTTATTTATGTATGTACAGGGTTATTCATTATACATTGACCCCCCATTTATTTCTGTTATTATTGGAAATAAAAAAATGTTTCGTATAAAAGTTGTACGGTTGTATATATATTTTTTAAATGCAGTTAAAAAAACAATTGCCTGCAAGGTCACGTGATACAGCAATGAAGGTTGTTTTTTAAATGGAAAACCCTGTATGTTTTTATATATAACCTATATACAACCCTACAACTTGTACACGAAACTCTTTTTTTATATCCAATAATAACAGCAATAAAGGGGGTCAATATATAATGAATAACCCTGTACATTTAATAACATTTCTATCTGGTGGAAATAAGCAAACTTTAATTTTTTGAAGGCGCAATTGATCAGTTTTCCTTTTTCATCGAACTTTTCAATCGGGTTTTAAACGAAAACGATAAGTTCTACGAATTTTCAGCAAGAGTACAATTTCTTTAGAAAGTCGTCTGAGAAATCATATTTAAGGTCAAAAATAAAAAAAAATGTCAAGGCAAAAAATATGGGCATTTTAATCAGAGCCCCCAATTGGTATAATATTATGGAACTGAACAATAATATAATGGAACCTCTTCGAGATACGACGACGTCCAACTGCGCTGAAATTTTGCATACACTTGTACTTCTAATGATAATACAATATTATGGTACCAGAATAATTATGGTTTGTGGAAACTACCTCAGGGGCAACATATATATGACTTTAATCCATATTAATTTGCTACATGAACATACAAAAAGCTTGACCAATGTAGATCCAGTTCGTGCAATTTGCAAAATATTAAATTTTAATGAGATTTCGGAGACGGCCTTATATAAATGCATGGCCGAGGTAATATTGAATTCAACTACAAAGTTAAGCTGATGAAATGAAGTAACCGTCAAAAGCGAATGGCCGTATTAATCAATTATACAAAAAAGTACAGCAGCTCTGTTCGAATATCATTTGGTTACGTTTGTAAGGTTTTCAAAGATATGAGTTGCGGAAAAGCCATGTCAAAGAAGAGTAAAAAATAAACCAAACTAACTCTTTGCATAAAATATAGCAGGATCATTACTTCAATATAACTTCTATACGGTTTTATTAATTAAAGTTATGATGTGGAACAAGAATTCATGTTCAAATGAATTTTCAGAATTTAATATGCACACACTGTCTGCTTCCAGGAAGTATTGTCTCTCAAAATGATGTTTTAATTGTCGGTTTTTAAAGCACAATGCTCCCCAAAACTCCCCATTTAAACTATACTTGCTTCTTTCCCAGACACTCATTTTCTAGCTAGCCAAATTTATTTCTACATTTAAAAAAAGGAGATAAACGAGATTTACAATACTACGGAAAATCTGTGTTGTTAACAGGCTTTTAAAACATTCTACTTTACGATCCAATAGATTTTGAGCTTGCATTGGAAATTTTATACTATTTTTGTTATATGAAGTCAATAGCCATACAGCAGAGTTGGTAGATAAGGTGAGAGAAAATTTTCCAGTAGGTAACACAGGTCAACAAAAAAAAAGAAATGTTCTGCTCCAGGGACTAAACCTATCATGCCTTAAGTATTTTTGAATGCTGGATCTGAATTTGTAATTTAAAAAATTTTCTACCGCCTAGATTTCGAGTAAATCCTGGTTTTTATTGTTAAAAAACCGTATTTTGACAAAAAAAACTGGATTTACTAAAATAAAAAAACAAATAGATTAGAAATGGATATCAATGAATTCAGAAAAAAATCTATAATTTATTGAACACTAGGAGCCACCACCTTCCCATTTGAAAAAAAAAAGTTTTGGATAAAAAAATGGTTTGTTCAATTTTGTAGGCTTCGTAAATAGTTATTAATGAAATTAAACAAAAAATTATATTTTTCCCTTGAACTTTACCTGCCGTAGAACAAATTTTGGTATTCCAAAGCACTCTAGACGAATGTCTTAAAATGCTTAAAAAACTGAACATCGACTCAAAAATTTCCCCTTGGCATTTGGTTCGTTTTGATATAAGGAACGTATTAAATAGTCACCATACACATACATGCATGTAAGATATATACCTGTTAGGCATTAAAAAAATCGATAATTTATGTTTTGTCGCAAGTAACGTAATTACTGTATTTTACTAAAATTGAAAGATACTGTTTTTGAATGTTCTTAAATATCTCACATAGGCATTTGCAGTAATAATATACATATTGACACCGTACCAAACAGAAGGTTAGAAATAGCTATAATATAAGAAATAGAATGAAAAATGATGATCTAGTATGACATTTAGAAGATATTATTTTTACGTTTGCACTCAAGGCAGGCGATGGTAGATGAGTTATCCTACATAGGATGTCTACTAGGGTGGTCCAAAAATATACATTGCAAAAATTTTTCCATGCTAGGTCCCCCTAATTTGTTTCCAAATCCGGAAAGAGTAAGTACGTATTTTTCGGTTTTTAAAAATTTTGATTTTAAATGGTGCCTATGGAGACCTGAAGTTTCCCATATAAATTGCATGGGTAAAAATCACTTTTTTGGATTTTTTGAATAAGTGTTCAGGGTTAGGGAAAACCTTGCATTAAACTTCTAGGACTTGGAGAAGACTATCCAGTCAAGAATTTGATGTATTATATATACACTTCCACGGTGCCCCGAAAACTACCCTTAATCTGAAAAAATGAAAAATTAAAAATATCACTTGAAATGGCAACACCCTAATAAGTTTTTTATTTTTTTTTTCGATTTGAATCTTACTTAAGTATGGAACAAATTAGGATCTACTTATGACCAGAAAAACATTCGCCTCCTACAAATACAAAGCCACCTGGGGTACCCAAATATGCGGAGAAAATCAAAAAACCATATTAGGCATTTTTTTTTTCGGAAAATTTTGTTAATGAAACTTTTTCAGAATTGTTCAAAAACCTCAATCCCAAAATTTAATCAATATTAAAAATTTGAAAAATTAAATTTTTTTTAAATTTTAGAAATAATTATTTAAAAAAAAACTGTAAATTGCTTGACAGCTACTTGGCAGCTTGGGTTTAATTTCAAACGAAATTGTCGTAGTACAGTTTTCTAAACAAAAAACCCATTAAAATTATATTTTCGGACTTGGAGATTACTTTAATCAAAATTTGTATATTACTTCCACATCCAGTGGAAGTATAGTAACGACAAAAAAATTTTTTAAAATTTTTATTGTTCAGATAGGTTTAGAATACCACTGTCTGTAACTTTTTTTGTGCGCACGTTTACTCTGGAACCGTTTGAGATATTGACTTGAAATTTGGTACACACATGTACTTTAACGAGATCTAGAACTAGATTTTCATCTTATTCCGTCGAAGGGTTGGGAGGTAAATTGGGGTAAATTTGGGAAAAATAGGTAAATCAAGCAGGTAAGAGTCCATAAAATTGGTATTTAGTATATACAAGAGAAGCTGAAGTCTCAAAAAAAAATTTTGGCACTAGCCACCCCCATTACCACCCCCACCCCATTATTAAAGGGGATGAAAAAAATTGTGATTTAGGGTGTGTACAAGAACCAGAAACCTCAAAATGTTTTTTTACTTCATCCACCCCCACTACCACCCCCTATCACCACCCCACCCCGCTACCGATGTGGGGTATCGTTTATGGGTTTTTGGGGTAGAGGATTTCAAATATTATATTATTAAAGTTCCATAAACAATTATTTCCACATACAAAATTTTTTCGTTGTGAGTGACTTAGATAAAAAATCGGATGTGGAAGTAGTGATTCCTTGGGCAGCGGTTTTTTTTTATTTTGATTAAATTTTGGATAAAAATATGCCTAATACGATTTTTTTATTTTCTCCGCATATTTTGGTGCCGTAGGTGACCTTGCATTTGTAGGAGGTGAATGTTTTTTCTGGTCATGAGTAGATCCTAATTTGTGCCATACTTAAGTAAAATTTGATTCAAATCGGAAAAAAACAAAAAAGTTATTGGGGTGTTACCATTTCAAGTGAAACACATATATATCAATGACCCGTTTCAATCAATTCCCTATACACCACTGAAGGAAAAATTCACTTCGTATAAAGACTTCTTGAGCCCCCGGGTTGGTTCGGTCTCATCTTATCGAGGTTCTGTTCGAATTGGTGAGAAAAAAATCGTATCCGACACCTTGCAAGCCTAGTACCGGAAAATCGGAAATGTGGGTGGTTTTTCCAGTTTGGGGGAGTGAGTGAAGTCGGGAAACATTGTCACCACGCCCTATAAAACGGGGTATACCATTTTCCAGCTGATTTTAGTTGTTTACGTGGCATTTCATTATTAGAGGTGTGGGTTAGATCACCTGTGGTCAATTTTTATTTATTTTATCCGAATTGACAAAAAAAACTGATCCAACAAGCCCTCGCAAGCCTACCACCGAAAAATCGGAAAGGGGACGTTATATTTTTAGACTTCTAAGGCCACTTGCTATTAAATTTGGATATTGTGCCCATGAGAACTTTTGTTCAGCAGCCAGGAAAACTTTTTCCCAAAATTTTAAAAAATTTTACTGAACGGCCTTTTTCTATACTTTTATGCGGGGTCCTTTGGTGTTTCTTTTATTGTGTTTTGTACCACTTGGACTAGAACCGTAAATGAAAAATGTAATATAATAATAAGGAATACGCTTAAGCTGTTTTAAGTGTAAGACATTAGAGCAAAATCAAATAAAAACATGTGATATAATAATAAGGAAATTTGCAAATATTAAGGCGGGAAAAGAGAATTTTTAATTTGTTGTGTTTTTAATTAAGATGCAAGTTTGTCTCTTTTATTTTTTCAAGAATTCCAGAGATATTTTTATTGTTTTATTGTATTGTAACGATTTATTTTCAGTGTTATTAAAGTGTACATAACAAACATATCATAAAATAGAGATAACAGATTAGACGAGAATTTTCATTTACTTACCTATATTATTTTCATCTCAGAAAATTTCGTTAAAAAAATTAGAAGGCAGGGGCCGCGAGATACTTAAAGCGTATGGTCTAGATCCACCCATGGTAAAAGTTCTAATGCGGTCTCCAGGTCTATTAAATTGGTTGATTGTGAATGAACGTTGCTTTATAAAAGATTGACATTACTTACAGAACGGAACTTTCAGTGCGCTAGTTCGACTCTCATTTGGCCGGTTTTTGTAGGCATAATTCTTAATTTTAATCATCTTCTGATGATGCTAGCTTTTTTGCCGAAACGTTCGTCTGTATTCTGTGCAATTTTTTTGAAAAATATTATCATATTCATTTTTTTTAAATTAAAATGTTGAATAACTTTTATGAGGTTCGTCTAGTGGTCTCAAAGACATCGGACGCTTTTAAAATCGGTCCCAGTAATTTGCCCTAAATCCCGATTATATAAGTGAAAAATTCTACGCAAAATGATATAAAATAACAATACAACAATTAAGTTATATAGCTAATATTTAAATAACGTGGGTGATTAGAATATCTCAGTGCACAAGTGAAAAGTGAGAATAACCCGAGAGCCTCCAGGAAACCATAAATCAATCAGCACAGCAGGCTAACGCTAAGATAAGTCTACACTCGACTATACCACTTTACTTAAATTTATACCTATATGCTTTAAATGCTTGATAGTTCCTAGACAATAAATTAAAATCAGGTCACTAAATATTTTTCTTTCAGCAAAAATATACAAACCAAACTATTAGATCAATAATACAAATAATAATTAATAGCCAAAACCGAATTTCTTTCAGCCAATCAATAGAATTACGCACGATATAATAATGGTGATAATAATAACCCAAAATAATCAGTAATGCATCGCTATTAAAGTGTGATTATACAGATTTCTTGTGTGAAACTTCAAGTGTGTTTTTTCATAATTACTAAAAATATTCAAACAAATTTAATAAAAATTGAACACGTAATGATCAGTGGCGCACTACTCTTAAAGTATACCTATCTTTCAGGTGAGGTTCTCATAATTGCTAAAAATATTCAAACGAGTTTAATTTGGATTAGATCATAAATAATCAAATGAGGCACTGTCGGTGTGTAGCGTCAAGACTGAATTCTTATGGCACCTCAATGTAGGTATACGTGATACAGGTTTCTTTCAGGAAAATGGTTTCCAAGAAAATACACACAGAAAAGAGCAATCTTAACACCTAGAGCAGCGGAAACTCAACTCAATAAATAGATCATATCCTGGCAGGCAGGGAGATGACTTATAGTGTTCTGTCACCAATAATATACTGTTATGTCACCCATAAAATCTTGTAAAAGTTAAATACAAAGTGACAACGTATAGAAGTTATATTTAAGTTTGTATAAGTGAATGTGTTTGTAAAATAATTTATACCTGGGAATATTTTCAGCTTGATAAGAAATATTAGTTAGTGTTTAATTAGGTACACAAACCAAAGCTTTCCACAGTGCTTCCCTCTAACGCAGTAAATCATAGTATATAGTGCAGTGAAATTGTGTACCTGGAGACTTCAATGCACATATACTCCACATATGGCCTAACGAAAATGAAGACGCGGTGAAAAACCTTGCACACATGTTTGACTTAACAATAAGAAAAACATGGAGCAAAAGTCAAACATACATTGACACCTGGAGTAATGAAAGCTCAATCACACCAATAGACCATATCCTAGTAAGCAGAGAGATAAGGGAAAGGATCAAGAACTGGGAAAGAAAAGCGAGGGGAAGAATGAAAAAAACATGCGTCATGTGGCTCTCGCTGCTGACAACAAACATGACCCAAATCTAACCCAGCATCGGAAATCGAGGAATCAGAAGACTCAAAAAAAGAAGATTCGAAGAAGCAGAAACACAAAAAGAGGAGCATAAACAGTAATAAACACTCCATATCAAGACACAACACATATTTAACACGAAGATTCAGAAGAGGCAGATACCCAGGACCAAAAACACATAAAAGGGAGCTTAAACGCTCCCTCATGAACACAATGCGGTAACGCATCTCACAAATACCTACACCTCCCATCACATATTCCTTTACCATGCGCCACGTGGCTCTCGCTGCTGGCAACAAGCATGACCTTAGTCCAACCCAGCGTGGACGTAGCAGACCCAGTTGTATAACCCTGGGAGTGGCAGCAATTCCTACCGCACGCTGGTACATCAATCAACCAATCGATAAAATGTTGAATAACTTTTATTTTTACTGATCCATTTTGTTCAAAATAATAGGTAAAGTTCTTCTTCTAGCTAGCACTAGCTTATTGTCCAAATTTCAATACGATTAAATTTTTTCTTAGGGACAAACGAGACGACCCTAATTTGGGTTTGCGTCGCGTGTTCAGCGCCGCGCATTCTACACCGAAATTAAAATCACGTTGTTGAATGTAGTCAATTAAACGAGCGCAATGTATGTGTTTAGTGGCAGCGCAGAATACGCGACGCAAATACGGTCGTCTAGTTTGTCCCTAACAGTTGATAATTTTCATAATAAATACGAAGTTTTGCCTGGTTCGAATAGAAAATTATTAGTATAATTGATGGTTTAGCTTTAATGGTAAAACTTTGGAAGTACTTTACCTTGATTGACCTCTTCTTCCACTAGAGAATGCCGGATGGCTCGGATGAGTAAATAATTCGGACATTTCATTATGTGGAGATACGAAGCTATTCGGACCTCGGCGTCTTCATCTTGATTACGGAATACACGTTCGAAATAGGTTCTAGTCTCCTCGCATGGCATGCGGCGAAAAGTTTCAACTGCAGCCACTCGTATACCTACGTCTAGATTAGAATTCTCAATCGCTTTAAAAAGTTCTCCTTGGAAATCCTCTGATATCACGCCAATGTTAGACAATGCTTTAAGTGTCACCATGATCTATGGGCAGAAATATTTTATTTTATTACTTATTGATTTTCCTTTTATATCTCTTGAATACTGTTCGAGGAGATATTCTGAATAAAACGGTTTCACGAATCTTTTGCGTACTTTTAAATTATAAAAGCATACTTAACGATGAGGTGTTTGAAAGATATCTTCCAGATATTAAAGAAAATCCCCACAGTGACATTAAACATGTTAAAAATGCTTTTAAAATTTCCAACATTTTTATAGGGTAGGAGAAATAAAAAATTGAATATGCCGGAAAATTTATAATTCGGCAAAACGGCAATAGGATTAAATAACTCATCATCTTAAAAAATATAATCCGAACTATGCTGTTCAAAAAGTTATCTCCACGGAACATAGTATCTAGACTCTTAGTGTTTTAAAAATAATTTAAGCTCATATTTAAACTAGAACTTACGACGGCGTATATGGACCAGTGTATAAAATATTTACCAATTGTCAGATTTAATCTGAAAAAAAATTCTGGCAATTTTCATTCTAGTATTACACGTTTAATAAAACATAAATTCTGTAATTACCAGACTTACTCTGGTAATTGACAGATTTAATTTGACATTCGACGGATTTAATCTGACAATTAAAAGATTTATTATTTTGTACCCTGGTCATAAAAATTCAAGATATGGAAAATATACTTTAGATTCCATTTGAATTTCCAACAAGTTAACTGTAATAAGTGAAGCTAGCTGCACACCAAAGACGCATACCCCAGTTGCCGCTATTACGTAAAAGAATAATGATAATAATAAAAACTTTATTAGTTCCTTTAGCTTATAGTACATTGGATAGAACTAGTCCAAGATACAGCCCAAAGAACAATTTTGGTTTCTTAAATATATACAAGGATGCTATAAAGCTATTTATAAAATGCCTTGAAAAATCTATTTTGCTGTAACAATATCCTTAATATCATCATAAAGCGACTTGTAGACTAAAAGGGCCCACCCTTATGAAGGTTGTTAAGGCCTTTTTAAATTCCATCATAAAACTCCTTAGTGAGGCATAGTGCTGCTCTTGAGAACCTTGTTCGGGCCGTTTTAAAACCTTTCTTAAAACCTATTTTAAAGTTGTCGGAAGCTTTTTTATTAGCTTCCTTCATTTCTAGAAAACACCTAGAAAGCCACCTTAAAACTGGTTTTTAAAACTCTTATAAATCCATATTAGAACTGAGAAGCTATAAGAATGTTCACGAAGGAATCCAAATAATTTTATTATTGCATTTATTTTTTCTAAACTGATTTAAGCAAACACACCATCAAACTTATTGAAGATAAAAGGAAATTTGAAACTTATAAAGCGTAGAGTGGCGCTATAACCTCTCTAAGGCCGATTTAAAAGGTAATAAAAAGACAAAAAAATTAAAACCAACGGCAGTTTATCGTTAAAATTACAAAAGAAAGGCCCAAAAAACAAGGGTGCCTCAGAAATAATAATGATTTCAATATCCATACAAAATTTGCATAGACGCGTAATCAGCAAATTTAAAAAAGTAGGCTGCTTCTCGGTTCCCACGGTAATTTTCAGTCGTTTCTTGTAATTCTACCTTAATTTGCTAAAGAAAAAGTGATAATTATTAATAATTATAATTGTGAGATTGACCTTGAATATCTTAAAACCTCCTCAAGTCCAAATGACCTTTAAATTGTTCGTTGGGAGTTAAAGTGTATTCAATAAATAGAAAGTGATAAATTCATAATAGCACATACACGAATAAGAAAATATAAATATATATATATATATATACACATCTTGTACAACTATTATACATTACAGAGATTACAAGCCAAAGGGAACTAAATTAATTTCGAATCGGAAACCCTGTTAGCTCTGCTTAAAATTTATTATATTAAAAATTATTCACTTAGAACTCTAGCTCGATATTCGAGCAAATTAAATGTCATCATAGGACATTTGGTTTCTTATACGGAGTGTAAATAGTTCCATGTCATTAAAAAAATGGTAGTGGAGAGCCACCAGACAAAAAAACATAGGGTCTCAAATTCATAGTTTTGGAGCTAAAAAAAATAATAATAATCATCATCATCATCGTATTGGCGTTACAGCCCTTAATGGGCCTTGATCCGTTCCAGAACCTTCTTCCATTCGTCCCTATCCAATGCTATTCTTCTCCATCCTCTTACATCAATGCTTCCTATGTCCTCTTCCACGTCATCTAGGTATCATAGCCTAGGTCTTCCTCTATCTATTTTCCTATTGGGCTTTGAAACATACTCATTCTTGCAGGGTCTCCCGGCTCCATTCTAAGTACGTGTCCAACCCACCCCAGGCGGCTAAATTTGATAACACAGCCACACACAAAAAAATTGTTTCTGATCTGGGGGTCTGACCATGTTTACTACACGTTTTTGGGGTCGCGGAATCCGAATCCGAGGTTTATTTAACCCCATCATATCAGGATTTTGCCACAACCTCAAAAAACCCATAATTTAAGCTATTAGACGCATATAACCCCAAGAATGAAGTTGTAATCTGAAAACCCAAGCCCTTCAACCCCATAATCACATAACCCACTTACTCTAAGAATGAAGTTCTCCCATTACCCTAAGAATGAAGTTGTAATCTGAAATTGATTTCACAGCCACACAAAAACCAGTGTATCCTTCTCTATTTGGATCCGCTGAAATCGAATCCGAAATCGGAATTGTCAAATTGGTTCGTTTTTTACCCTTAACCCCAAGAAAACACCCCCAAAAAGTGGTCTGGCCTGCGGACCATACCAATTTATCCTCATGTATTTGGACCCACTGAAACCCAATCCGAAGTCAGAATTGTCAGAATCGCTCGTTTTTCACCCTCAATCCCAAAAAGCACCCTCAAACAAAAAAAAAAGTGGTCTGGCATGTGGACCAAATCAGTGCATCCTTATGCATTTTGACCCGCTGAAACCGAGTCCGAGGTCAGAATTGTCAGATTGGCTCGTTTTTCACCCCTGACCCGAAGAAAACAACCCTAAAACAAAAAAAAGTGGTCTGTCCGGCGGACCATACCAGTGTATCCTTATATATTTGGACCCACTGAAACCGAATCCGAAGTCAGAATTGTCAGATTGGCTCGTTTTTCACCCCCAATCCCCAAAAAATGGTTTGTCCGGCGGCCATACCTTATGTATTTCATAAAGATACACTGGTCTGGTCGGCAGGGTAGACCATTTTTGTTTTGT
This sequence comes from Rutpela maculata, assembly GCA_936432065.2. NCBI lineage: Eukaryota > Metazoa > Arthropoda > Insecta > Coleoptera > Cerambycidae > Rutpela > Rutpela maculata. The sequence continues at coordinate 68,712,502 of OW386294.2, read as the reverse complement.
TTTGGGGTTGTTTTTTTGGGGTAGAGTTGAAAAGCGAGCGAATCTGACAATTCTGACTTCGGATTCGGTTTCAGAGGGTCCATATACATGAGAATAAACTGGTATGGTCCGCATGCCAAACCACTTCTTGGGGGAATGTTGTTAGAGGTGAAAAACGAACCAATCTGGATACACTGGTCTGATCCGCAGGCCAGCCCACTTTTTTGTGTGTGGCTGTGAAATCGATTTCAGATTACAACTTCATTCTTAGGATTATGAAATTAAGTGGGTTATGGGGTTTAAGAGCTTGGTTTTCAGATTACAAATTCATTCTTAGGGTTATAAGCGTTTAAGAAATTATGAGTTTTATGAGTTTTAATAATTTATAAGTTTTTGAGGTTATGGCAAAATCCCGATGTGATGTGATTAAATAAACCTCGGATTCAGATTCAGCGACCCCAGAAACATGTAGTAAACATGGTCAGACCCGCAGATCAGAAACAATTTTTTTTTGTGTGGCAGTATTATTTTTACAATATGTTGGTCTTAGTAGAGACTGTATAGTTCGAAATTGTAACGCTTTCTCCAAACTCCGTTATCATTGATGGCACCGTATATTTTACGTAAAAATTTACGTTCAAAACGTACCAGCAGCTTCTGACTGTTCCTTGTTACGGTTCATGTCTCGGACCCATACGTCAGTACCGGACGTATAAGTGTTCTATATAATTTGCATTTTGTTTGCCGATATGTATTTGTTGATCTAAGTTGTGAAGCCAGTCCAAAATAACATCTATTTGTTAGGAGTATACGGCGTTTTATTTCTGCTGCTATATCAATTTGTGTGTTTATTATTGATCCTAAAAGGCGAAAACCTCGCGTTCGTACGAAAAAATTTTCCCATTCGATTTTTTCACGTTCGGAACATGCCCCTGAATATGGATCAAGAGTTTGGCGGACGAAAATCTGATCCCAATTTGTTTAAACCAGTTTTTTTTTAAACAAATTGCAAAAACCGCTTTTTTTAGCCGAATGACTTTTTTTAGGTTTTTTGGTAATTTTAAACAAAAAAAGTTTGTTGTCATTTTTTCGTATAGTTGACCGTTTTCGATAAACAATTTAATGTTTGAAAAAACGCAAAAACGGCCATTTTCAAGGTTGAAACACAACATTAAAAAATGAATTTTTTGATTTCACCAAAATTCTTATATAATATTTGATCATCCATTAACAAAATCCTGAAGAGTAAGTGCAGATGATTTCATTCTAAAGCTTAAATGTTTAATTGTTAAATAGGCGTTTTTAGTCGTGCGCACGCTCTTTCTCAACCACATAAAGGTACACAAGTAATTTTTTTTTAATGGCATGCTTTGGTTTTGCAAGTCTTTAAACGTTTGCACTGAAAAATAAGATTATCTGGTACTGAATTTTTTAACTTAAATCTAGGTAACAATACGACTGCTTCATGCAGGATGTATCCAAAATTTTCAAAATTTAAAGTTTCATATCTAGGGTTTAAGAAATTTTTCCAGATATATGTTTGCAATGACACTCTTATCGCATGCAGTTTAAAAGCATCAGACATACATGGAATTTTTCCTAAGTTTACACTCATTCCGCATGAATGAGAGAAAATAATAACCAATCTAGCCTCATATGCCGTTTCACCTGTTTTATTTAATATTTTTAAATAAACTTTTTCTAATGAATTTAATTGCTCCATGATAAGTTGTAACCCATTGCCCAGAGGAATAAGCATTTTGATGCGATATGTAAAAGCAAAGCATCGAGAACACATAAGATACTTTATAGTCCAGTCGACAGTAGCGAGTGCGCGCGCCCGGTTAAAAACGTCTATTTGACATGTTCAAAGATTATATAAGAATTTTGGTGAACTCAAAAAATTCATTTTTTAATATTGCGTTTTAACCTTGAAAATTACCGTTTTTGCATTTTTTGAAACATTAAATTGTTTATAAGTCGGAAACGGTAAACTTTGACAAGAGAATGACAAGAGACCTTTTTTCTTTAAAATGACCAAGAAAACCTAAAGAAAAAATTCATTCGGGTTAAGAAGGCGATTTTTGAAATTTATTTAAAAGAAATTAGTTTAAACAAATTAGGACCAGATTTTCGTCTGGCAAACTCTTGATCTTTATTCAGAGGCACGTCCCGAACGTGAATATGCAAAAAAATCGAATGGGAAAGTTTTTTCATACGAAGGTGAGGTTTTCGCCTTGTCTATAAGTAAATGAATTCAACAGTCTCTGTTTCCACTTGATCAACTTGTAGTATTCTATTTTGTACTGGCAGCATTGTATACATATTTTAGTTTTATTGGTGTTCAGCACCAAACCAATTTCTTTTGCTGCTACTGTATGCCCCGTATGCTTAGTTGAACTCCGTTCTTGTGGATGATATAATGACTAAAAGGAACCTTAAAGTGAACCACTAGTGTCCCATAATTTTTAAATAAAATATTTTCAGTCAGTCCCAAAACCAAAGTGCGTTCATAAACTTCTGAAGAAGTTGTGTGAATCTTTTTGGATTGCCTTTACACGCTCTCTATTATAACCGTCCTCTATAACAGACATTCGTCCTTGCCCTACTTAGGGAGGCAACTCAATTAAAATTTTCAAAAAGCTTTCCTCTGTTGATTGTATCGTATGCTGCTTTAAAATCGACAAGTATGTGATATGTTTCTATATTTTGTTCTCGAGTCTTCTCCAATATTTGTATGAGAGTTGAAATTTTGTCGATGGTCGATTTACCAGCTCTAAGACCTATTTGGTCTCTTCCAATTATTCTCTCTGCGTAGGGTCTAGGCGTGAGCATAGTAATGTTAAAAACACTTTGTATGCATTGTTTAATAACGTAATCCTTCCATAATTCGAACATTCCAGTACATCGCCCTTCTTATGAATGACGCACATTATGCCAGCATTCCAGTCATTAGGGAGAGTGCTCTGTGTCCAGATTTCTGCGATAAGTGTATGTATTACACTTGGTTAGGTTTTCTCCACCATTTTTAAATATTTCCGCCAGGAGGTTGTCGATTACGGGTGATTGGCAATGGCAAGATTCTGGATGGTTTGTTTGACGTGTAGCAATGTAGGTGGTATTCTCTTTTCATTTTCTACCTCCTCTAATTTATTTGGCCGTCTGTAGTCTTCATCGATGGTCTCTGTTTCACTTTTTGGATTTAGCAATGCTTTGAAGTGTTCTGTTCAGCATTCTAACACCTCTTTCTGTGACGTTATTAGATCTCCTTCTTTACTTCTCTATTGTGTTGTTCTTGGTTTAAAACCTCTTCTCATAACATTTACTTTTTTATAGAAGTTTCTGTTTTCATTCTCTTTATTTAGGTCTTCGATAACTTGTAACTGCTGGTAGTACAACCTAGACCTAGACCTATAATGTTGACTAGGACAATCACGGCTGTCTTTTGCCACCTACATCTCTCTTTTTTTAACAATCATTGCATCTATAATAATAAGAAGTAAACAACGTAAAAAGACGCCTGATAAATTTGTATATTACCGTCGCATTTTATGCTTAGGAGTTTATTACTTTGTTATGAAAAAAGTGTAGAGATCATTGACTTTTCTTCTTGCGCCATGTAATATACCTTTACGCATACCGGGCCAATGTTTTGCCATAGCACAAAGAACGCGGTACTTTGACCGGCACGCTTTAGCTCAACTTGTGTTAATTAGCTGGAAAATATTCCTTCACGCCTATACAGGGCGTAATTAGTTTCATGTCATTAAAAAAACTGGTGATGGGGACCGACTAGACAAATGAAAAACCTTTATGACTTTTTCCTCTAGGGGGACTTTGAAGAAACTAACCTAGGTCAACAATTTGAATATTAGGGTAGGAAACATTTGAGAACCGCTGCCTTTCTGGGTCAATGGACGTGTAGTTCCCAATTATACAACTTTTAAATTGTCATAAAAAAGTGCAAAGATTACCGACCGACTCGCGGTTTCAAAGCAAAGAAGGGCGGCACCTTTGATGACCGCCTCAACCGAACCAATTATAAAAATGTGAATAATTAGTTATCTCTTTTTACAGAACTGCAAGCAAATGATGGACGTAGAGGTGTGAACACAGCATTTCTTTACATGTGTGTTTTTTTAATTTAGAACAAAATATTGGAGCTTTTATTGTTGTCTATAATCTATCAGATTTAAATGTGATTAAGTTTAAAAAATGAGTAATTACGGCATTGACATAAACCAGAGATTTAAGATGACCCCAAAAATAAAAATCCATCGGATTTAAGTCGGGTGACCTAGCAGGCCATGGTACTGGTCCACCACGCCCAATCCATCGTTGAGGAAACTCCCTGTTTAAAAAATTTCGAACAGACAGACTAAAATGAACTGGCGCGTCATCATGCATATACCACATTAGTCTGCGCCTTGCCAAAGGTACATCTTCCAACAAATTTGGTAATGTTTGTTGTAAAAGTTTAAGTATACATCACCATTTAATCTAGCGGGTAATTCTATCAGTCCAATTATTTCATTACCGCAAATTTGTACCCACAAATTAACGCTGAACCGTCGTTGAAAATGCGTCCTTCTTATTACATGTGGGTTTTCGTCTGCCCAATAGTGCATATTTTCAAAATTAAACACTCCACTCCTGGTAAAACACGACTCATCGGAGAAACAGAGAAAGTTTAAAAAACCCGCATTTGCCGCGTGTTTTCTCAAAATCCACCTACAAAATTCCATTCGCCCTGCAAAATCTTGAGGTTCTAGAGCTTGGACATGTTGATAGTGACGGTGTAAGTTCATATCTCTTAAAGTCCTCCACACCACAAAATGGGATACTCCCACACGGTTCGCGATATCGCGGGTGCTTAAAGTTGGATCCTCTTCTAAGAATTCCAAAACTTGAACCTCCGCTTCAATTACCCTGTCTTCGAGATGACCTGTTTCCTGAAGACGCTGAGCAATGCTTACAAATGTACGTGCACAAGGATGACGTCGATTAGGAAATCTTAAACGATAAAGCTGTTTCGCAGCAGCTGCATTTCCACGACATTCTCCATACAACAAGTGCATATCCGCGAGCTCTGGGTAAGTGTAATCTCCCATAGCGTTCAAAATCTGCGTTTTAAAATACCACACTATCAACTAACGTTGTCAATAAAGAAAATAAAAATAAAAACTTGATTCACAATTCAAAAAGCAACAAAAAAAGAACGAACAAGTAAGTAGTGTCTGTACATAATCAAGAACTTAACGACTTGAAACGTAAGTCAATAAAATAAATCTTAACTGTAAATTTGTGGCCCAAAATTCAAAAAGAACAAAAGCAACAAACAAAAACAACGACGTGTGTACTTAACGAACTGCCCACAGAAACTAAAATATTGCACAAGGGAGAGTATAGTTTTCTTCAGATCTACTAAGCATTCAGAAAACGCCGACGTCTTTCACCTTTACCGCACCGCTAAAGACCTTACCTTCTTTTAAAAAGCCATAAAAAAGTGTGATGATTATCAACTTGTGTCCTCGCCGCTGTCTCTAACAAAGGAGCGCGACACTTTGATAGAGCCGTATTAGCATATGTGATGGTAAGAGGCGCCTACATACGCCGACATACGTGAAGATAAAAGCCTATCCCAACATTCCAGCAGTTCTCAAACAATATTACTGAAAATTTTCGAATTTTTATTTATTTATTTTTTCTAAAACTATGGGCTTTAGACCCTATGTTATATAAGGGTTTTTTGTTTGTTTAGTCGTTCCCTACCACCAGTTTTTTTCAATAACATGAAACTAATTACACCCTGTATGTTCAATGACCTACAAATGACAGAGGTTCTCAAACTTTTCGAAGTAAGTCAAATTCCTGACCCAGGTCAGTTTCTTTCAAAAGTGCCCCTGGAGGAGAAAGGGGTTCTTGTTAGTCCGATCGTTACAATTACAGGTTTTTTTAGTGACATAAAATTAAAAGTTCCTTGTATAATTAGTTTCGTGAAATTGAAAACATGAGAGTTTCCAGAGCTGCTCATGAATTTTGAACTAGAAATATAATTTGATTATAAATATGGAAACAATTACTTATATAAATTTTTAACAAATTATTTATATGAATACAAGTATGTAAGGCTATTACATGACTATGCGCGTAAAACTACATAGGGCATACGCAACAATGTGCGCAACGTTGAAAAGGCATTCATACCGAACACAAACTAGGCCACTCTGGTAACTCTATTTACAATTTGATTTAATAGAAAAGCAATAGAATTTCACGGGCTCGATAATAATAATGAATTGAAATTTTACTGTTGCATAAAATATACCGCACAACAAATCAATTAAATTTACAATAATTTATATGTCAATATATAGTAATATCATTAATTTTATATTCGGAAATTTTATTACCAATACTTTACATATTCTGATGATAATTTAATGTTTGTATCTGAAGTATATGTTTTATTAATAAATTATTGGTCCATTACAAATTTAATGCAATTAAAAATACAAATTTATTTGCAATCTGGAACATGAACATATTTAAATGGTATAATATGTAAAATTAAATACTTTAAAACTATTTCGAATTTGGGTATATAGGTACAGAGATTTCAAAAATATAAGAGATAAATGGGTGCCGTCAATTACCAGTGAGGTGGGGAGTAGAAGAACATAATTTCATTAATATTAAATAAAAATAATGGGTACAATTGAAGCCATTTAAAAAAATTGTTATTCTTTCATAAACTTCTCTTAGTTAAATTATTTTAAAACAAAATCAATCAAACATATTATTATAGTCATAACTAATGAATAAATCAATCCTTAGTCTAGACTGAGACTAATCAGTTATCAATCGGAACATCCACTACTTATGACTAATCAAATTAGTCATTAGTCATGAATATATGAATGATTAGTCGTCAGTCTTGATTGATTAGTCTGCTAAAAATGCCCATATCTGATTCAAATTTAAAGCAGCATCTAAAATTTTAAATAATATTTTAAATTTTTTACTTGAAGTCGAATTGAAAGTTGTACAAGAAAATTAAACAAAAAATACATATATAATATATATACCCAAATATATAGGGTTTCCATAAAAAAATGGACTATACCTTAACATAGATTTCTTGAGTAAAAATAAGTCGTTTTAGCTAAACATACCTTAGTACCATGTTGCTTCCTTGAAAAAAAAATATGTTTTTTTAACTATCATTCTAAATTATTTTACTGTCAGATTTAACCGTGTACCTGCTGGATTAAAATAATTCAAATTTACATAATTGGGTACATAGTACCGCAAGAAATTCAAATGTATATTTCTTGAAAACGGTGTATCTTACAGATATAAAACAAGTGTACTTTTTTTACGTAGAATTGAATACTGCATTCAGAAAATATATTACTTTATTAGAAAGTTTATCCTCAAAAAAATAATGACCAAATAAACTCCAAAACAAAACAAAAATTAGACTTGGCGTAATTTGTGATAGAGATATAACAAAAAATAAATAAAAAAAAATTCCTTTGACTTCCCAAAACTTTTTAAGAGAGCAACATATTACTAAGGTACATTTAGCTAAAACGACTTATTTTTACTCAAGGAACCTACTGGTGAGGTATTGCCTATTTTTTATTGGACACCCTGTATAGTTGACATTAAAACATGTATGTTTTCTTAAAGCATTTGTCATATTATAGCGATTTTGTTAAAAAAAATACATGCAATTTTATGGCATTATTTTCCTCCTACTATATATTATTGTTATTACCCTCCAATCAAAGAACTTATTCCAAGACACATAACAGCTACCTCTTTAGCAACTTATTCAGTATATACCTTGTTTGCTCCTAACATAGTCACATTATATGTCCATTAAAATGGATAGATAAACATAACGTCCCATAAGCAACAGTGGCGGGTATGTGTAGAAGGGTATGTGTATTCTTTCTGAGAGTTTACATATAATAAGATGATAAATATTATACATATTTACATGTCTAAATTGTTAATATTTTCTATTAAAAAAAAATGTTGAGGCATTTGGTTTTTGTACACACACTAAATCCAATTTTATTTTTTTCACCTCCTTTAATAATGAGGTGATGATGGTAATGGATATGTCCAATGCCAATTTTTTTAAATCTTAACTTCTTTTATGGATTCTTACTTGCTTGATTTTTCATTTACCCCCATTTACCTCAATTTACTCCTCAACCCTTCAGTGGAATAAATCAGAATATAATTTAGTTCCAGATGTGTACCAAATTTCAAGTCAATGTCTCAAACGGTTCCAGAGTAATCGTGCCCACAAAAAAATAGGGTAGAACGACACACAGACAGAAATTATTTTTCCTTAAACTTAAAATCTCGACACTCTAATTTTTAAAAATTTTTTTTGCGTTACTATACTTCCACTGGATGTGGAACGAAATTAAAATAGCGCGCACATAATGTGTTGTGTGACAATTTTGACACTTGACAATTTTGTTATATTTCCATATATTGAAGTTTATCCAAGAAAATAAATATGTATTTGTTAAAATAACGACAATACTGTACCTATTTTATGTAATAATTGTCGGTTGAATTAGTATTACCCTCTAGGTACCTAACCGCGGATTTAAAAAATATAATAGGTAGAAAGTACACATGTGTTATTCTAGAAGAATTATGTATTGAAAGTTGAAAAGATATTAAAATCTAATTGCTATTCACCTTATTACAACTGTAAACAGCTGTAACGTGACCATGTTACGACTATGATATTTATACTTACTTATGATATGAAACGATCGATTTACTTTTTTAGTGACGGACACGTCAAACGGAGATTACGATAATCGAATTGAACCGATCGTGTCCGAAACGTTACCAATAGATCGACTAACCAATTAGGGACTGTTTGCAACGGATGTGCCTTAGACTGTGACTATCTTAGCAACAAACAAACCAACATTATGCATCTAGAGATAAGTTCTTTGGTCGGAGTTATTACCATTGTACAGCATTTTATTTCGTAAGTATACTTACGTCGTCATAAGTACGTCGATCCAAATCCCTGCTGAACAATTCCCGTAAATAATTTTCCAAATACTGCACAATGGAATAGACTGCATCAATTCCTCGACAATTTGAATGCTGAGTACAATACGTATGGGTAAGTGAAGCTACACTAAGAGCAATATTCGGAGTAAATGTTTTTTCTTGTAAAAGTTTTAATGCAACTTTCATCATATCCTCATCCGGACTAGCAATAAAAGCCATCGAAATCACCCATTCATTGACTGTACTTTCAGGAATAGGTTCTCTCAAGATAATGTCGCTCATTAAAGCAACAGATGCGGCTGTATTAACAAAAGGTAAAGCATCCAGTAAATGTTTCCTGGAAAAATCAAAAAAATACTTTACGACGCTATAAACACAGAATCGCGTAACCAGATACGGGGCTAACTCACTTCACATTGTCCCAATGACTTCTACTGATTTTGCAGAGATGAAAGTTGTATTATTGAATGAACCGACTAACCCACTAACATTACTTGTATCATTTTTATTTTTTATGGTTTCTTAAGCCCAAGGGGATTCAGCACCTGGTATGACACAATTTCATAAAAAGATTACTAATTTACCAAATAAAACTAGTTTGAACCAAGCAATACCTGTGTTTTATGTTTTATTTCTTAAAAATGAGATCCATCTGCTTCCAAACACCGTGCTACTCTATTTTGAAAATTCCGCATAACTCCAACTAGGAGCTTTAGAGACTGCTCCAATTTCCCAAGGAATGCTAACTTTTAATAATAATAATAATAGTCTTTATTTCTCCATTGCAAAAAAAATATATACAAATAAGAGTGTACAATAAAATCAATGTAGAAAACGTGACAAAAAAAATTAACAAACAAGAAAAGAACAATACAATTGTTGCGAAATAATCGCCTTAAAGCAGTACGGCTACGACTTGCATCGCATCATCCTGTTGAAACCAACTGTGTAATGTTCTAGAATTGGCAATTCTTAAAAAATTTCCAATATATTCACATAACGATTTGAGTTTTAGTGGCTGTTCGATTATTCTCTTTAAAAAGTAAGATCCAACTATACCAATAGCCAGGATGACCCATCAGGCACAGTTAGGCACGTGCCTAACGGCGCCAATGCCGAAGGGAGCCGTTGATGTTCTTTCTGTTTTTCTTTGCCTCTCAAGCCATCGAATTAAAAGGGGCGCGAGTATTGTGCTATTGTGCTTAACGGCGCCAACAATGGTTAATCCAGCCCTGCCAATAACTGACACTCCACACCATACAGTCACTTCTAAATCATGTAGTGGATTCTGAGAAAGTTGCTGAGAAAGTATCGAAAATTTTGTTTGTTGTCGTCACCACTTAAATGGAAGTAAGCTTCATTAGATAATTTATATCATCGTCGTACAGCTTCTACACGATCTAAATTTTGGGATGAAAATTAAATTCGTTTTTAAGAATCCTTAAAACTGCCGAATATATTTTTGTATTTGATGGCATCAGATTTATCTGAGTGACAATGCAGACCATTTTAATATTCTCTGTTGTCCGAATGGTTCGAACGCCACCTGTAAAATTGCCTTTTAGATCAAAATCACTCATCTTTCAAGGAAACGCCTGCTTTACATCCCCTCCGAAGGATGGTATATCCACTACGTAATCCTCGTCTTGAAATTACATAGCTTCCGCGTATACGCTGATATACAAGCCGCTAGAAGGTAGGGCGAGATCGCTGTGTTTCCCAAGATGAATTTCACCCATCCAAGTACTAACCGCGCTGCACGTTGCTTCACTGGAGTATCGAAATACAGCACAGTCAAGGCGCATCTACGCTCGCCCCTAAATCACTCATTTTAAAATCGTTTTTCTACTACGCCTTGCAACATTGAATTCTCGTAGAAAATTTCGTTCGGACGATTGACCTATTATCGTTAACTCGTTGATGAATTTAAAAAACATGTTCAATATAATGAAAACTGCGTGCATTAAGATGACAGACCGACAAATGTCAGATGAATAGTTTCGTCCCGTTATATTGTACATGTGTCATACCATTTGCTGAACCTCGAAGTTACTAATATCATCACATTAGCGTAAATAATTCCCTCCTATTTACAAACAGATGTCGGTTTGCCGTCATAGAGGAAATGTTACAAAGTTCTAAAAAATTAATCAGCCCAAGAACAAAAAATAAAATTTTTGAGTGCCTAAAAAATCCGTCAACACCGTAAACTCAAGTGACTTGATTCATCCAGTGTGATTAAATGTGGAAAATCTGTTTGGGCCCAAAGTTATTGCGAAATTCGTAGACAATGTAATAAGTTTGTTTACAAGTGAAGATTTTTTTCGGCTCCCCTGAAATGAACTATTCTGCTGCTAAGATACTTCACTGTTTAGAAGTGTCCAATCTTCTACAGTTTCTTTAAACTCGCAAAAGCTTAGATAATATTGACTTCACACAGTGGAAGTAGATCAAGAGCCCTCTAATGGATCAGAAAGCAAACGATGTAATAATTGGTTACCTTATTATTTTATCCTCCCATTTCAAAGATCAAAGATCAAATTTTCCACCGGAGGCTAGATATTTAAAAAGATGGCGATAATTATAGCACTTTTCTCAAAAAAATTCTCATAGTTCAAAAAATATGAAACAGAAAACACAAAAGAAACTTGTAGGGCATGAAAATACATCGAAAATCGCGTTAATAAAAAAAATTGTACCGCTTAGACATGCTGTAAAGGAGGCAAAAGAAACATTCTTTAACTAACTGTACAGTTTCCTTTGTTAAACCTTTAGATTTTAGCGCGTTTTGAAGTAGGTCCATCAGGATTCGTAAGGTTGCATTATAATAAATAACACAGCCACACAAAAAAAGATTGGTCTGGCCTGCGGACCAGACCAATGTATCTTTATGTATTTGGACAAGCTGAAACTGAATTCGAAGTCAGAATTGTCAGATTGGCTCGTTTTTCACCCTTCATCCCAAAACAAAAAAAAGTGGTCTATCTGGCGGACCAGTCCAGTGTATCCTTAGACAGACTATTTCTTTTGGGGGGTTCTTGGGAGGGGTGAAAAACGAGCCAATCTGACAATTCTGACTTCTGATTCGGTTCCATCGAGCTCAAATACATAAGTATGCACCGTAGGCCAGACCACTTTTTTTGTTTTGGAGGTGTTTTTTGGGGTTGGGGGGTGAAGAACGACAATTCTGACTTGGAATTCGGTATCAGCGGTTCAAATACATAAGGATGCACTGATTTGGTCAGCAGGCTAGACCACTTCTTTTTGTTTTGTAGTGTTTTTTGGGGTTAGGTGTGAAGAACGAGCGAATCTGACAATTCTGACCTCAGGCCAGGCCACTTTTTTGTGTGGCTGTGAAATTAGTAGCATTGTCAAAAATTGTATTTTATAAAGTTGATGTAATGTTACCGAAAACGTTTGTATACTGGAAATTATTAAGATATGGAAAAATACAAGATCAAATTTGTAGTCCATAAAAAATGCTGAAAAGGTATACTGAAAAGGAAATTGTATCAACCACAGGTATGCTGCAAGGAAAAGCGAATATATTCAGTAGCGCTCGTTTAGTTATTTTTTTAGGATACCGATAGTACAGGAAACTTAATAAAGAGTAGGAAACAAATTTTTGTGGAATGTTTCTTACTGAAAGTATTTTTTAAGTGCTGATATTTGGGACATTTTGCAGTACATGAGAAAATTTGTGTGCAATTAAATCCTAACAAAAATTCTATATTGCACACTTAAACGAAACAAAAATGAAGCATAACGAAAACTATATAAACAACACAAACAACAAAACAAAAGCAATAAAAGTAGAGACTGGTAAAGAAAAAATCGACAATGAAGAGGAAAACAAATTAACATTGGAAGAATTAAATCAATTTTTTGGAAACGTGGGAAATAAAACAGTGGAGTCGCTCGATAAACCTGTACAAGCCTATAGTAATCTCCTAAATAAAATAAATATAGATAATTCTAAATCAATATATCTAGAAGAAGTAGACGAAATAGAAATCAGGGAAGCAGTAAAAGCAATTAAGAAAATATTTGGACTCTCAACGGATATCTTAAAAGAAATAGCCGCTATCATAGCAACACCCCTCACTGTATTAGTAAACAAATGTATCGATGAAGGAGTATTCCCTAGAGAATTAAAACACGCAAAATTAATCCCAGTACACAAAAAAGGGGATATCAACATGGCGAATAATTACAGACCGTCAATACTACCTCTATTATCAAAGGTATTCGAAATCATAAAAAAAATAGGTTTTTAAAATACTTCGAAAAGTCTGCCTACTTTAACCCTCACCAACATGGATATAATAAGGACAAATCTACAATCACAGCACTAAACGAGACAATTCAAAAAATAAAAGAAGCCCTAGAAAACCAAGAAGAAGTTGACATAATATGCTGTGACCTCAGTAAAGCATTCGATATTGTTAACCACAAAATACTAATAGATAAACTTTACTATTATGGCATAAACTTATAAAATCGTTTATTACTAACAGACGACTAGAGCTGGGCAGAGTACCGCACTAAAGTACTTCGAGCACGAGTACCTTTAAAAAGTACTCTTGAAAACTTGAGTACGAGTACTTGTTTTTGAAGTACTCTAAAAAATGAGTACTTTTACAAAATTTGGAGAGTAATGAGTACGAGTACTTCGAAAGATACCAAATTGAAATAGATAATAGACAAAAAAATTAGAATACCACTTACAACATTATCAGTAAATAAAAGTAGATCGGCAGTTTAATTGCATTTTTAATAATAATAATACTAATAAAAGATCTCTATTGGTCATACCAGTAAACAATATAAACCAAATATAACCAAAAGGCCATCGATCGAGGTCCTTCAGCCTTTTCATTACATCATTTAATATTTATTGCAAAAATTAAATATAGTGAAAAGTAAGATCAATTTTAGTGTAAAATAAAGAACATTTCGTAATACAATAGAAAAAAAAAAAGAATATTTCATATTACAATTTAAAGTATAAAGTATATGATGATTGAAAGCAAAAATACAAATAGGAGAATATCAAAAAGAAAGTGTTTAATTAGCTACTTGTAAGGAAATCAAAATTTCTTGAATAGTTCTCTCAGGAAAATGACACCTTTTCATCTGAACTGTTCGTGATCTCAGGAGAGGATTTATAATCTCTGTGAGGACTTCGTGCGAATCTCTGGGAAAGCATATTTAGTCTCTCCTGGATAGGATTGACTTTCAACTTGGTATAAAGATAATTATTAGAAGGCTTGTGGACTGGATTCCTCGGATGGCGCATTTTCGTAATTAGTCTCAAAGCGGAGGTTTCAGCAACTTGGATGTTTTTTGTGATTGATTTACGGCAGTTCAGGTATAAAGTATGTCGATAATCTAAAAGAGGTCGGCAAATGTATTTGTATATTTTGGCTGCATTTTTAATTAATTGTTAATTAAAAAATCAGCAACGCCATAATGACTCAAATGGTTTTTCCGGCTTTTTATTATAAGATCATATCAAAATTTCTGCCACCAGCTCCCTAGCTATAACGTGATACATGAATCACCACCACTTTTTGATTTTTTTTTCAGTTCTTATTTTAAAAATCCGCATTTATTATTACAAATCTGAAGAACAACGAAAGTTAATAAAGCCTAAAGCACCAACTTACCACTCCGTGATGTCTCACACGTCAAACGCTCACTTCTCGCCTGACTAACTGATTGCCCTGCGCACTTGTATGGAAAAAGACAAGCTGAGACTCACCTGTGTTACATGTCAGTACTCATACTCGTTACTCATCAGCTGTGGCCGCCAAAAGTACTCGAATACCTAATAATGTAAAGTACTTGAAAATTTCGAGTACAGAGTGCCATCGAAATAAAAATACTCGCTAGTACTTGTTACTGAGTACTTTGGGTACTCCGTACAGTTACGAGTAAAATTTACTCGAGTACTGCCCAGCTCTGCAGATGACAAACAATATGTTGAAAGGGAAAATTGTCAGGAACCACTGATATGGAGCATGGAATAACCCAACGATCGATATTAGGTAACATAAATGCCTATGGAGCATGTATGTATGCAGACAATACTTCATTTCTAAATGAACCTGTAAACAAAGAAGGAAAAACATCAGAGAAAATTCTAACGGAAGCAAATACTTGGTTTACCAGCAACAAATTATTATTAAATGAAGATAAGACGCAAACAACCACAATTACGACTAAAAGAAACTATAAAATTTCTGGGCATATATGTGAATAAATTGAACTGGAATGCGCATATACAAGAATTAAGTAAAAAACTAAATAAGGCAATATACTCTTTACGGATAATAAAACAAACATCCACACACCTTACAACAAAAACAGCATATTTCAATAACTTTCATAGTGTACGTCATATGGAATCATATTACAGAAAAAGGAAATAAGAGTAATAGGAAATCTCAAATACAGAGAAAGCTGTAAGGAAATCTCCAAAAAACTAAGGATACTTACCATTCCATGTATATATATATGTATTAAACTACCTGAAACACGTTCATGCTAATCCACAGAAGAATAAAAGAAATGCTGATCATCACGAGCACAACACGAGAAATTGAAATGATGTTCAAATACCCCTACATAGAATTAAAAAAACCTAGCAAGGAGTGGACTATTGGGGCAAAGCTGTATATTATAATACCACTAGAAATAAGAAATAGAAATTCAATAGCATTTGCAAACTGGGTAAAGCACAAGCTACTTCAAGGAGCATATTACTCATTACAAGAATTCTTAGAAGATAACTTGTAAGCAAAATTTCCTGTGTCATCTTGTATCTATACGATATTAGATAATAATGAACTGTGAGAGATAACTTTATCATTACTATAGTGGATAGAACGTGTTGTATTTAGATATATTGTCTGTAATGTATATTATTATATCCTATAGTTTAGTATATATATGATATATTGACGTATTCATGTAATAATCTTTTACGTGAATAAATTATTGATTGATTGATATGTATAGACACGGAAGTGCTGAAAATGGGCCCAATGCGCTACCCATTAGAAGCATCCCCAAGAATCACGCTGTGCTGTTGTATAACTATTGTAGGTTATTTCACTTTTACTGTTATTTGTTATTTTATTAAATATATATTGTTATTGTTACTGATTGAATTTAATTTGTCGTTTTCTCTCGAGTAATCCTAATTTTATGTTTTTAGCATATTTTAGGCGTGACAATATGCTCTAATGGATAGATACTTATTTTTCTTTCATCAGCGCAATAACTTTGGTACATTATAGGTAACTTCTAGAACATAGATAATGAACTAGCCTCGTATATGTTTACTGGCAATAAATATGTGTGGACAATATTACTGGCTACGTACTTTCCGTAAGGACACGTTGATCTAGCATGCCCGTATAGCGCTGATATTGAAGGGTATGAAAGCCGCCGTAAGCTGTGAATAAATTTACTAAATAAATCAGAGAGATCAATCTGACTGTTATTTTCATTCCGTTTGCACAATTGTTTGATTAAATCTCTGGATGCCTTCAGCTCGCCTTGTGTTGACTTGGACGGGAGTACATGATCAAAAGTCAATGATGTCCTTCTCGATATTTCAACTTCCTCATTTATTGTTTTAATTTTTTCCTCGTCGAATAGAATCAATTTCTGAATTACAGTGGTGCTGGCACCTGCGTTCTGATTGGAAAAAGGCTGTAAAATGTGGACTTCCTTGCATGTAATTTCATTGTAGATATTGTGATCGATTGACAGAAGGCACTGGCTCGTTGACTTCAGAATGTTCTCCCTCTTGGCGTTCTAGAAATTGAAAAGCATTCTTAATCATAACATAAATAAAGAAGCATTAACAGTATTCTGTTTATCATAAACACGCCTATTCATATTAATTTCAAGGAGGAAAGTCTAAAATGTTCTTTATATACATTTTTAGTACAATGAAAAAAGCGCGTTATTACGGAAATGCTCTGAATGTAATGGATTTTAATGAAACTTTTTGCAACGTACTCTAAAAGTGACCAACCTAAAAGTTTAACCATTAAAAAAAGTGTGCAAATCATTTTTTTTACTCCAAAAAAATCGATATTTTGTTAAGAAATATTTTAAGTTGTGATAACTCAAACAATTTAAATGATAAAATTGCGAAAACATTTATACTGGGGTTTCCGATACTATGGATTACGATTTTGAAATTATAATTTTAAAACACAAAGTGACGGATTCAAAATAGCTGACTTGAAAATCAGGCAAATATCGTAAAAAAAATACATAAAAATCTTGGACTTATCACAATACATACATTAAAATTAGAACGCTACCAACATGGTAAGAAATATAAAGGAAATGTAGAAGCGAAGTTGTAGAGAATTAAATTTTCTACAAACAAGTCGGTGGGAGTGTTGTAGAACCTCCCAGAATTGACCTAGGTCGAAGCCAAAATAAAAATTCGACTAGATACAAAATTCCTTTAAGGACATTTTCAAGAGTCTGAAAGACTTCAGAGCCAAACTAACACAAAAGGACCAAAATGAGTTCATTAAGACATGAGGCACGACTAAGTAAAAAATTTGAAAAAACACCAAATTTTTACGAAATTAATTTCTTTAACTTTTTTATTCCTCCACCAAAGACATTGATCATACAGTCATTATATATCCTGTTCTAAAGACTGACTATAAAATTTTAACTATGTAATATATCAAAAAGGGTAAAATCGACAAATATGGCAAAGGCGTGTAGCCCCTATAAGAAAATATTGACAAAAAATCAGTAAAAGTGCACATTCGTATAAAACAAGTTTGGATTCACCAGCGACTCATAATTTGGACGAGTGCGTTGGATGGTCAATACAAAGTGGTGGCAGGAAAGCCAAATGCAGGGCTTTCCAAATAATAAAGGTATAGTTGTAAAAATCCATTTTGACAAAAAGCCACTCAGAGGCGACTCGTGTCATTTTTCCTATATTGAACCTGCCTGGGGACTAGTACGTCGTAAGACTGGCCGAAAGTTAGCAAACTCATGTATAGTCGAACTCCGTTCTGTGAATGTTAAAATCACGTTAAATAGAACCTTTAAGCTAAATATAAGCGAACCAAAACTTTTTAGTAAAATATTTTTATATTATTTTCAGTCCCTCGAGTTTTCGTTCGGAAGACCGAAACAATTGAGTTAATCGGAATCTAATGATTCCGCAAGTCTGATACTCAGTGTTCTGGTTGCCTTACGGGAGCTTGAGAGGGATTTTTTTATGCGATTCTTCATAGGTGTTGAATCCATTATTAATAGGTAAACAGATACCAATCACGTCAAATTTTAATCCCGTTGGAGAGAAATCTTCGATAGTGATTTTTTAATGCAAAAATAGCAGAAATCCAAAGACGTAGCAACCCTAATTGTCAGTGAATAAATGAAATCACGTCTTGGGAGAACGTCGTCAATGATCTGAGGTAGTGCAGCCCTGACCTATTACTTGTCTATCGATGTATATCTTAGCTCGAACCCACTTGGGAGTGGAAGAACGGTGCAGAACGCGGCTGGCGCCCTTCTAAAAATAAATTGGTGTCGCGTCACCTAGACACACGGTAGTGAGTTCTTCTACAAGAGCATATGCTTATCTTTTATAGATCCTGCAAAGAAAGCACACAAAGTGTGGAATCGTGCCGTTTTATCGGATTCAAACATATATTGTCAAAACAATAGAAGGTACGTATACGCCACCGCTCACCTTTCTAATGCGAAATTTAATTCTCTGCAACTTTGTTCCTTGTTTATTTCACAGCTCTTACCATTTTGGTAGCGTCTTCATTTTAATGTGGGTATTGCTTTTTACTATGAATAATATATTGGCCGCCATACTGAAGCCAGCATTTAGAATTTAGCAAATTTTGAATTTTTCTGTACTGGGACTATAAAGATACTATCAATCTATCATTGTTACATTATGTTTTATATAAGTATATAAAAGTATTGAGTGTAACTATGTACTTAGGACTGTGAATTGTTTGAGTACTTCCTAACGAGATAGAAAATTTAGCATGAAAGCAGGAAGTACCAAAAAAAACTTTCTTAATTCAATATGGCATTCTAAATTTGAATCAACTTATTTATAATTTTTAACGATCCCTGTAGCTGCGTTTCGGACAATAACTCCTGTCATGTTTGGAAATGCAAAAAATGCTGTAAGGAGAAGGTGTCAAAAATGCATAAGAAGACAATTCGAACATTTATTGTAGTTTAGTTTTCCATTTTTGGCAAAATTATTTTATAGTATAAGACGTGTTTTTGTTGTTAATAGTTTTCCATGGCCTATTCACAAATATATTAAATTTTTCGAAAATTAACCACTTTATCTAGAGATAAATATGACATATGATATATTGTTGGATAGCTAATTTAAGTTGTGATCGAATAATGAAATAATTTATAGGGTGTTCCATTTAAAAAACAAAAGTTATTTCTATGTCTCGAAAACTGAGGCATGTATAATTTTCTTCTTATCAGCAACGGATTCTACTCAAAAAAGTGCCTTAAGAATATTTTACTCGATTTTCGATTTGACACTTAACTGAGATATAGAGATCACCCATGTATGCCAATTTTCCAAAAACGCTCTGTAGCTCGGGAGTCGAAAAAGATAGACGATCGCGGTTTGAGCCATTGTTTGTTTCTCGCTTAGTTTCTGAGCTTAGAACACCTATATTGGTTTTTGTCTATCTGCCATAGTTTTAGAGAAAACCCCAAATCCCATCTAATTTGGTCCACCCTGTACGATCCCACGTAGAGAATAAAAAATAATAATTACAAATAATAGACATCTACAGAGCAGACCCTCAGATATAAAATCCTGATATTGAGAAAATTTTATAAATTGTTTTGTAAAAGTTACAGCTGTTGAAAGATTGATAAATCTAGCACATACGATTTTCGATTCAGACTTTTTCCTCGAATTTCGTGAAAACAATAAGTAAATTGTTATTTTCATTAAAAATTTGATACATTTCAAAATACATCATTTACGTTTCAATTTCCTCCCAATAAAATGTTGATATTTTATTCATTAACAACGTCAACGCCATTTGAATTTAACGTGTGAGAGACAAAATTAATTTTTCAAAAGTTGATTTCTTTCAAAGGGGTGTATTTTATAACATAGATTTTTCACTCTATACATCTTGTCATTAGTGTGTCGAGAGTACGATACTATAATATGGGGTCAATTAAGAAAAATATAAGAGTGACAGCTGCTTAACCAAAATAAGCAACTTATTTTATATAGCGTAACTTTATCTATCAATAGTTCATATTTTAAAATTGTTTTCTGCAAAACAAATATATACTTATAACAATTACATAGCAATTTCTATTTTAAAGTGCACTTTGACTGTTGTCATTTAGTTTTGTCAGTCAAACGTTATAATGCTGAAAATGACCAATGAAAAAAATGACAAATATATTTTTTATGCAAAATTTTCTCGTCTTTCTTTTTGTCCTTTTATCATTTTCAAAAAAAAAAATGAAGTAACAAGATTATTTACAAGGAGGCATATTTGTGTGGTTAATTTGCCAAAGAAGACAAATTGCACAAGGGTTAACTCTGTAAACTTTTCAGATTACCATTTCTCCCATTTTGAGAATTACCTCTCTAATTTGGAGCGAGTTCAGAGAATTTTCGAAACAAATACATTGGACTGTTTAGGGTAAAGTAAATTAATATTATTTGAATTAAGCTACCATAATATTTTTTAATTTTTTTTTCTGGTCTAAATTGACTTAATTTCCAATGAGGGTAAATTAAATTGTCACCTCCTTGTTATCACAACCCAACAAGCAAAATTTAAACGTTATACAACTATTTTGTTTTATTGCAATTTTATAAATGTAATAAAATGACAATAAAACACAATTATATAACTATCCAAAAACCAAAATTTGTGTATAAAAGAAATTTTTTAATCCAAAACCTCTCCAATTTAAACTTTTTTACTTTCTTCTACAGATTTGAGCGCATTATATTCAATTACAAATCCAAATGAAGCATGGGAATATTTCTGACAAAACCTTCTATACTGTCTGGATAGAACTTGTCCGTTAACTAAAAGAAAAATTTCTGGTCACCAGTTGCAAAACAGTTGGATTGACTCAAATATTGTAGAAGAGAGTAAAACTCTTAAAAACGTATATTGGCTTAGTAAAAATATCAATACACCTGAAATTAAGGAACAATATAATGTCAGTAAAAAAGCGTACTCAGATAAAATACGTGTACAAAAGCAAACTTATTTTCAAAGTAGGTTAGAGAGTGCACCAAATTCCACAAAAGAGATATGGGATATTGTAAACAGTAACTTATGTAGAACAAAAAAACATGTAGATATCACTGAAATATATTACAACGATAGAGTTATAGACGACACATTTTCAATCTGTGAGACATTCTGTAATTACTTTTCAAATATACCAGAACAATTACCAAGTTCTATCTATAAAAACTTAGAAGATGGCGAATGCACTGTAGGAATGAGCTGTTGCTCCTCACTATTCTTTGATTATATAACTCCAGAAGAAATGGAAATGACATTAAATACTATGCCAAATAAACCTTGCAGTGGATATGATGAAGTTCCTATTAAGGTAATGAAGTATATCTCTAAATATTTAATTCACCTCCTGAGTTACATTTCTAACTTATGCATTAAAATGGGAATCTTTCCTGAACAACTTAAGTTAGCAATAATTATTCCACTCTACAAAAAAGGAGAAAAGCAATTCGTCGAAAACAACAGACCAACCGCCCTTTTATCTTGTTTTCCAAAACTGTCTGAAAAAATTATACACAATAGAATCTATAAATTTATCAGAAGTAATAATCTTTTATCTATACATCAGTACGGTTTTAGATCAGGCCATTCTACAAATTCCGAAACTTTTGAACTAACAAATTACATTTACGAAGCACTTGACCAAAATAAACTAATTCTAACACTATTTTTCGACCTAACGAGAGCGTTTGATTGTGTGAACAGAAGTTTTTTGAAAAAAAAGTTGAATGCATTAGGAGTTAGAGAACCTCTAAATGCACTGATTGACTCTTTTTTATGTAATAGAAAAATAGCTGTCAAACTAGAAGGACAAATATCAAACACCTCCACTTTAAAATATGGAGTTCCTAAGGGGAGCGTACTTTCACCGCTTCTTTTTATTTTGTTCATCAATGACCTTGATTATAATGTAATTAAAGAACTGAACATACTAATGGTTATGTTTGCAGACGACACCACAATTTGTATAACTGCCGATTCCCCAAAAGAACTGCAAACACATTATTATCAATATTTTACGACTGGTGTTACTCCAGTAAATTAATAATAAATACCGAGAAAACAAAATATATTATGTTTCATAAAAAAGAAAAGTAGAAGAGATTACGCTCATCATCAACAACAGTGTGCTAGAGAGAGTCTCAAGTATCAAATTTTTAGGGCTTCACGTGGATGAAAATCTGACGTTTACGAATCATATAGATCAAGTAGTAACTAAACTAAACTCAACTTATTACACAATTAGAAATCTTCAACACATAATGGATCGCAAATATTTATTAAACATTTAATATTTTCTCTTAACCCCTTAGATACATGCAGATTAGTATTTAAGGTACACAACATTTTAACCACTGCTAGTGTTTTTATATATAAATCGGCTCTATTTGTCAAAAACAATTTCCACTATACAAAGACATTCACAATCATCACACTCGTTCTTCAAATGATATACACTTAAAAATAAAATTAGCGACTTCCAAAAAAAAGTGCATTTCATTCCTGCAGTGATATATATAACCATCTTCCTAGAAACATAAAAGAGATAGATAATATTAACGGTTATAAAAAGGCATTACATTCTTTTCTCTGTAAAAGTTGTTTATACAGTTTAAAGGAGTTTTATGATTACGAAAATCCCACTCTCGATTCTTGAATTTATTTTAACTTTTTTTTTTTTTTAACTGTTTAACGTCGGCCTGTTTCCGCTACCAGGGCCTATCACCGACGCCAGGAGACGAGCTACCCCCAACCTGGAAATTTTGCCGAACCTCTTCCCTTAAGAAGAGTAGGGATCTTTTACTTGCCTAACATTTAATAGACAAGGGACCGCCTGCTTTACATCCCCTCCGAAGGATGGTATATCCACTACGTAATCCTCGTCTGAAATTACGTAACTTCCGAGTATACACTGATATATAAGCCTCTAGAAGGTGGAACGAGAACGCTGTATTTCCCAAGATGGGAGCCCATCCAAGTACTAACCGCGCTCGACGTTGCTTCAACGGAATATCGACTGATATTCACATTGAAGTCGCCTCTACGCTCGCCCCTATTTTAACTTTGTACATAGCATTCTTTATGCATTTAGATAATTAAAAAAATATTATTCTTGTTTTTTAAATGTTATATATCTGTTTTTATACTTTTTGTGCAAATATTTTATCGTTTATATTTATTTTTTATTTATATTTTATACTGGCTACCCATAACTTAAAAACTATAATGATTCTTATTTTACTAATATTCTTCCTTTGACTTGTACCATATCATTGTATGATATTATGGACAATAAAAATTATTATTATATTATTATATTGTTGTAGAAACGACAATTATAAAACAAATTCGTTTATTGGGAAGCCTTTAAATAACTAACTTAATCCCAGAACTTTATTTTTATCTTAAATCAACTGAACTGTTCCGTTTTAGTTTTTGTTTTCAAATTAACAATCTATACACTCGATAAGTGATTAAACGCTTTTTGTCTCACTTTAAATCGGTTCTGGGCACGAACTATATATTTTTGTGCCAAAATAACTGATATATCGCCGAAATTACTGATTTGTCACCAAATTATTATCAACGTTTTATTCTGTTGCGGTCATCATCCATAGTAGCAAGTGTTGTTAAGGAAAATATCGTATAACAAACAAAGCCAGTTTTTTATATTCGGCATAGTTACTTGAAATTTAAAAATTAAATTATTTAATAAAAGTCTAACAAACCAAAAGTGAAACATGCGTATGTACATCAAGTTTGAATTATTATATTTTCCAATTAGAGGTTAATCATATATAGTTTTTTTAAGCTTTGTGGTTCAATTGACCATGCGGAAGCAATATTTAAAATAAACAATATTTACCGATTGAAAGTTTGGAATTGTTGTGGACTGTATTACTGAATGCAATTTTGATCTGCCCTGGCATAAGTCTAAGTCCTTATTTTTTTCTATTATCAAGCTTGTCTCCTTGGCTCCTACGACAGTATAACGTGTAGGACAATTTCCTCTAACATCCTCCTCGTCGCCGGAATGGTCTAGATCGAATCGCTGCATGGTATTATGCAGCATGGATAAGACACCTCTCTTGAAATTTAAAACCCAGCTTCTTTCTTCTTCTTGTGGACATAATTCCGAAATAATACCATCTTTAAAGGAGAACCTCAAGGAATATTCGCTTATCATGTCGCCAAATAGTTGACTATTAGCATGTTCTGGACTTTCTGAGCCATCTCTGGGGATGTTTTCACTTAATTTAATGTCCGATAGGGTCAAGAGGCCATCGCAAGGTGTTAGGAAACTCAATCCTGCAGTCCCTTCCACGTATAGGCTAGATTCGTTCTTGCTTGTGCCGTTAAACAGCGACCTTACTTCTACTGAATACTTGTAATTTTGTTGAGTGCCTGGTCCGTATTTGAATTTTCCGGTACCTGAAACACACTTTACTATAATTTGGAATTCCCAATATGGGCAAATTTGTATTCAAGAGGGAAATATAAACGCATTAACAATTCAAAGATATTTACTCGGAGTTTAGAAAGGACAAAGCAAACATTGCGAGTTTAATGGCCCTAAAATACAGAGACCTTTTAATACTATTTACCTTTTGTCTCAAGCATTAGTACCTATAAATCAAACTCAACAGCATATTTTTTTGCTTGATTATGAACTTTATTCGCAAACATTTAAAAAGGCAAATATTTTTTGTTGTTTCTTAAAATATATTTCCTAAGTACCCACGGACGATGTCCGTGGGCAACAGATTATTAGTTGTCTTTTATTTTTATCTCTTCATAATAATATTTTGTTTTAAAACATAGGTTTCTCGGCCGCATACATTTATACAGTTCTGTTTTGCAAAATTCCAAATATAATTAAATTGTTCGTAAAACTCTTATACTCTTTGCAAATACGAAGACAAACATTACATTACATATTACATTTGATCTTCCCATTTCTAAAACAGTAAATGTCGCCCTTAGAGAAGAATTTCTATGTCATTGTATTAGTAAATGAATTCTAAAATACTTTCAAAATGCCCGTCTGTCTATCCGTCCGTCGCGTTTCTTGTAAGCATGACAACTTAAAAAGAAAAGTCTAATTGTATTGAAATTTTGGCAGTAAGTTAATGTTAACTAGAGAAATTAATACAAATCCTGTAAAATGTTATTTTCTATCATTGTATATTTAAATTTATTACTAATAAGCACTTCATAATAATATAATATCAAAACGTCGATATGCTTTTCGATATAGATAGATTATATTAGAAGTTTAAGATTAGTATATAAATTAATGAAGAGTGATGGTGTAGTGGTTACACTCGTAATCGAATGGTTCAAGACTTAAATACAGTTGGATGTAGTTAGTTCTTTTCTAGATTGACCAATATTTGGCCTACTAAATTGGCATTAAAAAATTAAAAATGTCTGAATCTAAGATTATTTACAAATAGCTGTAAACAGCATCCTATAGAATGTGCAACAATTTATAAAAAGTTCAAATGTACCACCAGTGAGGGAGTGTCACTATTGGGGATTGAAGATAAGGTAAAGCAGTGGAGGGAATATATGCAAAAATTATTTAGACGAAGAAAATCTAGTACTAACTAATTGCAGTACCGGACCAACAATAACTCATATGCAGTTTTCTCAAAAACTGTTATTTTTAGTTTTAACGAAGAAAGTTACGTCCATTATTTATCTTCATATCTTCTCAATATAGCTGTTATCTATTTCGAAAGATAAAAAGTTTCCGCTTGCTATATTTATTCCTGCAAATTCATTTATTTCATTTACACGACCATATTTTCTATTATTAAAATTTAACCTGCATATTGATACATCTTGTTAACAAATATGTAGCGATAACATGGTAAAGATTTGAAACCAATTCGTTGCTCCATTTTTGAGCTAGAGCGAGTTAAAAGAAGAATTTTTATTTATCCAGTGTATACACATATACACACATATGTAAAAGGGATTTTAGGCTTTAATTTAGAATTAGGAAAAAAACAATTTTTGAGTTGGCAACGGTCATACCACATTTTTAATTAAAAAACGTGGTTGCGGCTCTTAACCCTTTGTGGCTTGATAAAAAACGACAAGAGATACGATTATAGCCCTTATGAACCTTATGATTATCATTAATTTATGTAAGAATATCTACTCCTAAAAACTTTGGGACTTATTATCTGAGTTGGAAATAATTTCCGTGGTGAAGGTATTGTCTACCAGTTCTACTGATATCGTTATCCAATTTTTTTTTCCAATGGCCAATTTGCGATTAAAATATGTTTTATTCGGGGATCTTCAATGCTGCCATGCTGCGTACCTCTACACATGGGACACTGGGACATCATCTTCTACCAAATACACGAAATCAAACAATTCTTGACAAACGAGTCTCAACATTATCTCAGATAATGAAAAAGAAAAATAAAAAGATCATACATTTTTTTCTCACAAAATTCACCTGATTTCATTATTTCATTAATTCATTGTTTGTCAAAGTTCATTTTTGCGTACATAAGGTGGTTCCACAGGGAAACCACTAGTACACAAAGGGTTAAAAAAATTAAGTCTGTCATAGTAAAAAACATGTTTTAACTGACAGATCAATTTTTTATGCATATAAAAGAGATATCAAACTTAATTTCAGAAAAATATTAAGATGGTGTTTTGATGCGGCCACCATAGAAGCTTATTTAAAAAAAGAAAAAAAAACCGTTGGCATGGTACTTAAAAATGAAGACTGACATAGTAAAAAACATTTTTTCTGTGAGAGACCAATTTTTATACATAGACGAGATCTTAAACTTCAGTTAAAAAAGGAGGTGTTATGAGATGCCAGGGGATGAACCTGACATCTATCTCATGCATTGATGCTGCGCATTCAAAATTAAGTCTGACAAGACAAGGAGATCTCAAACTTCAATTTAAAACAATAACCAAGTGTTATGAAGTATACTTTCATGAAAAAACTTATTTATAACAAATTGTGCCTGAGACTATCACGATTCCGATCCATAAGATTCTCCAAACATAACAAGTGTGGTATATCATTGTGCTTAAATTAAATTTAAAAAATGGCAAATACCCTTAATACATTGTACTTTAGAGTAGTGCTGCGGCAAAGTGGCTTTGGATTAACCTAACCTAAAAATTATTCCTCGTTTTCCTCCTTGGTCGAGAATCACAAACAAACGAAGTAGTGTTCATGTATATTGGGTACCAAATTTATTTTTATGGGATCATAATGCAACATAGGCCATATTATGGGTATCAGATGAAAGGGCTTGGCGAGTAAAATACAATAAGCTATGTAGCGTAGATATATATACAGGGTGTTTCATCTAAAACGCACATACCCACTTCTTCGTAAGTTAGAGGTTTGAAATTTTGCATACGCCTGTAAGTCAGGTGACAATACAGCATAGGCTTTATTACATCACCAAAAATTCAAAATGGCGTCTGTCGCCAAAATGGCGGATTACTTTTTTCTTTATAATCTCCTTAATGTGGGTATCAGATGAAAGGGCTTGGCGAGTAAAATACAATAAGATATGTAGCGTTGGTATATATACAGGGTGTTTCATCTAAAATGCACATACCCACTTCTTGGTAAGTTGCAGGTTTGAAATATTGCATACGCCTGTAAGTCAGGTGACAATGCAACATAAGCTATATTACATCATAAAAAATTCGAAATGGCGTCTGTCGCCAAAATGACGGACTACTTTTTTCTTTATAATCTGCTTGGTATTGGTAAAACTCTAAGTTTACTTAAGAGTCAAAAGTTACAAAATAAAATTAATACTTTAAAAAACTAAAAAAACACGGTTTTATTGTTGACATGATGGGCCAATTCTGATGCCAGATTCGGATTCCGCGCGAAAAATTACTTCAGAAATGACCCTCAGCTGCCCAATAACATTTCCCCTTATTCGCAGATAAAGTTAGGGTTAAAACTTTTAGGTTTATGACTGTTATTTAATACATACAATTCTTCACTTATAGGTTATATTAGGTTTAAAGCTGTTAATTAGGTTAGTCTGAATTCATAGGAATAAAATCATGTGGATAAAAAACTATCCTTATTTTTACCTGTGTGGATGAAGTAAAAAAAAAAAATTTGGTTCTTGTACACATACTAACTAAATCACAATTTTTTTCAGCCCCTTTTATAATAGGGTGGGAGTAGTAATCGGGGTGGCTAATGCCAACATTTTTTTGAGGCATTAGCTTCTCTTGTATATACTAAATACCAATTTTATGGACTCTTACCTGCTTGATTTACCTATTTATTCCCATTTACCCCAATTTACCCCCCCAGCCCTTCAACGGAATAACATGAAAATATTAGTTTAGAGTTTCATATCTCATTAAAATATATAGGAGTACCAAATTTTAAGTCAATATCTTAAACGGGTCCAGAGTAATCGTGCGCACAAAAAAAGTTACAGACAGACAGACATTTTTTTTGCTCAAACTTAAAATCTCGACGTTTCATGACATTCTAAGCCTATTTGAATAATAAAAAGTTTTAAAAAATTTTTGTCGTTTCTATACTCCCAACTGGATGTGGAAGTAATATCTGCGATTTTTAGGTTAGGTTAACCCAAAGCCACTTTGCCGCAGCACTACTCTATAGTACAATGTCTTAGGGGTATTTGCCATTTTTTTGTTTAATTTTATTGAAATCTCTACTGTCGGCAGATTTTTGTCCAAAAAGGGCATATTTTCCCCACTGTGTGACGTGGGAATGCGATTTCAAGCAATGCTCGTATTACAAAAGCCTTTTTCTCACTTAATATGCATTTTATAAAAAAACGCTTCAAATACAGTACTTGCTTATGTAGTTATTTTGAAAAATGGAAAAGTTACCTCAATCATCGCTTTTTCGCTGTAATTTACCCAACAATGGCAGCTCTATTATTAATACTTACTTGGGTATTAGGTATTTACTTTTCAGTCATATCAAAACAAATATGGTTCTTGCATGCACCTTTGGAGAACGTTTGATTATTGTATTAATAAAATATAAAGTTTTTACGACAAGTGACAGATACAGAGGAATGGAAATATGAAAATGTGAAAATAGTACTTTTCGAAAAAAAGATAAAAACCGCTGCCCAAGGAATCACTAGTTCCACATCCAGATTTTCCATCCAAGTCTCTCACAACGAAATCATTTTATATGTGGAAATAATTATTTATGGAACCTTAATAATGTCATATCTGAAATTGCCTACCCTAAAAACCCATAAAACGATATCCCACATCGGTAGTGGGGTGGGAGTGGTGATAGGGGGGTGGTAGTGGGGTGGCTGAAGTCAAAGAATATTTTGAGGTTTTTGGTTCTTGTACACGCACTAAATCACATTTTTTTTTTCACCCCCTTTAATAATCGGGTGAAGGTGGTTATGCCAAAAATTTTTTTAAGACCTTATAGCTTCTCTTGTATATATTAAATACCAATTTTATGGACTCATACCTGCTTGATTTATCTATTTATCACCATTTACCCCAATTTACCAACTCTTCAACGGAATAACATGAAAATATAATCTAGTTCCAGATCATGTTAAAATACATATGTGTACTAAAATTCAAGTCAATATCTTAAACGGTTCCAGAGTAATCGTGCGCACAAAAAAGTTAGACAGACAGGCAGACCGACAGACGGAAAAAAATTTTTTCGCTCAAACTTAAAATTTCGACGTTTCATGACACTCTAAGCCTATTTGAACAATAAAAATTTTCAAATTTTTTTAGTCGTTATACCACTGGATGTGAAAGTAAAAAAGTACATTTTTTTCCAATTTCTCAATTGCAAATCAAATCGCGATCGATGTAAAAACATCTCACAATACCTAGTGAGATGTATTTACATATTAATCAATCAACTGCCTGTTTTTGTATGTTCGAGTATTGTATAGCATGTATCAAATTCAGGGGTTTCGTTCTTCAGCTATAAACAGTAAACAGTATCAGCAGTTGCGAAATTCCACAAGTTAGTGATTTTAACACGTTTCCAACGAAGTTGGTATGTGATCGGTAGTATATAGGTAAGGCATAGCCACGATGTAAATGGGTTTGGGTTTAACAGTAATACCTATTTCGAATAAAATTCTTTCAGATTTCAAAACCAAATTATAGCTAAACTGTGAAAATGCTGCTTGGTAATTTATTTCTAAAAATTGGTACACCTACACGATGCGAAAATATGTAATGTAATCTCTATTACCGACATACCGACTTTAGGTAACAAGTAATGAAGTATCTTGTTGCCAAAGTTTATTTAGTTCCTGCCAGTGAGATTGCTGTAGTGGTGAAATACAAATATACGCACACAACTGATAGACCCACTAGTTATTTAGCAAACGAAAAAAAACTGCACAGAATACCTACTATTAAAATCAGATATAAGGTATATTCTTCACAAGTTGTAATAACAGAAAATGATTCAAAAAGTGTTGTTGCCTCTGACGTGTGGTATTCTTTCCATAATCTACTGTAAGTACTCTTCCGCTGAATATAATTACATTAAATACTTACATTTATTCATTTACTTTAGGTGTTTCCAATACATATATCTTTCCATATATGTCGCCAGAAACATATGAAAAATTCAAACTTCCCAATGAAATATGTCTTAACCTCATTTCGTTCTATTACATATATTTTTTTTCGAGAGCTATTATAGCTATGTTAAGAGACGATGATAATAGACGTATTGTACCAAGAAACTTTTGGTGAACAACCTATTTTTATACTCATTTGATATGTGTTCATACTAATTTCCCCATTTTGTTGTGATAATTAGTAGCTCTTAATGTACTGACTGATAATAAAAATGTCAATTTTATAACACAACCCGTTGTTTTTTGTCCATATACCTCCTATAGACTAATTGGTAAATACTGGTACATATTTCAAATGCATATTTCAGTGATTAAATGAAGACAAAATATTCTTCACAAAATTATTGCTATTTAAATAAAAAAGAGGGCGGGAAACTCGAATTCTTTGTAATACCATGAGAATTATTTTAGACATCATTATTATTATTACAAACAACTCCGTAATAATACCTTAACATAAATAACATCAAGACGAATGCGTAGGTATCTAAATAATATAAATGTAGGCAGGTAAATATGTATGAAGAAAAACACTAAAAAAGTGCAATGAGAAAAAATGTCGGTATGTAAAATTCCGTCTTCTATTATAGGCAATGCATCTGATATTAAGAATCATTTTACCTCTGCATTTTATGAATAAGCAATACACTCATTAACCATTACAATAATAATTCTCACATTAAAGCATTCTGTCTTCGGTCTGTCTGTAATTTCTTTTGTGCGCACAATGTGAGGTGAGGTATGGTACCGGTTTCAGTGAGTGGACCTCGATCGGCGAAGTTAAGCACGCCGGGCCGAGTCCATCACTTGGACTGGTGACCGTATCTCATCTCGCCGTCCTGGTTAAGTGGTAGAGTAGCATTAGCTAAACTTCGCCAGGACGTTAATATAAATAAAGGCATTAAAAAAAAAAATTACTCTGGAACCGTTTAAAATATTGACTTGAAATTCAGTACACATATGTATTTTGTAACGAGATCTGGAACTAGATTACATTTTGATCTTATTCCGTTGAAGGGATGGGGGTAAATTCGTAAATCAAGCAAATAAGAGTCCATAAAATTGATATTTGGTATATAGGTATAAAAGAAGCTATGGTCTTGGAAAATTTTTTGACATTAGCCACCCACATTACCACCCGCACCCCACTATTAAAGTGGGTGAAAGAAATAAAATTGTGATTTAGTGTGTGTACAAGAACCAAAGGCCTTTTTTTTACTCCTTTCAAATCCAATACAACCCCCCTTCCACCACCCTCACCCCCACTACCAATTCATATCGTTTTGTGGGTTTTTGGGGTAGAAAATCGGATGTGGAAGTAGTAATTCCCTGGGCAGCGGTTTTTCATATTATTGTGTTAGTCATACAATTCTTAACAATTTTCAAAAATGTCCATTTGTCTGTCCGTCCGTCTGAATGTCCCTCTGCCTGGCCCCGTCCGTCACGTTGTTTGTAAGCTTAACAAACTAAAACCAATTATATTGAAATTTGGACAAGTTAGCTAGAGGAAAGTCCCTACTGTTTTTGAAAACAATCTATGAGTAAATGTAAAAGTTATGAAACATTTTACGAAAAACATGCACAGGCCTTTGACATAATTCTACACATACAAAAATACTACATATTATACTGACAAACGTTTCGTTGGTCAAGATCGCATCGTCGGGAAATGATTGAAATTATTTAATTTTCATATATATTTTCACTTTTACGATTTTAACGGCATTAACATGCTAATATTATATATAGTCTTTTATTTGATCTAATATTGGAACATTCGTCAATTATATGGCCTCGTAATTAAAACATACATATACGAAACAAAGATAATTCATTTCTTAAAGATTGATGATAAGAAAGATTGTGTCTATGCTGTTATTGGTTTTCGTCAGCAGGGGCGGATTGGCATAGGTTAAGCAGCCCCGGGATTTAAATCGTCTTTTGTTATTGCTCCACAAAAACTGTTTGGTAAAGAATATAAAATTTTGTGATTGGTCCTAGCCCGTGGGTAATGAATTCTTACTCACTGCCGTGGTTAGTGTCCAGCAAAGTATGTATAATAAACGAATTATTCAATAGTTTGGTTAATAGAAGAATAGAATTGGTCTCAATAGAATCGACTTTGATTATAACTTTTATAAATTGCTATTGAAAATTGTCATATTATGTCTCCGTAAATTGGCCTGTACGTACTTGTATACGTTCGCATACTTTGCAGGTTGCAGTTCTTAATATACCTATTGAATTTTTTTACGATTAACAATTATTTTTTCGTTTAACTCGGAAACGGAACAATGAATTGACCCCAAATTTTCGCGGTTTTAATGTTGTAGAACCTCCCAGAATCGATCTAAGTCGGAGGCAAAATGAAAATTTAATGGCATTTTCGATCGTAACATACTAGTGGGCCATAAACTAGCACAAAAGACTGATATGAGTTCGTTAAGACATAAGGCACACCGGGTGAAAATTCGAAAAAACACCGAATTTTCACTTAAGAAAATATGTTTTGGTCCAGGCCATGAGAATGAAAGTATATTGTGGTCATGGAAAAATAAACAATATAGGTACTTTAACGAAATTATTTTTCACTTTTAATTTCTCCATAAAAGACAATGAAAATAAAGATCATTATCGGTATCATTCAAAAGAATGAATATAAAATTTTAACGATGTAACGTATCAAAAAGAGCGAAATCGGCAAATGTGACGAAGGCGCGTAGCATCTATAAGCAAATATTGGCAGAAAATAGTAAAAACGGACAAGGCCGGTTTCTCACATAAAACAAGTATGGAATCACCCAACCACTCATAATTTGGACGAGTACGTTCGATGATCAATACAAAGCGATAGTAGAAAAACCAGTTGCAAGGCTTTCCAAATAATAAAGTTATAGAGAAAACCACCTTGTGCATAAAAAGGCAAAAATCCGTTTTGCCAAAAAGTCGCTCGAAGGCGAAGCGGTGTCATTTCACGATATTGAACCTGCATGGGGATTAGTAAGTCGTGGAACTGACCGAACGCTATCAAACTCATGTATTAGTAGAACTCCGGTCTTGTGAATGATGTAATCACAATCGAGACCCTTAAAGCCCACCGCCGACCGTCGATCCCGACGGCGAATAGGGCTAGTGCGACGATCTCGGCAAATCGCTACCGCCTAGTAAAGTCACATTGTTTTGAGCCTTTCGAATCTCGGAACTCCAAGAGATATCGTTGCCACCTTGTACTAGAAAGGATACGACCTTAGAGGCGTTCAGGCATGATCCCATGAATGGTAGCTTCGCACCACCGCCCGCTCGAGCGAGTGCATGAACCGAATGTCCGAACCTGCGGTTCCTCTCGTACTGAGCAGGATACTATCACAATGATGAGTCATCAGTAGGGTAAAACTAACCTGTCTCACGAGGCTACGGTCTAAACCCTAGCTCACGTTCCCTAATAGGGATTTTTTTATGCGCAAATTTCAGAAATCTTTAGGCGGAAAATCCACTATTACTGAATAAATAAGTAAAATCCCGTCAGAGGGAAAGACCAAATTGCAAATCTTATAAGAGGGAACGTTGTTAATAATCTACGGTAGTGCAGCCTTAGCCTATTACTTATTCAATCGAGTTATATCTTATCTCGAATCCGCCTGGGAGTGGAACAACGGGGCGGAACGCGACTGGCGCCCTTAATAAATAAATTGGTGTCGCGTCACTCAGACGCACGGTAGTGAGTTCTTCTACATTAACACTACGTATTTGTGAACAAAATGTGTTAATATGAAGGTAGAATTTTATTATGTGTAGAAAATATGATTTTTTTTCTGAGGCTATGTTGATTAAATGTGAAACTTTGCAGAGGTAAGTACAGCAAGAGGGTAGTATTTTTATCTTTCGAAATAGATACCAAATATGTTGGAAATAAATAAAGATAAAAGACGGAGAAAATTTTCTCTAGGATTAGTAATTTTCGAGAATATCGCATGTCAGTTTAAGGTTTCCTATTTGGTGATCGGTACTGCAATGAATTGCTACTAGATTTCCCACTACATGCGCGAATATGTTGTGTGTTTTGACTGGTTTATATTAGGCGAATTGTAGACTGCTTGAAAATAAGCAGACATAATGAGACTCGAATACTTTATTTGCCGGATTTTGTCAAATTACAGTTACAAGAAACTCCTATACCTAGGCATTTCATGAAATACCTGAATTGGCACATACAATAAATAAATCAGGGTCGTGCTAAAGGCCTGTGCGAGCGTGCAGCCATACATATTGGCCGATTTCTTAGGGACGGCCAAATCACGTTGTTTTTTTCCTTATGAGTTGCGATGCCAGAAACCTCGTCATACTGAAGCTTAAGCTTATTGTACCCCATAGTCTCGTTATCTCGTTTCTCTGAAAAAGGAGAGTGTACGGTCAATGGGAGCTCTGGCTATTTCTTCCGGGATCACAGTTGGTCCCCCGAAGTATGAAAACCTCCCAGCCTCCAAGGCTGGGCATTCACATAGTATGTGTTGAGGAGTTTCCTCATCCTCACCACACATCCTGAATTTCTGGATCATCCTTTACACTTATGTTGGTTAGGTGTCTATTCAGTGTGCAGTGTCCTGTTAGATTCCCACTGCACATCTCAGCTGTTTTCTGCTCAGCTTCAGCAATTCGTTAGTCTTTCTTTTGGATGGCCCGGCAGTGATGAACATACGTGACTGTCTCTCATCCCCGGCGCCCCGGTCCAATACAAGTTATGTTTCTGACTCAATAGTTCCTTTTCCATTCCTCTTCACCTACTTAAATATGAACGTTAATTCATTATCACCGCTTGAGCTCTAACACGCCAAAACAATGTCAAAATATAAATATAGATTTAGTATGTTCTGAGCTATGCATTGTGCAAGTGTGCAGCTGTGCCTGTGTGATTTGTAAATGCAAATTTTATCATGCACAGGGCGGCCGAACGTCTAGGTACGGGCGTACGGCCCTGAAATAAATAAATATTGAAGACTGTCAAAAACTTATTAAAGAAATATATGCCTACATCAAAGAAACACTCGGTGACGTCATCACGCTACTCCTCATATTCTATCACCGACATGACAAATTTCCTGTATTGTCGACTTGTAATCTTGTAAAGCAAGAAGCTAACAAGCATTTGGTGGAAGAAGGTTACTAACTTCCTTAAAGTTCGTAGGTGCGGTACAGATATACTCACACAAGTGATTAGCAATTTATCAACTAGGTAAGAAACTATGAAGAATGTTACTGATATTGGAATTAAACTGTTTTATTTTATATTTTCAGGACACCGAGTTGTTAAGATGATAGGACCAATAATACGAGCAATACGATCTTTTATGGACAAAGTGTATCCTCCGATGTCCGCCGTCTACTTCATATTCTACTGTAAGTGTTTTATGAATGCATATAACTTAATTATAATTAATAGTGGAGTAGAACTAAAGTTTGTGTGTAAAGTGTAGCAAAAAGTTTTGTTTTTTTTTTCGGTTTTTCTTAAATATCTCTGGTTGTGTAGATCGTATCGCAATGGAGAAAAAATAAATTGTTAATTATAAAATTACGAAAAAACTAGATCTGTCCGAACCTCTTTGATCAATTTTAAAAATTGCAACAAATAAAAACAATTGAGAGAGCCTATCTTTAAACAATAATGGATATATTTTAATGAAACGCCTAAAAAACAACAGCAAAGTTGAAAATTGAATCGTCAATTGTTTAAGTGCATAAAGTCGTACAACAAAATGTTTCTTTGAGATTGTAGTTTTTTTATGTTCTTTTCAATGATATTAACATTTAAAAAAAATTAAACCTTTTTTTTTTAATTTGTTACATTTTTTTTATAAACAAATACATTTTCCTCATTTAACATTCTGTCCGAAAATAAAAATTATTAGTATGTAGGTATAAAAAGTATGTATAAAAAAGAAACGGTATGAAAAAAAAACAGTTTTTTTTGCGCTAATTGGGAGCCGAGATATGACATTTATAAACAAAAATAAATGACAAAGTGACTTGAAATTTGCAGTGAACATTTTGTAATGTTTAAACTCCTCGCTGACCGTGTTATATTTTTTAAATTAAGTAAATTGTTGGAAAATTATGGAGCTGAAGTTACCTAGTAGCAATAGCAGTGAATAAAACAGCAGTAAAAAAAAATATAATGTTAAGGTTGCTAGCAGAGAGTAACAGTGTTTTTTTATGTTTACCTATATTTACTTGTCCGGTTTCCGTTATTGGGGTTCTTCCCGATCAGCCAGAAATTTGGCGTGGGGGTAGTGTGTACGTACCTTCCTCACCCCCAGAAAATTCAAAAATTTCTAAAATTCAAAATGGCGGCTGAATTAAAATGAAAACTCTACAGAAACGGTAAGAGCCGTGAAAAAAACTATAGGAACAAAGTTATAGAGAAATAAATTTCACATAAAGAAGTAAGCGACGGCATATACAGTGTTCCCTCGGAATATTGTGCAAAAACGGCTAACTTTATAAAAAACTTTCCTAACAAAACTTTTAATGTTACTACAACGTAAAATTAATTTCAATTATTTAAGGTGTCACAAAGACGAGTTAGAAAAGAAAGTTTTTTTTTTTTAATGGAACAACCCATATTTTTTTGGCGCCAGTTAAACCTCCAAGGTTTCTATATTACACGCTAAAATATTAATATTAAAATTAATTTCAATATTTAAGGTGTCACAAAGACGAGTTAAACAAGAAAGTATTTTTTTTTAATGGAACAACCCATATTTTTTTGGCGCCAGTTAAACCTCCAAGGTTTCTGTATTACACGCTAAAATATTTTGCCACTCGAATGCAGCGTTGCCAAGTTATGATTTTCTCCTTTTTTTTTGACAATTTACAAAATTTTTTTGACTGCCATATCTTTACGATTTATTAATTGATTTTTCTAAAAATCTGGAATGTTATTTCATAATGACGTATTTACTGAAAAACCTTTTGAAAATAAATTATTATTATACCGGGTGTCCAATATATTTGTTTACATTTCTTGATATTTAATTATTATTTTTCTCGATTTTTTTAAATGATTTTCTTAACTTAATATATTTCGTCGTCTCGTTTTCTTTTCATATGCAACATTTTCAGTATGTTCAAAATATTCTTTCAAATTTTCTAGAGACCTCACACCAGAACATCTTCTATAGGGATATTTTTGAGGATACACTCTTGATTCCAATAAACAATTTTCATCACATTCACCAATAACATACACCATAGATATCAAATCTTGTTGACAATATGAATTATAATTCATATTTTTAAATATTACTTAACAATATTAATTCAACTTAATCACGATAATCTTAAACACCTTACAGAAATGCCATAAAATGAAAAACAAACGGAAAACAAAAGACCAAAGCCATACTAGATTTTAATGCTAAAATAAAGAACACCTCAATTTACGCAAAAATGATTTGAAATACTCATACCTCAAAAACAGTTTGAAGTAAAAATAAAGTGTATATTAAAATATGGGGAATTGTATGCTTTATTCATCCATGTAAACAAAATATAGGCATTTTATTTAAAAACATTGAGAAAAATAATAATTAAATAGCAAGAAATGTAAACAAATATTTTGAATACCCGGTCTAATAATAATTTTTTTCAAAAATGTTTTTCAGTAAATACATCATTATCAAATGACATCCTGCATTTTCAGAAAAAACAATTAATAAATCGCTGAGATATGACAGTCAAAAAATGTTTGTAAATTGACAAAAAAAAAAGAGGAAAAATCGTAACTTGGCAACGCTATATCTGATTGGCAAAATATTTTAGGGTGTAATACAGGACCCTTAGAGGCTTAACTGGCGTCAAAAAATGGTGTTCTATTTAAGAATATTATACTTTCTTATGTAACTCGTTTTTGTGACACCTTGTATAATTTAAAATAATTTTATGTTGTAGTAGAAATGAAACATTAGAAGTTTTGTTAAGAAAGTTTTTTTTATAAAGTTAGCTGTTTCTGCACAATCTTCCGAGGGAACACTAACTGGACATCCTGTATGTATCTTTCATTATTTTGTAAATAAGCGGATGAATCTGCACAATGCTGCAATTTGCACGCTTTCTATGCACATACTGTGAAATATAGGCATATATTCTCAGTGGTCTTTTTGTAGAAAATTTATTTCTCTACAACTTACTTCTTCACATTTTTATTATCTCTTACCATTTTGGCAGCGTTTTCATTTCTAATAGGTAGTCCGTTCCATATACAGTGTGTCCCACTTTTCACGGTAACACCTTTGTAGCTCAATTATTAGTCACCCAATTTTAACCAAGTTTGGGTATCAAAGAACTTTATTATACCTTTTTTAAGTAAAACAAAACTTATTTCAGTTATTGGCGTGCATTTTTATTATGAAAAAAAGGGTCGATTTTTCGAGATATTATATTAGGCATTTTTTTGTTGAAAAACTAATGCAATATTATTCATCATCGTGCTGTAGAACCGCAACATTTTGATTTTTGGTTTTTGAATCACGGCCCACTTAAAATTACCTATTTTAAACATTAAATAATCAATAAATTGGTAACGAATTTTTTTTCGAAAAAAGTCATTCTTTATTTTTTCTTTAAATTCGTTTTTTCTGCCACCCCATATCATCGATACTTTCAAATTCGGTAATCCTTAATGACCGAATAATTTACAGGTCTAATGACCCAAAATTTTTCAATGAAAATTCTTGGCCCTCGAAATTTGAAAGTTTCAATATGGGATAGTAAAAAAAGTGAATTTAAAGAGAAAATGAAGAATGACTTTTTTTTGAAAAATATTTCGTTACCAATTTATTGATTATTTAATGTTTAAAATAGGTAATTTAAGTGGGCCGTAATTCAATAACCAAAAATCAAAATGTTGTTAAATTCTGGATATAGCGGTTCTACAGCATGCTTATCAATAATATTGCATTAGTTTTTCAACAAAAAAATGCCTAATATAATTTCTCGAAAAATCATCCCTTTTTTTCATAATAAAAATGCACGCCAATGACTGAAATAAGTTTTGTTTTACTTAAGAAAGGTATAATAAAGGTCTTTGATACCCATCCAAACTTGGTTAAAATTGGGTGACTAATAACTGAGCTACAAAGGTGTTACCGTGAAAAGTGGGACACACTGTATATATAGATTTGCCTTGATATTGGATCCGCCATTTTCAATTTTGCAAATGTTGGAATTTTATGGGAGGTCGAAAAAGTACACTCTACCTCCATACCAAATTTCAAGTTCCTAGCTCATCGGGAAATACTCAAACAGTTCACCGGACAAATAAAGGTAAAAGTAAAAAGAACATCGTTACACTCTGCTATATCCTTTTTGACTGTTCAGCTCAATAATTTTCCAACAATTTATTTGATTTAGAAAAATGCACAGGAAAAAGTATAAACATTAAAAAATGTTTAGTGACAATTTCAAGTCATTTTGTCGTTTATTTTGTTATTAAATGGCTAAAGCGCAAAAAATAGCATATGTGCTCCCAATTGGCGCGGACAAAACCGTTTTTTTAAATTGTTTCTTTTCTTGTATACTTTTGATATATGCCAATAATTTTTGGGCAAAATACTGATGAGTAAAATGCATTTGTTTATAAAAAAAATGAAACAAATTTAAAGAAAAAGGACTAAAAATTGTTTTAAAAGTTTTTGTTAATATTTCTGAAAAGAACATAAAAAAAACTGCAATCTCAAAAAAAATTTTTTTTTTTGTTGCACTTCAACAATCAACCCTACCAACTTGAAATATGATATAACAATTTAACTCTATCCAGATTCCTGTCAGACATACAGCTGGAATGGGTCGTACTCGATGTAAAATTTTCTGCTCCATCCGAATCCGGAGGACGCATAAAAATCAGGGATTGCCTTCAACCTTAATCCGCTAATTTCCCCTTATTTCGGAAATGGTGAAAAATTGAATATTTAAAATCATATTTAAAATATGACTTGTGTTTTCTACCACAAAAGATAAGCTAAAAATCTATTCCTTTTTTCAAA
The DNA here is from genome assembly GCA_936432065.2 of Rutpela maculata. Lineage (NCBI taxonomy): Eukaryota > Metazoa > Arthropoda > Insecta > Coleoptera > Cerambycidae > Rutpela > Rutpela maculata. Next base: position 68,671,435 of record OW386294.2, on the reverse strand, counting down.
TTGTAGCTCACAGTGTATTTAATGCAACAGTCTAATCAAAACACATCTAATATTTATAGAAATTTTACAGAAAAAAGTCGCCTCTACGCCGTCGTGCGTCGGCGCATTGAAAAAAATAGTCTGCGAGAATTTTTTTTATTTTGGGAAATTGACGAAAACTAGATCGTACGAAATTACAAGAAAAGACCAAAATTAATTCTAGTGAATGATTGATATTGATATCTTGCATGAAACGGTAGATACGATTTTTTAAATTTGGCTGTCCTGCGAGGGACGTGCTCGAAGTGAGAGACCGCCCGCTGCGGGCAGTCGTTTGTGTTTCTTAATACTGTGTTAGTAGGTACAATATTCCTGTGTTAGGTTTTACCGGAGTTATGTTGTTTAAAAGATGTTATTAATATAGTTGTTTAAAAGTCCTTAATTTTACTTATTCATAACTAGATATGAACATACAACATAGATATGAATGTATTTATATCAGTTATGTGAAATGCATCACAATTAACAATTAAATTATAATTAGAATCAGCTTATATTATGAAAAAAGCACAGATTCGTAACCACGAGGAAGCTGATACAGTCATATTTTCCACGCTAGAATTTTATGTATTGAAAGAGCAGTAATAGCGGCAAGTGACACGGATATATTTTTGATTCACGGTTTTTTTGCAGCAAAATGAAAGTAAAATTGTGGCTTCAAAAGTTCAATTCTTATTTGTTCTGCAACAAAATAATTAAAGACACAGCAACAGGCATTCATACCTCCCCCTGTACATTGTGGCTCTTTTTATATCTACCTATGTACTTAGTGGGCGCGATAGCACAAGCTATCCATTTAAGAAGGAAAAAAGACAGCATTTAAGGTGGCAAATGAAAATTTGGAAACACTCAATCCTTTGGCACAATACATAAATGACGTGGACGATTTCAACGTGATTTAATTTATTAACACTGCCTCCATATTCTTTAAATGTCTGGATCGTCGCTTATCTAACTAAGGGCACATTTATTTTTAAACGTCAAGAGCGATATTAGAGTCTATCACCTAATGAAGAAGCATTTTATGAACATGCCAAAAGATGTACACTTCTTATGTGGAAGAAAGCAGATAACATGTCTCCAAAACTACCAGACGTTCTTCAGTGCGGTTGGACATTAACAGAAGGTATACTGACACCTACCATATCTAAGAAAAAATCGAAGTCAATCACTTCTAACGCAGTCGTTTGCAAGTGTAAGAATAATATTTGCAACAAGAGGTGTTACTGTAACAGAACTGAACTGTCTTGCATTATTGGTTGTATGTTTTTAGGTAAATGTACTGATGAAAACTTATAATTTCTAATTATTAATTGTAATATATTTGACTTAGCTGATATAATTCACATTCATATCTATTATATTTAAAGACAATTTCATTTACTTATACAAGTATCTTTTTAGTGTTTCTGAAGTTATGATGAAGTATAAAACTGCTGCCTAAGAAATCATTACTTCGACATCCAGATTTGCTATCCAAATATCTCCTATCCAAGTTCCCCACCCCATTATAAAGGGGGTCGGGGGTAGAGTGGAAGTGGCTAATGTAAAAAAATGTAGGCCTTTTGTTCTTGTATACATGCTAAATCACAATTGTATTTTTTACCCCCTTAATATTGAGGTGGGAATGGTAATGTGGTGATATGGAGGTGGCTGATGCCAAAAAAATTTGAGATCTTTACTTCTCGTATATACACCGATCCCAATTTTATGAGCTCTTGCTTGCTTTACTTATTTACCCTCAACCCTTCAACTGAATAAGATCAAAATAATCTAGTTCCAGACCTCCCTATAATATGTAGGGACCAAACAAGTCAATAAACCGTTCCAAAGTAATCGTGGGTACAAGAAAAATTTACAGACAGACAGAAAGGGTATAGCAGGATAAGCATGTGTTAGGTGCCCCCGCACCAATCGGGTCGAAATTTTTAGCACAAGTTGATAGTAGTGTTAGATGAAATTTCCCAAAATATTATTTTTGGAAAACCATTTTTACGGGAGTTATGGGGGTAAAAAGAAAAATGGAAAAAATTTTTTTTCTCGAGAACGGATAAACCGATTTTCATAAAAAAAATATATGTTATGGCTTTTGATGGTGCAAATGTGGGAAAACATTATTGAGTCCATTTGTCGAAAAAAAGTGGTGAAAAAATTTTTTCAAAATAAAAAAAAATTTTTTTTTAGGGGATGTTCCAGAGGCACACCCACCATTTTCTTCCAAATAAATGCTAATATGCCCCTTTAAAACATATCCAATTTTCATAGCGACATACTCAAAATTGATAATCATTGGCAGACTGCGGGCGGCGTGTAGTCTATGTAATGAAGCATTATAAGACGACTTTTTTGTAAATATTTCGTGCAAAGTCGAGATTACCTTCCCCCCCTCGTTTTCGAGGGTGCTAAACACGATGCAGGTGGTGGGAGAAGTTTTTGACTGCCGCAACCTCCTAAAATGGCCACCCCTTTTATGGATCACTTTATGTTTTCATATATAAACGGGTTTGGGGAGTGATTTATCGACGGGTTATACTTGAAATAATATGGAAGAGTAAGTGGAGTCCAGACAGTAGGCCTAGGGGGTTGATTAAACCCTCCCGAGGTGTAGTTTTTTTTTCAAATGATTCAGTTCAAATGCGTATACCCCATTTTCGGGTTCGCTGGTCACGGGAAAAATATTCATTTTTAGCCCCAACCCCCTCAAACGGGCAGAAATCACTCTCACTCGCCGTTTGAGAGATGAAGAGAAGTTGGAGCTAAAAATGAATATTTTTCCCACGTTCAGCGATCCCAAAAACGGGGGAAACGCGTTTGAACCCGAATTATTTGATAAAAAATGATTTTCCACTCCTCGGAAGGGTTTAATTAACCCCCTGGCCTGTTGTCTGGACTCAACTTACTCTATAACCATCTTCCATGTTATTTCAAGTATAACCTGTTGATAAATCACTCCCCAGGCTCGTATAGAAAACACACAGGGATCCATAAGAGGGGTGGCCGTTTTAGGAGGTTGCGGCGGTCAAAAACTTATTTCTCCACTTCCATCGTGTTCAACACCCTCGAAAATGGACGGAGGAAGGTATTCTCGTCTTTGCAAGATATATTTACACTATTTCTGCCTTTATTACATAGACTAGCGGTTCATTACTACATCTTACTACCACGGTCACTGGCGGCCATTACAACCCTAGCATTTAAATCAGTATCAAACTTCAAGAAGTGTGGCGCAAAAATTCTCTGACGTCAACTGTGGGGTCAAACAAAATCTAGTTTGAAAATCTGAAGATTTTGCAATGATGACATCTGCAGTCAGCCTACAAAAGAACTAGTTTTCAAAGTCCACTACGAGGAAGTTACAGTGCCTTTCACTAGTGAAGGTGCTTGTTTATTGTGAGTCCCCTTGCCTCTCACGAGTCGGGGTGTTTATTTATCGTGAGTCTCCTTGCCTCTAACTAGTCGGAGGGCTTGTTTATTTTAAGTTCCCTAGCCTCTCACAATTCGGGCTGACTTTTTTGCGTGAGTCCTCTTGCCTCTCACGAATCAGGTTACTCTATATTGATGAGACTTCTCTTAGTCTTCATTCTTCGAGAACATCCCATAAAAAAAAATTATTTTGAAAAAATTTTTCAAAAAAGTTGCAGGGGGTTGCGGCGGTCAAAAACTTCTCCCACCACTTGCATCGTGTTCAGCACCCTCGAAAACGAGGGAGAGAAGGTAATCTCGTCTTTGCACGAAATATTTACAAAAAAGTCGTCTTAATTTCATTCATTACATAGACTACGCGCCCCCCGCAGTCTGCCAATGATTATCAATTTTGAGTATGTTGTACCCTTCCGATCGCAATGGGAATTGGATATGTTTTAAAGGGGCATATAAGCATTTATTTGAAAGATAATGGTGGGTGTGCCTCTGGAACATCCCCTAAAAAAAAATTTATTTTTATTTTGAAAAAATTTTTTCACCACTTTTTTTCGACAAATGGACTCAATAATTTTTTCCCACATTTGCACCATCAAAAGCCATAACATATATTTTTTTCATGAAAATCGGTTTATCCGTTCTCGAGAATAATTTTTTTTTTCCATTTTTCTTTTTACCCCCATAACTCCCGTAAAAATGGTTTTCCAAAAATAATATTTTGGGAAATTTCATCTAACACTACTATCAACTTGTGCTAAAAATTTCGACCCGATTGATGCGGGGGCACCTAACACATGCTTATCCTGCTATGCCCTTTGTTTTCTTTGGTCAGACTTAAAATCTCGACGTTTCATGACATTGTAAGCATATTTGAACAAAAAATATTTTATTTTATTTACCGTCACTATGTCCATGATGTGGAAATAATTAAACGTAAAGACTTTCAAAGAACTATATTAATAACTACATCTATTTGCCAGTACTGAGTAACACAAACGACAGTCCGCATTCTTCGGTTTCTTACTTCGCGGCGCGCTGCCTCGCAGGTGAGCCAAATTAAAAGACAATCATATCTACCGTTTCGCACAAGATATCAATGTGAATCATTCACTAAAAATAATTTTGTTGTCTTCTTCTAATTTTGTACGATCAATTTTTGTCAATTTCTCAAAATTAAAAAAAAATCTCGCAGGCTACATTTTTCAATTTGCCGACAGCGTAGAGGTTACGTGGTATTTTTTTCTGAAATTTCTTTAAATATTAGATGCGTTTTGACTAAATTTACATTGAATACACCGTGAGCTAAAATTAAAAAATAATAGATTTTTAGCTTATGTTTTGAGGGAAGAAAAGGAAGTTATATTTTGAAAATTCAATTTTTCACGATTGCTGAAATAAGGGGAAATTCGCGGATTAAGAGTTGAAGGCAATTCCCGATTTGTATGCGCCCTCCGAATTCGGATGCAGCAGAAAATTTTACATTTCAAGTCTTAAATTGAAGCTCAGATTCCCGACTAATTATAGGCATATTTTGCTGAAGTTTCATTGAAATGTATGCATTATTTTGTAAGTTATCATCAATTGTTTAAAGATGACCTCTTTCAGTTGTTTTTATTTGCTGCAGATTTATTATGAACGATTTATTTTTTTGTTCATTGCAATACGAACAACACAACCAGCCATAGTGAAAATGCCCTTGACGCAAAACTGCTAATTTTTTTTGTATAGTATGTACAGTATCGGAAAGTCCTGGATTAGGTATTGTATAGTTTCAACGACTTAACCGACCGCCCACAATAAAGGCGTCAACCAGTGCTCTAGAAGAGGGGCAAATAGTGACACACACATCAAGAAAATCATATGTACATCATTGGTATTAAAAATTTCAGTACCAAAGGAAGGATGTAGTTGGCTCTGTCCAGCATATGTAATATTATTACATGCTTTAATAACTGAAATTATTTAACCCGTTTTACTTTCAAAACGAGTCAAATAATTCTTTATATTTCCCGCAGATAGAGCTGCCCACGCACACGTGGTGGGGAAAGCAGGTAACACGAGTAGGATGTGTGTTATACGATAAAAAAGAATAGCCTAGTTGCTTCGTTCTCGCTTGCTCTTATTGCCGCACCCAATCAAACGTTTGCCGATACTGTATAAAGAATGGTTGCAGTTCTGCAGAATTTTAGCTTTCTAAAAAAATAAATTCTCGAAAAAAATTTTTTTTTTTCCAAATTGAATCGACCAATTTACTTGTGCTTTATATATACTACATATCCACTTTAAGAGGATTAATAATAAAAAAAAAATCAAGCTAATATTCCTCAACGAATATGTATTTCAATTCTTTTATTAAAAAAAAAATTTTTGGCATTTCAACATTAGGGACACCCCCATTTTTTTTTAAATAATTTGTCATTTAGTGCTCTTAGTCAAGTCGACGTAGGTATTTACCCACATAAAATTGCAAACTGTGTAAACTTTTTTTTAATGAATTCGTGAAAGTGTGTAAAATAATATCCTGAAAAGTTTACATTTCGCTCGGGTGCAGAACATAAAAAAAAAGTGAAAAAAATACAGATGGATAGATCACGTATTTATGAACAAAAAATGTCCTAACAAAATTTATCTTTAAAGCCACGGTTTTCCCGGTAAAAAATAGTCAAGTGTAACATAACTCGGAGCGAGATCCATGCGTGCACGCGCTTGAATACGCATGACTGTGACACCGACGCACTGAATTACATGTCACTAAATCAGAATTTGTTCAATCTATATGAGTGTTAGTTCATTTAAAATATGGAAATTGTAGCTTTCTATATATTATCACGCCCGAACTCAATCGTCGCAATAAACAATATAGAAAAAAATAAAAGCCTTTCAAAAAAATTCTTTCCTCATTAAGAACTGTTGAATAGTATGTACACTTCATGATTATTATGGTTTATTACGTTGTATAACGAGGATTAAAAAAAATTACATCTCAAATAATTTTAATTTCCTTGCTTGATGATTTTTTTTGATAAATATATGTATTGGAGGCTGTAACTTGTCGAGAAATTGACCCATTGGAAAAAATAAAATATCACTATTTCGGAAAAAATGTATATTTTTCGAATGTTCAAATACAAAATCGTTTACTTGTATGCATTTTTTCGAAAATATGATCAATCAGATCATGTTAAGAAATTGCGATTTTCAAGATCTTATCCTTATAACTATGAAAATATCTTTGATTGTTTTGAATACAAATTCTGGAACTTTTCCAATACATTAACAAATGTATAAGGAATCCATTGGATATAGCTGAAATGTGGATAGGTATACCTGTAATAAATACAATACAGTAAAGGCACGTAAAAATTCATGCGAGCGATTCAGCGGGTATGTGTGGTGTCTCTGTATGCATTGATAATTATATATTTTCCCTCCATACTCACTATTTATCCTCCTATTCACTAAGAAAAATGTTAAAAACGTGTAATCAGAAAGAGAAGAAAAAAGCTTTATTTTACTCGATAGAACAGCTAAGAACTTTTAGAGGTTCCATAGTATGCATTTAACCGTGCGCTAGCCGCGCAGAGTGACAAGGCTACTTCACTATTTTTTTCCAGGAATACCGTTGCTTTAGCGAAAAATTTTATTAGTATATTTTTTGTTCAGAGACACGTGGTCTATCCACCTGTATTTTTAATTTTTTCCTGCCCTGACTTAATTTAAAAATTTTGAAAAAATTGGTGAAAAAAATTTTTTTTTCACTCTTTTTTTATGGTCTGCATCCGAGCGGAATGTAAACTTTTCAGGATATTATTCTATACATTTTCACGAACTTATTAAAAAAGAAAATTATTCAGTTTGCAACTTTTTGTGGGTTTCACTATAAAAATGTTCTCTGTAGTCTGGGCTATCTCTACCATATATTTTTACAGAATAGTTTGAATTGGTACAACACACTGAAAAATAAAAAACATAACCTATAGCCACGCGCTGGCGGCAAGATTCTCATTTTCCATATCCACGGCCTACAATACCGTATGCGTTTTTGGTAATAGAATACAATATTTAATTTTCCTGGCTTATTACTAATAAACCTAAGTTTTAACGAGATTTACAGCGACCTCTTAACTATAGTTTCTATTGTGTATAAAAAATGTACTATAAAAGGATATCTAGATTAATACAAAATATTGCTATTTTATGCCTCTATTTAATAATTGAAAATTAGTACGAGTAATATTATTCTAGGAGGCAACGAAGCTAATAATTAGTATGCTTAATATACGTAAATGTTACTTGTGTGATTGTGTTTTTTATTTTTCAATATTTTGTACCAATTGAAACTATTCCGTAAAAATATATGTTAGAGAGCACTAAATGACAAATTATTTTATTATAAATCCACCTAAAATAGATATGTAGTATATATAAAGCACAAGTAAATTGGTCAATTCAGTTTGGAAAAAAAAAATGAAAAAATGTATTTATTTTTTTACTCGAAAACTAAGTTTTAGAAAGCTAAAATTCTGCAGCACTACAACCATTCCTTATACATACTATACAAAAAAAAAAAATTAGCAGTTTTGCGTCAAGGGCATTTTTACTATGCTTACACGGCCTTTGTTATGTTTACAAGTTCCAGCAAAAAAAAATGTAGTAAGACAATTCCTCTTTAGCTGATTTAGACTCTTAGTTTTACTCTACTATAAGGTAAATAATGATTTAATGTGATTTATCTATTGTAGGCTTTTGCAATTTGGTTATCTTTCCAAATATGACAGAGGAGACGTACGAAAAATATAAAATAATAAACCTTATATTTGACAAGATTTTACTTCTGCTGTACACATATGTATTTATACTAAACATAATTTATCATGGCTTAGGTAGGCCACACATACACCCGGAAAACAGGAATAATATAGGTGGAAATGATATATTTATGAACCACATAGATAGGCGTTTCGAACATAGGAATCACATATAAGATATTCTAGACATTTTCTTATTTGAATTGTGTTCGTACTAATTTTAATTTCACCGATTTTATTATACTTATTACCTAATTAATTTTTAAAGTACACATTTATGTATTTATACTAAACATAATTTATCATGGCTTAGGTAGGCCACACATACACCCAGATAACAGGAATAATATAAGTGGAAATGATATATTTATGATCACATAGATGGGTGTTTCGAACATAGGAATCACATAAGATATTCTAGACAAATTCTTATTTGAATTGTGTTCGTACTAATTTTAATTTCACCGATTTTATTATGCTTATTACCTAATTAATTTTTAAAGTGTTTTATAATATGAATATCAATAAAATTTTATTACTCCTGTTGATATTTTATTTCTGCAGATTGCACATGTAGTAGACACCTTCGATATGAGATTTGTGTACACAAGCTAAGAAATTCGCAAACGTTTGAACTTTACGAAGATTATTCTCAGACACATGACATGTGTAAACACACAACACATTATGAATTGCAATAGTCTAAATAATTCAATAAAGTCGAAAACATATTTTATCGCTTAGATTTGTCTGGCGATTTAGAGAAAAGTGCATGCATCATTTATTTCTACCATATTTAAGAAGTGATTGTGCCATCGAAATTTAAAAAAATTGAAATACATGTAGGTAAGTAACAACTTTTTTAAATCCTTGTAAACATTTTAATTTGCTTTCTAATGACGTAACATTTTCTACATTTATGTTGAGAAAAATCACCTTATAATTTTAACAAGCAATTGAAACGTAAGTATATTGACCGTTTTCATTTAAGGATAGGATTCTGCAGAGTGAGAGGGAAATATGTCTTTTATTTTCGATTTATTATAAATATATAAAAAACCAGACATAGTATAATCTTAAAACTGTTTCAGATACTTGCTACTGTAGTCGAGTCAATGAAGCCTAAAAATCGTCAAAACTTCCTAATTCTCAGCAACAGCTCCGATTTTGATCATTCTTTTTTTAAAATGTGTCTTTTTTAATATTATTCAAAGTCAGAAAGATTCCAAGTGGCGCAAATAATTATTTATATTGTTTAAACAATAATAACTGTTACAGGAAAAAATCTGTTTTTTTGTATTTTTTTGAAATTTGGACAGCAATTAGGGAATGGCTCAAGGAACAAAATTTATATAGTGCCGATGTGTGCTTTTAACCTCTGGGTGGATGCCACCCTTTCTAGGGGGTGGAAATTATTATGTTCAAAGTAACTACAGACAGTGGCGCAGCCAGAAAATTCATCTGGGGGGGGGGGCCAATAGAACCGATCTCCCCAAAGGACGAGAAAAATTTTCAGAAAATGGTTGAAAAATATTATGTTGCTTCATTTTTTGGTTCATGGAAGAAGGCTTGTGGGGGGCCCGGGCCCCATGCCCCCCCCTGGCTGCGCCACTGACTACAGAAATCAATAGAGGAATGAATTCTAAGCAATAAATGTTCTATGAAATGTTTTCTATGAGTCAATACTTTTTGAGTTATTTATCTAAAAAATACATGTTTTAGAACTGTTTTTCACTAATAACTCGAAAACTTTACGTTTTACCAAAAAAATTATAAGCAAAAATGAAGCCTATAAAATAACAAATCGATTGTTTTTTTTTTATTTCTGTAGATGCAATATGAACAGAGTTATGGCTCGTTGAAGGTGATTTTTTGTTCGCCGAAAACTGAATCCGATCCTTTCAACGTTAAATAACGGAAAAACAGAAATTTTTGGATGAAAACATGTAAGACATTTTTAAAAGTACTTGAAAAGACCTTTAAAATGAACTTTAGTAAAAGTCGTTAGCATAAAAACTAACGGAGTTATGATGAAAATAAAATAAGTTTGATTCAAATGATGAAATGATTTTTGAAATTTCTTAAAAAATTTTCATTTTTTCACAATAATTAATTCAAAGACTTAAGAAGATGCATAGAGTACAAATTTTAGAAGCCGGTAGGTAAGAGATAGAGTTAAAAAAAATGAGCCGTGTCGAAGACTTTCAGCGTTTCTCGAGCAGATGCGCTATGATTGGTTTTTCAATGATAACTTTCTTAATTTTTAAGCTATTCAATCGCTCCAAAAATCATTTTACAGGGGAAGGTGGTCATCGCCCTCAAATTCAAACTTATAACGGTGATATCTCAATTAATTTTTATCCTAGAGAAATTAAAAAAAAAACAAAATTTTCATTAAAAAAGACCTAGATTTTTGTACTGTAGCATTTTTTACGTATCTTCTTTAGTCTTTGAATTATTGTGAAAAAATGAAAATTTTTTAAGAAATTTCAGAAATCATTTCAAATTTTTTTCTATTATAGGCGCCCTAAACCGGTCAAACTTCTAGAACATATTCTTAGTACTTAAATAAATTGTAAATGGATTACATTCAATTTCAATTCTTGCGGTGGAGCCATTGGTTTCATTGCTGATTTTTCCTCCGAAAAAAGAGACAACCATTTTATTTTCATCATAACTCCGTTAGTTTTTATGCCAACGACTTTTACCAAAGTTCATTTTAAAGGATTTTCAAGTACTTTTAAAAATGTCTTATATGTTTTCCCCCAAAAATTTTCCGTTTTTCCGTTATTTAACGTTGAAAGGATCGAATTCAGTTTTCGGCGAACAAAAAGTCACCTTCAACGAGCCATAACACTGTTCGTATTGCATCTACAGAAATAAAAAAACAGTCGATTTGTTATTTTATAAGCTTCATTTTTGCTTATAATATTTTTTTTTGTAAAACATAAAGTTTTCGAGTTATTAGTGAAAAATCGTTCTAAAACATATATTTTTTAGATGAAAAATCAACATTCCAAATAAAGAATAACTCAAAAAGTATCGACTCATTGAAAAAATTTCATAGAACATTCATTGCTTAGAATTCATTCCTCTTTGAACATAATAATTTCCACCCACGAGAAGGGGTGGCGTCCACCAACAGGGTAAAAGCACACATCGGCACTATACAGGGTGTTTGGTACATCGATAGAAAGTTTTCACTGAGTGATAGTTGGGGTCGTTTGGAACCTATATAACCACATTTACCCTTATGCAAAGTCTCACCGTTTTTGAGATATAGGCATTTTTAGATATTTTTGCGAAATAGTTGAGTTGTCACTAATAAATGTTATTTTTTATGGTAATAAATACTTTCATCTTTCTTAAATATTTTTTTTAGATATTCTTAATATGCACTCTGTCGAAACAACACAAAAAGAAATGCCGAAGTATTGGTATAAAAAAAATGTAAGACAATTTATGTGTCGAAATGCATTGGTTCGATTTTTTTTTTCTATTTTAAGTAAAATTTTCTCAAAAGCGGCGCCTACTTCAAGAGATTCAAATAGTTTTAAAAACTTCTCTATTGCATACTCTTTTTAATGGTATACCACGTTATGACAGAACTATAGTTCATTAAACTAAAAAGGAAACATATTTGCAGACATTACATTTTTAATGAGGAAAAAAATTAAATAAGTATTGATCATTTTATTACTTTTATTTCCAGTTTTAACTAAAACAAATGTAACTAAAACTAATAATTAATTCATTTCGTTTTCAAAATGAGAACCTCTATTTCTAACGCATTTACGTGTCCTCTTATTTGAGTAGTGGTGACGTCTAACCTCATTTCTTCCTTAATCTGGCACCTGCTTCATTAATTCTTCGTACAAGGTGGTCACGGTCGGTTATTTCAATCTCAAAAACTAGTCTTTCATTCGACCCCAGACATGAAAATCAAGGAGTGTCAAGTCTGGAGACCTCGCTGGCCACAATATTAGCCCATTTCACCAAATCCAATGATTAGGAAATGTTTCGTCTAAAAATACCCTCGCAGTAATTCGGTAGTGAGCAGGACATCCGTCGCGTCGTTCTAAAATATGTCTCTTACATTTAGAGGTATGTTGTCTAAGATATTATGGTAAATTATTCTGCAAAAACTCTAAATAACTGTCTCCATTTAAATGGTCTGAAAGATAATACAGCCCAATGAGAGCTCTGCCAGTTACCGCTGCCCATACATTCACACTGAACTTGTATTGAAAAGAGATTTGTTTTTTCATGTGCGGGTTTTCGTCAGCATCAGCCCAGTAACGAAGATTGTGAAATTTTGTTACTCCTTCCCAGGAATAATTCTATCGTCTGTCCACAAAATATAATAATAATAGTTTTAAGAAAACGTTTATTTTCCAGATCAGCGTTCAACACAAAACGGCAAAAGGCAGTTCTATAGAGTCCCTAAACAGGCATGTAGTTGAATGGATGTTTTCCTTCAATCCTGAGAATTGTCCAAACTTTCCATATGGATAAATTCAGTTGACGAACTACTTTTCCAAAACTGCTGGTGGGATCTGCTTCGAAAGCCTACAAAATTTGCTCATCTACTTCAGGACCATGTTGCACAATATGCACCTGTTCCCTATGATGAAGGTTACCTGTTTCATGTATACGTTGAAATATAAATATAAAACACCTGGGTATGGAAATCGTTCCCGATAAAAATCTTTAGCTGCTGCTTCATTTTCGTCGGCCATTCCGTACATAAAGAGAATATCGGCATATTCTGCATTAGAAAAAGATGCCATTGCAGAAAAATGTGATAATACTATGAACAATTAAATAAAACAGCGTTTGACACAAGCGTTCAAATGTATCACTGGTATCGAAGCAAAACAATTTTTTGTGTCTGGTCGCCTGATATCTACGCTTTGTTTATTTCATTTCTTGTTGACTGTACGTGTAAATACGTTTGTTTTTATTTCAATATGTCACAGACAGAAAATTGTCGTTAAACATTAGTAAATAAAATCACCGATTTGGGGCTGAAAGTATTTATTATGATTTTGTTTAACATTCTTTCCTTATTAAAAACGTACTTGTCCACAAATATGTTCCTTTTTTAGTTTAATGAACTATAATTCTGTCATAACGTGGTATACCATTGGAAAGAGTATGCAATAGAGAAGTTTTTAAAACTATTTGAATCTCTCGAAGTAGTGCCGCATTTGAGAAAATTTTGCTTAAAATAGAAAAAAAATCGAACCAATGTATTTTAGCTCATAAATTGCCCTATATAATTTTCATACCAATACTTCGGCATTTCTTTTTGTACTGTTTTTATGCCAACGACTTTTACCAAAGTTCATTTTAAAGGATTTTCAAGTACTTTTAAAAATGTCTTATATGTTTTCCCCCAAAAATTTTCCGTTTTTCCGTTATTTAACGTTGAAAGGATCGAATTCAGTTTTCGGCGAACAAAAAGTCACCTTCAACGAGCCATAACACTGTTCGTATTGCATCTACAGAAATAAAAAAACAGTCGATTTGTTATTTTATAAGCTTCATTTTTGCTTATAATATTTTTTTTTGTAAAACATAAAGTTTTCGAGTTATTAGTGAAAAATCGTTCTAAAACATATATTTTTTAGATGAAAAATCAACATTCCAAATAAAGAATAACTCAAAAAGTATCGACTCATTGAAAAAATTTCATAGAACATTCATTGCAAAGCCTACAAAATTTGCTCATCTACTTCAGGACCATGTTGCACAATATGCACCTGTTCCCTATGATGAAGGTTACCTGTTTCATGTATACGTTGAAATATAAATATAAAACACCTGGGTATGGAAATCGTTCCCGATAAAAATCTTTAGCTGCTGCTTCATTTTCGTCGGCCATTCCGTACATAAAGAGAATATCGGCATATTCTGCATTAGAAAAAGATGCCATTGCAGAAAAATGTGATAATACTATGAACAATTAAATAAAACAGCGTTTGACACAAGCGTTCAAATGTATCACTGGTATCGAAGCAAAACAATTTTTTGTGTCTGGTCGCCTGATATCTACGCTTTGTTTATTTCATTTCTTGTTGACTGTACGTGTAAATACGTTTGTTTTTATTTCAATATGTCACAGACAGAAAATTGTCGTTAAACATTAGTAAATAAAATCACCGATTTGGGGCTGAAAGTATTTATTATGATTTTGTTTAACATTCTTTCCTTATTAAAAACGTACTTGTCCACAAATATGTTCCTTTTTTAGTTTAATGAACTATAATTCTGTCATAACGTGGTATACCATTGGAAAGAGTATGCAATAGAGAAGTTTTTAAAACTATTTGAATCTCTCGAAGTAGTGCCGCATTTGAGAAAATTTTGCTTAAAATAGAAAAAAAATCGAACCAATGTATTTTAGCTCATAAATTGCCCTATATAATTTTCATACCAATACTTCGGCATTTCTTTTTGTACTGTTTTAACAAAGTGCATACTAAGAATATCTAAAAAAATATTTAAAAAAGCTGAAGTATTTAGTATCATAAAAAATAACATGTATTAATAACAACTCAACTATTTCGCAAAAATATTTAAAAATGCCGATATCTCAAAAACGGTGAGACTTTGCATACGGGTAAATATGGTCATATAGGTTCCAAACGACCCCAACTATCACCCAGTAAAAACTTTCTATCGATGTACCAAACACCCTGTATAAGTTTTGTTTCTTGAGCCATTCCCTAATTATTGTCCAAATTTCACGTCAATCGGTTTTATCCGAAAGAATTCTGAGCCAAAAACTGACTAAACTGACTTTTTCATGAATATATAAAAAAATTTTAAAATATATTTTTTTGTAAATATTATTATTAATATTTAAGCAATATAAATAATTATTTGCGCCACTTGGAATGTTTCTCACTTTGAATAAGAGAGACATTTTAAAAAAAGAATGATCAAAATCGGAGCTGTTGCTGAGAATTAAGAAGTGGAAACCTTCATTGACTCGACTATTGTTCTAAAGGATACAACTATGTACATTTTTTATTGCAAATTTTTGTGATATTTGAATATTGTAATTTGTTAATGAAAATAGTTCCTAATTTCATTATTAGAGCATGGCATTTAACTATATACAAAATTTATGATAAAAACTGTATATGGTTGTATTCCTTAGAGCAATGAGAAGTACCTACCTGAAACTATTTTAAAGATTATACCATTTATGATTTTTTAAATATTTATAATAAACCGAAAATAAACGCATATTTCCCTCCCGCTTTACAAAAGCCTATCCTTGAATGATAAAAAAATTATGTATCAACCATTAAAAGAAAGTACAAAAAAAGCAATAGCTCGTCACAATTGACAGTTATTGATTTATTAATTTATTTCATTCCAAACAAAGTAACTATCAACATTTTAAAGTTTAACCATTCACCAGTAGATGGCAATGCTTTTTAACTAGATGTTATTTCTTCTCCTCCCTATTTACGTCTTGACGGACGTTTTGAGAGTGAAGAATAGAGACCAGGAGCACACACGTTTATGGGAATATCGAGGAAAACGTTCCGCAAAGTATGATGAGATGATACAAGACGTACCATGGGTGGCGCTAATGACACACTGAACACTTGCACAGTCCTTAAATTTTGTTACCAAGGAACTTATATGTAGTTAACAAGGTATGCTGATGCACTAGAGTCAGTGTTGCCAGTATTGAATTATTTTTCGGGCTAAATCCTAGTATAAATTAGGGCTAGATTCTAGATTGAAGAAAAACGGGCTAAATTAAAAAATCAAACATAACTAGAAGTTCTAAACTGGATAGATACAGTCTAAAACGAACTCCGGAAGGAGGAATCCAAACATTTTTTTTGAAGAGCGGGGGGACACTGCGACGAATTTTTTTTTAAAGCGGAGGGAATACTGCGGCGGATTTTTTTGATGAGCGAGGAACAAATTACGGCATTTTTTATGAGCGGTGAGGGGGAGACACTGCGGCGATCACAAAAACGGCTAGATTTCGCAGGGGCAAGAAAATGCACGAACGGGCTGACGCTGGCAACACTGACTAGAGTCTAGCCTCTGATATATCACTACTTGTGCCCGGGCGCGCATGCGTAAATTCAACCGCTTCCCACTTGTCAGCAGCACGTCGAACAACTGTTTTCTAACACTGGCGGGTATACCTCACAATTTCTCAAAATTAGGTTAGGTTAGGTTAATTGCTATTTTAACTTTAAACCAATAATTATAGTTGTTAAATACCCCCACTTGCTAGTGTAGGTACATAGCCCATAGGCTAAAAAATTATTCATAGAAATATTTATTAAAATTCTTGTAACATATTGTTTGGTGGTTATTTAAAGGTCGTTATAATTTCTTGATAAATTAAGGTATCTTTACCTGGTACCATCCTTTCACGAGGGTGGGGGTTGAGCACCTGCCAGGCGCGTCTCCAGGTGGCGGATAGGAGAACGGCCAGACTCCACGAGGAGTAGGGTTAACGTGGTTATACTGCTGGGGGGGTAGGGCTAATAACTCAGTCCACCCCGGCTAAAACCAGGTCGCGGACCAGCTCACACACCGTAAACCGCTTGGAGTGGCAATGACCCCCTGACCAGGTCAGGGGTACGTCTCTCCAGGGGGCACGGGGTCTTGGCTTCATCGCCCTGACCACGTGGATGAAGTACCACCATAAAAACTTCCCCAATCCCAAGGTATTGTGCGCGCCGATGGGACGCATGGTCGGGGGGGAGCTCGACCACAGGCGCACCCCGCTGTATAAATGCCTTCCACGTATGTAAGGGACTCCGTGCGTGGCGACCATCCTTTCCCTTTACTCGTGGAGAGGGAATAAGGGGTTCCTCAGCATGTTCTGTGCAGACCCCCCCCATCACCAAGGAACTTCCAAAGCGCCCGAGTCTCTCGTCTGGGTTCCCGAGCCAGGAAGGATAGGAAAAAAATTAGGCACATTCCAGCTGAAGGTGCATATAAACCTACATCCTTACTAAAGTGATGCGAAGTGAAGCAACGTCTCAAGCGGCGAGGACTTGACTGGGGTGACGGACCATCAAGGAATGCCGCATAGCGAGGCCGTTGCTGACAAGGAGCATAGCCTGAAGGAGTAATCTTCAAAAGGTTGAAGGAATGGGAAAATAGGTCCATTCCAGATAAAACTGCATCTCAATGAGGAGCCTACAGCGTTCCTCACTTAAGTGATGCAGGGGTGCGAAGTGAAGCAACATCGCTAGCGGTGTGCACTTGACGGGGTTATGGGCCATCAAGGGACATCGCGTGGCGAGGCTGTCGCCGAACAGAGCACCGAAGTAGAGCGACGTTACGCGCGACGAGGACTTGACTGGGGTGATGTCCAGCGAGGAACGCCGCGTAGCGAAGTCGTTGCTGACAAAGCATATTATACGACTGCAGGGTCTGGACTGCAGGTTATAATATCAACGGGGAAAGATAATGGACCTGGCAACTACCACTTTGCCAATTTTCTCAGACCTGCTGCCAACGGCACAGGAAAAATGGGTATAGTGAGTTATAATATCTACGGGCAATCACAACCAGACCCGGAGACCATCATAACTCGCCCATTTTCAGACCTGTATCACCCTGTCAGTGATACAGGAGAATTAAAATGGACAGTGCAAACTAAGACAGCAAGACAGGGAGAGCACAATGAGCCCAGGAGGCTGCAGTGCCGTCGGAGTATTCTTTACAGACGACCCCTAGGAGGAGGGGTTTTAGTCAGTTAGAGGCTGACACTCAGACCCATTCCAAGTTGGGATGGGCAGCCCGTGTGAGTTTCCCCTTCTCGAAAAAAAAAAAAGGTATCTTTATATAGGCACAATGACAAAAAAATGATTTTACTGTTTTTCAAACAAAAGTTTATCTAGAACATAAAAACAAAAAACTATTTTAAGATAAGAGTTTGTATATATTTTAATTATAAAGCAATAATTAAGCTTGTTAAATACCTAGCTATAACCTAAAAGAATTTTCATAGACATACTTATTAAGAATATTACGTATTATTTAGTGGTTATTTTAAGGTCGATATAATTTCTTGACAAATTAAAATAGCTTCCTATATGATAACAAAGGAGTGAATTTATTTTTAACAAAAGCTTTTTCAGAAAATAAACAAAAACGACCAGACCATCTCACTTCGCAACGCAACTATTTAAAATGTAGTGGGAAACAATGTGGCAGTGGCTCTTTTAATTAAATATACAAAAGTTGTTAATTATACAATAATTGTTTTATTGTACCTAAGCTCACTAGCGAGCTTTTATGTGCATACTGCACCCCAATTAATAACTATGTTAGGAAAATTTATTTTACATCAATCACAACCACAGAAATATAAAAAAATATATAAATAAAATATGAAGCATAATTTGTTTAATGCAAATTCTACACACCCATAAAAAATGCATTATTCCCAACTCAGTCAATAAAGAAATCATTAACTATCTACTAATGTTTGCCTACTACCCATAACATTTGTGACATGCGCGCGTCGGCACAAGTTGCGATATATCAGGGGCTAGATGCGGGCACCGGAATTACAAGTAAGATAACAGCCGCAGCCCCACAAAAAAAAGGTCGTGATCTGGATGACTGACTATGGTATTCCTATGTATTTTTCGACGCTGAATTCGAATCCGATGTCAAAAAAGATCGTATACACTCTAACTTTTGCGCTGCAGCCAAAAACAACCCCGAAAATGGGGTAAAAACGTCTCATACATCAGGATTCACTGAATGATTGTAAATGAATGGTGAAAAACGTGGGAAGGGGAAATGTTTTATATTCAGCAATCACCTTCTTGAATAGTGGCTGGAAAACTACCCTTATAATGTGCTGAAAACTGCCCCTGTACAAGCAAGAGTATATAAATGCTAATAAATTGCGAGAAATGTTAAAGTTTTTATTGTTTGGAATACAGTACATGAATCTGGAGTGACTGAGTGCACCTGTCTTACTCGTGTCCCAAAACCACCCCTATAACCAAGTGGAAACAACCCTTGTATAAAAATAAACTACATGAATAGATAGAATAGAATAAATCGTGGGAAATGTAGGAGTTTTCGCTGTTTCAGTTCCAGAAAATTTATTTTACCCGAAATCATTCCTAAAAAACTACCCCTACATAGTAAAATATACATGTGTGAAAATAAATCGTGCATTTATTGCACGAAAAGGTTAATGCAGCTTGACTGAAGAATATGAACATGTTTTAAATCTTTTTTTCCTAGAATACCTTTTTTTCTTATTTTCAAATGATCTTCTCATTTACTCCCTATTGTGTTCTTCGTGTGTGTCTCTTTTTATGGACCAAGAGTTGTCCACCATCCAGAAAATTTGGGTGAATACAATGAAGAGCAAGGCGAATGCTTTCACCGGGATATTTCGGATATGGAGAAGCGGTATCAAGGAAGGTGGGAGGTCCACATGATGGGCGACTACTGTTGGTCTATGAAAAGAGACACGCACACATAAAACATAGCACACATAAAAGAGAGCCAGTAAGGAGATCAACTGAAAATGAGAAAAAAAGGTATTCTAAGAACAAAAATTGAAAAATTGGCATATGTACATTTTATTATATAGGGGTGGTTTTTAGGGACGATTTTGGGTACCAAGTGAGAATGAGGTATATCAACGTCACTCAAGAATCTATTCTGGAACTGAAACAATGAAAACTCCTTTTCACAATTTATTGGTATTCATGCTATTTATTATTATATATGGGTGGCTACCACCCTTTATAGAAGAGATTTTGGGTCACGAATAAGCGAGGTGACCTAGAAGTCATTCCAGATTCATGTTCTGTACTCCAAACTATAAAAAAAATTAACATTTGCCGTTGGGCATTTGTGTGCTTTCTTCTGTTATAAGGGTGGTTTCCACCCTATTATAGGGGTGATTTTTGTACCGACTAAGAATAAGGTAGATCAGGGTCACCCAAGATTCTATTCTGGAATTGAAACATCGAAAACATTTTTTAAGCTAAGAAACAACAATGTATGTATTACATTACGCTAGCCCATGGAGGACGCCTCATGAGCTATACCCGATGGGCATAGCTCATGAGGCGTCCTCCATGAGCTAGCGTGATGTGATACATAAATTATTGTTTCTTAGCTTAAAAAATGTTTCCTTACCAAATTGGGAGAAGATCGGTCAAGAGGTAGTTGAGATATTGCAAAAGAAAATAAAAAAAAAATTACAATTTTGACACCCTGTATCTTTTTCCACGGCAACAATTTACTAAGGCATGTTTGGTTGGTTTGGTCCATCCTGTGTAGATAAGAGGAGGAGGGATAAAAAAAAAATTGGACCAAAAAATGGAACGGCAACATCCGGATTATTAATCTTTGAACTATTCTCAGCTAATATCCATTGATAAAATGCGGTCCTCACATTTTGCATACTCACTTCCTTCTAGCGCCCGCTCTACATCACAATATTTATATATTTCTAGTCGTATTCTGGTCGTTGGGATGAACATATTTGCAATTGCATGTAACTTGATGTTTCAAGCCCGACGAAAGTGGGGTCTTCTCCTCGAGCCGACGCTCGTTTTCATTTGAAAACCGGGACCCTGGTTTTCAAATGAAAATTTGTAGTATACATTTTTTCCCAGCCCATGTTAAAAATGTTTTACCATTTCCCCTTTTCGCTCATCAATTTTCAATCAGATGTTAATATAGGTACTTCATAAATCCTGTATATATATATATATATAAAAAATAGGAGATGTTAGTGCGGACCAAAGCTTTATGGCAAACAGGAAAAAATCGTGGGTAAGACCGCAAAGAAAAAGAGCAACCGTGGACACGTGTTTCGGACTCGTTGGTCCTCATCAGCACGGTGTAGCTAAGTTGAAAGGATAGGCACAACTTAGGAATAGACACAAACGGTGACCACTGACAGGCAGCCAGTCGCACATTTGTGGCAAGAGTTAGAAGACCCCGGGTTTCCGGAGCGACAACTAACACACCACGGAGGCAACTATAGCTACCTGCGTGGAATCACTGGACCCAAGGAAGAATAAAAAATAGGAGATGTTAGTGCGGACCAAAGCTTTATGGCAAACAGGAAAAAATCGTGGGTAAGACCGCAAAGAAAAAGAGCAACCGTGGACACGTGTTTCGGACTCGTTGGTCCTCATCAGCACGGTGTAGCTAAGTTGAAAGGATAGGCACAACTTAGGAATAGACACAAACGGTGACCACTGACAGGCAGCCAGTCGCACATTTGTGGCAAGAGTTAGAAGACCCCGGGTTTCCGGAGCGACAACTAACACACCACGGAGGCAACTATAGCTACCTGCGTGGAATCACTGGACCCAAGGAAGAATAAAAAATAGGAGATGTTAGTGCGGACCAAAGCTTTATGGCAAACAGGAAAAAATCGTGGGTAAGACCGCAAAGAAAAAGAGCAACCGTGGACACGTGTTTCGGACTCGTTGGTCCTCATCAGCACGGTGTAGCTAAGTTGAAAGGATAGGCACAACTTAGGAATAGACACAAACGGTGACCACTGACAGGCAGCCAGTCGCACATTTGTGGCAAGAGTTAGAAGACCCCGGGTTTCCGGAGCGACAACTAACACACCACGGAGGCAACTATAGCTACCTGCGTGGAATCACTGGACCCAAGGAAGAATAAAAAATAGGAGATGTTAGTGCGGACCAAAGCTTTATGGCAAACAGGAAAAAATCGTGGGTAAGACCGCAAAGAAGAACAGGGTTGCTCTTTTTCTTTGCGGTCTTACCCACGATTTTTTCCTGTTTGCCATAAAGCTTTGGTCCGCACTAACATCTCCTATTTTTTATTCTTCCTTGGGTCCAGTGATTCCACGCAGGTAGCTATAGTTGCCTCCGTGGTGTGTTAGTTGTCGCTCCGGAAACCCGGGGTCTTCTAACTCTTGCCACAAATGTGCGACTGGCTGCCTGTCAGTGGTCACCGTTTGTGTCTATTCCTAAGTTGTGCCTATCCTTTCAACTTAGCTACACCGTGCTGATGAGGACCAACGAGTCCGAAACACGTGTCCACGGTTGCTCTTTTTCTTTGCGGTCTTACCCACGATTTTTTCCTGTTTGCCATAAAGCTTTGGTCCGCACTAACATCTCCTATTTTTTATTCTTCCTTGGGTCCAGTGATTCCACGCAGGTAGCTATAGTTGCCTCCGTGGTGTGTTAGTTGTCGCTCCGGAAACCCGGGGTCTTCTAACTCTTGCCACAAATGTGCGACTGGCTGCCTGTCAGTGGTCACCGTTTGTGTCTATTCCTAAGTTGTGCCTATCCTTTCAACTTAGCTACACCGTGCTGATGAGGACCAACGAGTCCGAAACACGTGTCCACGGTTGCTCTTTTTCTTTGCGGTCTTACCCACGATTTTTTCCTGTTTGCCATAAAGCTTTGGTCCGCACTAACATCTCCTATTTTTTATTCTTCCTTGGGTCCAGTGATTCCACGCAGGTAGCTATAGTTGCCTCCGTGGTGTGTTAGTTGTCGCTCCGGAAACCCGGGGTCTTCTAACTCTTGCCACAAATGTGCGACTGGCTGCCTGTCAGTGGTCACCGTTTGTGTCTATTCCTAAGTTGTGCCTATCCTTTCAACTTAGCTACACCGTGCTGATGAGGACCAACGAGTCCGAAACACGTGTCCACGGTTGCTCTTTTTCTTTGCGGTCTTACCCACGATTTTTTCCTGTTTGCCATAAAGCTTTGGTCCGCACTAACATCTCCTATTTTTTATTCTTCCTTGGGTCCAGTGATTCCACGCAGGTAGCTATAGTTGCCTCCGTGGTGTGTTAGTTGTCGCTCCGGAAACCCGGGGTCTTCTAACTCTTGCCACAAATGTGCGACTGGCTGCCTGTCAGTGGTCACCGTTTGTGTCTATTCCTAAGTTGTGCCTATCCTTTCAACTTAGCTACACCGTGCTGATGAGGACCAACGAGTCCGAAACACGTGTCCACGGTTGCTCTTTTTCTTTGCGGTCTTACCCACGATTTTTTCCTGTTTGCCATAAAGCTTTGGTCCGCACTAACATCTCCTATTTTTTATTCTTCCTTGGGTCCAGTGATTCCACGCAGGTAGCTATAGTTGCCTCCGTGGTGTGTTAGTTGTCGCTCCGGAAACCCGGGGTCTTCTAACTCTTGCCACAAATGTGCGACTGGCTGCCTGTCAGTGGTCACCGTTTGTGTCTATTCCTAAGTTGTGCCTATCCTTTCAACTTAGCTACACCGTGCTGATGAGGACCAACGAGTCCGAAACACGTGTCCACGGTTGCTCTTTTTCTTTGCGGTCTTACCCACGATTTTTTCCTGTTTGCCATAAAGCTTTGGTCCGCACTAACATCTCCTATTTTTTATTCTTCCTTGGGTCCAGTGATTCCACGCAGGTAGCTATAGTTGCCTCCGTGGTGTGTTAGTTGTCGCTCCGGAAACCCGGGGTCTTCTAACTCTTGCCACAAATGTGCGACTGGCTGCCTGTCAGTGGTCACCGTTTGTGTCTATTCCTAAGTTGTGCCTATCCTTTCAACTTAGCTACACCGTGCTGATGAGGACCAACGAGTCCGAAACACGTGTCCACGGTTGCTCTTTTTCTTTGCGGTCTTACCCACGATTTTTTCCTGTTTGCCATAAAGCTTTGGTCCGCACTAACATCTCCTATTTTTTATTCTTCCTTGGGTCCAGTGATTCCACGCAGGTAGCTATAGTTGCCTCCGTGGTGTGTTAGTTGTCGCTCCGGAAACCCGGGGTCTTCTAACTCTTGCCACAAATGTGCGACTGGCTGCCTGTCAGTGGTCACCGTTTGTGTCTATTCCTAAGTTGTGCCTATCCTTTCAACTTAGCTACACCGTGCTGATGAGGACCAACGAGTCCGAAACACGTGTCCACGGTTGCTCTTTTTCTTTGCGGTCTTACCCACGATTTTTTCCTGTTTGCCATAAAGCTTTGGTCCGCACTAACATCTCCTATTTTTTATTCTTCCTTGGGTCCAGTGATTCCACGCAGGTAGCTATAGTTGCCTCCGTGGTGTGTTAGTTGTCGCTCCGGAAACCCGGGGTCTTCTAACTCTTGCCACAAATGTGCGACTGGCTGCCTGTCAGTGGTCACCGTTTGTGTCTATTCCTAAGTTGTGCCTATCCTTTCAACTTAGCTACACCGTGCTGATGAGGACCAACGAGTCCGAAACACGTGTCCACGGTTGCTCTTTTTCTTTGCGGTCTTACCCACGATTTTTTCCTGTTTGCCATAAAGCTTTGGTCCGCACTAACATCTCCTATTTTTTATTCTTCCTTGGGTCCAGTGATTCCACGCAGGTAGCTATAGTTGCCTCCGTGGTGTGTTAGTTGTCGCTCCGGAAACCCGGGGTCTTCTAACTCTTGCCACAAATGTGCGACTGGCTGCCTGTCAGTGGTCACCGTTTGTGTCTATTCCTAAGTTGTGCCTATCCTTTCAACTTAGCTACACCGTGCTGATGAGGACCAACGAGTCCGAAACACGTGTCCACGGTTGCTCTTTTTCTTTGCGGTCTTACCCACGATTTTTTCCTGTTTGCCATAAAGCTTTGGTCCGCACTAACATCTCCTATTTTTTATTCTTCCTTGGGTCCAGTGATTCCACGCAGGTAGCTATAGTTGCCTCCGTGGTGTGTTAGTTGTCGCTCCGGAAACCCGGGGTCTTCTAACTCTTGCCACAAATGTGCGACTGGCTGCCTGTCAGTGGTCACCGTTTGTGTCTATTCCTAAGTTGTGCCTATCCTTTCAACTTAGCTACACCGTGCTGATGAGGACCAACGAGTCCGAAACACGTGTCCACGGTTGCTCTTTTTCTTTGCGGTCTTACCCACGATTTTTTCCTGTTTGCCATAAAGCTTTGGTCCGCACTAACATCTCCTATTTTTTATTCTTCCTTGGGTCCAGTGATTCCACGCAGGTAGCTATAGTTGCCTCCGTGGTGTGTTAGTTGTCGCTCCGGAAACCCGGGGTCTTCTAACTCTTGCCACAAATGTGCGACTGGCTGCCTGTCAGTGGTCACCGTTTGTGTCTATTCCTAAGTTGTGCCTATCCTTTCAACTTAGCTACACCGTGCTGATGAGGACCAACGAGTCCGAAACACGTGTCCACGGTTGCTCTTTTTCTTTGCGGTCTTACCCACGATTTTTTCCTGTATATATATATATATATATATATATATATATATATATATATATATATATATATATATATATATATATTTTTTTTTTTTTTTTCACGAATTACACCGGAATGGGCCTATATTTTTCTCCCCGGGCCCGTACTTCCCCTCCGCGGCCCTGTTGATGTTCACTGTGAGAACAGAGATATCTCGCGTCTGCTTCCTTTCTTTCACTTTTACAGATATAGCGAAAATACGTCGTGCTTGCTCCTTGATTTTATTGTTCTTTGGTTCTATCAAGGTTGCCTGTTAGTCGCAGAACCTAGCCAAAGCTCTTTCCCATCGAGTTTTTCCTAAACTCTATCAGCCGATCTATATTGTTCTCCTGCTTGAGTGTCCAAAAATGGCGGGATTCCAGAGAATACGATGCTGAAAAGTGGCTTTGAAGGACGTATTTCTTGCAGAATACGAACTGTTTTTTGCGATGGATTGTTCAGGGAATTCGTAACAATCGTCTCCAGATCCACATCTCGAAGATTTCATGCTGCTATATGCTCTCTTAACGGTCCATGTCTCAGAAGAGTAGAAAAGATGTTTAAACCTAGTGCGTTAGCAAGTTTAATCTTTGTTTATTGATAATAGCCCAAAAATGTGTGCAATTGTAAAACATGAAAAATAATTACTGGATTTTAAAGCAAACAGATTTTCACTTATTTTTCCATGCCACTGGCCACTATACACAGTCATAGATATCTTATTCATCTTTGCAGTCGGCCACATTTTTGTGTACATACTGTAATTTTTCAAGAGAGAAAAGCGATTTTCTTGATAGAAATCTGTTTCGTATCAAGCTGAACTTAAATATCGAATAAGACATGTCCGTGTGTTTGTATATGTGTATGCAGACTGTTTCTTATAGACGCGATTAACTTTTGTTATAGTTGTTTACTTTAAATTTGAATTGGAGTGATATTGCGGCAAATTACTTGTATAGGTTGATCACCAGAAGCCTGTAAACTGTCATGTTTTAATGTAGTTTTAGTACAATTTTAGCGCAAAATTTTACTAAAGTTCTGATTAACCACATAAAAATACGAAGTTGTAAAAGATATTGAAAATGTAATATACAGTGCGTGACTCAGATACGAACGAACTGCATGTAGATTAGGCGATATATCAATTTTACTTTATTTGAAGACTATCGCAATACGATTTAAAGTTGCAGACGAGCATGACTACGAAAATAAAAATAAAAAATATTAGCCTATACAGGGCGCACCACTTAAAACTCCCCAGACTTGTAACTTTTTTATTTTTGAAGCGATGATCATGTTGGGCACATCAAATTGTAGACATTTTTACAGCCTTTAAACATGCATACAGAGTAATTTAAAAAAAATTTTTTTGAAAAAATTATTGTTAGGAAAGAAAACTTAATTTCTTTGAATATTTTTTTACCTCACCTTGTACATGAAATGTGTTAATGTTTTCTTATAAAGGTTTTAATTAGCTTCAATTTATGTTATTAAAAAAAAATAATAAAAAAAATTGCAATTTCATTATTTAGTACATTTTAATAAAGTTTGTTTTTAAAAATATTTATTTCTTTTGTTTCTTGTTACTTTTTGTTACGTTAAGTATTGTTTGTGATATGTCTTTTACAAGTAAAGCATACAATTATTATTCACATTTTTTCAGTCATTTTAAGAAAAATCAGTTTGGAATCGGAAGGAGTGTTTTAATTTCTTTCTCTAAAACCAAAAAGAATTTCGAATATGACGTAATAACATAAACTGTACCATGTTTAAATGCCTTAAAAATATCTACAATTTAATGTGCCCAACATGGTCGTCGCTTAAAAAATAAGAAAGTTACAAGCCTGGGGAGTTTTAAGTGGCGCACCCTGTATACATATCTTTAAAAAAATATTAGAAAAAGATATATAGCTATATATGTTCTTCTCATATTGCACTTGCTCTATGGCCCCTCCGTAGAAGAAATTATGCGTACACCACTGGTAAGTATACGCGAGTCTTTATATATTGAAAAAACTTTATGTGGATTAAATACTTAACGGTGGAGAATAATAAAAACCATAATTTATATTTGCTCTCTTTCATAGTTTGATTAGGTATATTAACTAGGAAAGTAAGCATTCATTTCTGTGTCTATAGTACTTACAGTTTATTAATAAAAACGTAAAATTTCTGCAATTGCAAAATACTGATATAAGTGACCTGTATTATCGGCTTCTCATGTAAAAAAAAGAAGAAGAATTTTTTGATCAACGATTACTAGTTTTTTCCCAACGGTAAGACGACTTGTTTGACAGAAGTAAACAAAAATAAGTGATCGACTAGTGATTTCTTAATTAGGTAAAAATATACATCAAATGCTATTGGTATTAAGTTAATGAAGTTATTTTATATTTTTAGAAACACAAGTAATAATATAAAATGTTGTTTGCATTCACTGTTGGCATCGTCACCCTGCTCTGGTGTAAGTATTTCATCACTAAATATTATGATTATTTTTAATTATTATACTCTTCGCAAATACGGAAACGAGGAGTATTGAATTTGATCCACACATTTCTAATACCTTTAATATCGCAGGTGAGTTAAGTTGCCTCCATCCCATTTATTTTTTAACAAAAAAATTTTTCTCAAAAGATTGTGCCCGTTATTCACCCCTTTGCGCCACAAAATAATTAGCCAGCACCCCATTTATTAATGAATTATTAACTTTTGAATGTGGCGGGGGCCGAAGTTTTTTAGTCTCATTAACAAAGAATTACTAAAAGAGACTCAAATTGTAAAGAATAGCAAATGCCCTCTTTCACCCCCAGTACAAAAGCCAGGGCAACTTCTGGGGCCGTGCCATAGGGATAAATAGGGGGGGGGGGAGTTTTCAGGATTTCAAAACCATTTTATATTATTATTATTGGGTAGAGGGGAGCTAGAGTCCACTTGCCTTTAAATCAACACTAGCGCACTAACCCTTAATGAGTTATCATTATCGAAGCCGGGTACGGCTGGAAGCAGCTGGATATGTGCTAAAATAATGGCTGAATATCTAACAAAATTTCATTTGGCCATTAAGGGCAATGGTTTAACATGCCAATTATTTTTTTTTAAACAAAATATTTTGATTACAAAATAATATTACACTAGTTGTAATAATTAATTTTGTAGATTCTAACAGTGCTATTATTAACCTGATTTGTGAAAAACTAAAAAAAAAAAATGTTACGCTCTCTGAGCAATAACATTTCATTACAGCTTAAAGTTCTGCTTAATTTATACTACACTAACTTCCGCTCAACTCTTATAGATATGGAATTTTAACTTGGGGCACTTGTAGTCAAATCAAGAGAGTCTTTATTTTACAAAAATATGCTGTTAGAATCTTGGAAGGGTTGGCTAGTAGATATTACTTTAAGAGGTTAAAGATTTTAACAGTCTTTAATGTATACATTTATGAAATCTGCTGTTTTGTTTTTAAACATAAACACATATTTCAACGTAATCAAGTAAACCATCCTTATTCAACTAGATTTAAAGGTACTCTGAATCCTGACCAACATGCCTTTATCAGAAAGGTCCTATGTTTAGTGGTTGCAAATTCATTTAGTTTTTATCCGACGCAATAAAACAAGCTGGAAATATTAAAATTTTTAAGAGTAGTCTAAAAAGCTGTTAATTGAAAAAAATTGTTATTCTATTGAGGAGTTTTTTTATGTGGTTAGTCTGCAAAATTAATTGTTACAATTATTGTAACATTATTTTGAAAAAAGTCTAACTTACAGTAATAAAAATATTTTACTTAAAAAAAAATAATCTTAAGTGGCATCTGAAATCATTACCTTTAACGCACTAATTTGAAAATATGTTAGATATTCATCAGTCTGAAATGAGCAAAAATTAACGCGAATGTAGAACTTACATCCAATTAAAACAAAACTGAATGTCTAGTTTCACCAGTTTAGAGAAAAAATGAGTTTAAAAAACCAAATATCACTCGTAGAGAAAAAATGTTCATATCAACGAATTTTAAACAGCTTTCAAAATATCGGTCCATCTGTCTATCCGTCCGTTACGTTTCTTGTAAGCACGATAACTGAAGACAGTAAATAAAAAAGTTTAAGCATTTACAAAAAAAATGCATACGAATAATGTTGTAACTTTGATAAAATTCTACAATCACAAAAATAGTGCATAATATACTGAGAACCTTTCGCCAACCAAGGTAGCATCATCGGGAGATGATTAAAATTACACGTTTAGCAATTGTGCCTAAGAAATTAACTCATTTTGTAAAACCTGCGAAGAGTATACTATAAAATATTCAATAAAACAGCGCTCCACAAAAAAGCATATTATACCAGAAACCAGACCATCATACCCCCACGTGGATGAAAAGTAAAAAAAAAATTAAGGCCTTATGTTCTTGGGCACACATTAAATCACAATTTAGTTTTTTTAATAATGGGTGGTAATGGGGTGGCTAATGTCAGTAAATGTTTTGAGACCTTAGCTTTTCTTATATATACTAAATACCAATTTTATGGACTATTACTTGCTTGATTTACCTATTTACCCCCTATTTACCCCAATTTACCCCCCAACCCTTCAACGGAATATGGTCAAAATATAATCTTGGTCCAGATCTCGTTAAAATACGTCCGTGTACCATATTTCAAGTCAATGTCTTAAACGGTTCCAGAGTAATCGTGCGCACAAAACAAGTTACAGACAGACCGACAGACACAATTTCTTTTTGCTCAAACTTAAAATCTCGACGTTTCATGACATTGTAAGCCTATTTGAATACAAATTTTCAAAAAAAAATTTTGCGTTACTATACTTCCACTGAATGTGGAAGTAATATACTTCTAATATATGGCCCCCCATAAACAAAGTGACTCAAAGTAAAATTCAGTTTTTAAAAAATCATAACAAAGTTATTTAGACTGTTTAAACAATTTTATCTTACTACATACATGCGGATTTTATTTTTTAAACACTACGTTATCCAAATGTCGACCATCTTGCCTACAGCACTCCTCTGGGCCTCAAATATTGGAAAACTCGCGACACATTTCAACAAAAATATTGGTAATGGCCTCCAGAATTTTATTCTTTAACTGGTTTGTTTTGGCCGGGGGATTGATATAAACAATACTCTTTAAGTTTCCCCACAAGAAAAATCCGTTCGGTGATCTTGGGGGGGGGGGGGGGATATCACCAAATCTGGAAATAAGCACGTCTGTAAACAATTCACGCAGACTGGTCGTTGATACTACTGCCGTGTGTGCTGTGGCACCATCCTGTTGAAGGCAGGTCCAATTGGGATCGTATCCAGGAAAGTTCTGAAGAGCCGAAATAAAAAAGTGCGAATGTTGAAATGTGTCGACAAGTTTTCCAAAATTGAAGAACCAGATTGGAGAAGTGCTGTGGGCAAGATGGTCGACATTTGGATAACGTAGTGTTTAAGAAATAAAATTCGCATGTATGTAGTAGTAAATAACATTTTTTGAACAGTTTAAATAACTTTTTATGATTTTTTTGATTGATTGATTGATTTACCAGCGTGCGGTAGGCTTTGCTGTGTTTTGATATGGAGTGTTTATGCTCCTCTTTTTGTGTTTCCGCTTCTTCAAATCTTCTTTTGCTGAGTCTTCTGATTCCTCGGTTTCCGATGCTGGGTTGGATTTGGGTCATGCTTGTTGTCACCAGCGAGAGCTACATGACGCATGTTTTTTCCTCGCTTTTCTTTACTAGTTTTTTTTCCTCTCGATTGTTGTTTTCCACGTGTAACATGGTCTCCCTATTTTTAGTTTGCTGCTGTTCAGTGTTAGCGCTTTCTTCTGCTGTCCTTTTTGCTTTAACTTTCTTGATCCTTGCCCTTATCTCTCTGCTTGCCACGGTATGGTCTATTTATGTGATTGAGCTTCCATTACTCTAGGTGTCAATGCAGATTTGACTTTTGCTCCATGTATTTCTTATTGTTAAGTCAAATATGTGTGCTAGGTTTTTCAGCGCGTTTCCATTTTCGTTAGGCCATGTGTGAAGTATATGTGCATTGAAGTCTCCTAATAGTATAATGGACATTTTTCTTGATTTTTCATAGCGTTAGTGTGTGCCGGTTTTCTTTTTCTAATTGATGGCTTAGTGCTCCATATAGACAGTCCTCTCTTCGGTTATTACCGATTTATTTCTCCTCTTTGCCTCCTGGCACGATTTCACTGCACTATATATATACCATTATTTACTGCGTTAGAGGGGAAGCACTGCGTAAAGTTTTGGTTTATATACCTAATTAAACACTATCTAATATTTCTTATCAATTACTGAAAATGTTCCGAGATATGTATTATTTTACAAACACATCCACTTATACTTTCTTTAACTATATTTTTTACACGTTGTCACTATTTAACTTTTATAAACATTTATGGGTATCCATTGGTGACAGAGCATTATAAAGCAGGTCTGGTCGCCTCGACAGCAAGATGACAAGTCCAATGCGTTGTCGCATTGTGTTCATTATTTAATGTTTATGCTCCTCTTTTTGTGTTTCTGTTTCTACAAATTTTCTTCTTCTCCTTCTGAGATTCTGATGCCTCGGTTTCTGGTTCTGGTAGGGTATATCGCTGCGATTTCTTTGTGGAATCCATTTTTCCCACTCGCTTTTTTTTTCAGTATGTTTGGTCGCTTCTCAGTTTGTTCATGATCATCTTAGTTGTTGTTTTCCACGTGTAACCCGGTTTCCCCATTTTTTCTTTTTTCGTTTCTTCCGGTTTCTTGAGTCAGTTGCATGAATACCCTTCTTGCTGTCTTGTCTGATTGATCAATGATCAATGATCTTGATCATTTTGTATGATTGCCGTGGCTGTTTTCGTTTATATTTTCCGTCCTTATTTCGATGGAGCTCTCTCGTCTGGTTACCTATGCAACTGCTCTACTGGTCTTTTCATAGTGTTGACGTGTGCCGGGGTTGTTATGTTTTCTCCTTCTAACTGATGGCTTAGTGCTCGATTTTTGTACCAGTAGCTGATGTGTCTTCGTTGTTACGTTTTGTAGTGGATACATTATTTTTGTGTTCTCTGCAGACTTATTATTTCTTGCTTACTTTTTGCGTATTCTTACGGACCTAAACGTTTTTAATGAAATTCCTTAACCTTACCAGAGTCGCACCAGATGTGAAGTGTAGACAGTCAGTATGTTCTTATAGCATGCATGAGATTTTTTAAATTTTAATGTTGAAAACTAAATTTTACTCTGAGTCACCTTGTATTATAATCAAACTGAATTAATCGAAGCAGTATAAAAGAAATTTTTTTTCCAATTTGTTGGCTTTGAGCTGCGTCCATTAACAAATTCTTAAGATCATATGCTTTTGAATTAGATTTGGCTTTTGGTCACGGTGAAATGGATCACCATGTGATAAAATTTTTATTTTCATTAATTTTTTAAATTCCTTTATGTTTTAGAAGAAATTTTTGAGTATAAACTCTTAACCTTCAAAGTTGAAAATGGACAGATTGTAAGCCTTTACCTTTAAATTTGCAATTTCAAAATATTTTATAACTGTACACCGTTGTGCCCTCAACCATCCTGTTTTTGAACATTTTCGATATATTCTATAAGAAAGTCAGGATATTTATACGATGCAAGGCTGAGTCGCACTGTATTCAGTAATTCTTTTTTGACTAATTATGCCTATATCGGCCTTAGAGAACCTAAAGTTACCTTAAAAGTTATATTATACATAAGACTGTTTTGCACCCCACATCATGACAGCATCAATAAAACCTATGGGGCTCTGAGTAAGTTGTACCCATTGATTAATAGGCGAAGTAAACTCACATTAATTAGCAAATTAACCTTATACAAGGTTATCTTTAGACCCATCCTGCTCTACGGCTGCGTGGTCTGGAATGGGACTTCCGACAAGCAGCACGGCAAATACTTCACGTCTATTGACCAATTCGTCCCGTTACAAAAGATCGAAGAGCTCCATAGAATCACAGGCATTCTTTGAATGCAGGATCTTGTCAGATAGATCGCCCAAAAATTTATTACTTCAAAAGTTGGAAGTTCGTAACTGACACGCGACGTAGATACGACAATATCCCTTACACCCATAAACTCCTACACCAGAAACTAGACATATATGAGTCTAGGAGACAATAACTAATCCCCCAATAGTCAATATCCCGTCCCAAAAACCTCCCTCACATAAAATCTCAATCCGCCCCTGAGGAATCCTGTATCAAAAACATAGAATATAGCAAGAGGTATTCCACAATAAGAACATTCTTAAGGATTTAAGAACATTCTTAAAAATTTTGAGAACATCCTCAAAATTTAAGCACATAATCAATTTATTTAAGTACATACAAAATCCAATTTTATAAATTGACTACTAATTATTCTAAGCAGGTTTTCCCTAATTTTTTTCCTGCGCGATAGTGGGACATCCGTGTCAGCTAATGTCTTTATATGGTCATTTATGACCTATTTTAAGCTTCGGCATTTTATAAATAAAATGCATTTAATCTGTAGTAAAAATGTCACACAAATATTAATACAGGGTGATTCATGGGTAATATTTTACCTGCAGATTCTATACTAGATTTTATAGTGGAAAACAGTTTTTTGCTTAATAACTGGTAAAAGTATTAATATTTGACATTAATACTTACTGAGATACAGGGTGTTAAAGTTATACCAATAATTCAGTAAAGTTGTTTTATTTCGGTTATTTTTTAACACATAAACATAAAAGTCGATACAAAATGCATATTATGTAATATTCTATTCTTCATTTTAACAAAAATAACTTTTAATACCAAAAATCTGAAGAGGTTAAATGGTTAAATAAAAAATCTCTAATGAGATTATAAATGAACGAAGTACAAAAAAGTTATGACGGATTCTGTTAAACCAAGATAGCTTACATAGCGCCCTCTATGCGATTCACCAAAAATGATAGCTTATTCGATTTTTTCACGTCAAAAAACCTAATTGTACCGACTTTTATGTTTATGTGTGAAAAAATAACTGAAATATAACAACATTACTGAATTATTTTTATAATTTTAACAACCTCAGTAAGTATTAATATTTGACCCCCAGTTATTAAGCAAAAAATTAATATTTTCCGCTATAGAATCTGCAGGTAAAATATTACCCATTTCTAAATTAAAGCGCATAACGCTTACGAATTTGTTATGTTTTAATTATATATGAATGTACACCGAGATAAACGAGATAAATGAATTAAATAAATACCTATGTAAAAACAAAAAGTAAATAAAAGAGCTTTAAATGGTAAAAATGGTAATGGCGAGACATCGATCGGCAAAGTTAAGGCACGCCGGGCGAGTCCGGCACTCGGTGACCGTATCTCATCTCGCCGTCCTGGTTAAGTAACTTCGCCAGGACGTTAAAGTATATAAGGCAATTAAAAAAATAAATAAACTCCAGATAAAATGCGAAAAGAAACATTTTTTGCGATTTACAACAAAATGATACTATAGAAGTTAATTTGAACCTGCAGGTCAAGCGCGCCAAAATATGTGGGGGTATGATGGTCGTTTCTGGTACAATCGGCGTCACCTTAAACTCGCCACCCTTTGTGATGCTCCTTTTCTAACACGCCCCACTACAAATAAATTATACATTCCGACATTCCGTATTTTAGGTCAGAGTGGGGACTGACGTCATACTTTTTTTACAATTAATTATTTTTTATTCATTTGCTTTTATCATGATTAGAGAATATTATTTAGGTATTATACCTACTTTCTGTATATTGTTGCCCTAATCTGAGCACGCTAATATACTAGTTAGGTAAATACTTTAAAACACTTATTATTGGAGTATTAGCTAGGAGAGTAGTTGCTTTGATTGGTTCTCCAATAATAAGTGTTTTAAAGTATTTACCTAACTAGTATATTAGCGTGCCCAGATTAGGGCAACAATATACAAAAAGTAGGTATTTTCATAATAAATAAAAAAGTGTGTAAGTTGTGATTTGCATAATACCTAAATAATATTCTCTAATGACGTCATACTTGTATTAGTTTTATTAGAATGTGACCAGTTGTTAGCTTAGGATTCTGTATTTCAGAGATTTTTGAATAATATTAATTTAACTTATAACTTTCTTCTCTCCACTATTCATTTATCTGATTTACGGATTCTGGACGCTAATAGATTTTCATAAATATTAACCTAACATTGTTTGTAATAAAAACTGGCAATGTAAATACATTAAGTAAACAAGACAATTCGAAAAGTTACTGCAACCGGTTACCTCCAAAAAGATTCAAAGCCAGAAATGAAGGTATCAAGTTGAATATACCTAATAATTCATCAAAAACAAAGAAGACAAAAATATTAATATCACTTATAATGAAATTAATTGTGGTAATCAGCTAGTTTTGGAGTCTTGTGATTTTTCATTAAAATGAAGCGGTTAATAATTACGTGATTTTGTCAGACCTATTGGCGAAGTGCAAGAAAATGTAATATTTTCGACAAACACATCATTTTTAAAATGCACACGTAGAATGGTAAACGTTTTTTATTATATTTGAAAACTATTGAATAATTTTCCAAAGAAATGTCAGTGTGAATTTTTTTGAATATTTATTTTTATAATTTATATTGTTATTCCAACATATGCAGAGAATTAAATTTAATTGGTAGTCTTTAAAATTAGATATAGAGTCGAATTTTGAGAAACCTTCACTTACAATCGGCCCATAATTTAAAATTTTTAATTGTTGACAGAAATTTACAATTATGCCTATTTCTATTATTATTATTCGATTTTCCTGCAGAAACTATGCGCAAAGATCGTATATTTCATATAAATATAGGATTTAGGTGATCGATGGAATATCATGTATATAGGGTGATTTATTTTGACCGTCTATTAGAAGTATATATGTAAGAAAAATAATATTGATCTGAAAATTTGGCTATGGTCCTAACTGGGTAGAATCTATTCAATGAAAATATTTTTCTTATTATACTGAAAGTTGATGCGTTTGTTATTTTAAATAGAATGCTCCTATTTTAATTTTCTTCTAGATTCTACAGAAAATTTAAAGGACATTTCGTTAAAGGTTCCTTAGACCTAAAAATTAATATTTCCTGAGATATTATTTTTTTTTCCTAAATTTTGACAGAAAAGTTGTATTATATAAAAATTATTACCTTAGTAATAATAATAACTGATAGCACGTTGATTTTTTTTAATGCGGGTAAGACAAGGCATTTCTTTTAAATTAATGACAGTCGACCATATAAAAAAAGGCAAAATGTAATTTTTTTACGTGATCTCAATTATTGTTATTGAGATAGTTATAGAAACTTTTATAGTCCACAATATTGATAATAATTAATTACTACGTAGAAGCAACAGGGGCAGAGAAAATTGCAAAAACTTGCAGTAAAGGAGAAATATTCACTTTTCTGGCGGCTATAAATCGTAAAATATTAACAATAAAGAAAGATTGTTTAAATAAAAGTTGTAGCTCTTTTGTTCCCTACAATATTAGTAATACCCAATTTAGATCAGAAGTAACAGGAAAGGAGATAATCTAGAAAAACCTATTTAGACCACCATTTTTAAACATGGCGGCGGTAAGAGGAATCAAATTTTGAGAAGAAAAGGTTTTATGCAATTTTTCATGTAAATTGAAGTTATAAGACTTGAAAATTGGGATTTTACCTAGAAAAAGGGGTATTTCAAATAGGTTTTTGTCAAATAACTCGAAAGGTATTACATTGAGGGAAAACATGCTAGAGACAAATAGGAAAGTTACTGACTTGAGCATGAATTTCCTTTTTTCTAATTTCTGTAGAATTAATAGTTTCGGGGATCTGGAAGTAGAAAGGTAGCGTCCGAAAATATATAAGAAGTATTTAGTTTAAATGTTAAATATCTTAGAAATTATGTCACTTACCTTAAAAATGCTAATTATCAGACTGAAAGTCTATTAATTAGGCTTTCAAATGATTTTTTGATTATTTCTATAACATAAAAAACGAAAAAGTTATAACAGAAACAATGTACTTCTTCGCATTTTTTTAAACAAAAGACGTCGCCATTTTGTAAATGTAAGTAGTCAGTAATTAAAAATATATTCCTATATACTATTATTCGTTAATATATAGTATGATTTAGACGTTCAAATTTTTTCGTTCGTTTACAGCGCTTGGTTTAGAAAAGAATGACATTTTAAGCTGTAAAGGGATTTTAGAAAAAAACGTAACATTTTTGTTTCTTTGCAACTATCTCAACAAATATTAGTTTTAGCGAAAAAATAATGGACCTCAAAAATGAAGCTTATAAATTGTGAATGAATTTGATTTTGTTATATATTTGTGTAGGATTGATAGTTTCGAAGATATTTAAGTTTATAAAAGGTATCCGACCGCTTATAGGATGAAGTATTTAGTTTAAATGTTGAATATCTTAGAAACTGACACATTTATCAAAAATTCTATGGGACAAAGTTAAAGATAATAATTAATCTATTTTTAAAACGATGTTTTGCTTCTTACTACATCATAAAAAATAAAGAAGTTATGCCCTATACAATGTGGGTTTTCACATTTTCTTTTAACAAAATGTTGCCATTTTGTTATTATAATTACCCAGTAATTAAATTTTTTTTCTTAAAGAAATGCTGTTTTTCGTTAATATAAAGCGTCACCTAGATGCTCAATTTGTCCGTTTAAAACACTTGTTTTAGAAAAAATTTACATCCACCATATTGGAGCCGCCATTTTAAATTCTTAAATTTTGGCCTCAGATTCGTAATCGGCGATCCCAGAAACATACTATGTTATGTTTGAAATATTAACCAGTAATACTTTTTCAAATATTGAATATTTAAATTTAAGGGTGGTTTTCACCCATTCATTGGGGGGTAAGATCAATTTTCCGAAATTTGATATATCTTTTTATTACCTCTAGATACTGTACAGGATGGATCAAATTAGATGGGATTTGGGGTTTTCTCTAAAACTACGACAGATAGACAAAAACTAAGTTCGATTTTCGACTATCGAGCTACAGAGCGTTTTTGGAAAATTAGCATTTTTGGATGGCCTCTAAATCACAATTACCAAGTGTCGAATCGAAAATCGAGTAACACATTCTTAAAGCACTTTTTTGAGTAGAATCCGTTGCTGATAAGAAGAAAATTATGCATGCCTCAGTTTTCGTGATATAGACATAACTCGTGTTTTTTAAATGGAACACCACAATTTAACGGGCTTTAAAACGGTGTAATACTACACCCCCTCATTTAAAATTTTAAGGGTGGGTCCTACCACCGCTAAAGGGTTGAAGTGGCGAGATCAACAATATCCAATAAAAGTACCCTCCTTGATATTAAATTTGACGGATCCGAGCGTTTGTCGAAAAAATGATCATACAAAAAGAAAACACGCCAGTTTCGTTTTCGGTGGGCCACCCTGTATAATAGGTATGATGTAAGTAATCACTATATATTGGTGAATTTTACTGATGTTTGCTAGTGCATCCTTAGAGTATTTCAGCTTTCGAAAGTTTTCTAATTGACCATTTGCATTAATTTTCTGAATCACCTTGTATTACTTACTTATAGCGTCAGTTATTTTATATACATTGCCTTTTATACTGCAAGCATAATCAGATCAATTTTATTTATTCTACTCAATATTCGATACGTCCCACAATCAGATAATTGAAGAATGAAAAGAGAAATGAAATGAAATGAAATGAAATAAAAAATGTTTATTTATCCACATTGCATAATTCCAGGCCATCGTGTATCCTACAATGTTAGTCGCCACTCTGATCTAAACTACCGAATTTAATTATTTGTAGTGGGGCGTGTTAGAAAAGGAGCATCTCGAGGGGTGGTGACTTTAAGGTGACGCCGATTGTACAATATACTATACCGGGTGGCTTAGCCGATAGGGACACTCTTGTAACTTTTGAGTGGGCTAATGGATTTTTTTCAAATTTAGTGTAGTGATATGGGACGAAATTTTCAGTTGTATGATGGTTTCGATGTAATTGATATGAAAATCAAATTTTCAAACGGGACAACCTGTATATTTTTGCATATTTGGATCCTATTGGCCAAAATACATCTGATCTGATCCTAAAATATTATTTTGATTTTCAAAAAATACAGGTTTTTTTAATTTTTAGTTTTAATAATAGAAGGTCAATATTTTGCCAAAACTGTTAAAAATCTGTCTGTAAGCATCTTTAAAATATTTTCTCCTTAGATACTAACATTCTCCTTATGACTTTATAACCCTATGTGGGTTTTCGCCTGCTCGACAATTATTTTCCATACTACCCTCTCAGAAATGGTCCTTCTCCATCCTCTTACTCCCAATGTCCTAATTCTTACTCCACATCTTCAATCCACCTTTTACGTGGCGTTCCTCTAAGTCTCTTCCCCACCGGCTTCCATTGCATTATTCTTTTAGTTGTTCTCTCATCGTTCATTCTCTGCACATGTCCAAGCCACTCTAATCTCCTGCCTTTTATGAACCTAACAATATCGGCTCCTTTGATCAAGGTGGTCAAGTTCATGGTTCATTCTTATTCTCCAAAAGCCTTCTTCCTCCTGGATGGGGCCATATATTCTTCTTAGAATTTTTCTTTCAAAAACCCACAACTGGTTCACATCAGCGCTAGATAATGTCCACGCTTCGCACCCATAAGTAATTACGGGTCGTATCAAGGATTTATATATTTGAAGTTTCAGGTTTTTATTTAAAATTTTAGATTTCATTAATTTTTCATGGGCAAAATAGCACCTGTTTCCACTCAGTATACGTGCCTTTATCTCATTTGATACCAAATTTTCGTTGTTTATTTGTGAATCTAGGTAGGTGAAATCATGTACATGTTCAAAGTTAAATCTTCCGATACGTATGCTGTTGATATTAGTATTTGATGTTCTTTTCGTTTCCTTATACTTTGTCTTTGTTTCACTAATTTCGAGCCCTCTTAACTGAGCTTCCTCATCCAGTTGCGCTAATGTTTCCCCAAGTGCGGTCTTATCTCGGCTTTTTATGGCAATGTCATCGGCATATGCGCAGAATTATACTGACTTTGTACCTATATGGCCGGTCATTTTGAATTTTCGGATGGATGCTTCCAAGGTCAAGTTGAAGAGTATGGTGGATAATGCGTCATCTTGTCTCACTCCAGAGTTTATACTAAATGGAGTTGTTAACTCACCATCTACCTTTACCGCTGCTTTAGATTCATTTAAGGTGGCAGCTATGAGCCTCACATATTTTGAGGGGATGCCTAGCATAGTGATATCCTGCAGCATTAACACTATCGAAAGCTTGTTTATAGTCTACCTAAAGACTATGTAGATACTAATATTAAATACGATTTATTCTTCATTAAGTTCAACGATATGGGTTTTTTCAACGAAAACTATTTTTTTTAATGGAACCCCTATGGGGCAAGCTGTTATTTAATTAGATCTTTAAATTACGAAGAAAATGATATGCATAATGTCCACCTTCTCTTTGTACTAAATTTATAATTAAAAGAGAAATATATTTTGATAATTTTTTTAATTTTTTTTTTAATCAAAATAATATTTGAGGGAGCAAGATCCAAATATGCAAAAATATGCAGGTTGTCTCATTAAAAAATTTGATTTTTTTGTAAATTACATCGAAACCGGTAGTCGGCCATTTTGGTTCTTTACATCGTACAATTGAAAATTTCATCCCATATCATCACACCAAATTTGAAAAAATCTATTCGTCCATTCAAAAGTTACAAGAGTGTCCCTATCGTGTCCCTGGGGCTGTGTAAGGGACAAACGAGACGACCGTAATTTGCGCTGCCATAAATACGTTCAAGCGTCTACAGCGTCCGTACATTGCGCTCGTTTAACTGACTACATTAAAAAACGTGATTTTAATTTCGGCGTGGCGCTGAATACGCGACGCAAACGCGACGCAAATTACGTTCGTCTAGTTTCGCCCTAATTCATCGAAATTGCAAACTAACTAAAAGTAAATAAATTTCGAATAAAATTTTTCTACGTTCACTAAAAATGTATGCTTATTTCTTTTAGGTATGTGGAACGTATATACAATGCAACATGGTGGTATATTGGAAGAAAGGCCGAGACTCTACAGATGGATAAACACGATGTATATTTTTCTCATATTGTCATATTACGTATATTTCTTTTCGAGATTTGTTAGAGCTTTGCTGAGAGTTATACTGCGTATTTTGTTAAGATATTTATGAACAACCTATTTATACTTTTAATTTGGTTTGTGCTCGTACCGATTTTAATTCCGTCTATTTCTTTGTGACATTTAGAAATTTTTAACTGTAACTGGATAATAAATATCTCAATAAACAACTTTTAACATGCCTTATTAGTCTTTTGTCTGTAATAATTGCAGATAGAACTATTACAAAGTAAATGAGTAGGAGGCGCAGTGCGAATATCTATTAGATTAACATATTGATCGAATACGACTCAATTCAGTTTTACTTGGTGCCACTGAGATTAGTACAAAGAACAAAAAATTTTTTGAAAATTTTGACTGTTCAAATAGGTTTAGAATGTCATGAAACGTCGAGATTTCAAGTTTGAGCAAAAAAAATATATCTGTAACTTTTTTTTATGCGCACGATTGCTCTGGAACCGTTTAAGATATTGACTTGAAAGGAGGAGGGCCTCTAAGTCCGGTTTTCGGCCTAATTTATTTCTTGAGGAAACAACTCGAAACACATTTTTTTAGTATCTACTAACAATGTTTAATCGATTCCACCCCAAACGAAACTTTCCCCCACCATCCCTTTTTACCCCCTGTCACCCCCTCCTCCCACCTCTTCGGAAACAACGAAAATACACGTACAAAATCAAAAATATCTTTATAGAGCAAGTCGTGTTAAAATGTTTTAATGGCCTGCAAAAAAATCAACTGAATGCTGATTATTATTTAATAGTTTAGGGGGATATTAATAGGGGAGGTGAATTTTGTTCTAATTAAATGTTAAGAAGTAACTAACTAAGGTGGCTTTGAAAACAATGAAATATTTAGTTTGTCAAACATTTGTTGGTTTACCGGTGTTTTTATTGTGTCTTTAAAAATTGTTTAAAGTTCTAGTTAATTTTAATACGACATATGAATAAATTCCTTATTAATAGTACTAATAAATGGTACAGCGGTATCAATATGGTTCCATTTGAAAAAATTGAGTTTTGCCCCAAAAACCATTTTGATGAAATTTATTTGCTCATAAATCACGTAATTTAATATTTTTGACAGGATTTTACTTTTTCTAGCATTACACGGGTCATTTAGAATAAATCGGAACCGTCATGGCACACTTAAATGGAAAACTAAAAATTATATTATAAAAAATATTGAGTTTGAAATGTCACTTATTTGGTATCGTTAGATTCAGAAAATTATGCAGAATTCAAAAATGCAATAATATACAAGCTGTTCCATTTAAAAATCGAAAGTTAGTAACACTTCCGGCGAAACCGGAAGTGAAAAAAAATCACTTTTATGTCGAAAAGTGCCGCTTATTATATAGATATAGGATATCCCAAAATTCAATCATCTTCAAAACTAAGGGAGAAAAGGGGGGTGTATCATGATCCTGTTACACCCGGTATATAAGAGAAGCTAAGGTATCAAAACAATTTTTGGCATTAGCCACCCCCATTAACACTCACCACATTATTAAAGGTGAAAAAAATAAAATAGTCATTTAGTGTGTGTACAAGAACCAAAGGTCTTAAATTTTTTTTTAGTTTATCCACCCCCACTACCACCCTCCTTCCACCACCTCCACGCCCACTACCGATGTGGTATATTATTTTATGGGTTTTGGGGTAGACGATTTCAAATATTATCGAAAAACAATTGTTTCGACATACAATTTTTTTTTCGTTATGAGAGACTTGGATAGAAAATCTGGATGTGGAAGTAGTGATTCCTTGAGCAGTGGTTTTTTAAATTTTATTGTTTAAATAGGTATTTGCAGTCAGCAACGATCT
Source organism: Rutpela maculata (assembly GCA_936432065.2). NCBI lineage: Eukaryota > Metazoa > Arthropoda > Insecta > Coleoptera > Cerambycidae > Rutpela > Rutpela maculata. The sequence continues at coordinate 68,627,917 of OW386294.2, read as the reverse complement.
ACTGCAGCTCACTTGTTTCGTAATACTTTTATTAAAAATAACTTCAATAAAATGATGTTTGAGGTAAAACTGACATATGACCCAATCTACGTAAAGTTCGTCCTAATCTGAGAAACACAGTGTCTACTTTGCAGGTTGGATATCTTGTACGTCTCGTATTTTCTTTGAGTGACCATATATTACTTCCACATCCAGTGGAAGTATAGTAAAGACATAAAATTAGAAAAAAATTGTTCAAATAGGCTTAGAATGTCATGAAATGTCGAGATTTTAAATTTGAGGAAAAAAAGTCTGTCTGTCGATGTGTCTGTCTGTCTATCTGGAACTGTCTTTGTGCGCGTCTAACAGGTTCTACAACCGAGTTTTATTGATTTAAAAACTAAAAACCATTATGAGACATCCTGTATATGCTTAGACTTGGTACCGCCGAAAAATCTGTTAAAATTACAAATATTCGCATACTTAAAAATTCAATAAATGAAACTACTATAAATTTTACTAAAAGTATCTTATTTGTTCTTGCCATCTCGGGTTGCGGCACAACTTCGGCTTTTTACAAAAAAGGCAAACGAACTGCATTCAACATTCTGAGGATGTGCCTTTGGTTGACGATGAGGCAGAGATTAATTAAAATGTGCACCTATTTAAGTTTTATTTGTTTCATTTTTTAATTATTGTGATGTGTTTCATTGTTTATTAAATTCATAGTCAACACTTACTTAAATACTTAATATTATATCTTACATAGCGGAACAGCAATCGCATAGTTATTCAATTACTTCCACATCCAGTGGAAGTGTAGTAACGACAAAAAAAATTTTAAAAATTTTTATTGTTCAAATTGGCATAAAATGTCATGAAACGTCGAGATTTTAAGTTTGAGCGAAAAAAAATTCTGTCTGTCTGTCGGTCTGTCTGTCGGTCTGTCTGTCGGTCTGTCTGTCGGTCTGTCTGTCGGTCTGTCTATCAGTCTGTCTGTCTGTCTGTCGGTCTGCCTGTATGACGGTCTGTCTGTCGGTATGTCTGTCGGTCTGTCGGTATGTCTGTCGGTCTGTCTGTAACTTTTTTTGTACGCACTTTTACTCTGGAACCGTTTAAGATATTGACTTGAAATTTGGTACACATATGTACTTTAACGAGATCTGGAACTAGATTATATTTTCATCTTATTCCGTCGAAGGGTTGGGGGGTAAAATATTATTAAAGTTCCATAAACAATTATTTCCACATACAAAATTTTTTTCGTTGTGAGAGCCTTGGATATAAAATCTAGATGTGGAAGTACTGATTCCTTGGGCAGCGGTTTTTTCTTGAACAATGGAATTGTAAAGTTGACTACACACACCAGCGTGTACAGGGGGGGTGCGAGAGTAATTATTCACCCCCCCCCCCCCCAGGAATTCGGTTCGGTTGGCCGGCGCACGCCGCGAACGAGGATATTACAGGATATTACAATTAATATCGAGTATCTAGTCAATAATTGACCGTTTTGTATTTTCAAAAACAAAAAATTAGACTTTGTTTTCTAAGTTAAGTTTTGTTTGTATTTGTATTGGAGCTGTAATAGAAGAATAATCCGTTCCCAAAAAAAAACAAAAATAAAAGTTAGAACCAGATTTTGTTCTCTAGGTTTTAAGTCATATTTGCTTTACTTTTTTTTTTGTAGTTTTATAGATTAATAAATAATAAATAAAAACAAGTAATTCTTCAGGTGTCTATATTTTTTGCTTAAAAATTTCTGTTGTCTAGTGTATATTCTTTTCTGAATTTAAAAAAGAGAAATCATCATGCAACTATTTTAGAACAAGGTTGGGTAGGGTCTTGGCCGATGAATTACCTCCCCCCCCCCCCCCGATGCAAGGGCTGGATACGCCGGTGACTACACACTTGTTAAGCATGTAAAAAATGTCGGCGTCTTTGGCGGTGCGGTCAAAGACATTTTTCGAGTGCTTGGCAGACAACTGTACCTATTTCTGCATCTTGTCGTACACCTAATGTAACTGTGTTTGAACTTTTTATACACCATTTGCTCGGAAATTAATTTTATGCTCTATAAAAAATATTCCTGTGTTTTCGACGAAAAATTAATAGTTTTCGAAAAAACCTCAAAAAACTAGAAAAATGTACCTTTGAGGGTAGTTTTAGGGTAGTTTGGCCACTCAGATCTTAGGAGACTTTTAGTCAGTTAAAAAGCACTCAAGTACTAGGAATGAAAATCAGCTTGTTCCAAATTTGTTTTGGATTCGACCCTTATTTTATTGGCCTACCATTTAGGGTTTGCAATTCCGGAGCCATAATACAATCCCGGGATTTCGGGATCAAATTTACACAATCTCGGGAATCTCTGGGTTTTTGGGATCGGGATTAGGAATTGGAAAATAATAATATAAGTAGTAGATACATAAAGAATACACGAATATATGAACACAAATTGTCCGAATGTTTATTACTGACAGTGTTGACTAAACCAGTAGCGTAAAAAAAACAATTCGTTAAGGGTATTAACTAAATTAGGATCTAATTTTCGCACAAATGTTACCAGTTGCAGAAAATGTATTTATAAGCTTTTATTTAACTTGCCCGGTCAAATCTTGCAAGTCAATTTTGAACCATTTAACGACTTCCAATTGAGCTGGAATTTTGCATACACGTGTAGTTATGGTGAGAATACAATAATATGGTACCAAAAACTATGTTTTTTAAACTATAATTTGATTGGATGATAGTGTCTTCACTCAGACGTTGCATTCTAAGAAATACCGGAGGATTCGCTACTTTTAAGTAAGGATGACGCAATGCAATGAATATAAAACTAGAAATTTAAAAATAAAATTATATGTAAAAAAAACTTTTTAAAAACAACCTTTTACTATTATTTGGGTGTTCTAGTACGAAAAAAATTAAATTAGCTCTCTTAAAAGCTTGTCGCGTGTATTAGAAAAAAAAACTGTTTTAGTTTACAATCTCTGTCAAACAAAATTAATACTTGTATGAACTTCTCGCGTGCAACAAGTTTTCAAGACAATTAATTTTATTTTTTTTCGTTTTAATACACCTAAATAATAATAAAAGCTTGATTTTAACAAGTTTCTTTTTACATATAATTTTTTTCAGAACCTACATTAGTTGCGGTATCGTTATCAGATGATCATATATGTCAGCTGAAGGTACATATTCGTGTTGCCTTCATTTTCGAAAAGTGGCAGTTCTTTTTTTAAATTTTATGATATCGGTTTCGGGGCGTCTTGCGTTTTCAAACATTTTGTTAAAAATATTTTCCAATGATTTTTCTGTGCTGTGAGGAGAATTTTATATTTCTCGTGGTTATTTTTTTTTAATCTCCTTATTTAGATTAATGTCCTGGCGGAGTTTAGCCGTAGGCTATTCTACCACTCAACTAGGACAGACGGACACATAGACAACATCACGCAGTCCCTGCTGCAGAAGAGGAGAGCGACTAGACCGTGTTGTCTCTCACACAACTACAGTCTAGCCCACAACTACCGTCTCGGCAACACGTAAAAAACGCCACTACACATCCATACCCTAGCCAAGATTCGAACCTGGGACCCCCGTCGTCGCAAGCCTAACACATTAAGCACTGCGTCACCGAGAGCCGGTGGCGCAGTGCTTAATTTTTTGGAAACGTTTCATAAGATTCTCTAATATTTTCCTAATGACATTTTTTTAAGAACCTGGGATAGTGCATCTGATTCTTGCTCATTGAAATTGTGCAAGTAGGTATCGGCGAATGCCCGGGTAACAATTTCTGCGTTTGGTGGTTCTTACCCTTAGTGCATCGTGCAAATCTGCACTAAGAGGCAGACTTGTGAATTAACATGAATTTAAAGAGATATCTGACAAATAATTTCGCATTACGTCAGCACAGTGCCTCCACTGTGACTTTAAGTACTTCCAATAATTTAACCAAATCCCCAAAATTTATATTCCGCATCCAGTATCAAAAGCGGCATTTTTAAGCCGACCATTGCATTAAAAGACTGTTCCATCTTGTTTTACAATCCTGAAAATCCCGGGATCCAATCGACTATGATCCCGTGATTTGCGGTACATAAATATTGCCGGGATCCCGGGAATTTCGGTTTCGGGATTTCGGGATTGCAAACCCTATTGGTAGTACCAATACAATGATACGGCCAGTTTTTCTCTACTAACGATATTTGCGGTTTTAGGAAAGTGTCTGGCATATACTCTTTGTTTCTGCGAAGACTGTAATGAATAATAGGCATCAATATTAATCTTGTAATGTGGTAAATCAAGTAGCCACTTTGCTCTAATAGGTGGCTTGTAAACAAAATCTGTACCCGAACATAGTCGATAATACAGGTAACTTCTATTGCATTATTGGCTTTTAAAATAAAACGCAAGGAATAATTTTGCAATTAAAGATTGTTTAATTCTTGACAATAATATCTGTCGTGAGACACTAATATACGTACAAGTGTTTGACTAGACATTTTTAGCGTTTAGGTAAAGAAGTTCATAAAGTGGTACTGGTAATGGAGTTAATTAAGTTGTTTTATATTTTTTAGAAATCCAAGTTGTGATAATGAATGTTAAGTTCACTCTTATTATTGGCATTTTGTCATTTTTTCACTGTAAGTATTTTATGAAATAATACAACAAAAATTGTGTTTAATTGTTAAATTGTAAACTTACTTTTAGTGAAAGATTTTTTATGATTTTTTCAAAGTTTATTAAATAATATATTTATTTATTGTAGGTCTGTGGAATTTGCTCTTCTTTCAATTTATGTCGGAAGAAGAATTCGCAAGATACAGATGGATAAACCTGACATGTGCTGTTGTCATATTGGCATATTGTTTATATTTCATTGCACTACTCATCAAAGATGTTATAACAGAGATGATACGTTTTTTGTGGAATAATTAACCCATATATTTATATTTTTAATGTGGTTTGATTCGTCTATCCTGATTTTAATTCCATTATAAACATGTCTCAATGTGTCATGTTTAATTGTTCACCTATGTAGGTATATTTTTAATGTAGGTACGGTGTGTTCGTTCATACTGATTTTAGTTTCGTTAGATACATGTCTCAATGTGTCATGTTTAATTGTTCACCTATGTATATTTTTAATGTAGGTACTTTGTGTTCGTTTGTACTGATTTTAACAATAATAAAAATGTGAATAAACATGTCTTAATTTGTTATGTTGATGTTTAATTTCTAAATACATTAATAGTAAGTAGGTAGATATAATAGTTTGTGTATTTAGTACCTAATGTAAATTACTAGGCAAATTTTTATATAAAATTAGACTGTGGCATTTATGTTCCTAATTTCTTACTCTTACTGCTCTCATTAAGATAATGCACACATGTAAACATTTTCTGAGTTTCGAAACAGGTAGGTATTCAGATATTAAAACTCATATAATTATGGTTAATTAAATTCGAGCAGTATTTTTTATTATTCATAGTTATAGTATTAATCAATAAATTGGTAACCGACGATTACCGGTCGATAGATACCGATAGATAAGTCGGTAACCGATGATTACTATTGCCTGCCACAAACCCTACAAAATCAAAATAAAAAATAACTGCATTAAGAGACAAAAGTTACTAACTTCTTCAACTGTCAGATCAAGTAGGCTCCTTGCAGTTGACAGTTCATAACAAAATGTGTGACGTGGCATAGTCACTTATTTCCTAAAAGTCCTTACAGTTCCAACATAATTTTGGTAAGTTTGCAGATTTTATTATTAATTTTAGTATTTAATAATCTATTTTATCATTTTCCAGATATAAACGAAAGATATTATTAAAAATGCAGTTGGAACGATTCTTTTTTTACTGTTTGTTGTTAGTTTTCAGTAAGTATATTTACATTTATTTAATACTAAATAAATATAATGACTAAGTTTTTGTTAACAGAAATATTTTTGTTACAGTTGGCTACAACATGTTTCTGTTTCCATTTATGACCGAAGAAGAGTATGCAGCTTTCTCCGAATGGAACTTCAAATATTTCATTATTTTGGTTTTATACCTTATGATTGTTCTAATAACATATCTTGGAGAACACTTAAATGATTGGGTCCCCAATGACGAAGATGAAATTCAGTAAGGATCAAATTAAAATGGCAACGAGTAATAATTTTGTGTTGATATATTTCCATTACTTATTTGTTTAATGTTTACTTTTATTGTTACCACCGTTGTTTACTGATTGTCAAATGTAACTAGTTACCCACATAGGTAAGTTAAATGTTAATAAAGTGTTTCTAATCAATAGTTCTTGTGTTTTTTCCACTGGTGTTTAAGCAAAACTAAGACTGTAAGTAACTACTCATATTTTACTGCAATATTTTCGAAGTAATTGAGTTTAAAAGTTAGGATGTTTTCATGATATCTAGCCTCTGACAAATCCATTAAGCAGAGGGATACATTTAATTTGTCTAGATTTTTTTCTTTCTTTGATATAGGTACATATCTTTCCAGTTCAAAAATAACCCACAATATCTGTTGGTTCCCTATCATGAAAAGTAGTTAGCTGTATTATCGATCTCTGAAGCAAAAACAAAAAGACACATTGTAAGACTCAGAAATACACGAAAATCATAGATTAGATAACTCATAACATCAATTCGGTAAGGAATTGCTAGAGTATTGTTGGTGTATTAATAATCAAGGTATTTAATATATTTTAGGAAACGAAAATATAACCATATTCTGCTATATCCTCACCGTGATCTATGGTAAACGTTTTATTGTACAATATAATGTCAAATTCTAAGTTAAAAGTAATGCAACTTTTCTAGGCTATGTTCTATTTTTTTCAGGCGTTGTCATTTTTCCATATAAGTATGTCGGAGGAAAGACATGCAAGATACCGAAAAGTAAACTTAAAATGTTTTAATATTCTGTTTTGTTGTATATTAACTATTATTACCTACTTTATGAGATTCATTCTAATACAAGAAAATTGATAGTATTCTTATATTAATACATATTTTAATGTGTTTTGTAATTATAATGATTTCAATTCCGTTGTACTAATTGATCATTTTAATTTAGCTATTTGGTTGTGCTAATTTAAATGTAATGGACTAATAATTCATGTGTATTATTGTTAATGACAAATTTGCACATTACAAATACACTTATTGGTAAGTGGAAGTAAAACTTTTACCCCCTGTACACTGTAAACAATTCATTAAAATTCTAGCAGATTCTATATTCTATAGTGCAGAAGCAGATCATGTAATTTATTTATACTTTAAGTACATTTAGACCAACGTAGAAAATCAATAAAATCATCTTATTATATCCAGATGTGAGTCCCTCAATAATTCTTAATTCTTAGACTTTAGTTTTCTGACTTTAGACTTTACTTTTCAAAGCAGATAGATAGAAAATAGAATATCTACAATTATCTCCTTTAAAAAACTGAAAAATAAGCAAACAAACGGTATAAAAAAATAGTAAGTACTTTAATAACATCTAACTTAAAGAACAGTGTTAAAAAAATGGCTATTTTGGCCCATTCGTGTAAAGTGTGGAAACCATCTTTTTTTATACTAATTTTGAGGTGCTGAATACGAATCTGTCGTCCGAATTGGCTAAAAACATCGGGAAGACAGTAAAAAAGAACCCTTTGGTGAGTGGCATTGAAATTGATATTAGAACTTGCAACAAAAAGTTATTCTTTAGTGCAGGAAATTCTTTCAAAATACTCAGTTTCGTTAGGTAAGTAGAAAAAAAAGCAAAAATTCTACTTCCCCCCCCCCTCGCTTCCCTCACCCTTCACCACCTATAAAAACGGTGTAAGTTACAATATCTAATATACGGTTATTTATTTATTTAAAAAAAAACCAAAACTCCTCGTTAAATGGCTATTATCAGGTTTTAATGTGATTACTTCTGAATACTCTTACACCCATCCCCATCAATAAAGGTGGTAGATTTTATCTTTTTAGAGTTTTCATTGATTTTAATTGCAAAGGAAATCCCTAATCAGGTTGAGGTGTACGGTGTGAATATCACTATCCACAAATTATTACTTGTTTTTTATATTAAAAAATTCTTTAATGGTTTAATTGACTTTTGGTTTGTAAAATGAGAATCTTCACTTTATGGCACCCAAGCACCCCTATCCGATCCATAAAGGTGGTTAAAATCATCATTTAGGGACTACCGATCAGTTTCTTTCTGCAAAAAAATCTACCTTAGTCGGGGGCAAAACCCCCGAGATATTTCTGAGATAGTAATCTCTATGCCACATCCCCACTTCCCACAAAACGGGTAAATTATACGTTAATATATATTTTCAATAAGTATTTATGGATATTTTTTTGAAGTCACTAAGTTACTCCATTATGATAGAAATCCATGTAAGAGGTAATGAAGTATTTCTGTAATACAAACTAATCGATGTTCCAAAATAGTTACTCCCACCCCTTTCGTGGGTAGATTTGGAATTTGAGAGCCATCAAATGAAAAAATATTCCCATTCTAACAAACAAAAATTATTTAAATAACTAAATATTTTTTTACTATAAAAATCAAGCAACATTTTTAAAGGGGATATTGACACACCCCCTCCTTTGAGGGATACGAAATATTCAGGAGTGATCTGAATTGTCACCTTAATATGATAAAAAAACATCCAACTGAGTATTAGGATTTTTTTCTATAATTAAAACCGATCAATATCCCTGAAAAGAGGCGTATGAGTGTAATCAGAAGTAATTAGATTATTATATTCTGATAGTAACCACTCAATGAGGTGTTCTGGTTTTTTTAAAAATATGTAAATAACTATATAGTAGTTATAGTAGCTTACAACCTTCTTGGGGGTGGTGAAGGAATGGCGAGGAGGGTTGAAGGGGTGAATTTGTTTTTTTTCTACTTCTTTTTCTACTTAGTTATCGAAACTTAGTATTTAAACTAATATCAGTTCCAATGTCACCCCCAAATAAGGGTTGTTTTTTAATGTGTTCCCGAGATTTTTTACCAAAACGGGTAACGGGCTCGTTTTCCGCACTCCAAAATTAGTAAAAATAGTATATTATGTTACTAGGAGGAGAAGGCGAACATTATCATGTTAAGTCCAGAAGTTTGCTCAGCCGAGGCGCAAGCCGTGGCTGAGCAACTGGGCGAAACATGTAATGTGCCTTCTACTCCGAGTGACATATACTATTTTTTCTTCAAGCGTCAAAATAAAAAATTGCGACTTTAATTTCGAAAAATGACATCAAATATGTTCAATCTTGGCAAAAAAATAAAATATAGGTAATACTTTATTTATTGATTAAGGATAACATAGTACTAACCACTTTATTTATAAATTAAACATAGGTAGGTAACATTTTTAAAAAGGAAATTAATTTAGAATAGTTGCCACTTTTTACATTGTGTTCGATGTTTAATTTAGATTTTACCATTGAATATTGCGCCCATAGAGTTGAACTTTTCAGTTTTTTTGGATAAATGTGTAAAATATGCTATCATCACATTTTCCGAATACATATGTACGTTGTTGTCCTTGGCTCATTTTATAAATTCATCGTACGCTTTTGGATTTCGAGGGAATTAATGTTGTCACTGATGAATTTGCAATTTCAAGTAACTCAGGTGGTGTGCACTGCATTTCTTCAGACATTTTTGCCAACTAGAATAATAGTGCACGAATCACATGTTTGGCAATACCTGGTGATTAGGAAGTAAACTGTGAGAGACAAATATTAGTGTGAATTGTGGTTACATATGATTTTTATATTTTATTATTTTTTTTTATAGAATAAAACAGAAAAACAACTATAAATACTCTATATTCTTTCTCAAATCATATAAGATAAAAGAACACGTAGGTATAAGAACTGAAAATTGCTTATAAACGATAATTTAATTGTATTCTATGGTTAAAATGCAAAGGGTAATGCAAAATGGTTAGAAAATTTGATCAAAAAAATTATTTATACTATAAAAACAAATATACTATATACAGTATGTCCACAGTTAGAGTGGATAAGTGGGTAAACTTTTTCATTTCTCATTTTATTCTTCATAAAAAGTTTTGCTTTTGTCAAAAATATGAGTGCCATGAAGTAAGTTAACATGTCATGTACAGGTTGTTCAGAAAATAAAAAAAACTGGAAATTATGTCGTTGTTGAGGATGCCAAGTCCTAAAAAAAAGCTGAAGATAGATACCAGCACTCTGTTAGTATTACAGTCATTAGGGGAAAATCCCTGACTGTCATTAAGAAGACGAGCTGAATATTTGGAAATTGTAAAGAAATCTCAGATTAAAAAAAATTTAAAACACAATAAGATATATCCTTATTAGACCGATTTTCAACCACACCTTAGAGACAGACGACGAAGCAAAAGTTCTTTATCTTTGTTTGTACATTGGAAGCATGAGTAGAAATTTTTATAAAAAAGCTATCTTTACAGATACGGGTTGGCATATCAGCGAATCAGGCCCGGGTACCTTGATCTAGTACGGAGTGCGGCCGGTGCTAGTGATAGGTAACAGTCGCCTGAACATATCCAGATAGGCTACTGCTGTGATTAATGTATATTAGGTGGTAGGGGAGTTTTACCGAAGCAAACTCGTCTATAACAGCATTGAAATCAATTTGTTATGCTATTTGATGCTCTATAGGTACAAATGTCAAACACTTTATCCGCTCTTGAAGCATCGTTAGTCGCAAGAAGTTTTTTTATTAAGACAAGCTTGCTGAATGCTCTTTCACCTTCTGCGACTGGACTGCAGAAAATACGCAATCCAATACAAACTTCTCCAGAAATGCTTTCCAACTTCTAAATTGCATTCAATAATACAAGAGGACCTGAGGCCGAGTCTGCAAGTTCTGTAAAGGTCTCTTTATAAATAGTTTTAGATGAATAATTTCAGTTTCCAAGTTTGATGTAAGATCTTTTGGCTACCTTTCAATCAATATTTTACAGTTTTCTTCTGTCTGATCTTCATTCATATTGTGTTATTATTCTGTTATTATAGAATATTAGAGTATTAGAGATTATTTGGTCGGTGGCGTCGTCGCTGTGGCGAAATATACGTGCTTTCATTTATCTCATTATATTATCTACCTCAAAGTTCACGCCCGGCGCGGCAGTGTTGCCAATTCTGAAATCCTAAATTACACACCAGTTTCACTAAAATTACACACAATCATTAGAAATTACACATACCCACTCTCAAACTTTTTCGCTTTTAGAGTAAAGTGTCCATATTTGAATGTTGCTAATGGGGGACATAATGGAAACAAAAATGTCACGTTTAATAATTGTTGAGCGGGGGGGTGAAAATTTTTCCTACAGGTCTCATAAGGGTGGGTGAGTTCACATAACTGCGAAATTGCGGATTTATTTCTGCGGAATTAATGTGATTGGTGGAAATTATTCATATAAACAAATTCCACCAATTACATTAATTCCGCAGAAATAAATCCGCAATTTCGCAGTTATGTGAACTCACCCTAAATCAAAAGAACTAGTGTGCATTGTGTTAAAGAGTGCTAACGGCCACGTGAATCGATCAATGTGGCATTCAAGAAGAAGATGAAGGAATAACTCACGGATAAACAAGGAGCAGAATAGTAACTCCTACTAAAATAATAGTTCCATTTTTACTTGAAATTACACAAAATTACACACCAATTTCTTTGACACACCATTTTACATACAAGCATCTAAATTACACGCATTTTGTGTAATTACGCACCAATTGGCAACGCTGCGGCGCGGGGCCCCCTCAAGTCTGGGGCCCGGTACAACTGTACCCGTAGTACCCCCCTGTCGCCGGTCCTGCAGCGAATAGACAGAAATTATTCATAATTCAATTAATTAACACAATGATACAAACAGTTTTTCTCTATCTAGCGATATTTACGATTTTAGAAAAGTGTCTTGCAAATATATTATATTCTTTGTTTCTGCGAAGAATCCTAATAAATAACATGCTAATATACATAAATATTATTCTTGCCATCTGATAAATAAAGTTTGTTCTAATAGTGGTTTATAAACAAAATCTGTACACGAATATACCTAGTCGATAATACAGCTAACTTCTATTACATTATCGACTTTTGAAATAAAACACAAAGAATAATTTTGAGATTGAAGATTATTTACTTCCTGTCAATAAGATCTGTGGTGTGGCGTTAATATACATAAATGTATACATTTTTATCATTTTGGTAAAAATGTTATATAATGGTACTGGTAATAAAGTTAATTAAGTTATTTTATCTGGTTTTAGGAATCCAGCTGTGATAATGAATGATACGTTTCCTCTTATTGCTGACGTCTCCGTTTCTCACTGTAAGTATTCTATGACCTAATACAAAAAAACTATGTGTAATTTTGAAATTGTAAACTAAAAGCAAAAGAGATTATTTCTTCTTAGGTTTATTTATTAAATACTCTCTTTATTTGTTGTAGGTCCGTGGAATTTACTCATCTTTCAATTCATGTGTGACGAAGAGTTCGCAAGATACAGATGGATAAATGTGGCATATGGTGTTGTATTGTCATACTATATATATTTTCTTGCACTACTCTTCAAAATGTTTATAATGGAGATGATACGTTTTTTGTTTGATAATTAACCTCTTTATATTTTTAGTGTAGTTTGTATTCGCCTATCCTGAGTTTAAGTCCAAAATAAATATGTCTTAATGTGCCATGTTCAATAGTTAATATGTTTTCAATGTAGGTACCTACTTTGTGTTCGTTCAAACTGATTTTAACCATAATAAAAATGTTAATAAACATGTCTTAATTTATTATGTTCTTTTATTTCTAGATGCTCATCCTCACCGTGATCTATGGTAAGTGTTTTATGGCACAGTATGATGTCAAAGTTAAAACTTTTCTAAGCATATAATAATAATAATAAATGTATTTATTAATTTAAATATATAACAATGTATAAACAAATTTTAAAATCGCGTTTGACACCAAATAGTACAACAAACATGTTATATACTAAATTAAAAGGCGCAAGATTCAGACTAAAATGTCTGCTATTCTTCTTGAACCTTAGGGAAATTATAATTATTTGGAATTAACTTTGACTAGTAAACTAAAATTTAAATTGGTGTATAACATTTCTAATAATATGTACTGATTACGATGAGTAGAGAGCTAAATAGTTAAGAATTGACAGAATAAGTACATATATACATATACAAAATACCCCTATCCAGAGAGGAGGATATAACTGAAAGTTACTGCCTTCTCTCTTGTTCTACCATAAATAAGACGCAAGCACGAGTTTTGCACTTTTTGTATTCGTTTGCTATCTCTAACAGTGAGGCAGGGTCCGTACACAAAGTCACAATAATTAAAATGGGAGAGGACCAGGCTGTTACATAATAAAGTTTTCAATTTAACGCTCAATATGTGTCTATGGGAATATAACATTTTTAGGTTACCATATGCCTTTTTCAGCATATGGGAGACGTGGTCAGGAAATCTAAGATCTTTATCAATAATTACACCCAAATTCTTTACTTTTGAAACAATATTGAGCCTGTCCTCCCCCAGTTAAATCTCGACTGTGTTTGGTTGGATACTACCAAATAGCAGAACAGATGACTTAGAGGAATTTATACATAGATCATGTTTCTTCGACAGGTTAACCAACTCATGGATGTCCCTATTTATATCAGCAAGAGCTGCTCTACAGTTACCTTTATCAAAAAAGTGATATATTTGGGTGTCATCAGCGTACATGTGAACCTTACATGTGTTCAATACATATATTGTGTTTATTTCAGGCGTTGTCAATGTCTTCATCTTTCCATATATGTCAGAGGAAAGGTATGCAAGATATAAAGAATAAAAATAATAAAATGCTTTGATCTTCTCTTGTACATTAACTACACAGATCTACAGAAAAAAAAAGGTTTTGTCCTAAGGTCCTCATCCAACTTTTCTGAAGTATTTTGATGCGCTGAAGCCAATTTTTCCATCGTGTCAGTTTTCCTCTACCTAAGAAGGGAAAAAGGGGCTTGTCCTAAGGCTTTCATCTAACTTTTTTGAAGTATTTTGACGCGCTGAAGCTAATTTTGGGCACAACAATTTTTTCTGTCTGGTCAGTTTTTCTCTACCCCCTATTTTTTTTTTCAAAATTGGTTTTAGCGGGTCAAAATACTTCAGAAAGTTAAGTGAGAACCTTAGGACAAGACCTTTTTTGGGATCTTTTAAGGGGATAAAAGGTATGATGGAGGAAAATCGTCATGATATAAAAAAAATTGTGTCCAAAATTGGCTTCAGCACCTGAAAACACCTCAGAAAAGTTAGATCAGAACCTTAGAATAAGACCTTTTTTGCCTTTTTATGAGATAAAAGGAGAGGTATAGGAAACTGGCACGATCGAAATTTTTTTGTCTGAAATTGGCTCCAGCGTATCAAAATACTTGAGAAAAGTTAGATCAGAACCTTAGGACAAGATATTTTTTGGCCCTTTTAGAGGGTTAAAGGGGTGGTAGAAAAAAACCGACAAGATAGAAAAACTGTTTTGTCCAAAATGAGCTTCAGCGCGTCAAAAATTAGATGAAAACCTTAGGACAAGACTTTTTTATTGTAATTCTGTGCTATTATTAGTTATTTATTCTACGCAAAACAAGAAATATGATATTACTCTTATATAGAAATTTGTGTAATTAATACATATTTCAATTTGTTTTGTACTTACAATGATTTCAATTCCATTGCCAACTGATCGTTTTAATTCAGCCATTTCGTTGTGGTCTTGTGGTAATTGGTATTTTTAAATGTAACAGACTAATAATACGTATTTTTAACACGTTGACTGCCATCTCGGCCTATATGACCGAGGTTTTTATTGTCTATGAAGCCAACTCGGTCCATAAGACCGAGTACTTATATTTGCCCTGCGGGCCGACTCGGTCTATGAGACCGAGTCATGTTTTTGGGATCTCTGGATCTTCTGGATCTTTTCGGGACTCGGTCCAGCGCACTTATATCGTTATAAATAGACCGAAATGGCGTAGTAAAGGACCGAGACCTTTTTTGACGTTTTTTTGGCAGGTTTTTTTTCTTCAAAATATTGTGTGTCAATTCATAGTGCCTGGGGGGATATTTTATTTGGTTAAACCATTGCTACCGGTTGGCGCCTTATGAAAAATTTGTCTTAACCCGTATGGCAGTCAACGTGTTTAAAGATCTTCTAATATCATGACAAATTGTATTTATTTGGACATTACAGGTACGCTTATTAGCAGGGACCTGGACTGAAATGAAACAGGAGTTCCGGCACCGTTCCAGTTAAGTGAAAGGGTTCCGATATTGTTCCGGTTTAAAGAAAAACTGAAAAATGGTGGTGTCAAAACTTTCAACCTTGTTTTTTTCGGTCCACGATGGTTTTTTCTACTACAGCGGTTTTCAACCTGTGGATCGCGACCCCCTGGGGGGTCGCGAAGCAATTCCAAGGGGGTCCCGAGCTATTGAGAAAAAAACCAATAAAGTTAAATTTTTTATTCTAAAATCTAAAAATCTAAATATTACACACATACAATTTTAATTGATTTTAGATTTTATTAATAGAGATCGAGGTTGGGGGTCGCGAGAGGGTAAACTTGTTTTTTATTTTTGTAAGGGGGTCGTGGTTCGAAAAAGGTTGAAAACCACTGTTCTACTACATAAGTTTATCACATGTTACTATAGAGTGTGTCTTTGGATGGAATACTTGCAATTGCAAACATGCAAACCGTTTTATTTTCAGTTCTTCAGGGAAAAATCATTATTTAACAGAAATGAAGTTTTGCTTATTGTGAAGCTTATATAACCGCATTAAAGATTTAAATATACTAAAAATTTTACGGTTAATGAATGTGAAGATGGTTCAATATTCAAGAGTAAACTATCAGTATTCTTTAACTAAGATATTTTAAGATAATTTCATTATGTCCGTAATCTCAAAATAAGTCTAAATAGTGTAGCAGGATAAGGTTGGCCAATCGGCCCCAGCGTGGATGTTGTTCATCTTTTTTTTACCTTGATTGCTATCAGTGGTACTTACCATTTTACCAAATACCTTAATATTTAATCGTTTAGTTAAAAAAAAAAAAATTTAAAATATTCTATATCTTTTGAACAGCTTGACCGATTTGAATAAAAAATATGTAGATACAATGTGGGCAAACTTGTTAAAAAATTGAGAAAGATATTTTAATGGGAACATCGAAAGTAAAATATAAGTATATGTTATTCTGATTTTTTTTTAATTATCATCGTTCTGGCTGGCACATCTTTTCAGTAGAATCTTTAGATACTATTTTCTATTTTACAACATATAATTTTTTGAAATCATTCTAAAAAAATAAATATCTTTCTCAATTTTTTAAGTATGCCCACATTGTATCTACATCACATTTTTTTTTATTTAAAACAAACAAATATGACTGCGGTGCTTTGAAATGGAACCGAAAAAACCCTAAAAAACCTAAATTATTTTTAGGGGTTCCGGTTCCGATATTAGCGTAAAATAAAATGGGGGTTCTTAAATTAAGTAGAGGTGCTAAAAAATACCTTGCTTTTAATCACCCATCAAATGCACCCTGATGTTTTTCTTGAGGCCCAGAACTTTTATTTTAGGTCACTGATGACCTGCCATTCCTAATCACTATATCTTCCAGCAACAAATCAGACACTTATTATAAACATCGATTTTGCTGAATATCTAAACCCTGACACTGTTCTCCAGTCGTCTTTTACCTTCCCAGATAAAGTGTCTCTATTTCTCTCAAAGATACAGAGTTTAACATCTAATAGTTAGCAACACGATTGAAAAAATTCTTTGAACTTATGAGATGAATCGGATATAATAGCACTAACAAAAGAAAGCGGTTCAACCCCTTCGCACAGAGGGGTATTAAAAAAAATCCTGCTACGGTCTTTAGGTATATCATGTATTTTATAAAAAATGTCTAAAATTTTCAAGAATTCAAAAGTTACAAAAGATTTTGGGGTTTACGTTTAAGCAATCAGTTGTTATATGCTCAGCTTTTTCGATATACCCTGTATAGTAAAAAAATGTTATGGTATGTATTAAATTAAAATAAAATTGATGTGTGTGAGATACGTTTTTAAGATAAACCTATTTTAATATCTAAGAGGCGGTTTCACCCCTTTAAGGGAGAGCTTTCAAAATTCCTTTTTATCTTGTTCCTAGAGCCAGAAAAGAACATGCATGCCAAATTTCTTATGGCCAGAGGTTTGTGAGATTTGGTAATGAATGAGTGAGTCGGTTTTTGCTTCTATACATTTTTTAAATTGGGTAATTCTTAAGAACACCCACTTCTGGAATCTCAAAGTTTTTTCCATAGATGTGTTCACAGACGTTATAGTAATCGTTTCGATACTTGAAATGTTGTGCTTATTTTGAAAAACTACCCCCTAAAACAGGGGTAGTTTAAAAAAAATGCGAAACTCCGGAAGTAGTATATTGTCCTTGCCTAAATAATTTTATTTAGGGCAAGGACAATATACTTTTTCACTCTTTTATGGGGTAGTTTTCCAAAATAAGCACAACATTTCAACTATCAGAAACGATTACTATAACGTCAGTGAACACATCTATGCAAAAAATTTGGAGAAATTCCAGAAGAGGGTGTTCTTAAGAATGACCTTAAATTGTTTAATGTGCTGCCTACTTTATATAATATTCTTGTTGATGTCGAAACTTTAGCAATTGGTAACCATAGTTCAATGATTTTAATGTTGTAAAGATGTCCTTATAATTTGTTTTAACCATTAAATTATTTACGTTGGACTATGGTTACCTATCGCTAGACTCCTGACACCAAAAACAATTCTGTTTAATATAGGCAACACGTTAAACAATTTAATTTACAGATCTAGCCCGTCTGGACACCAGTTTACGCAGCATTAGTCAAACTCTCTTCTGCTTAAGGGGTAGTTTTAGGGTATTGTTGCCTGACTTTTTTTGCTTATACATATTTCTAAAAATTCTTCTAAAAAAAATATTTTCGGATTATAAGAAATACAAAGGTATTCTTAATGCATTTCGATAAACCGAAACGTTCTCAAATAATTTATGCATTTACATTTTTTTAAGAAATCTCTTTACACAGAGAAAGATTTTAAATATAAGCTTGACATTTCTATTTTTTTTTTCAAAATTGGTTTTAGCGGGTCAAAATACTTCAGAAAGTTAAGTGAGAACCTTAGGACAAGACCTATATAATATTCTTGTTGATGTCGAAACTTTAGCAATTGGTAACCATAGTTCAATGATTTTAATGTTGTAAAGATGTCCTTATAATTTGTTTTAACCATTAAATTATTTACGTTGGACTATGGTTACCTATCGCTAGACTCCTGACACCAAAAACAATTCTGTTTAATATAGGCAACACGTTAAACAATTTAATTTACAGATCTAGCCCGTCTGGACACCAGTTTACGCAGCATTAGTCAAACTCTCTTCTGCTTAAGGGGTAGTTTTAGGGTATTGTTGCCTGACTTTTTTTGCTTATACATATTTCTAAAAATTCTTCTAAAAAAAATATTTTCGGATTATAAGAAATACAAAGGTATTCTTAATGCATTTCGATAAACCGAAACGTTCTCAAATAATTTATGCATTTACATTTTTTTAAGAAATCTCTTTACACAGAGAAAGATTTTAAATATAAGCTTGACATTTCTCGAAACAGTCAACGTTATTATAATCAAGTGACGTTTATCTTAATTTATGGTAACTTATTAGATTTTGTTGCTATTTTTATTACAATATTTTATTTTAATTGTTAATATTTAAACATATATTCACATTTAAATATTTTTAGATATTAACGCGGTCTGATGATATTGCAGAAAAATTAATATTTATATAGTTGACTGCACACTTGTTAGGAGTGTAAAAAATGTCAACGTCTTTGGCAGTGAGATGCGGTGTGTTTGATGGTCAAAGGAACCGACATTTTTTGAGTGCTTCGTAGACCTGATCATAACTCTCCTATAATCCATTTTCCAAAATAATTTTATATAAAAGTATACTTTTATTTTTGGATGTCTAAAGGGTCTACAGACGATCCAACCAACCAACCAACCAACCAACCAACCAACCAACCAACCAACCAACCAACCAACCAACCAACCAACCAACCAACCAACCAACCAACCAACCAACCAACCAACCAACCAACCAACCAACCAACCAACCAACCAACCAACCAACCAACCAACCAACCAACCAACCAACCAACCAACCAACCAACCAACCAACCAACTAACCAACCAACCAACCAACCAACCAACCAACCAACCGACCTTCTCGATACACTTTGAAGATTGCCATGCGAACTCTTAAAAGTGAGCTGGTCTGCTGAAGCCAACATTGTCGCTACAGTTTGAAGACGCTGGAATTCCAGCAGACCAGCTCACTTTTACGAGATGTCATGGCAATTTTCAAAGAGTACCGAGAAGGTTGATTGGGTGGTTGGATCGTCTGTAGACCCTTTAAAGTCAGTTGGAAAATCATAAGAAAAGGCCGACAAAGAGCCGCCGTCAAAGTACCGCCGCGGTAAAGATCAACGTCGATTTCTCAATTGATATTCGCAATACTATACTATCAGTTACAGAAAGGAGGAGGGTCTGTAAGGCCGGTTTTCGGCCTAATTTATTTCTTGAGGAAAAAAACTCGAAAAACATTTTTTTAGTATCAACTAACAATATTTAAACAATTCCACCCCAAACGAAACTTTCCCCCACCCTCCCTTTTTACCCCCTGTCAGCCCCCCTCCCATCTCTTCCAAAACAACGAAAATACATGTACAAAATCAAAAATATCCTTATTCAGCAGCAGTCAATGACTTGCAAAAAATCAACTGGATGCTGAATATTTAATAGTTTAGGGGGATATAGATAGGGTAGGTGAATGTGGGAAAGTTTCGTTTAGGATGGAATCGATTCGATATTGATAGTAAATAATCAAAAAATGTTTTTCAGTTTTTTTTGTTCAAAAATAAATTAGGCCGAAAACCGGCCTTAGAGACCCTCCCCCCCTTTGGAGGGAAAATTTGGACGACCATGTTTATAAACGAGAACACACTCATTCATTTATCACCAAATCCCACAAATCCCTGGCCATATGAGTTGAAATTTGGCAATACAATAAAAAATTTAATTAATAATAGGTACCAAAATTTACGAGTAATTACAAACCACTAAATTGTCTTTTTCAAGCCTTTTGTATATGTTAGTTTGTTCCGAATTTTACAAATAATTGCTGCAGTTACTTTCACGTCTTAAGAGTAACGGTAAAAAAAATGAAAATTTGTTTTATTCAAATAGGCTAGAATGTCAAGATTTTTAGTTTGAGCAAAAAAAAAAATCTATCTGTCCGTCTGTCTGTCGGCCTGCCTGTTTGTCTGTCTGTTTGATCTCATTTCGTTGAAGGGTTGGGGATAAATATGCAAAGCAAGCAAGTAAGAGTCCGTACAACATCCGGATTTAGTATATTCACGAGAAGCAAAGGTCTCAAAAACTTTTCTTTGCATCACCCCGACTATCACACTCATTACTACCCCAACCAGTAATTAAATGGGTAAAAAAATAAATTGTGATTTAATATATATGTGTACAAGAACCAAAGGTCTCAATTTTTTATTTAACTTGTTTTGTATGTTAGTTAGTTATTTAGTATGTTTATTTGTTTGTTAGTATGTTTAGGCGGACTTTTGTAAGTCAATTTTGAACCACTTAACGACGTCTAATTGTGCTGAAAATTTGCATACACGTGTAGTTCTGATGACAATACAATATTATGGTACCAATGGTACAATATTATGGAACCCAACAATAATATAATGGAACCTCTTCGAGATACGACGTCCAATTCAGCTGAAAATTTACATATACTTGTAGTTCTATTGACAATACAATATTATGGTACCAATGGTACAATATTATGGTACCCAACAATAATATAATGGAACCTCGTCGATATACGACGTCCGATTGAACTGAAATATTGCATGCCCGCGTAATTCTGATAACAATACAATATTATGGTAGTATGGTAGTTCTGATGACAATACGATATTATGGTACCAACGGTACAAAATTATGGGACCCCTTCGAGATACGACGTCCAGTTGAGCTGAAATTTTGCATGCCCGCGTAATTCTGATAACAATACAATATTATGGTGCCATGTGCCATAATGATTATGGTACAATATTATAGAACCCAACAATAATATAATGGAATCCCTTTGAGTTTGGGCTCGTTGAGTTTGTCTCGAAGAGTGCTCTGGTCCTAGGTGATATTCAGAATCCAATGATGGGGCCTGAATGTGGTCGATGCATTATCAAGAATGCCTAGGTTGGGACGAAATTAAATTTAAAAATAAAATTAAATGTAAAAAATCTTTTTAAAAACAAGCTTTTATATTATTTGGATGTACTAAAAGGAAAAAAATTAAAATAAAAAAAATTGTCTTAAAAGCTTTTCGCGTGAATAGAAAAAAATACTTAGGTACCTACTTACAATTAATGTCAAACAAAATTAATGCCTATATGAAATTTACGCGAGTGACAATAATAATAAAAGCTTGTTTTGAAAAGTTTTTTTTACATTTAATTTTCTGTTACATTAGCCACTACCGTGCATATGGTTTTTTGGGTTTTTGGGGTAGACGATTTTAAATATTATATTATTAAAGTTCTATGAACAATTATTTCCACATAGTAGAATGCAAATATAATATCAAAAAATTTTTCGTTGTAAGAGACTTTGATAGAAAATTTCGATGTGGAAGTAGTAATTCTTTAGGCATCGATTTCTTGGACATGATTTGGTTCTCGTTGTGTATAGTAGTAGTATTTTTCACTTCTTCCATAATAATCAACATCTTGGAAGCCGACCTTATAAAGCTCAAACATACATTAATAATCTCTTCTGAGTGGTCACACATTTTATTTCCGATGCTATCAATCCAGAAAGTGTTTATTATCCTCTTCACTGTCGACCATGCTTCACAGCAGTGTTTTCATAATATGAAAGTTAATTAAGTATAAATATTTCACAAACATAATTAAATTTTAAGACCTGTCCTATTTTATTTGTTGCGATTTCTGAAGAAAGAAAAAAGGTCTCTGAAAAGTATGAAATTACATTTCACTGAGTGTATTTTTTTTTTGTGGAGGAGGGGAAATCTTGCATAGGACGGTGTGCCGGATTCTTACCGACTAAAACCCCTCCCCCTTCATCTCGCTTCTCTCACCGGAAACCGCTTTCGCATTACTTCAGTAGGGAGCCGGCCCTTAACTTCCTTTATCGGCTTTCTACTTCCTTCGTCTCTATTATTGTACGGACTGTTCCATACGCTCGTCACCATGATTCCTCAGATGCGCATAAGCTTGCCATTATGTTTATGTAGTTGAAGGTTGACCCAGTTTGTTGAGTATAGTTTCTCCTGGTCTTTTCCCAACGAATACAACTAAACAGGGTATGCTCTACGTCATCCACCTCGTCGCAGTAGCTGCATCTATCTGTTTCTGACCTTCTACGGTCGTAGAGGTACTTCTTAAAAGACCCGTGTCCTGAGAGAGCTTGGGTTAAGTAGTAATCCACTTCTCCGTAGGGTCCATTTATCCATGATAGGTATCAATTTATAGGTCCATCGTCCATACGTTCCGGTTTCCCATTTTTGTTGCCATCTTGTGAACGTTCTCTTTTGCTACTCTGGCTTCCACTCCATTGTATTTCTCTGTCCTTTCTTGTATTAGAAATTCTATAGGTGGGACTCCCACTATGACCCCCACTGCCTCGGTTGAAATGGTGCGGTATGCACTGCCGATTCTGATTGACATCAGCCTTTGGAGTCGTGCCAGCTTTGCTATTAGTTTTTTATTTCCAGTTACCGTATGCCAGACTGGTGCGGCGTACAGTATTTGAGAGTGGACCACACTTGCCATTACTCTCCTCTTCGATGCTCTTGGCCCTCCTATGTTGAGCATTAAGCTTGTCAATGCTGCGACTGTTTTTTCCGCTTTTTTGGTCGTTCTTTTGACGTGCTTCGCGAAGGTAAGTTTGGTATCAAGCCACACTCCTAGGTATTTTATTGCCTTGCTGAGTCTGATCGAAGTATCCAGGATGGTGAAAGTGATCGGTGCTATTTTTCTTTGGTGCCAGCTTTAGTTTCCTTCCTTCCAACCATTCTGCAACTCGCTGGAGGGCAGTGTCTGCTTTGTCCATCAGTATGTTCTCGGTTTCTGCAACTACTGTCATGGCTACGTCATCCGCAAAGCCGATTAATATTACACCCACTGATTGTTCCATTTTAAGAAGATCATCATACAGGATGTTCCACAGGGTTGGACCGAGTACTGATCCCTGAGGCACGTCACTGCTGACTTCTACGGTCTTTGTCTCGTCTTCTGCTTCCAGAAATATTTTTCTCTGAGATAGATAGGATGCTATTACCCTGATTAGGCTCTCTTCTATTCCTCTTTTTCGCAGGTCTTCCAGAATGATTTGCCATGATGCGCTGTTGAAAGCATTTTGCACGTCTGAAGTTAATACGGCAAACAGTCTTCCACGTTGCTTATAGCATCTACTGTTTGTCGACCTTCCATGAAGCCGTACTGTCTCTCTGCCAGACCACCAGTGCATACTAGTTCTGCTTTGAGTCTTATTAGTATGAGCTGCTCGTACACTTTCCCTTCTACGTCTCAAAGGCATATGGGTCTATACGATGCCGGGTGGTCTAGAGGTTTATTTCCTTTTCTAAGTAGCACAAGCTTAGCTTGCTTCCAGTCTTCTGGAAATACTCCTCTACGCGCTAGTTCGTTGTAGACTCTTAGTGCGTATTCAGGTTTATTTTGTACTACTTCCTTCAGAACTTCCACTGGGATGTAGGCTGGTCCCGGTGCTTTGTTTGGTTTTAGCTTATTGCAAGCTATATTCAATTATTCTACAGTAAAATCTAAGAATATCACTGTTCTGTCACAATCAAAGTTTACGTTGTCGTGCACGGGAAAGAGGTGGTTCACCACTTCCTCCGTCATTTGCATGGACATTTGAGGTCTTAGAGGAAAGCCAAGCATTTGTTTCATCACAATCTTGTAGCCATCTCCCCGGAGTCCAGTTTGTCATGCATGCTTTTCCAGCATGCTCTTTTTGAAGTCTTCATGCAATTTCGCAGCCTTTTCTTGCTGCTTTTATACTCTTCCCTCAGTTGTTGGTTTACTTCCGGAAGATTCCTTCTTGCATTTCTTGTACATATCCTTTCTTTCCTCAAGCATTCTCTGCGAAGTTCGGCAATTTCGTCTGACCACCAATATAAAGGTGGCCTTCTCGAATTGTGCTTTCTTTTCGACATAGTTCTGTCACAGATCTGCGTGAGGGTTTGGGAAATGTCTTTTGCAGGAGATGCGCCCTCCTCCTGAATAATGCCGACGTCGTTCAGTGCCTCTTGCAACTTTTGTTTGTTCAAACTTTTCATCTGCCACCCTTTGCTTTGCGTTGCCATAGCTCTTTTCTTCCCTTCGTCTTTTACTTCGAATATTATATAGTTATGGTCGCTGAGGGTTTCCTTCTCACTCAGTTCCCATTTAGCTACTTTGTTTTTAATGTCGTCAGTAGTCAGAGTTAGGTCTAAGATGGACGAGTATTCGTTTCTCTGGAATGTTGGTGCACTTCCTTCATTTACACATATTAAGTCATTTTCTGCCATCCATTCAGTTAGGACGCGGCCTCTCTCATCGGTGACGTTCATACCCCATTGTATAGATTTTGCATTGAAGTCCCCCACAACTATGGCCTTCTCTTTGTTGGTCCTTATTTTCCTTCCAATTTCGAAAAGAATTTCTTCAAGATCATCCAAATATCTATTTGGGGAGGCGTAGCAGCTGTACACTGTGAAAGAGGCGGTCTCGACGTAAGTGAAACCGTGTCCGTAGCCCTGTCCCTTGATTACTAGGCGTCTATCCAGTACTTTTATAGTGGTATCTACAGGTTCATCAGATATCCAACCCTGCATCTATCTTGTTGGCAGTAGCTAGAGCCAGGTCGTGAGCAGGGCGGCTCCTGTTTGTGTTAATTTGCAAAAACTTCACTTTCTTCCTAATTTTCAGCGGATGTTCTCTTTCTTTTGCTCCTGTTCTTCGGACACCTTGTACTTCCGGACTGGTGCCCCTTTTGGTTACAGTGAACGCAGTATGGGTTGTTTTGGCACACGGCTGCTTTGTGCCCTTCTTTTCCGCATTTGACTCATAGTTTTTCTCTGTCGGGGCCTTCACATTGGGCTTTCTCATGTCCATATTGCCAGCACCTATAACACTTTTTATCCACTTCCCTTTCCACGATTCTGCATCTCACTGTGTGTATTAAATGCCTATGTATATACCTATTTCTTCTAGACATTTCCAACACCGTCTCAGTTGCCAGCCTTAACTGACTGACAACCTCCATCAGAAACTCGAGCTCTATCAAAAAACAAAGTTCTATATGCAGTAACAACAGGGGCCGTCCATAAATGATGTCACGCTTTTAGGGGGGGGGGGGGGGGGGGTTCTGAAAGTTGTGACACTTTGTGACGGGAGGGGAGAGGGCTCAAGCAATAGTGATGTCACAATACAAGAAAATAATTTTATGCCTAATATTTTATACAAATAAACCAAAACCTGAGAAAGAATTTTTGCTTACAAAATATGCATCATGGTTCAAATCAAAACTGTATAATTTTTATTAATTTACATAAAAGTTAGTGTGACGTGACAGACAGGGGTGGTGGGGATCAAAAATTGGCAAAAGAAACATGACATCATTTATGAACAGCCCCACAACTAATTGCAGATAATTTGATGAACACGGGGAGAAATAGAAAATACTAAATTGAAAAAAAAAACACTATAAACTGCCACGAAAACTGTGAAATGACACACAAAAACTCGGGAAACACTTATCTAAATCTTCGACCATATAAGATTGGGTGTTAGGTTAGGTCAAAACCTTGAAGTTATGGGTAATATGGCTAGTCAAACGTTGCGTCCTGCGACTGCAGCGACGTAATTCTGACGTTGGGACGTCGCACCACCGTGTTATAAATTCTTATGCACATATTTAGGAGAGAAATCGCAACTAAAAGTCGGGAAAAGGTGTTAAATTTTTAACTAACTTTACACAAAGTCAATATTTTTGGAGTGGTAGTGCTAAAGTATGGTTATCTAGTCATAATTGAGTTAATTATATGGAAATTTCCGACGACTACATGTTCTAGAGAAAGATGCAAATAATTTCGTCGGGTCATGTTTGAAATTTAGGCATATCACTATAGTTTTGTCATTTTTGGGGGTAAAATTGTCTAAAGTGGGGATATTCTTTAAATATCGACTTTATAATACATTTTTATATTGAAATTTATACTCATTGGAGAATTTACTTTTTAAAATTTTAAACAAAATAATATATACTTAAACATTAAATACTTAATTAAATATTAAATATGCTGACATTTTGTGAGGATCGAATATTTTTCGAACTACTTCAGTCATATTTATATGTAAATTATAATGCGTTTGTCATTTTTGAGCATCTTTCGCTAGCTACGTGAATTTATTACTTCCACGTCCAGTGGAAGTATAGTGATCCAAAGAAAAAATGAAAATTTTTATTGTCCAAATAGGCTTAGAATGTCATGAAACGTCGAGATTTTAAGTTCAAGCAAAAAAATTTCTGTCTGTCGGTAGGTCTGTCTGTAACTTTTTTGTGCGCACTCTGGAACCCTTTAAGATATTGACTCGAAATTTGGTAAATATATGTATATTAATGAGATCTGGAATTGGATTATATAGGGTAAATAGGTAACTCAAGCAAGTAAGAGTCCATAAAATTGGTATTTAGCATATATAAGAGAAGCTAAGGTCTCAAAAAAATTTTTGGCAGTAGCCACCCCCATCTCGTTATTAAAAGGGGTGGAAAAAATAAAATTGTGGTTTAGTGTGTGTACAAGAACCAAAGGCCTCAAAAATTGTTTTTGCTTCATCCACCTTCACTATCACCCCCTTCCACCACTCCACCCCCACTACCGATGTGTCCTATTGTTTTATGGGTTTTTGGGTGGGCAATTTCAAATACTATAGTATTAATGTTCCATAAACAATTATTTCCACATACACATTTTTTTCGTTGTGGGAGACTTGGATAGAAAATCTAGATGTGGAAGTAGTGATTCCTTGGGCAGCGGTTTTTTATCTTTGTAAAACACAACAAAATTAAATGGTGGAAAATTTCCTTGTTTTTATTGCCGTAAGGAAACTAAAATTATTAAGTTTGGCCATAATTCACAAAGAGGGAGCCAGTTCAGTAGTATTTATAAAAGTAATATTAAAAATACTATAACGGACCTACTCGTCGCATAAAACTCAGTAACTATGCACTACAGGCGACGTCCCACTTAGTATAAAAATGTTTACAACTAAGAAGTCGGTGACCAACGTCTGCTCGATTCCAATTTTTATTCCCCATTTTAGTGCAAAAACGGGTCGGAAAGTGGTCGCGTGGACGTTAGTTGCCAACTTCGGGTTGTTTCCAACAACGTTGGCTCGACGTCCAAATGCTATTTGGGAAAATTAAAGTAAAACATAGTTTATGCAAACAAACCATGGCACTTTCAAACAAAATGTTAATATGAGATACGGATTATTCAATGACCATCTAAGTCTATATATTTTTTAAATACACTATTTACTTGACTTTCTGCAAATTTCTCTTCCTACACTGAGGATATTCCAATGGCTAAACGTGCAAATATGTGGTGGAAACAAGATGATGCTCCACTGCACAATGTCAATATCATTACAAAATATTTAATTACTTCCACATCCAGTGGAAGTATAGTAACGTCATGAAACGTCTAAATTTTAAGTTTGAGCAAAAATAAAATTTCTGTCTGTCTGTCTGTAATTTTTTTTTGTGAGCACGATTACTCTGGAACCGTTTAAGATATTGACTTGAAATTTTGTACACATATGTATTTTAACGAGATCTGGAACTAGATTATATTTTCATCTTATTCCGTTGAAGGGTTGGGGGGTAAATTGGGGTAAATGGGGGTAAATAGATAAATCAAGCAGGTAAGAGTCCACAAAATTGATATTTAGTGTATATAAAAGAAGTTAAGGTCTCAAAAAAATTTTTGGCATTAGCCACCCCCAAAAAAATGAAATTGTAATTTAGCGTGTATACAAGAACCTAAGGCCTCAAAATTTTTTTCTTACTTCATTCACCCCCACTACCAACCCTCTACCACTACCCCCACCACTACCGATGTGGCATATCGTTTTATAGGTTTTTGGGGTAGGCGATTTCAAATATTATGTTGTTAAAGTTACTGCGAATACCTAGTATGGATGCGCAGTGGCTATGCTACTATGGATGCGTAGTAGGTTTCCCCGAGTATTATGGATGCACAGTGGCTTTCCTCGAGTATTTTGGATACGCAGTGACTTTTCTCGAGTGTTATAGATCGCAGTAGGTTACCTCAAGTAGTATGGATGCACAGCGGGTTACTTTAAGTAGTATGGATGCGCAGTCGCTTTTCCCGAGTACTATAGATGCGCAGTAGGTTGACTAAAGTGGTAAAGATGGGCAGTGGGTTACTTCAAGAAGTATGAATGCGCAGTGGCTTTCCTCGAGTAAATTGGATGCACGGTGGGTTACCTTGAGTAGTATGGATGCGTAGTAGGTTTCCTCGAAGAAAATACTTGAATTAGAGTCTTTACTTCTATTGTGTAGCTTTCGGCACACAACGATTTTTTATATCTTTATCATGCCATTTTCTGCGTATTACTTCCACATTCAGTTGAAGTATATTAACGCAAAATAATTTTTTTTTTGGAAATTTTCATTGTTTAAATAGGCTTAGAATGTCATGAAAAGTCAATATTTTAAGTTTGAGCAAAATAAATTCTTCCGTCGCGTCGGTCTGTCTGTTAGTCTTGTATCTTTTTAGTGCTCTCGATTACTCTGGAATCGTTTAAGATATTGTCTTAAAATATGGCACATGTATGTATTTTAACGAGATCTGGAAATAAATTATATTATGATCTTATTCCGTGCAGAGTTGAAGGGTAAATTGGGGTAAATAGGTAAATCAAGCAAGTAAGAGTCCA
Source organism: Rutpela maculata (assembly GCA_936432065.2). Taxonomy (NCBI): domain Eukaryota; kingdom Metazoa; phylum Arthropoda; class Insecta; order Coleoptera; family Cerambycidae; genus Rutpela; species Rutpela maculata. The sequence continues at coordinate 68,598,725 of OW386294.2, read as the reverse complement.
TGAAATTGATATTTAGTAAATATAACAGGAGCTAAGGTCTCAAAAAAATTTTTGGCATTAGCCACCTCCATCCCATTATTAAAGGTGGTGAAAAAATAGTGTGATTTTAGTCCGTGTACAAGAGCCAAAGTCATTAAGAATTTTTTTCACTTCATTCACCTCCAGCCTATATTACCGATGTGGCATATAATTTTATGGGTTTTTGAGGTACATGATTTCAAATATTATACTATTAAAGTTCCATAAACAACTATTTCTACATAGTGGGGTGCAAATATAGTAAGTAGTAGTTTTTGTTGTAAGAGACTTGGATGTGGAAGTAGTGATTCCTTGGGCAGCGGTTTTTTCTATTGCTTAGATAGAAAATACGGACCCTTAAAGTGACCAGCAAGTTTCATGGATTGATCATTATTGGATTTATCTACATTGCTGTTATTTGATTTCCGCGAAAGAAATACTGAACAAATTTTCATATGCTGCATATTTTATCCGCTTAAGCTTCCTCAGGGACGGCGCCAGACTGGCCAGACCGGGGTGGCACAATTTTTTTTTAGGTTTATAGGGGGGGGCACAAAAATTTATATATTGTATAGTAGGACAGGAAATAGGAATTATAATTGTAATAAAGCAAAAATATAATATTTTCGTTAATTTAAATTATTAAAAATCTAGGAATCCAGGGGGGCACTTGGGGGCACAGTTCGTTTTGGGGGGCACGTGCCCCTGCAGGCCCTTTTCTTGGCGGCGTCCCTGAGCTTCCTTGGGATGAATGAAATAATAAGTATGATATATCATTGAATTTAGAATAAACAGTATTTTCATATTCTTCAATAAAAATGGGGGAATCGTGGTACTTGAAAAAAAAAACGAAGTGGGGAATGATTTCAAGGAGTGGCTGATTAGGGGTGCTTTCTGATATTGCATTCAATTCTCATATGAATTCCATTTAACGTAATATTTTGCAACAATCATTATCATTTCAACTAATCGACGTATGGCTCGTGGAAAGCCTGGAAGAACACCTGGTATACTTTTCGTTTTCATATTTGCGAGAAGTATAATCATAAATATGTATAAACGATAATCTTGTATGATATATATTAAGTAGCCACTTCTGACCGATCTTTGAATACAAATTATTACACGAATTTAGTGCATAATACAGGCCACTGCCTAAATAGTCGGTAATACAGGTAACTACCACGCAATGTTTTATCGACTTCAAAATAAAACGAAAAGAAGTATTTTTTGGTCAGCAGTACGACAGTTATTTAACTACCAACAGATAATATCGCTGGTGTTACACTAATAAACATATTAAATACGAGTGTTACACAAGATTAATAATTTAGGTAATTAACTCCGTAAAATGCTACTGGCCTTGCAGTTAATTAAGGACCTTATATTTTTTAGAAATCCAAGTTGTAACAATGAATAAGATTGACGCTATCGCTCTAATTGTTGGCTTTTTTTCCATCATGATCCAATGTAAGTATGTTATAGCTAAACACAACAAAAATCGTATTTATAGGTATAAACTAAACCTCATATGATTTATTAAATAATTTTGTTTATCTATTGTAGACCTGAGCCACCTATTTTTCTTTGAATATATGCAGACTGCAGAGTTTCCTTGTTACGGATGGATAAACTTTATGTGTTGGGTTGCCATATACTGCAGAATTATATATAAATATTGGATGTTGTAATCATCAGAAATGTTATATATTTTTCGATAATTCATCTAGTTTTAATGTCATTTGAGTTCGTTCGTTTCAATTCCATAATAAAAATGTCTTAATAAGCTTAGTTAATCTTTTATTTCTATATATTAAAGGTACAGTATTACCTAGTAAATAAGGTAGAATGGTTCATGTGAATTTAGAGGCGTAAGTAGATAATTTCTTTAAATAAAATGAATTTTCTATAGGCTCTGAAGTATTCATATACCTAAATTTTTGTTTTTAGCGCCCTTTTCAAATTTTAAGTAATGCATACCAACATAAACGTTTTCTATATTTGGAAGTAGTGAATATACCTAAATACTGCGTTCTATCCCAGTATAGGAATAGAGAATATATTACAGTATTAATAATTACGTAGGTTAAAATGAGAACTTTAATCCACAATAACTCTAACAACATTCAGAAGAAAACTTATTCTTCTCTTAAATTAAGTTGGTACTTTGCATTTGACAATTTATAACCAGACGTTTGACGTGGCTCATAGTTATTCACAACTTCAAATTTACTTGCAGTTTTAACATAATTTAGGTAAATTTTGCCATTTTATGATTAATTTTACTATTTATTAACATATCTATATTGTTATTTTTAGAAAGTAAACGAGAGATATTACTGAAAATGCAAATGGGACGATTCCTTGTTTACTGTTTCTTGATAGTAGTTTGTAAGTATGTTAACAATTCGTACCTAGCAAGAAAGAAATACCACCTTGCTTTTAATAACAGGCAAATAAAATGATTTTTATTAACAGAAAATTTTTATTACAGTTAGCTACAACATGTTTATTTTTCCGCTCATGTCCGAAGAAGCTTATGCAAAATATGCTGCGTGGAACAAAACATATCTTAATTTTTTGATCCTGTACTTCGCATGCAATCTAGTGATATTGTTGAGAGATAAATTACGCGAGTGGATCCGTAATCATGATATCCAAAACTAATAAGGACCATATTAAAATGGCAATGAGTACCTACTGTTTTTCCGTTGATCCATTTGTATTATTTGTTGCTCATTGTTTCCCGTTTGCTATTACTGTTAGTATTGTTGTGTAGTTACTGATTATTTAGTGTAACATATCCAAGTTAAATGTTAATAAACCGTTTCTAATCAGTACTGTTGATGTTCTTTCACTGTTTGTTAAGAAAGCTCAAAACCAATAAGTACTCATATAGATGATCGAGGATTGAAAAATGATGTTCTTACTGACAATATTTCAGTTCCTGCTACCAGCACCAAATTCTACAGACACCTTATACATGTAGTAAGTCGTGGAAATTTACCAGGATACTCTCTCAGGTCTTCTAGACGCCGCTGATGGCATCATCAAAATGACCGGCCATGGCGCCACACTTTTATTCTCTAAGTTGGAATGGCTCAACAACCAGTCATTAGATTTTAGCTTTCTTTATCTCATTTTGAAACTAGTAAAGCATACTATGAGAAAGAGTTAATACATTGTTTTCATTTTATTAGGAGGAGGTGAAATGTTGTCAGATTAAATAATTTGTGAGAAATCAATTTTATCTTAACAAAATGGCCCAAATTTATTAGATATAAAGAAAGCATTACTAGTTTGATACCTATATGACAAGAAAAATGGTATTTTTTCCATTTTACATGTTTTATTTTGGGTCTGTTGAAGTAATATTTTTATAGGAATTAAAAATGTATACTATGGTCCTGAAAAATTATCAAGAAGAAGCATGTGTCTGAAACTTTAATTTCCTTGAACTGACCTTCGCATGCACAAAGTAAAGTAGGTACGTCCAATCTTGACACATCGGCATCCGTAGCATTTATTTTTTAACTTACATTCTATTAGTTCTTGAAGTTTATCCATTATGTCAGAATTTGTAGGCCAAACCATCAGACTCATAAAAAGTGACCCAAAAAAACTTATTTTTCGCCCCTTTTGGGGACCTCGTGAATTTTATTTAAAAGTGGTCTAAATGATAGTTTATGGTGATACTTTAAAGTAGTAGTGACCCCAAAAACAGGGTTTTTTTAGCCCGTTTGGGGGTCTGCAAATTTTTTATTGATTTGTAGCCTTAATGATACCTTATGATGAGACATTAATCGTAAAAAAATTTGGAGTTGAGCATAAGAAAGATTTCAAAGATATAGAGGGCCAAAGTGATGAAAATCGATTCACATAGCAGTGAAGATGATAATTCAATGAAAAATACCAATTTCTTTATAAAATCTCTTGTTCTTTTCTATATGTTTCTCTTTTCTTTTTCTTTAACAATCTAGATATATGTAATATATCATTGACCATACAGAAACAATAACTCATGAAATATAAATTAAAAACTAATCTAAAACAAAAAAAGCAGAAAATTTAAAAACAATACAAAAAACAAAAAACCATAAAAGAAAAATTAAAAACATAAAAAATTTAAAAAAACTTCTTTATAGATTGTAGATTAGTGCCATGACGTGGTAAAGGGGCTGAAATATTATTTTTATTATTATTATATATTATTATCATTGTTATTATTATCATTGTTATTATTATCCTTATTATGTTTTACAATAATAATAGTACAACTACCAAATCTAATCTATTGACCTTCTATATCACTGAAATCTTTCTTATGCTCAACCTCATATTTTTGTGTGATTAATGTCTTATCATAAGGTATCATTCACAAATCAACCGAAAATTTACAGACCCCTAAACGGGCTATTTTTAGGATTTACGTTTGAGAGGCCCCTGAAAATTTCTTATGTGGGGCCCTTATTATATTATTTTCTTAACACCTAATCCTAATTAAAAAAAAAGTTTTTTTGATTCCAACATAAATTTTTTTCATCGCAATATTTTTTTTTGATGGGCGGGGGGGAAAAATCCGAAAAAATTTTTAGTACTTTACATTTCCTCAGGGGCCCCAATTACGCGGGGGTCCTTGGCACGTGCCCCAAATGCCCTTATTTAAATATGCCATTGTTAGGGTCACTCTTTCAAATTGAGCACAGTTTTTGTTTTGGAGATATGATAAGTTAAACTCGTTATTTGATTCATCCACGCCAAGGCGAATCCGACTTAAGATAACGCAAGAGGTCCTGGCATTATCTTGAGTCAAAAAAAAATTAAAAAAAAACAACAAAACAAGAAAAAATCAAAAAACATAAACCTCTTCCTGGATTAGAACCATGACGTGGTGAAGAGGCTTACATATCATTGAAATACATTTCAGTAATATAACCGAACCTAATCTTTCTCAGAAATATACATTTACTTTTTAATTCAAAGGCCGTCGGATACAAGGTTTGGAGTATCTATCGAGATTTGATAAGTCTCCAGTATAAAAAAAAAACCGCTGCCCAAGGAATCACTACTTCCACATCCAGATTTTCTATCCAAGTCACTTAAAACGAAAAAATTTTATATGTTTAAATAATTGTTTATGGAACTTTAATAATATAATATTTGAAATCCACTACCCCAAAAACCCATAAAACGATACCCCCATCTGTAGTGGGGTGGGGGTGGTTGTAGAGAGTGTGGATGAAGTAAAAAATATTTTGAGATTTTTGGTTCTTGTGCGCTGCGCGTCATATTAATGTGGTACACTTTGATTTTATCAATGCAAAGAAGGCTAGACTGGTCACCTTTGACAGTAATAAGATCTATCACAAATCAGTATTTCAAAAAATAACGACGTCTAGACAGTTAAGTAATATTCAGAAGCTTGAGAGAACATCACAATCTACCAATAAATTTAATTAATGATTTTCAGTTCACAAGTGCTGTACCATATTTATATGAAGCGCAGTGTACACACACTAAGTCACAATTTTTTTTCATCCCCTTTAATAATGGGGTGGGGGTGGTAATGCTAAAAATTTTATTGAGACCTTAGCTTCTCTTGTATATACTAAATACCAATTTTATGGACTCTTACCTGCTTAATTTACGTATTTACCCCAAATTTACCCCAATTTACCCCCCAACCCTTCGACGGAACAAGATGAAAATATAATCTAGTTCCAGAACTCGTTAACATACATATGTGTACCAAATTTCAAGTCAATATTTTAAACGGTTCCAGAGTAAACGTGCGCACAAAAAAAGTTAGACAGACAGACCGACAGACGGACAGAAATTTTTTTTCGCTCAAACTTAAAATCTCGACGTTTCATGACATTCATAGCCTATTTGAACAATAAAAATTTTTAAAAATTTTTTTGTCGTTACTATACTTCCACTGGATATGGAAGTAATACCGATTAATCGAATATTATCAGCAAAAATCCTGATTTCTTCCTGTAAAATCGGCTATACCTCACTTGAAGAGCGTTTTTGATAAAAATAAATACAATGATAGATTCGAAAAAAATGGAAGATTTTACATAGAGAATGATACACTTTGCGTATTTGAGAATCAAGAACATAATGAACGAGATTGCCAAGAATGTTGGATTCATCTTGCCGTGAACAGGTCAACAACAGGTTCGACTCGTCATATCTCCAAAACAAAAACTAGACTCAATTCGAAATTTTGCCTACTTTAAAGTGTCACCATAAGTTATCATTTAGATCACTTTTGAATCGAATTCATAAAATCCCCAAAAGGGGCGAAATTTTGGGTCACTCTTTTTCTATTTTTGCTACACCCCAGTCGTAAGACAGTGCCTGATCTGTAGGTGGTATGTTCTCAATCTGCCTATTGAACTGACAAAATAGAATCCGCGTTGTCTCATTGATGGTCCTTGCAAAGCTTGGAGGAGGAGACGAGCATCAAAGTTGGAGGTAGCGCCATACGATGTGTTGCTATCACAGCCTAGTTAAGCTCTTGAAACGAGATATATACCATATTACAATTAAGGAGTGGCAAAAAACAATTCAGTATGTTCTTAGTTCAAGAATACGTTTGATATTTGTTCATTTACACACCAACTTCAACCTGATAGTAGGTAATTTCAGTTCCTTGTTGTCTTTCATCTATTTACCTATGTAGTATTTAGAAATCTTCTTTATTTTCGGAGGCGGATAATTTTTTTTTTTAAATTTTCTTTCAACCTTTTTAAAATTTACGCAACTTCTACCTCGTCAGCCAAATATTTTGAAAAAAATATGTCCACTTGTCTTCGTATGATCATTTACAAAATTATGTCACATATTGAACTTTTCTTTATATACAGGGTGGACCATTAACAATAGGCCATAGTTCAATGGTAGATTCTTTGAACCAAAATATGAGGATATAACCAAATATGCCTTAGTAAATTGTTGCTGTGGAAAAAGATACAGGGTGTCAAAATTGTATTTTTTTTTCTTTTTTTGCAATATCTCAACTACCTCTTGACCGATCTTCTCCCAATTTGGTAAGGAAACATTTTCTAAGCTAAGAAACAGTAATCTATGTATCACATCACGCTAGCCCATGAAGGGCGCCTCATGAGCTATACCTGATGATGAGTATTTTCTCTCTTATTTTTTACGAAACGTTGTGGCACTTTTGACTAGAAAATTTGATGCAGGAGGCATTTCTGCGGAAAAGGGTACACTTGATAGAACTTGATATTTCCAACCGTTTTTGGGAAAACTGCCGCTAACATTTTAAGAACTCTTTGAAGACAACTTCAATTTGAAATGGACAAATTGCATTTATAGAAAAGTGTGCTTTGGTAACGTCTTAGTTCTGTTAAAATGCCAAATTAATGACATTTTACGTAAATTACAGAACTAAGACGTCACCGAAGCACACTTTTCAATAAATAGAATTTGTCCTTTTCAAATTGAGTTTGTTTTCAAAGAATTCTTGAGATCTATCCGGCTGTTTTCTCGAAAACGGTTAGAATTATCAAGTTCTATCAAGTGTACGTTTTTTACGTAGAAATGACTCCTGTGTGACATTTTCTAGTCAAAAGCACCCCCACATTTCGTAAAAAAAAGAGAAAAAATATTTATCATCAGGTATAGGTATAGCTCATGAGGTGCCCTCCACGGGCTAGCGTGAAGTAATAAATAATTATTTCTTAGCTTAAAAAATATTTCCTTACCAAATTGGGAAAAGATCGGTCAAGAGGTAGTTTGGGTTATTGCAAAAAAAAAAAAAATACAATTTTGACACCCTGTATCTTTTTCCACAGCAACAATTTACTAAAGCATGTTTGGTTATATCCTCATATTTTGGTTCAAAGAATCTACCATTGAACTATGGCCTATTATTAATGGTCCACCCTGTATATGATTTTACGAAATATAAACTGTCTAATTCATAACTTCTATTAGCGGGGGGAAACGTATTACATATCTCTTTTTCTCTTAAACTTTCTCACCTCAAGGCAAGTTTGGTAATTCCTGTAAATATGCTTAATGTCATTTGTTTAGCTCTACTGACAGTGATTTAAATTGTCTGGACATAAGCAAATTTTCTTTCCTCTCTTAAGGTATAAATGTGCAAAAGATTTCATCAATATCGTTCTAGTGGTTCCGAAATCTGACGAGCAACCTAAATATTTTAGATTTCCATCTACCCAGGCAGCAGACTGACGTCATTTTTTGGTCACATTGGTCGACGACGTCACGTGACGAAAAAACGACGCCTCAGTAACGTCATATTGTGACAAAATTATGACGTCATATTGAGATGTCGATGCGACGTTTAGCGATGTCATTTTTTCATAGCAAAAATTATTTCTAAATATAAATTTCAATGTTCAAATACATTCAGGAAACGTTGATTGATTTAGATGGATCCTATAATGATCAGGTTAAAAAGCATTATTATGTCGCTGGGCCGAGATAGCATAAAAACCAGTGAGAGCTTCACCTATTAATTGTCCATTCATCTATATACATCGTACATGGCAGCTTATCCTGTAATGCATTATACATCGGATAATGGAACCCTTTAGATTTACATGCCATATTGCACCAAATTGGCTTATTTATTATATTTCTCAAATGTACATTTATTCCAATTAATCAAATAGCTTACATATGGTCCAATAAACGTCGTTAAATGATGTCAATTTGACGTCACAGAATGACGACGCTGGGCTGTGACATAATGACGTCATTTTACGTCATTGTTACGTCATTCCAGTGGTCAAAATGACGTCTCAGGTGACCAAAAAATAACGTCCAAATGGCGTCATTCTGCTGCCTGGGTAGCTTGCACTGAACTTAGCTTCATGATACCCAGTGGAACCATCGTCGATAAATTATCTCTAATATACCAAAAGTTACATCAAAATTGACTAAATAGTTGACGATATTTTAAAAAAAAAGTGCTGAAAGTCGGAACAAACAACTCAGCATTCGATTTGTGCTTACTTTATACTAGACATAGCTCGATAGACTACCACTGAGCAATACCCTACAGTATGCAAAATATCCTACAATATGCAAAAAAAATCATAGCGTTCGCTTAAGCTAATCCGAAATGATGACTGAATAAATAAAAAAAAAAGAAACACCTATCGAATTGATGCCCTCCTTCTTTCTTTAAACCCGATTAAAAATGAAAAATTAAAAATTATACAGAACTAAACGTAAACACGAATAGCAGTTTCAGTCGGATGTAGCTGACTGCGAAAATTTATGTAATTAATATTTTGCTCGAATATAGCACAACGCCCACTTTTACCTGGTGCTACTGAGATTAAGTTTAAAATAGTTTCTTAATTTTTATTGTTTAAACAGATAATCGCAGCAACTTTCATTCATTTTATTATAATTTTATTCAAAGTACCTTAATAACATTTATATAAAGTAACATTGATAATCTAGTCTACGTAAAAGGTATTTAAAAATGACAGATTCTATAGCACAGTTTCGATATATTACATGTCTTTAAATTTAATATTTTTATGTGCTTAATTAAAACCTTTTGCCCTAAAATCGTAAAATATAGTTTATATAAAACATAACAGTTTAGAGGCCCCTGTGACAATGATCCTGTATTATTATTATTATTATTTATTATTATTCTTATTATTATTATTATTTATTATTATTAAGAAATATTAGGTTTGGTTATATTACTGAAATGTATTTCAATACTAATCCAGGAAGAGGTTTATGTTTTTTATATTTTTTTCTTGTTTTGTTGTTTTTTTCAATTTTTTTTTTACTTTCATCCTTTTTTAGCGTTTTTTAATTTTTTAAGATAACGCCAAGAATGTCGGATTCGCCTTGGCGTAGATGAATCAAATAACGAGTTTAACTCGTCATATCTCCAAAACAAAAACTATGCTCAACTTGAAATTTCGCCTACTTTAAAGTATCACCATAAACTATCATTTAGTCCACTTTTAAGCAAAATCTATGAGGTCCCCAAAAGGGGCGATAAATAGGGTTTTTTTTCAATACAATCGAACTTTCCCCTATTAATAAGTTATCGTGCTCACAAGAAATATGGAGGACGAAATGATGAAAATATTCCCAATATGAACTTACGGTTTCTGAAATGTGCTTATTAATGATTGTATCATCGAGTGTCCCACTAGGTTTTTCACAAGCAATATCTCCGTTTTTGCAAAGAATCCCCCATTTTTATTAAAGAATATGAAACTACCCTATATTCTGAGTTCAACCGTGTATTATAGGTGGTATCTTATTTAGTTTAAAGAACTTCAAGGGAATAACATATGCAACATATTATTATAGATAATTCACAGGCCCACAAAAAAAGTGGTCTATGCTGGGGTACTGACCTTACCTATCCCTTGTATTTCGAGCCGCTGAACACGAATCTGTCTTTAGTTTTCCCCAACACGTCAGTTTTTTTTCTCCAAAAGTAAGTAAATTAAAACTTCACCCTAATAACATTGTGGTGTTTCAGTATTGACCTCATAACTTGTGTTATTGTGACATTAGAATCTTGGAATCTAACACCCTATGGTGCCATAGCTCATCAACGGCAATCCCTCTATCCTCATAACCTCATAACTCTCTAAAAAATAAAAGGCTTTCGATTGGGGAATCAATTAGATTGTGCCCTCAAAACCGTGTTACCTTGTTATCAACTACGCCAGTAACCCCGTAAACCCCGTGATTCTTGGTATTCAATAAAAGCAAAGGGAGTCTTAATTGAGCATTCAATGAAAATATAAATTTGGAAATGGAGTATTTTTTCAGATGATTTATATTTAGGTGACTTCTTTTGATCTCCTGCTTTTGCAATTATTTAATCTTACAATATCAAGGAAGATGGGATGAGCATATGACTTTAGTTGGATGATGAAGAGAGAACATGTGATGTAGAGTAAGAAGCTCAAAAGAAATCCATTACATAAGTCGTTCGAAGATAAAAGAGTTCGCAAAAGCAAGATATCAAATGAAGTCATCTAAACAGAAATCACCTAAAAAGATGCTTCACTTCCAATCCCCAATTAAGATTCCCTAATTATCTAAAGGGTCACTTGCTTCTCGAATTCAAGATTCCGAGAACACAGTCTCATGAATTCTCCTGTTCAGATTCTTCACAATCTTCTATTATATTACCAGAGTTATGAAGTTATGAGCTTACGGGGTTACCAGGTTATGTAGTAGAATAATTTGCTGTTGGAATAGGCTTAATTGGCTTAACAAGGTTCCACCCTACTTAGAATTTCCATTTTTTCCATTGGATCTTCAGAGTTAAGGAGTTATAGGATGATTATAGGATGCTTAGGTTATAGGATAATGAGGTTGTGGACGTATAATACTCAAGCACGAGGATCCGAGGTTACAATCTCATTAACTCTCCAATCAAAATTCCTCACTGTTTTCATTGGATTCCAAGGGTTATGGTGTTGAGGGGTTAAGGAGTTATGGAGTTTTACCGTTTGCCTTGAGTTATGTGGTCAAGTACCATAATGTTATTAGGTTAAAGTTTTAAAGTTGAATCACTTTTGGATATTTAAATGAGCTGGGTAAGCAATATTACGATCCAACAGACTTTTGTTAGTGTTAAAAAAACCTGAGGTGCTGGGGAAAACCTGAGGTCAGATTTCTTGTTCAACGGCTCAAAATACAAGGGATAGGTATGGTCACTTGTTCAGTACCCCAGCACAGACCACTTTTTTTTTGTGGGCCCATGTTATTGTATTAATTTTAGTACTGAAACAGAAATATCTCTTATGAATTCGCATCATATGCATTGATTCTTGTGTTTTCTGACTGAATCTGAGTTTTTCACAGAACGTTGTTAATAGTGTTATAGTCAAAGAATCATGCCTATTGTGTTTATCACAAATGAATACGTGGACATATTCCAAATCGCCGTGTACCATGTGACAAAGAAATTTTTGTTCTGGAAACTAAATTGCAAATTCCATTTTCTAAACCTTTAAACTGTGTTACAAATGCTATAAATAAGTAGAACCTGTTCTGGCTTATTCTCTTATATTCTTGCTTTCATATTAACGATGGCGGAGGAGCTAGGAATTGGAAGATTTACTTGGGAAATTTTCATATATTACCTGTATGTATCATTCCTTCAAAATACTTTTCTACCATAGATTATTACATAATTGTTAATGACGGAGATTAAAATTTATTGCACAAATGCAGGTGAATCTTACAGATATTCCAACTTTTATGGACAGAGTATTGTGGAGCTACGAAGATTCTAACAAGACGGAAACTTAATATGTGGTGCGGATTATTCAATGAACATCTTCTAGGTCTATATTTTTTTAACCAAATCTGACCAATCTTCTTTACCTTGATTTTTTTTTCATAATTCTCCTCCTGAACTCCTGGAGGCTATCCCAGAGGTATAAACAAGCAGATATTTGGTGGAAACGAGATAATGGTCTACCACACCATGACAATATCCTTACAAATTATTTATATAATCAATTTATAAATACTTGAATAGGACATATTGGAACCAATGAGATGGATCGCATGTTCCTAGGATTGTGCGTCGTTGATTTTTTTTAAGGAAATATTTAAAGTGATTAACCTACTCACTTGGACTATTTGAAAAACAAAGTAACTCGAGCTTGTAATGAAACCACACCAAATATCATCAAAGCTTCAACTACAAGAAAGTTAGTAAGATAGTTTAAAGCATGAAACATGTGCTACTTCAGGAGGAACTAATTTTGAGCATGTTCTTTGACACCTTACGGACTGTTATTTGCATACTTCATTCTTTTTGCATCCCTTAGGATGGATGAAATAACAAGTTGGTATATCGTTGAAATTGAAATAAAGAATGAAGTGTGTTTTCACATTCTTCAATAAAACTAGGAAAGTCGTGCTTGAAAAAAGTTGGGGATAGATCCAAGAGGGCCGGTGATTAGGGGGTGCTCTTAGATAAGTCATTGAAATCTTGTTTGGATTTCATTAAACGGAATATTCTGCACAAACCTGTATGTTTACAACTAACGAAGATATAGCCTGTGCAGACTGGTGGGATATCTGGTGTACTTATCATTATCTTTGTAGAAGAGTACCTAAAATAATAAATATAAACCTTAAGTTTACATTTATTTATCTTCATTTATCTACTCTACACGTGTAATTTTCTATGCCAAAATGTACTATTTGACTTCATTAAGAAGAACAACCCTCATGTAAGGGGTTGAAATTGATTATTTTTCTTATTAACTAACAGTCAGGCTAACTTTATTCACTTATATATGGAAAAAAAGAAATTGTCAAATGATATAGTATAATAAATAACTATAAAAAGAGCTATAATTCGGGTGGTAAGGGGTGTAAAGTCTAAAACTTCTTTCCTCGTGAATTTAATGTTATTGGTCCATAAAGAAACCCCATACAAAATTTCAAAGCTTAAAATGAACTCCAAGTACACTTAAGTATTTTTAAATTTAGCCGCACGCGCAAGTTTTTCAAGTGGTTACTTTGGACAACCCTGTGACTTGCGCCTTGCCCAAAAAGTCTTCCACCTCAATTTCGTTTGTATGAGGGCCATAATAAAGTAAAAGAACTTAAAAGTAAGCATATGAAAGACGTATTTTTTTTTGTTTTCAAAGTTTTGACAAAAAATTTTCAATTTTTTCTTTGTGCAAATGCGCAGTGACCAAAATTTCTTCCGCTTTGTCAGACGATAACTGATCACTTTTACTACAAATTATCCGAGTGGAAGACATATATAACGCAAAAAATTTAAAAAAATATCTTGGCTTCGTTCTTGGACGCGCCTTGCCCAAATTCAAAAATATTTTATATTTGGCGTCTTTAAGGTATGTACTTTCGTCTCAGAAAGCGGAAGACATATAGCTTCTCATCGTGTTTCAGAACCCGCGGCTCTCTAGCTATCATCAGTATGGTCCTTCGATGGCTCATCACTGTAAGACTGTTGGCAAATTGAAGGATGGCCAGCTGCTGGCTGGTGGGATATTTCGCTTCGGGTTCGTTTATGGCTTTCCATAAAAGTACCAATTATGATAATGCTGGCGATGGTGCGAGTGACCATTTATGTGCCAATTATGAGTGTTTGCTGGGAACCAGCATTCACATGAATTTTTAACTGTTTAACTTATTTACGTTCAACAATAAATCAACACTTGCAATAACTTTTGTTTTCATAGCTTTCTTAGGTCTTTATTGAAGATTATTTGTTAGAAAAATGGTAAGTATGTACGAATTAGAATGTTTGCCTTATTAAACAAATAATTATCTTGTTATAAAATCAATTCAAACTAGTACAAAACATTTTTCTGAACAAAAAATGGAGAATAAATTTTTCAAATTTGACAATTCGTTTTACAGATATTTTTAGGTGAAAAAATTGTTTTTTTGGTGGCTCATATTTTAAACATTGTTGAATCCACTACGATGTAATCTTGTACAAAGGGGTTTCTAAAGATGCCGATTAAGAATATCTTACTAGTTTTTTTTTCTAACAAGATCGCTAATACTTTTTATTTGAAAAATCTACTCCCGTTTCCATCCTAGAATCGGACGCCTGTGACTAGAATCAAATATAGTTAAGTTTAAAGATTAATTTTATATGGTATATATTCACCACCAAAATTTCAAAATATTCGGATATTAGATGAACGAGATATGAGGGTGGCTCCGTGCAAAGTGGGACACACTGTATATCAAGTAGCCACTTGTGGTGGTTTCAAGCAGGAAGGAAAAGACTTTTTCCTTCCTGGTTTCAAGCAAATAAAATATTTGAATATCGTTAATAATACAGGCCACTACCTAAATAGTCGGCAATACAGATAACTACCACGTAATGCATTATCGACAAAAATAAAACGCGAACAAGCATTTTTTGGTTGACAGTTATTTAGTTCTCAACAGTTACATCGCTGGTTTGACGTTAATATACAAATAAAGAACGACTGTTAGACTATATTAATCAATTGGTAAGAAACTGTTAAAATGCTACTGGTGTTACAGTTAATAAGTTACTTTATATTTTTTAGAAATCAAGTTGTACGTACCTAAGAATGGATAGGAATAATACGTTCGCACTAATTGTCGGAATTGTCTGCATAGTTCATTGTAAGTATTTTGTAACGAAATACAACAAAAATCATATTTATCAATTATAAGCTAAAAGTAGAGGTATATCTATGCATTTTTCTAGGTTTGTTAAATACCTTTATTTTACTTTGTTTTAGGTGCGAACAATTTGTATATTTACGAATATATGCAGGGTGAAGAATTCGCAAGTTATAGATGGATGAACGTTATGATGTGGATTGCCATATATTACAGAATTCTAATTATTTATTCTAAGTTATAATCATCAGATATTACCCATTTTCGTTCCATAATTTGTCTAATTTTAATGTGGTTTGAGTTCGTTTGAATTTAATTTGTCAATAAAAATGTCTTAACATACCATGTTGGTCATTTATTACTATATATTAAAGGTAGGTACAGTACCAATTATATAGTAAATAACTTAGACTAGTTCTTGTGGAGTTAGTACCTAACGTAACTGATAAAAAAAATTAAGTAAATAAAATCTGTAGGCCTTGGAGCATTTATGTACATAACTTTATTTTTCTTACCACCCCTATTCTTGAAATTCATTTTAGTTTCAAAATAAATTACCCTTAATTATGGCAATCATATTCCAGTTAAAATTTTAAGCAATAATATGCTACATACCTACCTATATATAAACATTCTCGATATGTGAATAAGTACAGAGTGAGTAGGTTCCTACATTCTACCCAAGAAGGATAAATAGGAACAAGTGTTTAATTTTAATATTTATTAAGCAAAGACAGCTTACAGTTAGTGAGGTCATTGTAGCGATCTTACGTCTGGAAGCAGTCATAGAAATTATAGTGAGAAATTTATTTGGTTTATAAATTTGTGTACCTATTACCTATTAGGTTTTGCTGCGGAACTTTGGAATTTATGTTTCTAGTGTTTATTTTGGTGATTGCGAAGGTTTTCTTTGTTCAGATATAAAGAACATTGCTTGGTAGTGAAAAAAATATTCAAAATGTCTATCTCGACGTCATTTTGGTGCACTATGTTTTGATTGGCTCTTGCCTTATTAAGCACTCCTTTTTATCATTCTTGCAGTCTATCAGCGTAGGACCTAGAGATATTTAAATACCTATTAAAAACAACATAAGTTTATTTAAATGAAATATTCATTTTGATATTTAAAATTACAGGGTTAATGAGTAAGTAGAGATGAGTTGCTATTTAACAACCTGTTATTTTATAACTGTTACTTGTAAATAGCATTGACATACTGTTATTTCTGTTCGAAAATAACAGGTGAGAAAATAACAGATAAGCAGCTGCGGCAGCAGCATGATGTATAAAATAACGTCTCTGAAATAATATTTGCAACTACACGCTGCGGTATGCGCATGCCAGTACTTCTCAGCGATCTGTTATTTTTAAACTGTTATTCTAAACTGTTATTTCAAAATAGCAGTAGCGGTTTAAACTTGTTATTAAAAAATAACAGCTTTTACCCATCACAGTGAGTAAGTAGTTAGCTTGAAATAATTAAAATGCAGTTACAACTCAATTTAAAACCAAAATAAAAGCTAACAGAAATAAGAGACACATTGCCAACTTAAGCATCAAGTTGGCATCTTTCATTTGACATTTTATCACCAAACGTATGACGTGGCGCAAAGTTGCTCACAGCTTTAAAGCTTTTCGGAACTTTAACATAATTCCCGTAAGTTAACACATTTTATGATATTAATAATTTTGCTATTTATTGACATAACCTATTTTTCATTTTCTAGAAAGTAAACGAAAGACATTGAAAATGCTGGTGGTGGAACGATTCATTCTTGGCTGTTTGCTGTTTGTGTTTTGTAAGTATGCTTACAATTTATACCTAGCAATTAAGAAATACCACATTGCTTTTAACAAGAGGTAAATGAAATGATTAAATTTTATTAAAAGAACACTTCTTTTCAGTTTTCTGCAACATGTTCGTTTTTCGTTTTATGACCGGTGAAGATTATGAAGAATGCATAAAATGGAACAGAAAGTGCCTTAATAGTTTGCTTACATACTACGTATATATTCTAATAAGACATTTAGAAGAGCATTTACAATATTTGGCCTTTGATTATGACAACGAAAATCACAATGAGTACTACATATTTCTCCGTTGCACCATTTCTCTTATTTGTTGTTTAATGTTTCACTTTTACTATTACTGTTAGAGTTCTTGTGGTTTACTGATTATCAAAAGTAACCTACTCAAGTTGTATATTAATAAACCATTTTTTTTCAATAATGTTGGTGTTTTCTCATTGTTTCTTAAGAACGCCCAAAAGCAGTAAGTAGGTACCCATATTAAAATAATATATTGCCTTTGGAATAATATACCTAGCTTCTAAAAGTTAGTTAAATTTTTGGTATATCATCTATCCCCTGATAGATTCACTAGGCGCAGGGGTATATTTAATTTTGTTTTATTTTTCTTTAGGTATAGTAGGTATATCCGATGAAAAATAGTTACCTGTATTACCGGCTTTACAGCGTAGTTATAAAGTTATAAATAAAGAAATAGGTAATTTGCTTATTCTGCGTAAAACAAAAAATATTGTTACTATTAAACAGAACTAATCGATTTATATTTTAATTTGCTTTGTGCTTATACTGATTTTAATTCCTCTATTTCTTTATGCTAATTACTCATTTTTAAAAGTAATGAAATAATGCTTTTTTTAAATATCGTTCAATAGGTAAAACTATTCGTATCTATCCATATCCCATTACAGGTAGGTCTGCAGCAGATTATCTAGTGCTGAATCAGATACCTCCCAGACAGCACACAATATCCTCAGGATATCCTAGTATAGTCCCGCTGTCCCAGATTTGGGATTATCCCATAGACATATCCCTAGGTCATCCCAGGGATGACCTGACTGGATATTAATATCCTGTAGAGATCCAAATTATGGATACCCTAGGGATATCCGCAACTGATTTCCTACGGATATCCCGACGGGATGTCGGTATCCTATAGGTGTACAAAATATCTATATCCTACGGATGTAATACAATTGATATCCATGGGTTATCTTGTCCAGTTTGCCCACGGATATCCAAACACAGGATCATTTTTGCCATCTTTCTTAAGAAATGTGTTAAAGTGTTAAGTGTTAAAACATGAAATTATATTTATATACCTATTATTAAACAAATTTAACAAAAAAAAAAACTAAAACTAAACGGCGGACTTCTTTAATCATAGTTTAAAAATTTCCCGTTAGTGGCGCTTCAATCGAAGTTCGGTATCCATCCTCTGCTCTCACAATCAGCTGTTTACAGTTTATTAGTGACCGTGAATTGATTTGATTTTCTGTTCTAAAAAAAGCTAAAATCAGCAAATATGGGTATTTTACAATTGAAAAAGGAGTTGACTTTGTGTGGTGCTAAAAAGAAACAACTTGAAAGGTGGCAAGTATAAATATTTTTTACCTAACCTTATACTTTTCATTTGTGCAGCTTAATTTTGTAGAAAGATAATATATTAAATGAATCTTTGTTAAAGATTACACTGATGGAGACGCAAATTTATTTCAGCCTTTAGGTAAATTGAAAAGTGAAAAAGTACTACATTATGGTTGGTTGCAAGGAAGATTTTTGCAATAAAAATGAGGCAAAAAAAAGGGAAAAAGAAAGGAAGAATATTGGTTAGGAAGTTGTTCATCAGATATACAGTGGCTTTTAAAAATTATAATTACTAAAATATTCAAGCAAGTGTTGTGCCGTACAAAAAAAGTCAGTCAGGAAATTATATTTAAGAATAATGTTTCTTTTTCTGAAATAATGCAGTCATCCTGTTTGTGTCTACAGCGGGCACTGATGGTTATTCCGCTGCCTGTAAACATATTTGGACATGATATTGTTTAGAATATTTCTCAATTACAGGTTAGTATTTTCAAAATGTCATGTATTTTCTCAATAGGTATCTTCTCTTTCTGGAGTACATTTTATATAATTGCGATTTTTGCTCATTTCTCAATATGTTTTTTTTTTATTTTGATTTTTATACACGGCAAAGGGCACTTGTTTATTATATTATTATTGTGTTAGAAAGTAAAGTTTACAACATATCACAAAACTAAATTGCTACCTGCTTTCGCTCATAATTGGGCCATTTTTCGAAGTGAAGCTACCACTACCCAACCAGGGCACACAGACAACAACACAACAACCACTCTCTTCGACATTGCCATCTGCCGCAGCTGAGACTCGAACTTAGGAGAGATAAACTTAAGCCTTGAAATTTTAAAATTCATTGTGAAACTTGGCATCAGAGCAAAGTTATTAAAACTATATCATTTAGAAAAAAATAGTTTAAATCGGCCAACAAATAAAAATTTTAGAGAGTGCCCCGCTTTCAAATGGGTCACTCTGTATCTAGTATATTTTTGTGAAACAGAAAGCAAGATTCTTAAACTTACAAAACTACTGGATGAAATGTAAAAAAAACATTTAGTGAATTGTTTTATACCTAGATAATATCCATTGATATATATTTTTGTTTTATTTTGTTTCATTTATTTTAAAATAATAAAAATATTGATGATAACCAGTCTACTATTTTTTATATATTACTGTAATTACCCTCTATAGCTATTCAATAAGTTTTTAAGTTCTCTGGGTATTTATATCACCAACATCTGTTTAATTAATGTAAAATGAAAAAAGTGATGTGGGATACTTCACGAGTTTTACAGAGGTGAGTCATCGCCAGCATACAGCGTGCGCCACTTAAAACTCCCCAGGCTTGTAACTTTCTTATTTTTTAAGCGATGACCATGTTGGGCATATCAAATTGTAGATATTTTTAAGGCATTTAAACATGTGTACAGATTGATTAAAAATTTTATTTAAAAAAATTGTTAAGAAAGAAAACTTAATTTCCTTGAATATTTTTTTACCTCACCCTGTACATGAACTGCGTTAATGTTTTCTTATAAAGGTTTTAATTAGCTTCAATTTATGTTATTACGTCATATTCGAAATTCTTTTTGCTTTTAGAGAAAAAAATTAAAAACACTTTCCGATTCCAAACTAAATTTTTTTAAAATAACTTTGAAAAGAATGTAAATAATAATTTTATGTTTTATTTGTAAAAGACATATCACAAAAAACATTCAACGTAACAAAACAGTAACAAGAAACAAAAGAAATAAATATTTTTAAAAACAAACTTATATTAAAATGTACTAAATAGGAATATTATTTAGGTATTATGCAAATCACAACTTACACACTTTTTTATTTATTATGAAAATACCTACTTTCTGTATATTGTTGCCCTAATCTGGGCACGCTAATATACTAGTTAGGTAAATACTTTAAAACACTCATTATTAAAGTATTTACCTAACTAGTATATTAGTGTGCCCAGATTAGGGCAACAATATACAGAAAGTAGGTATTTTCATAATAAATAAAAAAGTGTGTAAGTTGTGATTTGCATAATACCTAAATAATATTCTCTAAACATGATAAAAAATAAATAAAAAATAATTAATTGTAAAAAATACTAAATAGGAAATTGCAAAATTTTTATTTTTAAAATTTTTTTATTTTAATAACATAAATTGAAGCTAATTAAAACCTTTATAAGAAAACATTAACACAGTTCATGTACAGGATGAGTTAAAAAAATATTCAAAGAAGTTAAGTTTCCTTTCTGAACAATTTTTTCCAAAAAATTTTTTTAAATCATGCATCTGTATGCATGTTTAAAGGCTTTAAAAATGTCTACAATTTGATGTGCCCAACATGGTCATCGCTTCAAAAATAAAAAAGTTACAAGTTTGGGGAGTTTTAAGTGGCGCAACTTGTATAGTGACTGATATCGACGAATTAAAGGACATCCTTGGGATGTCTGAAAGTTCTTCCTCAGGTTGTCCTAAGCTCAATTTGTACCTCCTGAGGATGGCCTAGGCAAATCTTACGATTCTGAAAATCTGCCTCCATAGGATGTCTTTAGGTAATGCCTAGATATTGCCTAAATACATCCCAAGGATATAAGAAAGTGCATCCGCAGGCTGTTCTCGGGAGATCTGAAACAGTCTCACTTGGACTTCCTAGGGATGTCCTGTGGAAATCGGGGACATATCCTGAGGATATCTGTTCAAACCTAACTTCATATCCTGAGGATGTTCTGTGGATAACTTTGTGCTGACTGGGCTACTACTCTTTGCCTTCGTATCAAAGTGAGTTCTAACACTGCAGAAAGGAAAAATGATTCAGGCCATCTTCAATATTACAGGCGTCAGAATTTCTGAAATGCAGAATATTTGTTTTATACAGACCTTCTGGAAAACTGGCACCCCCAAATTGAAAAGACAGTAAAAAACAACCCTTATTTGGTGGTGGCATTGAAATTGATATGAGAACGTGCAGCAAAAGGTTATTCATTAGTGCAAGAAATTCTTTCAAAGTACTCAGTTTCCTTAGGTAAATAGAAAAAGAAGCAAAAATTCTAAATTCCAGGTGGTGGATTTTATCTTTTTAGAGTTTTTATTGGTTTTAATTGCAAAAGAAATTCCTAGTCACCCAGTTTGATGTTTTCTTATCATAATAAGGTGTTTTAGTCAATTCAGATGAATATTTCTCACCCCTGAATATTTATCACACTTTAGGGGTTGAGGTGTACGGTGTGCATATCCACAAAATATTACTTGTTTTTATATTAAAAAATTCTTTAATTATTTAAATGACTTTTGGTTGGGAAAATGATAATCTTCACTTTATGGCACCCAAATAAGGGTTGTTTTTTAATTTATAAAAAAAAAGATGGCTCCCACACTTTACCACGGATGGGACAAAAAATCCCTTTTTTTAACATTGTCTTTGAGGCGTATTATTATTCTTATATATTTCCATGCCAGAACCTAGAGAGGAGGTCAGGGTGAATAATAGTATATATTGTGGGAATTGTAGGATTGTAATAGAAGAGCTCCCGCCATTGCGTCCATAACCCTAGCCATCCTTTTCTTAATTTGGGTTTTAAAATGTTCAAAGAGTCGAGCGGACATATTTTTGGTTTTAATGGAAGTCCTGAGTTGATGCTTGCCTCGGTTAAGGAATCAACAATTTCATTGTCTTTTCTCCAACGTGTGCTTTGATACAAAATGAACATCTTTTAATATAACAAATACATTATGTAGCAGTTTCTTTATTTTCACTTCCACAAACATGTAGTGGTATGGAAGTATATTAATTAACAGTAAAAAAAATTAAATATTTTTGATGAAATGTCCTTAAAATGTCATAAAATATCGAGATTTTAAGTTTGAAGAAAAATTCTCTCGGTCTGTCTGTCTGTCTGTCTATCTGTAACTTTTTTGTACGCTTGATCTGGAATGGTTTATGATATTGACTTGAAATTTGGTAAGTATGTATTATACTGAGATCTGGAACTAGATTATATTTTAATCTTATTCCGTTGATGAATGGGAGGTAAATGGGGGTAAATTGGCCAAGTTAGCAAGTGAGAGTCAATAAAGTTGGGATTTAGCGCATATACTTGAAGCCAAGGTTTCAAAATTTTTCCGGCCACCTTCAGCTACCCCCAGTATTACCCCCATTGTTAAATGAGATAAAAAACAAAATTGTGATTTACTTCGTGCGCAAAAACCAAAAGCATCAACATTTTTTTTTCATCACCCACCAATGTGGCGTGTCGTTTTATGGGTTTTTATCGTAGAGTGTTTCAAATATTATATTAATGGAAATTGCTTTCATTTTAAGAGACTTGGATAGGAAATCTGAATGTGGAAGTAGTGGATCCTTATTAGCCAGTGGTTTTATAATGTAAATCCACCCATTCACAGGTGAACATGCTTGTCAAAATGCTCATGAGCATATGGGTCAACAAATTTACTATTTGCCAAACACTATATCGAGCCTCAGTTTGTAGTTGAATACTGCAATTAGTGAGTTTGCAAAATGACAGATATAATTCAATAAATTCAGTGCAAAAATCTGTTCTATTATTGAAGGATATTATAAATTAACTATTTGATATTAACATAATGAATAGAAGTCGTAACTACACGAATATGGTGCAACGGGTTCCGGCTGCCAGAACTTTACCCATGAGCCGGCAAATTGGGAGCATGTTGGCGAACTGAACATTTTTTCTTCAAAAATAGTTTGATATTTATTTTTAATTGAAATTGTCAATTTTTTTCCTTGATGAATATATAAAAAAAACAGTTGATGGTCATGGTGGTCAAATAGAAAAAAAAAAAAGAAATTTTGATACTGCGACCACACACTATTTTTTAACTTTCCTTTCCGTTGTGTGAGTTTATTCATACTGATTTTAATTCCACAACAAAAATGTTAATAAACATGTCTTAATATGTTACCTATGTTCTACTTTTATTTCTACATTTTACAGATATGGTATTACCCTAGTAAATAGGGTAGAACAGTCTGTGAATTTAATAACGTAAATAGACAATTTTTTTAAAATAATATCAATATTCTATAGGCTTTGGAGCATAACCTAAATTTTTATTTTTAGCGCCCTTTTCAGTTAAAATTTTAAGTAATGCATACCAACATAAACATGTTCGATATATGGATGCAGTGAATATACCCAACTAATATGTCCTATTCCCAAGGATGGTCACAGTAAATCATCCTTGCACTATGCCAGCATACGGCCTATGTTAAAAATTACATAAGGTTACTTATATTAAATATTTATTTAGAATTCACAATAACAGGATTAATGATTACGTATAGCTTAAAATGAGAACTTAAATCCAAAGTAAAAACTAATAGCTTTAAGAGATAAATTACCAACTTATTCATCAAGTTGGCACTTTGTATTTGACAGTTTGCAATCAAACGTATAACGTGGCACATAGTTATTCACAAATTTAAAATTGCTTGCAGTTTCAACATAATTCCAGTAAGTTCACATATTTTATGATTAATTTTACTATTTATTAACGTATATTGTTATTTTCTAGAAAGTAAACGAAAGATATTATAGAAAATGGATGCGGAACGATGCCTTGTTTACGTTTTCTCGATAATTGTTTGTAAGTATGTTAACAATTTATACCAAGCAATAGAAAATACCACATTGCTTCTAATAACAGATAAATAAAATGGTTAGATGTTTATTAACAGAACATTTTTATTACAGTTAGCTACAACGTCTTCATTTTTCCGTTTATGTCGGAAGAAGATTATGCAGAGTATGCAATGTTCAACAAGACATACATCAGTTTCTTGCTCCTATACTTCATCTACAATCTAATGATAAACTTAAGACAACGATTACGCAACTGGGACCATGATAATGCAAATTAAAATAACTAAGGACAATATTAAAATGGCAATGAGTACCTTTTATTTTTCCGTTGTTACATTTCCATTATTTGTTGTTTATTTCACGTTTACTATTACTTTTACTGTTCTTGTTTACTGATTATTAAATGTAACCTACCCAAGTTAATAAACAGGTACCTACCTAGTTAATAAACCGTTTCTAATTAATAATGTTGGTGTTTTTTTTCATTGCTTGTTAAAGACGCCTGAAATCGAAGTAGGTACTCGTATAGACCTTTTCATCATAGAGAGTTTTTGTGCGCATGCGTCGAGTTCCGCCATGTTTGTTCGGATAGTTTTCGCATGTCAATATTGTATTTGATATAAACATTACGTTTTTTAAACAAATAATGATGAATCTCTTACCAATTTTCTGAAAATAGGTAGTGCCATATCGTATAGTTTACCTATCTGAAAAAATTAGAAAAAAGGAGCCAGCTGTATCCACAGAAGGATCGACAAAAAAATCTCGTTTTCAATTGCATTTTTGATCCCACATTTTCGTAAAAAAACAGAAAATATTATTACTACATTATCAATTACTGCACGAAGAATATTATTAAGCATATTGTAGACTAAACACATTTGTTTTTTCTTAATGCACTTAATATAAATTGATATATTGATAGTTGAATTCCAACCTTGCAATCAGTTCTTTATTCTTGCTTCCTGTCATTTTACGGCCAGGATTCTTGAGCCAGCGCCTTAATTGAGCGCAAGTGTGTTCTTCCACAATGTTGTGTACTAATTTTGCACCGTCAATCACACTTTTGTCTAAATTAATGTGAAAAAATGATACCGGTCCAGCCATTTTGACAATCAAGTGTCCGAGCATTTCATAGTTCCCGCAAACAAACATAGCGGCAGCGCATGCGCGCTGCTATGATGAAAAGGCCTATTAAAATGAAATACTGTTTTTGGCTTAATCTAGCTATATAGATTTTATATCAAGGAAAATTAGAATACTAATACAAAACTTTTTATCAGTTGAGGGATATTTTCAATAAAGAAAATGTGATTACGGTGTACGATTCCTTGGTTGAATCTTTTTCAAGATATTGTATCATTGCATGGGGTGAATTGTATACCTATCCATTTATTATATACCTGACCTAGGAGTTATGCAAAATACAATGTTAAAAATTATTTTTAAAAAACATTCCACTAATCAATTATATCAGGAATCGAGCTTATTTAACATCAAAGAGATTTATGCTCCCCAATGTACATATCTACTATGGATTAAATAGCCTATGTTCAAAGATTTATATTTTATTTAGATACCAAACTATTTAACTTATCACCATTTGAAATTAAAAGTATAGCAAAGAACAATGTTAAAAACAGGCTCATTCGTGGTAAAGTGTGTAAGCCATCTTTTTTACTAAACTGGGTGATTAAAACCAATAAAAACTCTAAAAAGATAAACCCACCACCTTAATTAGTGGTCTTTTTAGGCCCATCCGTAGTAAAGTGTGAAAACCATCTTTTTTTACTAATTTTGAGGTGCTGAATACAAATCTGCGTCATCCGAATTGGCTAAAAACATTGGGAAGACAGTAAAAAAACAACCCTTAGTTGGGGGTGTCATTGAAATTGATATTAAAACTTGCAACAAAAATTATTCTTTAGTGCAGGAAATTCTTCCAAATACTCAGTTTCGTTAGGTAAGTAGAAAAAGAAGCAAAGATTTTAAATTCACTCCCCTCACTCCTCGTTTCCCTCACCCTTCACCATCCATAAGAACGGTGTAAGTTACAATGTCTAATATACGGTTATTTATTTATTTTTAAATAAACTAAAACTCCTCGTTAAATAGCTATTATCAGGTTATAATGTGATTACTTTTGAATACTCTTACACCCATCCCCACCAATTAAGGTAGTGAATTTTATTTTCTTAGAATTTTTATTGCTCTTAATTGCAAAAGAAATCCCTAATCACCCAGTTTGATGATTTTTATCATAATAAGGTGATTTCGTCAATTCAGATGAATATTTTTCACTCCTGAACATTTCTCACACTTTGGGGGTTGGGGTGTACGCTGTGCATATCACTATCCAGAAAATATACCACTTGTTTTTTATATTAAAAAATTCTTTAATTATTTAAATGACTTTTGGTTGGGAAGATGAGAATTTTTACTTTAGGGCACCCAAATAAGGTTTTTTTTAATGTGTTCCCGAGATTTTTCGCCAAAACGGGTGGCGGATTCGTTTTCAGCACCTTAAAATTAGTAAAAAAAGATGGCATCCACACTTTACCACATTGTTCTTTAATATATTTAAAAAAGAAATAAAGAAACATTTTCTTCGCATTTTGAAAACTTCAAGGTGTATTTAATTAACAATGTGGTTCAATTTTTTATAGTAGAATATTTTGTGTATAGTGTGTTACAATGTGCAATAATATAGAATAATTAATTGCAAGGGTGTATGGAGTTTTGATAGGAGGTTCATCAAAGATATATCAAATGTATAAACTTACAGGTATTTCATGTCTAGGTGATTGCACCAAGTTATTACTGTTTATATGTACATTGAACGAACGTTATTTTTTTGGAGAATAATTTAATATTTCTTTTTAAACAAATTAGAGTATGGGAAAAGTATTTAAATAAAGAAGTTGATAACTATAGTTGTCATATAGAACAAAAGAAAAGGAGACTGCTGACATCACACTATTTTGAGTCTTTTGTTAAGGTCATCTTGCCATGAATGTCAATATTTATGAAACCACTGGCATTATGCGAGACCTCTGCCCCATCATGAATGATACAAGACAGAAGAAACGCATCAGGTTTTTGAATAAAACAATATTTACCAAATTTGAGAATTGGCAATGTTCCAATTCAATTATTTTCACCGACTTTGAAATTATGCCGCCTTATGAAGAAAATATTTTATAAGTCTCTAAGGCGTTCGACAGACTCGATCACAATATATGGCTTCAAAAGATGTCTTGTTTTGGTTTCTCCCATTCTATGTTGGTATTTTTTCAGTCTTATCTTCTAGGCAGAAAACTTGGTAATATCTGGAGCTCCGCAAGGATCAATTCTTGGGCCTTTAACCTATTTATAAATGATATCGTGGAGATTATTCAAGTTGACTCCTTACTCTACGCTGACGACCTTAAACTATTTATGACTGTTAGCTCGATTGAGGATTGCAATCTATTACAGAATAGCCTCTCTAATATATCCAATTGGTGTTTTCAAAATAAGTTAACTTTAAATGTGTCCAAATGCAACGTTATGCCCTACACAACCAAACCACCTATTAAATTTAATTATAGTATATAGATAACGTTCATCAAAGACCCGAGACTTTCAAGGATTTTGGAGTAATTTTTGATGCAGCACTCTCCTCTGTACCTCACATGAATAACGTGAACTCAAAAGCCTTTAGGACTTAGGATTTCTATTCAGATCCAGCAGAGAGATTACTATACCAATACCTTAAAGACACTCTACTTTGCTTTTGCCCGGTCTAAACTTGAATACACCTCGCTTGTCTGGAATTCTTATTGTATGACTCATATTAATAACCTAGAAAAAGTTCAAAGGTGATTTGTAAAATTATTACGGTTCAGTGCTGGAGAATACCCATCAGTTGGTTTACCAGAGCCAGATCATTTGAGTAGATTTTCTATGACCACATTGGAAAACAGGCGGAATCGTTACTCTCAAATATTTTTATATAACCTCTTATATAACAAAGTTGATTGTCAATAATTTAAAAAAAAAATACAGTTTTATGTCCCAGGCTTAAACACTCGAACCATGTTTCCACTTCGCGCACCAAGAGACTTAAATTTTCTCCTCTATTTTCAATGTGCCAAAATTACAATAAAAATTGTGATAAATTTGATATTTTCAACTGTACTGTTAATTCCATAAAAATGCTATAGACAGTAAAACTTGTTCTTCTTTTTGTTTTGCCTTTATTTACTTGCAGTTAGTTTTAATTTAATTCTATGTTTGTCTTATATGTGTATTTGATATAATTTCTTTTTTATGTATTTTCTTTATGTACCTGTCCTGCTCTGTAAATGAGTAGTGCCTGTTGAGTAGTGTGTGCTAACTAAATGAATAAATAATAGGCAAGGGATCGACTGCTTTACATCCCCTCCGAAGGATGGTATGTTCACAACGTAATCATCGCCTAAGACTGAACAGCTTCTGCATGTATGCTGATAAAATCTATAATAAACAATTCATATACAACATGACAATTTACGCATTTCTAGGGATCACCTTGCATCACGCATATGGCCCAATCTCACATGAAATAACATTTTTAAGTATAAAAGAAGTTATCGTGTTTCCAAGAAACCGTCTACGCATACATATAGACACATAATATACATACACGTACATACAAATACACATTTTTTTCGATATTTGAGTTCAGCGTGTTACGGAACTAATTTCTGGCCAAAAATTTGTTTTCTATGAAAATTCTTTAAAAATTTTGTCCGATTCAACCTTTTCGGTTGAATTAAATATGTATAATTATATTCTCTGCAGATTATCGAAGTTTTTATATAATTTTTAAATACACTTCACAGTTCTTTCAAAAGGTATACCTTCGTTAGATTTTTAACTTAAATGGGATGCAAAAAAGATTTGAATGACATGTCCCAAAGCATCCCCTAATTATCCGCTTAGAACTGCTTTTAGCTTTCTTTTTTAAATAGCACCATATTTTTACTGAAGAATATGAAAATGTTCTGTATTCTGAATTTAATCATGTATTATAGTTGGATCTTATTTATTTTAAGGAACTTCAAGGGAATAACATATTCAACACATTATTTCTGAAACAGAAATACCTCTCACGAATTCGCTAGGCTCAATCGTGTGCATTGGTTCCTTTGTTTTTCTGAGTGAATCTGATTTTTTTCACGTGGCATTCTTGACGGACCATTAACTGGAGAAAGGTATGAACAATTTTTGCAAACCCACGTTGAAAATTTTTTGAACCAACTACCTCTTAATATTGACCCAATAATTTTTCAACAAGATGGAGCTCCAGCACATAGTAGTAGGATTCCTGTGAATTACTTAAATAGAAGGTTTGGAGAAAATTGGATGGGGACAAATGGGCCAATTACATGGCCCCCGAGGTCACCGGATCTTACGCCATTTGATTTTTTCATATGGGGCCATCTCAAGAAAATAGTTTATAAAACTCCACTGTAAAATAGGGAAGACTTGGAAATGAGAGTTAGGTTAGCAATAAATGAGATTACTGAATTGTAGTTAGAAAATGTGCTTAGAGGTACTGTTAAAAGAATTCGACGCTGCAGGGAAAATAATGGCCAACATTTTGAGATTCTTCGATAACAATTTTATTTAAAAGCAAGCAAAATCAGATATAACAATGAATTGTATTGGGTAAAAGTGAAATTTGAATAAATATTTTGCAAATGGATCAAATTTAAAATTAGTGTTTCTATCTTAGTTTTTATGATTTCGGGGATTTAGTCTAGAGATTTTTCTTTAATATAAAAATTGTACAAAGTTTTTTCTGATAGTTAAAACTTTGAAAATAAACACGTTTTAGTTTTTTATGCTTGTTTTATGGTTTAAATAACCTAAATAAATTAAATTCTGATCAATAATCTAATTTTTTCCGTTCGCGCAACATCTTAGAAAAATAGAATTTTACGCAATTTTCACTGTGCAACTCTTCGCTCGCGTTGCTAGATCAGAACGAAGGTCGTTGCACGCTGAGTTCCACCCACACCCTACCTAACCAACCATCCAATTGTTGGGTGTGGTATTTACATTATATTTATAACTATTTACAAACATTTTCCATAGGTAACACAGTAAGCCAAAGATATGAGTACGAGTAGGATTCTTTAGCTTACTGTGTTTTTTACTTTTTCTTTTTTATATCTGCTACACATTTAAAGTCTGATTTTTTGGAGAAATGAGGCATAACCGATCTAGACTTTAGTATTGCTCGGACATTGCCATATCTAGCTTCATGTCCACATACTTTATTCGAGGCCTCTGTTACAAGTTTGACGCACCTCTCCACAGCCTGGGTGTGACAGGGAAACTTTTGTATTTCTCTGATGAGCTTAGTGTCAGAATTGATGGGTGATTTAATATCATCTTCACTTAGATCCCGCAGCACAGGGGAGGATACAACACACAAGAATTCCAATTAATAATTTCAGTGTAATCGGAAGCTTGAAAGTTTATCTTCGTTGGTACGAAATTTCTAACAGTCTTCTTCATTGGGACTGTTTGTCTTGCTTTTAAGATCCTTCTGTAACCAAGTTTCGGAATATGTTCTCTTTCATCGACAAGCATTGCCAACAGAACATTCTCTGGGTGCGCAAAGAACGCATTTCGTTCTATTACTGGATCGACAACTTTAAGTAATTCATCGGATATATACCGAGATGTTTGGATTGCTTGAAAGACATGTTTTTCCCGTCAGACAGAGCATTTTCAGGATTGGATCCCTGAAGACGATAACGAAAATCAGGAAGGGGGATTTTAAAATGGCAATAAGTACTATAGTAAACCGCAGATTTAATAGGCACTCAAAAAATGTCGGCATCTTTGGCTTTGCGATACGGTGTGTTTGATGGGTCAAAGGAGCCGGCATTCTTTGAGTGCCTGTTAAATCTGCGGTCAACTATACTAATTTCCGTTGCGCCTTTTCTACTACTTGTTGCTTATTGTTTCACGTTTACTATAACTGTTAGAGTTCTTGTTGTTTGCTAATTATCAGGTGTAACCTACTCAAATTTAATGTTAATAAACCGTTTCTAATCAACAGAGTTAATGTTTCTCATTGTTCTTTATGCACTGTGAGAAAAGCATATTATACACTAATATTATAACTTAAACTTAAACTGATTGACTTTCCATTCATCGTTTATTAAGTTTTCCTCTGATTTGTAAACGAGAAAGCATTAATTAAGGGTATAGCTAAGGGAAATTGATAGTTGACACATGAGTTGACAGATTAATTAGAAAACGTAGATTTAAGGTAGTCCTCTGAAATTTCTCGACCTTTCAATCCGAACTAAATTCAAAATTTCATTTCAATAGTGACAAAGGGCCTATTCCAAATAGTCTGCTTTATTGGTTATTAGCTCAGGATTCGTTGAACTGTGGCAGAGTTTCGGTAGAGATAACAAAATTAGTTGCGTTCAACCATGACATTATTTTAGCATAAACAAAGGACATTTTTTAGTTATACTTTAGTTTCAGTCATCTCCAGAGAATGCCAACAAGGTTGGCGAAACGTGCGTCGAGTAATAATATTCAAGTGTTTTGATGTTTGTGGAAACTACTTCAGAGGTGTATGTTATTAATTTTGAATTGAAATTTTGTGTAATTAATCCATTTACACTTATAATTTATTTTGTGCTTATACGTACTTAAGAATAATGTTTGGAATCAATATTTTGTTCATATATACGCAAATAAATTATTCAAGTAAAACAAATAATTTTGATTTAAGAAATAAAAAGGTCGCCTTAAATAAATTTCATTTATTACAAATTTATTCCTTCTAGAAACAAAACTATTTGTTTTACTTGAAGAATTTATTTATTTACGTATACAGGGTGATTTACCATGACATGTGGAAAAAAAATGGTGTATTAGTCTTCTATGTGGGAAAACCAATGCAAAAATTTTAGAGTAATTCGAGGTAATTTAGTATATTTAATTGCATTAAAACTTGCAGAAATATGCTACTGTTATTGTCTGTGTCAATGCAGAATTCAATGAACCACGCAACTGGAGCGGATCCGTCCTTCAAATAAAAGTAAGACCAATTGAATTTGACCAACACGCGATCGTGACTGGTATGTAGCATAACAGTTTACTGACATAGGTTTAGTGTGTTTATTGTCTTCTAAACTTTCAGCTGGAGCATACCGTTAAATTTTAAATTGTATTCGTAGATCGATACCGTTCAATATGCCATTCTGCGCTTATAATGTAATGCATTCGAATATTTTCTTTAACTTTTCATTACCTTTGTTTGTTTTGTGCTGTGCTGTGTTCTACAAAAATTATTTTAGTTTTGTAATAATTTTTGTACCGTGATTAAATCCAAAAAGTCACTTCTAACCCCGCCAGCTTTGCTGTCAGTTGCAAATCTGATAAAGCGGGAGGGGAAGTTATATGGTTGCACCGCGTTATGCCAGATTGGTTAAAGTCATACATTTCTACAAAAGAAGGTAATTTTTTTGATCATATTTTTTTTCATTTTTTTTTCTCCATTCGGTGGGGACAACCTACTGTTAAATTTTCCGCATGTCATGATAGATCACCCTGTATATGAATAAAATATTTCTTGATTAAAAATATACTTTTAAGTGTGTATTGACTTTAATTCATCCATTTTGTTCCACTAATTAATAATTTTTAAATGTAATAAAATAACAATTTGTTTAAATATCTTTTAACATGACCTAGGTAGCAGATTCAGTAACGTAGAAGTAGGTATTACATTTTTAGCTTCGTATCTAAGTTGTTCTGAACACCTGAAGAAAATATAATTCAGGTGATCTTGAATATTACAGGTATCGCAACTCACTCTATTTTTTTAAAATTCATTTAACGTCGGCTTATTTCCAATACCAAGGCCCATAACCGACGCCAGGACACGAGCTATCCCCAACCTGGAATATTTACCGCACCTTTTCTCTGTCGGCATCGTATTTTCTATAAAAAACCGCTACCCAAGGAATCACTACTTCCACATCCAGATTTTCTATCCAAGTCTCTCACAACGAAAAAATTTTGTATGTGGAAAAAATCGTTTATGGAACTTTAATAATAAAATATTTGAAATCATCTACCCCAAAAACCCATAAAACGATATCCCACTTAGTGGGTTGTGGGTGGATGAAGTAAAAAAATATTTTGAGGTTTTTGGTTCTTGTACACGCACTAAATCACAATTTTTTTCACCCCCTTTATTAATGGGGTAGGGGTGGTAATGGGGGTGCTAGTGCCAAAAAAAAAATTGAGACCTTGTATTCTCTCTTGTATATACTAAATACCAATTTTATGGACTCTTACCTGCTTGATTTATCTATTTACCCCATTTACCCCAATTAACCGCCCAACCCTTCAAAGGAATAAGATGAAAATATAATCTAGTTCCAAATCACGTTAAAATACATACGTGTATCAAATTTCAAGCCAATATCTTAAACGGTTCGAGAGTAATCGCGCGCACAAAAAAGTTACAGACCGTCAGACAGACAGACCGACATTTTTTTGCTCAAACTTAAAATCTCAACGTTTCATGACATTCTAACCTATCTGAACAATAAATAATTTCAAATTTTTTTTTCTCGTTACTATGCTTCCCCTGGATGTGGAAGTAATTAAGCTGATATGCATAAATGCTTTTTTTTTCTGCTTATGTTTTATTTTATTTTCATATTTTTTACATTTACAGTTATTATTCATAAGCTTGTAATTGTTTTAACTCAAAATAAGCGTTTAATCACTGATTGAGTATTAATTTATTTACAAATTGTTTTCGGTGCTATAGAATAGCACTTTTCTAGATTGTGCCATTCTAATTTGTCATGCATATCTCAAATTTATTACTTCCACATCCAGTGGAAGTATGTAACGACAAAAAAAATTTAAAAAATTTTTATTGTTCAAATAGGCTTAGAATGTCACGAAACGTCGAAATGTCGAGATTTTAAGTTTGAGCGAAAAAAAAATTTCTGTCTGTCGGTCTGTCTGTCTGTCGGTCTGTCTGTAACTTTTTTTGTGCGCACGTTTACTCTGAAACCGTTTAAAATATTGACTTGAAATTTGGTACACACATGTACTTTAACGAGATCTAGAACTAAATTATATTTTCATCTTGTTTCGTCGAAGGGTTGGGGGGTAAATTGGGGTAAATTTGGGGAAAATAGGTAAATCAAGCAGGTCCATAAAATTGGTATTTAGTATATACAAGAGAAGCTAAGGTCTCAAAAAAAAATTTGGCATTAGCCACCCCCCCCATTACCACCCCAACCCCATTATTAAAGGGGATGAAAAAAAATTGTGATTTAGTGTGTGTACAAGAACCAGACACATCAAAACGTTTTTTTACTTCATCCACCCCCACTACCACCCCCTATCACCACCCCCACCCCGCTACCGATGTGGGGTATCGTTTTATGGGTTTTTGGGGTAGAGGATTTCAAATATTATATTATTAAAGTTCCATAAACAATTATTTCCACATACAAAATTTTTTCATTTTGAGTGACTTAGATAAAAAATGTAGATGTGGAAGTAGTGATTCCTTGGGCAGCGGTTTTTCTATCATTTTTGTAATTATAAAAATGTAGGTGTAAATACAAAATATAAGAATGTGAACGTAAATATGAATGTTTTTTTTGCATGTAAATGTAAAAATGTAAATAAATAATTATTATATTATTTATTACTACGTAGGATACTATTCGCAGTTTTTTAAAGTAGTAAATTTTTTTTTACGTTCAATTGCTATATTTTTATTCTAGTCATCTTCTGATGGTGCCATCTTGGTAACTAAAATTATCATCAGTATACTAGCAATATTTTTGTTTGTAGAACTTTATCAAAATTTGCAGTCTTCTTCAATATGTTTTTTTTTAAATATAATAGAGCCGGACGGACATTTTAAAACTTATCGGAAATTTGACGATTAACGTATTCTAAACATGAATGTTACCTACTTGAGATTCTTGAAATGCGCCAATCATTAATTTTACTATCAGGTATGTCACCAGGATCATCACAAGGTATATCTCCGTTATTAGAAAAGACAGAGGTTTCAGTAAAATATTACCTTAACTGAGATGCAAGGTAGATTGAAATGACATATCCCAAACCATCCCCTAATAACCCACTTTGAACCACCATTAACTTTGTTTTTCAATAGCACCGCCCTATTTTTACTGAAGAATACGAAAGTATTCTTTATTCTGAATTCAACCGTGTATTATGGGTAGTATCTTGTTTATTTTAAGGAATTTGAAGGGAATAACATAGGCAACATACTATTTTCGGTATTAATTTTTGTACTGAAATCTTTGGTGAATTTGCTAAGTATAATCCTGTACATTAGCTCTTGTATTTTTCTGAACGAATCTGAGTGTTTTCAAAAGGCACAGTTTTTATTTGATTTATTTACTTTAATTTTGATTGTCAGTTCAACTTTGAATACGTTGTTGATAGTGACACGATAATGGAAACATCTTGCCTTTTGTGTTTACGATAATGAATGTATGGGGTATGTCTTCAAATTAAAGAGAAGATCGTAAAAATAGCCATGATGCAAAACGGCCGTGTCGAGAAAGATATATCAGTGCATCGTGTACCGTCTTACAAAACATTTTCTGTAGTGGAACCCAAATTGTGAATGGGTTCGTTTTCAAGTTGAAAACCTTCAAAGCGTACTACAAATGAGTAGAACTGTGCCAAGATTTTGAACTATTGTCATGTTAACTCCTATGTTTTCAAATAAATAATTGCGGAGGAGCTTGCAATTAGTAGAATATTTATTTAAAAAATTCTCAAATATGACCAAATATCATCCCATCAGAGAGTCCAAGAGTGAAATATTCGGGTTGATGAGTCTTGTTTGATGACAACGAATCGCCATAATTCACATTACTGATGTCAACGAAATCCATAAGATGGGAATTAAATAGGTATACGGATTAAATCAATGAACATCTTCTAGAATTCTAGATCTATAATTTGTTGAATCCACTCTAACCAGTCCCTCTTACCTTGACATTCTGCAAAATTCCTTTCCTTACCACTTGGAGGCTATTCCAAGGGAATAAACGAGTAGATATGTGATGAACAAGATATGATGCTCTTCTTCACAATGTCAATATCGTTAAAAATTGTTTAGGTA
Organism: Rutpela maculata; assembly: GCA_936432065.2. Lineage (NCBI taxonomy): Eukaryota > Metazoa > Arthropoda > Insecta > Coleoptera > Cerambycidae > Rutpela > Rutpela maculata. Next base: position 68,562,321 of record OW386294.2, on the reverse strand, counting down.
ATCAATTTCCAATGACTTGAATAGGAAATCTGAACCCATAAGATGGCCAGCACGCTCCCCGGATTGTTCGTCATTGAATCTTTTATTATGAAGATATTTAAAGTGATACACATAATCTAGCCTACTGATTTGAATGATCTGAAAAACAAAGAAACTCGAGCTTGTAAAGAAACTAATCCAAATATGTTCAAAGCTTCGACTTAGTGAGTGTGAGAGTGTTAGTGAGAAAATTTGAAGCATGTGTTGCTTCAAGTGGAAACAATCTTGGGCATGTTCTTTGGCACTTTACTGATTGATTTCTTCTCTGTGTTACTATTATTTGATTTTGAAAATAGACTAAATAAATAACGGACATACCTATTTGGATATGCTGCATATTATATTATTTTAAGATCCTTTGGAATTAATAAATTAGGACGTTGATAGGGCATATCGTTTAATTTAGAATAAAGTATTTTTCGTATTCTTCATTAAAAATAAACGTGTCTGAAAAAACAAAAATAGGGGTAGTTCTAAGAGGGTGGGTGATTCGGGATTGGATCTCATTAAACGCAATACCTATTTTGCACAAATTTCTATCTTTTTAACTCACGATGATAAAATATAGCCTGTAAAATGCCTGGTGGAACATCCGGTGTATTTCTTCATTTTTATAATAATTGTAAACATTAATCTTTTCAAAACATATTCACGGATATCGTTGATAATACAGGTACCTACCTAAATAGTTGGCAATACAGGTAACTACCACGTTAAGTATTATCGACAAAAGCAAAACACAAAGAAGCATATTTTGGTGGGCGATTATTTAAGTAGTTCTCAACAGTTAGATCGCTGGTGTGCCGTTAAAATACACATAAAAACGAGCCTTATACTATATTAATCAATTGGTAAGAAAATCTTAAAATGCTGCTTGTGTTACAGTTGATTAAGTTACTTTATATTTTTTAGAAATTCAAGTTGTAGCTAATCATGGATATAAATAAAACATTTGCTATCATTGTTGGCATAGTCTGCGTAGTTCATTGTAAGTATTTTATAACTAAATAGGTACCACAAAAATCATATTTAATTAATTAATTATAAACTAGATCTAGAGGTACATCTAAGCATTTCTCTAGGTTTGTTTAATATCTTTGTTTATTTCTTGTAGGGTTAAACAATTTTTTTGTATTTGGTTTCATGCAGAGTGAAGAATTTGCAAATTTCAGATTGATGGACGTTATAATGTGGATTGTCATATATTGGAAAATGCTAGTTATTTATTATAGGTTATAGTCATCACAGATAAGAAATCTTACCTACTCATTTTCTTTTCATAATTAATCTAGTTTTAATGAAGTTTAAGTTCATTCAGTTTGTTTTAAAATCCTCAATAAAAATGTCTTGATATGCCATGGTGGTCTTTTAATTCTATACATTACAGGTACAGTATTGCCTAGTAAAAATAAGGTGGAATAGTTCATGTGAATTGAGACACGTAAGTAGACAAATATAAAATCAATCCTCTATAGGCTCTGGAGCTTATACCCTAGCCCTGCCTAAATTTTTATTTTTAGCGCATTTTTCAGTTACAATTTTAAGTAATGCATACCAACATAAACATTTTCGATATGTGGATACAGTGAATATACTAATGTGTCCTCTATCCGAGACTGGTTATAATACCTATATCATTCTTGTCTTATTCCAGCTTAGGGCAGAGATATATTTATATACCTTAGAAATCACATAAGGTTACTAAAATTAAATCATCATTTTGAATCATTCATAATTGCAGAACAAATTGCTAACTTATTTATCTGTTAAATCAAGTTGGCACTTTGTATTTGACAGTTTGGAACCAAGTGTATGCCGAGGCACAAATTTGTTCACAACTTCAAAATTGCTAGCAGTTTCAATATAATTCCAGTAAATTCACATATTTTATGATTAATTTTACTATTTATTAACATATATTGTCATTTCCTAGAAAGTAAACGAAAGATATTAATGAAAAAATGGAAGTGGAACGATTCCTTCTTCTGGTACTTATTTGTAAGTAGGTACCTATGTTAATAACACAGGTCAACAGTTGATCTAAGAACAATCACCAGACTTTACCAGAGTATACATAGGTTTTTTGGGTCGCTGAATTTTTAATATGTTGTAGATTTCAACTTTCAGATCAAAAGCTCTCATTGTTCCCAACTCGATCCTACGACTAGTTTCCAAGATACACCTATAAATTCTTGTAAAATTCTATATCTTCTCGAACTTTTAATTTATGGGGTATTAGAGGTCAAAGGAGCAATTCCCGAAAGTTTTTCAATTAAAATTTTTTGATCAGGAAGACAAATACTTTATGTAAAAAACGTTTTAGCTAATTTGTTCGAATATTTTTTCACTTGTTATTTTATATAGATTTGCCGGCGCTCTCGCCAACATTTTTCAAACTTTTTCCAACTTCTTCAAACTCTTTTCGATTTTTTCTCTACGCTATTTTTATTAAAACAACAAATCTTTTTAGTGCAAAATATTATAAAGGGCTAGTAGAACGTATCACAATATAAGATATATGAAAAAAGTCATGAATTCGAAATTTTTTTAATTGTATCTAGGAAACTAGACATAGGATCGAGTTGGGCTCATGAGAGCTTTTGATCAGAAAGTCGAAATCTACAGCACATGAAGCATTCAGCCAATTTGACCTAAACCACTTTTCCATAAGATATGTGGGGGGGGTCCTTTGTCGAAATTTGAATTTTTTATTTGCTTGAAAGGTAATACTTATTAAAATGCTAATCTCAACCATTTAGCTATATGACAGTGGTTTGAAATATCCGAACATAAACAAATATGCTTTCTTCACTTATGGTACAAATGTTGATATATCTAGTTGATAAACAAAGAAGAACTTAACAAACTGAACGTTGTTTAAAATAATATATTATACAGTGTGTCTCATTTGAAATGAAGACACCCGGATATTTTCGTAATTTTTTTGAAATCCATATTTGAGCTTTGGCACAATTGTAGTCCTATATAAGACGTACATTTCGAGACTACCGACTTAAATTTAAGTAACAAACTCAGACAACGGCAGCCCCCCAAATGGGGCCCATTCCCGATATTTTGCTTCGTGTTGAAGATATCGAAAAAAGTTATTAGAAAAAGTTGTTCAGAATCTAATTTTGAGCACCAATACCAAATTTCCTTACGAAATTCGCATTTTTAGTTTTTTCAATATTTTCCCGCAAAGTCCACACACGGTTACAATTTTGGTTTTCAATTTAATAGAATGCCATGGAATTGCAAAAAAAATTATTGAACAAGTGTCGATTTGATAAAAAATACATTTTAGGAGAAAATAAACTAAACAGTTAACTTTTGGTAACTGAAATAAGTAAAAATAGTTTAAAGTAACGATCAGTTTTTGAAATAATTACTCATTACATTTATTTAACTGAAAATTTTAATTAATTATCGGATGTAGCCTTTCTCAACTAATCCTCCTTCAATTTGAATACATTTCTCAATTCTTTTACGATTATCTTTGACTACTCTTCTCAGCTCTGGAATGCTGATTTCGCGACAGGCTCGTCTTATTTTAGCACAAAGTTCTTCTCTATTTCTGGGCCTTGTTTTGTAAACTTTATTCTTCACTATTCCCCAGAAATCAAAATCTAATGGGTGACCTAGGAGGCCAGAGTTCAAAAGGACTACTTCTTCCTATCCAGCATATTGGAAAATGTTCGTTCAACCACTGACGAACATTTATGGAATAATGTATTGACGCACCATCTAGCTGAAAAAACAACTCCTGTCGCCCATTAAGAGGAAGATTTTCAATTGCATCCCATAATTCCGTATCGAAGAAGTTAACTAAACGCTCACCGTTTAACGAGTTATTAAAGAAAAACGGACCAATTATTCGGTCTCCTAAAATTCCACACCATACGTTAACTTTCTCTGAATATTGGTCTTTACAATTAATAACCCAATGAGGATTTTCTGTGGCCCAATATCTACAGTTTTGAAAAGTTACCACCCCATTAGTGGTAAATGTAGCCTCACCAGTAAACAAAATTTTATTTCGAAATTTCGGGTCGTCTAAAAAATTTCCCTGGGCCCCATAGCAATAATCTAACCTTCTATTTTCATCACCTTCTTTCAAAGTGGGTAAAAATTTTGGTTTATAAGGCTTGATTTTATGACGTATGAAACATCTTCTAATTTTCTCCTTGTCGATATTCAGTTGAGACGCTAAATTTCGTAGACTCGCTCTTGAATTCGCTTGATTCGCAACTAAGATTACGTTATCTTCAGGATGTGGATGTATTCGACGGTGTTGATCATTCTAAGGTCTTTTAATAACACTGCCAGTTTCATTGAAACGAGCATTTATGGTGGCTGCAGTTCCATGAGTAATATCGATTCGTAAAGAATGTCTTCGGTTAAATTCGGTGGCTACTTCTCTGCTGCTACGAACCCCATCACTAAATAACCTTATTATTTAGATTTTTTCCCGACCCATTTTACGATTGTAAACTAGAACTTTACACTATAACTCAAAATTTTGTCAGATTGACATTTAATTCAATCATAGTTTTTGTTTCCATAGCATCCTATTAAATTGAAAACCAAAATTGTAACAGTATGTGGACTTTGCGGGAAAATATTGAAAAAACTAAAAATGCGAATTTCGTAGTGAAATTTGGTATTGGGGCTCAGAATTAGATTCTGAACAACTTGCTCTAATAACTTTTTTCGATATCTTCAACGCGAAGCAAAATATCGGGAGTGGGCCTCATTTGGGGGGCTGCCGTTGCCTCAGTTTGTTGCTTTTTAAGTTGGTAGTCTCGAAATGTACGTCTTATATAGGACTACAATTGTGCCAAAGCTCAAATCTGGATTTCAAAAAAATTACGAAAATATTCGGGTTTCATTTTAAATGAGACACACTGTATATAATAATAATATAATATCTAGTTGATTGTTTTATTTTAAAAAATATCAACTATCAACAGTTCTGTATATAAGCAGTAGACATCTATGGATATTGATCAAAACAAATAGAGTATCGGAAAGCGTTGGTTTTGGGATGGCAATAAGAGCAAGTGAGAGCGGCAGGCGAGAGCGAAGCAAGCAGTCATGTATAAATTCTCTTGAGGGGGCGTGTCACTGTTTACCTCTGCTAGAGTACTGGTAGACGTCTTTATTGTGGGCGGTCTGTTAAATCGTTAAAACTAGGGCCATACCAAAACAAACACTTTCTGAATCTGTATATTCTGAATGCTGTGTATTTAATATACACTGCACATAAACACTTTTTTAGAGAGGAAGAAAGGAAACAGATTTCCGAAACGGTTTCCTAAACGTCAGCAAAATACGTTGTTTTTATATTTTTATTCTTATTTATTATTTGTCAAAAACACCCTCTATCTACTCCTTTAAACAAAATCACAGGCGTAGAGGTTATTTTCCAGTAAAATACTGAATAATTGTAGTATTTTGTAAATTGTAACATTGTTTTAGAAGAAAATACATGTGGCAAAGGATCCCAACAAGAAACATTTTTTTTAATGTTTTCTTTATTTTTATTGCTTCAGTAGATACTCCTACCATCTTTTATTCGTTTTATTAAAAATACCTTGATATTATTTGTATAAAGTAACATTGATACTTAATCTAATCTACGTAAAGTTGGCTCGAAAATAAGACTCTCTATATTGCAATTTGATTGATTTCTTCTCTGTGTTACTGTTATTATACTCTTCGCAAATACGATAACGAAGAGTATATTGCATTTGATCAGCACATTTAAAAAATTGTAAATATCGCTCGCAGACAAAAAATGTTCATATTATTGTGTTAGTGAACGAATTCTGAACAACTTTCAAAATGTCCGTTTGTCCGTCCGTCACGTTTCCTGTAAGCACGATAACTCGAGAAAGAAAAATCCGATGGTACTGAAATTTGGACAGTAAGTTAGTGTTAGCTAGGGGAAGAACCCCATTGTTTTTGAATAAAATCGATCAGTAAATAAAAATGTTATTAATGATTTAAATTTGAGAATTTTTTCTTTTGATTTTTATGTTTCTGTAAAAATTACATTTTTTTACGTGTTAGGTGGTGATGTAGCTCTTACGCTTTTGACTCGGAATGCAAGGGTCCCAGGTTCGAAACCCACTTGGGATATGGTACAGTTTTTTTAATTTTTATTTTATTTTACACTGAGTCTTTCACGAACTAACTTCGTACTATAAAATTAAAAATGTCTTAAACTAATATTATTTACAAAAAACTGCGAAGAGTATCCTATAGAATGTGTAACAATTACATAAAAGTTTAATAAACCTGCGCGGCTAAGAGTACGTTTTTAGCTTGTTTCATTTTGAAAATGTACTAAATAAAAAATAGACATATGCTGCATATTTTGTTCTTTTAAGATTCCTTGGAAAGCGTAAAATAATAAGCTGATATTTCGATGAATTTAAAATAAAATGTTTTTTCATATCCTTCAATACAAATAGAGGCTTGACAAAATAAAGTTTCAAGAGGGTGAGTGATTAGGGGGTGCTCTTGAGTAAATCCTTCAATTCTGATTTGAATTTCATTTAATTTAATATTTTGCCCAACTCTATCATTTCAACTAATGGAAACATGGCCTGTAAAGTGAATGGTAGGAAATCTGGTTAACCCTTCAATTTTCATGTTTACGAAAAGTACCTACAATAATAAACAAGCTAAAAACGTACTCTTCGCCTGTTCACTGAACTTTTACTTCCACATCCAGTGGAAGTATAGTAACGACAAAAAAAATTTTTGTAAATGTTTATTGTTCAGGTTTAGAATGTCATGAAAGATCGAGATTTTAAGTTTGAGCGAAAAAATTTTTTTGTCTGTCTGTCGGTTAGTCTGTCGGTCTGTAACTTTTTTATTGTGCGCATGATTACTCTGGAACCGTTTAAGATATTGACTTGAAATTTGGTACACGTATGAACTTTAACGGGATCTGGAATTAGATTATATTTTCATCTTATTCCGTCAAAGGGTTGGGGGGTAAATGAGGAGTAAATAGGTAAATCAAGCAGGTAAGAGTCCATAAAATTGGTATTTAGTGTATACCAGAGAAGCTAAGGCCTCAAAAATTTTTTTGGCATTAGCCACCCCCATTACCACCCCTACCCAACTATTAAAGGGGATGAAAAAATATTGTAATTTAGTGTGTGTACAAGAACAAAAGCCTCAAAATATTTTTTTACTGCATCCACCGACACTACCACCCCCCTATCACCACCTCCACCCCACTAACGTGGGGGATATCGTTTAATAGGTTTTTGGGGTAGACGATTTCAAATATTATATTATTAAAGTTCTATAAACAATTATTTCCACATACAAAATTTTTTCGTCATGAGAAACTTGGATAGAAAATCTGGATGTGGAAGTAGTGATTCCTTAGGCAGCGGTTTTTATATAATTGTTACACATTCTATAGGATACTCTTCGCGGTTGTTTGTAAATAATGTTGGTTTTAGACATTTTTAATTTTATAGTGTGAACTTAGTTGATAAAAGAGTCAGTGTAAAATAAAGTAAACATAAAAAAAACTATACCATTCCCCATTTGGTTTTCGAACCCGGGATCCTTGGATTCCGAGTCAAAAGCGTAAGAACTACACCACCACCTAACACGTAAAAAACCTAAATTTTTACATTATAAGAGACGAGCTAAAATTATATTTCCACGGTTGTATATTACATTATGAAATGTATATTTGTAAAATATATAAATATATAAATATTTAAATATTATAATGAAATATCATTTCACCAATTTTCTATTCAATTACAAAAACATAAAAAATAAAAAAAAAATTTCAAATTTAAAACATTAATAACATTTTTATTTACTGATCGATTTTGTTCAGAAACAATAGGGTTCTTCCTCTAGCTAACACTAACTTACCGTCTCTTTCTTGAGTTATCGTGCTTACAAGAAACGTGACGGACGGACGGACGGACAGAGGGACATTTTGAAAATTGTTCAGAATTCGTTCACTAACACAACGATATGAAATTTTTTTGTCTGCGAGTGATATTTACGGTTTCAGAAATGTGCCGATCAAATGCAATATATTCTTCGTTTTTGTATTTGCGAAGAGTATAAAAAAACATATATCTTGTAGTAACACATGGGTAATAATATATCAAGTAGTCACTTGTGATCCTTCCATGCAAACAAAATGTTTATACGAATATCGCTGATAATACCGGCAACTACTTAAATAGTCGGCAATACAGGTAACTGCCATTTAATGTATCATGGACACAAATAAAACGCAAAGAAGCTTTTTTTGGTCGACGGTTAGTTAGTTAGTTCTCAACAGTTAGATCACTGGTGTGACGTTAATATACACCTAAAAACGAGTATTAGACTAAATTAACCAATTGGTAAGAAACTCTTAAAATGCTACTGGCGTTACAGGTGATTAAATTACTTTATATTTTTTAGAAATCCAAGTAGGTACATTTTCATGGATAGGAATGCTACGTTGGCCATAATTGTTAGCATGGTCTCCATAGTTTATTGTAAGTATTTTATAACGAAATGTCATAAAAATCATATATAATTATTTAATTGTAAACTAAAAGTGGATGTATATCTTTACATTCTTTTAAAGTTTTTTAAGTACCTTTGTTAATTTGTTGCAGGTTTGAATAATTTTAATATTTTCGAATATATGCAGGTGGAAGAATTCTCAAGCTTCAGATGGATGAACGTTTTAATGTGGTTTGCCATATACTACAAAATTCTAGTTATTTATTCTACGCTATAGTCATCATTTTCGTTCTATAATTAATCCAGTCATTTTGTTTTTAACTCATCAATAAAAATGTTTTAATATGCCATGTTGGTCTTTTATTGCTATATGTATATTAAAGGTACAGTGTCATGTAGTAAATAAATTTGAATAGTTCATGTGGAATCAGTAACGCAATTAATTAAGAAAATGTTTGAATAACTAATAGGTAGGTATCTCGCATTTTTTTTTCTTACCACCCATATTCTTGTAATTTCATTGTAGTCTCAAAATAAGTTATATCAACAGTATTCCAGTTAAAATTTTGGAAAAGTAGGTATCTACATATTAACATTATCGATATGTGGATGAAGTGAATACATTAACTAGGTAGGTACATTCTACCCAAGGACTGTTAGATACCTAAAAGTATTTCAACATAAAAAATCACGTAATGAAATATTAATTTTGGATCATTCATAATCACAGGATTTATGAATAAATAGGTAGCTTAAAAAAAGTAAAATGCAGTTAGAACACAATTTAAATCCAAAATAAAAATTAATAGTAGGTATTAAGAAAATTGCCAACTGAACTTAAGCATCTCTTAAATCAAGTTGGCAACTTGCATTTGACATTTTATCTCCAAAGGTGTGACGTGCACATAGTTGCTAACAGCTTTAAAGTTTCTCAGAGCTTTAACATAATTCCATAATTCTTTAACGTAAGTTCACATATTTTATTATCATTTTTTTATTTATTGACATATTTTGTAATTTTCTAGAAAGTGAACGAAAGTTATTATTGAAAATGCCGGTGGCGGAACGAGTAATTCTTTTCTGTTTATTTTTATTGTTTCGTAAGTATGTTTACAATTTATACCTAGCAATTAAAAATCACCACATTGCTTTTAATAGCAGGTACCTAAATGAAAAGATTACATTTTTATTAACAGAACATTTTTATTACAGTTTCTTGCAACATGTTTGTTTTTCCTTTTATGTCTGATGAAGATTATGAAGAATGCATAAAATGGATCCAGAGATATCTTAATTATTTGATTATATACTTTGGATACATTCTAATAAGACACCTAAGAGGACAATTATAGGATTGGGACTCTGGTGATGATAACGAAAATCAGGAAGGGGAATATTAAAATGGCAATGAGTACTACTTATCGACTTATTTTTTCGTTGAGCCATTCTACTATTTGTTGCCTATTGTTTCATGTTTGCTATTTGTTAGAGTTATTATTGTTTACTGATTATCGATTATCCAATTGAATGTTAATAAACCGTTTCTAATCAATAGAGTTAGTGCTTTCTCATTGTTTTTAAGAATACCCAAGACCGGTAAGTTCTTGCAATAAAATAAAATGTTCTTTTGGAATAATCTGGCTAACAGTCTAAAAATTAGTCAATTTTTATGATATCTAACCCCCGACAGATCCACTAGGCGCAGGGGAACCTATATCTATATTTTTTTTAAATTCTCTTTTATATGTAGTTATCTGGCAAAAAATAGTTACCCTGTCAGAGAAGTTATAAGGTGATGCACTCTGAGATAAGCACATTGAAAAGCATATGAAGGTATATGCATCATTGAAAGTTTACATAGCCGTTCTTCCACTCAACCATGGATAATATAACTAGAATATAATTATTGAAAATACACTCACAACTAAGAATAAGATCTCCTACTTCTACATGATATACGTAAGTACATTGAAGCATAATAAATATTGATTTGATACATTAAAATTAAATTAATTTACAAGGAAATAGGGTATAGATCTGCATTCACTTTTGAAAGTACCCAAATGCAGATTTGAGATATCTGATAAAAAATGTAATAATTTGAATATATAAAAAGCTACCTTGAAACTTTTTTGTGTTGTGCTGAGGTATCGTGTACCTCTCATTGCGGATATTTACTTTGTGCACATTGGATCTTAATATTAGGATGTACAGATAATAAGCCAACAAAAAAAAGTCTTGTAGGTAGTTGAAAGGTGATGTACCATACCGTATGTTTTTTGGTATGCCAAGAACGAATCCGGAGTCACCCATCACCGAAGGATTTCGACATAACCTCAAAAAACTTCTCAAAGATGACCGAAAATACGTTTATAAATAAATTTAAAATTTAAGCGTGCATAATACTGTATCTATTGAGGCGCTGTTATCCACTTCATGATCAAGTTATGTCAGCATTTTGACATAACCAAAATATCCATAACTTATCAGCATATAAATTCGTGAAAACGGCAATTTTCTTGAAAATAAATTAAAATTTTGAACTACGAGCTCTCTCCTCGCAAAATTGTTCAAGGGCGAGGGTGAAAATAAAAAAATAAGGCACCCCGATGGGTAAGCATCGCTCGTTCTTTGGAGACAGTTTACTAAAATACATAGTGTTTTAGCCTGGCCTTATCAGTAAACTTTACCACAACTTGCTTAGACACATTTCTTAGATGCCTTAATCTACGTTAAGTTTAAAGTTGTTAGGTTTATCATATTAAAATGTTCTAAATACCTCAGACAAGTGGAAAAAATTTATTTCCACCCTCGCCCTTGAACAATTTTGCGAGGAGAGAGAGCGTAGCTCAAAATTTTAAATTTATTTTCAAGAAAATTGCGTGTTTTCAGGTATTTATCTGCCGATAAGTTATGAATTTTTTTTAGGTTTTATCAAAATGCTGTCTTGGTGGGTGAGATTTGATCATGAAGTCGATAACAGCACCCTAAAATATATACAGATTCAGTAGTATGCACGCTTAAATTTTAAATTTATTTAAAAACGTATTTTCGGTCGTCTTTGAGAAGTTTTTTGAGGTTATGTCGAAATCCTTGGGTGATGGGTCAATTCTGACTGTGGCTTCGTTTTCAGCATCAAAAAACATATTGTATGGTACCTCACCTTTCAACTACAAGACTTTTTTTGTGTGGGACTGTGAATCGTACCTAGATTTAATTAATTTAATTAGCCTTCCTAGATAAGGACTAATATGTTCACCAAACTGTATTCTTTGTAATATTTGCCTATTATTAGTCGACAGTACAGCGCCCCTTTTTTTTAATGATTACTAACAGGCTGAATTTTTGTGAGTAGCTTCATTTTGACGAGACGCCCAACTTTTCTCTCTGCGAAAATTCTCGATAGTGGTAGCTATATAAGCTGCACTTGGGTATATATATGTCGATTGGGTGATTCTTCAAATTTTATTACTAACAGTCAGTTTTTTAGTTAAATGTTGTGATAATTTGTTAAAAAACACGAAAAAACATTTGTCCTGCAAAATCGATGGTTTGACCGAAGCGTCCCCCACCCCCAACAAGTTCAAATAACGAGGTCACAAAAAATGATTACTAACCAGCTGATTTTTTTTACTATTGCTTAATAAATGTTTTTAACATTAAATGGCCACATTGTCCTACAAATTGAATGGTATGTTTTTCCAATCCTACGCTCGGAAATTGTCAGTTCCACTGTAACACTTTTTTCATTACTGTTGGAGAGATAACATATGATAGTTTAGTGTATTCTCTGCCCAAATAAAATGGTGTCCTACATAAAAATTGGTATGAATCGCTGGTTCGACAAAAATTATTTTACATTTATTTGCTTTCATCATGATTAGAGAATATTATTTAGGTAACTAATAATAATTCTGTGTCTTGATCATGTCATATTTGAATTTATACAGAGACTTCAATGCCCCAAATGAACCTTTACTTACGTTATTTACAGGGTCGGATTTACGTTTGTGAGGCCCCTGGGCACTTCTTATGTGGGGGACCCTTGTAACTTTTTCTTGCGTTTTCATCTCTTTTCTTTTGTAATTTTTTTATTTATTCCTAAATTTTTTTTTACCATTTTTATACATTCGGGGGCTCCAATTACGTGGGGGCCCTGGGCACGTGTCCCAAGTGCCCTTATGTAAATCCGCCATTGTGTGCACTAAAATTTATATCACTAAACTTAAGTTCCTAGTCAAATCGACCCAATTTACTATTGTATTTTATCAAATAAGGAAAAGTACTACGTGGATTTCGAAGTATAATTTGATGGTATTTGAATTTTCATCCTCATTCCATGGCATCGGTATGCACATCCTCACTGTCTAGTTTATTGGTGAGGGATATATAACATCTCTTTTTCTCTTACATTTTCTCACCCGGGACTAGATTTGTCGAGTACTGAATTTTTTCTTTGGTTGTAAGTTAATATCTATAAATATACTAAAACTCAGCTCTTTAGCTTTGTTGAATGTCCTGCGTAAGTAATAATGTGCAAAATGTTACACCGAAGTCGACCAAGTGGTTGCTGAAATCTGACCGGAAACTTGGATCTCTATCTAACTTACGCTGGACTTTTACTTCCACATCCAGTGGAAGTAAAGTAACCACAGAAAAATTTTTAAAAATTTTTATTGTTCAAATAGGCTTAGAATGTCATAAAACGTCGAGATTTTAAGTTTGAACGAAAAACATTTCTGTCTGCCGGTCTGTCTGTCTATGTAACTTTTTTTTTGCGCACGTTTACTCTGGAACCGTTTGAGATATTGACTTGAAATTTGGTACACATATGTACATTAACGATATCTAGAACTAGATTATATTTTCATCTTTTTCCGTCAAAGGGTTGGGGGGTAAATTGGGGTAAATTTGGGGTAAATAGGTAGATCAAGCAGGTAAGAGTCCATAAAATTGGTATTTAGTATATACAAGAGAAGCTAAGGTCTCAAAAAAAATTTTGGCATTAGCCACCCCCATTACCACTCCCACCCCATTATTAAAGGGGATGAAAAAAAATGTGATTTAGTGTGTGTACAAGAACCAGAAACCTCAATTTTTTTTTACTTCATCCACCCCCACCCCACTACCGATGTGGGGTATCGTTTTATGAGTTTTTGGGGTAGAGGATTTCAAATATTATATTATTAAAGTTCCATAAACAATTATTTCCACAGACGAAATTTTTTCGTTGTGAGTGACTTGGATAGAAAATCTGGATGTGGAAGTAGTGATTCCTTGGGCACTTGGGCAGCGGTTTTTATTATACTACAGTGAGACTACCGTCAATAAATCATGTTTAGTATACTAAAAGTTACGTCAAGATTGACTAAGTAGTTGACGAGATGTTACCATTTATTTCATAGTAGTTTTATTAAAAATAATAATCTCCATCAGATTCGTTCCGACATGTGAAACACATAGCATATTGTAGTTTCGAGAGCTTGTACATCTTCGTATTTTGGTGTACTTAATCAATAGTAAGATTTTGCATTCACTCTTGAAAGTACCCAAATGTAGATTTAAGATATGAAATTATAAAAAAATGTTGTTTACATAAAAGATAACAATTTGCACGTCTCTGGCGATCATCCTCATGACAGATATGCCCCAAATTCCTTAAGGATTATTATATAATGCTATTTTACATATGGTACAGATTTAAAACAAAAAATTTAAGTACAATAGAAGTTTAATAGCAATCGGCAGCGCTCGTAAGCTACTTTTATTCGATTCCTAATAGTTTTATTAATGCCCTAATAACATTTTAAAGTAAAATTATGTATTACAGTTTCAATATCCTCTTCATCTTCATATTTCTGTGTGTTTAGTAAAACCTAAAATAAAACAGTTTATGTAAAACATGACAGTTTACACGCCTCTAGCGATCACCCTGTATTACAGATATGGCCCAATCTCAGTAGAGAGTGTTGTACCTTGCTATATTACATCTGTTGCAAATATAAAATAAAAATTTTAACTCTAACCGAAATTATCGTGTATACAAGAAATGATCTATACGCACACACAGTCATATACAATATACACATATATGCACATACAAACATCTTTTTCGATATTTGAGCTCAGTATGTTACGAAACGAATTTCCATAAAAAAAATTAATATTATTTTGTTTTGTAGAACTTTATCAAAATCTTTCTTCAAGTATATTTTTATTTACTAATATGTGTTTTTTTTAAATGCTCCAGTTAATACTGGAGCACTCCTTATCCAAATTTCAATATTTCCAACTTTCTGCTCTCAATAAATTATCGGGTTTACAAAAAAATATGAAGAACGGACGGACGAACATACAGACGGACCGACGTTTTGAAACTTATCCGGAATTTGATGATTAACTCAACATAAACTATCGCTCATGTTCTCAACATGAGCGGTAGTTGGGATTTTTGAAATGTGCCGATTAGTAATTGTATTATCAGGTGTGCCACCAGAATTTTCACAAGGTTACTAGAAAAGACAAAAGTTTTAGTAAAATATTACCTTAAATGGAATGTAAAGAAGATTGGAATGACATATCCCAAAGAATCTTCTAATTATTATTGAAAAATATGAAAGTATACTTTATTCTGAATACAGGCGTGTATTATGGATGGTATCTTATTTATTTTAAGAAATTTCAAGGGAACAACATATGCAACATACTATTTTCGTATTAGTTTTTGTACTGAAACAAAAATATCTTTCGTGAATTCGCTAAGTACAACCCTGTACATTAGTTCTTGGGTTTTTTCACAAGGCGCAGATTGTATTTGATTTATTTACTTGGATTTTAATTGCCTGTTCAATTTTGAGTACGTTGTTGATAGGGTCAAGATAGTTTAAACATCGTGTCTTTTGTGTCTCAAAAGAGTTTGTGCATTTATTGCTACATTACAGGGAATATCGCAAAAATAGTTGCAACGCAGAAGGGCTGCGCCAAGAAAGATATTACAGATCGCCGTATACTGCCTTCAGGGACCGAAACCGAAATCCGCACCGTACTTACGACTTTAAAATTCAAAAAACTTGATTGAAATCAAAGTTTAAAATTTTTAAACCATGATGTAGAAATACCAAATTCTATGATGAAAATCATATCTAAGTCGATTCGTCCATTATAAAGATTATATAAGGTAAAAGGCAAGTAAAAAGCCAGAAATCGAAATCAAAACCGAAAACCACATCGTAATCACTAATTTTTTCTAACAGAAACCGAATTGCCGCGGATCTCTAAACCGAAACCATAACCAAGACCCGAATTGTTGCTGCCTTGACAACCAAAACCGTAAATGAAAACCAAATTGTCGCTGCTATGAAAGCTGATAATGGTATACGTTATTTAACCCTAACCGAAATTAACCGAACTGGTCCCTGACTGCCTTACAGAACATTTTCTGTTCTGAAAACTAAATTACGAATGCATTCGTTTCCAAGTTCAGAAGCATTTAACCATGCACTAAACTATGACAATATTCTGGCTTTTTGTCAAATTAACCCCCATGCTTTCAACGAAATTCCCATTGCATTCGAGATACTAGCATGCAAACAAGATGCAAAGTTATTGTGTGCTGCGAATTATTCAACGAAAGAGGTTTGTATTTTTTGAACCCACTCTGACTAGTCCTCTTTATCTTGATTGTTTACAAATTTTTTTTTCTGAACTCCACCACACAATATCAATATCGTTATCAATTATTTATAAAATCAATTTCCAATCAATCAATCAATCAATACTTGGATAGGAAATACTGAACCCATAAGATGACCAGCACGTTTCCCAAATTGTTCGTCATTGATTCTTTTCTTATAGGATATTTATACATTTAGGACATTTATTCATTTAGCCAACTGATGGAAGATATGAAGAACAAAGTAACTCGAGCTTGTAATGGAATTACTCTAAATATGATCAAAGCTTGGACTACAAGAGTGTTAATGAGAAAATTTGTAGCATGTGTTACTTCAGGAGGTAATCATTTTGAGCACGTTCTTTGGCACCTTACTGATTGATTTCTTCTCTGTGTTACTGTTATTTGATTTTGGAACAGAATAAATAAACAATGGACATACTTGAATGTGCTGCATATTTTATTCTTCTAAATAAAATAAGAAGCTGACAGGGCATATCGTTGAAATTAAATTAAAGTGTAGTTTCATATTCTTCAACAAAAATAATCATGACTGAAAAAACAAAGTGGTAGTTCCAAGAGGGTGGATGAATTGGTGGTGCTCTTAGATAAGTTACTAAAATCTTCCTTGGATCTCATTAAATGCAATGTTTTACACGAATCTCTATCTTTCCAACTAATGAAGATATAGCCTGTGAAATGCCTGGTGGAATATCCGATGTACTCTTCATTGTCATAATAAAAACTGCTCCCACTGCTGCATTGGAAGTCCTTTTAGACCTGACACCACTACACATATTTATCCAAGGGGAAGCCCGTTCAGTGGTACACAGGCTAATGCAAGGCACAATGCTCATAAGGCAACAACACGGAAGAGAGCACTGAAAGTTATACTCAGAGCTGAAGGTGGACCCCATTTTGGGAATGCCCAAGGACACTGTGGTCCCAAAGTACAACTTCTATAAACATTTTCAAACCAAAATACTAGACAGAGAGGACTGGAAAAACGATCCTCCAATATCTGCGCAAACGATCTGGTATACGGGCGGCTCCAAGAAAGAACAGGGAGTCAGAGCTAGGATTTACGGGATAAAGTCGAAAATGAAAATCCCGATAAGTCTAGGAATACACGCCACAATATTTCAGGCTGAAGTGGCCGCTATTCAATGATGTGCAAAGGAAATAATGAGGAAAGGAACTATAAACTAGTCATTTGCCATTTTTTCCGACAGCCAAGCAGCGCTAAAGGCACTCGATTCCATGCAGGTCGATTCAAGACTTATATGGCATTGTATAAATGCCTTTACGAACCTAGGAAATCAGAATAAAGTGAGCATGGCGTGGATACCAGGACACGAGGGACACAGGGGAACTGAGAATGCTGATGAACTGGCCCGGGAAGGCGCATATGTTCTGCTTAAGTAATAATGTAACATTTTAAAGTAAAATTATGTATTACAGTTTCAATATCCTCTTCATCTTCATGTTTCTGCGTGTTTAGTAAAACCTATAATAAAACAGTTTATGTAAAACATGACAGTTTACACGCCTCTAGCAATCACCCTGTATTACAGATATGGGCCAATCTCAGTGAAGAATGTTGTACCTTGTTATATTACATCTGTTGCAAATATAAAATAAAAATTTTAACTCTAACAGAAATTATCGTGTATACAAGAAATGATCTATACGCACACACAGCCATATACAACATACATATATATGCACAGAGACATATTTTTTCGATATTTGAGCTCAGTATGTTACGAAATGGATTTCTATAAACAAAATTTATATTATTTTGTTTTGTAGAACTTTATCAAAATCATTCTTCAAGTATATTTTTATTTACTAATATGTTTTTTTTAATGCATCAGGGTTCTTCCTCCAGTTAATACTGGAGCACTCCTTATCCAAATTTCAATAGGTCCGACTTTCTGCTCTCAAGAAGTTTACAAAAAAATATGACGAACGGACGGACGAGCATACAGACGGACCGACGTTTTGAAACTTATCTGAAATTTAATGATTAACCGAACATAAACTATCGCTCATGTTGAGAACATGAGCGATAGTTTGGATTTTTGAAATGTCCCGATCAGTATATAATTGTATTATCAGGTGTGCCACCAGAATATTGACAAGGTTATTAGAAAAGACAAAAGTTTTAGTAAAATATTACCTTAAATGGAATGTAAAGAAGATTGGAATGATATATCCCAAAGAATCTCCTAATTATTATTGAAAAATATGAAAGTATTCTTTATTCTGAATACAGTCGTGTATTAAGGGTGGTATCTTATTTATTTTAAGGAATTTCAAGGGAACAACATATGCAACATACTATTTTCGTATTAGTTTTTGTACTGAAACAAAAATATATTTCGTGAATTCGCTAAGTACAATCCTGTACATTAGTTCTTGGCTTTTTTTATGAATCTGAGTTTTTTCACAAGGCGCAGATTTTATTTGATTTATTTACTTGGATTTTAATTGCCTGTTCAACTCTGAGTACGCTGTTGATAGTGTCAAGATAGTTTAAACATCGTGTCTTTTGTGTCTCAAAAGAATTTGTGCATGTATTGCTAATTTACAGGGAATATCGCAAAAATAGTTGCAACGCAGAAGGGCTGCGCCAGGAAAAATATTACAGATCGTCATATACTGCCTTACAGAACATTTTCTGTTCTGAAAACTAAATTACGAATGAATTCGTTTCCAAGTTCAAAACCATTAAACCATGCAGTAAACTGTGGCAATATTCTGGCTTTTTGTCAAATTAACCCCCATGTTTTTAACGAAATTCCCATTTCATTCGAGATACCAGCATGCAAACAAGATGCAAAGTTATTTTGTGCTGCGAATTATTCAACGATGGAGGTCTGTATTTTTTTAACCCACTCTGACTAGTCCTCTTTATCTTGATTGTTTGCAAAATTGTTTTCCTGAACTCTTGGAGGCTATCCCAAGTGTATAAACAAACAGACATGTGGTGAAAGCAAGATGATGCTCTAACACACAATATCAATATCATTATCAATTATTTATATAATCAATTTCCAAATACTTGGATAGGAAATACTGAACCAATAAGATGACCAGCACGTTTCCCAGATTGTTCGTTATTGATTTTTTTCTTATACGATATTAATACAATATACATATCTACTGATTTGGAAGATTTGAAAAACGTAGTAACTCGTGCTTGTAATGAATTAAGTACTCTACACAGTACTCACTACAAGAGTGTTAATGAGAAAAATTTGTAGCATGTGTTACTTCAGGAGGAAATCATTTTGAGCACGTTCTTTGGCACCTTACTGATTGATTTCTCTGTGTTACTGTTATTTGATTTTGGAATAGAATAAATAAACAATGGACATACTTGACTGTGCTGCATATTCTATTCTTCTAAGATAATGGAATAAATAAAATACGAAGCTGACAGGGCATATCGTTGAATTTAAATTAAAGTGTAGTTTCATATTCTTCAACAAAAATAATCATGCCTGAAAAATACAGTCAGGGGTAGTTCCAAGAGGGTGGCTGACTTCGTGGTGCTTTTAGATAAGTCACGAAAATCTTGTTTGGATCTCATTAAATGCAATGTTTTACACGAATCTCTATCTTTCCAACTAATGAAAATATAGCCTGTGAAATGGCTGGTGGAATATCCGATGTCCTCTTCATTGTCATAATAAAAACTGCTCCCACGGCTGCATTGGAAGTTCTTTTAAATCTGACACCACTACACATATTTATCGAAGGGGAAGCTCATTCAGTGGTACACAGGCCAATGCAAGGCACAATGTCCATAAGGCTACAACACGGAAGAGAGCACGAAAAGTTATACTCAGAGCTGAAGGCATTTTGGGAATGCCCAAGAACACTATGGTCCCAAAGTACAACTATAAAAATTTTCAAATCAAAATACTAGACAGAATGGACTGGAAAAACGATCCTCCAATATCTGCGCAAACGATCTGGTATACGGGCGGCTCCAAGACAGAACAGGGAGTCGGAGATGGGATTTACGGGATAAAGTCGAAAATGAAAATCCTAAAAAACCTATAATAAAACAGTTTATGTAAAACATGACAGTTTACACGTCTCTAGCGATCACCCTGTATTACAGATATGGCCCAATCTCAGTGAAGAATGTTGTACCTTGTTATATTACATCTGTTGCAAATATAAAATAAAAATTTTAACTCCAACAGAAATTATCGTGTATACAAGGAATGATCTATACGCACACACAACCATATACAATATACATATATATGCACATTTTTTCGATATTTGAGCTCAGTATGTTACGAAATGGATTTCTATGAACAAAATTTATATTATTTTGTTTTGTAGAACTTTATCAAAATCATTCTTCAAGTATATTTTTATTTACTAATATGTTTTTTTTAATGCATCAGGGTTCTTCCTCCAGTTAATACTGGAGCACTCCGTATCCAAATTTCAATAGGTCCGACTTTCTGCTCTCAATAAGTTTACAAAAAAATATGACGAACGGACGGACGAGCATACATACGGACCGACGTTTTGAAACTTATCTGAAATTTAGTGATTAACCAAACATAAACTATCGCTCATGTTGAGAACATGAGCGATAGTTGGGATTTTTGAAATGTGCCGATCAGTATATAATTGTATTTATTATCAGGTGTGCCACCAGAATTTTGACAAGGTTATTAGAAAAGACAAAAGTTTTAGTAAAATATGACCTTAAATGGAATGTGAAGAAGATTGGAATGATATATCCCAAAGAATCTCCTAATTATTATTGAAAAATATGAAAGTATTCTTTATTCTGAATACAGTCGTGTATTAAGGGTGGTATCTTATTTATTTTAAGGAATTTCAAGGGAACAACATATGCAACATACTATTTTCGTATTAGTTTTTGTACTGAAACAAAAATATCTTTCGTGAATTCGCTAAGTACAATCCTGTACATTAGTTCTTGGGTTTTTTTATGAATCTGAGTTTTTTCACAAGGCGCAGATTTTATTTGATTTATTTACTTGGATTTTAATTGCCTGTTCAACTCTGAGTACGCTGTTGATAGTGTCAAGATAGTTTAAACATCGTGTCTTTTGTGTCTCAAAAGAATTTGTGCATTTATTGCTAATTTACAGGGAATATCGCAAAAATAGTTGCAAGGCAGAAGGAAAGATATTACAGATCGTCATATACTGCCTTACAGAACATTTTCTGTTCTGAAAACTAAATTACGAATGAATTCGTTTCCAAGTTCAAAACCATTAAACCATGCAGTGAACTGTGGCAATATTCTGGCTTTTTGTCAAATTAACCCCCATGCTTTCAACGAAATTCCCATTTCATTCGAGATACCAGAATGCAAACAAGATGCAAAGTTATTTTGTGCTGCGAATTATTCAACGATGGAGGTCTGTATTTTTTTAACCCACACTGACTAGTCCTCTTTATCTTGATTGTTTGCAAAAAAATTTTCCTGAACTCTTGGAGACTATCCCAAGTGTATAAACAGACATGTGGTGAAAGCAAGATGATGCTCTAACACACAATATCAATATCATTATCAATTATTTATATAATCAATTTCCAAATACTTGGATAGGAAATACTGAACCAATAAGATGACCAGCACGTTTCCCAGATTGTTCGTCATTGATTTTTTTCTTATAGGATATTTATATAATATATATATATATATATATATATATATATATATATATATATATATATATATATATATATATATATATATATCTACTGATTTGGGAGATTTGGAAAACAGAGTAACTCGTGCTTGTAATGAATTAAGTACTCTAAATATGATCAAAGCTTCGACTA
The DNA here is from genome assembly GCA_936432065.2 of Rutpela maculata. Taxonomy (NCBI): domain Eukaryota; kingdom Metazoa; phylum Arthropoda; class Insecta; order Coleoptera; family Cerambycidae; genus Rutpela; species Rutpela maculata. Next base: position 68,540,249 of record OW386294.2, on the reverse strand, counting down.
CAAGAATGTTAACGAGAAAAATTTGTAGCATGTGTTACTTCAGGAGGAAATCATTTTGAGCACGTTCTTTGGCACCTTACTGATTGATTTCTCTGTGTTACTGTTATTTGATTTTGGAATAGAATAAATAAACAATGGACATACTTGAATGTGCTGCATATTCTATTCTTCTAAGATCCCTTGGAATAAATAAAATACGAAGCTGACAGGGCATATCGTTGAATTTAAATTAAAGTGTAGTTTCATATTCTTCAACAAAAATAATCATGCCTGAAAAATACAGTCAGGGGTAGTTCCAAGAGGGTGGCTGAATTGGTGGTGCTTTTAGATAAGTCACTAAAATCTTGTTTGGATCTCATTAAATGCAATGTTTTACACGAATCTCTATCTTCCGAACTAATGAAAATATAGCCTGTGAAATGGCTGGTGGAATATCCGATGTCCTCTTCATTGTCATAATAAAAACTGCTCCCACGGCTGCATTGGAAGTCCTTTTAAACCTGACACCACTACACATATTTATCCAAGGGGAAGCTCATTCAGTGGTACACAAGCTAATGCATGGCACAATGTCCATAAGGCTACAACACGGAAGAGAGCACAAAAAGTTATACTCAGAGCTGAAGGCATTTTGGGAATTCCCAAGAACACTATGGTGCCAAAGTAACTATAAAAATTTTCAAATCAAAATACTAGACAGAATGGACTGGAAAAACGATCCTCCAATATCTGCGCAAACGATCTGGTATACGGGCGGCTCCAAGACAGAACAGGGAGTCGGAGATGGGATTTACGGGATAAAGTCGAAAATGAAAATCCTAAAAAACCTATAATAAAACAGTTTATGTAAAACATGACAGTTTACACGTCTCTAGCGATCACCCTGTATTACAGATATGGCCCAATCTCAGTGAAGAATGTTGTACCTTGTTATATTACATCTGTTGCAAATATAAAATAAAAGTTTTAACTCCAACAGAAATTATCGTGTATACAAGGAATGATCTATACGCACACACAACCATATACAATATACATATATATGCACATTTTTTCGATATTTGAGCTCAGTATGTTACGAAATGGATTTCTATGAACAAAATTTATATTATTTTGTTTTGTAGAACTTTATCAAAATCATTCTTCAAGTATATTTTTATTTACTAATATGTTTTTTTAATGCATCAGGGTTCTTCCTCCAGTTAATACTGGAGCACTCCGTATCCAAATTTCAATAGGTCCGACTTTCTGCTCTCAATAAGTTTACAAAAAAATATGACGAACGGACGGACGAGCATACAGACGGACCGACGTTTTGAAACTTATCTGAAATTTAGTGATTAACCAAACATAAACTATCGCTCATGTTGAGAACATGAGCGATAGTTGGGATTTTTGAAATGTGCCGATCAGTATATAATTGTATTTATTATCAGGTGTGCCACCAGAATTTTGACAAGGTTATTAGAAAAGACAAAAGTTTTAGTAAAATATGACCTTAAATGGAATGTGAAGAAGATTGGAATGATATATCCCAAAGAATCTCCTAATTATTATTGAAAAATATGAAAGTATTCTTTATTCTGAATACAGTCGTGTATTATGGGTGGTATCTTATTTATTTTAAGGAATTTCAAGGGAACAACATATGCAACATACTATTTTCGTATTAGTTTTTGTACTGAAACAAAAATATCTTTCGTGAATTCGCTAAGTACAATCCTGTACATTAGTTCTTGGGTTTTTTTATGAATCTGAGTTTTTTCACAAGGCGCAGATTTTATTTGATTTATTTACTTGGATTTTATTTGCCTGTTCAACTCTGAGTACGCTGTTGATAGTGTCAAGATAGTTTAAACATCGTGTCTTTTGTGTCTCAAAAGAATTTGTGCATTTATTGCTAATTTACAGGGAATATCGCAAAAATAGTTGCAACGCAGAAGGAAAGATATTACAGATCGTCATATTCTGCCTTACAGAACATTTTCTGTTCTGAAAACTAAATTACGAATGAATTCGTTTCCAAGTTCAAAACCATTAAACCATGCAGTGAACTGTGGCAATATTCTGGCTTTTTGTCAAATTAACCCCCATGCTTTCAACGAAATTCCCATTTCATTCGAGATACCAGAATGCAAACAAGATGCAAAGTTATTTTGTGCTGCGAATTATTCAACGATGGAGGTCTGTATTTTTTTAACCCACACTGACTAGTCCTCTTTATCTTGATTGTTTGCAAAAAATTTTTCCTGAACATATATATATATATATATATATATATATATATATATATATATATATATATATCTACTGATTTGGGAGATTTGGAAAACAGAGTAACTCGTGCTTGTAATGAATTAAGTACTCTAAATATGATCAAAGCTTCGACTACAAGAATGTTAACGAGAAAAATTTGTAGCATGTGTTACTTCAGGAGGAAATCATTTTGAGCACGTTCTTTGGCACCTTACTGATTGATTTCTCTGTGTTACTGTTATTTGATTTTGGAATAGAATAAATAAACAATGGACATACTTGAATGTGCTGCATATTCTATTCTTCTAAGATCCCTTGGAATAAATAAAATACGAAGCTGACAGGGCATATCGTTGAATTTAAATTAAAGTGTAGTTTCATATTCTTCAACAAAAATAATCATGCCTGAAAAATACAGTCAGGGGTAGTTCCAAGAGGGTGGCTGAATTGGTGGTGCTTTTAGATAAGTCACTAAAATCTTGTTTGGATCTCATTAAATGCAATGTTTTACACGAATCTCTATCTTCCGAACTTATGAAAATATAGCCTGTGAAATGGCTGGTGCAATATCCGATGTCCTCTTCATTGTCATAATAAAAACTGCTCCCACGGCTGCATTGGAAGTCCTTTTAAACCTGACACCACTACACATATTTATCCAAGGGGAAGCTCATTCAGTGGTACACAAGCTAATGCATGGCACAATGTCCATAAGGCTACAACACGGAAGAGAGCACAAAAAGTTATACTCAGAGCTGAAGGCATTTTGGGAATTCCCAAGAACACTATGGTGCCAAAGTAACTATAAAAATTTTCAAATCAAAATACTAGACAGAATGGACTGGAAAAACGATCCTCCAATATCTGCGCAAACGATCTCTTATATGGGCGGCTCCAAGACAGAACAGGGAGTCAGAGCTGGGATTTACGGGATAAAGTCGAAAATGAAAATCCCGATAAGTCTAGGAATACACGCCACAATATTTCAGGCTGAAGTGGCCGCTATTCAATGATGTGCAAAGGAAATAATGAGGCAAGGAACTGTAAACTAGTCAATTGCCATTTTTTCCGACAGCCAAGCAGCGCTAAAGGCACTCGATTCCATGCAGGTCGATTCAAGACTTATATGGCATTGTATAAATGTCTTTACGAACCTAGGAAATCAGAATAAAGTGAGCGTGGCGTGGATACCAGGACACGAGGGACACAGGGGAAATGGTAATTCTGATGAACTGGCCCCGAAAGGCGCATATGTTCTGCGTAAGTAATAATGTGCAAAATGTTACACCGAAATCGACCTAGTGGTTGCCGAAATCTGACCGAAAACTTGGATCTCAATAGTAACATTTTGCGATGAAATTATAAAAAAATGTTGTGTACATAAAAAATAACAATTTGCACGTCTCTAACGATCATCTTTGTGACAGATATGCCCCAAATTCCTTAAGGAGTATTATATAATGCTATTTTACATTTGGTACAGATTTAAAACAAAAAATTTAAATACAATAGAAGTTTAATAGCAATCGGCAGCGCTGGAACGCTACTTTTATTCGATTCCTAATAGTTTTATTAAATATGCCCCAATAACATTTTAAAGTAAAATTATGTATTACAGTTTCAATATCTTCTTCATCTTCATGTTTCTGCGTGTTTAGTAAAACCTATAATAAAACAGTTTATGTAAAACATGACAGTTTACACGCCTCTAGCGATCATCCTGTATTACAGATATGGCCCAATCTCAGTGAAGAATGTTGTACCTTGTTATATTACATCTGTTGCAAATATAAAATAAAAATTTTAACTCCAACAGAAATTATCGTGTATACAAGGAATGATCTATACGCACACACAACCATATACAATATACATATATGTGCACATTTTTTCGATATTTGAGCTCAGTATGTTACGAAATGGATTTCTATGAACAAAATTTATATTATTTTGCTTTGTAGAACTTTATCAAAATCATTCTCAAGTATATTTTTATTTACTAATATGTTTTTTTAATGCATCAGGGTTCTTCCTCCAGTTATTACTGGAGCACTCTGTATCTAAATTTCAATAGGTCCGACTTTCTGCTTTCAATAAGTTTACAAAAAAATATGACGAACGGACAGACGAGCATACAGACGGACCGACGTTTTGAAACTTATCTGAAATTTAGTGATTAACCGAACATAAACTATCGCTCATGTTGAGAACATGAGCGATAGTTGGGATTTTTGAAATGTGCCGATCAGTATATAATTGTATTATCAGGTGTGCCACCAGAATTTTCACAAGGTTATTAGAAAAGACAAAAGTTTTAGTAAAACATTACCTTAAACATTGTGTCTTTTGTGTCTCAAAAGAGTTTGTGCATTTATTGCTAATTTACAGGGAATGTCCCAAAAATAGTTGCAACGCAGAAGGGCTGCGCCAAGAAAGATATTACAGATCGCCGTATACTGCCACAATATTTTAGGGTGAAGTAGCCGCTATACAGTGGTGTGCAAAGAAAATAATGAGGCAAGGAACTGTAAACCAGTCAATTACCATTTTTTCCGACAGCCAAGCAGCGCTAAAACCACTCAATTCCATGCAGGTCGATTCAAGACTTATATGGGATTATGTAAATGCCCTTACGAACCTAGGAAGTCAGAACAAAGTGACCGTGGCATGAATACCAGGACACGAGGAACACGGGGAAAATGATGATGAACTGGCCCGGGAAGGCGCATGTAAGGCCCTAGTAGGACCCGAACTCTTTTGCGGTGTGGCTAAGCCACGCATACGGACATTCATTAATGAATGGGTCCAAAATACATTTCTCGAGTGGTGGAAGAATTTCCCACGACAGAGATATGCCAAAAAGTTCATTAAAGAACGATCGGCCAAATTCACGGAAGACCCACTACGCCAAAATAGAAAGGCTATTAGGATAATAGTAGGTCTTCTAACTGGATATTGTAGACTTAATAGACATATAAGTCTAATGGGTCTGGCAGAGGAAACTTCAGTACATGTGCTGTGCCACTGAGAAGGCCTAGCCAGACTGAGGTTCCAACTACTTGGAGGACAGTAACCAAGGGCAGATAGCTATACCAAGGAGCTCTTATCAAGGCTATGGAATCTGATACAAAATACAAAGCTGGATAAGGAGCTCTAAGTAAAACTAGACAAGGAGAACCACAATAGATCCACAGGGGTCGCAGTGATCAAGGCCAATCAGCCAGCTCCTCTTTCAAATCTAATTTAATCTACCTATAATAATGAATATAAACAGTAATCTTTTCGTGTGATATATATCAAATAGTTACTTGTGAGGATATTCCATGCAAACAAAATATTTACAGGAATATCGTTGATAATACAGGCAACTACCTAAATTGTTGACAATACAGGTAACTACCACGTTATGTGTTATCGACAAAACCAAAACGCAAAGAAGCATTTTGTTATTTACTTCTCACTGTTCTCAGTTCTCATAAAAACGAGCGTTAGAGTATATTAATCAATTGGTAAGAAACTCTTAAAATGCTACTGTTGTTACAGTTGATTAAGTTACTTTATATTTTTTAGAAATCCAAGTTGTACCTAATCATGGACAGGAACAATAAGTTCGCTATAATTGTTGGCGTGGTCTGCATATTTCATTGTAAGTATCTGATAACTAAACACAACAAAAATCATATTTATCCTACCATATTATTTAATTATAAACTAAATCTAGAGGTACATCTATGCATTTTTCTAGGTTTGTTAAATACCTTCGTTTACTTGTTGCAGGTTTGAACAATTTGGTTCTATTTGGATATATGCAGGGCGAAGAATTCGCAAATTTCAGATCGATGAACCCTCTAATATGGATTTTCATATATTGCAGCATTCTTGTTATTTATTGTACGCCATAGGCATCAGAGATAATAGATGTTAGGTTCCTACTTATTTTCATTTTATAATTAATCTAGTTTTAATGAGGCTTCGGTTCGTTTATTTTGTGTTTGATTCCTCAATAAAAATGTCTTAATATGCCATGTTGGTCTTTTATTTTTATATATTACAGGTACAGTATTATCTATTAAATAAGGTAGACTAGTTTATGTGGATTTAGTAATGTAGCTTTATGTGATTAATTTTTTTTTACCACTTCTATTCTTGAAATTTTATCCTAGTTTCAAAATAAATTATGTCAATCATATTCCAGTTAAAATTTTAAGTAATTACCTACATGTTATAAATTATAACCATTCTCGATATGTAAATGCAGAGAATACCTATTATAACTGATAGGTATGTACAAGGTATATTCTACCCAAGAAAGATGAATAAGAAGCAGCTTTCAATTTTAACATTTGTTAGACAAAGATAGCGTAAGTTTGCGACGTCATCGTAAAAGGTCTTTAACAATATTAATAGAAATTGTTGTGAGAAAATTTAGTTTGTAAACTTATGATTACCTATTACGTTTTGTTGTAGAATTTTGCAATTTATGTTTTTAGGGTTATTTTTTTGTGAATTCTAAGGTTTTCTTTATTCAGATACAAACAACGAGGCTGGGTAGTCAAGAGAATGTTTAGAAATGTTTATCGTGTCGTCATTTTAGTGCCTTATTTAGCACTACTTCTTGTTTATCATTCTTGAATTCTACCACCTAGAGGTATTTAAATATTAAAAATCAGAATATTATTTAAATAAAATATTCATTTGGAGTCATTCATAATTACACAATTAATTATTGTGGGTAGTTTAAAATATGTGAAATGGAATCACATCACAACAGCATTAATACGCAAATTGCCAACTTAAGCGTCTGATAAATCAAGTTGGCATCTTGCATTTGACAATTTATCACCAAACGTTTGACGTGGCGTATAGTTGCTCACAGCTTTTAAAGTTTCGCGGAGCTTTAAATCTAATTCTCGTAAGTTTACACATTTTATGATTATTTTGATTATTTATTAACATATGTTGTCATTTTCTAGAAAGTCAACATAAGATATTATTGAAAATGTTGGTGGTGGAACGTTTCATTCTTTGCTGTTTGTTGCTAGTGTTTTGTAAGTATGTTTACAACTTATAGCTAGAAATTTAAAAATGCCACATTGCTTTTAATAACAGGTAAATAAAATAATAAATTTTTCATTAACAGAACATTTTTATTACAGTTTCCTGCAATATGTTCGTTTTTCCTCTTATTGTCGAAAATGATTATAATGCGTACATAGAATGGAACCAAAGATATATTAGCTTTTTGCTTATGTACATTATATCTATGCTGATAACATACCTAGATCATTTACAGAATAGGATTCCTGTTAATGATAACGAACATCAGGAAGAAGAATATTAAAATGGCAATGAATACTACTTTTCCTTTGCACTATTTCTATTATTTGCCGGTTATTGTTTCACGTTTACTATTAGTGTTACGTTCTGTTGTTGTTGTTTACTAATTATCAGATGGAACCTACTTAACCTGAATGTTAATAAACTGTTTCTAATCAATAGTGTTGGTGTTTTCTCATTATTTGTTAAGAACGAACAAGACCCGTAAATATCCATATTAAAACAAAATATTATTTTTTGGGTAATCTAGCAATAGTCTAAAAGTTAGTCAAATTTATATTGTATCCAAGCTCTGCGATCCACTAGGCGACGGGGTATAGGTATTCAGTTTTCTTTAAATTCTTTTTAGGTGAGGTATCAGACGAAATGTAGTTACCTGTATTACCGACATTTACAGCGGGAAGTTATAAGATGATGTATTACGCGAATTTTTGTATTATTGTTTAGAAAACGAAAATGCGATGTCCTGTTTCATCACTATATGGCACTATATACCTAATTAGAAAATGTTAAAGTAAAAAGTAATTTCCTAGGTATATTAATTACATACGTTCTAGTTATTTCAGCATATTCATCTTTCCATATATATCTGAGGAAAGTTACCCAAGATACAAAGAAATAAATTTAAGATGCAGCATTTGTCTATTGTTGCTCTACGTAAAACAAGATATACCTCTTTCTTATGTTTGTTGGGTATTTTGCCACTGTAAAAATATTTAAAAATTTTGATGAAATAAACCTCTGCGCCAGAGGCTGGTTTTTATACTTATAGAAAAATTAAAACGAAGGCAGTTGACGTTTCGGAAAACAGTTCTTTTTCCGTTATCAAAACTTTCACTTTTGAGTATGTCAAACCAGACAGTTTGTTGTTTATGTATTTCCATAGTCACGTGAGACATTAAATCCTTTCTAGCATAATCACGGTGTTCACCAAGCCTTACGTTGAAAGGCCTAGATGACTCACCTACATAATGCTTACCGCACTCACATGGAACACTATAAATACAATCCTTGGAATTTTGAACAATATTCACCGGCTTAGTCTTTGATAAAACAGATCTTAATGTGGCTCCCGTTTGAAAAACTGTTCGTACAGAAAATCTATTTCCGATTTTTCGCAATTTATCCGATAAACCCTGTATGTATGAAATTACTGCTAAAGATCTAAATTCAGGTTGTAAATGTTGAGTGTTTACTCTACTTTCAATGTTTGCCAACTGGCTATCAACAAAACTCTCGGGGTATTGGTTATTCAATAGAACGATTTTTATAAATTTTTTCTCGATGTTTGAACTTTCATCATTTGAAGAAATTACTTTAGCCTTATCATACAAACATTTTACAACATTCTTAACGTTAATATGTTGATTTGAATTGAAATTCAAATATCTGTTTGTGTGTGTTTCTTTATCTCCAATATTAAGTAATATTTTTATGGAAAATTTTGAAGAAAATAATATTAATAACTTAATTTATAAACCTATAGTGTGGTGGAGATATGTTGATGATATTTTTGCGTTATGGCCTTATAGCAAAGAACATTTAAATATTTTTTAAATCAGATTAACGAAAAGGAATCTTCAATTAATTTTACAATAGAAGTAGAGAATAATAATGAATTACCTTTCTTAGATGTTTTAATTAAAAAAACCGCTGCCCAAGGAATCACTACTTCCACATCCAATTTTCTATCCAAGTCACTCACAACGAAAAAATTTTGTATGTGAAAATAATTGTTTATGGAACTTTAATAATATAATATTTGAAATCCTCTACCCCAAAAACCCATAAAACGATACCTCACATGGGTAGTGGGGTGGGGGTGGTGGGGGTAGATAAAAAAAATATTTTGAGGTTTCTGGTTTACACACACTAAATCACAATTTTTTTTCATCCCCTTTAATAATGGGGTGGGGGTGGTAACGGGGGTGGCTAATGCAAATTTGTTTTTTGAGACTTTAGCTTCTCTTGTATATACTAAATACCAATTTTATGAACTCTGACCTGCTTGATTTACCTATTTACCCCAAATTTACCCCCCAACCCTTCGACGGAATAAGATGAAAATATAATTTAGTTCTAGATCTCGTTAAAGTACATATGTGTACCAAATTTCAAGTCAATATCTCAAACGGTTCCGGAGTAAACGTGCGCACAAAAAAAAGTTACAGACCGACTGACAGACCGACAGACCGACAGACAGACAGAAATTTTTTTTCGCTCCAGCTTAAAATCTCGACGTTTCATGACATTATAAGCCTATTTGAACAATAAAAATTTTTAAAAATTTTTTTGTCGTTACTGTACTTCCACTGGATGTGGAAGTAATTTAGATAATAAATATGAAACCAGTGTTTACCGAAAACAAACACACACAAACAGATATTTGAATTTCAATTCAAATCAACATATTAGCGTTAAGAAAGATGTTGTAAAATGTTTTTATGATAGTTCTAAAGTAATTTCTTCAAATGATGAAAGTTTAAATAACGAGAAAAAATTTATAAAAACCGTTCTATTGAATAAGAGAGAGAGTTTTGTTGTTGATAGCCAGTTGGCAAACATTGAAAGTAGAGTAACCACTCAACATTTACAAGCTGAATTTAGATCTTTAGCAGTAATTCCATACATACAGGGTTTATCGGATAGATTGCGAAAAATCGGAAACAGATTTTCTGTACGAACACTTTTTCAAACAGGAGCCACCTTAAGATCTATTTTATCAAAGACTAAGCCGGTGAGTGTTGTTTAAAATTCCAAGGATTGTTTTTATAGTGTTCTGCGTGAGTGCGGTAAGCATTATGTAGGTGAGTCATCTAGACCTTTCCACGTAAGACTTGGTGAACACCGAGATTATGCTAGAAAGGGAGAATTTCAAAAATAAAAAATTTATGAACACGCGTGGGATAACAATCATAGGATCCAGTGGAACTCCGCGAAAATTTTCGAAAAAGAAAGCAACTAAAATAAAAGAAAACTCTAGGAATCCGCTATTATTTTGTTAAATGAGGATAAATGTGTTTCTAATTATTCTATAGATTTCTGTACCAGCTGGTTGCCGATCCTCAGAGACGAAGTAAGTAAAAATAAAATAAACATAATTTAATGTCTCACGTGACTATGGAAATACATAAACAACAAACTGTCTGGTTTGACATACTCAAAAGTGAAAGATTTGATAACGGAAAGACCGCTGCCCAAGGAATCACTACTTCCACATCCAGATTTTCGATCCAACTCACAACGAAAAAATGTTGTGGAAATAATTGCTTATGGAACTTTAATAATATAAAATTTGAAATCCTCTACCCCAAATACCTATAAAACGATACCCCACATCGGTAGTGGGGTGCGGGTGGTCATAAGGGGGTGGTAATGGGGGTGGATGAAGCAAAAAATTATTTTGAGGTTTCTTGTTCTTGTACACACACTAAATCACAATTTTTTTCATCCCCTTTAATAACGGGCTGGGGGTGGTAATGGGGGTGGCTAATGCCAAAAATTTTTTTGAGACCTTAGACAGACCGACGACCGACGGACAGATAGAAATTTTTTTTCCCCTCAAACTTAAAATCTCGACGTTTCATGACATTCTAAGCCTATTTGAACAATACAAATTTTTAAAATTTTTTTGTCGTTACTATAGTTCCACTGGATGTGGAAGTAAAAGAACTATTTTCCGAAACATCAACTGCCTTGGTTTCAATTTTTCTATTTATCATTAAATAATTTTGTTCCAGTTTATATATTTTTAGGTGTGAGACATTTTGTAATAGAAGTATAAAAACCAGCCTCTGTCTGATCCTTTTGGTGCAGAGGTTTATTTCATCAAAATTTTTAAATATTTTTACAGCGGCAAAATACCCAAGAAACATAGGAAATCGTGAATATGCCCCAAATAATAAATTATAAACGAGATATACCTATGTTACTACTATTGAATAACATAAAAAACATAAACACACCACAGACAGTAGACAACCCCCAAATCCATAGCCAAGGCTGTGCGGAAGGGGGTTACACATTTGGAAAAACGCAGACATCCACACCCACCGGTGTTGTCGGGGTCGAACCCAGAGCGCGGTAGGCAGTCAATCAGCATATTCGCCACTCAATACGCCTTAACCGATTGAGCTACCGCTCCGGTAGCGAATAGAAATTTTGATTAAACGATTTATATTTTAATTTGTTTCGTGCTTATAATTTAAATGCCGCCAGTTCGTTGTGCTAATCAGTCATTTTTAAATGTAGCGAAATAATATATTTTTTAATTATCATTTGATATAGCCATTTCTATTTGTCTGTATATTACATGTAGATAGCAGATTCTGTAGTGCAGAAGCAGATACCTACTACTTTTTATATCTTCATATCTAAGTTGTTTTAAACACCGAAAGAAAATAAGATCCAGGTCATTTATAACATTACAAATGCTACAATTCTCTAAAGGCAGAACATTCATTGTCTAAAATTAATTATTTTTGGCATGTTCATGATTTGTTGCTGTTTGTTGGGTATTTTGCTTTTAAATTGCGAGATTGGAATGACAAAACTCCCACCACAACCCTAACCATCCATTTCTCAATTTAGGTTTTATAACGTTCAATGAGTCAGACAGATATATTTTTGGTTCTAATGGAAATCTCAAGTAGATGCTTGCCGTGGCTAAAGAGTCAACAATTTCATTATAGTTTATTCCAATGTGTGCTTTTGACCCATACAAGATGAACCACTTTTCCCATAGCTAATACATTATGCAGCAATTTCCTTATTTTTAAAATAAAGAGTTAGATGTAATCATTGTAATCTCGAGGGAGGTTCTAGTTTCTAAAGAGGTTAGAACCGATAGAAAATCTGATATAATTATGGAGGAAGTTGCATATAAATGAGTGAATAAATTCGATAGCCTTGTACAGGGTGAACCAAATTATATGGGATTTGGGATTTTCTCTAAAACTATGGCAGATAGACAAAAACCAATGTAGGTGTCCTGAGCTCGATTTTCGAGAAACAAACAATGGCGCAAACCGCGATCGTCTATCTTTTTCGAATACCGAGCTACAGAGTGTTTGGAAAATTGACTTTTTTGGATGACCCCTATATCTAAGTGTCGAATCGAAAATCAAGTAACACATTTTCAAGACACTTTTTTGAGTAGAATCCGTTGCAGAAAAAAAGAAAATTACGCATGCCTCTGTTTTCGAGATATAGACATAACCTATGGTTTTTTTACATGGAACACCTTGTAAATTATTTAATTCGATTTCAACTCAAATTTCAACGATATGTCATATGCCATACTTATTTCTAGAGAAAGTGGTTAAGTTTCAAAAAATTTAATATATTTGTGAGGAAATCATGGAAAACTATTAACAACAACAACCCTTCTTATAATATAAAATAATTTTGCCAAAAATAGGAAAAACTAAACTACAATAACTGTTCGAATTGTCTTCCATTGACATCTAAACAGATTTATCGCATTTCTAATGTTTATTGAGAAGGCCATGGTAAAAAGAAGAAAATCGAAATAATCGTAAATTTCAAAAACTAATTTGTGAGTTAATTGTGAGTACGCATTGTTAAAAATGGTTCAATTTAGTAATGGTGAAAAATATGATCTGATTAAGTGTTTTATAGAATGCGGAGGATATTCAAATTTAGCTTCCAAGCTTTATTTTAATAGGTAAGTTATAGACAGCAAAACTTTGTGCCAAAACTGCCGCTTAAACAATATTTTTAGATATCCAGAAAAGAGACAGCCAGGCATAGAAATATTCAAAGGGCTACAACAAAGTTTAAAATAGTTTGGATCATTTGTAAAACCTCGAGCAAAAATATATAATAAAGCAGGCAGAGAAGCTGTAGAAAATACTGTTTTAGAAACTGCAAGAGAAAATCCTAATATATCGTCTCCCGAAATACGGGAAAATTTAGGAACCCCAAAAACAACTACGTTGCGTTGCTTAGAAAAAATAAATTCAAACCCTAGAACTTTCAAAGGCGTCTCGATTTTTGCCAGTGGTTTTTGAGTCAACGCAATGTAGTGCCAGGATTTGAAGGAACAATTATATGGACAGACGAAGCCCATATAAGCCGTGCTGGAATATTAAATCGGCATAATAACTATTTGGCTCATGAAAATCCGCACGTAACCGCTACAGTTAATCATCAAGGACGATTTGGATTTGGTGTATGGTGTTGTTTTATTGAATATCAAATAATAGGTCCTCATTTTATTCACAGTAATTTGAATACCGAAAATTTTATTAACGTTCTACGACAAGAAATAGAGCCCTTTGTAAACAATATGCCTGTAAGAAAATTTCAAAGATTAACTTACCAACAAGATGACGCCCCAGGTCATACGTCGAATATAGCACGAAATTATTTAAATACTCAATCTGGGGAGGATTGGATAAATATCTATATATCACTCAGGACTAGTTTATCAATATCTAGTTAGCTAAATTAACGAAATTGATAACTAACAATTAATTTAGCCAAATGGACAATAATAAACGTAGTAGTTTAGATATTGTTTGATTTCTAGGAAATAATGGTTCTATTTTGTGGCCAGCTAGATCTGCCGATATAACCTCTGTCGACTTTTGGCTTCGGAGTTTTTTAAAAAGTATTATATATAGAGAACATAGAAGAATTGGAAAACAAAAAATTAGCTGCGTTTCGGACAATAACTCCTGTCATGATTGGAAATGAAACAAATGCTGTAAGGAGAAGGGGTCAAAAATGCATAGATGTCAACATTTATTGTGGTTTAGTTTTCCTATTTTAGGCAAAATTATTTTATATTATAGGAAGTGTTGTTGTTAATAGTTTTCCATGGCCTCCTCAGAAATATATTAATTTTTTCGAAAATTAACCACTTTTTCTAGAGATAAATATGACAAATGATATAATATCGCTAGATAGCCAAAAAAAATTGATGGTCATAGCGGTCAAATAGAATAGAAAATAGTCTCAGAAACTTTGGCACTGCGAACATAACACTATTCTGGAACTTTTGTGAAGGTAATATTTTTCCATATATGTAATATGTACAAAGTCTCTGTCATTTTGGGGGATCTTTTCTCCACCCTGTATGATTTGAGACAAAAGAACCCCATCAGGTTTTTAAATGAAATAATAATTGACAAAATTTTAGCATGAAAGTTAACAATGTTTCAGCGCAACTATTTTCACTTTATTTGAAATTATTCGACTTTATGAAAAAAGTATTTCATAAGCTGTTTAATTCTGGGAACAAAGGAAAGTATTGCACATCAATATACAGCTGATCCAGTCGGTCGGTTTGATCTTTTTTACTCGCCTCCAGACGATTAGGGTTGTGTTTACAATTACAGCATTACGCGTCCGTGCTCACCTGAAGCTACATGGTTGAGGCGGTAACAAGGGGACAACTACTAAAGGGGATTCAAAATGCCACTGAAGAATTAGGTGGTAATCCACAGCTGTTACTGAGCATCCACACGTTGGTTTGATGTAAATATTGAAGGAGGCTGGTACGAGCACATATTATCTATTTTCCTGGCAGTAATCTTTGATAATTATCAACGTATTATTATACCTACGGTATGTAAAGAAAAAAGTATTTTGTTACCGGACAAATATGTTCATAATTATCACAAAAAAATGATACATTTAAAAATCTCCTAGAGTGCAAATAAGCTCATATACAGATTTTATTGCACACTAAAGTTCTTCTTCTATATGAAAAATAACAAGCGGAAGTTGCAGAAGGCAGGGTCAAGTGCAAATGCCTATTTGAATACAGCACAATTCACTTTTATGTGGTGTTACTGATCTATTTTTCAAATAGGTATCTAAGTCGACAACACCTTATATCAACTTTTACTCGTTTCGTAATAGTCTTATTAAAAATACCTGTAAAATTAACGTATCACCTAATCTACGGAGTTTAGGGCTGAGAAACACACTGTACAGGGTGGACAAAATTAGATGGGATTTAAGGTTTTCTCTAAAACTATGACAGATAGACAAAAACCAATAGAGGTGTCCTGTGCTCGATTTTCGATAAACAAACGATGGCGCAAACCGCGATCGTCTATCTTTTTCGACTACTGAGCTACAGAGCGTTTTTGGAAAATTGGCATTTTTTGATGACCTTTATATCTCAGTTACCAAGTATCGAATCGAAAATCGAGTAACACATTCTTAAGGCACTTTTTTGAATAGAATCCGTTGCTGATGAGAAGAAAATTATGCATGCCTCAGTTTTCCAGATATAGATATAACTTGTGTTTTTTAAATGGAACACCCTGTAAATTATTTCATTATTATTCGATCACAATTTGAATTAGCCATCCAACGATATATCATATGTCATATTTAGCTCTAGAAAAAGTGGTTCATTTTCGAAAAATTTAATATATTTGTGAGGAGGCCATGGAAAACTTAATAATAAGAACACTTCGTATAATATAAAATAATTTTGCCAAAAATAAGAAAAACAAAACTAGTATAATTTAAATTCTGATTGAATAATGAAATAATTTATAGGGTGTTCCATTCAAAAACAAAATTTATGTCTATAGCTCGAAAACTGAGACATGCATAATTTTCTTCTTATCGGCAACGGATTTTACTTAAAAAAGTTCCTTAGGAATGTGTTACTCGATTTTCGATTCGACACTTGGTCATTGAGATATAGACGTCATCCAAAAATGCCAATTTTCCAAAAATGTTCTGTAGCTCGGTAGTCGAAAAAGATAGACGATCGCGGTTTACGCCATTGTTTGTTTCTCGAAAATCGAGCTCAGGACACCTACATTGGTTTTTGTCTATCTGTCATAGTTTTAGGGAAAATCCCATCTAATTTGATCCACCCTGTATAATACAATATCGATATTTTGTACATCTTCGTATTTTTGTGTCGAAAACCTTGGTAACATTTTGTTCTAAAATTATAATGAAGCATAGTTCATACAAAACATGATGTTCCACGTTTCTGGCAATCAGCCTGTATGATGACTACTGTCCAATTTCAGTAGGGAATATTCTACTATGCCATTACATTATACTCGTATGTACCAAATTTGAAATAAAGAACATAAGTTAACGTGATTACAAGAATGACTCTAGACACACAAACATACACAAAAGTTAATTCCGAACTAACAGTCACACTGTATGCTATACAATTTCGATATCTTGTATCTTCGTATTTTTGTGAGCTTAATAAAAAAATATCAGCAAAATTATTTCGCTATAGTTTTAATGAAACACACTTTATGTAAAACATCACAGTTTACACGCCTTTGGCGATCACCTTGTTGGACGGATATGACCCAATTTAAATAGGGAGTATTATATATATGTGCCTGAAATATGGGCAATTGCCCATATGAGATGATATAGTTTGTTGCATATGCATTAAGGTTGGGAGAATCTAGCCTTAGAAAATAATAAAATAAGTTTTATTGTGCCAGAAAGTTTATAAAAGTGTTCTGTACATTACTCTCTACAACCTCCTTTTATCTCCTACGGGTGGCAGAGGGAAACTGACACGATAGAAATTTTTTTGCCCAAAATTAGCTTCAGTACATCAAAATACTTCAAAAAAGTTAGATCAGATCCTTAGGATCAAACCTATTTTTTGCCTATTTAGGGGAGGAAATGGGTGGAAGACAAAAACTGATGCGGTAAATTATATTTTAATATCAGAATCGGTTTCAGCATGTCAAGAAACATAGGATAAGATGGTTCTAATCAACAGAACAGCTCCTTCTTTGTCGGCCTGTGTTATTTTTACAAAGCTTTTATAGCTATCTAGGTAATCCCAAGAAATATTCTAATGTTTTTTTCATAATTATTTTCTTTTTCCTTTGCTTGTATGTGTTTACAGGGTGTCCCATAATATATTGTGTTGTAAACGTACACTATTTAATAAAAAAAATTTTGTTCCTCTTAAATCCATCTTTCTGCTACATTATCTCTTTAAACATTAGACTTACAATAAAAATGTATATACTAAAAATTTTGTCTTGAACGTTTTTCTTGTAGGATGGAGCGTTGCCAAATTATTTTGAAAAAAACAATTATTTGCACCTTTACTAAAAGACAGTGGCTTGCGCCAGTCATGGATTTCAGGCAACCATTTTTTATTTATATTTTTGATACATGAAGAATTTTATAGCAAGGGCTGAAACAATAAAATAATATAGGAAGGGTTTTTTTTGCAAATTTGAAATTCATTATTTTATTTAAAAAATCAGCAGCAACCAAGCTCGGTAGCTGCTCTAATCGATATGTTATACCTTCATTCCATAGTATTGTTAATTACAATGAAATCATATATCCGTATTGCAACCAGCTCCCTTGCTGTCATGTTTAAAAGCACCTTCTTTGTTCGTATTTAGTAAAAAAACCGCTGCCCAAGGAATCACTACTTCCACATCCAGATTCTCTATCCAAGTCACTCACAACGAAAAAACTTTGTATGTGAAAATAATTGTTTATGGAACTTTAATAATATAATATTTGAAATCCAAAAACCCATAAAACGATACCCCACATCAGTAGTGGGGTGGGGGGTGGTGATAGGGGGGTGATAGTGGGGGGTGGATGAAGTAAAAAAATATTTTGAGGTTTCTGGTTCCTGTACATACACTAAATCACAATTTTTTTTCATCCCCTTTAATAAGGGGGTGGGGATGGTAATGAGGGTGGCTAATGCCAAAATTTTTTTTGAGACCGTGGCTTCTCTTGTATATACTAAATACCAATTTTATGGACTCTTACCTGCTTGATTGTCTTATTTACCCCAAATTTACCCCAATTTACCCCCCAACCCTTCGACGGAACAAGATGAAAATATAATCTAGTTCTAGATCTCGTTAAAGTACATATGTGTACCAAATTTCAAGTCAATATCTTAAACGGTTCCAGAGTAAACGTGCGCACAAAAAAATTTACAGACAGACAGACCGACAGACAGAAATTTTTTTTTCGCTCAAACTTAAAATCTCGACGTTTCATGACATTTTAAGCCTATTTGGACAATAAAAATTTTAAAAAAATTTTTTGTCGTTACTATACTTCCACTGGACGTGGAAGTAATATATCTAAGAGTTACGACAAATTTTAACCAAGGGTTTGAAATTTATGCCACAGCATCTTTAGACAGCAAGAGTGAAGAAAGAAAAGCAAACATTTTTAAAAGCAGGCGAAGAAGCCATCGAGAGATTTAGTACTTTTAACTTAACTACAGAATAGGACAGAAGTACAATATAGGTGCTTTCGATATATACTGTAAATCAAGAAATAATGAGACGTATAATAATAGATTTAAATTCTTCTTCGGAAGAAAACAAGAGATTACCTATTTGATTTAAATCAAATAGGTATATTAGCACAGTACCTAGGGATTAAAAATATGTAACATTTGGGAGTAATGCCATATGTAATAATAATTTTTCTCTACGAGTTATTATCGTTATTATCGTCGTCTTCAGTTGAAGTCAAAATTAAAAAAATTAAAACGGCATCTCCAATATGGCGGATGGAATTTTTTTCTAAACCAAGTGTTTCATACGGACAAAAGAATTGACATCTAGATGATACAACATATTAAGGAAAAACAGTACTTTTGAGAAAAAAATTATCACTGGACAATTACAATAACAATAAATGGCGACATTTTGTTTAAAAAAATGAGAAAATGTACACTGTTTCAACCATAACTTCTTTATTTTTTATGATACAGAAACAAACAAAAATCACTTTAGAGAGTGATTAGTTATCATTAATTTTGTTCCTTAGAATTTTTTATGGACGAGTCATAGTTTCTAAGATATTCAACATTTAAAAAAAATGCTTCATCCTATAAAAGTTTAAATGTCATCTATAAACTTAAATATCTCCGAAACTATAAATCCTACATACGTACTAATACAAAAAAAAATCATTCTCACTTTGTAAGCTTAATTTTGGATATCCAATATTTTTTCGCCAAAATTAATATTCATTGAGATCACTATTTGCAAAGACACAGAAAAACGTTTTTTAGAAAGTCCCTGTATGGTTTAAAATGCCATTTTTTTTCTAAAGCAACTGCTGTAAATGGATTAAAAGCCTGATTAAATCTTTCATTTCGGTCATTAACATTTTAACGTGAGTGTCAAAGTTTATGAGATATTTAACATTTAAACTAAATAATACGTCCTATAAACATCTTTATACTTCCAATTCTCTAACTCTACAGAAATTAAGAAAGAATTATATTTATCCTCAATTCGTTACTAGCATGTTTTCGCTCAATGTGATACTTTTAGAGTTATTTGACGAAAACTGTTTTTATATACCTTTTTTTTTTCAAGCTAAAATCCAAATTTTCAAGCCGTTATAACTTAAACACTAGCAATTTATATGAAAAGTTGCATAGAAGCTTTTCTTCTGAAAATTTCATTCTTTTTCAGCTCCAATCTGTTTGTTTTTTTTTAAGTCCCCCCCCCCCCCCCTTTAAATTATCAAACCCCCGCATCATATAGAAACTTTTCTTTCGTGCATTTACTATTAAATTGGCAATAATGAAAGAAATCTAATTTAATGGCATTTCAAAGTTCAAATCTCTACTATTACGACCGGACAATTTTTTTTTAATAATCATCGTAGAAAATCAGAAATCCATTTCATTAACACCTCAAATTCAAATATTGAATAAAAAGTTTCTGTATATGTACGTATGTGGGCGTGTGCGTAAACAGTTTCTTGAAAACTCGACAACCTCATGGTGATAGCCAGAGGCTTATACACTCTCATGTTTTATATAACTTAAGTTTTATTGTAATATTTCTTGACCACTCTGAGACATGGATCGTTAACGAGGCAGGCAAATGACGTATTGTTGTTTTAAAGAGGTGGATCTGAAGGCGTTTGCTGCAAATTATCTGGAAAACTCATCGCGTTAACAGCTCGATTTTAAAATGGCGGACTGATACAACCAACGTGCTGATGTGAACGAGTTTTGATGTGCGTCTAACAGACAATGTGGATCACAAAATATCTATCCAAGACTTCGCTTCAGAAGAAGACCACGATAAGTTGGTCGAAACGTTAAGCATTCAAAATATTCAACGCAGAAGAAAACTAGTCTACAAGTCATCTGTCAAGACGTTGTGAACAAGAAGAAATTCGGAAATGAGTGAAAGTTACACTCGGGCATTGCCGACTGCGAATACCTATTTGATCAACTAAAATGAAAAATATATAACGACTGTGTACCTAATCACAGTGACACCACATATAGGTGAACTTTGGCGTAGTGGACCCAGCTATTATCAAATTAGGAATTCACAGTCGGCTACGCCTTACTTCTGCTCGTTGAAAACTTTCGTTTCGCTGATATTAAATCAAGTAAATATAACAAATACTACAGTTGATTTATATGCAAGTAAATAAGAGGATTACGGTAATAATTTTATGTAAGAGACAACAACGCTCAACTACGGTTTTGTTCGTAGGAAAAACCTCAATAAAATCAAATAAAATATATTAGAGCAAAAGTAATGATTTTTCGCTATCTGGGTTGAATGGTCTGCACCAGATGGTGTTTGGTGTTTTTGTATAGTGCACATTTTTTATTCCGTCTCTATGCACAGGGACGTATCTTTCACATATAAAGGCATTGTTTGATAAAAATATTTTCCGCGTTGATGGACTATTTCTCATTTTCAGGAGCTTTTATTGAAATATTTACTAATAACTTAAAAAGGGCACATATACTAGTAAGCCTCTGAATAAACAATACTCTAAAAAGAAGAAATATTATACATACAAGGTAAACAAAAAGCTAGTAACATTTTGTCTTCATATTTTAGCGATTTCTATACAGATTTTAGCTTGTCCTAGCTATTAACCACTTTCTTTGTCTCTTTCTCTCTGCGTATAACTCAATTAAATATTTATTTAGATAAAAGTAGAGACAAAAAACCATTAACATAAATAAGTATTAACATTAACAGTAATAAATAACATGCGTAGTCAATTTACACATTACACAGTGACCAGACCAGTGACTAATACAGTTTAACTTTTCATTGGAAGAAATCTTTTCATTACCTCATCCATTTTTTGGGTATTACCGTTCTTGTGTCTTTGAAAAAGTATTTTATTGGATTGCCAGGAATAGCAAGCAGGGCCACCAAAAGCGTAAACTTTATTCCACAGAAAGTTTTAAAAAATTTCACAAATTTTCCTCAAATTCCACAAACCACTTTTAAATTGCCAAATACCCATAAAATCGTATTGGATGTCATATTTATCTTTATAGTGAAACTTTTTCACAGGTGTCTATCTGGATCTAACTCACTTTGTCACTGTATATAGTGCCACCAAAATATTGTGGAGAGATAAACAAATGCGAAAAAACATATTAACATTGAATTTAAAAAAATAATTATAATATTTTAGTCTGAAATAATAGTTAAAACAATAGAAAATTTCTGAAAAAACAATCACTGATTAAATTCTACAAAATTGCACCCAAAATAATATTCCAAATTCGTTCCACACATCTATCCTATATTCCACAAGAATCTGACGGCAAGGATATCATCATTTAAAAGGTTATTGACCAGCAGTAAAACATTATATGTTTCATATGTTTTATTGTAATATAATCTCGAAAAATTAACGAGATAGATGACCCTACTTGCAATCTTATAAAAAAGAAAATATAACGATAGCCGTTAGCTAGTTACGCAACCCCACTTGCGCACTTGTAGAACAGGGAGTATTTTTATGGGTATTTAAGGGATGGGAGAAGTTAACAAAAACGTATTAAAAAGGCATACTACTACTAAAAGTATAGTACCTTTGTGTTAAAGGGCGCGGTACTTAGAAAGCAAATATTGAATTTGCGACAACTTATCGAAAAGGCAAGAGAAGATTACGTGTTGTTCGTAGACTATCATAAGGATTTTAACGATGTAGAATGGAACTAACAATTGCCTAGATTATTGGAGATGGAAACACCTAAACATATGATATTTATTACTCGTTAGCTTTATGAAGAAAAGCGTATGTGGAAAACGTTGTGATTTGCTCAAAGGTCAGGTTTGCTAACGTCTAATTTTCTTTATTTTTCTTTATGCCTCTGAGACTTGGACCGTTAAAGAAACAGATATATGGCGCATTGATGCTTTCGAGATATGAGTCAGAAGGCGTTTGTTACGAATTTTCTGGATAACCCATCGTACTAGCTGGATTCTCCAAGAAATACGTCTTCAAAGCGACAATTTTTCGAATCTTTTTATTTCTTACTGACATCATCCGGAGAAAGGACAATATAGAATGGATGATATGTCAGGGAAAACCAGATGGCAAGAGGTGAAGAAAACGACTTTCAAAACATATCATCAAGGAGCTGATGGTAGAGAGAGCCTTGTGAGGTTGTGAGCTTGACAGGCAATCGCGACAGATAGTGTGATGACGTCAAACGTGTCATACAGAAGGCCAACCAAAACAATGCGTGGATTACAAAAGTCTATGAATAAGAAGTGTGTTTGTACCCCTTGGGAGCTTAAACGTACCAAAAAAATATAACCTCTGGCAACTCTGACTGAAGTCCACGAGCGCAGTGCGGGAGGTGAAGGACCTGGGAAGAGGTGTCTGTAACCTCGGTCAACACCAAGGACCTTCCAAAGCGCCCGAGCCTCTCGTCTGGGTTCCCGAGTCAGGGGACGGTAACCTTCAGGAAGGATCGGAACAAAATAGGCAAATTCCAGTTGAAGGTGCAGATAAACCTGCGTCATAGTAAAGAGGCCACAGCGGTCCTTACTAAAGTGATGCAGGAGTGTGAAGTGAAGCAACGTCATGAGTGGCTAGGACTTGACTGGAGTGATGGACCATCAAGGAACACCACGTAGCGAGACCGTTACTGACAAGGAGCACAGCCCCTTAAAGAATGGGAAAATAGGTCCATTCCAGATAAAACTGCATCACAGAAAGGGGGCTACAGCTCACAAAAGTGATGCAGGGGGGCGAAGTGAAGCAACTTGATGGGGTTGTGGACCATCAAGGAACACCGCGCGGCGACGCCGTTGCCAAACAGAGCACCGACGTGGAGCGACGTCGCGCGCGACGAAGACTTGACTGGGGTGGTGTCCAGCGAGGAACGCCGCGTAGCGAAGCCGTTGCTGACAAAGCATATTATACGACTGCAGGGCTTGGACTGTAGGATATAATATCAACGAAGAAAGACGATGGACCTGGCAACTATCACTCCGCCCATTCTCTGAGACCTGCTGCCAACGACACAGGAAAAATGGGTAGAGTGAGTTATCATATCCACGGGCAAACATAAACAGACCCGGAAACCATCAAAACCCGTCTATTTTCAGACCTGTATCACCTCGTCAGTAATACAGGAATATCAAAATGGACAGTGTAAACCAAGACAGTGGGAGAGCATAATAAGTACAGGAGGCTGCAGTACCCTTGGATTATTCTTTACAGACGAGCCCCAAAAGGAGGGGTTTTAGTCAGTTTGAGTCTGACACTGAGACCCATTCCATTGGGATGGGCAGCCCGTGTGGGTTTCCTCTCCTCGAGAAAAAAAAACACTCTGACCGACAGCTTGATGCAGTCAAATCACGATGTTAGGCTTTTCAAGAAGTTTTTAGTCTAGTCTGCTGTTGATAAGTTCGCTGAAAGCTTTACAGCTCCTCTTGGTAAATTACTACTTTTCCTCGCTTTATTTGCATTAAGTTGTTGTAAGTTTATTTTGACATTAGTTTCGATTTTTGTTTGCAACAAAATAGGAACCTGTTTCTTTTATTATTTCCTCACTAAAAGGAAAAAATGGTACATATTCTTGTCCACTAGCTACTTCGTATGTCATTTCTCGGTCATTTTGGTTATATGTAGGTCGAAATTTTTTTATCGCAATGGGTCACTTTTCACTAAACTATACATAACATGCAATGTTCCTAAAGTGTGATAGAATCGGGTTGATATCAATAAATTTTAATTAACTTGATAAGCAAGGAAAATGTTTTTTGGTAAAAAAATAATGTAAGAATTAAATAAAAATTTCGGAATTTATTTTTAGTCAGAACGTGTGTAATATATTTTGCTTTGGATATATAAATTGCAATTGTATACAAAAGCCTCAAGTCGTAAGAAAATGATAAAGTGTCTCTTGATAAGGTCACGTGTGAAGAGAAACACAATACTATCATCTTGGTGGTTGTTATCTCTAGGTACACTCCTGCACCCTCTGTCAACAAGTTTTTCTCTCCCTCGAGCCTATATACTACCCTCTGTTATTAATACATTTCGGAGATGACATATCTAATTTATACACACTCTTACAATATATATTATTAAACATTGTATAACGTCGTGCTTTTTACTATCGGAAATATGTGTTTTGTACAGAGATAATTCTCATATATAAAATTTATTACACCTATTTCTTGAAGAGTGCCGGATATACGTCATTTGTCTCCGTTTATATGTTATATTTATGTGCTGAAACCACCACTACCCTTATAGCGATCAGATATCTAGAAATTCTCAACGCATACCACAGAATTATTGTATGTATTAAAATACAATGACAAGAAAGTCAGAATGTAAAATAGTCTATAGATAGATATACCAATATAACACGAGTGGGTTTGGATTACGTCGATCAACTTAGCTTAATCGCAGCATGTAACTATTTAACATAATTAATTATATGTAAAACAAATTAAAAACTCAATCATTTTTATGTGGTGCCACTGAGATTAAGTACAGAGTCAACGTATTCTCATAATTCAAATAAATATGTTCGACTGCAACTTTCATTGGTTTCGTCGTATTAAAAATATCTTAAGAAAATTTTAAAGTAAAATTGATATATCACCTAATCTATGTAAAATTCGTTTGAACCTGAGAGGCGCAGTATATATTTCAGTTTCAATATCTTGGACATTTTCAAATTTTTGTGTGCTTAATCAAAAACCTTAGTAACTTTTGCTCTAGAATAATTATAATATAATATGGTCCATATAAATCGTAACAGTTTACACGACTCTGGTGATCACCTTGTATAGATTTGATAACCCCTAAAATGGGTTTGTAAAAAATTTCAGTAAGGAATAATAATTCTGAAATTGCCAATGAAAATCCACTGTTCCACGGGATTGTGTATTTAAAAGAGTGTCTTGACTCAAACAACAAACAACTGACAAAGGAATGTTTATTTCCCAGGTGGCAAGGTGACGTCATTATGACGTCTTTTAAAGGTGATTTTTCGTCGCCGACGTCATTGTCCCAATAAATGACGTACCAGAGACGTGATATTTATAACGTACTTCTGACGTCATCATGAAGACGTCAAATAAACGTTTCTTTTAGGTCATTATTTTGACATCATTAATAAATGACGTACCAGAGACGTGATATTTAATACGTACTTCTGACGTCATCATGAAGACGTCAAATACTCGTTTCTTTTAGGTCATTATTTTGACGTCATTAAAATGACGTGAAATAAATCATTATAAAATAAAAATAAATAGAAGTATTTAGTGACTAGTTCAATTTTTGCCACATAGTAATAATAATTTTGTTTTACTATTTCTAACTAGGTATACAGCTTTTAAACATATTTAAATAAAAATGTTCAATGGTTCAGTGAGTTAAGTGTTTGGTTGCTGAATGGGCCTAAGCCTTATCAGCGGGTGCGTCTAAATAATGAATTGAGTGAACTGTATTTTATAGGTGCGAGATTTCCAAACAAAAGAAAAATAACTTAAAAATGTCGAAAACTTACCCACTTTCAGGATGTCTCGTGGTTTCACTGTTGATGTCGGTAAGGTGGAAAGGATAGGAAATTAGGATGTAAAATTTCCGACACTTTAAATTATTATTGATTAAACTAATAACTAATAAATAAAAAAATATATTATAATTCACTTTTGTAGTTGATAACTATATGCCTTTGATAACTATATATGTGCGTGAAGCCGCGTGCTATGCTATCTACTTTCTATCTATTAATCACAATGTCTCGCGCCCGGTGCTATCTTTCTTTACGCACCCTTTTTTGCTGGTGCTAAGACCTTGAAATTTTTATTAAGACTACCAAATATATAGAAAAACTAAAAACACTTAATTATACTACAATTAATATTAAGGCGCGTAACCATTCCCCCGGCCTTGAAAAATTATTTTCAAATATACCCTAAAGAAAAAAGTAAAATCTATTAAAAAAAAAGAACTAAGAAATTCTAAGAGAAAAAAAAATTACGTTTTACTGATTAGGCAAAGGGCACAACTTGACAATGGGTCTTTTGTAAGTCGTGTTTTTTGCTTTGACAAGGGCTACACGAACTACTCCATCTTTGCCTGGAAATACCTCTTCGATAACCCCTAACGGCCACTGAAGAGGGGGTATGTTTTCTTGCTGAATAAGAACCAGTGTCCCTTTAGTAACAGGACAAGCTGGACTGTTCCATTTTTGGCGACTTTGCAAACTGCTCAAGTATTCCAGACGCCACCGTTTCCAAAATGATTGTACTACCTGGTCAAGTAGTTGTTTACGCGAAAGCAAATTTTGTTTTGTTTCCGAGAAATCTAACGCTGGAAGTGATTTCAATGGAGTCAATGTAAGAAAATGTGCGGGGGTTAACGGCTCTGGTTCAGAGGGGTCACTACTCAACCAACACAATGGTCTAGAATTTAAGAGAGATTCAATCTGTGTTAATATGGTTGTAAATTCCTCAAAAGTAAAAATTTGATTGCCTACAACTTTATGCAAATGTGTTTTCATTGACTTAATATTTGCCTCCCAAATACCCCCAAAATGGGGTGTGGATGGAGGGTTGAACTTCCACTCTATCTTGTGCAAACTTAATTCTGCGCCTATAGTGCGAATATATTCACTGGATTGAATTAAGTTGTAAATTTGATCAAGTTCAGCTTTTGCCCCAATAAAATTTGAACCGCAGTCCGAGTGAATAGAACATACGGGTCCGCGGCGCGCTATGAAACGTTTAAAACATCCTAAAAATGTAGCGGTTGACATATCAGAGGCTAATTCTAAGTGCACCGCTTTCGTTGCCAGACAAACGAACAGACATATGTACGCTTTTTGGCTTTTAATACCTCTGCGACGTCCTAAAGTAATATAAACCGGGCCGGCGTAGTCCACGCCACTGTTTAAGAAACATTTTACCTCCGTCACTCTAGCAACGGGTAGATCAGCCATTTGCGGATATGTAGCTTTAGGTTTAAATTTAAAACAATAATTACACAATTTAATGCGACTACGAACAACATTTCTAGCAGCTAATATCCAAAATCGTTGTCGAAGGAGCGATAATAATAAATGTGGCCCAGTATGTAAGTATAAGCGATGAAAGTGGTCAATTAAAATATTAACTAAGTGATCCTTTTTTGGTAGTAATAGTGGATGTTTTGTATAATAACTAATTTGTGCGTTTTCTAACCTACCTCCTACTCGAATACATCCCTTATCTAAAAAAGGATTTAAATGACGCAATGATTTGGAACACGACTGTTCATTCTGCAACAGTACAAATTCTTTAGCAAAATGTAATTTTTGAACAATTCGTATTAGCACTAATTCGGCTTTATCTAAATCTAATACAGAAATCATTTTTCTAACTGGTAATAATTTCAGAAACCTAAGTACGTATATTGTAATTCTGCAAAGTTTCGACCAAGAAGACATCCTCAGTATAAGATTACGTAACGGATTATATTCATCAAGTACAGTAGGCAGGACTACAGTTACTTTTTCTTCAATTATAGGTGAGTTATTTTCTACAATAGGTTGAATAGGCCATTTATTCAATTCTAATTTAAGCCAATGTGGACCGGAGAGCCAGGTAGAGTGTTGAATTAAAAGTGCCGGCGTTAGTCCGCGTGAAAGACAGTCAGCTATATTGTTTTCACTTTCTACATGAAACCATTTAGCGGAGGGAACCGACTCCTGAATTTTAGCAACTCTATTCGAAACAAAAGTTTTCCACCTATGTGGAGAACTATTAATCCAGTGCAAAACTACTGTCGAGTCGGAAAGTGCGAAAACCTTATCTATTTTAATGCGAGCTGAACACGTATCTATAATTGATTTAATTAATTTTGCCAAAAGAACCGCGGCACAAAGTTCAAGTCTAGGTATTGTGCAAACTTTCAAAGGGGCTACTTTTGCTTTTGCACACATTAAGTTAATTTTAATATCATTATTAGGTGCAATTAATTTTATATAAACCATGGCTCCGTATCCTTTCAGTGAACTATCTGCGAATCCTATTAATGTTGCGTAAGAATTATTGTCAAATGCCCCGATATAACGCGGTACTTTAAATTGCGATATGAGAGGAAGCTCCTCATAAAATTCTAACCATTGTTTTTGAATGTTTTTTGGCGGTTCCGCATCCCAATCAACTTTAGAAATCCACAACTCTTTTATCAGAAGTTTTGCGACGATTGTAATAGCTGATAAAAACCCTAGTGGATCCCAAATGCGTGCTAAAGTTGACAAAATACTTCTTTTTGTACAAATTTTGTTTGGAATATTTACCGAAAATGAAAAGAAGTCGGTTGAAGGGTCCCATTGTAACCCCAAAACTTTGAGTGCACAATTAATTTCAGGCGTCTCACTAAATTCTATTGTTGATGATAAACGAATATTTTTAGGAATTTCTTTTAACAATTTTTGCGAATTTGAGCTCCACTTAACTAATTCGAAACCCCCGGTAGAAAATAACCCTACCATTTGACGATAAAGCTCTATTGCTTGTGGTGTCGTCGGGACACTAACTACTAGGTCGTCTATATACAGATCGGTCTCGACCACTTTGGACGCGAGAGGAAACGCATCTGCTTCATCGTCGGCAAGTTGTTTAATCGTCCTTAAAGCCGAGAAAGGGGACGATTTTAAACCAAACACAACTGTGGTTAGTTCATAAGTCGCTAAAAGTTCTTCGGGGAAGAATCTCCACAAAATTCTTTGAAATTTGCGATGCTCGGGGCACACCCGAATATTTCGATACATCTGTCGTATGTCTGAAATTATAGCAACTTGAAAAAGTCTAAAGTTAAGTAAGATTTTAAAAATGTCAGTTTGTAATTTTGGACCGGAATATAAAACATCATTTAGTGAGCGTGAATTAGATGTTTTTGCGGAGGCATCAAACACGATACGAACAGGCGTGCTAACACTATCTTTCAATACTGCAAAATGCGGAATATAATATGCGCTATTATCAAGTTGACCATTCGAATCTGGGGATACCAGAGTCATGTGACCTTGACTTATATAATCCCTAATAACCTCACTATAATTGTTTTTAAGAAGAGGGTCATTTTTAAATTTATTTTCGAGGTAGTAAAATCGTTTGCAAGCTATAGCAAACGAATTTCCTAACACAGGCGGATATTCCTTAAACGGAAGTGCTACTGTAAATCGACCAGTGTGGTCGCGAGTGGTAGTGGTTCTAAAAATGTTTTCACATTCAGCATCCTCCTGATTAAGCACGGGAGGTGCAGGTATCTCCTCTACTTCCCAAAATTTATGTAAAATTTGTTCTAAAGATGGTTCTATAATTGAGCAAAATGTTTGCGAATTTTCAACCTCAACTGGTGTAGTGGTGGGTATATTTCCCATCACAATGTAACCCAAACTAGTTTGTACTGCCATAGGTAAATTAGGTGGGCCAACTATCTTACTAGTGCCTAAAATATGTAGAAATAAACTGGCTCCAATAATTCCGTCAATTTTTGAGGGTTCGTAAAAATGATCATCTGCTAATTGCACATGATTTAAATAATTAAGCGATTTGACTGGTATATTAGTTGTTGGAAGTCGGTCAGTTATTTTATCTATTACCAAAGCATATATCTGATACTGAATATTTGAATCAAATCGTGAACTTAAACCAAAATTTAAGTGCCCTAAAACTGTTTGAGGACCACCGATTCCATTAACAGAGGAGTGATATTTTTGAAAAGGTAATTTGAGCCGCTGACAACATTTTCTAGTGATAAAATGTGCTTGGCTTCCGTTATCTATCAAAAAACGCGCGGGTTTATATTCGCCCGAAACAGACATTATGTGGACCACTGCTGTAGAGAGTAAAGTTGTATAATTATCTTGCGATATTTCACTGCTTGAAGTTGAACAAAAATTGTGCGTGGATAAATTTTCTTTCTCATGTTCATTTGAGAGAGATTGACCACTAGATGCTACGTTTTCGTGGTCATTATTGTTATAAGCGGAATTTAATTTATCGAAATGTAATAGCGAATGATGTCGAAAACGACAAATATTGCAAACGTTTGTCGATTTACAATCGGCAATTTTATGAACTGAACTTAAACAATTTAAGCATAATTTTTTCTCTCTAGCTAAACTATATCTTTCGTGAGGCGTAAGTTTTAGAAATTCAGAACACTGAAAAACTGAATGTAATTGTTTACAAATGGAGCAATTGCCTGCTAAACTTTTATAAGGTTTTTTATTTGCCCCACCACTACTATTTGTAACAAATGATTGCGGAACCTGTTTAGGCTTATAAGCACTACTACTACTAACACTGAGCTTTGCGGAATTAGCATGACTGTTTTTTGAAAGGCTACTAAGGGCTTTTCTTTGGTTTTTAACAAAGTCTACGATTTCTTTATAAGTTGGGATTTCAGAGTGTTTTGACATTTCAAATAATTTACGTGTTTGAATATCTAACTTTGACAGAGCTAAAGAAGCTATGAAAAAATCTGTCAAATCGGGAATATTTAATTGTTTAATGGCGTTAACAGAAGTGTCAAATTTTTCTAAAAAATTATTAAGACAGGCTGCAGATTCCTGCTGGGCCGTTTTAAACTCCAACATTTGATTAAAATAGGTATCAGCTAACAAACGCTTATCTTGATATTTACCTACCAAAGTGCCCCAAAGAATACTGTAATTTGCGGCCGTCGGCATAACACCCGCACAAACGTCCAAAGCTTTGCCTTTTAAAGCGCCTAACAAGTAATGTATTTTACTTGTGTTATCTAAATTTGCATTATTATGAACAAGGCTTTTAAAAGTTTCAAAAAATATTGGCCATTTTTTGGGATCACCGGAAAATTCCGGTATTTCTATTTTTTGTAACCTAGCGACAGCTGGCTGATCAGCTGTTTGTCTATTTTGTGTGACCTGCTGGTCTTCTATAATTTTAGCTGCCTCTTTTATATGACAATATAGCGAATCTACCATTTCTAACGGTTGATAATTTAATACATAATCAGGGTTTATTTCTGAACTTACATCATTAATACTATCTATCATTAGTTTAAACAACTTTGTTGTTTCATCCAAAGTATGCATTTGAATTTTGAATTTTGATAAATTCTCAGGATTTTTTAAATCTCTCGACAAATCAAAGAGCATTTGTATTTTGTTGAAATAAGTTTCTTTTTTAGCTATAAATTTACTAAGTTTTGTCTCTAAGTTTTGATCAATTTTTGGTGGCATTGTGAAACACTTGAACAGTTTAATGTCACCCAAACTATACACTAAAAATATCCAAATTATGTAAAAAATTAAAATGTTGAACGCAAGAAACACCCAAGTTGTTAATCAGTGATATTAATTAATTGTTGATTAATCAAAATGCCAGAGCAAATAACTCGTACTGGTAAATAATGCAAATAATTCTTCAAGGCAAGTATTAAATAAAATCTACTAAAATATATGAAAATAAACTACTAAAGCATATGTATGTACGTGTTTAAGAAAACAAGTGAATTACAATATCGCGATAAATTAGAGCAAAAACTACTATAAAAATCTGCCGCCGGCTATAATCCGGCTCGAAGGACCATATGAATGGGCCTAAGCCTTATCAGCGGGTGCGTCTAAATAATGAATTGAGTGAACTGTATTTTATAGGTGCGAGATTTCCAAACAAAAGAAAAATAACTTAAAAATGTCGAAAACTTACCCACTTTCAGGATGTCTCGTGGTTTCACTGTTGATGTCGGTAAGGTGGAAAGGATAGGAAATTAGGATGTAAAATTTCCGACACTTTAAATTATTATTGATTAAACTAATAACTAATAAATAAAAAAATATATTATAATTCACTTTTGTAGTTGATAACTATATGCCTTTGATAACTATATATGTGCGTGAAGCCGCGTGCTATGCTATCTACTTTCTATCTATTAATCACAATGTCTCGCGCCCGGTGCTATCTTTCTTTACGCACCCTTTTTTGCTGGTGCTAAGACCTTGAAATTTTTATTAAGACTACCAAATATATAGAAAAATTAAAAACACTTAATTATACTACAATTAATATTAAGGCGCGTAACCAGTTGCGAGGCAAAAGGTCCGCGGTTCGATCCCTGCACATTCCGGTTTTTTTTTCGTCAAAAACTTTATTAATAATTGTGGAAAAATATTATAATGAGAGGCTTGCATCCCTTATCGCAAAATTCACTGATTACCAATACGTCATATTTACGTCATATATATGACGTCATTGGGCTGTGACATTGTGACGTCTTTTTCATGTCATTTTTACGTCATGCTGAAGGTGAAATTGACGTAATTAATGTCGAAAAAACGACGTCATAATGACGGCACCTTGCTGCCTGGGTTGTCAATTTGTGTAAGTTTTACTTTTTTATTTTCTGATTGTGATAATAATTATTCTAGATATTACCTATATAGATATTATTAGATTGCTGTTGATAATGCGAAATCATCAAGAAAATCAGCTCGAGAATTTAATATAGATACCCAAATCGCCCGCCGATTAATGTCAGCACCTTTAGATAAATTAATATTTTAATTTACACATACACAACTCTTGCGCGCCATAATTATAATTACAAGCAGAAGTTTAAATAAGTAAACCTGGCAATTAACCATCCCTCTGTTAGTTGTTCGAGTCAAGGCACTCTTTTAAATACACAATCCTGTGCAACTGTGGATTATTATCATTGGCAATTTCAGAATTCTTATTTTCTACGGAAAAAATCCAAAAATGGGTATTTTTTCGCAAGCCCATTTGAGGGGAGTGAATTACTCAGATTTGAAATGAAAAAATCTGTAAGAAGATTTATTAATTTTCCACCCCGAAAAAAGACCGCAGTAGGCCGAGCTTTTATGTTTTCTAAAATTTTATGTATCAAAAAAATGCACTTTTCCGAGATCTATGTTTAAAAAAAACCGACCTAAATCGGACCTAAAGTATTTTTTTGGGGGTGGTTTCAAGTAAAATTGGACACACTGGTATCTCTCGAGAAAAATCCAAAAATAAGAAGAAGTATCAGAGAATGTCCCCTACAGGTGTACAAAATAAAGCTGTGTGGCATCCATATCTGTCTATAAATTAGAGCTCTATTACAGACTAATGGTTGTCATAACCATTCCTACAATGAAAACTTAGACGTAAAGGTAAGCCAATTTTTCTTAAATAAGATATTTGGCAACGTCCTTCCAAAATTATTAATACGGCATCAAGCAAGTCACGGTGATTTGGGTGTCATTACGTGCCTCATTGCATGGCGCGCACTACTCCAATTTTACTTGGAACCACCCCCAAAAAAAAATATTTAGGTCCAATTTGCCGGAGATGGCCTGCGCTCATCTGTCGTATAGGATTAAGACTACCTGAAATATTTTCTGGCGCACAACCCATCGAAACGTATAAGAAAATTCTATATGCTTATTATGTGCAATATGCATTAGGATCTCACGGTGATATAATAGAACAGACGGTGTGGCGTGCAGATAGCATGCAAGCTAGCTGTTTGCTGGTCGATTCGCTAATCGCTAAGTTGGCTATGCATATAAGTATATAATATTTTCCTATACACCTAGTTAGTTTCCCAATATATCTATTAGGTCAAACATGAGACAACCCGTATGTTACAATTTCGATATGTTATACATCTTCCTATTTTTGTGTGCTTAATCAAAAGCTCTAAAATTATATTATAATATAGATTATATAAATCAAGACAGTTTACACGCCTCTGGAGATCACCTTGTTTGACGAATATGGCCTAACTTCAATATTTTGTATATGTGCCAATACTAAACGTATAAGAAAATTCTACATGCATATTATGTGCAATATGCATTAGGATCTCACGGTGATATAATAGAACAGACGGTGTGGCGTGCAGATAGCATGCAAGCTAGCTGTTTGCTTGTCGATTCGCTAATCGCTAAGTTGGCTATGCATATAAGTATGTAATATTTTCCTATACACCTAGTTAGTTTCCCAATATGTCTATTAGGTCAAACATGAGACAACCTGTATGTTACAATTTCGATATGTTATACATCTTTGTGTGCTTAATCAAAAGCTCTAAAATTATATTATAATATAGATTATATAAATCAAGACAGTTTACACGCCTCTGGAGATCACCTTGTTTGACGAATATGGCCTAACTTCAATAGGGCTTATTCTGCTATTTTGTATATGTGCCAATACTAAAATAAAAGTCTAACAAAAATTATCGTGTTTACAAGAAACGGTCCCCTCTCATACATACGCACAAACACGCATACACAGAATACATACATATGTATGTATGTCCATGCAGACATTTTTTTTTGATATTTGAGCTCAGAAAGTTATGAGAAAAATTTTGGTACATTTTTTTTATGATTAGAAAAATGTTTGTTAGATCATATTATATATCATATGATATAATGTTCATATAATATGATATATAATATGGTCGAACAAACATTTTGCTAATATTAAAAGCAATGCACGAAAATTCTTCTCATAATCTTCTGAGCTCAAATGTCAAATAAAAAAATGTCTGTATGGACATACATACATATGTATGTATTTTGTGTATGTGCGTTTGTGCATATATATTTATTTTGTATTTCTTTATTTGATTGAATTAAATGGCTATAATAAGCTACAGTTTCTATAAAAGAGGTTCAAGGATTGTGCAAAATTAAAATCAATAAAATAAAATGCATCGCAGCCTTTCATCAGAAGCACTCTGAAAACAGGAAGAGTTTGGAAAGAAAATTATAGAAAAATAGTTATAGGATTTCAGTTGCTCATAAAAAAGTCGGCAACACCAGATATCTGTTTTTAATAGTGTAGGTGTGTGAGGGAGGAGTTCAAAGTTGCGTGTCGAGCAACTCGCTAAGCGTATGGACGGTTCTAGTTGTTAATGTCAATATTGGTACTTTGGTTGACCTAATAAATTCCAAAAATATCATGAATAATTTAGATACTACTAAGAACTTTTTACGATAAACAAAATTTATTTATACCTTACGTTTAAATGTTGGTTATAGTTCTGTAAATAAAACGTTGCTTTCGATATTTTTGAATTGAAAATGGTTTTCTTACTCTTTATTGGGTATTATCGGTAATATCTGAAATTTTTGTTTATGAAAATACATAATACATGTTTTTGTATAGGACATCCTAAATGAGTCAAGTTCAATTTGCCTTTAAAGAGAAACACATTTAATCTTGTTGTTTTCTTATGGAAATTGGTTGAATTTGTAATATGTTGTAGATTTCGTGTTTCTGATCAAAACTTTAACAGGCCTAACTCGAAAGTTACAAGCGGTCAATTTTTAAAAAATTTCGAATATATGAAGGTTTTTAATATGTTTTACTTTGTGATACCTTCTAATAGTGTTTTAGAATATTTTGAAGTGATAAGTTTTTCGTTTCACTAAAAGTAACGTAGAAAGAACAGAAAATAAAATTTGAAAAGTGTGGAGAATGCAAGAGAAAATTCACCCTAAAAATATCAAGTAGCATGTTTTTACGTAAACTCTGTGTTTTCCTGGTCAATAAACTCTTATTGAAATACTTTCGGAAATGAAATACTAATACCCCATCAAATTATTAAAATTTCAATATACTTATCTAGTCATTATTATAACAGTATAACATTCGAAAATGGGTCCTTTGAACTCTAATACTGTATACAGATACAGTATTAGAGTTCAAAGGAGCCATTTTAGAAAGTTTTTCAATAAGAGTTTTTTGATCAAGAGGACACAAAGTTTATGTGAAAAAAAATTTGAGCTAATTTGGCCTAATTTTTTTTAGTTAGTATTTTTAGGACTTTCTTGTCACCTTCGCCAAAATCCTTAAACTTTTTTCTTCTAAGCTTTCTTTATGAATAGGAAGTCTTATTAGCACACAATATTCTACAACACTATTAGAGGATATCCCAATACAAAATATATTAAAGACGTTGATAAATTCTGAATTTTTTTAACTTGACTGCTTGTAACTTTTTTAAGATAAAGTAAACGTAGGATCGAGTTAAGCCCATGAGAGCTTTTGATGAAAAAGTCGAAATTTACAACATATTAAATATTCAGCAAAATTGATCTAAATTCTATTTCCAGAAGAAAACAAGGTAGTCCTTTAATTAGAAAGCCCACAGGTAATATGACTATAATAGACTACCAGCTGTCTTGACCTGTATATCTGGTTGCAGAGACAGTTCAAGAAAATGGGTTAAAAACGTATAACTGAATATTTTTTAAATCTTTTTTATTTCTACTGCTAATATATGTGGAACATGCACTTAAAAACTAAATTAAATAATAGTGATAGTGGCA
Organism: Rutpela maculata; assembly: GCA_936432065.2. NCBI lineage: Eukaryota > Metazoa > Arthropoda > Insecta > Coleoptera > Cerambycidae > Rutpela > Rutpela maculata. The sequence continues at coordinate 68,503,033 of OW386294.2, read as the reverse complement.
ATGAATAATAGACTTATTACACAATCAAAATTAAAAAAAAAATAATCAGATTAGAAGGAACTTTACATTTCACTTTAAATTTCACAAAATTATTCGAGATTGCCTTTTCATGGGCAGTTATCCTGTATGGTTCAACGATTCCTTGAAAAATTTCAGGTTTTATTTTCTTTACACAAACTTATACACACAAGTGCAAATCCAGATTCCTCTTGTAAAGATTAGATCATAATAAACAGTTAAATGTTGTCACATTACTACCCTTTCAAAATATTTCACTCAGTAAAATGCCGATATTTATAACATTAAAAATTCAGCTAAATTGACTAAAATTAAGATAACAGGGGGCTCCTCTAATTTGAAAGTGTACGAGGTAATGAAACTACCTTCTGCCTTTACATGTATATCTGGTTGCAGGGACAATTCAACGAAATGAGTTAAAAATAAACAACTAAACATTTCTACATTTTTTATTGTTTCCACTGCTATCATATCTTGTACGTATATTAAAAACTGAATTAAATAATAGTCATAATGAAATAATATACTTGTTACACAATCAAAACACCAATAAATAAATTGATCGGGTTAGAGGTCATTTCACATTTTACTTTAAATTTCACAAAATTATGCTAGGTACTACTTCGTCTTCTCATGGACAGTTATCCTTGATGGTTCAACAACGATCCCTTGAAAGAGTTCAGATTTTATTTTCTTTAAAAAACTTACATACACATTTCTGCCGAAAATTTTAGAATCTGTATCTGTTAAGTTTTAATATTGTTATAATATTTGAATAAGTTTGAAATTCCAATTATTTTATGCGAAAATAGAGGTCAAATAGTCCATTAAAAATGATCCTCGCCGGGAAATGCATTTATTGAAACATCCCCAACTTCCGTGAAACAATTTATATAATTATAGAGAAAGGTGGTGGATAACGAGTATTTAGTTTGCTTCCAAGGAAAAACAAAGTTGTTAAATGACTATCTATCTTCTTCTAAATAATAACACAAGACGGCTGTGGTTATTAGCATTTAGATCTGCACTCTTCTTGAAATAAATAAATCTCTTGCAACTAAGTAAGAGATAAACGATTGTCTAACTGTGTTTGTAAAGAATACTTCCCATCTATCGATCGCTCTTTGCAAGTATGGGCACAGTAGTTACCGTAAAAAATGTAACTTAAAATTTGGAACTTAAAATTCATCATAAAATTCATCCAAGTTCAATTTGCCTTTAAAGACAAAGAAATTTAATCCTGTTGTTTTCTTATGAAAATTGGTTGAATTTGTAATATGTTGTAGATTTCGTATTTCTGATCGAAACAGGCCTAACTCGAAAGTTACAAGCGGTCAGTTTTTAAAAAATTTCGAATATATGAAGGTTTTCAATATGTTTCACTTTGTGATATCTTCTAATAGTGTTTTAGAATATTTTGAAGTGATAAGTTTTTCGTTTCACTAAAAGTAGCGTAGAAATAATATAGAAAATAAAATTTGATAAGTGTGGAGAATGCAAGAGAAAATTCGCCCTAAAAATATCAAGTATCATGTTTTTACGTAAACTCTGTGTCTTCCTGGTCAATAAACTCTTATTGAAATACTTTCGGAAATGAAATGCTAATACTCCATCAAATTATTAAAATTTCAATATACTTATGTAGTCATTATTATAACAGTCTAACTTTCGAAAATGGCACCTTTGAACTCTAATACTGTATAGAGATACAGTATTAGAGTTCAAAGGAGCCATTTTCGAAAGTTTTTCAATAAGACTTTTTTGATCAGAAGGACACAAAGTTTTTGTGTAAAAACTTGAGCTAATTTGGCCTACTTTTTTTTAGTTAGTATTTTTAGGACAAAATTCTTGTCGCCTTAGCCAAAATTCTTCAAATTTTTTTTCTAAGCTTTTTTTATGAATAGGAAAAGTCTTATTAGTACACAATATTCTACAGCACTCTTAGAGGATATCGCAATATAAAATATATTAAAAAGACGTTGCTAAATTCGGAAATTTTTTAACTTGACTGCTTGTAACTCTTTTGAGATAAACTAAACGTAGGATCGAGTTGGGCCCACGAGAATTTTTGATCAAAAAGTCGAAATTTACAACATATTAAATATTCAGCCAAATTGACCTAAATTATATTTCTATAAGAAAGCAAGGGGGTTCTTTAATTCGAAAGCATATAGGTAATATGACTATAATAGACTACCAGCTGTCTTGACGTGTATATCTGGTTGCAGAGACAGTTCAAGAAAATGGGTTAAAAATATATAACTGAACATTTTTTAAATCTTTTTTATTTTTACTGCTAACATATGTGGAACATGTGTCTAAAAACTAAATTAAATAATAGTGGTAATGAATAATACACCTGTTAAACAATCAAAACACAAAAAAAAATAAATTAATCAGGTTAGAAGGAACTTTACATTTCACTTTAAATTTTACAAAATTATTCGAGATTGCTTCTCATGGGCAGTTATCCTGTACAATGCAACGATTCCTTGAAAAATTTCAGGTTTTATTTTCTTTACACAAACTTACAAACATTATTGCCAAAAAACTTAAAATCTGTATCTATTAGGTTTCAATATTCCTATAATGTTTGAATAGGTATGAAATTTCAATTTCATGTTAAGATGGAGGTCAAATAGTCCAGTTATATTGGTATCCCGGTAGCGACACAGCTTATCTAGTCGCAATTCTTGTAATTATTGATATAACATACCTACGCTACAAAATCATATATCGGTATCATGTTAAAAAAGATGTTAAATAAAAATGCAGATTCTTCTTGTAAAGTTTAGATCATAGAACAGTTGAAGTGAACACTTGTGTTTCATTGTACGTTCCCACATTACTGTCCTTAAAAAATATTTTACGCAGTAAAATGACGATATCTATAACATATTAAAAATTCAGCTAAATTGACTGAAATTAAGATAACAGCGGACTCATTTAATTTGAAAGAGTACGAGTTAATGAAACTACCTTCTGTCTTTACATGTATATCTGGTTGCAGGGACAGTTCAACGAAGTGAGTTAAAAATAAACAACTACACATTTCTAAAATTGTTGCCACTTCTAACATATCTTGTACGTGCAGTTAAAAACTGAATTAAATAATCTTCTCCTTCGTCTTCTTCTTCTTTAGCCTGTTCTCGTCCGCTCCTGGACATAGGCGTCTTCCATGTTTTTCTACCCATGTCTGTCCTGAGCACTCCAGCAGTTCTTGCCGGCTTTCCTCTGGACATCATCCCTTCATCTTGTTGTGTTATAATGAATAATACACTTGTTACACATTCGAAACTCCAATAAATAAGTAAATTGATCAGGTTAGAAGTCATTTCACATTTTACTTTAAATTTCACAAAATTATGCTGGGTACGACTTTGCTTTCTCATGGACAGTTATCCTTGATGGTTCAACAACGATCCCTTGAAAGAGTTCAGATTTTATTTTCTTTAAAAAACTTGCATACACACTTCTGCCGAGAAATTTAAAATCTGTGTCTATTAGGTTTTAATATTGTTATAATATTTGAATAAGTTTGAAATTCCAATTACTTTATGCGAAAATAGAGGTCAAATAGTCCATTTAAAATGATCCTCGCTGGAAAATGCATTTATTGGAACATCCCTAACTTCCGTGAAACAATTTATATAATTATAGAGAAAGGTGGTGGATAACGAGTATTTAGTTTGCTTCAAAGGAAAAACAAAGTTGTTAAATGACTATCTATCTTCTTCTAAATAATAACACAAGACAGCTGTGGTTATTAGCATTTAGATCTGCACTCCTCTTGAAATAAATAAATCTCAACTAAGTAAGAGATAAACGATTATCTAACTGTGTTTGTAAAGAGTACTTCCCATCTATCGATCGCTGCAAGTATGGGCACAGTAGTTACCGTAAAAAATTTAACTTAAAATTTGGTAGGTATGTAAAATAGTTCCCTGGAATTCTTATTGAAATTGGACAGCATACGTTATATAGCGCTTTCACAAGATAAACACATAAACTTTTATGTATTTGGTTAACGACATTTTAACAACTTTAGAGCAAAATATTACCAAGGTTTTTTGTTTAGCACGCGAAAATACGACACAGTTTGTGTTATAATAAAATAAAGGTATACAATTAAAGCAAATTTTTCTAAAATATTCAACAAATAAACAATCGCAGTCGGCTAAGCCTGACTGCAACTTTTACTCCTTAATAAAATATGAAATATGCAGTTGAGTTGAATGTGTTACTTTGTTTGATGGAAAAGGCAGAGAAAGTTCATTAGTAAGCACAAATAATTTAGGTAGCTAAGTATATTTCCTATACTTTGGTCAGTTTGAGTGAATCCTGAACTAAGATCCGGTTTATAAGTACCCAGTTAGGTAAATTAACTGTCAGGGTGAAATAGAGAAATTCTATTGGTTGAGAAGTGACAACTGACAATTAATTTGGCTAACTGAGCATTAACAAATTCGCCCTAAATAGACGGATTATAAGCTGATTAAATTTATAACTTTGGACGATAATGTAAAAGTAATATGGTATAGCAAAACTTACCTTTACATGTTGGCAAACCACAAATGTTTGGATCCTCCAGTGGATCTGCAAAAAAAATCATTTGTTTATGCTTGGATCATTTTTAAAAATTTATTTATTTAACATCGGTCTATTTTCGAAGGGTAGGAATCTTTTGCTTGCCTAACATTTAATAGGCAAGAAAAAATCTAACGGGGTTAGATTAGGCGTCCTAGAAGGTGAAAATTTTTTCTACTGCCGTTATTAAAATGCCTATTGTTTAAACATTAAAAATGTGAATATTTCTCAAAAGTAGGTTTTGTACGTTCAGCATTTTCTAAATATACACATTCAGTAATTGGTAATGTTTCCTGGTTAGACAGTACAATTATAAACATAAGACAGAAGGGGCATGAATATCACGCTCCCTTGTCCTATCATTGCCACTACATATCATATTAACATTAATATATGTCTTAATATATATTTGAAAGTATCATTTTATTTGTTTATGTGCAAATTTATTTTAACATTGTCAGTAATTAAATTAACAAGTTAATTTAATTTTAGTAACACTTAATTCATCACCTCGTTCATCACATCAGTGTTATTATTATATTATTTTTGCTGTAGATCTATCTTAAAACTGGACAAGTCGAACATATTGACAACACTGTCACTTGAGGGGCGTAGCCTACAAACAGCACAACGATAAAAAAACACGTGTAGTGTCTCTTTGAGCCGCTAGCGCCAACACTATCGGCATTCTTATGAAAGAAGGCGGCAATGTTCAAATAGGTCGGACGATTCCTCATCGGGTGTTGTTTTTCCCGATTTTCATTTTTTATTATGCATGTAATAAACATAATAAAGCACTCTGGAACTGTTTAAGATATTGTCTTGAAATTTGGTACACGTGCCCTGGAACTAAATTATATTTTCATCTTGTTCCGTCGAAGGGTTGGGGGAGTAAATTGGTGAATTGGGGTAAATAGGTAAATGAAGCAGGTAAGAGTCCATAAAATTGGTATTTAGTATATACAATAGAAGCTAAGGTCTCAAAAAACTTTTTGGCGTTAGCCACCCCCCACCCCATTATTAAAGGGGATGAGAAAATATTGTGATTTAGTGTGTGTACTGTGTCCAAGAACCAAAAACCTCAATATATTTTTTTACTTCATTCACCCCCACTACCCCCTATCACCACCTCCACTCCACTACCAATGTGGGGTATCGTTTTATGGGTTTTTGGGGTAGAGGATTTCAAATATTATATTATTAAAGTTCCATAAACAATTATTTCCACATACAAAATTTTTTCGTTGTGAGAGACTTGGACAGAAAATCTGGATGTGGAAGTAGTGATTTCTTGGGCAGCGGTTTTTTATATGCAGAATAAATCTGAAGTCAACTATACTATCTGGTCCGAAAATATTGTAGTTTTAGAAACTATTTAGTTTAAGCAAAACTGTTGATTTAGAATCTTTTGGGGCAATATATTATCATGCAAAATATTTCTACGTATCGGTACTCCAGATACTATAGTTGGTCCACTTTATAGCAAGTAAGAGAAATCCTGTAGATAAAACATCCTTGACGAAACGCTTCAGTATTGACAAGCCACCGTTGAAATTGGGAATATTTCATAATTATGTCAACAAAGTTTCATTGAGAACATATAATTATTACTCTCGTCAGCATCTATTTAGCGCTGTCGATAATGTTTATTTACAGTGGCTTTGGTATCTTCAATTCGTTAAAATAAATATTCACATAAATCATGTACCCATTAATATTGCAACGTGTTGATGATTGCCTGCGAGCAACTTGAGGCAACTGCAAAGAAGTTACTATTTACATTATTTTGTTAGTACCAATAACTGACATGTATTGTATTAATAAAGGTTAATAAGAAAATACGAAAAAAATACTCTTTATTGGACTTAAATAAACGTTTTTTCACTTTCGCACCGTTCGCAAATCCCAGAATTACCAGGCGGTATCGCCGTTATTTGAAAAGATAAAAATATAAATAAAAAAGAACGCAAGAGGCATGGAAGACTCCGCCTGCTAATGTAGAAGAACTTAATACCGTGCGTCTGAGTAACGCTACACGAATTTATTTATTAAGGACGACAGTCGCGTTCTCCCCTGTTCTTCCACTCCCAGGCGGGTTCGAGATACAATTTGATAGAATAAGTAATAATCGCGGGGCGAGCGTAGAGGCGACTTCAATGTGAATATCAGTCGATATTCCGTTGAAGCAACGTCGAGCGCGGTTAGTACTTGGATGGGCTCCTATCTTGGGAAATACAGCGTTCTCGTCCCACCTTCTAGAGGCTTGTATATCAGTGTATACTCGGAAGTTACGTAATTTCAGACGAGGATTACGTAGTGGATATACCATCCTTCGGAGGGGATGTAAAGCAGGCGGTCCCTTGTCTATTAAATGTTAGGCAAGTAAAAGATCCCTACTCTTCTTAAGGGAAGAGGTTCGGCAAAATTTCCAGGTTGGGGGTAGCTCGTCTCCTGGCGTCGGTGATAGGCCCTGGTAGCGGAAATAGGCCGACGTTAAACAGTTAAAAAAAAAAATAAGTAATAATCCAAGGCTACACAACCGTAAATTATTAACGACGCTCTCTCTCTAATAAAAAATGGTTTTGCTCTCCGACGGAATTTTACTTATTTACCTAACGGTAATGGATTTTATGCCAAAAGATTTCTGAGATGTTTTCATAAAAAATCCCTCTTGAGCTTTCGTAATATGGTCGATGTGTATTGAGATTTCAAACTTGGAGACGCCCAATTCACTCAATTCCGGTCTTTTAAACGGAAACCCTTGAGGGATGAGACTTACAACAAGTCAATGAAATGCAAAGGTTCAAGAAAACCAAATAATAATTAGATTTAAAATAAGTATAAATAATTATGCGATATCCTATCTAATAAATTATATACTTGAAGAGAATCATCTCCCCAGATAAGGCAAGGTTCCTCATTAAGAGAGTTTTTTGGTTACCATGCAATGGAGAGCGTGCGCTAACAATAGATTTCGTAGAAAGATTCATACAATTTCCCTAGAAATTAATGAAAGCATATTTGGGTTTTTAGTGGCCGACTTGAAATAATATAAAAATATTAGAAAATTTTGGTTCGGTTATGATTAGCTTAAAAGTTCTTGATCGTGATTATATCATTCACAAAACGGAGTTCAAAGTGAGTGCAACTATATCAGTTGTACAACCTTCCATTAGTCTCACGATGTACCGTTCCTCATATAGGTTCAATGGACCGCATTAGTATGACGTCACATAATTATGCAACCTCTATATACCACTGTCATGACACATGGATTGCCTGCCAAGCACACTGGCACTTGACCCTTAATGCATATGTTTATAAGGCGACATTTTCGAGGATAGAAACATAGCGTAAAATTTTATTTTATTTCTCCCGTGGAAGAAATATTTAAGAACTTTCAGTTACCATTTATCATGCACAATTTATCAGAAAATATACCCAAGTATAAAGCATTAGAAAAACTGTATAATGAAACTATATATAAATAAAGTTTTTATAAATCAAACATGGATATATACATTTTAACGTATTTCTTAAATGTGAAAGAGATCCTTAAATATGTATTCCATGGGAGAAATAAAATTCTAGGCTATGTTTCTATCCTCGAAAATGTCGCCTTATAAACATATGCATTAAATGTCAAATTCCAGTATGCTTGCCAGGCAACCACGACAGTAGTATATAGGGGTTGTCTAATTTGTAACGTCACAACTAATTGAGTCTATATAGGGGATTTGACAGGACTTTGCCTTCGAGCGACTTTTTGGCAAAATTGTTCTTTGTCATATTTATGCACAGGGCGGTTTTCTCTATAACTTTTTTCATTTGGAAAGACCTGCATTTGGTTTTCCTTCTATCGCTTTCTACTGATTACACAGCCCCACAAAAAAAAAGTTCAAAGCAGCGAACCAGACCCACGTATATTTTCGGGCGCTGAACCCGAATCCGGGGTAAAAAAAATCGTACACCCCCAAAATCATTAGCTAGAGCCAAAAAACACCCCTGAAATGGGATAAAAAGAACATTAAGCTACGAGAATAGTTGTTACTTCTTAATCAATCGAATTATACAAATTAAGGTTAAACAGCAGCGTACGTACAATAGGTATGAAACACACCCCCAGGGAGGGGCGAAAACCAGCCCCCATATATAAAAAAATCGATCCAAAACAGCAATGACTGCTGAAAAAGCTCAAAATGTCTAAGTTTAGTTAAAGTGTTAAGAAACTACATCAGGTCCGACGTAATCTTCATAAACTGCCCCTATAGGGTTGAGAACAACTACCTTCAAGTTCAATGGACACAAAAAAAAAACAAGAAAAAGCGTAAAATCCAACAGGATTTCTATTTTCATGGATGCTATGGCTGAAATTGCGTAGTACTCTAAAATAGAACCAGAAACTTACGTACCATCAACATCCACACTGTCAACCCTCAGAGGGTGTGAAAACTACCTCCTATGTAAGATTTAACTATAAAAAATTTCAGTGACTTCTATAAAAATTCGAAACACCTGCATTGTGTGGAAGAGAGAAGAAACTAGATTATGTTCGACGATGTGTTTGAAAACCACTCCCACGGGGTTGCGAGATACTACCCCTATATCTGTAGGATGCTGGAAAAACAGAGAGAAACTAACCGGATTTACATGTTTATGGATGCTATGATTGGCAAAAATCGTGTTGCACACTTAGAGTTTGAAACTCATGTCCTATAAATGTTATTAAATAACACCCCCAGAAAGGATGTAAACTACCGTAATTCAAGATGTAACGAAAAAGCTATACTGTTGCTTATTCGTTTCATTTCCATAGTTTTTTTTTATACATAGCGTCTCTCAACCCCGTGGGGGTGGTTTTCAACATAGTTTCTTCTCTTTTCCACACAACGCAGGTGTTTCGAATTTTTATAGAAGTCACTGTAACTTTTTATAGTCAAACCTTACATAGGGAGTAGTTTTCACACCCTCTGAGGGTTGACACTGTAGAATGTTGATGGTACGTAAGTTTCTATTTCTATTTTAGAGTACTGCGTAATTTCAGCCAATCATAGCATCCATGAAAATAGAAATCCTGTTGCATTCTACGTTTTTTCTTGTTTTTCTCGTGCCCTTTAAACTTTGGGGGTGGTTGTTCTCAACTCTATAGGGGCAGTTTATGAAGATTACGTTGGACCTGACGCAGTTCCTTATCACTTTAACAAAACTTAAACATTTTGAGCTTTTTCAGCAGTCATTGCTGTTTTGGATCGATTTTTTTATATATGGGGGCTAGTTTTCGCCCTTCCCTGGGAGTGCGTTTTCATATCTATTGTATGTACGCTGCTGTTTAACCTTAATTTGTATAATTCGATTGATTAAGATGTAACAGCTTAATATTCTTTTTAACCCATTTCAGGGGTGTTTTTTGGCTCTAGCTAATGATTTTGTGCTATGGATTTTAAGTTTAAATACTCTTAGTTGTCTATGACGGCGTTGGGTGCTAAACAAATGTATGTAGCTGTCACTTACCATTTGACAAGTATTAATTATCATGCCGGGGCGTTTAAATTATACGCACGAGGATTATTTAAATTTGTTTATAATCTATGGAGAATGTAACAAAGTTTTATCAAGAACATGTGAAATATTTGGTAGTAGATATCCAGAGAAACGAAAACCGTTTGCTAACAGTATTAAACGGATAATGGAGAATTTTAAAAAATTTTCCATAGCAAAATAGCAAAAAAATTGATTTTTGACATTTCTCTCAATTATTTTTTGAACACTCTGTATTAATACTTATCAAAATATTATAAAAACACTATTAAAGTAGGTCTTTCTCAACAATGAATCCAACCCAAATTAGATAATAAAGGCTTCCTTATAGGAAAAATTGATAATTCTTTTAGGGCCTGCAAACGTCATTTTTGACATAAAAATTGAAATATGTCAAAAACGGAGAGACTTACTTAGGTAAAATACATGATACACAAAATCGGCCTAGAATTTTGCGTAGAATCCAAAAATGTAATAATATATAGGGTGTCCCTGGGGGACACCCTGTGTAGGTCCTTTTGTGCTAGTTTTCGGCTTTGATGCCTTCCACACTTGTATGTTATGTTCAAAGAAACCACACCCAACTTTATTTTTAATGGTACCCTGTATATCTATAGCCTGAAATCGCATCTCCACGTCATTCTGAACTAAAAAATATACCCTCTCTGATCTGCTTGGAGGGCTTTATGCATCAGATTCATGGGATTTGCCGCAGAATATAATACCAGCTATGTTTAGAGCAACCTGTACACGAGAGTTGCTGCGATGTTTGGAATCTTTTGTGAAGGCCGGAGATGCCCAGTTTGAACACTTGTTTGTATACTTAGTGTGAGCACGTTGTCATCCCGTGTGCTTCTTGATGATACAATCTTGCGGTATTTTTAAAATTTTGTTTTATAGGCATTACAAAAACGATTGTTAGCCATCTGGGAATCAATGCTGACCACCTACGATGACGTCATCAATTTTGAAATCAACAATCTCTCATTTTAAGCATTTTAGTAGCTTATCATGAAGAGCATAATTTATTTTTTTTAAATATATTGTAAAAAAATGAGACGAAAAGACGAAAATTTAATTGCTAATTTCTATGATTTCCTTTTTTTATCTCTGGCATTCAGAAACATAACCAAGATGGAAATCACAAACAAAGAAACAATAGTTCATGTAATGAATTAATAAAAAAACGAAAAATAAACAAATTAAAATCACAGAAAAAATAGTAATGGTATAATACAGCTCTCAAAATTCAAAATTAATATCTTAGTTTACCTTCTTCTAATCTTCTTCTGTACGACCCGATCGGCAACGTTTTCATTGTCGTTCTGGGATTTGGACATTTCTGTGCAATTTAAACTATTCGTAGAGTATTTACAAGGAGGCACGAACAATAAGTAACTCTGGTTTATTTGGAGCATAATAATAACCACACCATTAGGACATAAGCATTGTCATAACTTTCCCAGTCGTAATTCGAATTATACGGCGAACCCATCGTAATATGATTTCCATACGTATATACTAGCCTAGAGGTGAATAAATAAATGTGAAATAATTCCAGACAGACAGTACGTCTTATCAAAAATATCTAAGTGGTCTATTTTTACTTGATTTTTACTCTAGAATAAGAGTTGTTCATTTTTTAAATGACTACTGGCGTACTTCTTTCACGAGTTTTTCACTAATAAAATCATATTGTATTGCTTTAAATTTATCTCCCTGCATCTAATAAAAGAATCAATCCTCAGAAGAACTGTTACTTTCTCATCCAGTGGAAGTATAGTATCGACAAAAAAACTTTGGAAATTATTATTGTTCAAATAGGCTTCGAATATCATGAAACGACGAGATTTTAAGTTTGAGCAAAAAAAATTCTGTATGTCGGTCTGTATTTTTTTTTGTGCGCACGATTACTCTGGAACCGTTTAAGATATTGACTTGAAATTTGGTACACGTATGTATTTTAACGAGAACTGGAACTAGATTATATTTTGATCTTATTCCGTTGAAGGGTTTGGGGGTAAATTGGGGTAAATTGGGGTAAATGGGGGTAAATGAGGGTAAATAGGTAAATCAAGCAAATAAGAGTCCATAAAAGTTGGTATTTAGTAGTAAGAGAAGCTAAAAAAGTTTTTGGCAATAGCCACCCTTATTAACAACCTCCACCCCATTATTAAAGGGGATGAAAAGAAAATAAAATTGTCATATAGTATGTGTACAAGAACCAAAAGCCTAGAAAATTGTTTTTTACTTCATACACCCCCACTACCATCCTCTTTCAGCACCCCCACCCCACTACCTATAAAGCATATCGTTCTATTTTTGGGGTAGACAATTTTAAATATTATATTATTAAATTTCCATAAACAATTTTTTCCTCATACAATTTTTTTTCGTTGTGAGAGACTTGGATAGAAAATCTGGATGTGGATGTGGGGTGATTCCTTGGGCAGCGCTTCTTATACTTGTCGAGATAACTTTTAAACAACTGTAACATACCATGTATGACATATCACAGTGCTCAAAATAACGTGGGGATGCGACGTGTTCTAGTTATGCAGGGTGCTATTTGAATACAAATGTCAGGGTGGTTTGTTAGGAGTTGCAAGAGGCCAAACTTTCATCTGTCAACTGTTATCTTTCATGCCTCTTGCAGGTTTTTTTATTTATTTTTCTAAGAAAAAGCGATTACACAGTATCAGCACTGCGAATATCTTGAAAATGTGTAGGTATGCTGGTGTGATAGACGCCTACGTCTATGGCAGCCAATGTCATCTCCCGGCATCCCTGCCGTGATCAGCAAGTATTATGTATGTATCTTAGTTTATAACAATATAAAAATAAGGAACGATTATGATGAGTACACAGAACTGTTGAATAGCATTTTAGCTAGCAAGGGACAGTTCGTTACTGTATGCAGTAATGAGAACATGTAATCATAATTCAATATATATATATATATATATATATATATATTTTTATTAATTTTTCCTTACATAGGAAACACGCTCAAAGAATGCCAAAACTAGGAGAGAACACGTCTTCGGTGGATGAAAGGCAGTCTTCAGTGGATGAAAGGCTACAGTGACAAATGATTATTTGGGTTGGGAAGAGAGATCAATAGTCAAAGTGTGAACCCAGGATTGAAGAAAGTTGAAGCAGCTCTCAATTGCCACTCCCATAAAACATGAAGCAGGTTGACTAGTTCCTTGGTTTAACAGGCTACCTTAGAAGGTTTATCAAAGGTTATGCTCATGTGGTAGAACCAATTAGGAACGAGATTGATAAAAAATACATAAGATGATAATGGCTTATACTAATGTGGTTGAAAAAGTTAAAGCAGCTTTGGTTTCAAAGCCCTTCTTGGCTATTTTGACTTCAGTTTACCTACTGATTTGGCAGAAATTAATGTCATATTGACTTAACAGAGGTTGAATGGATTAAGAGTGGCGCAGATGCAAGACAAGGAAATTCCGAAATTAAAGGAGATTTTGTACAAGAAAAAGAAATGCTCAAATTCTAAGCATATTTCAAGGACTTTATTGAGAAAAGGAAAAGTATAACAAAGATTGTAAAATGGACGGACAGCCTAGTTCGTTCCCAAAAGTGCAAGATGGTAGATTTGCAGGTTGTCATGATGCAAAAAAAAACAGAAAGGCTTTTGAAGAAATCTTAGAGACTTACTGGTTTTCGTGAATGAAGAAATTTGTAGCAAAATTCGTCTGTTTATATTATGAACATCCTTTGGAAATTGAGAAGATTCAGTGCCTTTGCACGCACTTCAATAAGAATAGTCAATATATTTTGGTGGTAACAGATGGTTTTATTATCATTTTCCTAGAACCAGTCAAGAATACTAAAATTCGACGTGTCACGGAGGCTTTAAATGAATATTGTTCTTAATTGGGCGCCAGGAAGAATACTAACAGACAGTGCGGGATCAGGCATATACTAAATGCAGTTAAATCCCCTAGGATAGTATTAAATTATGTAGCAACCACAGTAGGTGGACAACCGGAAAAAGTGTCTTCGTTGGAAGTACTAGTTGGGTACAAGAGTAGAATGAGTGCTGAATCTTGACCTTTTGAGTGATAAAAAGGAGCGTTAGGATCGAGTCGATATCCATCAGTTGCGATCCGACATCTCCAGATGAGTAACAAAAGAGCAGAAGGCTCAGAAAGAGACTTGAGCAAAAGAAAAATAGTATCAAAGAGAGGACGAGGTTGTGGAGGATGGACAACCCAGTAACGGGAATAAATCACAAGCCTCTTCCAATATTCAAGGAGCCGTTTTGCATTTATCGAGTGTTACAGAATAACCATTATAAGGTTGAAGACCTGAGAGTAGGATTTAGGATATACAAGACCATCGTAGTGGTAGACAGATACCCATTAACAGTTATTGGTGGACACTTGTTGATGGCGAGCAGATAAGCAAATACCCATTAACAGTTGTTGGTAGCGAGCAGTTAAGCAGATATCCACTAAAGAGAACATGAAGTGCAGTTGGCACACTACATTCGCAGTTGGTGAGAACATTAAGTGCAGTTGGCATAATACATTCGCAGTTGGCGACAATATAAAGTACATACATTCGCAGTTGGCGAGAACATCAAGTGCAGTTGGCACAATACATTCGCAGTTGGCGACAACATAAAGTACAGTTGGCACAATACATTCGCAGTTGGCGAGAATATCAAGTGCAGTTGGCACGACACATTCGCAGTTGGCGAGAACATCAAGTGCAATTGGCACAATATATTCGCAGTTGGCGACAACATAAAGTGCAGTTGGCACAAGACATTCGCAGTTGGTGAAAACATAAAGTGGAGTTGGCGATATCATATAATACAATGGACATAAATGGATTCCCAGATGGCGACGACCTGAAATTCAGTTGATGGCAGTTATGCATGCATATGTCCTGTAGTCCAGGGAAATGAGTAAAAAAAGTACCATGTTCGGGACTGTGACTCATCCAGGCAGAGACCACGATTTTTAGGTAGTATAGGTGTCAATAGATGAAACCTATATAAAATCGGCGGTCGATTTTCTGCATATGTTTATTTACAGCCATTTTAATGCAAAAAAATGGAAAAACCGTGTTTTTTCACACTTCTTCACCTGCCAGTAAAAAGTAAACTATCTTACAGATAAATCAAATGAATCGCCTTGTAGGAAATTAAAAAAGCTTTAAAATGGCGGTTGTTAAATGTCGATATAGTTAATTGTTGCTAAGATAATTGCAAAATGCGGAATTTTATTCAATAAACAATATCTTGTGTAAAAACAATCTTCTGTTTTGTCCTTGCGTAAATAGTTGACTCTCATAGTGCTTAATATCTGGTAAAAATTTCAAATCGATTCGTCAAATAGTTTTTGCAAAATTGCATTAATTTATCCCAGAGACCTTTTTTTTTTGCAACCCCACCACGTCCAGAGAAATCAAAATACAATGATTCTACGGCCTCCACCTGAAAAGGAAAGACTTGATTTACCAAAATGCTTTGTTAGATATCGAAAGAATTAATTTTCAGACCTGCAAAATGACGTTGCAAAAGAACTCAGATTTTTACCTTATAAACAAATAGAATAATTTTTTAACAATTGATTGTAGAGCATCGGTTTTTCGATATTTGAAAAGCTGATATTTTTACACGAATTTTGAAAAAAAAAGAAGGTCCTAGGTCAATTTGGGGCAAAGTTAGCAATTTTTTTTCAAAAATTCATAGCTCCTTTGTTTATAATAATTAAGAAACGTAACAAGCGCCATTTTAAAGGGGAAGAGTTCAACTTTTACTGTGTATGTGAATCGACAAATATTCTGTATTATTATAAATTACAGCGTTATTTATATCGAACAATGTGTTTCTTTTCACACTTTACAAATTCTATTGTTTATAACTTAATATAACAGTAATTTATATATTTAATTGTACACAAACCTTTCCTATAATTTTCAATAAGAATAATACAAAAATTTTGATAATGTATAAAAATATTTTTTTGTAAAATGTTTAAACAAATTACAGGTAATTATTACTCTCTTATTATTTTGGAGCAGATGTGTTGTACCATAGAAAGTTTCTACTGTATCATACAAACCATTATACATGACAAACTCTGTCACTACATGTACATTCACACGCGTGTTGTATACTTCTACGAAGGAAGTAATGGTTTGTTTTATTATTTATTAATAATTAATAATACGCAAATTAATAAGAGCACTTTTCATAAATTGTATGGTAATTTTGCATTTGAAAAATATCTTAAAAATGTAAATTATATCGAATAGAGTGTTTTTATTTTATAAATTTGAAAAATTCAATTGTTTATAACAATAAGATATATATTTACGTGTACATAAGCTTTTTCTACAACTTTCAACAAGAACAAAACAAAAAATTTTGATATTTTGCAAAAAAAATTTTTTTTTAAATGTTTAAACAAATTACATTGTTAATATTAATGTTAATTAAACACACACACACACACAACACAGATAATAGACAACCCCCAAATCCATAGCCAAGGCTGTGCGGAAGGGGGTTACACATTTGGAAAAACGCAGACATACATCCACACCCACCGGTGTTGTTAATACCGGGGCTGGGGGTCGAACCCAGAGCGCGGTAGGCAGTCGATCAGCGTATTCGCCACTCAATACGCCTTAACCGATTGAGCTACCGCGCCGATAGTTTAACAGATTGAATATTATTAACGTACGCAAAATGGTACCCCAAACTGAAAAAAGAAACATCAAAATCGGTTAACAAACACCAAAGTTATGACTTATGTGGTCAGTTTGAAGATGCTGTTTCAATTTTTGAATGCGCGGATTTGAGGGTTCCCCCTCCACAACCTCCGAGCTAAGTTGATTCGAGCCTCATTTTAGAAGCATTGCCAACAGTTTTGAGAAAGTGCAATCATTTTCAAATTTTTTACACTAAAAGTTGAACTCTTCCCCTTTAAAATGGCGCTTGTTACGTTTCTTAATTATTATAAACATAGGAGCTATGAATTTTTGAAAAAAAATTGCTAACTTTGCCCCAAATTGACCTAGGACCTTCTTTTTTTTTCAAAATTCGTGTAAAAATATCAGCTTTTCAAATATCGAAAAACCGATGCTCTACAATCAATTGTTAAAAAATTGTTCTATTTGTTTATAAGGTAAAAATCTGAGTTCTTTTGCAACGTCATTTTGCAGGTCTGAAAATTAATTTTTTCGATATCTAACAAAGCATTTTGGTAAATCAAGTCTTCCCCTTTCAGGTGGAGGCCGTAGAATCATTGTATTTTGATTTCTCTGGACGTGGTGGGGTTGCAAAAAAAAGGTCTCTGGGATAAATTAATGCAATTTTGCAAAAACTATTTGACGAATCGATTTGAAATTTTTACCAGATATTAAGCACTATGAGAGTCAACTATTTACGCAAGGACAAAACAGTAGATTGTTTTTTACACAAGATATTGTTTATTGAATAAAATTCCGCATTTTGCAATTATCTTAGCAACAATTAATTATATCGACATTTATCAACCGCCATTTTAAAGCTTTTTTAATTTCCTACAAGGTGATTCATTTGATTTATCTGTAAGATAGTTTACTTTTTACTGGCAGGTGAAAAAGTGTGAAAAAACACGTTTTTTCCATTTTTTCGCATTAAAATGGCTGTAAATAAACATATGCAGAAAATCGACCGCAGATTTTATATAGGTTTCATTTGTTGACACCTATACTACCTAAAAATCGTGGTCTCTGCCTGGATGAGTCACAGTCCCGGCCAAAACCTCATTTCCCTGGATAACTGAGGACAGGACAAGTTCCAGGATGGCGATGGAGTACGCAGAACTGTTGAATAGCATTTTAGCTAGCGATGGGCAGTTCCTTACTGTATGCAATAATGAGAACATGTAATCATAATTCAGTATATATAGTTCAGTGTTTTACCCTTTATATTAGTTATATAAGTTTGCATCTAAAGATTAATTTCTAGGATACATTTTCCTCAACATTTTCAAACATCTCCACTCTGTCAAATTTCAACGGGGTTAGTTTTAGCTTTTATTAAAATTTGTATTGTCAAAAAACATAGACCACAAAATCTTCAATATACCCTTATGTAAAATTTTATGACGCTTGACGCTATCAAAAATAAAATTTAAATGTTTGTTTATTAATTTATTGAAAAATATATAAATAAGAATTTGATTTCATTCCAAGAAATGTTTACGTTAACTTTTTTAATAAGTGTAACTAACAAATTTAATAAGTCATCAATAGATTTCAGGTCAAAGGTTAGAGATAAAACTGTTAAATTATGCTTTATAATCAATCGTCAATTTCTTATCTACATTCGTCTCTAAATATATTTTTGTTGCTGTAAGAATGATGCCGTTAATTTAATCTTTTAAATTCCCATGAAGGATTGTTGCAGACAATTATGTCACCAACAGGAAGAAATTTACTTAAATACCTATAGACTCGTAATTTGATAAAATTTGTTTCAAATAATCTTGCTAGATGAAACAATCTTTTCCCAACAAAAATCTTGCTCCGCGTGACAAATCTAAAAAGCACGTATTTTTCTTTGCATTCTTTTTATATCAAAGATGTGAAATTAGCACAATTTATTTTTTGGGTAAATTTATTCAAATTTGCCTTTTGTACCCTCGATTTTTATCTACCTTGACAGTTAAGTTGCACCGGTAAATTTCTATTATTGGTAAGTAGGGCTCGAGAATTTTATCTCGGCGCCATAGACAATATTATATTCCAAACACCTACTGAAACATTTAGAAAAACGACGAAATAGTGAAATATTCATCACTGCCAGCTACAGTGTGTTTTTGGTAGTAAATTTAACCTAAAAACGGTAATTGTTCTTACAAGAACATGTAATATAAGTAAGTAAAAAAAAAATTGAATCAAACACTTACTTTCTTGTGGTGTTTAATATGTGTGGCGTGTTTATT
The DNA here is from genome assembly GCA_936432065.2 of Rutpela maculata. Taxonomy (NCBI): domain Eukaryota; kingdom Metazoa; phylum Arthropoda; class Insecta; order Coleoptera; family Cerambycidae; genus Rutpela; species Rutpela maculata. The sequence continues at coordinate 68,483,912 of OW386294.2, read as the reverse complement.
ATGTTTATTTTAATAATAATTAAATATAAAACCTAGTAAGTTGCTGGCAACATTGAACATTTTTTTGCCAATGAAGTAAACCTTTTTATACAATATTAAATCATACATAACAAACAAAGTTAAAGATTATTGGCATAAAAGTGCCACGTACAGGGTGTACGTAACGAATGTGCACAACGTGATAAAGTGAGTTTTAAAATATTAATACGTAACCTACTTTTATCGGAAATCTACTACATTTGTGAAACGTACTGACAATTACCTAAAGACGTAGTTGATTATTTTACAGTTGCAGTGTTGAAGGTATTCGATCCTGATCGATGTCAACATTAGATTCCAGTGTACGGTGGTACTTTTATACGTTTTTATATGTTTTTTACTTATTATCTCCTTAAATTAGGTGACGCCGTCGAAATTGTGAAACTTTGGATATTACGGTATTCCCTAGAAAAAGTACAAGGTAAGATATATTGTGTCATACTTGCATAAAAATCTTTTCGCACTGACCTAGAGCCCACCCTGATTTTGGCGTTACAGAGATAAAATTCCCGAGCTCTGTTGGTAAGTTATCAAGAGTTTATTAGGTATCCAAAACTAAGGTTGGTTTTTCATCAACCATCAAATTTATATAAAAACCTAGAGAAAACAAAATATGTATAGGCTTAAAATTTCCTTTCAAAGCGTTTAGAGAGTTACTGACTGCAAAAGATAAAATAAAAAAAGTTATAGATGGATGTGAACTGAATCTCGCTACTCTAAATAATTAACAGCGCGAGAGGGATTTTGATTCTCTATTCAACAGTATCAAGTTTTTTAAATTTGGGGCATTAATTACTGACAAAATTAATTTTGAAAATGTAAAATTTTGTTAATGTCTTGTAAACTCATTTGAGGTATTTTTTATTAAATTGTTGGTTTTGAAGAAAAGTTGAAACTGATCTATTGTTGTTTTTAAAGTTTTTAACAAAATGTACCCACCTCAACGTTTTATATAAAATAAAGCACAGAACCTCATGTGATATTAAAAATGTATTTCCAATTTATTTTATAATCAATTAAACGATAAAAATGACCGCCAGTCACCTCTTGGCAATAAGCAAGGCGATCTTTGAATTCTCGGATGACATTTTGTATGACCTCAGAGCTTATTCTGTGAATTACTTCGGTTATCCTATTTATTAAATCTGCAATATTGTCTGGTCGATTAACATACACTTTTGATTTTAAATAGCCCCATAAAAAGTTATCAAGAGTGGTCAAATCGAGAAACCAAGGTGGCCATTCAATAGTTTAACGTCTTTCAGTCCACCTGTTAGGGAAATGTATTTTTAATGTAGAAAACCGTTAACTGTGCCTTCATAAAAGTAATGGCCAATAATTTGATTATTAATGATACCAGCCCAAACGTTCACTTTTTAAGGAAATTGTGTGTGAGTTTCCATCATAACATAAATACCACATATAGTAGACAACCCCCCAATCCAAAGCCAAGGCTGCCCGGAAGGGGGTTACACATTTGGAAAAATACAGACATACATGCAATGCAATGCGATGAGAATTTTCTCTGCTCCAATATCGACAGTTCTGGCGGTTTGCCGTTCTGTTTAATTGAAATGTTACCTTATCAGGAAAAATAATTTTGTGAGATTTTTCGCTTTATTTGATGCAAAGGGTTGAGGTTAGTACAATTTTGTATTAAAAACTTAAAAAAGAACAATAGATAAGTTTCTTCAAAAGCGATAATTTAGCAAAAAATACCTCAACTGAGTTGAGACAAAATTTTACATTTTGAAAATTAATTTTGTCAATAATGGGGTAATCTAGTCAAATTTCATATTGCACTTTTTGTTACAATTGTGCGAAGTAATCATCAAATAGTTATTACACTGAAAATATGAGGTCGATCCGATAAGTAGTTCCAGAAATATGCTGCTTTAAAATCTAATTCTTCATAAACTCGAATCGCTGACGTGACTCTCTGTCAAGTCCTATGTCGCTTAATAATCTTCCGCAATCGCAGATCAGTGTTAGTATTATCATTAAGGAGACGTAGATGTTTTACTATATGCGAATTCAGCTATTTAAAAGCAGACTCGTCTAACCTGCCAAAGGTGGATTTAATTATGGTAATGGAGTATTTTAACACAAATCATCACTATATACAGGGTGACCCATTTCAAGTGGAAACACCTTCGTAACTCAGTTATTGGTCATCCAATTTCAACCAAATTTGGACCGGTATCAAAGATCTTTAATATTTCTTTTTTGAGTAAAACAAAACAGTAAACAGTAAACAGTGGCGTGCATTTTTATTAAGAAAAAAATTTTCGATTTTTCGAGAAATCATATTAGGCATTTTTTTGTTGAAAAACTAATGCAATATTATTGATCAGCATGCTGTAAAACTGCTATATCCAGAATTTAATAACATTTGGATTTTTGGTTTTCGAATTACGGTCCCCTTAAAATTACCTATGTTAAACATTAAATAATCAATAAATTGGTAACGAAATTTTTCTTGAAGAAAAGTCATTTTTCATTTTCTCTTTAAATTCACTTTTTTTGCTATTATATATCATCGAAACTTTAAAATTTCGATGGCCAGGAATTTTCATTGAAAAATTTTGGGTCATCAGACCTGTAAATTATTCGAGCATTAAAGATTACCGAATTTGAAAATATCGATGATATGGTGTGGTAGAAAAATGAATTTAAAGAGAAAATAAAGAATGACCTTCTTTCGAAACAAAATTAGTTACCAATTTATTGATTATTTAATGATTAAAATAGGCAATTTTAAGTGGGCCATAATTCGAAAAAAACAAATCAAAATGTTGTTAAATTCTGAATATGGGGGTTCTACAGCATGCTGATCAGAAATATTGCATTAGTTTTTCAACAAAAAAATGCCTAATATGATTTCTCGAAAAATCGACCCTTTTTTTCTTAAAATCACAAGACGATGCACCACCCCATAACAGCCGCGTTGTTATGGATTATCTCAATGAAGCTTATGGCCAACAACTTATTTCAAACCAGGGTTTCATAAAGTGGCCTGCAAGGTCACCTGATCTAACGTCATTAGATTTCTTTCTTTGGGGTTATATCAACGGATAGGTCTACAAAACTCCCGTTATGACCATTGAGGATCTCGAATTGAGAATAAGAAGAACTTTTAATAGCATCACTTCACAAATGTTAAGGAATGTAATGAGTAACACAATTGTGCGAGCAACAAATGTATTGAATAATTTAACACTTATAATTGTGCGATTTGCACTTGTATGTTTGAAAAAAAATCGTACGAGTTGCCACACGACCCGCTTCCAAATTTATAATGTGTTACAATAGGTTCTATTTTCATGCTAAAAAATGGATATGTCAACTTAAAAATCAAGCTATTTCAGGATTTTCACATCTGCAAAAATATTTAAAAATTTAATGAACGAAACCTATGTTTGATCTGTTTGAAGCAGCAGCTTATTTGTTAATACAATAACATTTTCTAAAGGATAAGCTAAAAGAACTGAGAAAATATCAATGTACCACAAATAATAATTATAAAGATATTTCAACTCCTTATACACTCGGAAATGGGTCTCAATTTTTCTCGATATGTCTCTGCCAGTCATTTTATATATAAGCATAAGATTTCAATGCTGTATAAAAAGCAGTAAAATATTTTTATGCTTTTATACACCACTGCTGACTGGACTCAAGGGTTTGGAATAAGATCGGCGATGCAAAATGATATTGGCTTTTATATCATCAAATAGTAGATACAATAATTATGCTCTGACCGAAAAGGAAACTCTCAACAGGCACGGTAGAATAAATACTTGACCCATGCACGAAAGATCAAGATATGAGTATCAACCTTTACGAGTTAACCAGACAAATGTACACGGGATTTTGATAAGTATTCTGGATGGCAAGTTCTTTACAGTTAATATTGTTGTTTTTTCGAATGTATTACGGGAATCAACGGCAGATTGTTTTTTAAAGAAACTAGACCCTGTATAGCAAGAGATAATCGTCGTAAAGAAGCGAGCGCAAGAATAATAATAGAATAATCTGGGAAAAAATATATGATGGGTACATCATAACTGTGAAGGATAAGCAGTAACTGTAGGTGAGTACATTTGACATTCACAACAGCGAAGATACTCAGACAAGCTTGTTGTCAAATCCTACTCAAAATTTATTTATAAACAGAATTAATTTGAAAGCAATCTCTAACTGAATTCAATATTCAAGAAGTTGATTATGTCAGGCTTGTTGACTCGAATTTGATTAAATAATTCCAATAAATCCGATACTTCAAGTTCTCAACTACGAACTCAATAACTTCGGTAATGTAACATAGATTGACGCAGGCCGAATTCTCGTAAATGGCATAAGTGATAATTACATCTTAAGAAAGAGAAGATTAATTTTGTCGATAAACCCCGTGCCTTCATGCTGTTACAGAATACACGATGTGAAAGAATTTCGACGTGCTGCGCCAACTTCTATAATTTCATGTTATTTCATTAACTGAAACTTTTCCATCTAACACTATGTGTTATCTTGAAGTTTATAAACTGTGGCTATGGGTGTGTACCGGGGTATTGTCGTCGAATATATTATAGGCTATGCTGAATGCTTACTAAGAGATATAAAGAATAAGGAAGAACGAGAGGAAGCATCAGCGCCTGATTTTGTTACACGGTATTTCTGCCAACCCGAAAACTACGCAAACAGAGCAGTTATTGACAATTCTTTTAGAGCCTGCAAACGTCATTTTTGACATAAAAATTGAAATATTATGTCAAAAACGGAGAGACTTAGGTAAAATTCATGATACACAAAATCGGCCTAGAATGTTGCGTAGAATCCAAAAATGTAATAATATATCGGGTGTCCCATTTAAAATAAGCAAGTTGACATCTACTTCCGGTATAACCGGAAGTGCCATCATCTTGAGAATATTTTGGCCGAGTTGCCCTCATCGACATTAGATATCGATCGCAACAGTTCGTCGTGGGACACCCTGTATAATACTGGACTAAAATAGATAGCGATAAAACCGATCCTACAATCTGTGCTAATGGTAAACATCGAGAGGTTTTGACTGATTGTGAAATCAAGCAAAATTTCAATGGAACAGGCAGAACTATCGGCATAAACGTCAAGAATACCTGAGTATATTTGTAGGCAACAAACTGAACTATTCAAAACAAATGGCAAACTTGCTTTGAGACTATTTTATCAAAAATTACAAAATTAAACTGTTTCTCTTGATTTCTCTAAATTAAATTATTGTGATTCAGTGCATGATCCTTGTTTAACCGTTGACAACTCAAACTACGGATGGCGCAGAATTTCTGTGTGGGTATATACTATTCCCATAGAGAATATGTAAGTCCTTATATCAAGAAAATTATTGGATAAAAGAAAAGATTCTAGGTTGAACTATGGTGTTTAATACACAATGTAATTTAAATAAGATGACCTGAATACCGATATGAAAAAATAGAAAAAAGAAAAAAGTTCACACACAAATTGACTAGATACTGATGAGGAAGTCTCAGTGTCTCGTGTCTCAATCACAAAAATAAATTCTTTAAGGAGATTTTCTCCTATCAAGCCTCCAAAATGTTACTACCAGCGACTTGACAATTTCAAAAAACTTATATCAAATATTTTGGACCTAAGTTGTCTCGGAGTTGATCATGATTTATAGACTGGTGAAGTGAACTCTGGTAGAGCTTAGTGACCTTACATGGTTGGTTATCCGGAACATTAATTTCTGTGTCAACAGTAGAATTATAGGGCGGCGCGGTCGAAATTACATAGATTTTTGTTTATTTATTTGGCTTCACTGTATCTTCTTGGTAAGTAGTTTTTTATGTGCACTAATCTTTTGGTTTCGTCGAATTTTTGAATTGTTTCCTTTTCCGCAACTGCAGATTTAGTGATGTTTTCCCTCTTTGTGTAAATTATGTGTTGTTTAATCCCGGTGCTTATGTGTCTTTTAGTATCTCCGATATAAACTTGTCCCACTATAAACTCCTGGAGAATCTAGTTAGCACCCTTGCAACTCACAGTAGATTTATCCTCTTCTTTTCTACTGACTATATTCTATTTCCTGATGGCGTTGTTTAAGGTTTATATCCACGTTTCCGTAGGGGAGTTCTTAGAGTCTAACAATCGTCTTGTAGATGTTCCTCGTCATATATGTGTTTGTGTACCAGTATGTTGAGGACGGCCTACTTCTATATTGGATGGTAGTAAGATTACGCATTTAGATCTGTCAGTATCTGTTGGTTTTATGTACAGGGCTATTCATTATATTTAGGCCACCCTTTATTATCATTATTATTAAAGATTAAATAAAAAGTTTTGGACGAAAGTTGTAGGGCTGTAACTGAACCTCTTTAATAAGTTAATGGAAGCGCAGTGGAGTGCAGAAGCAATAATATTTTTTTTACCGGAACGCCCTGTATATTGTTGAATTTTTGAATTGCTCTTTTTTTCTTATTTCAAAAATATGACATGATGACATATGATACTCCAATCTTTAACCATTTTCAAGTTGTTGAACATTGAAAATTCTATTTAAACTATTTATTATATGAAGGGAAATTACAATTATTGAAGTAGTCTATGAAAATGACAAGTATTCTGTTATTATATGAAACGCTGACAGATTTAATAACAGAATACTTGTTATTTTCATAAACTACTTCAATCCCAGGCACACAAAAAAAACGTCGTGACCTCGGGGACCGACCTATATACCGGTATGTATTTTCGCCCGCTGAATCCGAATCCTTGTTCAGAATTTGCCCATCGGGTCAAAATTGGCCGGAAAAATAAAAAAATGGCTGGAAATTCGCCAAAATTCTGGTCAAAAAACATTAAAGGGATTGACGTGACTTAACCCATATACCAGTAGGTATGTATCTTCGCCCTCAGAATTGGCCCATCGGGTCAAAATTGGCCGGAGAAATAAAAAATAGCCGGAAATTCGCCAAAATCTGGGGTCAAAAAACATTAAATGATATTGAAGTGACTTTACCCTTATATCGGTGTGTATTTTTGCCCGCTGGATCTAAATTTGGGGTCAGAATTAGCCCAACCGGTCAAAGCCAACAAGTGGCTCAAAATTACTCAAAATTTGGGACAAAGAATATTGAATGACGTTTCAGGCGACTCGACTATTGTGTTAGTATGTATTTTTGTCCACTGAATCTGAATCCGTTGGTCAATACGTCAAAAGATCGAACATGTGCAAACGAATTTCCCGGCATTTTTTGGGTCGCCCCACTCAGCCCCTATTTTTTCCAAACCATATTGCCCCCGAAACAAGCAAGTCCCTGTTGAGCATCCACAAAAAATCTGCCTCAGGATTTTTCCTTTATTCATATTTGTTTGTGTATGTAGTGTGCATCCGGCTGCATCCCACTTTTCATTAGAAGTACTCGCATTGACCTTAATCTACAGGCAAACTGTAGAAAACCTTGTACGAAGTACAGCTCATTAACTGGAATCAGCCTACATAAGCAGCATCTTCTTCTTATCTCTCGGCCACCGTGGGCGTCCTAAAACTCATGCCGGTACGTTGTTACCAAACGGTCACCCATGCAGTTACTGCTTGTTTCGGTAAAACATACACCGCTTTAAATCCTGCTATCGCAATAGATGTTGGGAGCGATGACAACTACCCTGAAAGGAGATGTATAGAATGATTCGCTTTCCGTCTATTATGGTAATGAAACCAGCGAGGGCACGCTGTCCTGCAGGGGAGCGTCAGGGTGTGAGGATGATGCCCTAGTGTGTCTGATGACGAGATGTAACATTCCTCGTCAAGGTCAGAAAGCCCTCATACTTAGGCTTGGTGAGGAGAATATGGTTTGGAAAAAATGGAGGCTGAGTGGGGCGACCCAAAAAATGCTGGGAAATTTGCTTGCACATGTTCGATCTTTTGACGTTATTGACCAACGGATTCAGATTCAGTGGACAGAAATACATACTAACACAATATTCGAGTAATCTGAATGTCATTCAATATTCTTTGCCCCAAATTTTGGGCAATTTTGAGCCATTTGTTGTCTTTGACCGGTTGGGCTAATTCTGACTCCAAATTTAGATCCAGCGGGCCTAATTCTGACTCCGGATTCGGGTTCAGTGGGCGAAAATACATACCGGTATATGGGTTAAGTCACGTCAATCCCTTCAATGTTTTTTTACCCAAATTTTGGCGAATTTCCGGCCATTTTCTTATTTTTCCGGCCAATTTTGACCCGATGGGCCAATTCTGACCCCGGATTCGGGTTCAGCGGGCGAAAATACATACCGATGTACGAGTTAAGTAATGTCAATCTCTTCAACGTTTTTTTACTCGAATTTTGGCGAATTTCCGGCCATCTTTTTATTTTTCCGGCCAATTTTAATCCGATGGGCCTATTCTGACCCCGGATTCGGATTCAACGGGCGAAAATACATACCGGTGTATAGGTCGGTCTCCGAGTACACGACCTTTTTTTTTGTGTGCCTGTTAATTGTAATGTCCCTTCGTATAATAAATAGCTTAAATACGATTTTCAATGTTTAGTAACTCGAAAACGGTTAAGGATAGGAATATCATATGTCATATTTTTGAAATTAGAAAAAAAAGAACAATTCAAAAATTCGTTCCATTGAAAAATATATTATTGCTTCTTCCACGCCACTGTGCTTCCATTAACTTATTAAAGAGGTTCGGTTACAGCCCTACAACTTTCATCCGAAACTTTTTTTCTATCTCCAATAATAACCATAATAAAGGGTGGCCCAAATATAATGAATAACCCTGTACATATTGTGTTCCATTGTTTTTGGGGCTTCAAAATAAACTTAATTAAACTTCTTGAGAGCAAAAAATTTTTCATTCAATTTTAATCATTTTACGGTTTTTGTAATTTGTATTATTTATTTTGTATGTTCGTGTACTGTATATTTAACTTGTACCATTATTTTTATCTGCATAACATTTCTTATAAAGTACAACTTATTATATATTTTCTTTTCAGATCAGGATCAGTTGTCACCTGATTCTCACTTTGTAAATTACTTCTTTGCAAATAAATCGATGTTAACATTACCATTATTATAAATATGCATTATTTCATAGCTGCCTCTATATAATTGGCACAGCACATCTACCGCCCATTATATTACTCTAAAGAACAGATTAACCTACTGGCTTTTATGCTTATGTGTTAGGCGTAAAATCACAGGGTCCCGGGTTCGAGTAACGGATGTTTAGTAGCGTTGATTGAGTGAGACAACACTTGCTGTTATTGTAGAACCAGAATTGGCCTAGATCGAAGCCAAAATAAAAATTCGACTTAGGTAAAAAATTCATTTAAGGGCATTTTCGATCGTAACATACAAGTCTGAAGGGCTTCAGAGCCACAAACTGGCCCAAAAGGACCGTTATGAAGTCGTTAGGACATTAGGTACAACCAGGTGAAAATTCGAAGAAACACCGAATTTTCACTTAGGAAAATATGTTTTGGTTCGGGATATGAATGTGAAAGTATACGGTGGTCGTGGAAAAATGAACCAAAAATAAAAGTATAAATAAACCATATACTTTTACAAAATTATTTTAACATTTTTATTCCTGCGCCGAAGACATTGACCATGGATGTACTGTACAGTCATTATATATCCTGTTCGAAAGACTGACTATAATATTTTAACTATGTAATATATTAGAAAGGGTAAAATCGACAAATATGGCGAAGGACAGTAGCGCCTATAAGCAAATATTGGTAAAAAATTAGTGAAAATTGACAAGGCCGGTTTCTCACATAAAACAAGTTTGGATTCATCCAGCGACAGGACTTTCCAAATAATAAAGTTATATAGAAAACCGCCTTGTGCATATATGACTAAAAAATCCATTTGGCAAAAAAGTCGCTTGGAGATGAGTCGGTGTCATTTTTCCTATATTGAACCTGCATGGGGACTAGTACGTCGTTAGACTGGCCGAACGTTAGCAAACGCATGTATCAGTCGAACTCCGTTCTGTGAATGATAAAATCACGTTAAATAGAACCTTTAAGCTAATCATAAGCGAACCAAAATATTTTTAGTAAAATATTTTGATATTATTTTCATAATTACCAAAATTACAAAAATTTTTAAATTCTTTTTAAAAGGCTTGCATTAAATTCTGAGGAAGTTGAATGAATCTTTTCTACCAAATCGATTGTTAGCGCACGCTCTCATTTGTATGGTTAATCATTTTGCAGAAAATAACTGTATCGTTTCAAATTTATTAAGTAAATGATATCCTTTGAACTAATTGCATTTTATTGATGTAAGGACTTGTTGCTAGTCTTAATCCTTGGAGTTTTCATTTGGAAGACCGAAACAACTGAGTTAATTGGAATCTCATGATTCCGCGAGTTTGATACTCAGTGTTCTGGTCGCCTTACGGGAGCTTGATAGGGATTTTTTTATGCGATTTTTCCAGAAATCAAGTGTATTGTCCATTATTAGTAGGTAAACAAATACCAATCAAGTCAAATTTTAATCCCGTCGGAGAGAAATCTTCGATAGGGATTTTTTTATGCAAAAATGAGGTGAGGTGAGGTACGGTACCGGTTTAAGCGACTGGACATCGATCGGCGAAGTTAAGCACGCCGGGCGAGTCCGTCACTTGGATGGGTGACCCTATCTCATCTTGCCGTCCTGGTTAAGTGGTAGAGTAGCATTAGCTAAACTTCGTCAGGACGTTAATATAAACAAGGCATTAAAAAAAATCGCAAAAATCTAAAGACGTTAAACCCATCATTACTGTATAAACAGATCAAAATCACGTCCTGAGAGAGCGTCGTTAATGATCTGAGATAGTGCAGTTTTGACGTATTACTTGTCTAGTGGAAGAACGGGGCAGAACGCGGCTGGCGCCCTTCTAAAAATAAATTAGTGTCGCGTCACCTAAACGCACGGTAGTGAGTTCTTCTACATTATCTCTCCTGAGGTCGAGTCTCAGCGTCTCAGAATGTATTAATTGTAAAAATGGTTCTTGATAATATGAATAATATTCGGTGTTTCAAAGGTGCGCGGTATGGGCTTCATAACACAAAGTAACGACTTTTAGAGTTGTTTTATTGATCGTAATATTTTGACTGCATAATAATAAAAAATATGGAAACTGTGTTAAAGCAGGTAAAGTAATAAAATATAAAATTAAGTAGGTATAAAGAATTCTTCAACAATGTAGTCGTATCTTATCAAAAATGTTTCATCAGTAAGATCTAAAACGCTATCTAATATAACGGTGAGCTGACGCTTCAATTGTGAGAAGTTAAGCCCAGACATGCACCTATTTGACAGTATCTACATTGCCCAGACTTGGTTAGGTTTTCCGTATTTGCTAAACATATTCAGTATTCCACAAACCGAACAAGTGCTACTAATAAAATGTTAAAATTACTTGTTCCTTTGTATCATTCAATGGACATTGATTACTTATGCCTGCCTTAGGGCTTGAATGGTTTCATAAAGACATACCGATACAGCATAATCAGTGGAGTGTATACAGCGAACATAAAAGCCGAGATGTTAGACTGTCTAGATAGGTCGCTTTCCTATTTTAGTGCCACTGAAATACTTCAACGTTCCCTACAATCTTTATCTATTTTACGACAAACATTGGTATTTTAAAATTTAACCATATTATTTACTTATATCCATCGTTAGATATTTATTATTATACTACAATTACTATAATCCTAAGATATCTAAATGGGAACAAAACGATATAGATAAGCAACTAACTAACTTCCAAATTAACTCATATTTCATCACAATAATGATTAGCTGAAGTAACTCCTATTTATGAAGACAATGTTGGCTATAGTTTTGAGATGTTCCCATAAAAAATATTCTATTGGGTTGAAATCTTGCAATTTGACCGACCAAGAAGAAGATTCTACAGATTCGATTTATCTGTTTGGATACTGACAATTCAAATGTTTTTTCTTCCTAACTTCAGTATCAAAATGAGGAGGATTTTGTGCCGAAGAAGCTTAGAAGCTTCTTCAACACAAACTTTATGCCTTAGTAGATGTGGCATAAGGATTTACTTCAGCTCGAATACTTGAATTTCTTAAGGTGGGCGGTTTCGTGAACGTAATTCGAGAATTTCTCCTGCATCCCTGAACCGATTGAAAATTTTTTTTAATATTCTTTTAGGGACAGCTTTATAGAATGGTACTAGGCTATTTAAAACTAAAAAAAGAAAACATTTTTTTACTTGAGCGAAAATAAAAAAAAAACAATTTTTGACTTCTCAATAGTCTGGTACCATTCTATAATGTTGTCTCTAAAGGCCCATCAAAAAATCGCGGAGATATGGCAGTCAAAAATTGTTTGTAAATTGTCCAAAAAAAAAAACAGAAAAAAAATCACAACTTGGCAACGCTGCATCCGATTGATAAAATATTTTAGGGTGTAATAAAGGACCCTTGGAGACTTAACTGGTGTTAAGGGGATATAGGCTGTTCTATTTAAAAAAAATTATACTTTCTTGTGTGTTTCGTTTTTCTGACACCTTGTATAATTTAAAATAATTTTAAGTTAAGTAGTAGAGACGAAAAATTAAAAGTTTTGTTAAAAGTTTTTTTATAAAGTTAGCCGTTTTGCACAATCTTCCGAGAGAACACTAACTGGACACCCTTTATACCTTAATGTATATTATTAAAAATGATTGCAATTTTATATATAAATAGCTATTACTCCGTTAATATTTGAGTTAGCAACAATGGTCAAAAAACAAATGAAAGCTAATTGTGTGCTCTAGAACTTTTATTAAAATTATTTTTTCGAAAATTGACTAGAAATTTCAGTACAAACGTCTCTAGTTTACAAAAGTTTAAATTTCCCTAACATTTAAATTATTTTTTAAGTTCCTAAGTTTATCGTTTAATTTATCGTAAAATATGTAACCATATTTTCTGTAAAATGTGAAGTGAGGAATGGAACAAAAAAAAAAAAGAAATTTAAAATCGGAGCTACGGTTACTGAGATATATGATTTTAAAGAAAATGTCTCTGGCGGTCATTTTTTCTAAATGGCGGCTTTAGCTCACTTCGGGCTTTTTTGGGACTTGCTTATCTTACATTAATAGAGCTATCCATTGAGATAAACAAATAACTGTCCCCAAATAGTTCACGCTAAACCCATTTTGCACTGAGATTTGCCTGGTCTATTTGCCAGATAACTTTCTATAGCCGTTAATGAATCGGATTCAAAAGTACCACACTCAGTATAACATATGTTTTTGGGGTCGCTGAAACCGAATCTGAAACTTATTTTACCCCATCACGTCAGGATTTTTTAAAAAAATATAAGAATAATTTTCTTTCACCGACAGTACCAAAATATTCGAAGATTTGGCGGAGTCCGGTAATAATGAATTCACAATCAGGGAATTATTTTCGTAGTAACATTCACATGGTGCTCAACACAATGAGTATTTCACAATAGTTTCCTTCACTATGTAGAAGTTAAATACATAAAGGAAGATACCAAAAGGTTGAAAAAATTTTTTGTCTAAAAAATCGAACTTTAAAAAATCTTCAAAAAATATCTCTAAAAAGAGAAATAAAATTTCACTCAGTTTTACAAACATCTATCTACCTATTAGTGGAAAGTCGCAAGGAATGGGGTTATTTCATAATTTGTATTTACATTAAATTGGCATTCTAGACTAGTAATAACTAAGTATATATAATGCCAATTTTTTTTATGGACATTAAATAATTTTAAATTCAATTTATAATTTTAAAATGGTAGTTGCCGCTAAAAGCCGTACGTCAATGGTTACGAATGCACAGTATAGTTCAGGCAGTAAATTTGTGTGGCAACCATGAAATACAAACTTCACCATTATATTGACATGTGTGACTGACATTATTTTTTTGCCGTTTTCGCTAAATTTCAAAAAATATTACTTTTGATTCGTTCGTGCCGAGGCCCAATTCTCGATTTGCCCTGTGCAATTTACGATGCGGATCAACTAGAACTCTTCCTCTTTGCGTCGCGACATCGTACGGCCCTCCCGCAGGAGCATGTTTTTACGCCGATATCTCTGAAACGCTAAATAAAAAAATACTGTAAAGCGAGTTCGTTTCATTAGGAATCTTTTGGTTTTATCAGAATTTTTATTTATTTATTTTTTCGTTTCGCAGATATTTACTGAAATGTGTGGTGATTGTACGGCAAAAATCGCATATTTTTTGTTTAAAAATTGGTATTATCGTCCTTAATGTTGGCTCCTAGGGCAAAAACTACTCTAACGAATTTAAATAGAATTAAATTTGCTAAAACTCCTTTTTCTGACTTTTGTCTTGCGACAAAAATGAGGGAAATGGAAGGGGCGGAAGTGACGACTTTTTCTTTTCGGTTAAATTTCGTGATTTTGTCACAGTAATTAATTAATCGGTAATTAACTGAAATTGATCCCAAATACGATGTCCTCTCAATATCATGTATTACTTAGATGCGTTTTTTTTTTTAAATACTTGTAGACACCAATTCCAAAGAAAATTGATTGAGCTTTCCGACGCTTCTTATATTTTTTCTCTAACATAAAAAACAACAAAGTTATGACCGAAAACATGCACCTCTCGCATTTCCTAAAATTCATCAAATATTTATTTGCAAACTGGAAAACTACAAGTTAAAACATTTGGTATTGATAGGGCAGCAATTTAACAACAATAAATTACCTCTAACCATTGACATCACGCGTTAATAAAATTAAAAATAAGTAGTTTTTGTGGATTTATGAATAACTAACAAATATCAGAGATTTTAATTGATGTTACGTTATCCTCGTATATTTCACTGTTCAAATTTGTAGCTATTTTGAAGTTTTTTACACATATGAAATAACCCCATTATACCTTAGTACCAACTGTCAATATGAAGTCGGTGCAACAATATCTAGTTTCAAAACTGGCCGCGATTTTCATCTACAGATGTAAGGTTCCCATATGTTTTTGGGATCGCTGAAACCGAATCTGAAACTTATTTTATTCCATCACCTTAGGCCTGTTCGCAATCGGTACAGCCATTAATTAACCTCCAAAAACCCGAATAACCTGACCCCTGACCCCCTGAGGCGCAGAAAGACCATTGGTTTGCTTTTATCGAATAGAGTCTGTAGAAGGACTCACTACCAAGCGTCTAGGTGACGCGACACCAATTTATTTTTAGAAGGGCGCCAGCCGCGTTCTGCCCCGTTCTTCCACTCCCAAGCGGATTCGAGATAAGATATACTTCGATAGACGAGTAAAGGGTCAAGGCTACATTACCTCAGATCATTAACGACGCTCCCTCAGGACGTGATTTCAATTATTCACTGACAATCCCTATCGAAGATTTCTCTCCGACGGGATTGGAATTTGACCTGATTCTGACGTCCTTGGATTTTTACTATTTTTGCATAAAAAAAATCCCTATCGAAGATTTCTCTCCGACGGGAAGAATCCAAGCTTCCGTAAGGCGACCAGAACACTGAGTATCAAACTTAGGGAATCATGAGATCCCGATTAACTCAGTTGTTTAGGTCTTCCAAACGAAAACTCCAGGCATTAAGACTAGCAACAAGTCCTTACATCAATAAAATGCAATTAGTTCAAAGAATACCATTTATTTAATAAGTATAAAATAATGCAGTGATTTTTCTGCAAAATGATATTTTGCTTAAAAAATATTGGTTCGCTTATGAATAGCTTAAAGGTCCTAGATCGTGATTTTATTATTCACGGAGTTCGCCTAATACATGAGTTTAATAACTTTCGGTCAGTCTTACGACGTACTTGTCCCCATGCAAGTTCGATATAGAAAAAATGACAGCTAGTCGCTTTCGAACGACTTTTCGGCAAAATGGATTTTTGAGTCCTTTGTGCACAAGGCGGTTTTCTCTATAACTTTGTTATTTGGAAAGCCCTGCTTTTGGCTTTCCTACCTTCCCTTTGTATTGACCACCATTTGCTTATAGGCGCTACGCCGCTTTTGCCAAATTCGTCGGTTTCACCTTTTTGATATATTGCCTTGTCAGTCTTTAGAACAGGGTATATAATGACTATACCTCCATGGTCAATGTCTTCGGCGGAGGAAATTAAAGTTGAAAATATTATGAATATTTTCAAAGTACTTTTTGGGCGTACTTTTTACAAAGTACGTGATTCATTTTTCCATTACCACCATATACTTTCACTCTCATATCCTGGACCAAGATATATTTTCCTAAGTAAAATTCTTAGAATTTTTACCCGGTTGTGCCTAATGTCTTATCGAATTTATCCTTTTGGACTAGTTTGTTGCTCTGAAATCTCTCAGACTTGAAAATTCCTCTAATGAATTTTTTGCCTAAGCCGAATTTTTATGTTGGCTTCGACCTAGGTCAATTCTGGAAGATTCTACAACAAGTCCACCTCCATAAAATCCCAATAACTTGATATCACCGAACCACAGACAAGCCTAAGGCCTGTTTTTTCGAAGAAAGCTATGAACCAGCACTTCTGCACACAGTCCGCTTCAATCCGAAACAAAATATGTTCAGGAGCCTCAACTAGAGCTCTCGCTGTCTGCTGTATTGACCTCTGGTAAGTATTTTTTCTGTATAATGTCAGTTTCGTAACTGAGAATTCTAATGAAGGTGAGAGACCTATTTTTTTGGGTACTTATGAACTATAAACAACAAGTTTTGGAATATATTTTTGCACCGATTTCAAATTGATATTAGGTAATAAGTTCTTTGCTATTTTCCACTAATAGGTAGATAGGTATTTGTAAAACAGAGTGAAATTTTATTTCTTACTTTTTAGAGATAGATTTTTTGAAGGCGGTTCGATTTTTTTAAGAAAATTTTTTTTCAACATTTTTAGTAGCTTCATTTATTTATTTAACTTATACATACATAGTGCAGAAAACTATTGTGAAATTCTATTTATGTTCGGCACCATGTGAATATTACTACACAAATAAAATCCTGTTAATAAATTAATTGTATAATTGTTATTACCGGCCACTCCACCAAATCTTCGAAAATTCTCGTAATATGAAGTCTGTTAAAAAAATTGTTCTTAATTTAAAAAATCCTCATGTGATGGGCAAAATAAGTTTCAGATTAGGTTTCAGCAACCCCAAAAACATATGTTACATTACCTCTGGTACAGCACACCTCGCAAAAATATTTTGTGGTCCTGTGATATTAATAAAACGTAACTTTCCTAGTGAATCCTAAGATTTACGCGTTGAATAGCAAAAATGCATAATGGATGAATAAGAATGAACTGTATAAAAGTAAAAATAAGTACAAAACCCTACGATATATATTAGATATATACAGTGTGTCTCATTTTAAAGTGATCCGCCCTATGTCTCTGTCAATAATTGACGGATAATTTTCCAATTTAGACCAGTAATAAATACTCTCAAGGTAGGTAACTATAACGACACTGTAAAATTTCAAATACAGCATAGGCGTGCTTACATAGGGGTAAAAAATTGGATTAATTTTCCGTGAAGTTATATTAATAATTTTTACAGAAATCTGATACCGCCATCTTAAAAAGCATCCTTTAGAACCTAATTGAACCAAAATTTTGTTAAAATAATGTAGTGGTACCAAAGTGTCAAGCACGTGAATATGATATTTGAACAATGAGTAACAATTGTCTCTAGCTTGGAGCAAGTTGAATGCAAAAGAGAAGTTTATTCAGATTTCTTGATACTTTTAATATATATCATGAGATAATTGGTTTAGTTTAATAATGGTATTTTCTTATTTATTAGCTTCGAATAAACTACAATGAACCAGGGTTGGAAAAAAACTGTTTTTTTTTAAACAGTTTAGCTAGACTTAAAATTTTAATTTAAAATTTAGTACTTATGTAAAATAGCATGAAAGAGCTCCATATTTTAATTGGGCATAGCTGACTGCGAGTACTTATTTGAATAATAAAAATAAAAATATATTGGCTGTCTACTTAAACTCAGTGATACTACGTCAAAGTGAATTGTGCTATATTCGCGCAAATTGTTAATTAAATAGATATTTTGCAACTTCTATTCGACGCGTTAAAATAAAGTTATCAGCAACAGAGGAATAAAGTGCGTGGGATAGCATCGTGTTTTTTTGTTGGTCACATTTAATGGTATATTTTTGTGTCTTTTCACATGACAATTACAATCAAATATCGTCGTTTCATGTGATATTTCGTTTGATCATTTACTTTTACTGCTTCTGAAAGTGCGTGTCAATGAAATTATTTGTCTGCCTGAGGATATGTTGGCCACCACGTAGATCTGTATTTGTATTAAAAGTGTAAAAATATTGAAAATAAAAAATATATCTAACTGTCCCATGCACAAAGAGTTGTAGCCGGCAGGTGAATGTTAAACGCCAAATATATAAAAAAAAATAATTTCGTGGGTGTAAATCTGTAAACCACAAACAACCAAAACAAGAGACTTTAGTCGATGTATTATATAGGGAACAAATATTTGGCATCATGTAGATTTTCGTTTGAAAATTAAGGGAGGTGTTCCATATAAACTTTTTTTAAATTAGCCGCCCTTGGAGCATTACACCCTCAAGGAGGTCCTAGTTTTATATTCTTTTCTCCATAACAACTAAGCTTAGTTCGATAATATTCAATATAGTAAAATTGCAAGAGGATGAGGTACGATTACCGGTTTAAGTTCCGTCACTCAATCAGCGAGGCGCAGCAACGCGGAGCGAGTCTGGCACTTGGATGGGTGATCCATGATCTCATCTAACAGTCGGTAGGCTGCCAACAGAGACAATCCTATTGCTAGTAAACCACCTTGAAAGGCGGTGGCTGGCACAGGAGATAATCCCATGCTATTGAGCCGCCATGAAAGGTGGTGGATGGAGCAGGGTGGGTCAAAGTTGGTGGTCGAGGACCGTGGTTTGAAGTCCACGCTTAACTGTAGATCCCTAGGCAATGGGATGGCCCGGCCTGATTGACTAGTAAAAATAGCAGTACTACTACTACTACTACTAATAAAAGTGCAAAGTTAGGTCCAAATTTTAAAATGTGGGGATGACTTGGTGATTTTACTTCCTTTGGTATAAATTGAAATAAATTTCATTTTATGGTCTTTGATCGATTGTTAAACGTCAATTGAATGAAAAATACTTTATGAGGAGGCAATGGGTCGTGGGCCTCTTCGTATTTTATACAGATCGACAAATGTCACATTTGATTTTATCAAGGCATAGAAAACTGCGAATATGAAATTCGACTAAAAATACAAATTACAAGATGTGCAGCTTGACAGTTGAGCAAAATTTCTCATGACAGAAATATCCTAGAGATCAGACATGCTAACGACATAACATTCTCCATCTTTCTTTATATTTCTGAGATATGGACCGCTAGGGTGGCAGACAAATGACCTACTGATGCTTTAAAGATGTCTGAAGACTTTTTTACGAATCCCCTAGATAGCTCATGGTACCTACACCTCGATTCTCCAAGAAATACGTCCACGAAAGCGATTCTACAGCAACGTATTCTCCTGAATCCTCTCATTTCTTGGCTGCATCTACTGAGGAATGGCATTATAGAACGGTTGATAATTCAAACGCGCCGTACAGCAAAGAGTAACTAACTAGAACGATTGATTTATCACAAAACGTCTACTAAGATATTGTCAAACACGAGGACGCTGCATCTGAAAAGATGCAGCGAACCCTCTTTATGGTAAACGGATGGTGTACCCAGGACAGTCTTTCCGTGAGTCCAGGGAAGACCATTGTGGTCGCCTTCACAAGAGAGGAAACTCAACCTAGGAAGATTATATCTCCGGGGAAATGAATTGCAGGTGAGCAATGAAGTCAAATACTTGGGACTGATTCTAGACACTAAATTAAACTTCAGTGCACATCTAGATAGAGTGAATACCAAAGCTACGCGGGCCTTATAGGCTAGCAGAAGAATTGTAGGTAAAAGCTGGGGACTACAACCAAAAATGGTGTACTGGCTGTACCAAAGGCTTGTAGTACCAATAATAACCTATGCCTCCCTGATCTGGTGGCATAAAGCCGGAAAAAGGGAGGCAATGAGAAAATTACGAAAAGTACAAAGACTGGCATGTCTAGGTATAACGGGATCAATGTTAACAATGCCTACCGCAGCCATGGAAGCGCTACTTTGCCTGCCTCCACTACATTTAGTTGTGGAGAGTGAGGCACTGTTAGCAGCGTCCAGGCTGAAAACAAACGAACATGGGACCATTCCAAGAATAGGATGCAATATTCCAACAAATAGGAAAAAATTGACTATTAGATATGCAGTCAGATAGAATTAGCACAAGCCATAACTTCACAAAGACCTTTAGGGCATACATACCCGATAGGGAAGAGGAAGGAACGAGACAAGTGCGAAGACATCCAAATGATACCATATGGTATATTGACGGATCGAAAACGTCAATAAGTACTGGAGCAGGTGTTACGGGAGACCAACCAGGGACAGATATTAGTCTGAACCAGTACCGCAACGGTGTTCCAAGCAGAAGTCACAGCTATAGAAATCTATGCACAAGAAATTATACGGAGGTCATATATTGACAAAAGAATCCGCATCATCACTGACAGTCAAGCAGCTCTCAAAGCTCTGAACACAGTAGAGATACTTCCTAAACCAGCAAAAGACTGCCTTGAATCCCCGGCGAAACTGGCGGAACACAACAGTATACAACTGGAGTGGACGCGAGAACACCAGGGCAATGAAGGCAATGAAAAAGCAGATAAGCTGGCCAAAGAAGGCGCAAAAACAGCCATGATGGGAACCGAGCCATCCTGCGGGATATCATACAATACCGCAAGAGGAATGGTAAAGAAACTATTGAGTCAGAAACATAACTACTACAAATGACAAGATCTGCAACTTGACAGTTGAGCAAAAGTTCTCATGACAGAAATATCCTGAAACGCGCAGAGATCAGACATGCTAACGACCTAACATTCTCCATCTTTCTTTACATCTCTGAGATATGGACCGCTAGGGTGGCAGACAAATGACCTACTGATGCTTTAAAGATGTCTGAAGACTTTTTTTTACGAATCCCCTAGATAGCTCATGGTACCTACACCTCGATTCTCCAAGAAATACGTCCACGAAAGCGATTCTACAGCAACGTATTCTCCTGAATCCTCTCATTTCTTAGCCGCATCAACCGAGGAATGGCAATATATAATGGTTGATAGTTCAGGGAAAATCAAATATTAAATGATGCAGAAGACGCTCTCTTAAATGTTTGGCTGATACCTTCAAGAAGCTGACGAGAAAAAGCTTTAGCGAAGCTGTACGCTTAACAGACCACGACAGATAACGTGATGCTGTCAGACGCGCCATACAGCAAATAGTGACTAACTAGAATAATTGATTTATCACAAAACGTCTTCTAAGACATTGACAATAAGAAGAAGGAACTGATAAATTAAATTATTTATCGAAGAGATTATTAATTATATTCGCATATACACACATAAAAATGGTTAATAGTAATAGTTTTAGTAATGAAGAATTTACAAGTATGAATTTCAT
The DNA here is from genome assembly GCA_936432065.2 of Rutpela maculata. Taxonomy (NCBI): domain Eukaryota; kingdom Metazoa; phylum Arthropoda; class Insecta; order Coleoptera; family Cerambycidae; genus Rutpela; species Rutpela maculata. Next base: position 68,462,277 of record OW386294.2, on the reverse strand, counting down.
TTATGTCGAATTTCGTGATAATATCAATGCTGCTTGGAATTTGTACCGACAAGCATATTTCAATATGCCTATTTCAAATTTAAGAACTTTCATTAACATCAAGAAATTGAAGCCAACAGCAATACTTAACTCCAGAACAGGAAGAAGCAATTCTGATGCATTTCCATGAAAATTCTTGACATAGTTTAAGACGAACAGCACTAAATTTAGGATTTTCAAAATCAATGAATTTTCGACTTTTATAACAAAATGTTTCCTTATTGTATGCAAAGCAATCAGGAGTGGTTGTCTAAAAACCAACCCATACATTTTGTAGAAGTAAGCCAAAAAACTCGGCTTCTTCGGGTATTATAATTATTAGTAATTAGGCATTGTTTACCAGAAATGGCATTTTTAATTACCACAATTCAATTATTGTGATTTGACAGGTAGCTGAATCTCGATATTCTGTTATGACTATATGGTTTTAGCATTCATTTTCTCTGAGCGTGTGCTTTGCTGCCTATTCAACCATATTGTTAACTTAGGCGACTAATTACATTCTTTTTGGAATATTTTTTCGAATTTATTGGACATATTCCCCTTGAAGTTCGCCAAACATTGTAGTTTACGAATTTAACCGACGTAAATCTCGTTCGATCCTCAGATACACACTGTATATTGCAGTTTCGATATCCTGTGAAGGAAGCACCAAATTAGATGGGATTTGGGGATTTCTGTAAAACTATGGCAAATAGACAAAAAACAAATTTAGGTGTCCTAAGCTCGATTTTCGAGAAACAAACAATGGCGTAAACCTCGATCATCTATCTTTTTCGACTACCGAGCTACAGAGCGTTTTTGGAAAATTGGCATTTTTGGATGACCTCTATATCTCAATTACCAAGTGTCGAATCGAAAATCGAGTAACACATTCTTAAGGCACTTTTTTGAGTAAAATCCGTTGCTGATAAGAAGAAGAAGAAAATTATGCATGCCTTAGTTTTCGAGATATAGATATAACGTGTTTTTGTAAATGGAACACCCTGTAAATTATTTCATTATCAATTTAAATTAGCTATCCAACAATATATCATATGTCATATTCATCTCTAGAATAGGTGATTCATTTTCGAAAAATTTGATATATTTGTGAGGAGGCTATGGAAAATTATTAAAACAACAACACTTCTTGTAATATAAAATAATTTTGCCAAAAATAGGAAAACTAAACTACAATAATTATTCGAATTGTCTTCCATTGACATTTATGCATATTTATCGCATTTCTAATATTGATTGAGAAGGCCATGGTAAAAAAAAGAAAATCGAAATAATCGTAAATGTCAAAAAGTAATTTGTGAATTAATTGTGAGTGAGCATTGTTAAAAATGGTTCAATTTAGTAACGGTGAAAAGTATGATATGATTAAGTGTTTTATAGAATGCGGAGAAGATTCAAATTTAGCGTCCGAGCTTTATTTTAATAGGTAAGTTATAGACAGCAAAATTTTGTGCCAAAAGTGCCGCCTAAACAATATTTTTAGATATCCAGAAAACGGACAGTCAGACAAAAGTATTCAAAAAGCTACAAAAAAATTTAAAAGAGTTTGGATCATTTGTAAAACCTTGAGCAAAAATATATAATAAAGCAGGTAGAGAAGCTGTAGAAAATATTGTTTTAGTAACTTTAAAAGAAAATCCTAATATATCGTCTCGCGAAATACAGGAAAATTTACGAATCCCAAAAACTGCGTTGGGTTGTTTAAAAAAAAAACAAATTCAAACCCTACAAAATTAGGATTAGTCACCATCTATACCCAAACGACTTTCAAAGGCGTCTCGATTTTTGCCAGTGGTTTTTGTGTCAGTGCAATGAAGTGCCAGGATTTGAAGGAACAGTTATATGGACAGACGAGGCCCATATAAGCAATACCAAAATTTTAAATCGGCCATTGGGCTCATGAAAATCCGCACGTAACCGCTACAGTTAATCATCAAGGACGATTTGAATTTGGTGTATGGTGTGGTTTTATTGGATACCAAATAATAGGTCCTCATTTTTTTTATGGTAATTTGAATATCGAAAATTTTATTAACATTTTACTACAAGAAATAAAGCCTTTGTAGACAATATGCCTGGAAGACAATTTCAAAGATTAATTTACCAACATGATGGCGCCCCAGGCCATACGTCAAATGAAACAAGAAATTATTTAAATGCTCAATTTGGGGAGGATTGGATTGGTATTTATATATCACTCAGGACTTGTTTATCAATGTCAAGTTAGCTAAGTTAACTAAATCGATAACTGGCAATTAATTTAGCTAACTGGACATTAATAAACAACAAAGTAATTTAGATATTGTTTAATTTTTAGGAGATAATGGTCCTATTTTATGGCCAGCTAGATCTCCCGATATAACTCCTGCCGACTTTTGGCTTTGAGATTATTTAAAAAATATTATACATAGGGAACGTTCTAATAACACAGAAGAATTGGAAAACAAAACGTTAGCTGTATTTCGGACAATAACTCCTGTCATGATTAAAAATGCAACAAATGCTGTAAGGAGGTGTCAAAAATGCATAAATGTCAATGGAAGACAATTCGAACATTTATTGTAGTTTAGTTTTTCCTATTTTTGGCAAAATTATTTTATATTATATAATATTATTAATTGTTATTATTAATTTTTAATATATATTATTAAGTGTATTGTTAAGTGTATTATTAAGTGTTAAGTGTTTATTAAGTGTTGTTGTTGTTGATAGTTTTCCATGGCCTCCTCACAAATATATTACATTTTTCGAAAATTGCCACTAGAGAATGACATATGGTATATCGTTGGATAGCTAATTTAAGTGGTGATCGAATAATTGAAATAATTTACAGGGTCTTCCATTGAAAAAAAACAAAGTTATGTCTAAATCTCGAAAACTGAGGCATGCATCGCGGTTTGCGCCATTGTTTGTTTCTCGAAAATCGAACCCAGGACACTTATGTTGGTTTTTATCTATCTGCCATAGTTTTAGAGAAAACCTCAAATCCCATCTAATTTGGTCTACCTTGTCATACATTTGTTTGCTTAATTAAAAACTTCATACCATTTTGCTCTAAAATTATAATAAAACATAGTTTATATAAAATATAGTAGTTTACACGCTTCTAGAAATCACCCTATGTACCAGATATGACCTAACTTAAACAGGGATTATTCTACCATGTTATTTTAGATATATCCCAAGAAAATAGAAATTTTAAGTCTAACAGAATTTATTGTGCCTACAAGAAACAGTCTACACACATGCATACATACACGTACAGATACACTGACTTATTTATTTAACACTGGAGTTCATCGTTATCAAGCTTATTTCTGTGCAATAATTTGTTTTCTACGATAACTATTAAAAGATTTTATCTGCTTATATTATACGTATTTGATTAAATCAAATAGGTAAAATAATAAGATAATTAGTGCTCTTCAATAAAGATCAATAAGCATATTTAGGGAAAGCCTTTATGGATATTAATTAAGGATATATTAAGATAAGACTTAGTAGATTATAGGTTATACTTTTGAAATCATAATGTTCAAGTTTATTCATTAATATGTAATGATTCATACTAAACAATTTTTATTATTTATAACTCATTTATTATCGATGTTAATAAGCAGTATGTTTATTTTTTCAGTAAATGAATTTGATAAGTACTGATAATTGCTTTATTTTAAGTAGGAAGAGGCATACTCCTTACCTTAATATATTTTCGGCAATGCTTCTTGCAGCAGGTAGAATTCACCTATTTTGGTTCAAATATCCTCTATTTCTAAATCCTTCCTGTACACAGTGTAGTGGGGCGAAGCATCACTGTGCCACCCAAGTCAGTATACAGGTCGTCAAGTTAAAGTTATCATAAACTTTTTTAAATGTTCGTTTTGAAATTCTCTATCAATCTGTCGCGCCGGATTTTTTTATTTTTAGCTATAATTTTTTATAATCTTGATCGAAAATTGAATTTTTACTAAATAAATATCGTTTTTTTTAATTAAAATCAATCTATAGGTCACAACTAGATACAGATTTTTAGTTTTAAATCTTTACTTTACAACTATATAATCGATCTGCCAAAGTAGTTTTTTATTCTTGACAGCTGCCAATATCGCTGTTAAATTTAAAAATTTACAAGTGTGTCTCTCATAATTTTGAAAATAATGGGAATTTCCATAGAAGAAGAGATATAGAGTGTTTCGAAACTCAGTAGTTTAATAACTGATATTAAAATAAATGTTTTCATTCTTGGCAGCTATCAAAACTGGTGTCAACTTACCAAAAAATATTTATTAATCATTATTTAAGCATTGATAGATATTGCTCTTAATGTTTTCAGTTATGAGTTTTAAAACACTTTATACTCCTTCTTCTATGGAAATTCACATTATTTTCAAAATTACGAGAGACACGCTTGCATATTTTTAAATTTGACAGCAATTTTTGCAGCGACCAACTAACATAATATTTTTTTGACATCAATTTCGTATTCAGTACCTCCAAAACCCAGGGCCGGATTAAGGATTGGCGCGCCCCTAGGCTAATCATGTATTAGAAACGGCTATTAGTGAAACAATCTTGTAAGGTATACTGATTTCTGTCATTAAAACGACGAGCAGCGCCAAATCAAAATGGCTTCCGGTTTCAAGATGGCGGCCGATTTAGAAAATTTAAAAGAACGAGTTTTCTATCTAAACTATTGATGTTACAAAAAAAAGTTGTTAAGAAAAATTGTTCCAAATTAAAATATGAATAAGAAAGATTAATACAGCTTTTTACCTAATGCTAAAAATAAAGGCGGTATATAGAAAAATATAAAAAAGTTACTTTTTATTTATAATTTAAAAGTTTTTCAAATAAATAATTACTGTTACAGAAAAAATTGTTAAGAAAAATATTCTACATTAAAATTTGAATAAACAAACTTTATACCATGTGTTTACCTAACACTAAAAATAAGCTACACAGAGAAATACTAAAAAATGATAAGTTGTTGCATTCTCCTTTACGTGCATTGCAAGCTGGCTTTTTTACAACCACATTTGGTTTCAATGCATCCTTTTTTGCAACTACATTGAATTAACTGTCTAAGGGCTTTAGATCCCTCCGGAAGTGTTCACCACTTTGGGATAGGCACCATCTCCATTTTTCAAGATTAGGCAAAATCAAATTTGATGTCAGAGACTGTCCCCGAATATGCCATGCCCACTTTGGGAGCTAGCTCGTAAAATGTGTGGCTCTAAATCATCCTTTGAAGGGGGGATATTACACATTGTCCTGTTCTTAGAAGTAAACAGTTCCTGATTTACTTCAGTGCAGGCAGAAGTATTGCAGTATATTAAAACAACAAACAACAAACCGTTGGAATAAGTTTAAAATTTTATCAGAAATATGTTCTTGAGGTTTTGATTTATTTTTTTTTTTTATTTATTTTCGTTTTATTTTGTCTACGTGATTCGCTTACAGGACCGAGATTTAAAATAATATGCCTCCTAGTCTTTCAATTTATTCTATATTTTAACTCTGATTGTTACTTTATGGTCAAAGGATAATTATTACGACAAGTATAGAACATTACTTTGCGTAATTTGTGAAATATCAGAAGAAACTGACTTTGTGATATTTTACCCCGTAAATTCTTAATTTTTAGTTTTATAAAAAAACTTATAAGAATTTTCTTATTCAGAATTTAATTTTTCTAAAACAGCTGCTATCTTGAAACCAGAAGCCATTCTGATTTGGCGCTGCTCGGAAAAATAGTTGTATTAAAGACAGAAATCAGTATTTCAAATTACAAAACTGTTTCACTAATATCCGTTTTCTAAGAGTTTTTACTGTGTTTGCCGCCTGACTATTTGCACCCTTATTCTCTTTTGATAAGCGGGGAGGAGAAATCTAAAAAAAAAATTAACCAAAATTGATGAGCAAGAAGAAGGAAATGGAAAAAAAATTGGGGACAAAATATTTTTTTTTAATAAGCGGAGAGCGAAAAGAGCTGGCGCGCCCCTTTACTCATTGTCGCCCCTAGGCTATAGCCTAGTTAGCCTTATGGATAATCCGGCCCTTACAAAACCTATAGAAAAAATGTCTGTTTACTACTTTAATTTGCTGAAATAATTATTAAATGGCATATTCATTAAGTTGACAGAAATTTTGACAGCTGCCAAAGTGAAAACTTTATTTTAATATCAATTATGGAACTAGAAAATTTTAAAACACTTTTTCTACTCCGATACTGTAATTCGTTTATTAGACATTCCCTACCTGTGCTTTAATGAGATTCGGTAAGATACAAATTTTAAATTAAGATTAAGTTTATAACCAATATAAACGCGACACACAGCAATATTCTGTCAATATCAACTATTTCCTTGAACATCTGTCAAATTTAAAATTTATCAATTTTGATAAATCATACTTACTGTTTACCCAGCAAATTTTCAAACTTTGTGCTTCTTGCAATTAAAATCTGTCTGATAGTGAAAGTGAAACTGACGTAATAATCCATAATATTTCCTAAGTTTAGTAATTTTAATCCATAATAAATAACTTTCAGAAATAAAGTGTTAATTTTCTATTTTATTATGACTGGTAGCAAAAAAATAGTGTATGCACCTCACATTTAATGGCTATTAAGACACTCGCATTCATTATGACATTCGTCTACGGCTCAGGTCAGAATTCTCATGCTCGTATCTTAATAGCCATCATTAAATAATCATTGCATAATATACTATTATATCCCTTCTATGAAAACTCACATTATATTCAAAATTACGAAAGACATACTTGTAAATTCTTAAATTTGACAGCGATTTTGGCAGCTGTCAAGAATAAGAAATCTACTTTGGTAGATCGATTATATGTTTGTAAAGTAAAGATTTAAAACTAAAATTGTGCGAATCTATTTACGAATTTATTTACTTAGTATGGTTATTTTATTACATTGTGTAATTTATCTTCTATAAAATGTAAACTTAAACTGGTAAATAAATGTTACTATTATTATTATTTTTTTTTTTTTTTTTTTTTTTTCGGTTTCCCGTTGCCGGACAGGGCTTCCGTGGCCTCCGACACCACACGGTAGCCGCGCCGGCTAATTAATTACAGCCACTCTCCACGACCTGTGGAGTTAGTGACTGTAAACACCTGAATCATGTGCCCTAAGCAGACGAAGGGACCCCAAGATAACCGCCTTCTGCATCTGACCTGCCAACCATTCTGCCGAATTCTGACAGGCCGGTATGATCTTTAATTCTGAGAGCAGCGAAGGCTTCATCCCTCCGAGTACGCCGATTATTAGGACGACCATCTTGACCGAGTAGTCTGGGTACAGCACTTGGAGCTCATACCGGAGATCACGATATTTGGTCCGTTTTTCCCCCTCCTTCAAAGCGATGTTTGTCTCAGCAGGTGCTGAGAATTCGATGACAAACATCACTTTGTTCTGATGGTCGAGGAGGACTATGTCAGGCTTGTTGGCTTGAATGAGCCTGACGGTCGGGAACGAGTAGTTCCAATAAATTCGGCACCTCTCGTTCTCGACAACGGACTCAATATCTCCGGGGATGTAAGGCAGCACTGGTGTTTGATCTACCCCGTACGAGTGCCTTAGATGGTAGTATAGCACTCGTAAAGCCGCGTTATGGCGGTGGATGTAGGCCGAAATCGCGTATATCGGGCATGCTGAAAGCAAATGCATCAGCGATTCCGGCGCCTGACGGCAGGTCCTGCAGTTGATATCAGAGACCTCTACACCCATTACGCGGCTTCGGTAGACCAAGGTGTTTATTACACCATCCTGACAGGCCACAATGAATCCCTCGGTCTCCGACTTAAGCCCAGCTGACCTTAAAAAGGCGAATGTCAGCCTAGTCGATAAACCCAGTGTTTCTATGTTCTTATAGAACACACCGTGCATGGGTTTATCGACATGCTGCCTGAACAGATTCTCCTGTTCGGCAGCTTTTATTTGGGCTTTCAGACGATTTGGTTGAAGCTCGGTGACTGACTCTGGATCAGCACCGCGCCGGCCACCTCGTCTGACGTCGAATACGAGACCAAGTTCATCTGCGGCTCTTTTTGCTGCCTTAAACAATCCTGCGCCCACCCCTGCGATTTCGTGATCTCTCACTAATAGCAGGAGCGGATCCGAGCTCCTGAGGATGTTACATGCCATACTCAGCGCTACTCTGCCATGCATACACTCCAGGCCCAAGAGTCCTCGGCCCCCCCGATGACGTGGGAAGTAAACACGAGGAACGGACGATCTAGGATGAATACTCCTATGGATGTTCATCATCTTGCGGGTATCTCTGTCTAGTTGGCGCAGCTCATCTACAGTCCATTTTACTACTCCAAAGGAGTAGAGCAGAACAGGAACGGCAAGCATGTTAGTGGCAGACGCCTTATTCTTCCCCGAAAGTTCGGAGGACCAAATCTTTCGGAGTAGGCGTCTGTACTTGCCGCGGAGAGACTCCTTTATTTGTTTCACATCCTGGATGTGATGTTGTTGCACACCCAGGTATGTGTAGGTCTCCCCGGCATCCAGATGTCTCAGAATGCTTCCGTCTGCGAGCTGCGCATCTTCAGAGAATTCCCCGCATCGCCCTCTCTTGAGGTGGACGACCGCGCACTTGTCCAACCCGAACTCCATACCAATGGCCCGCGTGTACTCCTCGACCACCCTTAGAGCATTTTGAAGTTCACGCTCACCGGAGGCATACAGTTTGAGGTCATCCATATAGAACAGATGGGTGACCTTATGCCTCCGGTTGCTGGGTGGGCCACAGTGGTATCCGCGGGTTTGGCGGAGTTCAACAGATAACGGCAGCAGTGAGATGCAAAAGAGGAGGGGACTCAGAGAATCTCCCTGGAATACTCCTCTTCTGAATGCTACCTGTTCTGTCGTAACCCGCTGTGCACCTGATGTTATGGTGAAGCGGGTCCTCCAGAGTGGCAGCAGTTGTTCTATGCATCTCACTAGTGGCTCTGCTACCGCAAGACATTTGAGCAAATGTAACAATAGTTCATGCGATGTTGTGTCAAATGCCTTACGATAGTCAATCCAGGCCATCGATAGATTCCGCTTGTATTGCACAGAATCCTGTGTAATACAGCGGTCTACCAGCAGGCTGTCTTTACAACCTGCCATGCCCTTCTTGGCGCCACGCTGCTCGTATATCTGCTGGAAGACCGGATCAACCTGCCGTAGTGTCCGAGCGTACAGGATACGTGTAAATATCTTGTAGCCGGAGTTCAGACAGGTGATTGGCCTATAATTCCTTGGGTCGGACAGATCACCCTTTTTGGGAATAAGCACGGTACGTCCCTCGACAAACCAGTCCGGGATTGGCTGCCCCTCATTCAACCACGTGTTGAAAACTCGGGCCAGACGACGGTGAGTGGAAGGAAATTTTTTCCACCACCAGTTGTTTATGCCGTCTGGACCCGGGGCAGCGAAGTTCTTGGTGCCAACAAGAGCTTGCTGGACTTCCTCCGGACTGATTGCCGCGCACACTTCTTCTGGCCCTTCAAAGGTTCTGTGACAGAGAGCCTCGAAGTGTGCTATTGCTGGAGTGTTGCTATCGAACGGACGTGTCGTTTCGTAGATTCCTTTCCAGAAGTTTTCGACATCGGCTACAGTTGGTGGATTATCGACAACACGCTGTGGCTCTTGAAATAGGCGGGAAGGATTCGTACGGAACAAAGCATTTTGCTCCATACTTCGTACCCGCCTATTTAGCTTCTTTTTGATAGCCATAAGCGCTCGAATCCTATCTAAACAGTGCTGCTTAATAGTGAGCATCACTGTCAGATTTAGAGTGTGGTGTTGGCGTCTGAGTCCGGCTGCTTTTCGCCGGACTTTAGGCGTAAATGCCTTGCCAGTGGTTACGTATTCTACCACACTCTGGATTCGAGAAGCGTGTTGTCTGGCCAACTGTATTTTGCCTTCGATCTTTTGTACACGCCGCTTAGCCTTTTCGATACCGCTCGAGGCATTGTTTGTCCTCTCGCGGGGAACGAGTTGGCTAGCAGCGTTGTACACGGCAGTGTTGATCTGCCAGATGTCGGCGTCTTCTGGCAATTCCTCATCGATGACAGCGTCCATCCGCGCCAGGTCTTGTGGCTTTAGGGTAGCCCTGCTGTTAAGGCTAACCCTCGTCCTTAAGTCAACATCGGCGTATCTTCTAGGATGTTCCCCAACAGGTATTTGCCGCGGTGGAAGTGCGGCTGGCACTTCTTCCTGCTGCCGGGGTGCCCTTACGTAGCCTGTCCTGCGCAGGAAGGATACTTGGTCTCTGAGCTGTTGCTCAGAGAAGGCGCGATGCTCTGGATGCATGTCGCACCAGACATCGTGCAATCGCGCCATGTATCCCCTGCGCGCAGGTTCGCTGCTCTCATAGCAGGTCAGCAAGTCATCTCGAAGTTCCCTCGTCCACTTAAAGCGTCCTTGTACATTGCGTGCGTCGTCAACATTGAGACCATCCGGTATGGCCCCTCCAACTTGTCTCTGACCCCCATCCGAATGGGGTCTATTGTGAGGGGCCCTTTCTCTGTTTGTTGGAACCAGAGACCTGGGTCTCAAGATGGTTAGCCCTGAGACCCACGTCCGACATCTGTCAGGCAGAGTTACCTCTGCCTGTCCAGGTACACCGCGTGGAGGCTGCCGGTCCGCTTTCCGTACCCTTTATTATTTATTATTATTATTATTATTATTATTATTATTATTATTATTATTATTATTATTATTATTATTATATATGCAGCGTGTCGCACTTTTCATGGAGCCACCCCTCATATCTAGTTTATCTGATATCCGAATTTTTTGAATTTTTGGTGGTGAATATATACCTATAAAGTGAGTCATTAGACGTAACCACATTTGATTTTAGTCAGAGGCGTCCGATTCTAGGATGTAGAAAGGGGGTCGATTTTCAAAAAAAAAGTATTAGTGATTTTTTTAGAAAAAAACTAGTAAGATATTCTTAATCAGCACATTTAGAAACCCATTGTACAAGATTACATCGTAGTTGGTTCAAAGGTGTTTGAGATAGGGGCCGTCAAAAAAGCAATTTTTTGAACTAAAAATAATTTTTATCTGCAAAACGGATTCTCAAATGAAAAAATTTTTCTTCATTCTTTGTTCAGAATAATGAATTGTACTAGTCTGAACTGATTTTACAATAAAATAATTATTTATTTAAATAAAGCAAATATTAAAAAATAAAATAAATGAAACTAAAATAAATAAGTAAAACCAATTGACACTCGCAATAACTTTTGATTTCATAGCTTACTTAGGTCTTTATTGAAGATTATTCGTTAGAAAAATGGTAAGCATGTACGAATTATAATTCTTGCCTCATTAAATAAATAATTATTTTACTGTAAAATTAATTCAGACTAGTACAATACATTATTCTGAACAAAAAATTAAGAATACATTTTTTCATTTGAGAATCCGTTTTACAGGTAAAAATTATTTTTAGTTGAAAAAATTGTTTTTTTGACGGCCCCTGTCTCAAACACTTTTGAACCCACTATGATGTAATCTTGTACAAAGGGGTTTTTAAAGGTGCTGATTGAGAATATCTCACTAGTTTTTTGCTGAAAAAATCGCTAATATATTTTTCTAAAATCGACCTTCCTTTTCCATTCTAGAATCGAACGCCTCTGACTAAAATCAAATGTGGTTACGTCTAAAGATTCATTTTATAGGTATATATTCACCACCAAAATTTTAAAATATTCGTATATCAGATGAGCGAGATATGAGGGTGACTCCATGAAAAGTGCGACACGCTGTATATATATATTTTTTTTCGGTTTCCCGTTGCCGGACAGGGCTTCCGTGGCCTCCGACATCACACGGTAGCCGCGCCGGCTAATTCATTACAGCTACTCTCCACGACCTGTGGAGTTAGTGACTGTAAACACCTGAATCATGTGCCCTAAGCAGACGAAGAGACTCCAAGATAACCGCCTTCTGCATCTGACCTGTCAACCATTCTGCCGAATTCTGACAGGCCGGTATGATCTTTAATTCTGAGAGCAGCGAAGGCTTCATCCCTCCGAGTACGCCGATTATTAGGACGACCATCTTGACCGAGTAGGCTGGGTACAGCACTTGGAGCTCATACCGGAGATCACGATATTTGGTCCGTTTTTCCCCCTCCTTCAAAGCGATGTTTGTCTCAGCAGGTGCTGAGAACTCGATGACAAATATCACTTTGTTCTGATGGTCGAGGAGGATTATGTCAGGCTTGTTGGCTTGAATTAGCCTGACGGTCGGGAACGAGTAGTTCCAATAAATTCCGTTCTCGACAACGGACTCAATATCTCCGGGGATGTAAGGTAGCACTGGTGTTTGATCTACCCCGTACGAGTGCCGTAGATGGTAGTATAGCACTCGTAAAGCCGCGTTATGACGGTGGATATAGGCCGAAATCGCGTATATCGGGCATGCTGAAAGCAAATGCATCAGCGATTCCGGCGCCTGACGGCAGGTCCTGCAGTTGATATCAGGGACCTCTACACCCATTACGCGGCTTCGGTAGACCAAGGTGTTTATTACACCATCCTGACAGGCCACAATGAATCCCTCGGTCTCCGACTTAAACCCAGCTGACCATAAAAAGGCGAATGTCAGCCTAGTCGATAAACCCAGTGTTTCTATGTTCTTATAGTACACACCGTGCATGGGTTTATCGACATGCTTCTTGAACAGATTCTCCTGTTCGGCAGTTTTTATTTGGGCTTTCAGACGATTTGGCTGAAGCTTGGTGACTGACTCTGGATCAACACCGCGCCGGCCACCTCCTCTGACGTCGAATACGAGACCAAGTTCATCTGCGGCTCTTTTTGCTGCCTTGAACAATACTGCGCCCACCCCTGCGATTTCGTGATCTCCCACTAATAGCAGGAGCGGATCCGAGCTCCTGAGGATGTTACATGCCATACTCAGCGCTACTCTGCCATGCATACACTCCAGACCGAAGAGTCCTCCCCCCCCCCCCCCCGATGACGAGGAACGGACGATCTAGGATGAATGTTCCTATGGATATTTATCATCTTGCGGGTATATCTGTCTAGTTGGCGCAGCTCATCTACAGTCCATTTTACTACCCCAAAGGAGTAGAGCAGAACAGGAACAGCAAGCATGTTAGTGGCAGAAGCCTTATTCTCCCCCGAAAGTTCGGAGGACCAAATCTTTCGGAGTAGGCGTCTATACTTGCCGCGGAGAGACTCCTTTATTTGGCAGGCCACAATGAATCCTTCAGTCTCCGACTTTAGCCCTGCTGACCGTAAGGAAGCGAAGGTCAGCTTTGTCGATAAACCCAGCGTCTCTATGTTGTTATAGAATACGCCGTGCATGGGTTTATCGACGTGCTGCCTGAGTAGATTTCTCTGCTCGGCAGCTTTAATTTGGGCTATCAGACGATTTGGCGCAAGCTCAGTTACTGATTCTAGTTCAGCAGCTCGCCGGCCTCCTCGCCTGAAGTCGAATACGAGACCGAGATCATCTGCGGCCTTACGTGCTGCCTTGAATAAAAATGCGCCAACTCCTGCAGTTTCATGATCTCTCACAAACCGCAGGAGTGGGTCCGAGCTCCTGAGGACGTTGCATGCCACACTCAGCGTTACTCTGCCATGCGCACACTCCAGACTCAAGAGTCCTCGGCCCCCCCGTTGGCGTGGGAGGTACACTCGAGGAACGGACGACCTAGGATGGATGCTCCTGTGAACATGCATCATCTTGCGGGTATCCCTATCCAATTGGCGCAAGTCATCTAGCGTCCACTTAACTACTCCGAAGGAGTAGAGCATAATCGGAACGGCAAGCATATTAGTTGCAGACACCTTGTTCTTCCCCGAAAGTTCAGAAGACAAAATCTTTCGGAGCCGGTGTCTGTACTTGCCGCGGAGAGTATCCTTAACTTGTTTCACATCCTGGATGTGATGTTGCTCCACACCCAGGTACGTGTAGGTCTCTCCGGCATCCAGATGTCGTAGGATGCTTCCGTCTGCGAGCTGCGCATCTTCAAGGAATATCCCGCTTCGTCCTCTCTTGAGGTGGACGACTGCACACTTGTCCAGCCCGAATTCCATGCTAATGGCCCGCGTATACTCTTGGACCACCCTTAGAGAGTTTTGGAGTTCGCACTCTCCGGAGGCATAAAGTTTTAGGTCATCCATATAAAATAGATGGGTGACCTTATGCCTCCGATTGCTGGGTGAACCACATTGGTATCCGCGAGTTTGGCGGAGCCTGACAGATAACGGCAGCAGTGAGATGCAGAATAGGAGGGGACTCAGGGAGTCACCCTGGAAAATTCCTCTCCTAAAAGTTACCAACTCTGTCGATACCCGCTGAGCACCAGATGTTATGGTGAAGCGGGTTCTCCAGAGTGGCATCAGTTGTTCAATGCATCTCACTAGTGGGGCAGGTACCACAAGGCATTGCAGCAAGTGTAATAATAGTGCATGAGATGTTGTACCTTGCGGTAATCGATCCACGCCATTGATAGATTACGCTTGTATTGCACAGAATCTTGTGTAATACAGCGGTCTATCAATAGGTTCTCTTTGCAGCCTGCCACACCTTTCTTGCCACCACGCTGTTCGTGTATCTGTCGGTAGACCGGCTCAACTGACCTCAGTGTCGTGGCATACAAGATACGAGCAAATATCTTGTAGCAGGAATTGAGGCAGGTGATCGGTCTATAATTCTTCGGGTCGGACAGATTTCCCTTTTTGGGGATCAGTACAGTACGCCCATCGGCAAACCAGTCCGGAATCGGCTGCCCCTCGTTCAACCATGAATTGAAAACTTGGGCCAGATGGCGGTGGGTGGAAGGGAATTATTATTGTTATTATTATTATTATTATTATTATTTATATATTTATGAGCTGTAGACTGATTTTAATTGAATAAAATGATATTTTTTAGTAAAAATTCAATTTTAGATCAAAATTATACAAAATTATATAGAAAAATCAAAAATCCGGCTCGACATATTGATAGAGAATTTCAAAACGAGCATTTAAAAGAAAGTTTCTGATAACTTTAACTTGGCGACCTGTAAGTAAAGTGATTTAGGTGGCACAGCGATGCTCCGCCCCACTGTACGGTATAGTCGGATCAATGAATCTTTGAATTGACGTCATCATCCTATTTTGCCTAAACTAATTCGTTAAAAGATTTGGTACCACAGGTGCAAATTAGCAAATAGTAGCAAATTGATTATTAAAATAATAATTAACAATATTATTAATAATAATAAATCGGACTAGATTGACACTGACAGTAGACTCAATTAGAACAAAAAACCAGATTTCTAACTTGCGAATTCAGATATATTGAATTAATTGCATTGCGAAGAACAAACAATTCGTGCACCACTGACGATTGATTCACAAGATCGATGCTCTTCTATGTAGTCTAGACGTACGCGTTACGATTATTCTCAAATCTAACGCGCAGACCGAGCGCGCGTAGGTCGTAGACTGTGGAAGTTATATATGCTTATATAGGATGTAATCAGTTTCATGTCATTAAAAAAAACTTCTAATGGGGACCGACTAGACAAACAAAAAACCTTTATGACTTTTTTCCCTAAGGGCACTTTGAAAAAAAACTGACCTAGGTCCACAATTTGAATATTGGGGTAGGAAACATTTGAGAACCACTGCCTTTCTGAGTCAAT
Organism: Rutpela maculata; assembly: GCA_936432065.2. Classification (NCBI taxonomy): domain Eukaryota; kingdom Metazoa; phylum Arthropoda; class Insecta; order Coleoptera; family Cerambycidae; genus Rutpela; species Rutpela maculata. Next base: position 68,446,531 of record OW386294.2, on the reverse strand, counting down.
GGACGTGTAGTAGTTCCCAATTACACAACTTTTAAATTGTCATAAAAAAGTGCAAAGATTACCGACCGACTTGTTCTCGGCGGCCCGCAGTTCAAAGCAAAGAAGGGCGGCACCTTTGATGATCGCCTCAACTGAACCAACTATAAAAATGTAAACAATTCGTTATGTCTTTTTGCAGAACTGTAAAAGCAAATGATGGGCGTAGGAGTTAAACACAGCATTTCTTTACATGTGTGTTTTTTTAATTTAGAACAAAATATTGGAGCTTTTATTATTGTTTATAATTTATCAGATTTAAATGTGATTCATTAACATTTGTAACCTAAATGAGTGTTCTGGGTTAAAAGCTTAAAAAATGAATAATTATTGCATGACATTGGAAAATAAAGAGTTAGACGTCTGAGATACGATAACAAAATTATGTGTATTTTAAGTTAGGAAAAAATCTGATTTATTTAACGAATTGCCGATCAGGTGTCGAAAACTAAAATTATTGGATAAATCTAGAACTTACCAATAAAGTTGATTTACATAAATTGTTCGAAATGGCTTCCGTCTGCATCAATACACTTTTCGGCACGTCTAACTAAGGACATACGCACTCCGTTCAACGCATTTGGTAAATTAGGATCATTTTTATGGTTTCTATGCAAATTAAAATACTACACTAAACTATTAACTAACGTTGTTAATAGAGAAAATGAAAATAAAAACTTGATCCAAAATCCAAAACAAACACAAAAAGAACGAACCAAGAACTTAACGACTTGAACGATAAGTCAATAAAATGACGTGTGTACTTAACGAAGTGCCCACAGAAACTAAAATGCCGCACCGCTAAAGACCTTACCTTACCTAGTTTTAAAAAGCCATAAAAAAGTGTGATTATCAACTTGTGCCCTCGCCGACGGGCGGTCTCTAACAAAGGAGCGCGACACTTTGCGCGAAAGAGCCGTATTAGCGTGTCTGATAGTTAGAGGCGCCGTCATACGCGAAGATAAAAGCCTATCCCAACATTCCAGCAGTTCTCAAACAATTTTACTGAAAATTTTCGAAATTTTTGTTTATTTTTTTTTTCTAAAACTATGGGCTTTAAACCTCATGTTAGATAAGGTTTTTTTGTTAGTTTAGTCGTTCCCCACCACCAGTTTTTTTAAATAACATGAACCTGATTACACCCTGTATATGTTCCAGGGAGTTCGATTGTAAGGAGTGAGACGCCAATATACAAACGATAGTCTTTAATTGCTACCTGCATTAGTGACGTCAGTTGAAAAATCCATTGCTCACACTATACTTGCCATTCACTCGTTAATAAACAATATTTAACAATCAGAAATCAGAAACTCAACTTACCGATTTACATAAAGTCCAAATTCGATGAAAAAACTATTATAGGTGTAAAATATTCTGCAATTTAGTAAATAATCTGTATGAAAGTCAGTATATGTGAAGGCCAACGTCAACAACTTTCTTCACTTACTACTTTTGATAAAATATCTGCTGTTTATAAAAATAACAATCAATTAAATGATACGCTGCATTGTTATCATTGCATACGTGCTCGAGTCACCATGTGAGATTGTACGAAAAAGTACTTGTTTAAAAAAAATAGGAGTGCCAATTTTTACATAAACACCGTCTTCGCTGATTAGCCCGAAGTCAGAAATAGACCGATGAAAACGAACATTCAATAAACGATTTAAAAAATGCATCTGAGTATAATTGATTATACCGGATGTAACACGAACATCCCAACCAGCATTATTACACTGCTGAAATGTCGTATAATTATTTTATATGGGTGGAAAATTGTTTTTTTTATTTCACGGCGCCTTAAGAATGCTCTTACACCATAATTATAAAACCGCTTTATAAGGGCTTTATTGTCCACTTGTAAAAGTTTTCGATATATGTCGTGTCTAACTTCAAGTAACTATGCGAATATCTTTATTTTATAATGATTACGTAAATGTTGGTTACAGAGCTATCATGAAATGTATGGGTTACTCAAGAGGTGTGTCATAATCGTTATTGCATTTAATTAAAACATTAACATATAAACACGCTACATATAGTAGACCTGCAAATCCAAAGCCAAGATTGTTCGGAAGGAGGTTACACATTTGGAGAAAAGCAGATATACATCCATACCCTCCGACATTGTCAGTGCCGGGGTTGGGGCTCGAACACGATATACTGTGCAACCAGCATATTCGCCACACGAAACGCTACCGTGCCACCAATTCATTGTTAAATATATTATGACTTTTAGTGTTAATCTCCTCATCTATAAAAGTGTAAAGGTTACTGCAATTGATCCAAAATTTAAAATTGGGGTAAAATCAGGAATACGAAAAAGTGGTTTTTTAAAAATGTTTGTGCATATGTATGTGCGTATATTTATGGACACAAAGCGGCCAAACTAGCGAATCGATTTTGACGAAATTTGACACAAGCGTTAATATTGGTACAGTACATGAGCAGAAAAGTTTTTGGTGCGGATCGGACAAGGGCCCTACCCTCTTGACACATAGACTTTCTTATTATTCAACATAATATGAATTTTTATTGTACCATTCTAATTTCGACAATGTCACCATTCACTGTTATTCGATTGCAACTTTAATTCGTTTCTTAACAATCTCACAAAAATTTTATATACCACCGAATCTGAGAGAGACAATATCTTGAACATCTCCATACCTTTGGGCTAAATTAAAAAACTTTTGCTCTACAATTTTAATAAAACATAATTTAGTGCAATAGATAAAAATTTACACTCCTCTGGTGTCACCCTGTATGATGGATATAACCCAATTTAATAGGCAGTATTCTTCCTATTTTACATTTATAATAAATTTGAAATAAATAGTAAAAAATAAATATCTTTTATTTCTGCTTACATTGTTGTTAAAAAAACATTATTTTGGGTATTTAACAAATAACTTTCAAAAAACCATTCGTTTTCTTCAAATAATATTGAGCCAAGTCTGTTTGCGTTAACATATCAACAATAAGTTCCCACTACGATAAACAAAAAAAATATTATCTTCCGTAAGCACCCGTTTATAAACCAAAATTGCAATAAATGTTTAAGAGTGAAAAAAAAAAAGCAAAATTCATTATGGAAAAACATATTTCTACGTAAATCGCTAAAAAAAATATCCCTTTTCGAACCCCATGTGTGTACACTCAATATGTAGATTTAATCCAATATTCCATATAAAAAGGTTATTTTGTTGCTTCATAATCGTAAGTTAACGATTTTTTTTATCAAAATAAGCGATTAATATTTGGCAATGCCGATTATAACTTATTGAGAGGTTTTCAAATGTGTTATGCGTATTTATTTCAATCACTATTAGAATAGTACTATGTACATCAGTAAAATGTTGAGTAAGAAGTTATTTTACTTTCGTTATCATTATATAACACGACATTATAAGAATATTTAAAATAATAAATTATTAAACCCAATTTGGTATGACATTGCGCAGTGGTCAGAAAATACGGGGAGTAAAATTCAGTTTTTAAAAAATCATAACAAAATTATTTAAACTGTTCAACAGGAATATTGGTAATAGCCTCCCGAATGTTGTTCTTTAACTGGTTCGTATTGGCCGGGGGATTTATGTAAACAATACTCTTTAAGTATCCCCACAAAAAAAATCCGGGTGCGTTAGGTCCGGTGATCTTAGGGGGAAAGGGATATCACCAAATCTGGAAATAAGCACGCCTGGAAACAATTCATGTACACTGGTCATTGATGCTGCTGCTGTGTGTGCTATGGCACTATCCTTTTGAAACCAGGTCCAATTGGGATCGTATCCAGGAAAGTTCTGAAGAGCCGGAATAAAAAAGTGTGCGAATGTTGAAATGTGTCGAAGAGTTTTCCAAAATTTAAGCATCAGGTTGGAGGAGTGCTATATGCAAGATTGTCGACATTTGGATAACGTAGTGTTTAAAAAATAAAATCCGCATGTATGTAGTGTCTTAATTTTTTGAACAGCTTAAATAATATTTTCATAATTTTTTAAAAACTGAATTTTACTCTGAGTCACTGGTCAGTCAACTTGCCCCCCCCCCCCCCCTCCCACCCAGTTACTTTTTCTTCTCCAATTTGCTAGCACACAATGTTTACCTAGCACGCCCTAGCACAACCAATTTTAAAGCTAGTACACCCTCGCGCAAATAATAAATAGGGGTTGTTTTCGGATGAGGGGGGGGGGGTTGTCGCTAGCCCCCCCCCCCGTTATTTTTTCCACTCGAACTTGCTAGCATATATTACTAATACCTAGCACACCCTAACACAACTACTTTCAAAGCTAGCCCACCTACAGGGGCGGTGATATAATTAAAATTTTTTGCGACCGTGGAGACTTTCGATCAGCATGTTATGAATTACCTCTGCAAAATTTCAGCTTCCAGGATTGAACGCCAAATTGCATTTAAAAATTGCGGGGTTCTTTATGAAAATGAATTTTTTGAAGATTTTGTTATTGACTGTTATTATTGCATTTTTTATCGAAAAAAAAAGGAATAACGTAGCAATCTTGCAGTGAAAATTCAAAAATTATATATGCCAGTATAGAGAACTAGGAGTCAAATATAAATATATAAATTACTACTGAGTGTTCCATCCAAATAAATGCTGCCACCATTATGTTAAACATCCTGTTGATGTCAGAATAATTTTAAAATATATCACTCTAAATCTCGTACAATTTTTATATTGGACATTTTTTCTAATTTCAAACAGTTGAAGAGATGTCCATTTAATTTTCCACGGAAACACTAATAAAAATTTTCTCACCACGATGAGAGCTTTTTGAAAAACACTATATATTATATTTTAAGTATGTCATTATAATTTTTGTGGCGTGTTATTATATTTACTAAAATGATTGTAAAAGTTATTCATGAAATAAAATTTAATTTATTTATTTATTTAATTATTTAGTTGTTAGGCTAGGTGCAAACATTGTGTGATGCTAAATTTGAGAAAAAAAAGTACATGGGGGCTAATAAATAAATTTCAACCCTCTTTATTTCAGAGGAAAAAATTTAGACCCTGTATATCACTGCCCCTGTAGGTGTGTTAGCTTTGAAAGTAGTTGTGCTAGGGTGTGCTAGGTGTTAATAATATGTGTTAGCAAATTCAACTTGATCCCGCCGAAAACAACTCCTATTTATTATTTGCGCGGGGGTGTGTTAGCTTTAAAATTATTTGTGCTAGGGTGTGCTAAGTCTAAACATTGTATGCTAACAAATTGGAGAAGAGAAAGTAACTGGGGGAGGCCAAGTTGACTGACTGGTCTGAGTCACCCTGTATTTGAAAAACATGTCTGATCGTTTAAGCGCAGAACTTTCTTTCATTCAATTGTTAAATCTTCTTTCCAGAGGAGTGGCAAAATACCAAATAAAAAAGGAAAACTATTAATATGCCGCAAAAAAAAAAGCTATAGCTATTTTCATCCAAGTTTTGTTATTCCGACATTAGACCTTCTAGACCACAAATTAAAACATATATAATAATCGCTCTTAACGTACCCAACAGTTTCTAAAATATAAAAAACAAGCTAAAAACGTAGGTATTCTTCGCCAATTTACTGAGATTTTTATATAATTGTTACACATTCTATAGGATACTCTTCGTGTTTTTTTTGTAAATAATGTTAGTTTTTGGACATCCTAAATTTTGTGATACCAACTTTGTTGTGAAAAAAATATATGAAAAAAAAATTGAAAAAAAAACGTCCAACCTGACTAGGATTCGAACACGGGATCTTTGGATTGCAAAGCAAAAGTTTAGCCACTAGACCATCAGAGATCACTTCAAAACTGAATGTCTGTAATATATATCTTTCGAGAATCATATTTCAACGCATTAGACATTTTTTATAAAATATATATTAGTAAAATGCATAAAGAAAAAAATATGTATTATAGAGATAACATTTCGCAAGATTTCTATTTAAGTGCAAGCGACAAAAATTAAGAAAGTATTTTTTTTTTTTTAATTAAATGATTAATAATTTTCTTATTTACTGATTGATTTTCTTCAAAAACAATAGGGTTCTTTCTTCCTCTAGCTAACACTAACTTACTTTTCAATTTTCAATACAGTCGGACCTTTCTTTCTTAAGTTATCGTGCTTACAAGAAACGTGACGGACGGACAGACGGACATTTTTGAAAGTCGCTCAGAATTCGTTCACTAACACAATGATATGAACATTTTTTCTCTACGAGCGATATTTCCGGTTTTAGAAATGTGCCGATCAAATACAATATACTCTTCGTTTTTGCGAAGAGCGTAATAATGCACACTTCAGGACAAATAATTATATAATAAAGTTATTTACATCAACTGATTTAGTGAAACTAATTATGCCACATAAAAATGAAGCGGGATGCCATCCAATTATTTTACTAGTGCTCAGCCATTTCATGCTTTAAAGGGGATCCTAATTACAGTCTACATTGTTCATCGGAACTACAATTAGTTTGGAACTAGCGGCACAATTAAGGTCAATCAAAAATTGAACTGATGGTAATACAAATATCTCAATATACTACCTGTGCAACCAATAAACTTCAATTTATTTTTAATTTGTAAAAAAGTTAAAATTGCAATTTACCTTCATTGAAACATTTTTTACAAATTAGTTTCACACAGGAACCAAAGAGAATGTAGCCCAAAAGTATTATTGCAACTCTTAATTTAGTATTCCTATAATATAAATAATTCAGCCAATCTGTCATTTGACCCGTGGATAATTCCTTGAATATTTTTTTTATTGGGGTTTTTGATGGGTTGCCACTGAATTCATGTTTTCACAAAATATCGTTGCTGTTACGGCCGCCATGTTGTAAAAATGGCGGTTTCTCTCTATTATTATCTTTCCTGTTAGTTCTAATTATTGTAGAAAATAAAAAAGCTACGTTTATTAACGCATTTTTTCCTCTATTGTTAATACTTTGCGATTTGCAGCCACCAAAATGGTGAAACTTTTATACTTCAACATAGATTTTTGCAAATATATCTGTCCCCGTTTCACCTACGCACAGTGGCACGAATCGTGATTTTTTCGTCAAACTTATCTAGAGCACTTGTTTCGCAACCGATTGGAATAACTTTTTTTTTTTAAATACTCATTATTTAATTTCCAAAAAACGTAAGAGAGCCGATTTTTGAATTATGCTAACCAAAATTATTGAGCTTAGCCAAAATGGTCATTATTTATTTAAATCTTAATAAAACTTACAAATAAAAACTTTTTTCTTATTCAATTTACATAAATCTTGTTTCTCGGGAGTTTTTGAGGTCGCTGATTCTGAATCTGATATCCAAATTTTCATAAATCAACCTGCAAGATGGCGGAATCAATGGCGGCTATAAAATGCTAAAAAATTATGAAAAATGAAATATTTTTGTTAAAGTTTATGCCGAGAAGTTTTGAATATTTATAATAAGTACTTTTAAATTAAAACAGGAAGAAATTGAAGATGGCGGATCCAATATGGCGGAAGTAAAATGATAAAACTAACTTAAAAATAGACTAAATGCATTAAACTAGACTATTCCTAAGAATTATTAAAAAATTTAAAAAGAACAAATTTTCTGAAATTTTCAAATATATCCAATATCTATTAATTTTATCAATCATAAATATCTGATTCAATCCTCCATTAATTTTGAACGTAACCTTAAGTAGGTCATATTGATATTCCTTTTTTTAATCTGTTAATACTATAATAAATACCTAACACCAAGAACTTTAAAACAAGAATATTGAACCTAACATAACCTGCTAAGGCAAGAGTTTTACACCAAGACCTTTAAACCTAACTTAGCAGTGGCAGATGTGGGGAGGGGGGCACCGGGGCACGTACCCCCCCCCCCCCCCCCCCAGAAGTGTGAAATATACCTAATATTAATTTTCAATAGATAATATATGGCTAAGAAAGCGTATATGAGGGGTATTCCAGAATTCCGGTGCCCCCCCCCCCAAGTCAATTCTATATCCGCCCCTGTAACTTAGTGCAAAAATTTTTCGTCATTATTTAAATCTTAAATTTCTATGTTTAATTTGTGTTGTTTAAATAATATTAATACTCCAATTGAGTTGATAATTGCATTAAAATAATATTATAGCAGATAAAAAATGAATTATTAATATGACCTACTTAAAGTTATGTTCAAAATTAACGGAGGACTGAATCACATACTTATGATTGATAATTAATGTACGGCAGCCATATTGGATATATTTGAATATTTCGGAAAATTTGTTCCTTTTTAAATTTTTTAATAATTCTTAGGAATTGCCTATTTAGTTTAATGCATTTAATTTATTTTTAAGTTAGTTTTATAATCTTATTGCCGCCATATTGAATCCGCCTTCTTTAATTTCTTCCTGGAACTTAAAATTTAGTCTATTTTAACTTAAGAGTACAAAAATATTCAAAACTTCTCGGCATAAACTTTAACAAAAATATATTTTTCATCATTTTTTAACATGTTTTTAACATGATATAGCCGCCATTAATTTCGTCATCTTGCAGGTTGATTTATGACAATTTGGATATCATATTCGTAATCAGCAACCTCAAAAACCCCCGAGTAACAAGATTTATGTAAATTGGATAAGAAAAAGGTTTTATTTGTAAAATTTTTATCCAAATTATTTTCGACGTCTGCCCTAGTTGTTTCGATGTTATTAGAACTCATTAATGATGTTGTAAACAACAAAACTGACTTAAGGTAGTGTTACTTATTTAAGATTTTGAATTTTATCGGTGTTATTCTAGTTCTCACTGATCTGTATCGTGATATTAATAATATTTTTTCATCATCATTAACAATAGAAAAAAAAATGTTATAAAAAAATGTACCGATTCTTATTCCCTACAATATCGGTAGTAGAAAGGTTGTCACAATCTAATTAATGATTGTGACAACCCCTTTCTACAATATACAGAAAAATATCCTTGTAGGAATTATCCACGGGTACTCCTTGTTTTTTTCTCTACGGACTATTAAAAGATCTTAACTGTATATATAAGTATACTTACTATATTGTGATAATGCCGGTGTAGTGAGCAACAAGCTCACTACAAGTCGGTATAAAATCTTCATTTTCGAAGCGGCATCCAGTTAAAGTAAATTCGAAATAAAAAACACTAAGAAGTAATTTCAACTCGACACAGCACATGCACAGCCTTCTAGCCTTATCGGACTAGTTGATGGTTACTAATGAATTACAGGCTGGAAAGCAAAGGTCGTATAGGCCCCAAAATCGTCATAAAATGATTAGAAGTTCAATGGGTCGAATGTTGTTATTTATAAACAATATAATCTTTAAAGTATATTTGTTCAGTACAGTAGGGATTTTATTTTGTAAGAAAGTTGATAACTGCAAGATATATGAATACTTATCTAAAATTTATTGAGCTTAATCTGCCTGGAGAAAATAATTTTAATTTAACTAATACTAATTTTGCTCAGGGAAGTCTACTGTTGATATCTAAAGAGTTAATATTCATTTCATTTATACACAGGCTCACCAAAAAATTGTTATGTTGAAAGGTGAGGTACCATACTGCATGTTTTTTGGTGTGTAACCTCAAAAAATTTATAAAAACACATCTAAATAAAAATTAAAAATCACCTATCAATAAAATATTAATTTTAACGACTAGAAAATCATACTTTTACTTATTTTATGCCACAAAAAAACCAATCCGAAGACCGAAGACACCCCTCATGTCAAGAGTATGACATAACCTCAAAAAACTTCTCAAAGATGACCGAAAATACGTCTATACATAAATTTAAAATTTAAGCGTGCATAGAACTGTATCTATATATATTTTGGGGCGCTGTTATCGACTTCAGATCAAATTTTACCCACCATGTCAGCATTTTGACATAACCTAAAAAAGATCCATAACTTATCAGCAGATAAATTCGTGAAAACGGCAATTCTCTTGAAAATAAATTTAAAATTTTGACTGCGCGCTCTCTCATCGCAAAATTGTTCAAGGGCGAGGGTGGAAATACAATTCTCTGAGGTATTTAGAATATTTTTTTTATCGCCTTATTTACATTAATGTCCTGGCGGAGTTTAGCCGTAGGCTATTCTACCACTCAACCACGACGGACAAAGACACATAGAGAATATCACAACACCCATTCCCTGCGACATTGCCATCTGCCGCCGCTGAGGCTCGAGCTCAGGAGAGGAGAGCGACTAGACTGTGTTGTATCTCACACAACCTCAGTCTAGCCCACTGCCACCGTCTCGGCAACACGTGAAAAACGCCACTACACATCCATACTCTAGCCACGATTCGAACCCGGGACCTCGTGGTCACAAGCCTAATACATTAAGCACTGCGCCACCGAGCCGGTTTTAAGATGAAAAACCTAACAACTTTAAACCCAGCATAGCTTAAAGCGTCTAAGAGATGTGTCTAAGCAAGTTCTGGTAAAGTTTACTGATGGGGTCATTCACCAGGACAGGCTAAAACACGTATGTATTTTAGTAAACTGTGACCAAAGAACGAGCGATGCTTGACCATCGGGGTACTTTATTTTGGTGAGTCCCCTCGCCTCTCACAATCGGGGTGCTTTTTTGGTGAGTCCTCTCATCTCTCATCATCGGAGTGCTTTATTTTGGTGAGTCCTCTCGCCCCTCACCAAAATAAAGTAGTCTGTCTTCGGCCTTCGGATTGGTTTTTTGTGGCATAAAATAAGTAAAAGTATGATTTTCTAGTCGTTAAAGTTAATATATTATTTTTAATTTTTATTTAGATGTATTTTTATAAATATTTTGAGGTTATGTCGAAATCCTTGGGTGAGAGGTCAATTCTGACTAAGGATTCGTTTTCAGCACACAAAACATACGGTATGTTACCTCACTTTCCAACTACAAAAGTTTTTTTCTGTGGGCCAGTGTAATTATAGTTCAAAAGTCAGCGATAGTTTTTCAGTACAATAACTATAAGGGGCAAACGCTGAAAATTAATTTTGACACAACAGACAACTACACTACAACCATCCCCTATGACATTGCCATTTGCCGCAGCTGAGACCCGAAGTCCCAAGATTTTTTTTTTTTTTAACTATTTAACGTCGGCCTATTTCCGCTACCAGGGTCTATCACCGACGCCAGGAGACGAGCTACCCCCAACCTGGAAATTTTGCCGAACCTCTTCCCTTAAGAAGAGTAGGGATCTTTTACTTGCCTAACATTTAATAGACAAGGGACCGCCTGCTTTACATCCCCTCCGAAGGATGGTATATCCACTACGTAATCCTCGTCTGAAATTACGTAACTTCCGAGTATATACTGATATACAAGCCTCTAGAAGGTGGGGCGAGAACGCTGTATTTCCCAAGATAGGTGGGTCACCCATCCAAGTACTAACCGCGCTCGACGTTGCTTCAACGGAATATCGACTGATATTCACATTGAAGTCGCCTCTACGCTCGCCCCAAAAAAGTCCCAAGATAACATCCGTACTCTAGCCAGGATTCGAACCCGGAACCCTATTGTCTCAAGCCTAACGAGTAAGAACTCAACCACTGAGTCGCCTCAAGTTCAAACACAGTGCTAACCCTACGTAAGCCTTTTCTAAAATTGTAGCCAAAAAAGAGATTTTAAAAATCATTGCTGTACGGATAACTTTTAGTTTAAACGACAATTTAAAAATAAAATCCGACGGAGTTCATTCGGCAGACCATTTCCACAGGGCGGAAGAAGTGACAGACGCGCCCAGAGTTGTAATGAAAAAACGGAAAGGAATTAGGAGGATTTTTGGTAAATGGTAATTTTAGTATTTTCCTACTTTTCTTGTTGGTATCCTCTGCCACATATATTTTCTTCTAAAAATCTACAAAAGTACAATTATCCAGTATTTTTTGTCTAGAAAATAACTTCTACTCCTGTGACTTTTACGTTAATGGAACAGTTGGAGGGCGAATACTTTGCGTCGCTTTAAACATATCGATAAAAGTTACTAGAAAAAGTTATTCAGAATCTTACTTTAACCTTGGATACTAAGTTTCGAGACAAAATTCGAATTTTTAAATTTTTGTTATTTTCACTCAGTTTTCACTAGCATAGAAACAATTAATATTATCAATAAGAAAAGGAAGGCCACGATAAATTATTTATTCAACAAAATTCGAATAGGAATTCAAACCAAAAAAAAATATAAAATTATTGTAAGTGGTCTCCTTCAACTAGCCCACCTTCAAGTATGATGCATTACTCAATTCTTTTGGTTGTTGTTGGCAACTCTCCTATGAGTTCTGGTACATTTATTTCACGGCAGGCCTGTCATATTCTCTCACAAAGTTCTTCTCGATTCCGAGGCCTTGATTTGTAGACCTTATTCTCCAAAAATAAAAATCTAAAGGTGTGACGTCATGGAAGCGAGGAGGCCACAGTTTAATTGGACTATTTCTACCTATTCAATGCAATAAAAAATGATTTAACTATTCTCAAATCATCCGAGAATTATGTATGAATGCATCATCTAATTGGATGTATATTTTCAATAATATCCCAGAACTCATTGTTAAAGAAATTAAGCAATCCTTTAGTATTTAATGTTGACGTTAACTTTTTGTGAGTATTGGTGTTTGCAATTGACAACTCAATGAGGATTTTCTGTGGACCACTTTGTGCAATTTTGAGAAGATATCACCTCGTTGGTAGTAAACGTAGCCTCATCAGTAAATATAACTTTTCTTAAAAAAATTCTATCATTTAAAAAATTTCCTGGGGCACAAAGGCAATAGTCTAATCGTTTAATTTCGTCACCTCTCAAGGTGTGAAAGAACTTTGGCTTTAATGGCCTTATTTTGTGACGAACAAGGCTCCATCTATTTTTTTTCTATACTTACTTAGTTCTACAACACTTTGATTTTTTTAACTAACACCTTAATGTGCTCATCCCATCTCACATAACAATCTATTGTTATGCTCAAATATTTTATAGTATTGACAGCTTTTAACTTTATTTCAGATGTACCGTTCCTCACAACGAGAGAATCAAAATTTAGCAGCCCTCTACTAGTGTTGGCGAATGGTAAGAAAAATGTTTTTGTAATTAACTGTTAATAACTTATTATTAAAATTTTTTATAATTTCCGGTATCTTATCCTCCACTTTATTCTTTAAACTTTCCCAGTCCTTGACTTCAAAAAATATAGCCAGATGATCGGCAAAGCTGATTATTTTACCACTGATGGGAGTATCAAATAATTCATTTACGTATATTATGAAGAGTAGTGGCCCGAGGACTGTTCCCTGAGGAACCCCGCATTTAACTGTCTTAAAGCCACTGCAGCTCTCTCCTATTTTTACGCAATGAGGTCTATCACTCAGATAACTTTGCAGCAGTGTGTTTACTGGACCACGTATTCCAACATCATTCAGAGTAGCCAATAAATCCGTGTCGAAAGCTAGGTCAACGAAAACACATAGAGACTTGTTTGCTGTATCTAAGGAATTGTATATATTTATTGTTAAGTCAACTATAGCATCTTCCGTTGACCTAGCCTCTCGAAAACCGTATTGCTTATTTGAGAGTACATTGAATTTATTAAAAAAGCTCGTTAGTTTATTTTTTAAAATCTTTTCATATATTTTCGTTAGGCTCGAGGGTAGCGAAATCGGGCGATAGTTATTAAGATCTTCTTTGTCACCTGATTTATATAACGGTTTTATTACTGTTTTCTTGAATGCCTGAGAGAATTTTTTTTGTGCAAATGATGCATTTATTATATATGTTAGCGGTTCTAAAATATTATCAGCTATTTTTTTTTATATTTCAGGGGTGATCTGATCGAGTCCTGGGAAATTTTATTACGTAGATCATTTATCGCCTCTTTTACCATACAAGTATTTACATTTCCAAGGAACATTGAATTTTTAATTGTTTTTTTATTTTTTTTTACTTGGAATGTTTGAATTGTTTGATTTTTTGGTAGATCGTTTATTAAATTACCCCCTATTTGGTTGAAGTATGTATTAAATTCATTAGCTATCTGTATTGGATTTGATAGAATAGTACCTTGACGAGATTTAATTGTTTTTATTTCCATTTTATTTTTATTTGTGTTTACGGCAGTCATATCCTTTATATAGTTCTATAGTTCTTTGGGGTTATTTTTAACCGGGTCCAAGCGTTTTTTATAACAATTTATTTTAGTTTGTTTTATTAATTCTTTTAATGTTTTGTCATATTGTTTAAATTCATGTAATATATTTAAATTGCCCTTATTTTTTTGCATCTTTTTATATAACTTATTCTTCCTGTTAATCGACTTCACCAACCCCGATGTTATCCAAGGTTGTTTTTTCACTTTATTTCTTTTAATTTTGACTGATTTTGTGTATTTTTCAATGTTATGTTTCAATATAGACAAGAAAGCTTTAACTGATAAATCAATATCATTTTCGGTGTAAACATTTAACCAGCTCTCATTTTTTAATAACTCATTCAATTTAATATAGTCTGTATACTTTTTATAATTAATGCCTATATTCTCTAATTTATTTGTTTCTTTTGCAGGTATAATCATATTCAATATAATGGAAAAATGGTCAGTAATATGGGTTTCGTATAGTATTGACGTAAAATTTGAGAGAGATATTTTGCTTTTTATAAATATATGTTCTATGCAAGATTTTCTCCTTGTAACCTCGTATATTTATTTATCGCTGGTATATATATTCTTCTTCCGCTAATATGTTTAAGCAGTCCTGACAGTAATCAAGATTACTTTTAATATCTATATTTATATCCCCTATTAAGTCAATATCATTTGATTTTTTGCAGTTTTCGAGATAGTTCTTTAGGCCGATATTGAAAGAATGGGGACAAGAAGACGATATATTGCACTAATATGTAGGATCTTATTATTATTGTAATGTATATTTAGATCAATTAACTTTGTGTTGTTTATTGTATTTATATTATATTTGTAATTTTAGTGACTTTTTATATAGAAGACCACTCCATCATTCCTATTATTATCACCCTCACTGTACAACACATCATATCCTTGAATTGCATACATATTTATATTTTCATTTTGAAACGTTTCAGAAAATATTATACAATCAAAACCATGATTTAGTTCAGTTATCATAACAAAAAATTCGTCTGTTTTTCGAAATACTACGTATATTGTTGTGATAGGTAGTAAAACTTGCCTCATTGCTATTTTTAATAATGATATTTTTGCATTCATTTGCATCTCGGCCTACTACTTCCTTGATACGTGGTATTTCGAAATGTTCAATATAGGGATCCATATCTTTTATTTTCTTTCGATAGTTTTATTTTTGTTTTATAATATAAAGGAACAAAATTATTTAACGAAAATAGGCAAAATTCTTTATTCACATATGTATAGTAATTCACAACAATATTGACCCTAAGAAAATAATAATAAAAGAAAATACTAATACAAAACACAAATATTTAAAAAATACATACATATTTATGGTTCATTATTAGTAAAATTATTTAAAAGAAGAGAAGAAAATAGAATCAAATTAAATTCGTTTGGCTTATTTTTCAGTCTATTTGACCTTTTGACAAAATTTTCTGCTTCTGACGGCTGTTCTTTTCTTTTCTTCATACTTTGATCTGTGTTGATAAGGTCCTTGATATTCTTATTTCTATCTTCTATATCTATGGCGGAGGATCCGATGATATTCATATTACACAGGGACACATGTATGTTTCTGGGACTCCATTGGGCATTTTTATTGACAATGCCTTGCCTGATGTTTTGTGATCCAAGAATTATTGTAGCTGTCTTTCGAGTGCTATAGCACGTTTGACGGTATCACCATCTGTCATGGTTGTCTGTTAGGCGCACAGTCTCACCAAAGCTCCTTCCCATCAGCTTCTTGGTGACATCAGCGCAATGTATTGAAGAGCGTCCTCTTCGCCTCTTAGCAGTTTTATACTGATATAAGCAGAACGACTCTCATTTTTTAGCCATATCAACCGGAGGGAGGACAATATAAAATGGTAAATGGTTCAAGGATGTGGCGTTGGGCTAATATATCAAGGACCCGATGGGAAAGAACTTTGACGTGACTGTACGTCTAACAGGCAACCAAGATAGATAGGTGGCGTGAGGCTGTCAGACGCACCACACAGCAAAGGTGGGCCAACTAGAAAAACGCATAGGTCACAGTACATCTCTTAAGAGGTTGGGAATAAAAAAAGATGTATATAATTAAAATGCATATAAAAAAATATATAACCTTAGATAACCCCTCCTGTATAATTAATTGCATAATTCTAAATTTAAATGTATACACAAGAGTCATTTCTACACCTTATGAAACTTAGCAAAGTCTTAAAAAAATAATTCACCTACACATTATTTAAAATTAGCTGAGTTATTTATTTTCTAATATTTGCGAAAAGCTCATTTACAAAATTTTGGGTATAGAATTTTTCCTGTCGATGAGTTTTTAATTACATAGTTGCTCTCATTCGATCTGTTTTCAGGCCTATGAACCCCAACTGTTGAAA
Organism: Rutpela maculata; assembly: GCA_936432065.2. Taxonomy (NCBI): domain Eukaryota; kingdom Metazoa; phylum Arthropoda; class Insecta; order Coleoptera; family Cerambycidae; genus Rutpela; species Rutpela maculata. The sequence goes on along the minus strand of OW386294.2, from coordinate 68,429,951 downwards.
TCTGGAAGGAATTGGTACTTTAAATTATAGTAATTGAAATGTCTACATTTCACTCCAGTATTTCCGTATTACAGCAACATTTGCCATAGATCACAAATTCATTTTAGATTTCAAATGTAATATATTCGTGCAACTAAAATAATAAGTTGGTTGACGAAGACTCTTTAAAATAGCAGTTCCATGATTTTTTTGTCTACCTACTAATTCAATTGTCAGACAACTCATTCAGTAAGCGGATACAACAAATTAGAAAATGAAATTGTACCATACAATTATTAATCCAATTAAAAAATAATTACGTCGCTTTCGTCCCATACATTTCTTTGCTTTCGCTTCCTTTCACAAAATACAATTAATTGAATCGTGAAAATAATTTTTAATTTTTGCATGCAGTGAATAATTGTAATTAAACACCTAATTTTGTTGGAACCTACTGCATGCGTACATACAGGGTGTACATCTTTTTATAATTTAGAAGGGAATCTTGAACAGTTTTATATCTGTAAATCGTTTAAATAGCATAGTGGTGTCAAATTATACAACGTGATACCATGATATGCGGAAAATAAAATGGTGTACTAGTCTTCAGTGTGGGAAAGCCCCTGCAAAATTTTAGAATGTTAGAAATAAAAAAAAATTATGAGCAAAGGGAAGAAATCCGAAATATTTCTTGACGAGCAAGGAAGAGAAATCCGAACAATTTTTTTTAGCGAGCGGGGGGAGAAATCCGATTTTTTTTTTGAAACTATTGAAACTCAAAGCAGTAGTTAAATATTATTTTGAATTTATTTTTATATGCAGAAAAGCGCCTGTCAATATGGGAGCAAAGATAATTGCACCGGCGCGGGTTGCGGATGGTTCCTGGGTCCCCCCCCTCCCCGTCCCCCGTCCCCCGTCATCCCCGTAAAACTGCCCTTGAGTAAGAGTCCATAAAATTGGGGTTTGATTACTAATAATATGCAAACCTCAACTCAAGAGTGCAGTTGTCAATAATAAAGTATGCAGCATATTTATGAGTTTTTTGGTTTAGTTGGGCACTCCTTATAATAGAAAAATTATTGCAAAAATTTTTTTTTGCGAGTTTTTGAAAAAAAATGGTGTACTCAAATGGGTACAACTGGAGAATGCATAAGAAAATAATGCAAAATTTTAAAAGTCATAAAAGGTTTTCATTTGTTTTAAAAATGCGTTACAGATGAATATTATTTATTTCTTTGAATGAAATGCTATGAAACAATCAAGCTCAACACATAAAGTGACGTCACACTTTCGACAACTCCATCTTAGTCGTAAGTGACATTGACGGCACCTTGGTTGTCTTTCGATATTTTTCGGAAAATGACCCTCGCCGTCCTCCGCGATACTTCCTGGAAGAGAAGCCATTGCTACTCCTAATGTTTTGGAACGTTTGCCGTAAAGACTTTTTGCGATTGGCCGGAATTCAGAATCCTTGTCGAAGCAACTTCTGAAAAGATATTCCGAATTTACTTATACATATCTTTCCATTGTACTTAAATGGGTACACTGCCTATTTTCTCATTTTTTTTTTTTTTAGAAATAATGCAAACTGGTGTGTCCCGATAATATAAAGAACTAAAATACATACCTCAAAACCTAATTTACCATCTCATATGGAATATTTTCACTTTCACATTATAGAAGCTAATTCTTGAAAGCACAGGATTTAGCACAACTTGTTTACTCAATCTCTTAAGTTGTCATTTACTACAAATGGCCCATCCATAAAAAAACCTTGAAACTACTCGTTTCCTACACATTGCAGAGTCCTACCAAGACATTAGTTTGTAGAAATATTTTAATTGATGTCACCGGGAGGCAAAAATTCACAGTGTACTCAAATAAGTACAGTGGAAGGTAATGGGTTAAAATGTGGTTTAAACCATATAGATATTCCACCAGGGCCGTTTCTAGGCATTTGGCTGTCTGCGTCCAAAAATTATTAGACCACCCTTTCCTATACGCTACAGAAATTTCAGTTTTCCGTATTTTGTTGCTTGGTTACTTTCTGCATTATTACGTCCATTACCTGCGTATGCAGTATTTTTATCTTATTATACTCTTCGCAAAAACGAAGAGTATATTGTATTTGATCGGCACATTTCTAAATCAGTAAATATCGCTCGTAGAGAAAAAAATTTTCATATCATTATGTTAGTGAACGAATTCTGAACAACTTTCAAAATGTCCGTCTGTCCGTCCGTCCGTCCGTCTGTTCGTCCGTCCGTCCGTCACGTTTCTTGTAAGCACGATAACTTATGAAAGAAAAGTCCGATTGTACTGAAATTTGGACAGTAAGTTAGTGTTAGCCAGGGGAAGAACCCTATTGTTTTTGAACAAAATCGATCAGTAAATAAAAATGTTATTAATGATTTAAATTTGAGAATTTTTTTTTGATTTTCATGTTTTGTTGTAAAAATTTATATTTTTTTACGTGTTAGGTAGTTCTTACGCTTTTGACTCGGAAACCAAGGGTCCCAGGTTCGAAACCCACATGGGGGTATGGTATAGTTTTTTTAATTTTTACTTTATTTTACACTGAGTCTTTCACCAACTAAGTTCGTACTATAAAATTAAAAATGTCTAAAAATGACATCTACAAAAAACTGCGAAGAGTATCCTATAGAATGTGTAACAATTGTATAAAAAGTTTAGTAAACCGGCGAAGAGTACGTTTTTGGCTTGTTTATAATTAAATTATTTGTAGGTATGTTTTTTTTTTTTGTTAAAGGATTTGTCATCCCATATTTGTGTTTTCCAGTGTTCTTGACAATTTTAATTTACCTATTTTTTATCAATAAAGTTTAATTTTCAAAACCATTAAGTGAGTATTTTGTATCATGTGTTCATTTTATTTTACAACCGTTTTAAACAGCTGTTGATGTTTCACTTTCAAAGATAAAATTATGAATTAAAATGTGTTTTTCATAAAATGTTGCATAGGTCTTGTGAAAAATTGCATAGGCTATTGAAAACTAAAGAAGGAAAATATATTTTTTCTCGTACGAAAATAAGAAATCTGGTATCATGCTATCAAGTTTTCTCTAAAAGCCTATCAAAAAATGTGTATAATCGGTTCAGGGATATAGGAGAGAGAAATTGTCGAATTACGAAATCAATTTCTTAAGCACGGCACCGACACCTTTAATTCGTGGTAACAAATTTTTCAAAAATATTTCCTAAAAACATTTTCAGTTAAAGAAAAATAATAAACTTTATTTGTGTTGTCAATTTAATTTTGCAAGACATACAAATAAAAAACTCGAAATTTGTAGATGAAAGCTGATACAATCTTTCTACAATATTTCTGTACACAATTTAACTGAAGGAAATATGTAATCAAGCATGAAACAATTTACCGAAGCGATAGGTAAAGTTCATCAGTTGGGTTAAATGTACACTCCCCAACTCTGTTTACATTAATTTAGAGACAGCTCTAGTCAAAATAAACACATTAGAGAGTTTACCAGCATTAAGATAGTATAATTAGAATATCATAATTTATTCAATAATCGTTTAATATCATGTATGAAATGTGCTTCTTTCAGGTAAACGTGGTTAAACTCAAGTCTGGAACCACGTTTGAAACGTCAGATTTAAATGGTTTGAATGCTCCTTCTCCGAAACAACGTACAACACGAATGTACTATGTACTCTACTCCTATAGTAAGTCAGACAGGCAAGTCTTTGGATTATTGTAAACAGAAAACTTCATATCAAGGTAAGTTCAAAGTGTTTTTTTCAAAAATATCGGATATGGTTTAACGTAAAAATTTTAATTCGATTTGAAAAACTGATACATTTTTTGGATATGTTGCATATATAATGTTTATAAGAAGTCAAAGGAAAAGTAACTAGTTCTATATCAAAAATATCTCTAGTATAAATACAAATTTGTATCGCAAATAATAATAATAATAATAAAAATAATAATTCATTTACTGTCATTAATGACAGCATAATAGCAAAACAAGTAAATGTATACAGTGCGTGTAATTGCCCATTAGGTATGTACATTCACGTAGCGCGAGAGGTATGACAACGCAGCAGAGCAAATTCGCCCGTCCGCGAAGATCTCAGCTCTCAGTTATTTCATTTCAGCCAGCTGGCACACGCGATGTTGTAATTCTTACTCCCTATACCTAGCCCTCCACTACACACAGTGTATATATAAGTAGCCACCAGATGACATATATTTTAGCGACATAAACAGACAATATAAGAATAAGAAAATTTTCCAACAGTTCATTGATTTGATTGATTGATTTACCAGCGTGCGGTAGGCATTTCTGCCATTCCCAGGATATACCGCTGGGCCGACTACGTCCACGCTGAGTTGGATTTGCATTGTGTCGTGATATGAAGTGTTTATGCTCCTCTTTTTGGGTTTCTGACAAGTTAGAAACTAAAATCTACAAACTATTTCAAACAAAAGTCACAAGAAAATAAAATAGCAAGTATAAATTACATAGGTCTACAAAAAAAAATTCTGTTCAAAGAATTAAACCTATTATGCCTTAAGTATTTTTGTATGCTGAATCTGAATTTTCAATTTAAAAAAATTTCTACCGCGTAAATTTCGAGTAAATCCCGGTTTTTATTGTCAAAAACCGTATTTTGACGATAAAAACCGGGATTTACTCGAAAACTACGCGGCAGAAAATTTTTTTAATTAAAAATTCGGATTCAGCACACAGAAATACTTAAGGCATGATAGGTTTAGTCCTTGGAACAGAATTTTTTTTGTAGACCTGTGCACAAATTGCACCTTTGCATAGGTCTACAAAAAAAAATTTCTGTTCCAAGGACTAAACTTGTCATTCCTTAAATATTTTTGTGTGCCGAATCCGAATTTTCAATTTAAAAAATTTTTTACCGCCTAGACTTCGTGTAAATCCCGGTTTTTATCGTCAAAATACGTTTTTTTGACAACTTTTGACGTTTACTCGAAATCTATGCTGTAGAAAATTTTTTAAATTGAAAATTCGGATTCAGCACACAAAAATACTTAAAGCATGATAGGTTTAGTCCTTGGAGCAGATTTTTTTTTTGTAGACCTGTGTTATTATACACATATGATTTAAAAGCCATAATCGACAATAAATAGGGCTAACAGGTGAACACATTACATACCAACCAAAGCTGTAACCGGTTCCTTCAAAGGGACTGAGTCTATATCTTGGTTGTATCATCTGCAAACATTATGGATTGTGAGACATTAAAATCGTTTATAAAAAGTATATATAATCCTAAGACCGATCCTTGAGGAACACCAAAAGAATTTTCTAACATATTAGATGAACGGCTATTTATTTCTACATTGTGTTTTCTCCCTTGTAGGTATGAATTGAACCAATCTAACGATTTACCTCGAATACCATACAGTTCAAGTTTATTTAAGAGGTGTTGGTGACACACCACGTCGAAGGCTTTGCTTAGATCTAAGAAAACACCAATACATGTCTTTTTGTCGTCCAGGTTGTTATAAAGAGTTGTTAAAAATTTAGCTATAGGTTGAAAAAATACCTTTACGAAAGCCAAATTGGTTATTATTGAATAGTTTATATTTTTCCAAAAAATATATTCCTGCTCATTTTAGTTGTATTGCGATACAGCATATAATAATAATAATTTGTTTATTTACATAAATTACATAGACTAATAATACACAGTACATAATAACTCTGTACATTACAACATATATATTAAAAGCTTCATACATAAAGTTGTAAGTAAATAAACAAAAGAAAGTACCACAAAAGTAACACTTACAAGTGGCAATAATTTCTTCATTCGTTCCTTGTCAAAGAATACCACGGTCTCCAAGACACGCCTATGTTAATACCACCAATCTATAGTTGTCACAGACATCTTATGTAGTGGTGTGAAGAGGTTCTCCCTCTCCAATCATCGGTCCAGATTCCTCTCTTCTATATTTTTTGCCACATTGGTATACGGTATATGCTAAAAAATGTATAAAAAATTATTCAACTTGTAGATAAAATGTGAGATAATAATTTGTAACAATGCCAGTTCGCATTGCAGGCTTCCATACTACAACGTAAAACCTATTTGAAAGTCAAATTTTACTTGTCTGTTCTCAGAAGCCCCATTTAGTACTTTTATCAAAAACATATTCAATATAGAATAGCGCTTAAGAATTATTAATATCAAAACGACTCGAGGTAGACCGGGACGAGGCCACTCAATATTTTAACTTCATTTCGTGGTATAACAAAGAGACGAAGCCGCCAGAATTCACGCAGATATTTTATCTGTTTTTATATATTTGAGTGTTTATGTCTTCTTTATTTATTAAATTTATCTAAGTTTAGAATTACAGTTCTATAATCGAGTATCCTACAACTGACGTTTTTTTTATTTATTGACATCACATTTTCCAAATGATACAGTTGGTTAAATTGGTTCCAATATGTCTAGCGGTGTAAGCACTCTTAAGCTGACGTCACAGTTTTACTTCGTTTACATGATGTCAAAGTTATTTACACATAATCTTTAATTACACTATTCACAATAATATTAATACTGAAAACCTCATTAAACTTTACCTAATTATAATACTTTAATTAATTAAACCATCAAACTAAAACAACATCGATAAAACGTACAATAGAATGACAACACGATGCAAGCGAAGTCACTTAAAGCAACGCGTGGCAATGTACCATGTAAACATAGTTCCAACTTAAGGGTTTAGTATGTGCATGCGAAATTTGCATACTGATAATATTTTGAGTGGCTACTTTATGACGCAGAATATCACTAATTTTCTGTTTCCGGAAGCTCGTTTCCTTAAGAACATTAGATTTGTTTTTCTGAAAAATAGTAAAATGATTAAATATAATTAGTATAATAATTTCAAATCTTGGCCAAACATAAACATAAAAGATCTGGAAATACAAAATGATACTTAATTAAATAAAATTAAGATACATGTTAAAATATACCGGGTGGTTTTTTAACCTGAAACATTCAAATATCTCGAATAATAAGCACTCTACGAAAAAAAATGTTCATAATCATTCCGCGAAGGAAATACATTAGTACTAAAATTAGTCACCCCCCTCTCCTTATAGGTCGGGTGTGAGGTAACTTTGAAATCTTAAATAAAATAAATAAATTTAAATTTTTATTACAGATTCGAATTCTACGGCGAAAAATACGTAGGATTTGTCTGAAATATTTCTTTCGATTCATGATAGATGGCGCTGTAATCGACGAAATTCATTTTTTTTCGATTTCTCCTACTGAGAACCTATGCATACGATTCTGCAATACGTTTTGCAATAAAAAATGCCACGTTTTCATTGTAAATAATCGAAATTCGCCGTCAAAAAAGTTTATTCATTTTGCAAATTGCGAATAACTGCGAAATTCTTACCTGTAAAAATGTAAATGGCTGGTGAATAAACTACTTTTAGCGTAACCTAGGAACAACGAGGTGGACGTAGTAGTTTTTTGTTCCCTTCGGGGTGCTTGATTAACGTGAGTCCCCTAGCCTCTCACCTATCAGGGTACTTGATTTATGTGAGTCCCTTCGCCTCTCACTTCTCAGAGTACTTCATTTACCTTCATCGTCTTTCAATTAAAGTAAGTGTTCAAAATGGTGGCCCTCGACTTCAATGCACATATTAATCTGATCTCGAAGTGAGATTTGGTGATCTAGCTGGCCAATTTACCAGACTAGCTCTTCCGATCCAGCGACCATTGAAATCACGATCAAGTACATCACGTGCTACCACCGAATAGTGTGCTGGACAACCATCATGTTGAAACCACATCCAAAATGCCTCGGTACATTTGACTATTCAAGTTGCCTTCAATAATGTGGGGGCCGATGAGTTTGTTGCCAATTATTCCACACCACACGTTGACAGTCCAAGGACGCTGATATTCAACTTGGGGAAGCCAGCGCGGATTTTCAACACTCCAGTAATGCATGTTGTATCGATTAACCGTTCCGTTGTTTGTATTTGTTCAAGTGCCCACTGGAAAAAGTTACCCGATTTTAGAAATCAACGCCATGAAGATCTTGGTGTAAAGACACATGATACGGATGATATTTATAACGTTTTAAAATTTTCCAAACACTGCTCTGGGACAATCCGGAATCGCGAACTATTTCTCGTGTACTAACATGAGGACTAACAGCCATTGCAGCTAATACTGCAATTTCAATATTTTCTCCAGTGACTGTTGCTCGACGGGTTCTTTTTTTCGGTTGAACATTTCCGTCAGTAGTAAATTGTTTGATAGTATGATAAAATGAAGCACGTGATCGAGTTCTATCCGGAAAACGCTGAGCGTAGAGATCGACAGCACCATCAAGACTCCTGCCAGCTTCTCCATAAACCAGAACCATTCCAATTTTCTCTTATACAGTTAAATACTCTATTCTGAAGTAGTATCAACAGCCTAACGGAAACAGTTGTTTTGTTTTGTTTTGCGAAATAATCTTCGAACTGAGTAAAATCAATTTGAAGATTCTTAAAGTTATTTCTTTCTTTTCTACGTTTATTTATAAAAAGAAAACAAAACAAACACATAAAAAACACGAAGAGAAGAAATACCACAAACGTTAAATGTAAACATAATAAAACATTTTTATAAGAAGTATTTTTAACGTAAGAAATGGTATTTTTAAAACAAAGGACAAAAAAGTACATTAATTTAAAAGCAGATTTAGACTCCGATAAGTCATAGGCGAAGGAAATAGCGTTGACCAAGTATTCCAAAAAGGACGACTGTTTCTGGGTTACGATAATAGTAGTTTCTTGACAAGTCATTTTTCAGTAATTGAAAATTTGAGAAATGAAATTTGTTTTAAGACTATCATGAATCGAAAAAAATATTTGAAACAAATCCTACGTATTTTTAGCCGTAGAATTCGAATCTGCAATAAAAAATAGAGGTTTCTATTTACCTAATATTTCAAAATTACCCCCGCCCGACCTACAAGGACGAGGGGGGGGGGACTAATTTTAGCACTAATGTATTTCCTCCGCGGAATGATTAAATTTTGATTATAGACATTTTTGTCGTAGAGAGCTTATTATTCGAGATATTTGAAAGTTTCAGGTTAAAAAAGCCATCCGGCGTAGTAGTCCATGCTCTTGATTTAAAGCGCTTCAACATAAGCAGGATTACCACCAGCCGATAATCTCTTACTCTAAATTTCGCGCAGGCTTAGTGTCCGCAGGTACCACTATAAGGTGTCCTAAGCATCCAGATTGGCCCTATACAGGGTGTTTCAGTTAGAAGTTCCCAGGCCATTATCTCGAAAATAATAGATATTTGAAATTCGTAAATAGCGTACGATCGATACCAAGGAAGACAGTAAGCATCTGCATTTAGAACATTTTTTTCTTATTTTTTTTGTCTATTTAACTTTTGATAACTCCTGTAAAATTTGTGTTAATCATTTTAGAACATTGGTTATTTAAAACTTTTATCTTATAAGTACAGTTTTATATTATGACTTATTTTGAAAATTTTTACTAATTTCAAGTTTTAGAAATGTTCTAAACTTATTTACAAAAAAATTACAGGGGTTTTCTAAATTTAAGTAGACAGAAAAATTTTTAAAAAAATCATGTAGCTCCAAACGGCTGGTTATTACAAAATTTCTTTATAACCAAAATTATTCATCATTTATTCCCTAATGTTTAGTTACAGCCATCGAAAAATAATTTAGCACCCTAGCGCCATATGACTGCACTACGAAGGAAAAATTATACCTACAGGTACTGTTAATTAATATTATCTGCTTTAATGTGAAGTTAACTATTACCATGTTTACGCGAAGAGTTAAGCTGACGTTAAAACTGTTAAGAATGGTCTTAATATTGAAATTCTTGCGCGTAAATGCGCCTTAATATTACTTTGGCTTAGTATTGTCAAGCCTTACTAAATGTGTTAAGTTAACACATCTAACTAAGCAAAACTGAGTTAAGGACTTCGCGTAAACGCTTTAGGCGGCTTTAGTGTCCGCTACGGCGCATGTCAGGTCTAAAAAAATATACACAGAATACATCTGATTGGTTGATTGTAAACAATTTAAAATCAAATCAGAAATTCAACTAACAACTTTGGTAACGGACTGTCATCTGGTGGATAAATCCAAAATGAATCTTAACGCGCATAAACGCTCTTAAAAACTACTACTAACATCGACGTTAGAACTTTTAACGTCTTCGTGTAAACGTGGTGTATGTTTATTAATGAAGTCGATAGCCATACACCAGAGCGGGTGGATAAGGAGCAGACTCTTTTTTTTTTCAAACATGTAATAAATATAGAGATCTGTCTTTGTTTTACTAATAAATTTCATGCTGCACTTGAGTGATGAAAGAAAATTGTATGATTACTTAACAACATTTTGAACACTGTTTTTTAGTGAAACATAAGAAAGGCAAAATTAATTTTTAATACAGATTGGTAAGGTAAAATTCATGTCCAACAAGCTTAAAGTGGTAAAATTTTAAGTTACTTTTTTATGTTAAATTAGTAATTGAAATTGTGAAAAATATAAAATTTAAAGTAAAAGAAAGTTGAAAACATAATTGCCTTAGATAGGGTGCAAAAACTACTTCTGCGGGCATATCAGTTTAAGTTATGGATAATTTCATAAGCTCAGCATGCTTATCCATTTTCTGTGTACAAACTAACAAACTAACGTATGGCATTTGCTAAATTTGCAATTTGGGATAATTTCAATATCGTGATAAATTGACATACGGATTAGATTAAAATATAGGGTGGACAACACCTTGTTTGAGAAATTAAATTTTAAGAACGATAAAGTCCAATTTTACAGCAGTACATTTTTCGCTACATAGTAATTAATGAAATTAATTTTATCATTTTATTTTGACAGATTAACTATTTTTAACCTTTTTTTGTTACAATGCTAATATATTATGATTACATATGCTTATGTAAGATAATTATCAATGACCAAAAACGGTATAGTACAATTGTACAAGAAAACAACAATTATGGAAATCGAATTATTTCCACAATAAAATTAAAAAGGCCCCAAACACATCTCGTGAGACATGGAAAATTGTCAATGAAAGACTGGGCAGACAGGCCCGCGTCTAAGGATATACGCGCCCGTGTGCAAGTCTTCATTCGGCGCCCCTTACTCCACGAATTATATTGGCAAACTATCATTAATTTTGCGCCCCCCATCGCACGCCCTGTGGGCAGCCTACTATAATTTCTCAAAAATTGCTTTCTTTTATCGCAGTAGGCCGGCGTTTTAGATCTAGGCGGCATTTATGTGTTGAATAAAGTGGTCTTATAAAGTTGTATGGCTGATAAAAATTTGAAATGAATTGGGCCACAAATAAAAAAAGATACAGGGGTATCTTCACGAGAAATCAAACACACCGTATATGATACACATGGTAAAAAATGCCCAATTTTACTAAAAAATGTCGTCAGGAATCAAGGCAAGATGAAAGTAATTATGGCAATTATACAAAAGAAGATATTTATTACGTATTGGAAAACAAATTTTCTCAGCTTATCTACCCACTCTGGTGTATGGCTATCGACTTGATTAAAAGACAGACTTGACTCAACATAAAAACAGATAAGTAACTAATTATGTTAATTTTACAAACGGCAACTAGTCAAATTTCATTGGAACTGAAGTTTTGCGAAAATGATCAAAAAATCACCAGAATTTTAATTCAAAGATTAATCGAATTCGACAGTGACAAGTCTGGCGCCGGTATGAACTGAAGCAAAATATTGTTAAAGCTTTTTAATAAGCTCACAAAACTGTGACTATACATAAAAATACTTCATTCATTCAATCCCATAAATTAAATCAATTTCAAACTGCCCAATTCAAATATCGTATAATATACTTACTTTCATGACATCTTCTATTGTAGAATTGTATTAAAATATGTTAATGTAGATCACTTTAAGGTCATGAAATATTTTATGGACCCCTTTCTCTATTTTAAATACGCTTTACTTTGCTGCCATCTAGTAGGCGAAAGTCAAACTAGATACTAAAAGTATTGATTAAAATAAATACCAAATACAGTCATATGGATGAACGATGGAATGATGAAAACACACTAACGTAGATTACTATGAGAGGATGAAATATTTTGTATACTTTCCTGTATTTTGAAAGTAGGTATCTTACTTTCCTGCAACGCAGTGAGCGGAAGTAAAACTAGATACCAACATTATTGATTAAAACAGTCTTATAACGTCCTAACACCTGTCGCAAGTGGACATAAATCAAACTAGATACAAAAAGTATTGATTAAAATAAACACAGTCTTAAGAAGGAATGCGCGAGCCAGTGCTGGTCCAATGAAATTTCGCGCCCCAGACCTCAAAATATTATCTGCGTCCTCCTTCCACCACCCAATTCATTTTTCAGTAAATTAACAAAATGAATAAAAACATTCTATATGATAGCCCAAAAGTTAATAATGTATCGAAAAAGTTCTTAAAGCTCCAAGTTTCTCCACCCGACTTTTTTGTTTGCAACAAAGAATGACCCCAAAAATAGTCCTCGAATTTTGTTTCAAACTAAGTGCTAAATTATTGTTAATAATGAGAACATTCTGAATACAAAATTTCAAGATGAGCATATGTTAGGTTTTTGGGGATATGAGGGATTGAAGTTGTGGTATGCGTGGTGCTATCAAAAAATACACAGCCCTACAAAAAATGAATACTCATCAGCTATGGCAGAGCAATCAAGATATTCATAGTATTTTTCGACGCAGAATTCATATCTAATATCGACGAATTCGTATATCCACTAATTAATTCAGAGGGGCCAAAAACATCCCCTATATAAGGATGAAAATAAGGGAAAATTATGCTATTGAGTTATAGAGCTTCCATGAATAGAAATATAGTATAAATATATTGGCTCAATGCATGAACGAAGGTGTTGACTAGGGCTTACACAAAATAATTGAGACACACTCTTAAGAGGGTGAAAACTACCCCAATATTATACAAACTGCATAAAAGTTCCAATAACTGGATAAAAAGCTTGAACCTTCTAAGCTTTATTAATTGGAATGAACCATAAATCTGTTACGACCTAGTACACGAAAATAATGTATTACATGGTAAGAAACTACCCCTCATCTTGAATTATGAACTTGAGTCAGGGAAAAAATAGTGAATGTACCAGATATCTCATTTTAATGGCAGTAGGTATGAATGTGGGACGATAACTAGAATTTTTGTAACTATTTTATGACACACCTACGATGGGGTAAGAGAACGGGACGTAAACTTATAGGTGGGTCTTCACCCCCTGACCTCCATCGGGATCATTTTGGGGGTGAAAATAATAATAATAATAATAATAATATATTTATTGATTCCAGTTTGCCAACAAATGGATAGGACAAGTCAAAATAGTACATGTAAATAATAATTGCTTATAAATTAGACGGAAGTATACATTTATAAAATAAAACACAATGATAAATACGATAGATAAAATAATGGGCTAAAACTATAATAGAACATTTAGCGCTTATAAAATTTATATAAGTTCAAAATCTAAAAGGAATAAAAGAGAAGAGATAAGTCTTTGTTACAATTAATTCTAAAACATTTTGGTATGATGATATGCACACATATATAAATATAACTATGATCTATGATTGTAAGAGGTCTGTCTGTTCGTCCAAGTCAAAAAATTCCCGTAAAGTATAGAAACAATTGGTTATAAGAAACTGTTTTAAATTTCTTTTAAACTTGTGAATACTATCATAGGATTTTATTCTTTGTGGTAGTTTATTGTAGATGGTTGCGCAAGTATAGTAAGGACTCTTTCTAAAAAGTGCTAAGTTGTAGTGGTTAATGTGAATTTCATTTGCGGATCTGATATTGTATGAGTGAATATTACTTCCAAATGTAAATTTACTTTTGTTTAGATGCACGAAGATAGCGGCCTCAAAAATTAATATGGACGTCAGTGTTAGAATATTGTTTTCTGTAAGAGTTGACCTACATGAGTCTAAAGGACCGAGGGAAAAGATTAAACGAATAATCCTTTTCTGTTGGATAAAAACTCGATGTGATGCAGAACTGGAAAAGGAATCAAGAGGCCCTGATATAAGAATCAAGAGGCCCTGATATAAGAAAAAAGCGCTCTTGGAAACCGCTACATCAGTATTTTTTTTTTATGTAATGCAGCGATTACGAGATTGCTTCGATATCCATCCCTTCGCACCCTTACCCCCTCATAAAATCCACTTGAGAGTTAAAAACGGACTATGGCGTTCGGGAAAGAGATACTTACCTTTATGTCAGAAATTTTTTCCATACAATATAATGATTGTAAAATTGCTCAAATTTCCATTCTCTAACCCTTGTAAATTGCTCTACAGCGATGAGAAAGAATCACGAGGCCATGACATTTCTAAAGAGCACTCTTGAAAACCCTTGCTACAGTATTTTCGCTAATGTGATACAGCGATTGCGATGTCTCTGATATTCACCCCCTCGTCTTCTTATAAAATTCACTTGAAGTTTGAAAACAGACCATTAGGACATTAATATTATGGAGAGCGTTCTTTATTATCCTTGTGACAGAATTTAATGTAATATTCTCACAGCGAGATCGATTATATAAATGTGCGTTGTTTTCTCATCCCTTCATAGGTGTGTAAAAAAACTATTGTGGAAATATTGGTTATCGTTCCAGATCCAGACACTCTGCAATCAGAATGCAATATCTGGTACATTCACTATCTTTTCACTAACTCAAGTTCATAATTCAAGATGAGGGGTAGTTTTGTGATGAGTTGTTTTCGTGAACTAGGTCGTAACAGATTTATGGTTCATTCCTATTAATGAAGCTTAGAGGGTTCGCGTTTTTTCGCCAGTTATTGGAGCTTTTATGAAGTTTTGTATAATATTGGGGTAGTTTTCACCCTTTTAAGAGTGTGTCTCAATTACTTTGTGTAAGCCCTAGTCAACACCTTCGTTCATGCATTCAGCCAATAGTCTTATACTATATTTTTGTTCATGGAAGCTCTATAACTTAATAGCATCATTTTTCCCTATTTTCATCCTTATATAGGGGATGTTTTTGGCCCTTCTGAATTAATCAATAGATATAGGATTCGTCGATATTAGATATGAATTCTGCGTCGAAAAATACTAGGAATATGTTGACTGCTCTGCCATAGCTGATGAGTATTCATTTTTTGTGGGGCTGTGTATTTTTTGACAGCATCACCCATATCACAACTTCAATCCCTCATATCTCAAAAACCAAACATATGCTCATCTTGAAATTTTGTATTCGGGATGTTCTCATTATTAACAATAATTTAGCACTTGGTTTGAAACAAAATTCGAGGGCTAGAAAATGGTCAATTTTTGAGGTCACTCTTTATAAGGGAACATTTTTTTAGTAAACAGTCAGACCTTTCATTTGCATTTTAGATGAACCATCTCTGCGATTATTAGTTGGTTCATATAACTTCTTTTTTTTTTAACTATTTAACGTCGACCTATTTCCGCTACCAGGGCCTATCACCGACGCCAGGAGACGAGCTACCCCCAACCTGGAAATTTTGCCGAACCTCTTCCCTTAAGAAGAGTAGGGATCTTTTACTTGCCTAACATTTAATAGACAAGGGACCGCCTGCTTTACATCCCCTCCGAAGGATGGTATATCCACTACGTAATCCTCCTCTGAAATTACGTAGCTTCCGAGTATACACTGATATACAAGCCTCTAGAAGGTGGGACGAGAACGCTGTATTTCCCAAGATGGGACCCCATCCAAGTACTAACCGCGCTCGACGTTGCTTCAACGGAATATCGACTGATATTCACATTGAAGTCGCCTCTACGCTCGCCCCTCATATAACTTAAACATCAAGTTTTCAGCTTATAGTTAAATAATCACAACAAAAATCAAGATATTCATTATTTTATTAATCAAAAACCCATGAATTTCTTTGAAATTGTTTTCCACCAATAACGATTTTTTAATGCATTTTTCATCAAGAAAGTTGAACTTGAAAATACGTAATTAATGTTAATCACAAATATAATAATAAAATTTGTACTTTTACTCTGAAAAGAATACTCCGGACATTTGTTCATTTTATACACCAAGCAGCTTCCCACGCGACTTTTTTATTATTGGCGGTCACAGGAGCTATCGAAAAAAATTAAAAAATAAATAATATTATGAGAGAATGAAACAATTTTTTTTATTAAAAAAAAACGTAGGTAACCCCACCAGAGCCAGTTCCAGGCATTTTTGTCGAAGGGGCGAGACCCTACAATGGCGCCTCTTGAAGTGTTCCCGAATTGATTGTGTCCAATACAAAAAAAAAATTCAAAAACGCAGAGCATATTTTAAGCAAATTTGTTTAATCAGAATTTCTTTCGGGCGGTGCTTTTGTTAACTCATACCCAATAATAATAATAAGAGTACGTTTGGCTGGTGGTTTCCGGGTCTTCTTCCGTGTAGCCTTTGTTGAGTGCTTGACGTTTCGACCACCATCATCGATTTCCTTCTGAGGCGAAGAAGACCATGGCAAGATGGCCGAAGATGATCGAAACGTCAAGCACTCAACAAAGTCTACCCGGAAGAAGACCCGGAAACCAGCAGCCAGATACCAGCTCCGCGAAAGCCTTAGCACCAAAATAATAAGAGTAATTGGAAATGCACAGCAGGCGAAAATTTTAACATTTTTCAGGGCCAAACGGCCCAAAGTAAAGAGTTGAGATTTCGAGCTATAAAGGAATTTATTTATCACAGGTATATACAGTAGGGTGGTCCTTGATGATATTTTTCTTACAACTTTTTCCGTATTAACCCCTAAAGTGATTCCAATTATTTAAAAAATGAAGTATACAAAATTTTAACTCGATCGGATAACTCGTGCCCCAAGGCAATTAAAATTCACCATCAGAGGCAATTTTCATCGATATTTTTTTCTTGTAATTTTTTTGGCCTCACTCCCTAAAGTAGTTCCAATTATTTAAAAAATGAAGTATCCAAAATTTTAACTCGATCGGATAACTCAAGACAATTAAAATTCACCATCAGACGCAATTTCCATCTATTTTCAATAGTATCTTGTGAACTGTTGATTACATCGAAATGTTATACATACATAATTGGAAGAAAATTTATTTTTATAAAACGTCATATCTTTGCATTTTTCTCATACATTCAATAGTTGAATAGGAATAATAAAGCTTTGCTTTTCACAAACAGGCATCAGAACATTCATGATCTCGTTGATATGCCAGGATACACGTTTTATGTCCCATGAATTAATCGAATTAGCTTCCCTTTATTGTAAGGGATGTCTTATAGCAACACAGTATCTGTCGCGGTTGTCTGCTAGGCGTACGACCTCAATAAACTCTTTCTCATTGGTCATTTTTTAACAACAACGATTCCCTGCGATATTGCCATCTGCTGCAACTAAAAACGTTGTTTCACTCAATCGCGGCCTAGGCCATCGCTACAGCTTCGTTAACTCGCTAAAAACGGCACTCAACATCCATACTCTAGCCAGGAACTCTTGAACCAGGAAACCCGTGGTCTCAATGCTAACACGTAAGCACTAAACCACTGAGCCGGTTAAGTTTCTTTCACCATTTGCCATCTGATTTTCCATGAACCATTAACCGTTGTATGTTTTACTTTTCGGTTGATATGGCTAAAAACACCATAGGATGGAAAGTTCTCGTCAGTAGGGAGATATAGCGGACCTCCGATCGGCTTCAATTGTTCGCAATTATGGTCACATATTAGGTACTGAATTCACCGGTCACGAGTCTTCACGACGCTACTAAAATCTTTCTATTTAGAGATTTTACTAATCAAATTATCGGAAGTAAATTGCCATTTAGCAGACAAGTTTTAAGTGAGTTTATTTCAATTTCAGAGAAGTTAAAATGACAATTTGTAAAAGCGTTTTGCATATTAATTGCAAAATATTAATATTTTGGCAAAAAGTCTGGATATTAACGTGTAATAAACAACATTGTCCAGAGGTAGAACCTTATATTCGAGATAAAGATGTCTATAAAAAACATTTGAAATACAACTAAAAAAGAGAGAACTTTTGAGGAAAATTAGATAAATTCTCATTTTTTGGTCATATCAACCAAAGAGTGTACAATATGAAACAGTTGATATTTGAGGAAAACTAGATAGCAAAAACCGCTGCCCAAGGAATCACTACTTCCACATCCAGATTTTCTAACCAAGTCACTCACAACGAAAAAATTTTGTATGTGAAAATAATTGCTTATGGAACTGTAATAATATAATATTTGAAATCCTCTACCCCAAAAACCCATAAAACGATACCCCACATCGGTAATGGGGTGGGGGTGGTAGTGGGGGTGGAAGAAGTAAAAAAATATTTTGAGGTTTCTGGTTCTTGTACACACACTAAATCACAATTTTCATCCCCTTAAATAATGGGGTGGGGGTGGTAATGGGGGTGGCTAATGCCAATTTTTGAGACCTTAGCTTCTCTTGTACAATGTGTTTCACTTCTCGTGAAGACACCCTTTATCTTTTTTATTTGTGGCCGAATTAATTTCAATTTTATCAGCCATTCAACTCCATAAAGTGACTTTATTCAACACATAAATGCCGTCTAAATCTAAAACGCCTGCCTACTGCGATAAAAAGAAAATGTTAATTTTCGAGAAACCATAGTAGGCTTAGAGATAGACAAAAATTTTGTTAATGAAAGTTGTTCAGGATCACTTCATATGCCCCTCTGTAAAATTTTGTGAAAATCGGAATATTTTCAAAAAAAGAGAACACATAAAGAGAACTTTTTCCAACAAATGAACGTTGTGAACAAAAATCAGCATTCAATAAAACACTAAAAGGGCTTTTTATTTTTACATATCAAGTTGAATGTAATATCTTTTCTTTTTTTCTTTTTGTTATCTCTGTTCTGGAGGAGTAACTCTCCATCATATCCTTCCTCCTTATTGGCTCAGAAATTTAGGAACATGGGCGGTTTTATTGTTTTAAATGTTAAGAGTGCCATGAAATTAACTGTCAATATGTATTGTTTTATTTATTTCGTCATTGCTTTCATGACAGAAGTGATTGTTGTTATTTTCTGTGGAGTTTGTTAGTTTTTCTTTTTTGAATAATTTAATTCATACTAAAGTTTCCTTAATTCATATCTTTACTCATAATGGTTAGAATACTTTTAACTACTGATGAAAAAATTGAAATAATAAAGATAGTCGGTGAAAATGTACGGTTTTCAAGAGAAGCAGCAAAAGAATTTAATTTAAGACATCCTCTAAGACAACGAATACACCATGGTACCGTAGCAAGAATATGTCACTTCAATACAACTGGCAATGTGCTTAAACCGAGAGTACATCTTAATCGAAATCACGGAGATGATAATGTTATATTAGCGGCGTTTAACGCCAATCCCACTACCAGTCTTCGAAATATGGCTCGTGACCTTAATTTGTCGGAATCAAAAATTTGGAGATGTTTAAAACGCCATAAGCTACAACCGTTTAAACCAAAAGTTTTACATACCTTGGAGGAAGGTGATGAAGAGAGAAGACTAGAATATTGTTTATGGATCCAAGGTAATTATTTAAACAATAGAGACTTCTTGAAGAAAGTAATTTTCACGGATGAGGCAACTTTCTCCACCAACGGGGTAGTGTCATCACAAAACTCTAGGTTCTGGGCAGTAGAAAATCCTGATTGGATAATAAATTGTAAAAGGCAATATTCCCAGAAGGTAAATGTGTGGTGCGGAATTTTTAACGAAACAATAATAGGGCCGTTTTTCTTTTTTCAAAATATAAATGCGTTAAATTTGCTAGAATTTTTAAATAATGATCTTTGGAATGCAATAGTTGATTTTCCTTTGGAACAATTGTATTTTCAACTCGACGGAGCATCTATCCACAATTCCGTAGTAGTGAGAGCATGGATGAATGAACATTTTCCCCAAAGATGGATAGGACGAAATAGCCTTCTAATACATTGGCCACCCAGATCACCTGATCTCACTCCAATGGATTTTTATTTTTGGGATCACATTAAAAACAAAGTTTATATGACCGGACCTCAAAATGTAGAGCAGCTTTGTGAGAGGATAAGGCAAGCGTGTTTAGAAGTTACAGCTCAAGAACTGCGAAGAGTTGTAATAAATAACAGAAAACGGATTGAGAAGTGTATTACACTTGAGGGTGGGTTAGTGGAAAGGGGCCCAATATAATAAATAAGCAAAGAAAAACCATTAACTTCTTTTATTTTTGAACTTTTCTAACACTGCGGCTTTTGCTTTATCTCTATTTTTTTTCCGACAATATTATCATTCATTATTAGTAGTCTCCTCTGTAAAAACAACGGCCCTTTTCAGGGCCACCAATTTAATTCAAAAATAATTCGTTATATGACAGCATCCTACCAACCTACATATTCTTGACAAATGTTAAAACTCATTAAAGTAATTAGATTTTAATTTTAATTATTCTAAGGCCGGCGTTTTAGATTTAGACGACATGGGGCATATGAAGTGATCCTGAACAACTTTCATTAACTCTATCTCTATCTATTAACTCTAACTCTATCTCTAAGCCTACTATGATTTCTCGAAAATTAACATTTTCTTTTTATCGCAGTAGGCAGGCGTTTTAAATTTAGACGGCATTTATGTGTTGAATAAAGTCACTTTATGGAGTTGTGTGGCTGATAAAAATTTGAAATTAGTTCGGCCACAAATAAAGAAGTGAAACAAAAAATTTTTTTTTGAAAATATTCCGATTTTCACAAAATTTTACAGAGGGGCATATGAAGTGATCCTGAACAACTTTCATTAACAAAATTTTTGTCTATCTCTAAGCCTACTATGATTTCTCGAAAATTGACATTTTCTTTTTATCGCAGTAGGTCGGCGTTTTAGATTTAGACAGCATTTATGTGTTGAATAAAGTCGTCTTAGGGAGTTGTATGGCTGATAAAAATTTGAAATTAATTCGGCCACAAATAAAAAAGATACAGGGGTATCTTTACGAGAAGTGAAACACACTGTATATAGTAAATACCAATTTTATGAACTCTTACCTGCTTGATTTACCTATTTACCCCAAATTTACCCCCCAACCCTTCGACGGAACAAGATGAAAATATAATCTAGTTCTAGATCTCGTTAAAGTACATATGTGTACCAAATATCAAGTCAATATCTCAAACGGTTCCAGAGTAAAAAGAAAAGTTACAGACAGACAGACAGACCGACAGACAGAAAATTTTTTTTTACTCAAACTTAAAATCTCGACGTTTCATGACATTCTAAGCCTATTTGAACAATAAAAATTTTTAAACATTTTTTTGTCGTTACTATACTTCCACTGGATGTGGAAGTAAAAGAGAAGAGGCCGATCTGCTGAACGTTGCAGCAAGGAGCTGATGGGAAAAGCTTTGGAAAGGTTCTGTGACACTGACAATGCCGGTGGGTTTGGAGTATATCTGCGGGCAGCCTTGGTTTTGGATTTGATTTGGATCATATGTGGTGTGCGTTTATGGTGTGCGTGTCTGTGCGTGCTACTTCAGAGTTAGATTTGATGTAGATAACTGAAAACAGATTTTTTTTGTTTCAAGCAACACAAATTTGAGAAGGTCAGTTTGAGGTCGTTTGGAAACGACGTAGAAAATTAACAAATAATGATTAAAATCAATATTACGCTATGAAAATTTGAGAGGCCCATTTTATATGGCCAGTAGTGTACAAAATTTTGATTGTAAGGTATTATTGAGAAGCCAATTCGAATAATTCATGGGATCTAAAACATCTGCTAAGACGTCAATAGCGAGAATACGAATGTTGTAGTACCTGTTTATGCCAATCAAAACTCAATTATTTCGAAAAGTATTAATTGTACGAGAAAAATATAAATAACCGAAGTTTTAGAAAATGAAGTTTTCACTCGATTAAAAACGTAGAAAATTTCGATATGATCAACCGGTAACGAGATACTTTTGAAAATAGGTGAAAAATGCGTATTTTAGTGACTTTTAATGGCCTTGGGGCACGGGTTACCGTTATCCGATCGAGTTGAAATTTTGTATAGTTCATTTTTTAAATAATCGGAACCACTTTCGGGGGTAAGACCGAAGAAAATCCAATGTCGCAAAATAAGGACCACCCTAAATACAGGCATGCAATTTATTTTGGTTAAATTTATCGCATATGTTAAATAATTTGTAAAGAAAACGTAAAGTAAACTAAATAAAATTTTGCTTTAAACGAAAAGAAAAAACTAACAAAGTAATTCAAGAGTTAAGGTCATTATGTTTTCCAAGCATTTCAAGATTTCTGTAACGCTACATGAACAACGTCTAATCTTCATAGATAATAAATGTGGAAAATTTTAAACTTTTAGCCTTTATGCCGGCGCGGCGACCAATCTATTTGATTACTCTCATATTCTCATCATGGATGGTTTGAATTTGGCAACATTGTGAACCACTATTTGGTCTCAAATATTTTACATTGTAAGATTTTATCCGGGGACGAGCATAGATGCGTCTTCACTGTGCTGTATTTCGATACTACAGTGAAGCAACGTTCAGCACAGTTAGTGCTTGGATGGGTGAAATCCATCTTGGAAAACACAGCGATCTCATCCCACCTTCTAGCGGCTTGTATATCAGCGTATACGCGGAAGCTATGTAATTTCAAGACGAGGATCAGGTAATGGATATACCATCCTTCGGAGGGGATGTAAAGCAGGCGGTCCCTTGTCTATTAAATGTTAGGCAACTAAAAGATCCCTACTCTTCTCAAGAGAAGAGGTTCTGCAAAATGTCCAGGTTGGGGGTAGCTCGTCTCCTGGCGTCGCACAGTGTGAAATTAATGAGTTTTGATTTTCATAATTCCACTCCACGCTCAATTTTTTATCAATTTGGATGAAACTAGGTGCAAAATGTTTGTGAAAGCTGGCTTTTTATCAGATAACTGCGGGTTTTACAATTAAGGTATTATGTGCCAAAATTTTTTTTTGAGACCTTAGCTTCTCTTGTATACACTAAATACCAATTTTATGGACTCTTACTTGCTTGATTTACTTATTTTCCCTAAATTTACCCCAATTTACACCCCAATTTACCCCCCCAACCCTTCGACGGAACAAGATGAAAATATAATCTAGTTCTAGATCCCGTTAAAGTACATACTTGTACCAAATTTCAAGTCAATATCTCAAACGGTTCCAGAGTAAACGTGCGCACAAAAAAGTTACAGACCGACAGACAGACAGAAATTTTTTTTCGCTCAAACTTAAAATCTCGACCTTTCGTGACATTCTAAGCCTATTTGAACAATAAAAATTTTTAAAAATTTTTTTGTCGTTACTATACTTCCACTGGATGTGGAAGTAAAATACGTTTATGTGATAATTTAAGACTCGCAGTAAGAATATTGCGAAAACAGGTGTTTAACAGGGGTGTTTTTTGCTAATTTAAGGGTATTGCGCACATTTCCAAGCTATTCGACCCCGGTATTCGTAATCAGCGACACAAAAAACATTCATATAAATTATAGAAATCCATTTAAAAAAAGATTAGAGTACACAAATTATAAAAAATTTAAAATTTTTGTAATTTTCTCGAGGTTCTGGCAGCTGACAGTTGGCATATAATACCTTAATTGTAGAATCCGCAGTTATCTGATAAAAAGCCAGCTTTTGCAAACATTTTGCACCTAGTTTCATCTAAATTGATCAAAAATTGAGCGTGGAGTGGGATTTTTAAAATTAAGACTCATTAATTTCACACTGTGCGTCGGTGATAGGCCCTGGTAGCGGAAATAGGCCGACGTTAAATAAATAGTTAAAAAGATTTTATCCAAAACTATCACTTCTCAGGTTACTTTGTCTTTGTTTTTGTAATGCCGCCTGTTGGCTTATTGAAATGGATGTAATAGCAATAATAATTGATTTTAATAATTTAACAATATTATTTAACTTATTGAATTAGTAGTTTTCAATTTCTTGGTAACCACAACCTACTTATTTTTTACACCCTGGCACGAGCGATGAAAATACACTAATGTGGATCAGTGTGAAGGAATGAAATATTTTGTAAATTTTCCTGCAAACTACTTTGTTTCAACGCAGTGAACGAAAGTAAAACTAGATACTAAAATTATTTATTGAAATAAACAGAGTGAAAGCTTCACGTTTCCATTCCCAATTGAAAGAACAACCTTTATCTTTACCGCGGCGGTACACGGAGGTGTTTATTTTGAAAACAGGCGTCAAAAATCGGTAACCTAGCCAATTTTCGATTAGGAGTACTTTTTGCATATACTTATTGTCACCATATATAAGATGGGATATTACCCTATTCTAGCTCAAAAGAAGTGTCTTATGGAACTTTGGGCCCAATACGCCCAAGTTTATAAAGTGTACGAAGTTATTGACTTGGTCTTGCAAACAGAAAAGTTAATAGCCGTAATCCCCAAAATTGAGCTATTTCTAAGATATTAGTTTGCGAAGCCGCTTAAGTGCATAAATTACACTGGCCTACAAATGGAAAAAAGTCATGCTCAGCGAATTAAACCATTGTATTCCCATTTACTTCGGCTCGCTGAAATTGAATATGACCTCAGTTTTGGCCTTACTTATCATGAATTTTTCAAGTATTTCAAAAAAGTCGTTTTTCTTAGATGGTTACACTGTATGTGTCAAGACGTTAAATATCAGTTAATAATGCTCTCATCTTTTTTCACTATACGTCTTCATCAGAATACTCTTTTAAAACTGGTACTAGCGATAAATCTTCGGCAGGTAGTCTTACTGATTCTTGGTATTGAGCAAAAAGTATTTCTAAATTGTATTCTCACTCCATCTCTGAAACCACTCAATTTTCGGCAAATTGAAGGTCATATTTGTAATCAGCATGTCAAAAAACATAAGATAGTAAGTACACTTTTCTAAGGTGGGCACATTGGGCCCAAAATTGGCATCCTTCTTTTGAGGGTGTTTGGGCTTTTCTGAGGTCGGATTCGAATTCACCCGAAAAATACACTGGACTACTCGGGTCAAGTTCCAGGATCAGGACTTTTTTGTGGCTGGGTTATTTTATTGAATTTTTCATCTTTTTTGCTTCTTCTGACCCAAATTTTGAAGCCGCCATATTGAAAAAAAAATTTCTGCAGCAAAATTGAATTTAGCATATCCAAATACTTAACTTTACCGAGTTTAGTAAATTTTTATCGAAAATTGGCTAGGTTACTGATTTTTGACGCCTGTCTTCAAAAGAACACCACTATTTTGACAGCGGCAGCACTTTGGAACTGGTTAGACCGCCGTTTCAATTGGGGTCAGATAGACTATACCAGAAATGCCCCTGTGGCATCAAAATATATTAATGAAGATTATAATTTCAAAGCGATCAAATATTTTGTAGACCTCTTTCTTTATTTGTCGCCACGTTGTGGAAGAATGTCTAACTAGATGTAAAACTATTGATTAAAATAAATCTCGAAATAAATATGGTGTTAAACGGCCTCACCTTTAATAAGCAAAAGCTTGAATCTTCTAAATGTAGATCACTTTAAGGCGAAAATTTATTTTATAGATCCCTTTCAATGTTTTCAATATACCTTCCTTTGCTGCTATGTTGTGGTGTGGCCCGAATTTGAACTAGAAATTATTATTGATTGAAATAAATAGTCTCGTCAATAAACACCTGTTCCACCTATCGCTCAATAGGAAAACTTTACTTACAGTTTGACATAATTGAAAACGGTCTCTTAACGTAATTTTAAAATAAACTAATCGATAGGCATGCTGTCACCTAATATAGATAGATACAATTAAAGCCAACATTTTATAAAATATATGTAATTACGTTCAATAGCAACTGATTGGAATAATGTAAAAAAGTATTTTTTTTTTTAATAGGTACGTTAAGACATATTGATGTTTTTTAAAATGCAAATATAAAATAAAATTTTGAGGTCTAATTTCAAATTTCGCGTCACCAATTTGATGAGAATGTGAAATCTAATGTAATATTTTCCTGCGCTGGATAGACAGTTAAAAATAATAATAATATGTATTTATTTTTGGTAACATAAAGAATTATTTATTATACAGGGGGCGACGTTCACCGCGACGTTCACCTAGATAGCTCTTTTACGTAACCGCCTACCCAGGCAGCAGATTGACATCATTTTGATGTCGTTTCTTGGTAATATTGGTCGGCGTCAGGTGGCGAAAAAACGTCATATTGTGACGTCATGTTGAGACGTCGATATGGCATTTTTTCATTTTAGACAAGTTTATGCGTTACTACGTAGGTTGTTGCAGAAATTATTTCTAGATGGTGCCACATACAAACCACTGACAATAATCTGTCACTCTTATGCTCTAATGAATTTATAGATAATAAATAATATAAAATGAAATGTTTAAATTAATTCAGAAAACATTAATTGATTTGGATGGATCTTAACGGTCAGGTTAAATATATCAATATATGGTTGTGTTGAGATAGCATAAACACCAGTGGGTGGCTTAATTTATTAATTGTCCATTCATTTATATGGCGGCTCACCCTGTAACCCATCATGAAAATCTAAAAAAAAACTTTTCCACCAAAATAAAAATTGATGAGCGGTGGGGAGAAAATTTTAAAAAATATGCCTAGCCTTGTCAACGTATGTCTCAAAGTTCCAACTTTTGCCAAGTCTGACATACCCCCCATGGCTACGGCCCTTGAGAGAGGCTAATCATAGAACAAAAAGAATGTCATTCAGTCAAGCTTAATAGAAAAAAAAAAAAAGATAGACGAGCTACCCCCAACCTGGAAATTTTGCCGAACCTCTTTCCTTGAGAAGAGAGAAATATTTTTAAATCATTAAAATCAATTATTATTGTTACTACATCCATTTCAATAATCAAATAAGCCAACAGGCAGCATTACAAAAACAAAGTAACATGAAAAGTGAGAAGTTTTGGATAAAATTTTATTTTTTTACTATGTATTTGACGTCGGCCTATTTCCGCCTGCTTTACATCCCCTTCGAAGGATGATATATCCACTACGTGATCCTCGTCTTGAAATTACATAGCTTCCGCGAATACGCTGATATACAAGCCGCTAGAAGGTGAGACGAAATCACTGTGTTTCCCAAGATGGATTTCACCCATCCGAGTACTGCACGTTGCTTCACTGGAGTATCGAAATACCAAATTACCAAATTACTCGTTCTTTATTCTGTTTAACTATTTTGACAGGTCATTAATATATCATTTTTATTTTGTTTACAATATATAATAAATAGTTACGTTACTGAGTGCGTAGAGTGACGCAACGGCCAGGTGTTATGGCGAATGATTTTCTGATCCGGTTCGTGGAAAGTTGAATAGATGATCTATTAACATTTCAACCGTATTTTATGGTTATATATCAAAGATCTGAGTTCGATTATTTTAAAAAAGGGTGGTGATTAATAATTTAAGAATGCAGGGAAAATAAAAGAAAAACCCTGCTTAAGGTGTCATTGCGTAAAAATGATTATTTGCTTAAATAAATAGAGCAAATTCTTAGATGGTGTATAGATTTCAGCAAGGAGTCAAGGGGGTAGATGGGATGATGATAATGTGTGTGATTTTGAGGGGTTGTGTTTTTAAAGAGGAAGTGAGTTTTAGGGATGAGTATCGAAATACAGCACATTCAAGACGCATCTACGCTCGCCCCTGCATCAAAATATATTAATGTAGATTATTATTTTAAAGCGATCAAATATTTTGTAGAACTCTTTCTTTATTTCTCGCTACGTTGTGGAAGAATGTCTAACTAGATGTAAAATTATTGATTAAAATAAATCTCGAAATAGATATGGTGTTAAACGAATCCCTCACCAGAGACCTCATCTTTATTGAGCACAAGCTTGAATCTTCTAAATGTAGATCACTTTAAGCCGAAAATTTATTTTATACATCTCTTTCAGTGTTTTCAATATACCTTCCTTTGCTGCTGTCTTATGGTGTGGCCGGAATTTGAACTAGAAACTATTATTGATTGAAATAAATAATCGTCAATGAACACCTGCTCCACCTGCCGCTCAATAGGAAAACTTTACTTTCACTTTGACATAATTGAAAATGGTCTCTTAGCCTAATTTTAAAATAAACTAATCGATAGGCATGCTGCCACCTTATATAGGTAGATACAATTAAAGCAAAATTTTATAAAATGTATGTAATTAGGTTCAAAAGCAACTGATTGGAATAATGTAAAAAAGTATTTTTTCTTTTAATAGGTACGTTAAGACATATTGATGTTTTTTAAAATGCAAATATAAAATAAAATTTTGAGGTGTAATTTCAAATTTCGCGTCACCAATTTGATGAGAATGTGAAAACTAATGTAATATTTTCCTGCGCTGGATAGTTAAAAATAATAATAATATGTATTTATTTTTGGTAATATAAAAAATTATTTATTATACAGGGGGCGACGTTCACCTAGATTTCTCTTTTACTTAACCCCCTACCCAGGCAGTAGATTGCCATCGTTTTGATGTCGTTTCTTGGTAATATTGGTCGGTGTCAGGTGACGAAAAAATAACGTCTCAGTAACGTCATATTGTGACGAAATTGTGACGTCATGTTGAGACGTCGATATGCAGTATTGGCATTTTTTCATTTTAGACAAGTTTATACGTTACTACGTAGGTTGTTGCAGAAATTATTTCTAGATGGTGCCACATACAAACTACTGACAATAATCTGTCACTCTTATACTTTAATGAATTTATAGATAACACAGCCCCACAAAAAAAAGTTAAGACCAGCGAACCAGACCCATGTACCTCTATGTATTTTCGGTCGCTGAATCTGAATCCGAGGTCGAAAAAATCCGTACACCCTCAGAATCTTTAGCTAGAGCCAAAAAACACCCCTGGACTGGGGTAAAAAGAATATTAAGCTACGCGAATAGTTGTTACATCCTAATCGATCGAATTATACAAATTAAGGTTAAACAGCAGCGTACATACAATAGATATGAAACACACCCCCAGCGAGGGGCGAAAACTAGCCCCCATTTATAAAAAAATCGATCCAAAACAGTAATGACTGCTGAATAAGCTCGAAATGTCTAAGTTTTGTTAAAGTGGTAAGAAACTGCATGAGATAAAATCTTTTTTTTTTCACTATTTATTTAACGTCGGCCTATTTCCGCTACCAGGGCCTATCACCGACGCCAGGAGACGAGCTACCTTTAACCTGGAAATTTTGCCGAACCTCTTCTCATAAGAAGAGTAGGGATCTTTTACTTACCTAACATTTAATTGACAAGGGACCGCCTGCTTTACATCTCCTCCGAAGGATGATATATCCACTACGTGATCCTCGTCTTGAAATTACATAGCTTCCGCGAATACGCTGATATATAAGCCGCTAGAAGGTGAGACGAGATCGCTGTGTTTCCCAAGATGGATTTCACCCATCCAAGTACTGCACGTTGCTTCACTGGAGTATCGAAATACCAAATTATCAAATTACTCGTTCTTTATTCTGTTTAACTATTTTGACAGGTCATTAATATATCATTTTTATTTTGTTTACAATATATAATAAATAGTTACGTTACTGAGTGCGTAGAGTGACGCAACGGCCAGGTGTTATGGCGAATGATTTTCTGATCCGGTTCGTGGAAAGTTGAATAGATGATCTATTAACATTTCAACCGTATTTTATGGTTATATATCAAAGATTACACATCTGAGTTCGATTATTTTAAAAAAGGGTGGTGATTAATAATTTAAGAATGCAGGGAAAATAAAAGAAAAACCCTGCTTAAAGTGTCATTGCGTAAAAATGATTATTTGCTTAAATAAATAGAGCAAATTCTTAGATGGTGTATAGATTTCAGCAAAGAGTCAAGGGGGTAGATGGGATGATGATAATGTGTGTGATTTTGAGGG
Source organism: Rutpela maculata (assembly GCA_936432065.2). Lineage (NCBI taxonomy): Eukaryota > Metazoa > Arthropoda > Insecta > Coleoptera > Cerambycidae > Rutpela > Rutpela maculata. The sequence goes on along the minus strand of OW386294.2, from coordinate 68,399,919 downwards.
GTTGTGTTTTTAAAGAGGAAGTGAGTTTTAGGGATGAGTATCGAAATGCAGCACACTCAAGATGCATCTACCCTCACCCCTGCATCAAAATATATTAATGTAGATTATTATTTTAAAGCGATCAAATATTTTGTAGAACTCTTTCTTTATTTCTCGCTATGTTGTGGAAGTATGTCTAATTAGATGTAAAATTATTGATTAAAATAAATCTCGAAATAGATATGGTGTTAAACGAATCCCTCACCAGAGACCTCATCTTTATTGAGCACAAGCTTGAATCTTCTAAATGTAGATCATTTTAAGTCGAAAATTTATTTTATACATCTCTTTCAATGTTTTCAATATACCTTCCTTTGCTGCTGTCTTATGGTGTGGCCGAAATTTGAACTAGAAACTATTATTGATTGAAATAAATAGTCGTCAATGAACACCTGCTCCACCTGCCGCTCAATAGGAAAACTTTACTTTCACTTTGACATAATTGAAAATGGTCTCTTAGCCTAATTTTAAAATAAACTAATCGATAGGCATGAATTTATAGAAAATAAATAATATAAAATGCAATGTTTAAACTAATTCAGGAAACATTAACTGATTTGGATGGATCTTATAACGGTCAGGTTAAATATATCAATATGTGGCCGTGTCGAGATAGCATAAAAACCAGTGGGTGGCTTAATTTATTAATTGTCCATTCATTATAGCTTAAAATATAGCTTCGTATAAAATGTACAGAAACCGTTTAAATAATTTAATAATATCAACTAAAAACAAATATTATAAAAATGAGATAAAAAATGCAAATAAAAATTACAAAAAAAATTGACAAATTATAAATGAAGCTTCAAATAATGGAAATAAAAGGAATAAAGTAAATTCAATATAGAAGATCAGCAAGGTGGGGTGTTAGAAGTGACATAAGTAAGGCAAATTATTTTAATAATTTTTTCATCAATATTGGAGAGAAAATGGCTAGCAAAATGGACAAGAATGTTCAATTACCTAGTACAGTGAATATAAATAAAATCGGTACATCTTTGTTTTTGCATCCGGTAACTGAAAACGAATTAATTATACATATTAATAATTTAAAGAACTACTCCTCCCCGGGGCCGGATGGAATATCGACAAAAATAATTAAAACGTGCCACAAACATTTGTGCATATTTTAGTGCATATTTTTAACATTGCAATTTCTACTGGTTATGTCCCAAATGAGTTTAAGGAGTCAATAACAATTCCAATTTATAAATCAGGTAATAAAAAAGATGCAACAAATTAGAGACCTATAACAATTATTAATAACATCGCCAAATTATTTGAACAGTGCTCAAAACACAACTGATGAATTATCTAATTAAAAACGATATTCTAAGCAAAAATAAATATTGGTACGGAGACAGCAATTCATGAGCTACTACTAATATTGTAAAAAATAACAAGCTAAAAACGTTCTCTTCGCCTGTTCACTGAACTTTTTATATAATTGTTACACATTCTATAGGATACTCTTCGCAGTTTTTTGTAAATAATGTTAGTTTTAGACATTTTTAATTTTATAGTACGAACTTAGTTGATAAAAGACTCAGTGTAAAATAAAGTAAAAATAAAAAAAACATACCAAACCCCATTTGGGTTTCGAACCCGGGACCCTTGGATTCCGAGTCAATTTCAATTAAAAGCGTAAGAACTACACTACCACCTTACACGTAAAGAAAATGTAAATTTTTACATTATAAGACACGAGCTAAAATCATATTTTCACGGTTGTATATTACATTATGAAATGTATATTTGTAAAATATATAAATATTTAGATATTAAAATGAAATATCATTCCACCAAATTTCTATTCAATTACAAAAACATAAAAATCAAAACATTTTTTTTTCAAATTTAGATCATTAATAACATTTTTATTTACCGATCGATTTTATTCAAAAACAATAGGGTTCTTCCTCTAGGTAACATTAACTTACTGTCCGAATTTCAATACAATCGGATTTTTCTTTCTTGAGTTGCCGTGCTTACAAGAAACGTGACGGACGGACGGACGGACGGACGGACAGACGGACATTTTGAAAGTTGTTCAGAATTCGTTCACTAACACAATGATATGAAATTTTTTTGTCTGCGAGCGATATTTACGATTTTAGAAATGTGCCGATCAAATACAATATAATGAAAATTAAAAATGTCTTTCTGTATTTCTTGACTTGGCCAAGGCGTTTGACACCGTCAATCACAATATACTCTTAAAACGCCTAGAGGATAATGGCGTACGAGGTTCTGCTTTGCAGATTTTCAAGAATTACTTAACTAATAGGCTACAAGTAGTAAAAATTAATAACTGCTTAAGTGACCCATTAAAAATATCCATGGGCGTTCCTCAGGGGACAGTGTTAGGTCCCAATTTGTTTTTAATACACATTAATCTACTGGGTAAGTTGGATATTAAAGGTAAGATTATATGTTATGCAGATGATACCGTAATAAACTTCGTCGGGGACTCTTGGAATGAAGTATACACAAATGCATAGTTTGGAATGCTAAAAATTCAAAACTGGTTGAATCTTAGTCTCTTAAGTTTAAACCTATCAAAAACAAAATTTATAATTTTCTCCACTACATCTGCAGATCAACCACAAAATGATAATCTCAAAATACACAATTTTAACTGTGATAATATCCAAAGTTGTAACTATGCACGTATCGACAGAGTTGATTCGTTAAAATATCTAGGGATTGTGGTTGATCGGCATTTAAAATAGAATGAACATATAGATTTTATAACAAAGAAACTTAGAAGATTAATACACAAATTTTATCAGCTGAGAGATATTTTAAATAAAAAAATATGATTACGGTGTACGATTCCTTGGTTGAGTCCATTTTAAGATATTGTATCATTGCATGGGGTGGATTGTATAAACATTCATTAAATAATCTAGAAGTTACACAAAATACAATACTAAAAATTATTTTTATTTTAACATATAGATTTTATAACAAAGAAACTTAGAAGATTAATACACAAATTTTATCAGCTGAGAGATATTTTAAATAAAAAAATATGATTACGGTGTACGATTCCTTGGTTGAGTCCATTTTAAGATATTGTATCATTGCATGGGGTGGATTGTATAAACATTCATTAAATAATCTAGAAGTTACACAAAATACAATACTAAAAATTATTTTTAAAAAACACCACACCGACATTCCACACTGAAAACATTTTCAATCATTACACCAGATCTATTTCATCACAAAACATTATTATTCCATTGTGTAAAAAAGCCCATATTCAAAGATTTATACTTTATTTAGATCCTAAATTATTTAACTTATTACCACCTGAAATTAAAAGTATGGCAAATTATAACAAATTTAAAAAAGAAGTCAAGAAACATATTAGTTCGCATTTTGAAAATTTTTAAGGTATATTTACTTAGCAATGCGGGTTGTATTATTATATAGCAGAATATTTTGTGTATAGTGTTATACAATGTACTCTTAATTTTTTTTAAAATTGCTTACCTACTCTATTTCATTATTTTTACAATTAATTATTTTTTATTTATTTGCTTTGATCATGATTAGAGAATATTATTTAGGTATTATGCAAATCACAACTTACACACTTTTTATTTATTATGAAAATACCTACTTTCTGTATATTGTTGCCCTAATCTGGGCACGCTAATATACTAGTCAGGTAAATACTTTAAAACACTCATTATTGGAGAATCAATCAAAACAACTACTCTTCTAGCTAATACTGACGAAGTATTGAATTACATGATAGGATTCTTAGCATTTTAAAGAAAAAAATATATTGAAAATACTCAAATCATTTATTCAAATTTAATCATTCACACTTTTTTATTTAATATGAAATTATCTACTTTCTGTATATTGGTGCCTTAATCGGGTCACGCTAATATACTACTTAGGAAAACACTTTAAAACACTCATTATTGGAAAACCAATCAAAACAACTACTCTTCTACCTAATACTGACGAAGTATTGAATTACATGACAGGATTTCTGGCATTTTAAAGAAAAAAAAATATTGAAAATACTTAAATCATTTATTCAGATTTAATCATTCACACTTTTTTATTTAATATGAAATTATCTACTTTCTGTATATTGGTGCCTTAATCGGTCACGCTAATATACTACTTAGAAAAACACTTTAAAACACTCATTATTGGAAAACCAATCAAAACAACTACTCTTCTAGCTAATACTGACGAAGTATTGAGTTACATGACAGGATTTCTGGCATTTTAAAGAAAAAAAATATTGAAAATACTTAAATCATTTATTCAAATTTAATCATTCACACTTTTTTATTTAATATGAAATTATCTACTTTCTGTATATTGGTGCCTTAATCGGGTCACGCTAATATATATATTTTTTTCTTTATAATGCTAAGAATCCTATCATGTAATTCAATACTTCGTCAGTATTAGCTAGAAGAGTAGTTGTTTTGATTGATTCTCCAATAATGAGTATTTTAAAGTATTTACCTGACTAGTATATTAGCGTGCCCAGATTAGGGCAACAATATACAGAAAGTAGGTATTTTCATAATAAATAAAAAGTGTGTAAGTTTTGATTTACATAACACCTAAATAATATTCTCTAACTATTTCATTATGTTTAAACAATTTTAGCTAACTGATACTTCAATCTATTGTTATATTTAGGTATTCATTTTTTTGTTTATTGTTGTTTTTATTTCGTTCCTTTATTCTTTCTATTTCCTCAGTAGTTCCAATTAAAAAAAAAGAAAAGGTTGTAATTAAAAAAAAAGTTGTATATTAGTATAGAATAATTACCTGCCATACTATATGGAGTTTTGATAAAAGGTATATTTAATATATAAACTTGGTCACAATACAGGTATTTCATGCTTAGGTGATCAGACCAAGTTGTTGTTGTTTTTTTTTTTTGTAAATATTATGTATTATGTGAAATTAATATATACCTGATGTTTATAATATTCCAGAAATAAATTGATTGATTGATTTATATGGCGGCTTACCCTGTAACCCGTCATGAAAATTAAAAAAAAAATTATTTCCACCAAAATAAAAATTGATGAACGGTGGGCAGAAAATCTAAAAAAATATGCCTTGCCTTGTCAACTTATGCCTCAAATTTCCAACTTTCGCCAAGTCTGACAAAGCTGGCGGGGTAACGTACCCACCATACCCCCCATGGCTACGGCCCTGAAGAGAGGCTAATCATAGAACAAAAAGAATATCATTCAGTCAAGCTTAATAGAAAGAAATTTTTTTTTTAACTGTTTAACGTCGGCCTATTTCCGCTACCAGGGCCTATCACCGACGCCAGGAGACGAGCTACCCTCAACCTGGAAATTTTGCCGAACCTCTTCCCTTAAGAAGAGTAGGGATCTTTTACTTGCCTAACATTTAATAGACAAGGGACCGCCTGCTTTACATCCCCTCCGAAGGATTGTATATCCACTACGTAATCCTCGTCTGAAATTACGTAACTTCCGAGTATACACTGATATACAAGCCTCTAGAAGGTGGGACGAGAACGCTGTATTTCCCAAGATGGGAGCCCATCCAAGTACTAACCGCGCTCGACGTTGCTTCAACGGAATATCGACACTGATATTCACATTGAAGTCGCCTCTACGCTCGCCCCTAATAGAAAGAAAAAAAAACATACTTATATGCAGGTCGAATTGACAATTAATTTTAAGTCAAACTAAGTAGTTCAATAAAGAATAATTTATATTTAAAAAAAAAAATCAGGTTTATTAATTTTCTACTGTAGCCGTTTAGTTCCAATTTTAATTATATAGACAAACGAAATTTATTTGAAAAGTTGAAACCGAAGTTGAAATATTTTAATTGCCTCATTTATCCAATGACAATATTTATATGCAGATACCCTATGGTATTTAGATATTATTAAGGTATAATAATAACAGTTCACGCTTGAGTTTCGATAAATACACACGGCAGAACATCAGTTATCTTGCAAAGAGATTAATAATTTAAAAAACTTTACTATTATATATTCCTTTTTATACGGTGAATAAATAAGTTACAGTTTAGTGTTTAGTGTTAGTGATGTCACCTCCCCTGAAGGGGGTAGGTACCCCAGGGACGTTAGTAAATGTCCAAATAGTATTATCCGATGAGGAAAGTCCCAGTAATTCAGACCGCCAGCAAGACGCTTCGACTCACATGGAGTACGAGACATTGACAAACTATTTAATCTAGAATCATATAAGTACAACTCAAATCTTATTTATGCTTTTATCGAAAAAACAAATGATGAAAATTTATATCGGCTACACACTCTTGTAGTAGGGCACATACTTCATAAAAAACTTATTGTTAAGAACATCATTTCCATTAAAAGTGCTGGTAAAAATAGGGTTAAGATTCAGTTAGGTACAACAAATGATGCCAATTTATTAGTAAATAATAAGCTTCTCGAAGCTGAAAATCTTAGAACATTTATCCCGAATCACCCCCTTGAAAAAAAGGGCTTAATAAGAGGCGTATATACTTTTTTGATAATGATTACTTAAAAGAAAATATAATAGAATTACAAATATTCAGAGAATGCACAGAAAAATGATAGACAACAAATCCGTTCTTGTAGCTAAACAAAGCATGATTATAACATTTAAGGGCAACGTACTGCCCAGTGAAGTCATAATAAACAGTGTAATCTTTCCCATAGAATTCTTTTTTGGTAGAGTTACTCAGTGTTATAACTGCCTAAAATACGGTCATATTAATTGTGGTAAATCCAAAACCGAAAACCATGAATGTTTTGACAAATGACCATAGATCTAATTCTAAAATAAAAAGTGTCTAGTTTTTGAGAAACAAAAGAAAATTAATAAAATTATGGTCGAACATAACACGACATTTAATGAAGCTAAGGAATATTGTGAAAATTCCTTCGCAAACTTTACATCTGTAAATAAATTCAATATCTTATCTGATGCTAATAGTTACGATGAAAATTTTCCTCCATTATCTACTGAAAAACCTACCAGTTCTAACCAATCTAATCTTAAGACGCAACGAAAGCCCAGCAATAGGACTAATTTCACTTTTTCTCAACCTAGTACTAGCGAAGTTAACAATCCTCAACCAAATAAAAAAAGGAAATTTTCCCCCTCTTCGCCAACTATACCGATGTTCCCATTTAGATTCAGTGGTTCTTCCCCAGTCCCTTCAAATATCAACACACCCTCTTATCATCTGAAAACCGCTGCCCAAGGAATCACTACTTCCACATCCAGATTCTCTACCCAAGTCACTCACAATGAAAAAACTTTGTATGTGAAAATAATTGTTTATGGAAATTTAATAATATAATATTTGAAATCCTCTACCCCAAAAACCCATAAAACGATACCCCACATCGGTAGTGGGGTGGGGTGGGGAGGTGATAGGGGGGTGATAGTGGGGGGTGGATGAAGTAAAAAAATATTTTGAGGTTTCTGGTTCCTGTACATACACTAAATCACTTTTTTTTCATTCCCTTTAAAAAGGGGGTGGGGGTGGTAATGGGGGTGGCTAATGCCAAAAATTTTTTTGAGATCTTAGCTTCTCTTGTATATACTAAATACCAATTTTATGGACTCTTACCTGCTTGATTGACCTATTTACCCCAAATTTACCCCAATTTACCCCCCAACCCTTCGACGGAACAAGATGAAAATATAATCTAGTTCTAGATCTCGTTAAAGTACATATGTGTACTAAATTTCAAGTCAATATCTTAAACGGTTCCAGAGTAAACGTGCGCACAAAAAAAAGTTACAGACAGACCGACAGACCGACAGACCGACAGACAGACCGACAGACCGACAGACAGACCGACAGACCGACAGACAGACAGAAATTTTTTTTTCGCTCAAACTTAAAATCTCGACGTTTCATAACATTTTAAGCCTATTTGGACAATAAAAATTTTTAAAAATTTTTTTGTCGTTACTATACTTCCACTGGACGTGGAAGTAAAAAAAAACAAAATATGTGAAAGTCTTTCACAATTCGTAATTGATTTTTTGAATAAAATAAAATCTTTAGATGATATTAAAAAAATTAATCTTGGAGATTTTAGGCGTAGTATGAACACATTATTGGAGGATAATGTTGTTTACAAACAAAATTCTCTCACATAAACAAGAAAATAGTCATTATGCAGTGGAACGCTCGTTCTGCTGTTTCTAATAAAAATAGTCTGGTTAATTTTTTAAACTTAAATGAAATAGACATTGCCTTAATAAATGAGACGTGGTTTAAACCCAACACGAGGATACATTTTAGTGGTTATAACACAATACGCGTGGACCGATTTGACGGTAAGGCCGGCGCGGCCTAGCCATATTGATTAAAAAAAGTTTTCCTTTTAATGAAATCAAATTTATTAAAAATTTCAACGAGGACATTTGTGTCTGTGGCGCAGATGTGCCTATTGATAAGACCTACATATCTTTCTTATCTATTTACAGACCTATTGATGTTATTACTAATTTCAATGACTGGTCTAATATTTTTGGCCAAGTTTCTTTCTCTTGTGTAATAGGAGGCGACTTTAATGCCCATAATGGACTTTGGGGCTCCTCCAAAAATGATAACCTTGTCATGCATATAGTAAAAACCTTTGAACGTATGATCAAAGCTCGACTGGAACGGTGGATATTATACCATAATCTATTCCCTCATGTCAATTTGGTTTTAATAAAGGTTTTGGAACCATGGATGCTGTTTTAACATTAACAGTCGACACACAAAATTCTTATAAAGTGACGGTGAGAGGTAAACTCTCATATGGTCAGATGCTACTATACGTCGGACAAATATCACTGGCGTATAGCGACTTGCTTTTTTTGCAAGTACCAAGAGCGGCGACCTCTAGCCTTAGTGGGCTATACTCACTATTTATGAAATAGGATTTGAAGAAAACAACTACTCAGCGGGCAAATACCCCGACCTGCATTGAATTACACCTTCAAATCATGATCAGTAACCAACTATCATTTGTCTGTTCCTAACCAGACATAGACCGGTTTCGAACTTATTATGTTCTCCTTATGGAACAGACAAATGATAGTGGTCAACTTGCTAGTCTTATACAAACTGAATCAAATGAAGTGACGGTGAGAGGTAAACTCTCATATGGTCAGATGCTACTATACGTCGGACAAATATCACTGGCGTATAGCGACTTGCTTTTTTTGGATGACCACTATCATTTGTCTGTTCCATGACCTATGGCATACTGAGGAGAACATAATAAGTTCCAACATAAGTACATACAATATTCATGTATAAACATTAAAAATCTAAATTACAATTCAATGGCAGCCTTAAAATAACCATAGCCTAATTTCAATAATTTTAGAATTTTCCATTTTAAAGTGTCCTCAAGAAGTGGCTCGGATTCAATTCAAAACTGTAGGGACCCTTCTCTTTTACCCAGGTCAATCTAGATCTCATAGAACTAAGAGGCGACCTTCTCCTCTCTTTTTCCCCTGTCTCTTGTTTATAGCGTCTTGCCAAACTTTTTGTGAACCATGCACTATTTTAGTTGGCCTCCGTTTGCTGTGTAGCACGTCTGGCAACATTACGCCATCTGTCGCGGTTGCTTGTTAGGCGCATAACCTTACAAAGCTCGTTCACATCGGCTTCTTGGTGATGTCAACCCAACGTTTTGGAGGGCGTTCACTTCGCATCTTGTCATCTGGTTTCCCCTAAATTCTCAACCGTTCTATAGTCTTTTCTCTGGTTGATGTGGCCAAAAAGTTAGAAGATTGTGGTGAATCGGAAGAAGACCTAGAAGGCGTTTAAAAACAGTCTATTATAACAAGATGTCTTAAAAAACCACTGCCCAAGGAACCACATCCAGATTTTCCATCCAAGTCTCTCACAACGAGAAAAATGTGAGAATAATTGAACTTTAATAATATAATATTTAAAATCGTCTACCCCAAAATCCCATAAAACGATATGCTATATCGGTAGTGAGGGTGGGGGTGGTAGTGGGGGTGGATAAAGTAAAAAAAATGAGGCCTTTGGTTCTTGTACACGCACAGAAATGACAATTTTATTTGTTTCGCCCCCTTAAATAATGGGGTGGGGGTGGTAATGCGAGTGGCTAATATAAAAAAATGTTTTGACACTTTAGCTTCTCTCATATATACTAAATACCAATTTTATGGACGCTTACTTGATTAATTTATCTATTTACCCTCATTTACCCCAATTTATCCCATTTATCCCCCAGTTCTTCAACGGAATAAGATGAAAATATAAGGCGTACCAAATTTCAAGTCAATATCTTAAACGGTTCCAGAGCAATCGTGCGCACAAAAAAAGTGACAGACAGACAGACCGACACACAGAAGTTTTTTGCTCAAACTTAAAATCTCGACGTTTCATGACGTCCTAAGCCTACTTGAACAATAAAAATTAAAAAAAAATGGAAAGTTTGTATTGTTCAAATAAGCTTAGAATGTCATGAAATGTCGAGATTTTAAGTTTTAGCAAAAAAATTCTGTCTGTCGACCGGTCTGCCTGTAACTTTCTTTTTGCGCACGATTTCTCTGGAACCGTTTAAGATATTTACTTGAAATTTGGTAGACGTACGTATTTTAACGAGATCTGGAACTAGATTATATTTTGATCTTATTCCGTTAAAGGGTTGGGGGTAAATGGGGTAAATGGGGGTAAACAGGTAAATCAAGCAAGTAAGAGTCCATAAAATATTTACTAATAGCGAACGTGAGCTGTCTTCAGACCGTCATGGGACAGGTTAATTTTACCCTACTGGTGACTCGTCGTTGCGATACTAATCCTGCTCATTACGAGAGGAACAGCAGGTTCGGACATTTGGTTCACGCATTCGCTCGAGCGGGCGGTGGTGCGAAGCTACCATCCGTGGGAACGCCTGAACGCCTCTAAGGCTGTATCCTCTTTAATCGAAGCTGGCAACGATATCTCTTGAAGTTCCGAAAGTCGAAAGGCTCAAAACAATGTGACTTTACTAGGCGGTCGCGGTTCGCCGCTATCTTCGTACAAGAGATACAAGAGAAGCTAATGTTTCAAAAAAATTTTTGATATTATCCATCTCCATTATCACCCCCACCCCATTATTAAAGAAGGTGATAAAAGATAATAAAATTGTGATTTAGTGTGTGTCCAAGAACCAAACCTCAAAATCACCCCCACTACCACCCCCCCCCTCTATCACCTCCCCCACCCCACTACCGATATGTGGAAGATTTCAAACATTGTATTATTAAATTTCCATAAACAATTATTTCCATATAGCGGAGTGCAATTTTTTTTTCGTTGTGAGAAACCTGGATACAAAATCTGAATGTGGAAGTAATGATTTTTGGGCAACGGTTTTTTATTGGAGTGATCGATATTATACTAATTTATATTTTATATCATTATTATACTCATCGCAAATACGAACACGAGGAGCAAAGTCTATCAATTCTTAATTGAAAAAGCGACGTTGATGTTTACCACGGCGGTACTTTATAACGCCAAATCTCTCTAGGGGTTATTAAGATGTATAAAGAAATAAATAAAAATACTTGATTAACAATAAACTAATTTATTGACCAGCTAAGCAAAGTTCGGGAGAGCATTGAGATCAAATCAAGGTATGGGCGAATAAATTTTTGCTGACGATTAATAAAAACTAACAAATATTCAAACAAAAGTACGCACAGAGACACAGACATAATTGTACAAAATACACAACAAAATAAATCTTGAAAACGTTATAAAGGTAAAAAAGATAATCAAAGGTAATTAAAGGTACTAAAAGATAATCAAAGGGAGATTGGCCAATTCCGCAAGTAATACGACAAAATAGTTGTAAATAAATAATGGTTCATGTTCATTACCTTGTTAAAACAAATGTAAAACAACAGATTCATAAATGAACTATTAAACATTTATATAGTTAAAATTCTGCAATAATACACAGAAACTTAATTAAAAGGTACAAAATTGCATTTATACACCAATTTATTTACGTAATTTCTTTAAAGGTAAAGGGATAAAAGTTAAAACGTATCTCTCGCGAAACAAGTCTGTCTGTTTACACGAAAAAGAGAAAGGTAAAACTTCATAACGTTTTAAGGAACGTAAATGTACAAAACACTGCACTGGCGAATTGGCTGTTAAAACGCTGGCCAAATGGAGGAATAATTGTTTTTACTTACAAAGTTGTCGAAACGAACAGGAGACACTAAACTGGAATACCGTACCCCTTTATAGCTGAGTACCAAGAATATGTAGATTCAAAACCATATTCCAACACTGTTACGTACAATTTGCACGTACACACTAATATTTCCTTAAACTATGTCTCACAAAGCAAACATAACCATTTGTCTAATTCTTCAAAAATAAATGGTTTCCCGAGACAAAGGAAATAATAACTTTATTACAAGAAAGTTTAACCCTTCGAACACTGGAACTTTCACTTAAATTCAGATGAAAGCCTGACCTCTTCGTTTGCCTACAGGCAGCGTAAAAGATCCATGGCCGACATTATTCTCTATATTTATAGGATGGGGTTGGGGCTAACAAAACAGTACAACGAAGCGTTAGAAATGAACCAATCGCTGGTCCGTGTACAAGCGTAATACCTTATAAGGTGCGGTGAGATAGTTGGCGGTACAAATAAGAATACCATGTAGTCTGCTTCACAAAACGTGCACGTTACAACTTTGACAGAGGCATAGATCAAACGTCGACGCTTTGGAACTGGTTAGACCACCGTCTTAATTAAGGTTAGATAGACTATATAAACTATTGCATTTGATCCGCACATTTCTAAACTGTAAATATTGTTCATAATGGAAAAAAATTCATATCATTGCGTTCGTCATTGAATTCTGAAGAACTTTCAAAATGTCCGTCCATCTGTTCGTATATTCGTCTGTCCATCTGTCTGTTCGACCGCACATTTCTTGTAATCAAGATAACTTACTGAACAGTAAGTTAATGTTAGCTAAAGGAAGAGCCATATTGTTAAAAAAAACAGATCAGTAAATATAAAAGTTATTTTAAGAATAAAAAATGGACAACTAGTGGGAGCTATTTTTGTTATTTAAAATCTTTATTTTATTTAACTATGATTAACATGGCATTATGAGGATATTTTATTTTAGTTTACAATAAAATAATACAGCTACGGGACAACAAGCACGAGGACTGTGCGATGCCCCGCAGCTGCCAGATGTCTCGGCGAAATATCCCGGGCCACCAATGAACGAAAGTTACAGGCAAACTTCTGAAAGATCATTTGCGTTTGTTTCAATTATGTACAAAGTACTCAAATGAAATCGAAGCGACTGAAATATCCCCAACAAATGCTTTTCTAAAATTAGTTAATTTACTTAATAACCGAGCTCGTTATCGCTGAGCTATACGATGCAGGCCTTCGTTCTGTAGATGTTAAAACTTACATTTAACGAACTACCATTGCAGAGCTCAGACAATTCTTCTTTGATGGAAAATTCATAGAAAAGAGTGAAGTGTGACAAATAATTATAATCAGAATGACATCTACTTTCGAATGGTACAATAAAAATGGATATAATATTCAAAACTAAGAAAGTCTATTTGCCAAAAGGGCATTAATCGTCATCCGATCTGCACCATTATTTATTCAGCTCATGTACGGTACCAACATTACTGTTATACCAAATTAATCATATATTCCAAATCGGTTCGCTAGTTTCAGCGCTGTAATGACCAAATATATACAGGGTGTCCCATAAGTCATGGATAAAACGAAGGGGGATGGTAGATGAGGTCATTTCCAACCAAAATAACTACATATGTTGTTATCCAATTTTTGATGGTTCAAAAGTTATATCAACTTTTGTATTTCTGTCCGAAATCGCCTAGTATGTTTAGTAAGAAAGTGGTACAAAAGACTGTAAGTTTTTTTGTTTTTCTTTTCTTAAATAGGCTACTGAAGGTTGTATCTTTCTGATGAAGGCATTTTTATGAAGTCTATGTGGCAATTGTCAAATATAATAAAAGATATTATGTTTGTCATAAAAACATACATTACTTGTAAAAAACGGAAATAAAAAAAAATTGCTAATAAAAAATGTATGAATTATACCTTGTTAGAATCTACACAAATTGCACTAGTTTTTATTACTACGGGAAATATTCCCTTTTTTTCTATGAGGATCATTTTGAAATTCAAATAATTTCTGATGAACCGAACAATGATCAACATCTTTTATTATAATTCACAGTTGCTAAGATGACCTAGAAGGCGTTTAAAAACATAGTCTATTATAACAAGATGTCTTAAAAAACACGGCCCAAGGAATCACTACTTCCATATCCAGATTTTCCATCCAAGTCTCTCACAACGAAAAAAAAGTGAGAATAATTGTTTATGGAACTTTAATAATATAATATTTGAAATCGTCTACCCCAAAATCCCATAAAACGATATGCTATATCGGTAGTGAGGGTGGGGGTGGTAGTGGGGGTGGATAAAGTAAAAAAAAAATGAGGCCTTTGGTTCTTGTACACACACAGAAATGACAATTTTATTTTTTTTATTATTACGGGAAATATTCCCTTTTTTTCTACGAGGATTATTTTGAAATTCAAATAATTTCTGATGAACCGAACAATGATCAACATCTTTTATTATAATTGACAGTTGCTAACTAGACTTTACAAAAATGCTTCTATCAGAAATGTACAAACTTCAGTAACCTATTAAAAAAAAATAGCAAAAATAACTCTGTTTTGTACCACTTTCTTACTAAACGTACTAGGCAATTGCGGACAAACATACAAAAGTTCAAATAACTTTTGAACCATCAAAAATTGGATGATAACATATGTAGTTATTTTGGTTGGAAATGAACTCATCTATCATTCCCCTTCGTTCTATCCATGACTTATGGAACACCCTGTACATACATACATACATACATACACACATACATACGTACAGACATTTTTCGTGAACTACTTTTTCGTGTTCCTGGAACCTTAAAAAGTACATATATATTTTTATTTCAATTCCCGATTCTGAGAAAATTGTATTTGCTATTGCAACCTCCACACTCTTATGCGTGCGTATGTTAAAATATACCTGAGTAGTATTGTAATAGACGGAGAGCTGGGCACGAAATTTCGATATGACTCGGGTCATGATAAGTTTCCATAACAATACGTCTACCTTAAGGGAGGACCCTGATTTGGGAATTTGCTGACAGCTCTACTGGGGAGGGGCCAAGATTGGTAGAGTATGAGGTTCCTTAATATAGAGCTTTTAGGCGAAGAAATCAGTGCGAGGGTGAAAAGTCAGACTATCCTTGTTCGAACGCGCAGTAGCGGCGCAGTTATCTCACTCTAGAAGAACCGTCCGTACTGGCCCGAAATATGGTCTGACGTATACTATGATCTGTAGTGTTACATTCTACAACTTATCCTCATTACCAGCATGCAGAACAGTGACTCAAAATGTAAGGATAATCACCCTCGACCTCAAACGCGGGTCACTGCGAGCCCGTTCCAGTTACGAGTTCTTTGCTTAATTAACATTACACAAATTCTTGAATAAGGCCCTGCATCTGGTGTAATTTCACACCAGCTGCTCATTGGCTAATGGCATTTTTTAGTAGGGATCGTGAGCTATTAAGCCGCCTCATACTCTACCAATCTTGGGGAAGGGCACGGGTGAGAGAGGTGAAATTTGCCTTTTTTTTTAACAAAAATCATCGCGGATTCAGTTTCTTTGAAATATCTCGCTTCGAGTACCTCATACGGCAAAAAATGTTCTGAAAATAAAAGAGAATTACATTTTCTACAAGATATGTCCTATTCATTTTTTCGTTAAACTGAATAGTTTCGGTACAGCAGCCGATCGAAGTCAAGCATTATTGACAAAATTATGATTTTTTGTAATTTCTCAATTTTATGAAGGAGTATTTTTGTGTTGAGAAAAAATTGTTTTCATACCTGAAAATCTTCAAATATAGTTGATTTTACTTGTCTGCTACGCATAGCTCAATGTTCAATACTGGTTTCCACACCACCTTGAGGTAGGATATACTCTACATGGCGCGTTTTTTTACGTGGTTGTCCCCTATACACTGTAAAAAATGGATGTAAAAATACTTTATGGATGTAAAAATACTTTGAAAGTTAATTTAAAATTAGTTCAATTTTCTATGAAATTATACATAATTATTTTATTTTTACAGGACAGGAAAAACTTAGACTTTCAGGGTAAAGTTAAACATATTTATGGTTTATTACATAAAGTAAATTAAAACTATACACATTCATGCATCTTTACTTCAATGAATGTAATTTCCCATATAATTATGTATAAATTACATAATAGAATGTATAAATACATAGTTAATCCGGTGAATTACGGAACCTGCCCATCAGTATATTACACACACATATAATCGCGATTACATAGATATCACAGCCCCACAAAAAAAAAAGTTTTTGATCTGGATGACTGACCATAGTATTCCTATGTGTTTTTCGAGGCTGAATCCGAATCCGAGGTCAAAAAAATTCGTATACCCCCAAACTTTTGCGCTACAGTCAAAAAAAAACCCGAAAATGGAGTAAAACCGTCCCATACATCAGGATTCAATGAATGGATATAAATTAATGGTGAAAAACATGGGAAGGGAAAATGTTTTATATTCAGCAGTCACTTACTTGAATATTGACTGAAAAACTACCCTTATAATATCCTGAAAACTCCCCCTGTACAAGCATAGAGTATATAAATGATAATAAAACGCGAAAAATGTTAAAGTTTTTATAGTTTGGAATACAGTACATGAATCTTACACGTGTCTCAAAACCACCCATATAACAGGGTAGAAACCACCCTTATATAAAAATGGACTGCGTGAATACCAATAGATTGTGGGAAATTGAGGAGTTTTCGATGTTTTAATTCCAGAATAGAATCTTGGTTGACCCTGTTCTACCTTATTCTTAGTCGGTACAAAAACTACCCTTATAATAGGGTGGAAACCATCCTTATTACAGAATAAAGCACAAATGCCAATAAATCACGGGAAATAACTTTTTTATAGTTTAAGTATGAATATGGAGTGACTCCCAGGGCACCTTGCTTACTCGTGACCCAAAATCTCTTCTATAAAGGGCGGTAGCCACCCTTATATAAGAATAAATTGCATGAATACCAATAAATCGTGGGAAATGTTGTTTCAGTTCCAGAATAGATTCTTGAGTGACGTTGATCTACTCTATCCTCACTTGGTACCCAAAATCATCCCTAAAAAACCACCCCTACATAATAAAATGTACATATGCCAGTTTTTCAATTTTTCTTCTCAGAACACCTTTTCTTCTCATTTTCAAATGATCTCCTCACTGGCTCTCTTTTATATTCTTCGTGCGTGTCTCTTTTCATAGACCAACAGTAGTCGGCCATCATGTGGACATCCCACCTTCCTTGATACCGCTTCTCCATCTCCGAAATGTCCTGGTGAAAGCGTTCGCCTTGCTCTTCATTGTATTCACCCAAATTTTCTGGATGGCGGACAACTGTTGGTCCATAAAAAGAGACACACACGAAGGATACATAGGGAACCAATGAGAAGATCATTTGTAAATAAGAAAAAAGGTATTCTAGGAAAAAAAGATTAAAAAAAAAATTCACATTCTTCAGTTAAGCTGCATTAATCTTTTCGTGCAATAAAAACTATATAATCCAAGATGGCGACTGAATTCTATGAGTGTTCCGGCACCATGTTCGAAGACTTTTAATATGGTAATAATGCGGTTCCCTGGAATACATTGCCGTCGACAACAGCTTTATGTAAATTTATCCGAATTAAAATCTTAATTTCACTGTACTATTAACTTTCAAAGTATTTTTACATCCATTCTTTACAATGTACACTGTACAAAGGAATACTACAAAATTCCGGTGGTTAAAATGGGTTACTTGTTGCCAGCAATATAGGTTGTAAAGTTACAAGTGAAATGGAGAAGTACTATAAAATAGCATGATTATTTAATTTAAAAATTTTTTTGAGACCTTAGCTCCTCTTGTATATACTAAATACCAATTTTATGGACTCCTACATGCTTGATTTATCTATTTACCCCCGATATACTTCCACTGGATGTGAAAGTAAAATACACATTCCAGTGTTGTTGCACTGTTTTCCAAAATTATTATATTTACAGATTTTATGTTAAAATGTCCGTCAAATTTACATCAATATTTAACGTAAATGCGTTGTGAATTCACCTTGACTTTTTACAATGTAGGCCTAATCCAAAAATGTTGAGAACAAGGCTGAAAGATCCTGCTTCTGAGAAGCTACTTAAATTTCTTTCCTGTAAATGCAAGAAAGGGTGCAGTGCAGCATTTGGTTGTAGACAGGCAGGGTTAAAATGTTCTGTAATTTGCAAATTTTGTAACGGACAATGCACCAGCAACAGTCGACGAGCTTCATGACGATGAGAAAGTCGACTCTCGAGTCGAACCATTTCTCGCAAGCATGGAGAACAATCAATATGTAGAATCAATGAACAGCGCAACGGAAGCAATTTCCGAAGAAAGTATTGTTGAAGACTGTAACGAACCTGGACCTTCGACATCAAGCATCTAAAACGCCTCAAGAAGCAGGCTAATCGTGGATTAGGCCTATAGGGGACAACCAAGTAAAAAAAAAATGCGCCATATACTCTACTTCAAGGTGGTGTGGAAACCAGTATTGAACATTGAGCTATGCGTAGCAGACAAGTAAAATCAACTATATTTGAAGATTTTCAGGTATAAAAACAAGTTTTGTCTCAACACAAAAATACTCCTTCATAAAAGTCGTACCAAATTGAGAAATTACAAAAAATCATAATTTTGGCTGCTGCACCGAAACTATTCAGTTTAACGAAAAAATGTATAAAACATATTTTGTAGAAAATTTAATGCTCTTTTATTTTCATAAGAACATTTGCCGTATGAGGCACCCGAAGCGAGATATTTCAAAGAATCTGTTTTTGTACGCCATTTTTACAATATGGCGGCGCCGGCGGCTGAGATCACATTTTGCATTTTTTCTTATTTCATTCAGGACATCGAAATATACGAAATCCAACAGTTTCAAAACTCTCGCACTTATTCGGACTAAACCCCAAGTTTTATGCTCTCATCACTGTATTATAACCGCAGCATTTTTTAAAATACATTTTTGTCAAGTTGACACCCATCAACAACCTACATATCCCTTATCTACCGCTCAGCAACTTCACATTTCGATTACGTAATTCACAATGTCTTATTCTATAATTTTTTAAGCGTAACCGCGATGATTTTTGTTAAAAAAAAGTCAACTTTCATCGCTCTCACCCGTGCCCCTCCCCACTCGAGCTGTCAGAAAATTCTCAAATCAGGGTCCTCCCTTAGTGTACGACGTATTGTTACGGAAACTTTTCATGTCCCGAGTCATATAGAAATTTCGTGCCCAGCTCTTAGACTATAACCTTTCACGAGTTTCTACAAACATAGAAATGCTGCATAATATATAATTGTTTCTCCAATCAAGATGGCATCAGCTAAAAAATTAAATTGTGTTTAAAAAACTTCTAAGAGCATACTATAAGGTATAGAATGTTCAACAGTTACATTGAAAATTCAATAATCTGCTGAGGAGTATGATGTTTACATCCAGTTTAATAATATTTGAAGGTAACGAACTGGAATGGTGCAAATGCATACAGTATCGGAAAGTGCTGGTCGGCAATAAAAGCAAGCGAGAGCAAAGCAAGCAATGATCTTCATTAAGGGGCGTGTCACAATTTATCTCTGTTAGGGTACCGGTAGACGCCTTTATTGTGGGCGGTCGTTGAAACTATGCAATCCCAAAAACAAAACTTTCCAATACTGTATAACCATCGTAATTTAATAATGTTAATCATTCTGCAACCTGCCCTACGTCCCCATGTGGGAAGTTGACCAGATGATAACGAAGTTATAAGCTTGAATGAGTTCATTTAATAATTTATAGTTTGTTGAGTTAAGAAATGTATGTTGGGTTGCCTACTCACTCTTTAAAAATAAAATTCATTGATGGTTCAGAAGCTCCGTTTGTCGCTTATTGATGTGATAAAACGCCACCTTCCAATAGGCTGTAGGCTGTTACAACTTATATTTGCTATTTGGATTAGCTGATGTCACGTTTAAGTTATCCAATGTAGCACATTGTTATTTGTATGAAAATAATTGCAAAGGACAATTTTTACTTCAAAATTAATATTGAAATTTAAAATCAACCCAGATAGAACAAGACGTCTTTAAGACGTCCATATTATATCTTATTTAGGTCTGAACGTTTTAATTCCTTATAAAGATATCTTAAAGACATATTTCCTTAGACGTCTGATTTGTACGTTTTAACGGCATTTTAAAGACGTCAAGACGCCAACAAAAACAAAAAAAACGTTAACAATTTTTTTTTCAATTTTAGAGTGTTTTTGTTTATATTTGGCCGTTATTTCTGTAAAATGTCTAGTGTATTTTTTATAGGAATTTATAATTTGTCAGTAATAATTTAATTTTAATCTTTTTTTGTAAGTTCTGTGCTGAACACGAATCAGGTGTCCGTTTAGCTCCACCATTCACCGCTTTTTTGTAAATCGCGAAAATAACCTTTAAAAAAACCCTCATAATTTAGGTTATTTTTGGGATTTACTAAAAATTGGTGGGTAATGGAGCTAAACGGGCTCCTGAGCCGTATTCAGCACGTCGAAATACATAGAAGTTGCCCAATGGAGTCCCAGAAACATACAATTTTTTTCTTGTGTGTGCCTGTGTAATACAGGGTGTTCGGCAGAGGGTGTGCCAAACGGAAATGGTGGATAGGTGGGGCCATTTAGAAGTTAACTAACGCTAATGACATCTATCCAAAGTATCACCGTTTTTGAGATATTATTATTTTATTTTATTTTTTTTAATTCTCCTCAAATCAGCCTTTTAGCATGTATAACAATTTTTTTTATAGTCTAGGAGCCAGGCGTATGTCTGTTGGAAAATCGGCATATAGGGGATTTCTCTTCTGGGATGCATTGTAAGGTAGTAGAGGATAATTTCTGGCTTAGTCACATATTCTTGAACCTGTCAGTTTATTTTCAAAATGGCCGCCAACTTATGAGATGTTCATAACTTACTTTCCGAGAAACCTAGCTATTTTTTCAGAAATTGTTGACTATTGTTAACACGAAAGTGTTTAGAAATCAGTTTTGAGCAAATTTTGTTATTACAAATATTTGCCTAAAGTTAACTGTTTTCATAAAAAAATGCCGACAACCTGAAAACGCGTGGTTAATTAAATAATTGATAATGTATTATAACAAAATGAATAAATTTTATTCAACCTGTCATGTTTTCTTTAAAAAAATAAACATTTAAATACATAGCTAAATAAATAAATAAATAATAAACTTTCATGAATAAATAAGTAAATAAAATAAATGAGAAGGTGGATATAAAAGTGAAAAAAATAAATCATATATAGAAGTACATTTATTGTGTCCGTTTAGCTCCATCATTCACCGTTTTTTGTAAATCGCGAAAATAACCTTAAAAAAACCCTTATAATTTAGGTTATTTTCGGGATTTACTAAAAATTGGTGGGTGATAGAGCTAAACGGGCACCTGAGTCATATTTAGCACGTCGAAATATATAGAAGTTGCCCAATAGAGTCCCAAAAACATACAATTTTTTTTCTTGTGTGTGCCTGTGTAATACAGGGTGTTCGACAGAGGGTGTGCCAAACGGGAATGGTGGATAGGTGGGGCCATTTAGAAGTTAGTTAACCCTAATGACCTCTATCCAAAGTATCACCGTTTTTGAGATACTATTATTTTATTTTATTTTTTTTTAGCATGTATAACAATTTTTTTTTTAGTTTAGGAGCCTGGCTTATGTCTGTTGGAAAATCGCCATATAGGGGATTTCTCTTTTGGGGTGCATTGTAGGGTAGTAGAGGATACTTTCTGGCTTGGTCACATATTCTTGAACCTGTCAGTTTATTTTCAAAATGGACGCCAACCTATAATACTTCCTCAGAACCTACGCTTTAGGAAAATAAATTTTACAGAAAGAACATTTCCAAGACGATTAGAACTAGTTTTCTTATTACATTATTTTCCTAAAGTCAACATTTTCATAAAAACGGGCTTTTTTTAAACAAAATTACAATAAATGAATATATTATGATTAGTCTACTGTTTACTGATATAGTAATAGTTGTTTAAGTTACAAGTCCGGTAAATGAGTTTTTACAGTACGAGTTCGATGTTCACCGATTCTCGAAACGAGTACTGTGAAAGATCATTTATCGGATGTATAACGCACATTTTATTCCATACTGTGTCACTTCTCTTATTTCAATGATATTATTGCAGACAGTCAGGTAAAGTCTTTACTGTAATGTTACGTTTAGCGGACTGAAATCAGTAATGTAAATAATGAAATGTGACACAGTATGAAATAGAATGACTACTGTTTTCATATAATTACGTGTAAGTGGTGTAAGTAAAGATTTTGAGAGTAAATGTAATGGAAGGAACACAGTTTTTGCGGTCCCCAGCTAGAAAGAAGACGAACGCGGATTCTGAGGGAGAGCCTCTATGTACTTTGTGCAAACGCCATTTTCTTGGAAAGCGACTATATGGTACAAACAATGTTCGTGATAAGTTAATTTCGGCTTCTGAAAAGTGCCATATTTTACCATATGGAGTGTTACAGGCCATATGTGCTGAAGGGAAGTCGCGCCGCAGAATTATCCCAAAATGTCTACGCTGGAGTTTCTGATGTTGAGAAGCAAACAAAATCCCCTCGAGTGTTATGTAGTAGGAAGGAAGGCAGCTCAGCTAGTGACAGATGCATTATATGCGATAATAAATCTAACAAAGTTGATACGAAACTATAGAATTTACATCTCAATATTTCCAAGAGGGATGTATTCGCTAGAACAAGCACTTTAACAGATGAAAACAGTGTTTTTGCTAGTGACATCATGTATCATTCTCAGTGTATGACTGGTTATTTGCTTAAACACAGACGATCTATAGGACAAAATCAGTCTAAAGATGAGAGCCCTATTATTGCAGCTGCTTTTCAAAAGCTTCTTCAAAGGGTTACATTTTCTTCCAAAAGATATGAACTATCTAAACTGTGCTCTTTTGTGAATGAAGAATGTCACCCTACTGAATATTTAACTAACAAGCAGCTCAAGGCTTTACTAATTAAGCATTTTGGAGAAGAAATAATGTATTCTTATCCTAGAGAAAGGAATAAGTCTCGGCTTGTTTTTTCTTCGCGTCTTCAACTACCAGATGTTGTGGATAAAGTAAGAAGTACAGATACCTCTATAACGGCACAAAAATTGCATCAAGTATTTAGAGAATATGACTTTAAGCCTGATAATTATAGAACAAGATAATGCCTGGCTACCTAATATCAACAAAAAAGTATTCCTTCAGATTTTCCGGTGCCATGCAAATGCATTTCATGTTCAAAATCCTGTGAGTGTGAAAAAAGTGATGAATGTCAAAATCCTTCGAACTGGAATAATAATATTTACAGTTTTCATTTTAAATGTACTTCTATATATGATTTATTTTTTTCATTTTTATATCCACCTTCTCATTTATTTTACTTACTTATTTATTCATGAAAGTTTAAAGAAGTTTTGGTTGGTTTTTATAAATATAACTTGCTTGTAAAACCGATATAAAAATTTACTTTCTTTCAACAATGGACTACACTCAAAGAAATAGTATGGGTAAATTCAACAAAAAAAAAATGGTTAACTAACAATATCGTTAATTTTGTTAAACCAAACTATATTGATGGTATTTTTAAACAAGAGGTGATTGTTATTTTAATTAATAAAAAGTTGTCGTACAACAAAACAAACATTAACTTAAAAAATAGATGAATAAGACTATTATTTTGTTCGTCTGACTATTATTTTGTTGAATTCTGTCAAATTAAACTAGATAATAGTATATTTTATTTTTAACTATTATCGAATTGTAATTCTAACCCAGTATTAGTTCGCTGTATTATTATACTTGGTAGACAAACCAATATTATTGTCGTCTTCTAGAAGTTCTAAAAGAATTACCATAAAATTTGCTTGCTTACCACGTAGTCTATTACATAAATTATTCCCAGATGACGCCACATACAAATCACTGACAATAATCAATCATGCATTATCTTATACTCTTATGAATGTATAGAAAATTAATAACATGATTGCAATGTTCAAATTCTCTCAGGGATCATCGATATATTTGGATGGATCTTATAAACGATCTCTAATCTTTGGTTTGGGTGGTCTGGTGTCTCAATACTGAGATTTTGGCTAACTAAAAAAAAACTTCATCGTACAATAAAGTGTAGATCAACCTAAAAATTAGTTGGTGAACAAAAAACAAAGTCGTACTATTTAATTGTAGACCAAATTGAAAATGGTTAATGAACATAAAAAAATGTCATTGTACTGTTTAATTTGTTACAAGAAGATATGATTATTAAACTACTATTTTTTTACGAAAACAAATAAAGTTGTATGACTATTCTTTTCTGATTGATTTAACTATGAAACTAGATAGGCGCGATTTCATATGCTCTTTTTGGTTGAATTTACCTATCATTTTCTTTGAGTGTATGAAAAGTCGTCTATAAGACGTCTGGATTTTTAACATAAGATCTAAATAAGACGTTTTTAAGACGTCTGCAAGACGTAAATGGACGCCTTTAAGACGTAGTGAAAGTTTAAGGAAGGCGTCTTTAAGACATCTTAAAGACATCTTTGTGCTATCTGGAGAAACTAAAAATCCAATAAGTGATATGCGTATAACATCAGTTCATTGGTGATATTTTTATTATTTTGCTTCCACATCCAGAGGTATGGTAACGCAAAAAGAAAATTGAAAATATTATATTGTTCAAATGGGCTTAGAATGTCATGACACGTCGAGATTTACATTTGCGGGAAAAGAAATTCTGTCTGTCGATCTGTAACTTTTTTTGTGCGCACGATTACCCTGGAACCGTTTAAGATATTTACTTGAAATCTGGTACACGTATCTGGAACTAGATTATATTTTGATTTTATTCCGTTGAAGGGTTGGGGGGTAAATTGGGGTAAATGGGGGTAAATAGGTATTTTAAATTTGTTACTTATTTCTGGTTATAAACAATTTACCAACAGTGAATGAATAGCACTATTGAAAATTGAAATTATTAGAAAATTACAATAATAAAGAGGCAATGAAGTTCACTCAACAAATTAACAATCATATATCATTCAATATATAAACTATTATGTAAATCAAATTTGAATGAGTGTTACGACCTGCGAAATGTTTCCGTACGTACGTACATATAAACCAACTGTTGGAAGTGTATGACAATTTTCAATAATAATTTTAGAATTTGATAAGTGATAAAATTGATCTAAAAATAGTACTGTTTTAGACTAGAAGCCAAATTCAGCAACCACGGCAACAACCAGAAGAAAGCACTTTATTCTTAATTTCTAGTCATCTTAGGATACAATTAACATTTTTTCTAAGAGTTTAGATACACATATGGTATATTTTATTTTTCTTTTCTTTGGCTTGTTACTTTTTCTCCGAAGCTTAAACACTTGAAGATATAAATGTATTTAAATACTATGCTATACTTGTTTATAGCAGTTAATTTTAAGATAATAAAATCGGTGTTTTTATTTTAATAGAAATATATAGTTATAGTCGGATTCTATTTAGTTGAAACACCTTTTTAACGTAGTTAATGGAGCTTTTTCAGCTTTTTCAGGCAAGAGTTATGCGATATACATGTATCGAGGTTGGGCAAATTAACGTTAGGTCACTTTGCGCCAACTTTGATCTGTTTTCTGAGTTCGTTCTTAGTGCATCGTATGACTTTATAGGTGTTTCTGAAACTTGGTTAGATGAACGTGTCACTGATGAAACTGTAGCCATCAGCGACTATAATTTGATTAGGAGGGATAGAGGAGCTAGAGGAGGTGGAGCAGCTTCCTATGTAAAAGATTCAATCAAGTTTCAATTGTTATAGTTACCCAACCTCCACAATAACTCTTTTGAACAGCTATGGATTAGCGTTAAACTACAGGGTAAGAAGTTGTGTTTGGGAAGATTGTATAGGCCCCCCAATAGTAATGTACCTCTAGGTTAGATGTCTTGGATAATATTTTATTACAATTTTTGCCTAGTTTTGATTGTGTGTTATTCGGTAGAGATATAAATATTGATTTTTTAAATAGAAATAGTAATGGTTATAATCAAATTCAAAACTTTTTTGATAGATACGGGCTTTCACAAATTATTACAAACTTTACACGTATCACTGAAAGATCACGTATTTTAATTGGTATTTTAGTATATTCTGATCCTGAGTTGCCACACAGTTCTGAAGTTATTAATATGGAGGGTATTTCTGACCACTGACTGCTTGGTAAGTTGTATATTAAAAATTAATAAAAATAAGCAACAAACATTATTTCGCATTTTTCTTCATTCGATTATGATTTATTTATTAACAATTTAATGCTTATTGATTGGGATCATATATAGGTGTTTCAGTTAACAATCCCATAGCCGATATTTCGGAAACTAAGAAATATATAATATATTCTGTATGCGGTAATAGATTTCTATAGTTAATGCCTTCTTCAGGAAGTACAATTTACTATTATAACATTATCACCAGAGATGGCGCTGCAGTTAAAAAAAATTTTTCGATCGAGGAAGGTTTGAAACATATGCCATTCTAATAAGAATTTTAAACAAAATTGTTCTTATTCCAAAAAGTCAAATCTGCAGTAGTTTTTGAGTTATTTTAATTTTACTGTCTAATTTTTGAGTGTTATACATATTTTTTAATTGCTTTTAATAACTTTTTTAATCTTGATTTTCAGAGGTAGGTTCTTAATAATTTTTTTGCCTGCTATAAGAGAATTATTTACTGGTGGGAAATTTTTTTAACAGCACTTGCGATTTTACCGGAAATTACTTTAAATTGAGAAATTTAAATTAAAATAATTGAATAATTTGCAATTGTTTATTTATTAACTGTCAGAAGTTTAATATTCGTTTGCATGTAAAATTTGTCCAAAATATGGCCCACATCAATGTTGACAAAGTGAATATGTTATTAATTTATGAAAAATGCAATAAAAATGCAGCCAAACGTATGTATCAATTACAATTTCCAAACAGACCACAACCCGATCGCAAGACTTTTTCCAATTTGTGTAACAAAAAAAAAAAAATGTTTTCTTAAAATGTTTTCTTAACCGCTTCTCATGTCACCGAAGTAACTCCTTGAAAATCCAGAATAGTTTTGTGTTAGGTAAAGAGAAATTAAGCCCTACAACTTATAGTGGAGTCCGAACCACTTCTTGGGGATAATTTTATAATTAAAATTATTTCGCGATGAGCAGGGATTGAACCTACTTCGTTAGGTACGCCAGTATGCAAGCTAGACGCGCTAAATCACTAAGCTACCGTCCCCGTAGTTTTAATTACACAATAATATAAACAAAAAGTCAAAACAATGATTAAAATAATTTTAAGTAATCGGTGCGTATATAAAACGACTTAGGCAGTTCAGTACTCAAGGCGACCCTCTCCGTTCAGCCCGGGGTGACAACAATGACAGGCCCTCCTACCCTCGGTCCCTGCACCGCTGTCCCCATTCTTGACTACTAGCTGCCTTCGACTCTAATATTTACTGTTGTTTATCTTAAGTTCTCGGTAGCTGACAGATTTATTGGTTTTGCTAACAACTTATTACAATACGGTAGTTTTAAAAAGTTGAAACGTGAACCCAGGAGAATACGGCTTTAGTTTTACAAACCGTTAACAATAATCCCCACTCATCATTGCGACAAATAAGAGCCTCCACCAATGTATCACTATCGTCATGCCAAAGAATCTTAAACGAAAATA
Organism: Rutpela maculata; assembly: GCA_936432065.2. NCBI lineage: Eukaryota > Metazoa > Arthropoda > Insecta > Coleoptera > Cerambycidae > Rutpela > Rutpela maculata. Next base: position 68,371,826 of record OW386294.2, on the reverse strand, counting down.
AGTACTTTCCATATAAACCACACCTATTACATCATTTGCTGCCTACGGACTATGATCGTCGCTTAACCTTTCTTGCTGAGTTTTCTGTTCTTTATGAAGGAAATTGCAATTTCCTTAAAAATGTACTGTGGAGTGTGGAGTGACGAAAGTAAGTTTCACAGTAACGGCACAATTACAAAACATAACTGTAGATATTGGTCGGAAAACAACCCAAGATGGATGATTCGAACAAGAAACCAAAGTGTGTTTAGCGTAAATGTATGGTGTGGTTTTTTAAATGATTATATTATAGGACCGTTTCTATACCATGAAAATTTAACCAGTGTGCGTTATTTGAGATTTTTAGAAAATGAGTTACCAAGACTTTTACCACAGCAGAGCTGTAATTTAGTTTCAGCAAGATGTACGATTATTCTGGAACCGTTTAAGATATCGACTTGAAATTTGACACACAACTCTAATATTGTAAATTATTTGAATGACACGTTTGTGAGGATATTTGAAAAGTAAAGTATATCAAGAGCCAATAGAAGATATGGCAAATTTATACAATAAAATTTACGCTTGCGCTGGTGCAATAATAGTACACGGAAATTAGCAAAAATAGAAGAAAAAAATTATAATAAGCTGATATTTTCTGAATCGACAGTTGATAGAGGTAGGAATACAGGATCAAAAAGTTCCCATCTCTAACTGGTGAGCTTCATCCCTTTCTCACCCTTATAATGACACCGTGCTGGTTTTTCAATAATATTTTGGAAATATGATGTTCTATGACAAAACTAGAGGTATTTAATAATATTGAGAATTAAATTTTCTATAAAACATGTCTTATAGGTCGTTTGCAGATTATTAAGGGTGTTTACGTTAATCGACGGCAAACTTGGGGGTACGTAACAAAAACGCTTTTGGATGGAAACACAATATTTATCCAGTCTTGTATTATTCTGTTTTGTAGCATTCGGTTTCAACAACTTTTTATAAATTATATAGAATTGAATTAAACTAAATCCACTAAAGGCTTTATTCTTGCTCAAATTCAATTTCGTCGGTCCGTTCCGCATTAAAGCATGCTTATCCGTGACAGTTCATACACATAGCCGAACATATTAAACCAACCTTTAAACATCCGCATCGCTTTTCGCAGGCACACAAAATTAACTCCAAAATTGATGAGGGAGCTGCTGCTTCAGTAGTCAAAACAGGTATTAAAATATCACCTGATTTCTTCCATCCCCATTCTTCTGGCTCTAAAACATTTCCATGCCAAGCCTGAATTTGGTGGTAAACCCGCAACGAATGTTGTTGCAAAGCTGCGAACGTCGGGGGTAGCCTTGCCAAAGTAACCGTTTGACTAGAATTGCCAACCGAGGTGTTAAACAGAACATACCTCTGATGATTTATTGACGTTTCATTTTTCAATATAATCAGACTTTTATTTTTATTTAACCCTACAGTTTACGATTTAACAACATAAAAAGTAATAGAAATATCGATACATAACACAAAACCTTTTTTTGTAGAGAATTTTGTGACAAACCTTTTCCTATACTTATGGTTTTTCCCTAAGATAAAGCGTTTAAAAGATATTGTAAAAAAAACAGTGCGGTGTCCCTAAAGGGGTTGAGATGGGGATGAAGCTTACCCCTTAGGGTGGGAATTTTTTTTATATGCATTCTTACACACATAAGCTAACTATTATAGACATTTCAGCTTATTATAATTTTTTCTTCTATTCCACATAAATTTGCCTAATTTCCGTGAACTATAATAGACATACATTATTAAGGACATCGCTTTGACATGTGTATTCAAACAGACTGAAGTAATTTCGAGCATCTGTTTTAAATATTGTTGTTAAGATGTACTGTTCAAACATAAAATTACCTTGTTTGTTGTTTTTCCATTAAAATTTTTCAATTTCCGGTAAAATCGGAAGTGCTATTAAAAGAAAAAAATCCACTAGTAAATAATTCTCTTATAGTAGGCAAACAAACTATTAAGAACCTACATCCGAATATCAAGATTAAAAAAGTTACAGCAATTAAAAAAAATAAATAACACTCAAAAATTAGACAATAAAATTAAAATAACTCAAAAACTACTGCAGATCTGACTTTTTGGAATAAGGACAATTTTGTTTAAAATTTAATTCTTAATCGAATGGCATATGTTTCAGACTTTCTTTGATCTAAAAATATTTTTAAACTGTAGCGCCATCTCTAGTGATAATATTATAATAGTAAATTCTTCTTCTGAAGAAGGCATTAACCATGTAAATAAATAATCCATAAATCCATTACCGTTTAGAGAATAAAAATATATTTCTTAGTTTCCGAAATATCGGCTGTGGGAATGTTAACTGAAACACACTGTATACACTCTTAATAATATAGATTCTATGGTTGATTTTCTTAACACTAATCTTATGAATGTTCTTGATATTCATACACCATTAAAGACCGCGAGAATTTCGAAGCCACCTTCACCATGGCTGACTAAAAATAAGCTGATAAAGCTTTTCAGAAATATAAGAGAGTACATTCTGACGAGTAGTGGCGCGAATATAAAGAACGGCGTAATTTTGTTAGTAAAGCTGTTAAAGCTGAAATAAAAGCATACTTATCTCAAAAATTTAAGAGTGACCCTAAAGAATTTTGGAAAGTGCTAAAGTGGTTAAATACCAAGTCTGACATAGACACTAGGGTGGGTCGAAAAAAACAAATATTTTTTTTCGAAACGCTTTAGAGCGGAAAAGTTGCCTATTATAATAAAAAGAAAAACGGCATAAAGAAAATTAAAATCGGTTAACATCTTCCGTATGCGCATATTTTTGTAATTTTGTTTTATTTGTTAAAACTTTGAAAATAAAGACGTTTTAGTTTTTATGCTTGGTTTATTGTCTAAACGTTGGTTGTGACATTTTCTTAATTTTTCTCTATTCTTATTGGGATGCTCTGCCACATGTATTCTTCTAAACAATGTCTGAAATCTACAAAATAATACAATTAACCAGTATTTTACTGAAAAATAACCTCTACGCCTGTGACTTTTACGTCAAAGGATCAGTTAGAGGGTGGTTTTGACAAATAATGAATAAGAACAAAAATATAAAAATGACGTATTTTGCTGACGTTTCGGAAACCGAATCTGTTTCCTTCCTCAAAGCGTATTATAATGTTTGTGGGCTGTGTATATTAAATACACAGCTTTAAGAATATATTTGTTATATTCAGTATCCATAGATACTTACTGCTTACACAGAACTGTTGATATATCTAATTGATAGTTTTATTTTAAACAATGTTGAGTTTGTTAAGTTCTTCTTTTAACATCGGCAGCCAGGTTGTGCAAACATCTACAGAACAATTCGACACGCATTTATCCTCATTCAGTAGTATTATAGCCGCTTCTTTAATTTTTCTTTTCTTGCTATCTGTCTCTTTTGTTAAAATTTTTGCCGAGTCCCAGTTTATTCTATGTCCGTTCTCCCAAGCGTGTTCGCAAATCTTCGATTTCTGAATCTCATGTTTTCTAATGTAACCCTTGTGCTCACCCAATCTAACACTGAATGGTCTGGATGACTCACCTACATAATGTTTATTACACTCACACGGAATACTATAAATGCAGTTTTCTGAATTTTGCTCATGATTTTTATATATGTGAAAGTTGATAGAACTTTCACATATATAGAAAATAATAATCATGTACGACAAAAACCTGACCAACGGTACACGACGTTAATTTCTTATGTACACGGATTATCTGAAAAGCTACGCCGTATAGGCAATAGATTTAATATTAGGACGATATTTCAAACAGGCAATACATTGAGATCTATTTTAACAAAAACAAAACCGAGTTTCTGATAACATATTTACTGTTTGTGATAATAATCAGAACTGCTGCTTGATACTACTCGATTATAGCAAGGTATTTGATATCCTTGATCACGCTTCTTCTTTCTTTCGTAATTATCTCAGTAATAGTCGCCAAAAAGTAATATTAAACGACAACATTTCTAACACGGTTTTTATTACAAAGGGTGTGCCACAGGGTAGTGTTTTAGGACTTCTGTTATTTTCTATATACACAGCGGATCTCAGCAAATGCCTACAGTTTTGCTCTTCACATCAGTATGCGGACGATCTAGACAAGATATCTAAATTTTCGGCTGATCATGGTTTGGTCTTAAATGAGGTGAAAACCGAATTACTGGTGTTTGGTAAGCACAAGGCTCAAATTATTAATAATTCCACTTTTAAATTAGTTTTAATTAATGAGAACTTACAACCGATCAATGCCTGCAAGAACGTTGGTGTTTGGTTTGACACAGATTTGAGATTTGTAAAACATGTAAGTACTCTTATACAAAAATCAATTAGCAAACTTAAACTTTTGTATATGCATAAGGATATTCTCACTACAGAAGTAAAATTGAAATTAACTGATTCTTTAATATTGTCGTCCATTTCTTACTGTGACACTGTTTACTAACCAGCTATTTTAAATCGTAATAAGGAATCTCTTCAGATGATTCAAAATGCTTGTATAAGATTTTCATATAACTTACGAAAATTCGATCACATTACAAACAATCGAAATGGTTAAACCTCTCAGAGCGCTTCGAATGTCATATGGCCTGTTTAATTTTCAAGATAATTAAATATCAGATACCTACTTATTTACTTATTAAGCTAAGAAATGCACCGATACTCATCAGAGTTCTACACGCCATTGTACACAATTTACTGTTCCCAAGCACAAATCTGCCTTGTTTCAACGTTCGTTTAGTTACGCAGCCGTAAAACTGTACAATTCTATTCCTCGTAATATTAAATCCTGCACTAATATAGCCAAATTCAGAAAACAGATCGCTATTTTATTTATTAATAAGCATTATATAAATAAATATTAATTTTCTTTTTTTTTGTGTTTCTTATTTTACATGTCTGGTAATATTATTTCAGTTTCTCATATTGAATATTGTATATTTTGTTCTTAATTTTTTACTTGTGGGTAACCACCCGACCTCCTCGCCTGAAGTCGAATACGAGACCGAGATCATCTGCGGCCTTACATGCTGCCTTAAATAAAAATGCGCCAACTCCTACAGTTTCATGATCTCTCACAAACCGCAGGAGTGGGTCCGAGCTCCTGAGGACGTTGCATGCCACACTCAGCGCTACTCTACCATGCACACACTCCAGACTCAAGAGTCCTCGGCCCCCCCGTTGGCGTGGGAGGTACACTCGATTAACGGATGACCTAGGATGAATGCTCCTGTAAACATGCATCATCTTGCGGGTATCTCTATCCAATTGGCGCAACTCATGTAGTGTCCACTTAACTACTTCGAAGGAGTAGAGCAGAATCGGAACGGCAAGAATATTAGTTGCAGATACCTTGTTCTTCCCCGAAAGTTCAGAAGACCAAATCTTTCGGAGCCGGTGTCTGTACTTGCCGCGGAGAGTATCCTTAACTTGTTTCACGTCCTGGATGTGATGTTATTCCACACCCAGGTACGTGTAGGTCTCTCCGGCATCCAGATGTTGAAGGATGCTTCCGTCTGCGAGCTGCGCATCTTCAAGGAATATCCCGCTTCGTCCTTTCTTGAGGTGAACGACTGCACACTTGTCCAGCCCGAATTCCGTGCCAAGGGCCCGCGTATACTCTTGAACCACCCTTAGAGAGTTTTGGAGTTCGCACTGTCCGGAGGCATAAAGTTTTAGTTCATCCATATAAAATAGATGGGTGACTTTATGCCTCCGATTGCTGGGTGGACCACATTGGTATCTGCGGGTTTGGCGGAGTCCGACAGACAACGGCAGCAGTGCGATGCAAAATAGGAGTCACCCTGGAAAACTCCTCTCCTTAAAGTTACCAACTCTGTCGATGTCCGCTGAGCACCAGATGTTATGGTGAAGCGAGTTCTCCAGGGTGGCATCGGTTCTGCAATGCATCTCACCAGTCACCATTCTCTGTGGCTCCGACCCTCACAGAGGGGAGCTGGTAGTACCGGTAGCCACTCCCCACGCCCGTGGGGTGAGTGGCTACTGGGTCCGAAAATCGTGTGCCCTGAGCAGACGTAATGAGCCGAGGATGACGGCCTTCTGCATTCTGCCGGCTAAGACCTCTGTCGAATTTCGGCATGCCGGTATTATCTTCAGTTCCGAAAGCAGTGTGTGTCTCGTTCCACCGAGGGCTCCTATAATCAGTACCACTATCTTAATAGTATGGTCTGGATAGAGTCTGCGGAGTTCGAAGAGCAAATCTCGATATTTTGTCCATTTTTCCTCCTCCTTCAAGATAATGTTTTTCTCCGCGGGAGCCGAGAACTCCACGACGAAAATTGTCTTGAGTTGATGGTCGAGAAGGACTACGTCAGGCTTGTTGGCTTGTATTTGCCTGACGACGGTGGGAAACGAGTAGTTCCAATAAATTAGACACTTCTCATTTCCCACAACGGACTCAATATTATTTTTTTTATTATAGTTTATAAAAGCCAGTCACCCTTTATACTCTGTGGCTCCGACACTCACAGAGGGGAGCTGGTAGTACCGGCAGCCACCCCCACGTCCGTGGGGTGAGTGACTACTGGGTCCGAGAATCGTGTGCCCTGAGTAGACGTAATGAGCCGAGGATAATGGCCTTCTGCATCCTGCCGGCTAAGATCTCTGCCGAGTTTCGGCATGCCGGTATGATCTTTAGTTCTGAAAGCAGTGTGTGTCTCGTTCCACCGAGGGCTCCTATGATCAGGACCACTAGCTTAACAGTATGGCCAGGGTAAAGCCTGCGGAGCTCGAAGAGCAAATCTCGATATTTCGTCCGTTTTTCCTCCTCCTTCAAGACAATGTTATTCTCCGCGGGAGCCGAGAACTCCACGACAAACATTGTCTTGAGTTGGTGGTCGAGGAGTACCATGTCAGGCTTATTAGCTTGTATTTGCCTGACGGTGGGAAACGAGTAGTTCCAATAAATTAGACACTTATCATTTCCCACAACGGACTCAATATCCCCCGGAGCGTAAGGCAGCACTGGTGTCTCGTCTATCCCATACGAGTGCCTTAAGTGATAATAAAGCACTCGTAATGCTGCGTCGTGCCTCTGGATATAGGCCGAGACTGCATATACTGGACAAGCCGACAGCAAATGCATTAATGTCTCCGGTGCCCTGTGGCAGGTCCTGCAGCTGGCATCAGGGACCTCTATACCCATGACACGACTTCGATAGACGAGTGTGTTGAATACACCATCCTGGCACGCCATTATGAATCCCTCGGTCTCAGACTTCAGCCCCGCTGACCTTAAGAAAGCAAAGGTCAGCCTTTCGGATAAGCCGCGGTCTTCTATATTTTTATAGAAGACGCCGTGCAATGGCTTATCCGAGTGTCGCTGCAGAAATAGATCAATTTCAGCAGCTTTGACTTGGGCTTTTTGCCGAGCAGGTTCCAACTCGGTGACAGAGTCTTGGTTAACCCGCTCAGCGTCGAAGACCAGACCGATTTCATCGGCGGCTCTGCGTGCTGCCTTAAACAAAAAGGCTCCTACTCCTGCACTTTCATGGTCTCGGACCATGCAGAGGAGGGGATCCGAACTCCTTATGACCTTACAGGCTCCATCCAGAACCATTCTGTTATGGAGACTCTCCAAACTCAAGAGTCCACGGCCTCCCCGATGTCGTGGGAGATATAACCGTGGAACGGACGATTTAGGGTGCAAACTCCTATAGAGATGCATCTTTTTTCGGGTTCCTACATCGAGTTGACGCAGCTCCTCTTGATTCCATTTAATTACTCCGAAGGAGTAGAGGAGGATCGGAACGGCAAGCATATTGGTAGCAGACACCTTGTTCTTCCCCGACAGTTCTGAGGACCAGATCTGTCGGAGTCGGTGCTGATACTTGCCGCGAAGAGCGTTTTTTACTACACTCACTTCTTGGGTGAAGCTTTGCTCGACACCCAAGTAAGTGTACGACTCTCCGGCATCTAAATGATGTAAGATGCTTCCGTCCACAAGCTGCGCATCCTCTCCGTAGTCACCACATCGTCCTCTCTTGAGGTGGACTAGTGCACACTTGTCCAACCCAAATTCCATGCCGACAGCCTGCGTGTACTCCTGTACCACCCTGAGGGACTGGCGTAAATCCCTCTCTCCGGAGGCATAAAGTTTAAGGTCATCCATGTAAAACAGATGGGTGACCTTATGCCTCCTATCGCCGGGGGTACCGCAGTTGTAGCCACGGGTATTTCGCAGCGAAACGGATAATGGCAGTAGTGAGATGCAAAACAGAAGGGGGCTTAGGGAGTCTCCCTGAAATACTCCCCTTCTGAACAATACCGGCTCTGTCTGGACTCTGCTATTACCCGATGTTATGGTAAAGCGAGTCCTCCAGAACGGCATGAGTTCTTCGATACATCTCACTACGGGACCGGGCACCGCAAGACATCTGAGCAAGTGGACAATAAGCTCATGGGATGTCATATCAAATGCCTTGCTGTAGTCGATCCAGGCCATAGAGAGGTTACGCTTATACTGCACGGAGTCCTGCGTGATACATCTGTCGATCAGCAGGTTCTCCTTGCAGCCAGCGACACCTCTCTTTGACCCTCGTTGCTCATATATCCGTTCGTAAACCCGTTCAACTGCTTGGAGCACCCGCATGTACAAGATGCGTGTAAACAACTTGTAGCATGCGTTTAAGCAAGTTATCGGCCGGTAATTTTTTGGGTTAGACAAATCTCCGTTCTTCGGGATCAGCACTGTCCGCCCCTCGACAACCCAAGAAGGAATTTGCTGCTCCCCATTTAGCCATGAATTAAAAATTCTAGCCAAATGGTGGTGGGTACTGGAAAACTTTTTCCACCAAAAGTTATTTATCCCATCGGGACCTGGAGCAGCAAAGTTCTTAGAGCCCTCAAGAGCTCTTCGAACCTCTTCTGGGGTTATCGGTTGGCACACCTCGTTTGGTTGTTGAAACCTTTGGCAAAAGGCTTCAATATTATTATTATTATTATTATTATTATTATTATTATTATTATTATTATTATTATTATTATAAGTTAGATATTTATCGGTCTGAGATCTTTAAAACATAAATTTACTATTATACTTATCTCTAATTATATCGTCGTAATATGATATGACTACCGTCAGTATTTTTAATGGTATGTACTGTTTATATGTATATGCACATATTATAGTTAAATATTAAATGAAATATTTGCTTTAAATCTGCTTTTCTCATCAAATGAAAGGCCCAATATTGCGGTAAATACATAAAATCGAAAATCCCTTTTTATTACAAATAATTAGACAATTTTTTGTTGGATTTTTTCATATCGGCGGAAATTACATAAAACTCTTCCAGCATTTCTTTTTATGGCAAACAAATCAATAGGTTCCTTTGTTGAAATTTTCAATATTTGCTATAAGTACACAAAATTCATCCTGAATTTATTTTTTGCAAACAATACGATAACGTTTTTTGTTGAATTTTTCAATGTTATTAAGAAAAGTTCTCTTAGCTTCATTGTCAGTTAACATAATATTTGAAATTAGGCAGGTTAAAAGTTAGATCAAAGTTCAAAAGTGTTATTTCTAAGTTAAATGATCTCCTAATTAATATAAAACTTAGCCTGGAAATTGTAGTTCCCTTGAACACTGTTTCAATTAGATGCTATAAACCGGAAATTTACAATTTAAGATATAATCGTCTAATCAATAGTACTCACAGAAGACAAAATAACGTTCTCTAAGATAATAAATTGCATAAGCGTAGCATAATGTAGCATAATGTATCTTAGAGAATTTTGCAAACAGCTAAAAAAAAAAAAAAAGGTAGTTCAACGTTTATAATAATGTTAATAATGTTAATAGGAAGAAACTTTGGTGGGGTAGTATGTTTAATAGATAATCGCGACAAACGATGTTGTGCTGTCAGACGTCCCACACAGCAAAAGGAGTCCAATGAGATAGTGCATGAGTTACAATACGTCTGACAAGACGCTGTGAATAGGGAGAACAAAATGCAAATGTATCTATTAAAATATTAAAGTAAACTTTTCACATTTAGATTATCAGAAAAATACAAATATACAAATTTTTAAAAACACTTTAATAGATTAAAATTAATGGTAGGTAATAAATTATGTTCCTAAATCTTTAACTTCTTATTCACAACGTTTTGCCGGACGTTTTGTGATCTATGTATTATTCTAGTTGGTCTCTGCTTGCTGTATAACACGTCTGTTAAGCATACAGCCTCACTTAATATCTTTCGTCATCCCAACGTTCTGGAGGGCACCCTTTTCATCTCTTTTCATCTCTTACCATCCGGTTTTCCCTGAACTATCAACCGTTCTATATTCTCCTTTTTCTTGTTGATGTGGACAAAAAATGATAGAATTCGGGAAAATATGATCCTGGAGAATCACTACTGGGGATGTATTTTTTTGAGAACTGAGCTATTAGTGCAATGGACTATCCAGGAAAATCGTAGCAAACGTGTCAGACCTACATCTGGAAAGCATGAATATGCCATCTATGCGATTAACGATCCATATCTCAGAGGCGTAAAGAAAGATGGAGAGATCTAGAGCGTTAGCAAGTACGGTCTTTGCGAATCTTATGATATTTCTGTCTTGCCATATTTTATTCAATTAACAAATTGACGATCTTGCAATCTGTATTATTCGTCGAATCTCTATTCGCAGTTACTGTTATAAAACCTCCCAGAATCGTCCTAAGTCGAAACCAAAATGAAGTTTCGACTTAGGCAAAAATTTCATTTAAGGACATTTTCAAGAGTCTGAGAGATTTCAGAGCCACAAACTAATCCAAAAGGACCGTTAAGAGTTCAATAAGACATTAGAAATAATCAGGTGAAAATTCGAAGAAACACTGAATTTTTATTTAAGAAAATATATTTTGGCCCAGGATATGAGAGCGAAAGTATATAGTGGTCATGGAAAGATGAATCACATACTTTTTAAAAGGCACGCCAAAAAGATACTTTGATAATATTCCAAAATATTTTCAACTTTAATTCCTTCGCCGAAGACATTGATCATGAAGGTACTGTCCTAAAGACTGACTACAATTTTAACAAGGCAATGAATCAAAAACGCAAAATCAACAAATTTGGCAAAGTGGCGTAGCGCCTATAAGCAAAAATTGGCAAAAAATCAATGAAAGTGGACAAGGCCGGTTTCTCGCATAAAACGAGTTTGGATTCTCCCAGCGACCCGCAATTTGGTCGAGTGCGTTGGGTGGTCAATACAAAGCGATGGTAGGAAAGCAAACTGCAGGGCTTTCCGAATAATAAAGTTGTAGAGAAAACCGCCTTGTGCACAAAGGACTCAAAAGTTCATTTTGCCCAAAAGTCGTTCGGAGACGAGTCGCTGTAATTTTTCCTAATTCCTACCTAAGGACAAGTAAGTCGTGGACTGACCGAACGTTTTCAAACTTATGTAGTAAGTAAGTCCTCTTGAATGACGTTTTAGTACTTGAAATCTCACATTACGAGAACTTTAAAGCTAGGTAGTCTCTAGTGAAACTAAATTATTTTTTAGGAAAAACATTTTTGTTATTTTCAGTCAGCAGTAATTATCATATTACAAAAAGTCATATAAATTTCTAAAAAGGCTTATACTTAATGTTAGCGTACACTCTCACTTGTATGGTTAAAAAGTCATTTGCCTTAGTTGGGGAGGCGTGATTCGTTCACATTATATCATTTTATTGAAAATCGCTGTATTATTTCATACTTATTGAATAAATGGTATTCTTTGAACTAATTTGAGAGAGCGTCGTTAATGATCTAAGGTAGTACAGCCTTGATCCATTACTCGTCTATTGAAGTGCATCTTATCTCGAACCCGACTGGGAGTGGAAGAACGGGGCAGAACGCGGCTGGCGCACCTTAATAAAGAAATTGGTGTTGCCTCAATTTGACGCCCGGTGATATGTTCTTCTACATTACCAGCACTGCCCAAGTATGCCAGCTTCTTTACTACCTCACATCACCTATCTCTAACGTGTCTGCGTGGTTATCATCACATGTTAAGATATGTGATCGTAAGATAATAAGTAAGGTAGTATAGCTTAGGGATCTTGTGGACATACTGCGAACTGCGAATATGAGATTTGGCGAAAAATACAGGCAACTTGCCAACTGAGCAAAATTTGGCGTAATAGAAACATCACAAACTACACAAAAATCAAACTTCACATCACGGGAATTCCTACGCGTATCACGAAAGTGATACAGTCTTACATATCTATCTAACCGACAATTTCGAGTTGTAGTCAACGAAGAGTGCTCATCCTTTCAGACAATCTTGTCTGGCGTAACTGAAAGCTCCGCATTGGGGACGGTTCTTTTTAACCTTTATGCCAACGATATACCTCTCCCTACAGATCATAGAATTACGCTGTGTTTTTCTGCAGATCACACAGCGGTGCTAATATAGAAGAACACATTACCGGGCGTCAAATTGACGCGACACCAATTTATTTATTAAGGGGCGCCAGTCGTGTTCTGCGCCGTTCTTCCACTCCCAGTCCGGTTCGAGATAAGATGCACTCCGATAGGCGAGTAATGGATCAAGGCTGCACTACCCCAGATCATTAACGACGCTCTCTCAAGGCGCGGTTTCAATTTTCCACTGACAATAAGGGCTTTTACGTCTTTATATTGCGATTTTTGCATAAAAAAATCCCTACCGAAGATTTCTCTCCAACGGGATTGGAATTTGACGTGATTTTGGTCTGCTTAGACAATAATAAGTGGTCTGATGTCTTTTGATTTCTGTTAATTTTCATAAAAAAAATCTCTATCGAAGATTTCTCTCCGACGGGATTGGATTTTGACGTGATCTGTATGTATTTACCTATTAATCAAGCTCCCGTAAGGCAACCAGAACACTAAGTATCAACTTAAGGCATCATGAGATCCCGATTACTCAGTTATTTAGGTCTTCCAAACGAAAACTCCAGGGATTAAGACTAGCAACAAGTCCTTTCATCAATAAAAATACAATTAGTTCAAAGAATACCATTTATTTCACAAGCGTGAAATAATACAGTGATTTTCAGCAAAATGATATAAAGTGAAAAATCACGCCTTCCCAACTAAGGCAAATGGCTTCTTAACCATACAAGTGAGAGCGTATGCTAACAATCGATTTGGTAGAAAAGATCCATGTAACCCTCCGAGAATCAACTATAAGCCTTTTTAGAAATGCATTTGACTTTTTGTAATATGTTAATTACGGCTGAAGGAAAATAACATAAAAATGTTTAACAAAAAAATTTAGTTTCGCTAGAGACTACTTAACTTTAAAGTTCTCGTAACGTGAGATTTCATGTACTAAAACAACATTCAAGAGGACTTACCTACTACATAAGGTTGATAACGTTCGATCAGTCCACGACTTAGTTGCCCCTATGTAGGTGTTGAATATTAGAAAAATGGGAGCGACGCACCTCCGAACGACTTTAGGCAAAATGGACTTTTGGGTCCTTTGTGCACAAGGCGGTTTTCTCTATAACTTTATTATTTGGAAAGCCCTGCTATTGGTTTTCCTACCATCGCTTTGTATTGATTACCCAACGCACTCGACCAAATTGCGGGCCGCTGGGTGAATCCAAACTCGTTTTATGCGAGAAACCGGCCTTGTATATTTTCATTGATTTTTTCTGCGCCTTGTCTCCAGACATTCAAGTGTCAATTTCGTTCAAAATTTTACAACAAAATGTCAAAAGTTGAAGTACGTCGGAATACTAACCGGTTTCTTCAATTATATCCAAGCTAGGAGATGAGGCTGACGATTAATTGAACTGCCCAATATCCATATTCACCAGACAAATTAATGTGTTTCCATTGCGTAATTTTTACATGATTTTACGCTTCAACTTTTTCTTTAGCTTCTTACATCTGGATATCATCAGGAGATCATCAGGAGGTATTTAACTCGTGCAGAGTCATACGGGGTCACCAATATAGCGAGGATATGCTATTAATTAAATAAATATATATAACTTGTAAAAGTTTTATATCGATAAAAATATAAAAAATCTCATTCACAATTATTTTGTCATTTTATAACCATAGTGATATTGTCATATATGTAAGTAAGCACGCTACACATTTTTATGCTGATGATAGCCAAGTATATTACAGTTTCCATCCGGAGGGTGCTGTTCATGCCGGTACCCTCATAAATGGTGATTTAAATAAACTGATTTATGTTTCCAAACAACATAACTTACACATCAATCCTGTTAAATAATCATTACTAGTTTTTGGCAATCAGTGCTTTAAAGCCAGAGTTGCAACATGAATGGCAAATGTAGACAGAGAACAGCCATGTTGCTCCCATTGCTTAAAAAAATTCCCTGCCTGCACCGCAACCATCATTTATAAAACCAACCTTTGTTCCATCCTTACCTACGCCTCCCCAGTCTGGTATCCCATTATTCCTAAAACCTGCCAAATCCGACTGCAAACACAGCAAAATAAAATCCTTAGATTAACCAATAATCTTCCCCTCAGCACCCCCATCCCCTCACTGCACGATTTGTCTGTTTTATCTTGAGAATGCTACTTCCAAACTTTGCGAACTCACTCGATCAATTGGACAACCCTACCCTCATCAACCTCCTATCCCCAAATTTTATAATGCACTCACCTACTGCTCATTAAATTACATACAAGGTGATTTACAACGACATGTGGAAAATAAAATGGTGTACTAGTCTTCTATGTGAGAAAGTCTCTGCAAAATTTTAAAGTGATCCGAGGTAATTTAGTAATTTTTGTTGTATTAAAACGTTATTACTTGTCTGTGGTCAGCATGATAGGGCAATGGACTTACTTGGCAAAGAACATATCGAAGATGCTTACATTTCTTTAATTGGCATAAAAAGTTAAGCTGGCGCGTACGGTCAAAGTGTCGCGTTTTTTGCTTTCAGTCGAACGATCAGTACACCGGCAGGTACAAAGTACCTCCGAAGTTTGGGGTTTTTGTGTTATCGACGGGTTTAAGTAAATATCTTTTATATCTACTTGTTGTACAGTTCACTTATTTTGCTATTTTTGTAGTGTGATTTGATTAAAACTAAAAAGTCACTTCTACCCTCTCCAGCTTTGCTGTCAATAGTGTCAATCCCAAGTCTGATAAAGGAGGACGGGAAGTAATATGGTCGTACCGCGTTATGTCAGATTCGTTAAAGTCAAAAAATAAGGTCATTTTTTTGGTCATATTTTTTTAATTTTTCGTTTTTTTAACTCCTTTCGGTAGGCAAAACTTACTGATAAATTTTCCGTATGTCGTGGTAAATACACCCCACCCCGTAAACTCATAATAATCATTATTAAAAAAGGAACCTAAAAGTCTAAAAAATGACAAAAAAAAAACTATACAAATAAAAACAAAAATATATTTCACCATAACATCGCTTTTAACATAATTATCAAATAATCACGTCCAAACAGCCAGCTAACAGCCTCCTACTAATTAATAAATACCACCTCCTATACACTACAATCCGGTGCTCAACTTATTTACTTGAACTTTAACCTATAATACTATAACCTTTATTTCTATTCAATTATATTAAAATAACAAACTTAAATACCTCAACAACCCTACACAATTATCAAACCAGCTAAGGGGCAAGATGATTATAACATTATATAACTTGAAGAAAGCGCCGGAAGGTGGGCAAACTCAGATTAGCTTCCGCATTAGTCTTTCCATTTTTCTTTACGCCTTTACGCCTAGACGTAGACCATTAGAAAAGCAGACAGACGGAGTACTGATATTTTCAAGATATGGGCCTGGTGACGTTTGTGGCATTATGCCTTGCCTATATTCTTATCTTTTAAAACCGCTGCCCAAGGAATCACTACTTCCACATCCAGATTCTCTATCCAAGTCACTTACAACGAAAAAACTTTGTATGTGAAAATAATTGTTTATGGAACTTTAATAGTATAATATTTGAAATCTTCTACCCCAAAAACCCATAAAACGATACCCCACATCGGTAGTGGGGTGGGGGTGGTGATAGGGGGGTGGTAGTGGGAGGTGGACGAAGTAAAAAAATATTTTGAGGTTTCTGGTTCCTGTACATACACTAAATCACAACTTCTTTTCATCCCCTTTAATAAGGGGGTGGGGGTGGTAATAGGGGTGGCTAATGCCAATTTTTTTTTTTTTGAGACCTTAGCTTCTCTTGTAATTACTAAATACCAATTTCGTGGACTCATACCTGCTTGATTTACCCATTTACCCCAAATTTACCCCAATTTAGACCCCAACCCTTCGACGGAACAAGATGAAAATATAATCTAGTTCTAGATCTCTTTAAAGTACATATGTGTACCAAATTTCAAGTCAATATCTTAAACGGTTCCAGAGTAAACGTGCGCACAAAAAAAAGTTACAGACAGACCGACAGACAGACCGACAGACAGAAATTTTTTTCACTCAAACTTAAAATCTCGACGTTTCATGACATTTTAAGCCTATTTGGACAATAAAAATTTTTAAAAATTTTTTTGTCGTTACTATACTTCCACTGGACGTGGAAGTAATAATTATTTCGTTGCATGTGTAATATTTTGTAGTAAGTTTATTGGGATAGTAGGCGACGAGGGCAGATTGATATTGACAGATGCCCGTAGCGGTATTTTGGGAGGTGTTAATGAGTCGGATGGAGTTAATTACTTATGAAGAGTAGATATAGGGAATGAAAACGATTAAAATGGGACAATGGGTATATTTTATTCGCCAGTGTATATTATTATTTAATAATGAAATGAAAAGGACAGTTCGTTTAATTTTGGAATTTTGGGCAAACTTATTTCTTGCATAGCTTATGGAAAATTTTAAACTGTGCGTGTGATGCTTTCTATCATAATCGCTTGACGTTTTCATTAAATTTCTCATTTCTGAGTTGAGGTATGTGATGTTAATCATCCTGTACCGACAAACTTCAATTACAGAACAATCAGGTTGTTAAGTTATAAATGCAGCAATTATGACCTATATAAACGTTTTCGCTGATTAGCAGGCTTTATCTCATCTTCATGAAGCGTATGGTTAGTATAGTTTAGAATTATAATTATAATCATAATTAAGATCTTTATTCACCGTTCTTAGATCCATACACTGTAGTAGCAAATTTGAAACGCGTCATTTTATAGTACATGTGGTATATCACTCACAGCTAAGAGACGTATTTACACTTCAAAGGATATATAAAATCTAAGAGATTTTTAAATATTAATTAATTACATATGAATCACAGTTAAATTAATTATGAGATTAATTTTGTTACCGGTGAAAACATAAAATTTGTAAAACGTTGAATTTTTTGTAATACATCTCACCCAAAAAGATAAACACCACACCATATTATTATGCATAAAACTTGCTATAACTGTAAATAAAGAATATCTGATAAAAACTGAGATATAAACCGACGCAGCGGGGTCTTGGGAACGCTTTCAACGGGCAGCGCCTTCGGCCTCTTTTTGGTGCCCGCATAGACACTCCCGATGCTTATTTACTTTATTGTCTATAATTAATTATTTTGGCATATTCATCATGATTTCTTACTGTTTGTTGGGTATTTTGACACTTTCTGTGAAAATATTTAAAAAATTTTAAATATTTTCACAGAAAGTGACAAAATACCCAACAAACAGTAAAAAATATTTATTTTACTTAGGTTTGACAATATAATAGCATACTATAATATATGAGACTAAGGGAAACTCAAAAAGGGAACAAAAATGCAACTACAGACAAGATGTCTGGAACTGATTGCTCCGCACCAATGCCGCATACTTTGGTGATACAGTGTGTGTAGTGGCGGGCTAGGCATAGGGAGTAAGAATTACAACATTGCGTGTGCCAGCTGGCTGAAATGAAATAACTGAGAGCTGGGATGCTTCGCCGACGGGCGAGTTTGTTCTGCTGTGTTGTCATGTCTCTCGCGCTACGTGAATGTACATGCCTAATGGACAATTACACGCACTGTATGACCTAAGTGCAGGGTGGACCAAATTAGATGGGATTTGGGGTTTTCTCTAAAACTACGGCAGATAGACAAAAACCAATATAGGTCTCCTGAGCTCGAAACCGCGATCGTCTATCTTTTTCGACTACCGAGATATAGAGTGTTTTTGAGAAATTGGCAAAAATAGGAAAAACTAAACTACAATAAATGTTCGAAATGTCTTCAATTGACATTAATCGTAAATGTCAAAAACTAATTTGTGAGTTAATTGTGAATGAGCATTGTTAAAAATGATTCAATTTAGTAATGGTGAAAAATATGATATGATTAAGTGTTTTGCAGAGAATATTCAAATTTAGCTTCCGAGCTTTATTTTAATAGTAAGTTATAGACATCAAAACTTTGTGCCAAAAGTGCCACCTAAACAATATTTTTAGATATCCAGAAAACAGACAGCCAGACATAAAAATATTCAAAAGGCTACAACAAAATTTAAAAGAGTTTGGATCATTTGTAAAACTTCTAGCAAGAATATATAATAAAGCAGGTAGAGAAGCTGTAGAAAATATTGTTTTAAAAACTGTAAGAAAAAATCCTCACGAAATACAGGAAAATTTAGGAATCTTAAAAACAACTGCTTTACGTTGCTTAAAAAAAAATAAATTCAAATCTTACAAAATTAGGATTAGTCACCATCTACACGAAAAAAAAAAAAGGTAATCCGCCATCTCAGAGCATCCGCCATATTGGGTTTAGAATGATGTTACGTAACTTATCGTATTCTACTCGTCAAACTCTTTCATTTGATATCCACATCAAGGGGGTTGTGAAGAAAATGGTAAGACGCAATCTTGGAGCGTCTGCCATATTGGATTTAGAACGTTATTGGATATACTGTATACAATCGGAAAGCCCTGGTTTTGGTATTGCATAGTTTCAACGACTTAACCGACCGCCCACAATAAAAGCGTCTACCAGTACTCTAGCAGAGGGGCAAATAGTAATACACAAGGCGGAAACAAATTGAAATTCCACAGACAGAGCTGCCCACGCACATGTGGTGGGGAAAGCAGGTGCCACGAGTAGGATGTGTTATAGATAAAAAAGAATAGCCTAGTTGCTTCGCTCTCGCTTGCTCTTATTGCCGTACCAATATGAACACTTTGCGATACTGGATTGTATTGTCCTTAGAACCAAGCTATGTGCAAAATTTCAGCTCGATTGCATAACAGGAAGTAGGTGAAATTTTAATCACTAAAGGGCATAGCAGGATAAGCATGTAAAATTTGCCCCCAAATAAAATTTTGTTTGTTATCAACTATTTGAAGGGACTTGCCATAGATATGATTTTCCCAAAATTTCAAGCCTGCAGCCGCCATATTGGAGGAGTGGTGGGAGTGTTTTGATTTTCGTTTTTTAAATTTTCTCGGATAAATCCGAAAAACTCACAGTTGTTACTTACATGTTGGACTATTTACCCAATTTTTTTCATAATTTTTAAATGCAAATTTCGTATGCAAAAAAAATTTGCAAATTTTGCATACCATTTTTTGGCACTTTAAGAAAGAAGGCCACTCTAAATTTTTCATCGTAAATTACTCATTTATCAAGGCCTATTCTCAAATTATTTTCATCTTTTTAAAAAATGTGGAAGATAGTTAAAAAAGCGAAAAACTGCTTTACTGACCATTCTCATATACGCGCCTCACTATCATTTGGACGCATGTCTTGTTAACAAATATACAGGATGTTTCATGAATAATTGGACATACGCTAACTGGAGAATCCTTAGTCCAAAATATGAAGATTTAACCTGAAGCACTTATAGTCCAGAGCTGGCGACACTAAATTTTGTAAGATTTTTTAAAGATTAGTTTTATTTTATTTGTCATATCGGAGCTATAAAAACCTCAATCGACTCCTGCAGGGGTACCAGCGGGACAGCGATTGACAGCGGATTGCCAATTATTTAAAAAAAAAAAGATGAATGTGGGAAATTTTAAAAGCTGAAACTTTTTCTATTATTTATTAATATTTCAATAAGATATAAAATGACATCCTGCCAGTTCTCCCGTAGACCAGTCTACTCATGCCATAGTTATATTTTTGTGAAAAAAAAAATCAATTGATACAAATATTAAAAGCTGAAATTTTTTTTTGTCATTTCTCCAATAATTAAGACAATTAAAAAACGTATCTTGCCAGCCATTTGATGGGACCTGACTTCGGCAGGTGCTAAGAAGTAGTAAGGTAGTATCACATAAAACAAAATATAGTTTGTTTCAACACACAAGATTATTTTGTATTTATTTACGGATAAAAAATATGTAGCGTTAAGAAATTTACAAACACGTATCTCTTTGTCGATATAGTTTATAAACTGTTTCCACAAAAATGGAAAAGTCTTCAACATCGGAATCTTCACTATCAGTGGAATCACTGTCATGTTGAAAATGCTCCATAGTGTTATTGTCATCCTTTTCATCAGTCACCACATCAGATTCTGTAAATACATTGACATTGGTTTTTTTTTAATTAATTACTCAGTAGGAAAAGTGTTATTACCTGCGACGTCGGTGTCAGCAGTTTTACCAATATTTACGTCACTGACAGCAGTTGGAATTCCAGCTTATTGTCAACTTCTTTCCATCCGCAATCTGAAGGAGATAATAAGGTTGGGATGTCTTTTTAAGGCAATGGCAATTGAAACATATTACTGCCAATATATTTTTTGCGATCATAAAACCCCTGTAAAAACAAAACGCGGCTACGTTATTCATCTCTGTTAGTAGGCGGAGCGGAAATAAATGATCTTAAGGAGCCTGATTCAAACAGGAGTAATGTTGATTTAGGTCGGAAACCTTTTTCTGGCCACGACTGTCCCAAGAGAACAGAAAAAGGAAAGTGAAAAAAGAAAGAAAATTCATTATTATAACGCGCAATAATGTAATATGTATAATCAATGGACCAATTGTTTATACTTACTGTGTAACACCAGATGTTGAAGGCTCTGATAATGATTGTTCACTGCTCGTGGAAACTGAATCATTACCTACCAGATTTTTTATATTTTGCCTTCAATGCCGAGAAATTACTCAAACACTTTAAATAATAACCTTCAGTGTCACATAAAGCCGATGGCAATTTCACATTTTTCCCTTGAAAATTATTTTGTTGACGAATTTCTAAAATTTTCGTACACTTATTCAAACGTTCTTGTGTAAAGAAAATAATTTTTTCTTTTTTTGAATTACAAAAACACAAACTGGCTTGAGTGTAGCCATCACGGAAATTCGTAAATACGTCGTATTCGTAGGTTTTGCGTCTGTTAGATATCACAGCACCAAGCGAACTGAACATCACTCATCAGGAAGGAATATCTGCATTAATATATACAAAAGGGACACTCTAGGTAGGTCCCCTTTTCAAAGTGCTCAATTGAAAAGAACCTAAATACTTTGTCTAACGCACTGAGAACCTTTAGAAACTTAGAAACTAGGAATATATTAGATGTTCGCGCACAACAATTTTACTCCTGCTGAAGCCAGGTCCTATCAAATGGCTAGCAGGATACGTTTTTTAATTGTCTTAATTATTGAGGAAATGACAAAAAAATTTCAGCTTTTAATATTTGTATCAATTGAATTTTTTTTCACATAAATATGACTACGGCAGGAGTAGACCGGACTACGGGAAAAGTGGCAGGAGGTCGGTTTATAGCTTATTAAAATATTATTAGCAAATTGAAAAAGTTTCAGCTTTTAATATTTTTATCATTTACACTTGTTTTTCAACATGATTGACATATCGCCGTCAAGCGTTGTCCCGCCAACGGGATGGCAGGAGTTCATTTTGTTGATAAGTTTTATTAATATTATAAAATAAAAGATAAACCAAGGTTTAAAAAATGTGGCAATGAAAAATGTCGCCAGCACCCGGTCTATTAGATAAAATGTGCCTCCTTACTGAGATACAGTGTCAATTTTTTTTCGTTTTTTTTGCAATATCTCAACTACCTCTTGACCGATCTTCTCCCAATTTGGTAAGGAAACATTTTTTAAGCTAAGAAACAATAATTTATGTATTACATCACGGTAGCCCGTGGAAGGCGCCTCATGAGCTATATCTGATGATGAATATTTAAATTTTATGCATTTAAAAATCATGAAAAAAATTGGGTAAATAGTCCAGCATGTAACAACTGTGATTTTTTTCGGATTTTTTCGTACAACGGTATCCGAGAAAATTTTAAAAAACGCTCCACCACTCCTTCAATATAGCGGCTGCAGGCTTGAAATTTTGGAAAAATCATATTTAGTGTAAGCCCTTTCAAATAGTTGATAACAAACAAAATTTTGTTTGGGGGCAGATTTTACATGCTCATCCTGCTATGCCCTTTGACCCATATACATACAGATTTCAGAATATCAGAAAACCGTTGAAAAAAGATACATATAATTACATCACATATCACCTACTTGTAATATAAATATATGCATTTTTATATATTTACTTTAGTGAAAAGTAACAATAAAACATTTATTTTGTGAAATATGTGAATATTTATTGCATAAGAAACATACCTAGGCCTCTTCTGAAAAGCGTAATATATTAAACTAAGTTTTGAGAAGTTCTTAACATAAATTAATCTTCCACTTAACGAGACATCAAATTAAAAATGTTTTTAAAACGTAAACACAAACTGTGAAATAAGAAAACAACAAGTACAAAGAATTTACGAACTGTTTTGTTTGATCAAAATCACTGAACCTTGAAATTTAAATGTAAATCCGAAGAAAAAGAATATAAGTGTATTTATTATCAAAAAGCAAAAAAATAATTGTGGGTATGATGTATATTATCAAGCTACCATGGGAGACGGTAATTTATTATTTTATTAACAGAGATATATGAGCAAGGTATTTAATATTGACAAGGGTATACCTATAATTTAAATAATAGAAAAAAATGTGGGCATGTATTTTTGCTCATGTGTATATGTCGATATACAGGGTGCTAGAAAAATAACTCTTGCCCGTATAGGAGCTAAATTTTAATTCATTTTCACTGTACATAAAAAAAAGACGAAAGAGAACACAAAGTAGATAAATCAGTTTAATGGATCCAATGTAATCTACCGAAAAAGACTAACTAGTGTAAAATAAAAATGTACAGAAAAATCGTCTTTGAAACACGCTTTTATCAAAAATGCGCTAGAAAGTATACTGAACAAAAGTTCTCATGGACACAATGCTCAAAATTCAATAGTTCGGCCGCCAGAGCCCTTTCAAGTCCAAAAATATAAAGTTCTTATACAGGGTGATTCTTTTAAGGCGGCCATTAGAATATTTCTCACTTGCAGATTAAATAGACATTTGAGATTTGGTACCCTACCATAGTCGGCCATTGCGAGTCCGAAAATAATAATTTCAAAATGGCGGCACTTCCGGAAATACCGGAAGTCGATACCAACTTGCTTATTTTAAATGGAACACCTTATATATTTTCGACTTTTCGAAATGACCATAAAATTCTGAGTCAAACCATGTGCACATCCTATACCTAAACCGAGCAGTTTCGGAGATATTTGACATTTTATAAAAAAATTGATAGGTGTTACGGTTTGCAAGAACCGTTATAACTTTCTTCGTGTAGGAGATCCTTATTTGCTCTTTGGTACGTAGAAAGAACACAAGATGAGCTACTCTCTACAAAAAAAAATAGATTCCAAAATAGTATACCAAGTGTTTTATTTTTCACGTTACATTTTGTCAAATTCAAACCTAAAATACTTTTTTATTTCAAATGGAACACCCTGTATTTCATCAAATTATGTTAAATTAAATTCCCTTTTTTCTAGTATAAGCATTGTTGGGGTTAAAGTTACAACTTTTCGAAATATTGGCGATTTTCTTAAATGTCCAAGAATTTTTAGTAGGAATTGCCATCAACTTACCCATGATTAGAAACAATCATTAATCTGGCTGCTGGTTTCCGGGTCTTCTTCCGCGTAGACTTGGTTGAGTGCTTGACGTTTCGACCATCTTGTCGTGGTCTTCTTCTGAAGCGAAGTGAGCTCTGCTGGACTGAGCTCCTCTATTTATACAGGTTATCAGGAGGTATGTTGCAGATCATTGCTCATGCGGAACATTGACTTCCACGTTATTGGTAGTTGTAGTCCGTTCCGAATCATTAATGTCAGTCATTCTCTTTTATTAAAAAATGCCAGCACGTTTAAATTACACCCACGAAGACTTTTAGATTTGTTTATTATTTATGGAGAATGTGATAAAGTAATAATACCAAGAACATGTAACACATTTGCTACACGATACCCATTTTATTATCTGATTTTCCGGTGCTAGGCTTTCGAGGGCTTGTCGGATTGGGTTTTTTTATGAATTCGAATAAAACAAGTAAATATTGGCCACAAGTGACCTAACCCATCCACGGGGGTTGAAACTACCTCCACCTTTAGTAACGAAATGGCACGAAGGCAACTATAATCCTCCCTTGAAAACGGGGGTATACCGTTTTTCAGCTGATTTTCATTGTTTTCGTGGCATTTCGTTATTGGGAGTGTGGGTAGTTTTAATCCCCGGGAGTGGGTTAGATCACCGGTGGTCAATCTTTGTTTGTTATTTTCTATTATAAAAATGTAAATTTGGACTGTAATCTCTACAACCAACAACTATGTTTTGCACCGAAAAAAGTTGGAGCAATTTAAATATTTAAATCCTATATCTAGGGACACCTATTGATAGGAAGATTAATTAAATTTAATTTTGATTTGGAATCACTTAAATTACTATTTTAATATTCAATATCAACCATTCCCCCGCCCCTAAAAGAATGTTTCAGAAACCGGGTAGTAAAAGAACCACAAAAAGTATATATTTTCCCTAGACTATTATTAATTTATTTTACTATACTAATTACTACTACTAAACTAAAATTAAAGTATTTAACTATTTTATTATTGAATAATTACTGGGTAGGCAATGTACACAATTTGACTACAGGGCGCTTGAAAATTCCATTTTTAGTTTTTACGGAGACGACTCTAACCACACCGTCCCGTCCAGGAAATAATTCTACAATACGACCTAAAGGCCACTGTAAAGGTGAGGTATTAGGCTGTTGTATCAAAACAATAGTACCAATTTTAATTGGATTAGAAGGAGTATTCCAGCGTTCGCGTGCCTGCAATGTGTGCAAATATTCTAAATGCCATCGCTTCCAGTAATCCTGAACCATACGATCTATCATTTGATACCGATCTAAACGATTTAATTTTTCATTAGTAAGATCAGGAGCTGGCAATCTATTAAGCGGAGTAAGCGTTAAAAAATGCGCCGGTGTGAGTGCTAGAGATTCAGCGGGATCAGAACTTAAAGACACACAACGGACGTGAATTAAGTAAAGCTTCGATTTGTATTAACAACGTGTTCATTTCTTCATATGACAACAACTGATTACCTACTACTTTGTATAAATGTGATTTAACCGATTTTACATTACTTTCCCATAAAGATCCAAAATGTGGTGCGGCCGGCGGATTGAATTTCCATTCAATTCCTCTATTAGCTAATTCACTGGAGATAGTTTCTACAAATTCTTTCGACTCAACTAAACCATAAATTTCATCTAGAACATTTTTAGCGCCAATGAAATTTGATCCGCAATCGGAATACATTACCGAACAAAGGCCCCTACGCGCTAGGAAGCGTTTGAAGGCTTGTAAAAAATTAGCAGTTGACAAATCAGAGACGAGTTCTAAATGTATTGCTTTAGTGCTAAGACAGACGAACAGACAAATATATGCCTTTTGAGAGCGTACGCCTCTTCTGTGGTTAAGTACAATATAAAGCGGGCCAGCGAAATCCACTCCGGTGTGCAAAAAAACTTTAGCTTGTTGAACCCGACAAGGCGGAAGATTTCCCATCAATGGAAATTGTGGTTGAGGTCGGGCCTTAAAACAAATATTACATTTATGTATTCGATTTCGCACTACTCCACGCGCTGCTAAAATCCAAAATCGTTGTCTTAATAGTGACAAAACTAAATTAGGACCTGTATGAAGGTTGTGATAATGATAAAGATCTATCAATAAATCTACTAAATTATCCTTTTTAGGAAGTAAAATCGGGTGTTGGCTATCAAAATCTAAACTTGAGTTTACTAAGCGTCCGCCTACTCTAAGAATACCATCTTTTAAAAATGGCCTAAGTTTACGTAAAGATGAACATACTATTTCTCTATTTTTTATCAACGAAATTTCTCGAGAAAAATGAATATTTTGAACAATTTTTATCAAAGTATACTTGGCAGTCTCTAGATCTGCAGCAGATATATATTTTCGACGTGGTAATTTTTTTAATAAAACGTAAAACGTAAACTGTGCAACGAAGTAATTTCAACCAAGATGAACAACGTTCTATTACAGAACTCAAAGGATGAACCAAATCATTAGTGACCACCAATGTTACCAATTTTTGTTCCAGTAGAGTACAATCCTCCTCGTTAAAAGATTTAATGGGCCAATAAGACTCATCAGACCTCAACCAGCTAGGTCCAGTAGTCCATTCTTTAGTGGCCATAAAACGTGAGGGCGTTAACCCTCTAGAGAGACAATCCGAAATATTATCTTTTCCATTTATGTGAAACCAATTTTTTGAAGGCACTAATTCTTGTATCTTTGATACACGATTTGCCACAAATGTTTTCCATCTATGCGGAGATGAATTTATCCAAGTAAGAACTACTGTCGAATCAGAGAAAGCAAAAATTCTATCTATTTCTAAACGCGATTTAAATGTTTCTACTACGAAATTTATAAGTTTGGACAACAAATGTGCGGCACAAAGTTCAAGTCTAGGTATTGAAAGAGTTTTCAAAGGTGAAACCTTAGTTTTTGCACATATCAAATTAGTTTGGACTTGAGCATCAGTTACTGTCCGTAAATAAACAACAGAGCCAAATGAAGTTTCGCAAGCATCGGCAAATCCGATTAATATAACGCTAGAATTTTCAAAAACTCCTATATGACGTGGAATTTGAAATTCACTTAAAAGCGGTAATTCATTTTTAAAATTTGTCCACTGTTTTACAAAACTATCGGGAGGAATTTCATCCCAGTCTAAGTGATAAGTCCACAATTGTTTAATAAATAATTTAACTACTAAGATAACTGGAGCCATTAAACCTAAGGGATCAAAAAAGCGAGCTACTACCGAAAGAATATTTCGTTTGGTACATTCACGAGACTCCGAATGTATTTTAAAGGTAAAAATATCTAAATTAGGTTGCCACTGTAGGCCTAAAACTTTTAAATAATCAGTCTCAAAATTAACCACATTAACCGCACGGTTTTCAATCGGTATTTCTTCTAAAAGTTCTTTAGCGTTAACAGACCACTTTACTAAATCAAAACCACCAGACTTAAATAATTGAATTAATTGTTTATACAAGGATTTTGCCTTATTAATGTTTGAAATACTAGAAACAAGATCGTCCATATACATGTCTCTAAAAACTACTTTTGATGCTAATGGATATGGCGCCGACTAATGCAGAGCTCCTGCTTAATTTATTATAAATGTTGTAAAAACAAACCTTTTTTACATTACATCTGCATAAAATGTTATAACATATATCATAAGTGTTGTGTTCCGAAATTTAAAAACCAAATCCGTTTTATTGAACAAAATAAAATAATTTGTTGCGAAGACGAGAGCTTAAGTGAAGCTGAAGATGAAAAGAGCATTTTAGAAAAAACAATTGATGACCTCAATGAAGACATTTTAAAAGATAAGTACATAAAGAAATTAAAAGATAACAATAAATTAATCTTAAATGATGCCATGAAACGAGAAGATGAATTGAACGAATTGTTAGAAAAACAAGAATCAATAATTAAGGAATTAAAAGAATTTATAGTCGTACTACAAAAAAATAATCTAAAGTTAAATGAAAAGATAGAAACAAAAACCACCACCACACAAACCGTAAAAACTAGTAATAAAAACATATCTACATCCACAGACATATCAATAAATAATATGGAATTAATAGCCCAGTCAAAGTTGAAGGAAAATGGGACCTGTGTTAGAAAAGATGTAATCACAATTAAACCTAACATTGATAAAGAGCCAAAGGAGATATGTAATACTACTCCTAAACGGCAAGTACTTATATTATCTGATGACCATGGCAAAGGCTTAAGCTGGAAAATAAAAAAGAACCTTGACGAAAATATCTACTCCATATTATCGATAGTAAAGCCAGGAGCACTTTTGCATCAGGTAATGGAGAACATTGAACTACTAACAAAAGAATTTAGCCTAAATGATTTTGTGATAGTAATAGGAGGATCAAATGATATTATTAATAATAAAGAAACCCCCTCGTTTAGATATATTTGCAAGAAATTGAAGTTGTGCACCAATACTAATATTCTATTTTCCTCAATTCCCTTCATTAGTCCAGACAGTCGTATAAATAAACATATTTTTAAGTATAACTGTAAGTTAGTTGATTTTTTCAATAAGTTTAATAAGTGCACTGTGGGCAAAGTTGAATATGTAGATATTAACAACAAAAAAGTCAGAAAATCATATTCCACAGTATTAGTCGACTATATCTCACGATTTATCTTATCAAGCACGTGTGCCAAAAATTTAATATTTATAAAAATACATGACGATTATATCTCAACACCATCCCTTGTTCAAGAGGATATGCAAATTATAAATCATAATCAAATTCCTAATGATTTTTTAGGCACACATCCAGTAGAAATAACTGTGATAGATTAGTACTTAATAGTAGCAAAATTGTCAATAGCAAATCCCTAACAGTTTATCATTTAAATGTTCAATGTATGCGTAATAAAATAAATGAACTTGAAATATTATTAGGAGAAAATAAATTTGATTTTTTTTGTGTTAACGAGCATTGGTTATTAAACGATGAGATTCCTTGTGTGCAGCTAACTGGTTATACTTTGGTGGCACATTTTTCCAGATCAACAGCCATACATGGAGGTGTTGCAATTTATTGTTTAAATAGGTATAAGTGCACACCTATTAAACTTGTAAACAGTCTGTCAACTGAACTTCACTGTGAGATAGTGGGAATAAATTATAATGATATACAAATTTTAACTGTATATAGATCTCCCAATGGGGATATTAATATATTTTTAGAAAGATTATCGCGCTCTCTGGAAATGCTTTTAAATACGAATAAAAAAATTATTGTAACTGGGGATTTTAACATTCATTTTAATACGAATGAAAAAAATACCACTTTAGTTTTAAATACTTTTATATCTTTCGGACTATATCCCATAAACAAAGAAAATACTAGGAATCATTATTGCCTAGATAATATTTTCGTTAATTTTAATTGTGATCATTTCAACTGTAGGATAGTTGACTCTAAGTTATCAGATCACTTAGGAATATTATTGGGTGTTATTGACCATAAACCTAAAACTTCATGTAGGAGAATAAAATACAGACCAATAACAGATGAAGGATTATATTGTTTAAACAATGACTTACGCGATACAGACTGGACATTCATTGATAATAACGACTTAAATGTTGAAAATAATTTCCAAAAATTTGTCAATTACATATCCACGGCCCTCGAAAAAGCATTTCCAGAAAAATCCAAACTTATAATAGAAGGTGACACAGTTAAAATTAACTGGTTTAATAACAGCTTACGTCATAAAAGGGATACACTGCATTTTTTGGAGGATGTATATAAAAGAGATCCCACAGAAAATTTAAAAAAATTGATAAAAACGCACAAAATTCAATATAAGTCAGAACTGTGTAAAGCAAAAAAAGCAGCAAATGATAAATATATTACAGATTCAAATAATACACAAAAGGCTATGTGGCAAATCATCAACAGCAGAAAAAAAACAGCAAAAGGAGGTATCTGATGTTTCAGCAGACGAATTTAATTTACATTTTGCAAATGTTGCTAAAAATGTAATAAAAAATTTACCTGTCACTAATAAAACCCACAAACATTTCTTAGACAAAAAATCACAAATTCTCCAATCTCAGTTTTGCTTCAGAGAGGTTTCTTATAACGAAGTAAATGATGTTATAACCAATTTAAAAAAGACTAAGTCTACTGATGCTTATTACTTAAACATAAAAACGTTATACGCAATTAGATACTTTATATTAATTCCACTAACTAACTTAATAAATAGTTGTATACGCACAGGTGTATATCCTGATATTCTTAAAATTTCAAAAGTCATTCCATTACATAAAAAGGACTCATTAAACGATGTTGGAAACTTCAGACCCATTTCAATTTTACCTCTGTTTTCAAAAATTTTAGAAACTTTGTTAAAAATGCAATTAACTTGCTACTTTGAATCCAATAACCTGTTCAGTTCTAGTCATTTTGGTTTTAGAGCTAAATCCTCTACAACATTAGCCATAAATAAGTTGACTGACATAATAAGTAAGGGCTTTGAAGCTGGTGAACATGTGTATGCACAGTTTCTAGACCTTTCTAAAGCTTTTGACTGTGTTTCACATCATATTTTAATTGATAAACTAGCATATTATAATTTTAATAGTAGTAGTATCAACTTAATTCAGTCATATCTGACGAATAGATCCCAGTTTGTCACATATCAAAATGCAAATTCTGATTTATTACCTATGGAACATGGAGTGCCACAAGGTTCCGTTTTGGGACCGATACTATTTTTAATTTATATCAATGATTTGACAGACATAACTTCATCACAATTCGTCCTATTTGCAGATGATACCACCATAATTCACTCACATCAAAATATTGATACTTTACGTACAAATGTGAGGGAGACATTGTCAGAAGCTCAGGAATGGTTTACAGCAAACCAACTTAGCTTAAATAAGTCTAAAACTGAGACCATGGTTTTTAGTCTGAGAAATGTAACTGGAGAAAACCACACAAACAGCGTTAAGTTTCTCGGGGTACACCTAGATAAGAAATTGTCGTGGGAACAACATGTACACTTTGTCTGTAATAAAATTTCAATTAACATTTACCTATTAGTAGAGTGTTTATACCGGAGCTGAGCCTCCCCCCACCACTTTTCGTGACGTCATGGGTGGTGGGGGGTAATTAGTATGGTGGGGGGTAATTACTGTGGTAGGGGGTAATTACTGTGGTGGAGGTAATTGGTGTGGTGGTGGGGGGTAATTAGGGTTAGTAAATTATATGGTGGGGGAAATTATTGTGGTGGGGTGGATCTATTACTATAAATGGGGTGCGACAGTATCACAAACATTAAATCCACATCTGATTACTCAAGAGTTAACAAGTGAGTGTAGCACAACCACCTCAATTATTTCAAGTGAGCAATATTTTTTATATTACTTTTTACGACTCTTTCACTGTAGACACCCATTTTAACTATGGCAATTTCGGAACTAGACTTATTAGCACTTAATGCGATGATAAGTGAAAGTAGTGAAGTTTTAGAGCAAAAGCCTATATCATCATTAATTAAAGACAAAGCATATGTCATAAAGAAAATGTCAGTGGTCAATACGCGGTTTGGAAAATCAATTATCGTAAATTTGTTTGAGGAAAGTACAATAACAACTTTCAAATCGTTTTTACCCAAACGAGTTGTAGAAAATATAAGTGAAGATGTAATCAATAAGATTAATTCATCTGGTGGTAAATACACACTAACATATTTAGGTCAGCGTCCACCGACGTACATCGGTGCAAAATCCAGTGCAATGATACGTTTTGGTGTTTAATTTATAAACAGCAATTGTATTAGTTACTTTTTAGTTCCTAGTTTTAATTTTCTACTAGACATAGAATATAGTTAGAAAGGGTAGTAGGAGTATTATAAAACACAATATTGTAGCTCATTTGAAAATATAAGAACGTTATTGTTTTGGTAAACGATAATAACTTGGTTTGCACAAAAATAGTTTCGTCAGTTTTTAAACTACGCTTGCACCTTGTGTAAGTAAGTGAATTGATTTAGTCTTTCTGTATGCATTTT
Source organism: Rutpela maculata (assembly GCA_936432065.2). Lineage (NCBI taxonomy): Eukaryota > Metazoa > Arthropoda > Insecta > Coleoptera > Cerambycidae > Rutpela > Rutpela maculata. Next base: position 68,339,737 of record OW386294.2, on the reverse strand, counting down.
AATATATTTGTTTGCTTTTAGTTCAACCATTACTAACAAAATATGTGGATGCAATATTCGGCACAAAGGTGGACATGGGCGGAAGACATTAATTCAGCCATTGATAGACTGTCTTGTCAACTGAGTGACCTAAGTATGGATTCTCTGCATGCTATAAACTATGATCTAAATTTCTGCTTCGATGCTGAACAAGTCGAACGTCTTAAGGCGGATTCTGAAATGTATAATACCGGCGCTAACCTGTGTGGCAAATATTCCAGCGGTATTTTAAATTTAGAAGAATTTTGTGAGCAAATGGTACAAATAGGTTTAAAACGTTTTCTATATGATATAGAAAAATATCTACCTAAAAAAATTATCGACAGATATCAACTCGACCTATCTGATGAAGAAGCTGTTGACAATTGAATTAGTAGTTAATCACTTATTGTTTTTTCATTTTGAAATATTTATAATAATTAGAATTATGTAACTATTGTAATTGATGATGTACATTAAAATGTATTATTGAACTATATTTATTTTATTGTAAGGGTAAAAAATGAAATAAATGAAACACACATTGCTAGATTATATTTTTTATTTTCCTATTTCTTGGCTACATATCTAAAAAATATGTTATTAATACTAAATATGAATATACTTAAAGATATTTATTCAAATTTTATATCTAAATCTACAATACATTTATTAAGATAGTGAACATTTGCAAGAGCACAGTGACTATTGTTGGGCTGATAATGCTCCATACATCTTGGTACACTCAAAGATTTGAGACTAGGTATACAGGGGGAGCAGTCATCTAGGTCTATGATTTTATTCCATCTTAGATGATGCAGTAGAACGTTTTTCTTTAGTCTGCCTTTGCATAAAATTATAACATCCTGTGGTGATACATTACATCCATAATTATTAGCTGTATTTTGACAAAGCCGTAGAAGTATCATTGGAAATTCTGATAGTTGAATATATCCGTCACTCCATTTTACACCGCCATGATAGTAGTTCTGTAGCCATCGATATTGATTCTGTTCACCTCGGGTTAGTGATGAAAAAGGATATGGTGGCTTGAAAAAGTAATGTGCTTGCTGGTTAGTGTTACAGCACACCACAGCCAATTCCTTTACTGTAAACACATTCTCTTTATATTGAAATCCTTGTAAGTCAACAATCAAAGTAGGAAATTCCTTGCTTAAAGATGACATCACAAAAGAAAGTGTTATTTAGCGCCGGCAATTCCAGACTGAACTGAACCATCCAGTGCACTATATCTTAAATATGTATCGTGGAGTATAAGCGCATATACACGAGTTTGTGCGGGGAACTTCGTCTTTCGTGTTTCAAATTCTATTTTTATGTCTACAGTGGATGATTTAATTGCATCCGGTTGGCAGGAGCAATCTATGACAAATAATGGGGATTTTCTGAATTCTCCCAGATCCATCAATGGTTCAGCCATATCTCTGTAATAGTAACTACGTTGAAAGTTCTCGTATGCATAGTATGCTGCAGAGTCGAGTTTCTTACCGAAATCCAAATTCCAGCGCTCATATGGAAATACTTCAGAGTTCAGATATAGTCGAATATTATTAATATCTGCAGATATAAACTGTGTGACGTCCTTGGTTCTATCATTAGAATTGCCATTGTTTTGAAATCCGATAATGATGTATCGAGGTCTCTCAAGGCTGCTAGTGGTTTTGACAGCCCATATGTCAGACGATGTATCACGTAAAGTAGGTAGCTCGTAGAGATCCCACATGCGGTAAGCCATCTTTACTATGGCATAATTACCGCCCTTATTAATTCTATTTAATAGTTTAAGTTTTTGTTTATCTTCAGGCACAATATGTTTTATCTTCCACTCAATTTTGCTAATTTCTAGATCTGCATCAACTTCACCAATGTAACTATCTTTAAAGGATCGAGCTATGATTAAAATTAATTCCTGCTTTGCATTTAAAACACCTTTTGTGTAATCTTCTGCAAAACCCATGATGTATTTAAGAGGCAGCCTACCACTGAATACGTGACTGGTAGTATCTAAAATTTCTTGCTTCTCTTGGGTCAGACCCCAACCTGCAGTTAAAAGTGATCGGAGATGTGTTTGTCCATATGATACCATAGTCTTCATTGTAGTAGTGATACCAGGCTTTCTAACGACAGCCACTTGTTCGCCACCCATTTCATATCTGATTTCCTCGAAGAGAAAGGCTAGTGCGTTATTGGATAAATAACACCGTTTGGTAACATCACTTGGAGTAAATTTTCCTTCTATGTAAATATAACTCTCTGTAATGTCGAGTATAAGGTCTTGAAAATTGATAGGAATGCGTATTTCATCCGAGTTATTATAATACGGTGATCCGTATGGTTTATACGTATGCTCATGTAAACTAGCAAGTGATTTATCAAACACGGGCTCGTCGAACACTTCAAGTTTTTCACTAGATGTAAAAGCTGCCATTATTATTTAATTTTCTCTCAGTTTTAATCCAATAGATTGAAGAAATGCACGGTCCTTAGCCGACAATCTATGTCTTAACTGTTTAAGAGGTATACGCTGAATGAATTGGTTTCTACAATCACTCTTCTTTTTATCGTTAAACACTTTATATCGGCAATGTGCCAATCGTTTCTGATTATATCGAAAGCCCATTTTTGCTCAGAATATTAAAATTGTTTCAATTCTAGCTTCACAATAATCTTTTCACCTCGAAAGTTAATTAAATCTCCATTGTCATCCAATATGTGCAGAGTAATGTTGTCGATAAACTGGCGTCCTTCTGGTCTAACAGGTAAATATATGATGTTAGCTGGCTCCTTAGTAAGTTTGTATCCAGGTTCAACATCAATATCAAACTCGAAGAGTGTGTGGGATTTTAGGGCATTCAGATACGCTCCGGAAATAATGTTGCAATTCACACGTACCATCCTTACTTTCATAATATCAACAGGGAGTGTTGATTCATGGCTCTGGTTTGGATGTAAGTATGTTGGTTCAAATCCCAACAGACTACCAATAGAGTTTGCTTGTGAAAAGTCAATTCCATATTTTGACCAAATTTCACACTTCAGCGTATTGTTGTTTGCTCGTAGCCGGAATAATTTTTCTTTTTCTTCCTCTGTATCAGCCGGTATAGCTTTCAGTATTGCTCGATATATTTCATCAATTTCATATGCTCCATATGGTATATGCTTGTATACGAGGGGTAATTTTGGACGCTCTCTATAACAAAAACGATTGTTTGTCTCGTCTACATTAAAAATAGAGTTGTATGAATAAAATCCAATTAATCCCAGTCCATATCGACTACCCATATCTAGTTCAATGGGTGGATAAAATTCTGCACTGAGCACGCTTGAGCGGCTTGATAAAGTGAAGGTGTGTGACATGACTGATCTTTTTGGAGATTGCTGCATGAATTTATTGTGATTTACAGCAATTGTTGTGGATTAATCTTCTTTTTTTGGGGGGTGATGGAGATACATTTATGTCATTATTTGACACCACATTCACCTCGTCAACTTTACAGTAGCAGCAAAATATTTTTCGAGGTGGTGAGCCATCATTAACATCAATATTATTTTCATCATTAGAATAATGTTCTTGACAGTACTGATATTTTAAAATATCAATGTCATCCTGAAGGTGTGTAGGTAACTTATCCCAAACTAACGCAATTTCATTAGGGGCACACGCAATCATTACTTCTTTAGGCATATCTGAAAGTTGCTGTTTGCTCATCTTCAATAAGCTGCGTAGTCTAGAGAAAGCAATCAAGGAGTGGCCCATCCGTTTAATTGCTTCTCGATCCATTGATGGTGTTACAGATTCCATTTGAAGAGTTTTACTTAATTTTTTGAGGAAAGAAACTTTAAGCACAAATGACCACACCACACTGTGTTGAAATTTTGTTGGCGCTCATAATTATAGTAGATTTTATCTACAGACATTGAACCGTTGCGCAAGTACAGGACTAATTCTCTTGGTGGGGGTAAATCGCCAAAACTATCGAAATATGTGACTAAACTGCCGCGTTTTTTAAATGCCACCCAGTGTGTTCCAGGGCCATCTACACTATCCAAATTTATGATGACGGATTCATTATGACGTGGTCCAGAATTTGGTAGATTGTCACGCATAAATATACCTCGAAAGTATGGTACCTTCATCTTCTCAGCATAATATTTAAGATCGATGTCAGTAAGAGGTTTTCGAGGTAGGGTGTCTAGTAGTTTTTTGAACTTTGTGGTTTTAAATAAAGACCCAGTCCTTTACGATACGGTTTCAAATATAATCCTTTGCCACTTTTTCCTAGAGCAATCGCTTCCATGTGTCTATTGTGACGATTTTTTTCGGCCAATTCCTCTCTGCTTGTTTTAACATCATTTACAGCTTTGGCTATACCAGCTGCACTTCCAGCCAAACTACCTAACGCTGATAATCCAGCAAAAATAGGTATTAAAGGTAGAATTCCACCAACTTTCGGAATCGGTATTATGCGAGGTGTACGAATATTGCGTTTTCCACCAGCCGCCCTCATATGACGCCGTGCTGCTTGAAGCGCCATTTGAGCAATTTTTTTTGTATCATTAGCAATAGAGCGCTTGCCACCGGCCTTGCGTAGATCATCACGTACCTTGCGCACTATTCCAGCACCGAACGCTACATTTTTAACGTTCTTCCTGTTTTTTTTCTTCTTTTTAATCATATTTTTTCTTTTTGTAGTACGAGATGTTGACCTACATCCCATACCGAGACGTTGTTTCCCCTTCATTATGGTGGTAACTAACCACGCTGCAGCCTTTTCTTTTATACCTGCGTCTTTGGATTTAACTCGTTTCCAAGCAGCTTGTTCAAGCTGATAGTCTGCTTTGTGTCGGGCAGCTAAATCGTTCGTTTTTTGATCGTATGCAATATCGTGTTGCTTGCATGCAGAGTCCAACTTATTTATACCTGGATCACCTCGCGCTAATCTTTTTTGTAATTTAGTACCGGGGCCACAGTACTGATAACCTCCCGGTAAATGCAGTTCAAATGGAAGCTTATTTATTAGGGAATTGACTACTCCTTTACCAGCCTTTAACCGATGGCGGTTTTTACTTGTGTGCTGTTTGACTGACAACATTTAAATAACAATTGTAATGCATACATCTATTTATATAGTCTTCAACCGTGCTACAATGCGTATTGTGAAGCAGAGACAGAAGTTTGCTGTAGACAATTTAGACGAAAAAGTTGGATGTGGGTTACAAGTCGAATCGCGCCATGGACCATTACTTCCCTCAACTATTCGTGGGCTATTAATCGGCCCAAGTGCCTGTGGAAAGACAAATTTACTGATATCTCTGCTTACTCACCCACTTGGACTTCGTTTTGCAAACATTTACCTATATTCAAAGTCCCTATATCAACCCAAGTACGAGTATTTGCGCAAGATATTAGAGCCTATTAAGGGACTAGGATTTTACACCTTCAGTAATAATGCGGATATAGTGCAGCCATCTGATGCTAAACTTGATTCTATATTTATATTTGATGATGTTATATGTGAAAAACAAGATGTAATTCGTGCGTTTTTCTCAATGGGTCGCCATAGAAATGTAGATTGTTTTTATCTGGCACAAACATATTCTCGCGTGCCAAAGCAGTTAGTAAGAGACAACGCAAATTTTATAGCATTGTTCAAGCAGGATGACATGAATTTACACCACATTTTCTCTGATCATGTCTCGCCGGACGTATCTTTTAAGAAATTTCAAGAAATGTGTGCAGAATGTTGGAAAGAAAGATATGGGTTTCTTGTAATTGACAAAGATAGAGAAGTAAACGAGGGGAGATACAGGAAAGGACTTGATAGTTTCATATATCCATAAAGAATTGTAATTAGGACTTCAATCGATCTGCAGACAGCGTCGGTATTACATCGGCGAAATTAAGCAGAAAGCTAATATGGATAGAGATGTGGGAGCTGAAATAAGTCTGAAACGTCAATTAGTTGAGGCTACCGACTCCGTACGTAAGAAATTCAATTCTCTCAAGAATAGAGATGCTGAGAATAAATTAACGTTGGAGAAGATATATGAACCTATAACCACACCTTTAAAAGACTTATCATCCGCTTCAAAGGTAAAATCACAAAATAATGTGCCAACACAGACACAAACACCAGGGGGTGCAAGAGCTAGTACCAGTGCATTTAAAGCAGCATCTGAAACTAGTGATGAAGATGATGAGAATAATGCAAGTCAAGCATATTTTATGGAGACACCACCGAGATCATCGTTAATGAGTACCCCAGGTTCAGAAAGTATCCTTAGCAGTGCAGAAAAAGAGGGTGATGTGATCAAACAACATGTAGAAAATGTAAAGTCTGGTAATCATAAATATGATAGTGTATACGGTGTGCGTCTAGATCCCAACACAGATAAACTACTAATAGGTAATAGCGAAATACGCTTTTCTGGTGGAAATATTACCTTGTGGCGTGGTAATAAGCGAGTGGGAAAGTATCCTGGCAGTTCTAAGTTGTATGATGTAATATTTATGAAATATCCATCAGTTCTACGTAGTGATGAAACTTTTATTGGAGATGAGCGTGAAATATATCGGCAAATATTAAATAAGACAAAAGCACCGTATAACCGCTATGATACAAGTCTGGGTTTGAAAGTAAAGAAATGGAAGAAATTCAGTGAAATTATAAAACCACTGTTATCTCCTACAGTAACGACGAGATCTAGAATAGGTTCGGGTATGCCTATTAAGAAATTATACAATAGTAGAGGTGTGGATTATGTTTATTGGAATAAACCGAAAGAGTTGGTGGATCGTCTACGTCTGCTGTATAGTTCAAAAATGGCAGGTAACAGTGGTGTTAACAATGAAATAGTTAGTTTGTTGGAGGAAATGAGAGAAGAAAAAATAATCTATTAGCGAAATTAAATTTAATTCCAGTAAGGAGTGTCAACGTAGGAAGTAATAATTTAAATAAAAAAAAAGAAAAATTGATTTTATTAAATTTTCTTGTGAATATATCTAATTGGGAAGTATAATATATTGTGAAATACTTAAATCAGATCAGATGTAATCAGAAATGCTACCTGTTCACAACACAATTGACAAGTTTGGACGTAGAAGAGGCGGCGCTAATAAATCATTAGTCGTACGCGGTCCACCAGGTCTTGGCTTTAACCTCACCACAGATAATCACTTTGATATCCAGAATAAACGTTTAAAGAACATTGGAGAACCGGTAGATAGTAAGGATGGTGTAACACGTAACTATGTTGAAAACCGATTTGCTACATTCTTTGCAGACATCCACAAGGCTATGGATGAGATCAGTGACTTAATTATTGCAGCAATGAAAAATTATGTCAATAGTCAATCTGACTTAAGTAGTGTAGCTATGAAAAAGTATGTTAATGAGCAAATGCATAAAGTTAATGATCAAGCTGGCTTAGTTAGTGGTGCTGTGAGAAAGTACGTTGATGATAAAATGCAAAGAAAAAAAGAAGAAGTTATTGCAGCAATGAAAAAGTATGTTAATGAACAAATACAAAAAGATACTGATAAAAAACATAAAGAAGTTGAAAATGCAGTTTCTCTAAACACTAAACAGATTAATAATTTAATTGAGAAACTTGTTAAATTAGAAGAATTAACTTATTAGAAATTAGTCTGTCTGCAAACATCTATCAGTTAGGTGTATCTTTCGCATTGGAGCCAAGAAGTTATCATGGAAATTAGTAGAACAAAAAGGGGTATTGTGGAGGAGCTGCACAGATTACCCCGTAAAAATTTTCGTAGAAGAAGAACAATCATCAAGGGTTACGGTGATTTATGGCAAATTGATTTGGCTGAAATGCAACCACATGCTAATGAGAATAAAGGTTATCGATATATTCTCGTAGTGATTGACTGCTACTCAAAATATGTGTGGACAAGACCCTTAAGAAATAAAACGGCAATTGAAATTACGAAGGGCATGAGAAGCATTTTGCAAAAATCAAACTACACACCTAAGAATATTCAAAGCGACCAGGGTACCGAATTCTACAACAAACACTTTTCCACTTTAATGAAGAAGCATTCCATTAATCATTACTCGACGTATAGTACAAAGAAAGCAGCAGTTGTGGAGAGAGTGATACGGACATTGAAAAATTGGTTATATAAAGAATTCTCAGCTAGAGGTAAATACAAATGGTTCGACATTCTAGCCAACATTACAAATATGTACAACAACAAAGTACATCGTACGATTGGTATGAAGCCTGCTGATGTAAAACCAACCACAAAATTGAGTGTTTATGACAATATTAGGATTGCTTTAAAACCTAAGTTTCATGTTGGTGACGTAGTCCGAATAAGTGCATACAAAGGTGTATTTGAGAAAGGTTTTACAGTCAATTTTTCAACTGAACTTTTTAAAATTGTGAAAATAAACATAACTAACCCAACAACTTATCAGCTTCAAGATATGAATGCCCAACCAATTAAAGGATGTTTTTATGAAATGGAGTTACAAAAAACTAAATATCCCGATATATATCTAGTGGAGAAGGTGTTAAGGAAAAAAAGAAACAGAATATTTGTTAAATGGATGGGACTTTCCAAAGAACACAACTCTTGGATTGACAAAAAGGATGTTGTGTAATTTATTAAATTTTGAATAATGTAAAATATACATAATCAATATATTTACTTGTGTATCAGTAATATAGAAATAAAATATGTATACGACATTAATGTGTTTTATTTAAATGTCTAAAATTCATTATTGAATAGCTTTATTTCACTGTAATATTATTTACATTTTATATTTCAGTAAGTTAATAGAAGAAAAAAAAACAAATTAATTTAAATATATTTTATTGACAAAATATAAATTATTCTAAATCCAAATACAATAAAGAAAGAAATTTTACATCTTCATAAAATTCCATGCCTTAATTCCATGAAATAATCTCATGCCTTAACAACTGGATTTCTTGATTAACACACCAGCATTTTCTTTCGTGATGCACAAAATTCCCATAAAAATGACCAACATTCTCGCACAATATTTTACCTCCTCTACACATCCTACACACATTGTTCCAACAATCGTCTTTGTATCTATCACAAGAGAGACACCGCTGCCTTAATGGATGTTCCACCTTGCACACATCACAAACATCTCTGATTACTCCGAAATTTGTGCGAGTTAACAGCTGCAGACACTTGCGGCATTCATTTTCTTGGCGCTCGCCTGAATCTCTTCCTTGAACCCCTTGGCTTTTCTTAATTGGCACAGGATTCGCATCTCTACATTTTCTACATAATCCCGTACATGAATTTATGTACTCCTTCGGCCAGGACACGTAACAATTATGACACACAATTTGGTTATGCGTACTATATGGGTATGCAGCGATGGTTGGTTTGGATTCCCATTCTTTTGGAAAAGGCATTTTAACACTTGTTAATACTTTATAGTATATGCAGTACGAAAGCAGAAAAATAACTGTGCTCCTCTTCGTATTCATTCGCATTTAAGTAATGTTGAGGGTGCTGATGTCATCCAAGGTGTGGGGGTCATGACGTCACCGGTTGCATATAAATAAGGAGGAGACTTGATACGATTCAGTTGATTTTCGACACTCTACGTTTACGAACTAATTTTTTACTCTTATAATGGCTGCTGTTCCTAATTTTATGATGGGTGTACCCAGAGGATGTGCCAATCTAGAATTTTTGGATTGGTTGGCGGAAGTGGACGGCATTAACAATATGTGGAACGACCATGAAGGAGACGCCGATATAGCTGCCGAAGGGGATGTTGTTGGAGCCGGAGTGGAAGTTGTTGACGTCGAGGAGGGTGTTCTTCCAGGAGATGTGGACGGTGAGGAAGGTGATGATGCTGTCGTACTGGAACAAGTCGAACTTGATACTGCTGACGATGGCATAGTTGCAGACGCATCAGACGATGAAGAAGAAATGGAGCTCACCGATAAGTATCTCCTAAGAGGACACCACCCCAGGAATGAAATATTCTGCACCACTATGGCATATGTGGCTGTCGACGCAAGGGATAGTGCAGAGTATCAACTGTGCTACGGTTGTTATATGGGGTACCAACGACGTGTCGACCTGGCGTTGCATCGGCACGTAGACTTTCACTCCACAACGCGCCTGACAGACGGGGAAAGGGGTTATTGCAAATCTTGCAGCGAGCCACTCCATCAAATTAGACCTGTGGAGATCTGCAACATTTGCAATAACAATAAAAAAAGTTAAAATGTAAATAGTTTAATATTGTAAATAGTTTAGTTTAAGTAATTGTATAAGTGATTAGTCCTTAGATTAATTTTTAAATAATTTATATAAATATGTTTCTTTTTTTTTTTTTGTAAATAAATATATCTCCTTTTATGAAAAATGTTTGTTTTTACTATCTATTTTAAGTGCAAAATAAAGTGGGGGTATATCGACTTATATACCTAGTAAGAAATAATGAACTCTTATTCATTTGAGTTTGTGCATTTAACATGGTCACAATCCAAGATCCAACAGTCTCCTCTACCAGTGATTCGATATTATCGAATTTTGTACCATTGATATGGTATGAAGAAGTAAGGTATCAGGATCCTGAAACCGGCGAGTGGTGTTCATATTTATCGTGGGTTATAGAGGAGCCACCTGGTCCGGCCGATAGCACTACAAATGGATACCGACAAACATTCTCAGAAGCTGAAGCAGTGTCCTCTGAAAGTGATCCATCTGAATCCGACGCAGAAACGGATTCTGAAATTTAAAATAGTCTATAAGAAACTCATCTGCTGTTGGTTATGGGGGTGGTGACATTGATGGTACGTGTATAAGAAAGTTACTACCCCACTCTCGTTTATGTTGGTTGTGGTGGAGTGGGAATGTGTTTATATAAGAAACTTCTCACCGCTTGGTCCTCAGTTAAACTGCAAAACTGAAAGACAAATGGCTACTCAAGACAATATTGTCAGTTCGAGCGACTCCACGGAAACAACAATGTCCTTCTGGGAGTACAACGTGAAGGTTGCTCTATCATACGATGGAGATGGTCCAGATAGCAGTAGCTGGGTGGTGTCTGTGCCCAGCCATGGAGATCTGGGGCGTGAAGGGGATCCAGACAGTGGTAGCTGGTCCATGGAAGCTGAGCCGCCGAGCAGACCATATTCACCATCAGCTTGGTCTATGGTCACAGAACCAATGGGTGCCAGCGACTTGGACTCCGAGGAAGAGCTACCCAGCAGGCCATCTTCACCGTCAGCTTGGTCGCTGGAGACGGTGCCAATGGATGCCAGCGATTCGGACTCGGACTCCGATTGATATTTTTCATATTGTTTTTTTTTTGTACATATTTTTTATATTGTTTTTTTTGTACTTGTTTATTATTTATATTTTCATATTAGGTATGTAAGAAATAAAACACCAGTATTTGGAAACTTATTATTTATATTTTTATATTAAGTATGTAAGAAATAAAACATCAGTATTTGGAAAATTATTTTTTTATTCACAAATTTTTACTTAAACTATAAAAATCGCCAATATAGCGCAATCATCTCAAGAAGCAACATGGTGAATCCCCCAGCTGATGATCCGATACCTACAAGCTACGTTAAACAGTGTTCTCTCTCACCACAAGATATATTAAATAATAATAAAATGACATTACCAAAATGACAACGATTGAAATCTTAATATTTTCGGTAATAATTCAATGCAAAAGAAAAAATGCAGAAAATAAAAAAGTATCAAGTGTCTCGTACTATATATGCACCCTGTATATATATTTTAATTCCATGGATCGAAATCTTAAGATATTTAGTACTAATTTAATGCAAAAGAAAGAAATGCATACATTTAACAAAAAAATATGACGTAATCAAGTGTCTTGTACTATATAGACACCCTGTATATATATATTTTAATTCCATGGACCGAAATTATAAGATTTTCAGCACTAATTTAATGCAAAAGAAATACATACATTTAACAAAGATATGACGTAATCAGTAGTCTCGTACTATATAAACACCCTGTATATACATTTTGATGTCATCCAGCAGTCTTAATATTTTTCGGTAACAATTCAATGCAAAAGAAAAAGAAATATTAATTTAAGAAAAATATGATGTAATTTTATACCTACCCTGTATCTATAATATATTTTTTGTTAGTTTGTTAAATCAATACTGTTAGCTCCATCTAGATGAATATAGAATTTTAAATAATATGCTTTGTCGATGTTTTCTGTAGTACACATAAGGTAGGTAAAAACGGCAGGTAGGAAACCCTTAAAATTTTAAACCGGTAAATGCCTACAGTTAAATATATTGTCAGTAGGTGTGGTATTATATTAGCAAAGAAACATTAGAAATTAATATTTTTGCACTTAAAAATTAGTTAAATACTTATTCGCTTCAAATTAACAAATATTAACAAAGAAAAAGCAGTTTTAAGAATAAAAAAGAATAAAATCAAATATATTGGAAGTACATATTAAATAATAAACAACAAAAAATCAGGGTTCTGGTGGCCGCATAGTGTAAAGCGCTGGTCTTTGGGTTGATCGTCGAGGGTGTAGACGGTTCGAAACCTGTCGCCACTATATGATTACTAGAACTTTAGGATTAATTACATGGCAGATCAACTTCATTGATTGAAAATGTAAATTGATCCGCCGGGCAATCAATCCCGCTTCCGGAGTGGAGGGCGGGAGAGAAGCAGGGATTTATTTCCCGGTTTTTATTTTGATTTCTATTTTGATTTCTATTTTTTATATTTTTTTTTGTATTTTTTTTTAGTAAATTTTTGATTACAATATAACTGTACAACCTAACCTAACGTAAACTAACCTAACATTTATTTTTTTAAGTCTAATTTTTTTAAGTCTAATTTTTTATTACAATATAACTACAAATTATTTATACAAGAACTTACACTAATACTTATAACTAAACAAATTATGTACATATAAAAAATAAACAATAAAATGTTACCTCTTCACCTTCATGCGTTCTAGCCAAGATCTTTTAATTTCTTCTCAACACCTTCCAACTCCCGACGGGACTTAGCCTCAGCGTTGCGGCGATTATTGATACCCTCGATTTTTTGTTGGGCATCAATCCTCTCCGCATTCGCATTAATAATGATTTGCTCTCTCTCTAAGGTTAGCCTTTCAATTTCTAACCTTAGATTTTCGGCCTGCTGAAGGCGTTCTCGAGCATTGGCTTCCTGTGCTTCAGCCTGCCGTTCTAGCACATCATCATTAATGCGCGCCAATACATCCGCATCGTGTTTTTCCTTTTTTGATTTTCTTAGTTTTTTTAATGCCGCAATTGCATTTTTTAATAAATTGCGGTCATTCTCCTGTGACAGAAAATCACAATCCGAATCAGAATCTGAGGGATTCTGAATCGGTGGAACTGGTGATGGAAAACGTAATAAATCATCAATATTTATATTGTCTAGTTCCGCGATTTCTGCCACGGGTTCAGGCGATGGTACCGCACCCAACACCATGTCAGAATGTGTAGAATTCTGACTTGGTGTTCGGTGAGGTGATGGCGCCGCCGCATTAGAAGTGCCAGCTTCTTCTAGTGCGTCGTTGCCACCTGAGGGTGGTGATGATGGCACTGCATTAGAACAACTTGGTTGTTCTAATGCGGTGTCGTCAAATCTACCAACTAAAACCGGACTTGCATTCGCGTCGCGATTTACCTCGCCGTTAAGGCTCAATAAATTTCCCTTTCCTCCCATGCCTCTGCCTACAGTTTTTATTACAGGCCTAGGAGGATCCTCCAGAATAGGGGTTAACGGCGCAGGTAAATTTTGGTTTAAATCTAACATATACTGAATAATATGTCGTGGAGCATCGGAAAAGTCTGGTGTTAGTTGAGTAGCCGCCCTTCTTGAACCACGCCCTGATGCCACCGATGACGACTTTGTGCTGGGGTTCACAACACGAGTACCCCTGCCCCTACCCCTGCCACTCCCCGATGCCGCCGATGATGACTTTGTTTTACGACTATTACATTTTTCAATTTTGACGCTCTTTTTACAAGTTTTTCGCTTAACAACAAAGTCATCTTCGGAGTCATCACTGTGAATAACTGCCCCTTTAGGCTTTTTGACTACTGGCGGTTTCACAAAGTCGTCCTCAGAGTCATCACTAGTGACCAACGATACAGATGCAGACGAGGGTTGGAAGGTGACGCGACGCCCACTCTGATTCCTCGATGCAGAAGCTGCCCTTTTAGATGGTCTTACTTTGCCATCTAAACGAATCAGCTCCTCAGCATCACGGAATTCGCTTTCACGATCCTGTAATCCATCTACGACTTCGGTGCTATTGGAATTAATTCCTCCAGCATCGTCGTCGGAGATGTGAATTACAGGATGCATGTCAGCATCAGACTGGTCCTAGGGGTGTCGGACCTGCTGCGCTACCACTAGGTGTTAATATTACATTATTTGCGACGCCGGCCACAACGAATTGAGCCGCTGGGGCTGCCGCATAAATAATATTCATTGTTGTATTAACAGGAGCACCTACCGTGGTAGCGGGGCCCGACATAAAATTTGACAAAATGGCCACACCCTGCAACATCCTCTGAGCATTAGTAGCCTCCGATACATTCGTCGTTTTACGGCCACCACCAGATACAATATGTCTCACCATTATGAGAATTACGAATTACGAACAATTAAAAAAATAATAAACTTACAAATTGTTAAACTTGAAACTTGGCACAGAACACAAAACACAGAACATAAAATTCACAACTACACACTGTGAAAGTTGAAGGTAAAGAGAACGTTTGAAGAGTCCACAATGTATAAATACACCACGCTAACCCCCCCATCATCCCTACTCTAGGAGTGGTGGAAATGCGGCCTCCTCATTGGTTGAAATGTGTCACACCACCAAACCCAAACGCCGCGTCACCTCGAGTTGGCATCAGCACTGTTGCCACATTACCCACTCTAAACAATAACCCAAACTGTGGTACAGCACCTACCATAAGAAATTCCACTTTATTTTACTTCAACAAAGAAATTCTTGTTGCCATTTAACCCACGCTGAATCTCACAGCTTGCAAACATACCTTGAATAGACGCCAGCGTTGTTGCCACATGACCCACTCTAATCGGTATGTAACCCAGAATGTGGTACAGCACTTTCATAAAGAATGTGGTACAGCACTTCCATAAATACGTTGGTACAGCACTTCCATAAAGAATGCTGCTTTATTTTACTTTAAAATAGGAATTGTTGTTACAAACATGCCTCGAATAGAAGCTATGGTACAGTACCTTCCATAAATGACGCTCACTTTTATTTACTTTAAAACAGGAATTCTGCTGTAAAGCTTAATAACAACACATAATTATTCTTTTCTACATATACTTTATTACAATATAGTTCTCCAATTAATTATTATATATTTTTTAATTACATATTATTACATATAAAGTATGAAATTAACTTACAGTGTCTTTACAGAATAGTAGATGCATAAACTTAACATATTTAATAATATTTCGGAATTGTACGTTAAACGAACACCCACTTTTAATGACAATATAAATTACTTGCTTAACAATACTCTACTTAATTTACAAAGAAATATATAAATAAACTAAATCTAATTTATAATATTCTGGACCTTTACGTCAAACAAACATTCATATTTTAATAACGATTACTGGCTTAACTCTGCTATTGCCGCAAGTAAATGATCTATTTTATCAATTTCCACAGTACTACTTTGAACAACATTAGCAGCAGACATTAACCAACGCATATTTTGTTCTAGCTCAGTTTGAAAAAATTGTATGTCAGAGTGACCCCACGCTAGGGTTTTGGTTGTATTGGGGATGACAAAGCGTTTATCATCGTGATGAGATAGAGCCACTTTGTTCTTTACTTCGGTAAAAATATCATGTAATTGACTTCGAAATGTATTCATCTTTCTGAATATTAAGCCACCTTGTTCAACGATTTGCCTATAGTCATCTATTGATAATTCTTTTTGAATGACAGATCTCTTTACACCTTTTGCTTTTTTTAATTCATTCCCCACGGATTGTACGTAATAAGCTTTTGCTCCGGTACCATAAAAACTAATTATTGGGTCCGCGGGAAATTCATCTTTAAAATTACCTAAAACCGGTGGGCCTCTGGGTACATTAAATATATTACCATCCTGATAATTTGAAGTGTCGAATTTGTCTCGGTTATCTATTATAAAATCGTAAAAATTTTCTGTTAAAATTTTGATAATCAGACTATCGGTATCAGAATACAGTAAAGAGGCATTATCCCCATACTCTCTTTTAATTACATTATAGAAAAAGTTGTACAATACTGTCTTTGACAATTCCAAGATGCAAAAGCCCACGTAAATTGGTTTATTATAAGTCACCTTTTGTTTAGCCATATGGATCGCTACAAAATCTTCAGTAAATATCGAACAAGTTTTAAAATTTGGACGAGATATTAATGCATTTGCACCCATACTACGTCTAATACTTTCCCAATGAGTAACCAACTTTATGTCTGATCTGTTGTCCACATTTTCCATCGTCTTACCAAACGCCGCATTATTCATTAATTTGTATTGATCTTTTTCAAATTTATTTGTAGCTTTATTTCTCATCTCGGTGTTTAAGTCAATATATTTCTTTAACCACGCCGATTGATTAAATTTAAGAATTCTATGTATTTTCGTAACCACTAACCCGTTATTAATAGCCTGCTTTAAATTTACATAGTGTACGACGTACTTTTTTTTATCGTTCAGGTTTGGTATTAACTTTGTTAATTTTGATTTTGATTCAGGAGGCACAATATTTTCAACTAAGAAGGGGAGATCTGAGTGTAAGTCGTGCAGGTATTCCGGATAATGTATATCTACTTCAAAGACGTACCCGTGTGGGCTATCATCCGAGATATTCATAATATCTAAATCATTTATTTCTCTTTCAGATAACCACATGAAACAACCCGTGGGTAACACCTTAGACATACTATGTCCATATAAATTCGTGGCGTCTAGATACGTGATAAATGATGACGGCTCGTTAGGGTCATAATCAGGTAGAAATTTATTATTTGCAATATGCTTCCTTTCTGAACACTGACTTATTCCACCCCTTATACCTCTTTTAAAGAAATGGATCATATCGATATCCGTTAACAATTCTAACTCGATTCCGGTTAATTTCAACATAGCGTCCCACGATAGCCCCGGGGCTGTATAATACTGAGCTGGATCTAGTCCATATTTATCCAAAGAAATTGCGCGAAAATTTTCAAACACGTCACATAAAAGAAGCACGTCTGATTTCAAATAAATATCTGAATAATCACCTAGACTGCGACATTCAAACAAACCCCAAACATTCTTAGCCCGCAAATAATCAGCGTCTGATATGTGCTCTTTATTTAAATTATCATAAAATTCCTCCTTAGATGGTAATTCAGTTCTATTTAATTTCTCTAAACTATCCATAAAACTGTATGGAAATACACCCTTCTGTCTCATTAAATTAAATTTGTCATTTTCGCTATAAAAACTCCGCATTGTCCCCAACTGATCATCATCTAAATTCGCACCTAAATTTTGTAATGAAGCCGATAAAAATTTAAAACTATCGATAAATCGCAGTTGTAAATATTTCTTTTTTGTAACTCCCTTCTTATCAACATAATCGTGCATATACAGATGTTTCGTAAAGGATATGTATTTTTCTTTATTTTGTGCTATTACACCAACTTTATCCTTGTATTTGCACAACTCTTTGATGAATAGGTGACTATCGTATCCACTCATGTTGTGAAATATAATAGGTATAAAATTGGGTAACTTGTAATTTAAGTTACATACAGAATGTGCGGCACCAAATCTTACCTTGCCCGTTAAGTGACAATGGTCTCGAACTTTAACATCCTCCCCCTCGAAAGGCCCCCCACATATACCGCACACGGTCGCATTCTGAAAGTCTAGGTTTTCTTGCGCTGTGAGTTTAGCCATTGGGACTATATTTTTCATATGTCTATTATATACATTCCTTAAATCTGTCTCTATATGCTCTATAAACACTCGGGCTGCATCACACCCCCGATATAAATCAAACTTAGATAGAGAATTATCAAAAGAGCATTTAATGTAATATGCGAATGAATAAGGCTCATGTTTAAAGGTTTTATTCGTGAAAGAGAGTTCGGGGTTTGGCTGACACGTATAGATAGGTTTTAAAATTGACTCAAAGTCTGCATATACTACGAATGGTACTCGCATTTGTTTCTCGATATTCTCAAATTTTAATATATTCTCAGCTACTTCTTTTCCAAATTTGTTAATACGAAATTTTGTTGTTGGTGCTGTTGTATAAATATGATTACAGTCATTTCTCTGGTGTTGAAATAAGTGACGTTCAGTATTAAAGTAAAGTAAACAACCGTCGCAAAAATGTTTCTTATGATCGCTAGCGGAAACTTGAGTGGAAACTAACTTAGACAAATCCTTTATCCAACAATAGTGACTATTAGCACAATCATTATTACAGTGGTGATTTTCATCGCCAACACATTCACTTGAAATTAACAATAAATTTACGTGAGTATACAATTTCTTACCCGAGTAACGTAAAGGTCCAACAACTTCATATTTAACCCTATTATTTTCAAATTTCTCTTCTAAACCGTACACATTAATTGAAATATTATTCATTTCTTCAAATTTCGATATATCTCGTAATTTTATTGGAAAATTCATACCTGTTACATTTAATACTCTTGAAAAATGTGGATATGATGATGTGTACGATACATGGCCATTTGCGGGGTATAACGCTGACGTCACAGCCCAAGCGAAGCAACATTGATCTTGATTCTGTACATTCACCACCGCCTTCTTATTTTCGATGTATTTCGGTAATTTTATGTACGATGAACCACCCAAAGGGCTATACTTGTTTACGTTAATTTCAACAAAAGCAATTCGTTCGAGGGCCCAACCTAAAAAAGAGATAATGATTAATCATTATGTTTTATAATTTAAAAAAATATTAGTATACCTGAATCACGCTCCTGAAACTCAGTACTCTGCGTAACCATTGAATCCACAAAACTATTCAAAACATCATTCAGATCCATGGATTCATCCAAAATCCTATTGGAGGTATTAAATGATTTCATTTCAGTTAGATCTTGAGTCGGTAAAATGTACTTGGCGAACGATTCCATATTTACTTTCACTGTTTTATGGATACGCAGCACTTCTTCGAGTAGATTGAGAATCTTTGGTCTGATTTCGTTGAAAAACATGGCGTAATCTAGATAATTATTTTCACAATGCACTCGATATGTAATTATCCTATTTTTAAAAGCTGTTTGGACAATAGCTACACCATCCACCATAGGGGCACATGAATTTGTCCTATGTTGCAAAGTTCTTCTATGTGATTTCTTCTGAGTCGCTGTTAAAGTCACGTTACAGCAATCACATGTTTGCATATTAGTACATGATGTTGAAGGCGTTGAATCAACCCTAGGTCGCTTCGCGAGAGGTCCATCGTTCCCACATGACTGCCTTTCATGACGACGTAAATTGTCGCCACGTGTGAAACTTTTACCACAAGACGTACACGAAGGCATACTAAATTTACTATAGGAGTCTAGCCTATTTAATGATCATGTGTCAACTCCTCTCTTACTTTTATAAGGATGGGTTGCCCCCACTCCCGTGAATAAGATTGCAACGACAAATCATGAAGTCCTCATTGCTACATCAATTACTCAATCACTCAGTACTCTTATTACCTCCAACCACACCAATTACCCTCCACCACATTAATTATTCCCACTACACCAATTACCCCCCACCACCACACCAATTACCTCCACCACAGTAATTACCCCCTACCACAGTAATTACCCCCCACCATACTAATTACCCCCCACCACCCATGACGTCACGAAAAGTGGTGGGGGGAGGCTCAGCTCCGGTATAAACACTCTACTCCTATTACGAAACCTTGTAAATGAAGTTTCTCAAGAAACATTGATTACTGCTTATCATGGTCTTATTCATTCTCAATTATCATATGCTACCCTAATTTGGGGACATTCTACTCATAGCGCCAATGTTTTTGGCTTACAAAGAAAAGCAGTACGGATTTTGTGCGGCCTAAAATACAGAGACGACTGTAGACAAGCTTTCAAAAACTTAAAAATATTAACGTTGCCTAGCGTGTACATTTTGCATTGTTTATTGTACATTAAGGTACACAAATCAAACTATACTTCTCATAACGAAGTGCACAGGTATTCCACGAGAAACAATAATAACCTATATTCTAACTTTTTAAGACTTTTTAAATCTCGTAACGGAACAAATTATTATGCCATACTGTTTTTTAATCATTTGCCTTCAAAGATCAAAGAACTTGAGTACAAAGAACTTGAGTACTGTAAAAGCTTTTTTAATAACCAATGCTTTTTACAACTTTGAGGAGTATTTTTCTTCAAATTTTAATACTATGTGTGAATGATCGCTTTTATCTATATATTGTATTGTTGTATATAGTATCTGTTTCCTGTTTTTAATTTTATATACAAACACTATTGCGTTACGTAATATGTCCGTCTTTTTTTTTTATATACTTAAATATGTTTTATATTTCTGTTTTAACTTATATGTATTGTTTTTCTGACTTGTGTAAATACTTTTGTATATTAGCACCAATAAAATTATTATTATTATTATTATTATTATGATTTTGCTTCATCTATAGCTAACTGACGTATAGTTCTCAAAGCTAAAAAGGGAGACGACTTTACTCCGAATGAAACAGTGTTTAATTCATAGGTAGAAATCGGCTCATTAGGCGAAAATCTCCATAATATATGTTGAAAACATCTATGTTCCGGACGCAAAACTATTTGTCTATACATTTGACGTATATCTGCGGTAAAAGCTATTTCACACAACCGAAAATTAAGAAACATACTCAAAACGTCGGATTGTAATTTAGGTCCAGTGTACAATAAATCATTTAAAGAATATGAACTATCTGTTTTTGCACTAGCGTCGAATACAACTCTTAAAGGTGTACTTGAACTTTCTAATTTAAAAATACCATGATGTGGTATATAATATGAAGGAGAAATAAAATTCTCAGATATTTTCGACATATGCCCCTGTACTATATAATCAGTTATAACTTCCGAATATTGATTTTTATAATCATCAAAAAGTTTAAATTTTTTCTCTAACGACATAAATCTTCTAAATGCAACCGAATATGAGTCGCCTAGATTAGATGAACTACTTTTAAAAGGCAATGCTACACTATACCGACCAGAAGGGTCGCGTTTATAAGTAGATTTAAAAATATTTTCACATTCTAAATCGTCTGGATTTTGAAATGTTTGAAGTGGGATTTCCTCAATTTCCCAAAATTTATTAACTAATTTTTCAAGTGGAGGATCTATAATTGTACAAAAATTTTGTTGAATTTCATTGTTTGAAATAACAGGTGCTGTGCCCATTAAAACAAACCCTAAACTAGTTTCAACAGCTACAGGCAAATTCGGAGGTCCGACTATACGCGTTTGTCCTAGTAAATGTGGGAATAAATCCGCACCTATAATGCCATCAATCTTTCCTGGGATATGAAAAGTACTATCCGCTAACGGAATATTATTAATATAATTAAGTGAATTAGTTTCAACTACAGAAAATGGTAACCTTTCGGCTATACTATCTACTACTAATGTATCTAGTGGATATCGTTTGTTTGGGTCAAAACAAGAAGTAATAATTATATTAATACGACCCCTAGTTAAACACGATGCTACGCCAATGCCTCGCACCGTCGAATGCATTTTCAAAATGGGTAACCTCAAGCGTCGGCAACATTTAACCGTGATAAAATGTGATTGACTGGCAGAATCTAACAAAAATCTAGCTTTATGTATTTCACCATTTTGATCTAAAATATTAACAATAGCGGTGGATAATAACACAGTTGTATTAAAACTAAATGTTGGTTTAATAACGGTAGAACAAATGCTCATCAATGATGTAGGATTTAAATTAGAATTATCAAAATATTTATTAGATGTCGATGTCGCGGCCGCCTGGTTATGAGAATTAAGATTTGCGGTGACCCCACTACACGATGGCGTATCTATACTATCAACCATAGTTTCGCACGCAGACTGCGCATCGGAGTAATTATCGCGAGACGATTTACCAAAATGTAATAACGAATGATGTCTAAGTTGACAGAATTTACAATTAATTTTACTTTTACATCCTAAAATTTTATGAAAACCTAAACAATTTAAACACAAAGGGCATAGCAGGATAAGCATGTGTTAGGTGCCCCCGCACCAATCGGGTCGAAATTTTTAGCACAAGTTGATAGTAGTGTTAGATGAAATTTCTCAAAATATTATTTTTGGAAAATCATTTTTACGGGAGTTATGGGGGTAAAAAGAAAAATAAAAAAAAAATTTTTTCTCGAGAACGGGTAAACCGATTTTCATGAAAAAAATATATGTTATGGATTTTGATGGTGCAAATGTGGGAAAAAATTATTGGACCCATTCGTCAAAAAAAAGTGGTGAAAAATTTTTTTCAAATTAAAAAAAATTTTTTTTTTAGGGGATGTTCCAGAGGCACACTCACCATTTTCTTCCAAATAAATGCTTATATGCCCCTTTAAAACATATCCAATTTTCAAAGCGATCGGAAGGGTACAACATACTCAAAATTGATAATCATTGGCAGACTGCGGGCGGCGTGTAGTCTATGTAATGAAGCATTATAAGACGACTTTTTTGTAAATATTTCGTGCAAAGACGAGATTACCTCCCCCCTTCGTTTTCGAGGGTGCTGAACACGATGCAGGTGGTGGGAGAAGTTTTTGACAGCCGCAACCCCCTGAAACGGCCATCCCTCTTATGGATCCCTTTATGTTTTCATATATAAACGGATTTGGAGAGTGATTTATCAACGGGTTATACTTGAAATAATATGGAAGGGGGTTATAGAGCAAGTAGAGTCCAGACAGCAGGCCTAGGGGGTTGATTAAACCCTCTCGAGAGGTGTAGTTTTTTTTTTCAGATGATTCGGGGTGCAGGGGGTTTGGGGTCGCTGATCACGGGAAAAATATTTATTTTTAGCTCCAACCCCCTCAAACGGGCAGAAATCACCTCTCACTCACCGTTTGAGAGATGAAGAGGGGTTGGGGCTAAAAATGAATATTTTTCCCATGATCAGCCCAAAAACGGGGGAAACGCGTTTGAACCCTAATTATTTGATAAAAAATGATTTTCCACTCCTCGGAAGGGTTTAATTAACCCCCTAGACCTGCTGTCTGGACTCAACTTACTCTATAATCATCTTCCATGTTATTTCAAGTATAACCCGTTGATAAATGACCCTCCAGACCCGTATAGAAAACAAAGAGATCCATAAGGAGGTTTTCGGCGGTCAAAAACTTCTCCCACCACTTGCATCGTGTTCAACACCCTCGAAAACGGACGGAGGAAGGTAATTTCGTCTTTGCAAGAAATATTTACACTATTTCTGCCTTTATTACATAGACTAACGGTTCATTACTACATCTTACTACCACGGTCACTGGCGGACATTACAACCCTACCATTTAAATCAGTATCAAACTTCAAGAAGTGTGGTGAAAAATTCTCTGACGTCAACTGTGGGGTCAAACAAAATCTAGTTTGAAAATCTGAAGATTTTGCAAGGATGACGCCCGCAGTCAGCCTACGAAAGAACTAGTTTTCAAAGTCCACTACGAGGAGGTTACAGTGCCTTTCACTAGTGAAGGTGCCTGTTTATTGTGAGTCCTCTTGCCTCTCATGAGTCGGGGTGTTTATTTATCGTGAGTCTCCTTGCCTCTAAATAGTCGTTTGTTTATTGTAAGTTCCCTTGCCCCTCATTAGTCGAGGTGCTTGGTTATTATGAGTCCCCTTGCCTCTCACAATTCGGGTTGACTTTTTTGCGTGAGTCCTCCTGCCTCTCACGAATCAGGTTACTCTATATTGATGAGACTTTTCTTAGTCTTCATTCTTCAAGAACATCCCATAAAAAATATTTTATTTTGAAAAAATTTTTCAAAAAAGTTGCAGGGGGTTGCGGCGGTCAAAAGCTTCTCCCACCACTTGCATCGTGTTCAGCACCCTCGAAAATGAGGGGGAGAAGGTAATCTCGTCTTTGCACGAAATATTTACAAAAAAGTCGTGCTTCATTAC
The DNA here is from genome assembly GCA_936432065.2 of Rutpela maculata. Taxonomy (NCBI): domain Eukaryota; kingdom Metazoa; phylum Arthropoda; class Insecta; order Coleoptera; family Cerambycidae; genus Rutpela; species Rutpela maculata. The sequence goes on along the minus strand of OW386294.2, from coordinate 68,315,411 downwards.
ATAGACTACGCGCCGCCCGCAGTCTGCCAATGATTATCAATTTTGAGTATGTTGTACCCTTCCGACCGCTTTGAAAATTGGATATGTTTTAAAGGGGCATATAAGCATTTATTTGGAAGAAAATGGTGGGTGTGCCTCTGGAACATCCCCTAAAAAAAATTTTTTTTTTATTTTGAAAAAATTTTTTCACCACTTTTTTTCGACAAATAGGTTCAATAATTTTTTCCCACATTTGCACCATCAAACGCCATAACATATATTTTTTTCATAAAAATCGGTTTATCCGTTCTCGAGAAAAAATTTTTTTTTCATTTTTCTTTTTACCCCCATAACTCCCGTAAAAATGGTTTTCCAAAAATAATATTTTGGGAAATTTCATCTAATACTACTATCAATTTGTGCTAAAAATTTCGACTCGATTGGTGCGGGGGCACCTAACACATGCTTATCCTGCTATGCCCTTTCTATTTTTCACTATTTTATAACGTTCATTAGGAGAAAGATCTAGAAATTTAGAACAACTAGAAATTAAATGTGTATTAGTGTTACACATCGGACATTTTGTTTGATTGTAATTATGATTAGTTACAAAACTATGCGTAATTTTAGGTTTACTACTATTACTTACATTACCACTCCTAGGGTTACTACTATTGTTTGAGACGGGCTTACTAAAAGAACAAGTGCGTGAATGAATTTTTGTTTGTTCTTTAACAAAATCAAAAATTTTCTGATAAGACGGTATGGCTGAATCTCTATGGCAATTTTCAAATAAACGATTAGTTTCCGGATCAAGTTTTTTCAAAGCTAAATATGACAAAGTGAAATCAAATAAATCAGTAATTTCTAATTTTTTAAGAGCTGTTGTGGCACTATCAAATTTTTCTAAAAAGTTATTTAAACTATTAGCAGAGGCTACTTGGGCTGGTTTCAGTTCAAATATTTGATCTAAATAAGTGTTTGCTAATAAACGTTTATCCTGAAATTTGTCTACTAAGGCCTGCCAGATAATATTATAATTATCACCTACAGGTGGAACTCCAGAACAGACAGTTAAAGCTTTGCCACTTAATTTCCCAAATAAATAATGTACCCTATCTACGTCATTTAAATCTTTATTATCATGAATAAGACTTTTAAAACATTCATAAAATGTTGGCCAGTCCTTAGGATTTCCTGAAAACCCCGGCAATTCTAGTTTTGGTAACTTAGGTATATTCTTAGGTATGCTAGAACGTTCACTATTACTGACGCCATGTTTTATTTCTGGTTTTTCAAGAGCCTTTTCTGCTATAGATAGAATATTACAATATAATTCATCAAATGTGTCCAAAGCCTGGTAATTCGGTGTGTAATCATTATCTATCTCGTAACTAAGTGTATTTATGTCATCTATAATTTTCGAAAATGCCACTTTGGTGTCCTCTAAAGATTTAAATCTAATCCGGAAATTATTCAAATTTGCCTTATCATCAATATTTCGACCTAAATCATATAATGTTTGTACCCTAGTAAAATATTGTTCTTTTTTCGACACAAGCATATTAAGTTGATTTTCCTTTTTTGTTGGTGCCATTTTAAACTACCACCAGTATTTATTATCTAATACTAAATCAACTAAAAACTACTTATTACCAATAATTTGTATAAACTAAATTGGTGATTACAACTAAATAATTAACGATAATAATTGCCAAGAGAAAAAAACTAGATGTAAGAAAAAGTACTATAAAAAGAATAACTATAAAAACTATGATCTAAAGGATATTTGCTACTAAAAATACTTTAATATGCAAGATTAAAATATTTTAAACTGAATAAATTTAACTCGAAATCTAACTATAATGATCAGGCTCGAACGGAACCAAAAAATGTTTGTTATTTTCTATTATAAAAATGTAAATTTGGACTGTAATCTCTACAAGTGGTAAATTGGAAATTAACTTACCCAAAATCCTATCCAGTGATGCACTTCACAATTATTAGATATAAGGGCTATGGGAAGGGTTAAAAGGATAATATGAATTTCTATCTAATATTTAATCAATTTCCAAAATACTGTCTCGAGTTAGATTCTATACAGCGCGGCGATGTAACTATATCAACTATAGCGTTTAAAAACCTATCTATGTATCTCGTCTACAAAAACCAACCAACAACTATGTTTTGCACCGAAAAAAGTTGGAGCAATTTAAATATTTAAATCCTATATCTAGGGACACCTATTGATAGGAAGATTAATTAAATTTAATTTTGATTTGAAATCACTTAAATTACTATTTTAATATTCAATATCAACCAATCTTTACTTATTTTATTCGAATTGACAAAAAAAGCCCGATCCAATAAGTCCTCGCAAGCCTAGCACCGGAAAATCGGTTTAGGGGTAGTGGGTGAAGGGTGTGTCGGAAAATATTGTCACCATCGTGTTCTTCGCCTCCCAAATGGGGGGTAGTTATCTTGCAGTCCAGTCACAGACCTTTTGGGGTCAACGCTTTACCTCAGGGGAGTATATAAAAACTTTATATTTTTAGACTTCAAAGGCCGCTGGCGGCCGGACTATTGAGTTGAATTTCAAAAATATACCTAGTATTAAGAAGTTTCTATTTATGATTAAACAAATGTTACTTAAGAAAGCTTACTATTCTGTCAATGGATGTCTTTTGTAGTAAAATATCTTTCTGTGGTTATTATACTCTTCGCAAAAACGAAGAGTATATTGCATTTGATCGGCACATTTCTAAAACCGGAAATATCGCTCTTAGAGAAAAAATTTTCATATCATTGTGTTAGTGAACGAATTCTGAACAACTTTCAAAATGTCCGTCCGTCACGTTGTTTGTAAGCACGATAACTTAAGAATGAAAAGTCCGATTGTATTGAAATTTGGAAAGTAAGTTAGTGTTAGCTAGAGGAAGAACCCTATTGTTTTTGAAGAAAATCAATCAGTAAATAAGAAAGTTATTAATCATTTAATAAATAAAAATATTTTCTTAATTTTTGTTGCTTGCACTTAAATAGAAATGTTTTCTCTATAATATCTATTTTTTTGCTTATGCATTTTACTAATATATATTTTATAATATGTCTAATGCGTTGAAATATGATTCTCGAAAGATATATATTACAGAATACATACATTCAATATTTGCAGTGATCTCTGATGGTTCAGTGGTTAAAGATTTTTTTTGCAATCCAAAGATCTCGTGTTCGAATCCTAGTCAGGTTAGATGTTTCTTTTTTCATATATTTTTTTCACAACAAAGTTGGTATCACAAAATTTAAGATGTCCAAAAACTAACATTATTTACACAAAAACTGCGAAGAGTATCCTATAGAATGTGTAACAATTATATAAAAAGCTCAGTAAATTGGCGAAGAGTACTACGTTTTTAGCCATTCACTGTAACATGCAAATCATATTATTAATTTGTTTTGTTTTTTTTTGTGTAATTTCTTCTCATGATTGATGTTTGAGAATTAATTATAAAGGTTTTGTGATTTGTCCCATATCATTTTGTATGACCTCTTGGAATGATAATCCTTTTATTATTATAAATACCATTTTATAAAAGAAAAGTGCAATAAATAATGTCTTCCTTACTAAAATAGCTACGGACTAGTCCATATCGCAATTGTAATAAAGCTTATGTGGAACTCCAGTTTGAACGTCGAAATAGTTTCATGCCTAAAACGTACTGAACATGTAAAATTACCTGAAAGAAAGCGATAAATTAAATTCAATTAGTAATGTGAACAATATTTATTCATCAATTTAAGCTACAAAAATATAAGAAGTACAATACTGTACAGCAGTATCTTGGGCCTATTTTCGGAGCCCGGATAAATACTATCATGCTAGACATCCCGTTTGTTGTCTAGGTGAACACCTCCCATCCTCATTTACTTCCTTGATTAAGTACCTGAGATAAATGGTACGTCAGCGTTTTGTAAGTGCAAGCAAGGCCAATATTTACTGACACTGACCTTGTTTACGTTGATCCTGTATGTTTATAAATATAAAAATATATTTAAATAGCATTGACTCGAAATAATAATATTAATAATAAAATATTGATGAAATATTGTTACTTATAGCGTCCTTCCATGTACAATAATAATGTATTAACGAAGTAAATCAGGTTTCGCAACAGTGACATAGTCGTAATTTTTTTCTAATTTTTGCATTTCTGTCACTATAATCCCTTTAACGAATTGTATATGGGAATTTTCTCAATGTAAAATGTAAAAGGTTCTTTTATCCAGCAAGGGACGATTAAACGTTGCTTATTTTCGCCCCAAATTATTGTAAAATCACGTTTTTGAGCTTGTCTCATATTTTGCGGTGGGTAATAATTGCTCTTTGTGTTTTTTTTTCATTGTCTTTACGTTACGCCTATGGATGCTTTACATCGCGCAACTAAAGTCAAGCCCCCGGCTATTATAATTTTGTGGGATCTGTATTACGGAAAATCTCACAGACATTAGGCATGGGGTGCAATGTGGAAAATCGGATATATAGAAGATATAAAACCACCTTTGAAAGTCAGCACAAAGAAAAACAGTAATGAAATTACCCGGAAAATTACCGTCATCAGAACAGGATGTCATATGAAGGAGGCTATTGAGTGAATAAATATGAAAGAGAAGTAATAAAGCAAATCCCATATTTTATAAAATGTAATTTCTTTTCAGGTAGGCATTACATGAGAATATACAACATAAATTAAAAATATACCTAACTGTAATACCAGCAACAGCAACAACGTTTTCATTAAAATGTATTTTGCAGGCAAAGACAATTTCGCTGGTCGGGCGGATTACCAGATTTGCCATTTCTGATTTTTTCTCGGGTCAGTTGACAAGTTGTTTTCAACGTAACTGTCTTGAAATTTTAAGTTATAAACGCCAACAGTAATACAGGGAATGCATACATCTACCAAGAAATACTTTTAATTCTTTTCTACTTTTACAAAATCAATCTTGACATTTTATGCGCTTTGTTTAAAAAAACAAATGAAATATAAGTACCCTATTATTTTCTTTCAGTAAATATATGTAGATCTCATGGAAGTTTCAATAAAATTGTTTTAGTGATTCCTTGGGCAGCGGCTTTTTAACTGTAAAAACCTCTAAATGTGTTTATTTATAATTGATTATAATGTTCCTCTTCTCATCAATGTAATTTATCTACCCTCCTTTCGTTAATGACATTTATCGTGCATTAATTAATTTCTTGAATAAGATAAAACTGCTTCTATAACTACAATGTACTGTTGATAATTCGGTTAGCTACCTAATCCTTATTCCTTTGTGATACATCCCACTATTAGCGTAGCACCTCAGGGTGGTGTTATGACAAAGACCTCGAAGGCCCCTGGGCGAGAATAGAGTGTCCTGGTAAATATTCCTTTGTGTCTTCCGTCTTATATGTAGGTTGTCTTAAGTTAAATTAGGTACTTAATAATGGATTGTGTGAGTTGGAAAATAACACGAAAAACCCGACTATTGTCTGATTTAATGAGATTAGTTCTCCCCCCCGTTTTCGAGGATGCTGAACACCGAGGTGGTGACAGAATTTCTCGTTGGGGTGACCCACCCCCGCAAATGACCAAAAACCATCCACAAACGGAGGTTAACACGTATTATACTAGTTTGAGGGACTCTTACTTGGTGATCCCCCGTTTTCGAGGATGCTGCACACCGTGGTGGTGGCAGAATTTCTCGTTGGGATGACCCACCTCCGCACACGGCCAAAAACCAACACCAAACGCGTCTTGATCATGTTTCACGAAATCTAACTTATTAATCCCCCGTTTTCGAGCATGCCAATTATGAGCAGGACCTTGGGACGCATGCCTGATACCCACCCACCCCCTCAACGGCCAATAACCACCCTCCAAAGAGGTGAGAGAGCGCTCTATCATACCACTGGACAAAAAGCTTTCCCTTCCATTTCCGAGCACGGAGAGGACCACGAATCGAATGCTTGACCTCATCCTCATCCTCATCCCTCATCCCTCATCCCGGCATCCCTCAATGGCAAAAAATATCCCTTCGCATTTTCAAAATAAGTGTAACTGCACGGGTTAAAAGAAAATAAAAAATAAATTTAAAATAAAAAAATAAATAAATAAATTTATTGTTTTAATTTTTTTTCCTAGTCATAGTATTTTATAATGTAAGAAAAAGCAGCGTAACAATGTATGCAGTAATTGTTTGCATCAATAAAAAATATTCTATACGATATATTATAATTAAATAAACCAGATGTGTCAATTATTATATAAACTTATTTTTCCCAAAAAATATGTACAAAAAATATATATTCATCTTTTTTCAGCTCCATAATAAATGAAGATGACTACTTTGTTGACGAGATCGAGGTGACATCTTAATGCTTTTTCTTGTGTAGCATCCTTAAAAGGGGGGAGCAGAATGCACTCTCACCCCTTTGGAGGGATTTTATGAACATTTACGGGGGTGAGTCACCCCGGGGAGCAATTCCAGCATCACACCACGGTGTTCAGCATCCTCGAAAACGGGGGATCACCGAGTAAGAGTCGCTCAAACAATTATAATACTCATTGACCCCGTTTGGAGGTGGTTTTTGGCTGTTTGCGGGGGTGGGTCACCCTAACGAGAAATTCTGCCACCACCCTCGAAAACGGGGGGGAAAACTAATCTCATTAAATCAGTCAATAGTCGGGTTCTCGTCCAACTCACACAATCCACTATAAGTATGTAGGTGCATGAAGTGACGAAATGAAGTATTCGACGTACGCGAACAAAATAGCATTTAGTGAATTTGTGTCTTGTGGGTATATAAATTCGACAAGAAATAAGATAATGTACGGAAATTTTCTCTGAAGATGCACGTTGGTTCACTTATCTGGGAAAAACAGCAATAACCCTTAATTTACAAAGTTTTTGTATCTCTCAATTATTTAGTAGATTCCTATTCCGAGCACCCCAGACCCGTATGACGTAAAGCCTACTTGCTATAGCGCGGTAAACATGATCATTATTGCGGTGTCGTAACTGAGGCAACTGCCCCCACTAATCGTGAGGATACATGAGCTAAGGTTAATGGTTCATCTTCACGTCTTTATAGGCATAAATTCAGGTTGCTACAAATTGAAGGAGGTGTATGTAGTTAGCTGTTACTTCTCCCCAAATAGCACGATGGAAGAATTCGAGAATTCATTATCGGATCTGGAAGAAGAGAAATGAGGAGAAACACCCGGAAGGAAGTCATCGTGGCAGGAGACTTCAACGCCAGGGCTCCAGAATGGGAAATGAGGGAAACGAACGCAAGAGGCAGGCTTGTGACTCAATGGCTTGATCTCCTCGTGATGAACGAAGGAGACGAACGTACCTTCGTTAGAGGAGACAGCGGCTCCATACCCGATATCACGGTTGCCTCTGAGGGGATTGCGGGGAAAATCACAGGGTGGAAGGTAGAAGGTGGCAGGCGATGAGGTATCATTAAGTGACCACAGGTATATCTGCTTCGAGGTAGGGCAACAACCGAAAATTAACTGAAGGGGGCAATCGAGAGGCTAAAGAGCGGCCGATCTCCGGGTCCGGATAACATCCCCCCGGAGGTGATCAAAATAGTCGTTCAAAAATCCCCCGAAGCGGTTTTGGGGGTCATGAATCGAGCGTTGGAGAGAGGAGACTTTCCATCCAGATGGAGGAAAGCGAGGTTCGTCCTCATTATTAAAGGGAACGGAAAACCTGAAGAACTATCCTCCTACAGGCCCATCTGCTTGTTGAATGCCTTGGGAAAGGTGCTGGAATACTTAATCCTGGGAAGGCTAGAGCTAGAAATTGACCGGAGGGATGGTTTGTCGAACTACCAGTTCGGATTCCGCAGAGGAATGTCGACGGTGGATGCTGTGACCCGCATCACCAGCAAGGCAAGAGAGGCCATGGAGGCAAAGAGAATGTGCTTAATCGTCACCCTTGATATCAGGAACGCATTTAACACTGCAGGATGGGGAGCGACTATGAGCAAACTAGAGATATTGGAAGTGGCACCTTATATCATTAATGTCATTAAGAGTTACTTCAGGGATAGGCAAATAGGGATGGATGCAAATAATACCTTTGAATGGAGAAACGTGACCTGCGGTGTCCCATAGGGTTCGGTACTCGGGCCAACCCTGTGGAACATTATGTTCGACGACGTCCTACGGATTCCCCTCGCAAATGGGGTTACCCTTACGGGCTACGCCGACGATCTTGCCCTAACCGTGACTGAAAAATGGACGGTGCTAATCGAGGAGAAGGCGAATGCCACTATTGAGAGAATAGAGGAATGGCTGCGGAGCGTAAAATTAAAACTTGCCCCGGAAAAAAACGAAGCAGTGATGATCACAAGGAAAAGAACTGTCCAGCCTGTCACCATCAGGGTTGGACAGATGGAAATTAGACCGGTGAATGGGCTTAACTACCTCGGAATCTGGCTAGACCCGAAACTAACATTCAGGTGTCACATAACAAAAACGGCGGAAAAAGCGGGGAAATCGGCAACCGCTCTGGGAAGACTGATGTGCAACAGAAAGGAGCCAAAGGCCAGCAAAAGAAGAGTGCTTTGTGGCGTGGTGCATTCAGTCATATTATATGCCGCCCCGGTCTGGGGATACTCCTTAGGAGAAAGGGCTAATGCCAAAGTAAGCCTAGCAAGGATTCAACGGCAGATGGCACTAAGGGTATGCAGCGCCTATCTGACACTCTCGTACGAGGCAGTGCTGGTGGTAGCAGGGATCCCTCCAGTGGATTTACTGGTCAAGGAACGAGCAGAAGTGAGGAGTCGAGAGAGGAACCGCCAGGGAAAGACTGTTCGAAAGATGGCAAAACAGATGGGAGAACGCCCATAAAGGAAGATGGACTCACCGCATGATCCCTACAGTCAAAGAGTGGGTGGAAAGGAAACACGAAGAAGTAGGGTACCATCTCACGCAGGCCCTGACAGGTCATGGCTGCTTTGCCGACTACCTGTTGAGAATAGGAAAGCTGGACTCTCGAGAGTGCGCATACTGTGGCGAAATAGACGATGCAGAGCACACAGTCTTCCACTGCAACAGATGGGTGGAGGAGAGACGAGGCATAAATCGTCTAGGGCCAGATGAGCTTGTGGAATTCATGCTACAATCTGAAGACAATTGGGCAAAGGTCGAAACAGCTATTACACGGATCGTCGTGCATAAAGGAGAAGATGAGAGGAATCCCGACCTATACCCTCTGCACAACTAGAGGGAATACAGGGAACAAAGACACGGGAAAAAAACATCTATACATCGAACAACGATTGACGTGTCTCCTGAAGAGAAGCGAGAGCGGTTCCAGGATACATCATACACCGAAGAGGGGTGGTTTTAGTGGGTATGCCTAGAGGTGAGTCCCACACTACCGTCCAGGTGTCCATAAAGGATTTCCACTCCGGAAAATAAAAGGTTGCTACAAATATGCCCTAGGGATCTTGCTGGCAAACAATTCGCTAGATTCAACATTCCCGGGAAAACGATTAACTAGTCCAACACGATGGCGGGCCGTCTTCTAAACCACAATATTTCGCTCATGGAATCACGATTTCCCTATATCAATATTTTAACCAAGACTTTTTCGAAGAGACAATTTCAGAAAGTACGAGAAATCTGGAATTATAGTGGAGCAGAATTTCGAGCGTAGCACGCTTATTTAAGGAGAAAATTTTTTCGGAGTAGAAAGATATGGGACCTAGACCAGCTGATAGAGAAAAACATATTACTAAGAAACTAGAAACTACTGCATTTAAGTGAATGATTCTAGATATGATTGATAGAGTTAGTTCCATACAATAATTCCATATTATAGAAAAGTGTCGTAATTCATTACATTTTGAAAAAACTATGTTTTACAATAATTGATAAAAATGTTAATGTATTGCTTTCACACACATAATTTTTACTTCCACATCCAGTGGAAGTATAGTACAAAAAAATTTTTAAAAATTAGAAGTTATATCAATTTTTATTGGTCAAATAGGCTTAGGATGTCATGAAACGTCGAGATTTTAAGTTTGAGCGAAAAAAAATTTTCTGTCTGTCTATCGGTCTGTCTGTAACTTTTTTTGTGCGCACGTTTACTGTGGAACCGTTTGAGATATTGACTTGAAATTTGGTACACATATGTACTTAAATTATATTTTCATCTTGTTCCGTCGAAGGGTTGAGGGTAAATGGGGGTAAATTTGGGGTAAATAGGTAAATCAAGGAGGTAAGAGTCCACAAAATTGGTATTTAGTATACACAAGAGAAGCTAAGGGTCAAAAAATATTTTAGCATTAACCACCCCCATTACCACCCCCACCCCATTATTAAAGGGGATGAAAAAAATTGTGATTTAGTGTGTGTACAAGAACCAGAAACCTCAAAATATTTTTTTACTTCATCCACCCTCACTACCACCCCCACCCTACTATCGATGTGGGGTATCGTTTTATGGGTTTTTGGGGTAGAGGATTTCAAATATTATATTATTAAAGTTCCATAAACAATTATTTCCACATACAAAATTTTTTCGTTGTGAGTGACTTGGATAGAAAATCTGGTTGTGGAAGTAGTGTTTCCTTGGTCAGCGGTTTTTATTTCACGATATCGATTTCAATTTTTTTTATACCAACCTCTTCTCTGATGTTTAAGGAATATTTTCTGTCATATAACATACTGTCGGGTTTCACAAATAAAGGCTATAGAGATATTTGAACACGCGCGTGTCGCACTAGTCAAGTAGCGCATTGCGAGTGAGATAAAGATCGATAGATACGTGAACTAGCGCGTTGAAAAAGGAGGGACTGACATAATACAATAGGATGGAGTATTATTATTATCATTATGGTGCCTACCTGCTGTTATGACATAGAACACATTTAAAAAGAAATAAATTTTAATGACCAATTAATGAATTATTTTAAGATTTAATGGTTAATTTTGATCATAAAAAAATTAAATAAAAACGTTCAAAAATCAAGTTCTTCATTAATTGGTTCAATTTGAATCGTAACATTACGGCTTTTTTTGTACCTGCAGGTCTATAAACATTTTGGATTTTCTCGAAAACATGGACATTTTACTGAAATGCAATTTTTGTCTCGGCAGGAAATATTTAACATATCTCCCATTTCGTCATTTCATTGGTGCTTTTGTGGAGAGAACTAGTAGGATACCTTCTTCATGTGATTTCCATCCAAACTGAAAAATATCAAATTCCTCAACATTAAGTTTTTGACTGCTGCACCATATTTTGCTCTGTAATATTCACCTGAAAATCGAAATATTGATTTAATATAAAAACAATAAAAATAAAATTTAACCAACCTGAGCACATGCTGCTTAAAAGCATCTTCTGTTGGAGGATGTTCTGCTAGCCATTTTAACGACTGTAATGTTATTAGTTTTCTGAGGTCATCCAGACCTCAACATTGTCATATTTATACAATTTAGCAACAAAATTTCTAAACATTCGCAGAACACCTTCTAGATGTGATTGATGGAAAAATTCCTAATATCTTTCTTTATCTTCCAGCCAACATTGAATGCAGTTTATTTGCTAATTTTGAAAAATGTTTTAGTTGTATTACAACCAGTTAATAAATGTATAGCTGCAAGAACAGAAATCTGACCCCGGTTTAGATAATATAGAAGTTATATCAATGTATCTTAGTTTATTAGTCGTCTAATTGGAATGACCCGTTTGAATTTAAATGTTTTTGACTGACTATTTCATTCCTATAAATTTCCTCCAATCAAAATCGACCATTTTAATAAAAAAATAGTTTCGCATCGATAAAATTTAACATTTAAAATTTTGCCGGGGTTGCTCAACCAATGAGAAGCCAGAATGAAGCAACCAACCTCTTTTTCAGCGGCAATTTTTCCTTTGTTTTTTGAAAACATAGTAACCGATTCAACAAGTGGGACAAACGTCAGTTTACGTCAGTTGTAAAAAATGTGCGAGACTAGAGCATCTGTACGTGACGTCACAGCTAACCTCAAAAATATGCGTTTCTTAAGATTTAAGAGAATTACGCAGCTATTATTAAAATTTCTGCCTGGTTTCCGTATTTTCCACTAAAATCTAGTTCAGTGTAATATTTATGAAGTTCTAAATACTTTGTCCTAATAAAATAGGACTCTTTATGTAGGTTGGAAATCTAACCTGTAATTAGCGTCTATTTTTATTAATCAACAATATTGAAAAATTATTTACGTGAATTTTTAAATATTTGCATGGCGCCGGTACGGCTCCAAGCTAAAAATGCGTATACAAACATTAAAAATGAGAATAAACTTGAAAAAGGTTATATTGGTTACATGATGCAGATGCTCTATAACGGCCTCAAATGTTCAAGATTTGGTGATTTATGTATTTATTTTTTAAAATTTACTTCCTATATCTAATAAATTTGTTTTCTTTTGCCTAAATTTTTCTTCATGAAATAGTCATGACGAATACCATTCGTGATATAATTTCGTTTGGCAAAATTTAATGATTATTCTACTCGAGTTTGTTGCTTTGGCAATTTCGCTCTTGACATTGACAAAAAATAACTCGCCTGACGGCTCATCATTTTTATCTGTCAATGTCAATCGCGAAATTGCCAAGCAACAAACTCTCTTAATAATCACTGAATTTTGCCGACAAAATTATATCACTTATGATATTATATATGACAATATTCTTAAAAGATTTCAGAAAACTAATAATTACAGTCGTTAAAATGGCTATTTAAACAGACAACAGACAAGAACAGACGTGCGGTAGTGCGGTCCAGACAAAAACGTGAAAATACCTAGATAAACCATTAAAGAGTAAAACAAAAATTATATAGATAAAAGCCGAAAAAATTCTAAACCAATTGGTCTAATCGGGTATAATATTGAAATTGGTGAATAATTAATAAATAGTGATTAAGTGTTGTATACGAACTAAGAAATGAACAGAAACATTCAGACCATAAACAAGTGGCCAACACGTGCACATTAGCAAAAGGACAGGGACCAGACGAGATAGCCATAAACTAACCTATGGTAATAAATATTAAGGGCATCTGGCAAGTAAAGTGCAAAGACTAAAAGGGACCAAATTGTGTAAACAGTGTTTAACCCCCTTTATTAAAATTGTAGATAAATATACAGAGTGAGCAAACTATAAAACTGGTGTAATATATAAAATTAAAGTGCGCATAATATTTGAAGTAACGTAGCGGTAGTAGTAAGAAAGAATGGGAGAAAATGAAGTGACCATTAAATCCCTACATGTTTTGCTCCAAGACGTTTTAAAAAAAACAGATAGAATTGAAAATTTATCAACCTCGAACGCAGAGGAATTGAAAAAAGAAATAAAAACAATAAAAACAGAGATAAAGCAAGAATTGGAAGGCCTCAGAAAAGAAAACGAAAAAATAAAAAGAGAAAATCAATCCTTAAAAACTCGCCTACTAGCTACAGAACGAAAATTAAAGAAATTTAATTTGGTAATTTACGGGATAAGGGAAGATGAAAATGAAATCAACGATGCAAACTGTATCATAAAATTAACCAACGAAAAACTCGGCATTGCCTGTCATTTTACCGACATCAGAGACCATTACAGAGTAGGTCGAAAAATACGAGATAAACACCGCCCTATAATTATTGAACTAGTGAACTATCAATTAAAACTAGAGATATTAAAAAACGCAAGAAATCTAAAAGGTACAGGGATATTTATCTCCAAAGATTATACACCTGAAGAATACGAACAACAAAAAGTCCTGCGAAAAAACCTGAAAATAGCTAGAGAGCAAAACATTGATGCGTATATTAAAGACAATATACTTATTGCAAACGGCATAAAATACACACATGAAGAATTAAAAGCACAACCTATAGGTGAACCTGATGAGACCGCAAAACTTGAGATAAATACAGAACTACTACCTGTACAAAACCAGAGTTCATTCAGGAAAGACGGCACTACAAACCTCGCAGAAACCAAAGAGAGCAAAATCACAACAAGCAGAAGTTCTGTTATAAACACTGAGACAAGGACCAGTGGAAGAGAACAACCAACCAACGGCACCAACGCCAAAGTCAAGCTTACTAACACCAACAAAAATAACACAAGCCTAAGTCCAAAAACAGTATTTACAAGACAGGCAAGAAATAGATTAAATATTGATTATGGTAAGAAGTAAGAGTAGTAGTAGAAGAGTAAGAGTAGTTATTATTATTATTATTATTGTTGTTTATTTTCTTTTCTTTTAAAAACATTGTTAGAATAACTTAATATCTTTGTATAGATAGATTATACCTTGTCCAGTTGTCCACCCAATATGGATGCTTACATAAGGGACTATAAAATTACAAAAATAGATACTATTATAACAGATGACATCTTGAATTGTAATAATAAATTGAAAAAAAATGGGTCGTCCAGTTTTACTTGTTTTCATAATAATATTAGAAGTTTAGCAAAGAACTTTAATGAATTACAAGTAGTATTGAAAGAGTTTAACTATATATTTGATTGCATAATCCTAACGGAGTCCTGGAACTTACATAACAGAACTTTTTCATATACCCGGTTACGATATTATATATAATGAGGGCGACGTCAATAAATCGGATGGTGTTATAATTTATATTAATAAAAACTTAAGTTATAATTATGAAATCATTTCCTTAGGTAAAAATAAAGTCATTAAACTAAACATCTTATTTAAAGCTCAAAGTATACAAATTTTAGCAATATACCGATCGCCGTCATTATGCCCAACGGATTTTAATATGCTTCTATATAATTACCTACAACACAATAACCAGTGGCGTAGGTAGCAACTTAGCCAGCAAAATAAAGAGGGTTAATCATCCACATCCAAGATCAAGGGTGCCAAACTCGATATATCTGGAGCCGACTAATGAGAGTGAAGTTAAGAAAGTAATACATGAATTAAAGAATAACAAGTCCCCCGGTCTAAATAATATCAAGGCGGAGACAATTAAGGAGTGTGCTGACTATTTAATAAAACCAGTTACATTCTTTATTAATAAATCATTAGAATTAGGTACTTTTCCAAAGGCATTCAAAGTTGCAGTTGTCAAGCCCATATATAAGTCCGGAGATAAGTTCGATGTGTCCAACTATAGACCTATATCACTACTGTCAATATTTTCAAAAATCCTTGAAAAAATTATCAAAAAAAGATTATGTAGCTATACAGATAAGTATAACCTAATTTCAAAAACTCAGTATGGCTTTAGAGAGTCCAGATCAACAGAAGATGCTCTGTCTGACTTAATGACTAAAATCTACAGGGCAGTAGATGCAGCCGAGCCGGCAATGTGCATCTTCGTTGATCTGGCAAAAGCGTTTGATACCGTAAGTCACACGGATTTACTGGATACCTTAGAAAGTATTGGCCTTCGAGGAACCACGTATAATTTAATGAAAAGTTACCTAAGTAACAGAACACAATGTGTAAAACTTAATGACGCAATCAGCAGCACAAAAAATGTAAGTTATGGAGTTCCTCAAGGAACAGTCCTTGGCCCTATATTATTTACTATATATATAAATGACTTATTTAAACTTCCTATCGTAGGCGAGGTCATAGGTTTTGCCGATGACACTGCCATATTTTATAGAGCCAAAGACTGGCATTCACTTAAACGTGTTATCCAGAATGATTTTCCGATTGTACTTGACTTTTTTAACAGCAAACTGCTCACATTAAATTTGAAAAAACCCAGTACGTACCTTTTACTAGCTATGCTTCTAACCTCCCAAACTTCACTTCCATTAGTCTTAGATATAACGATTTTGATATTGAATTAAAGTCAGCTAAGTCAATAAAGTACCTTGGTATAATAATAGATAGCCACCTCAGATGGGACAAACACATTGAATATTTAGTTAAAAAAATAAGATGTCTTTTGTCAAAATTTAAATATTTAAAAAACTTTTTTGATATCAAATATCTGACGACAATGTATTATGCTTTAGTGCAAACACATTTATTGTACGGTATTGTTGTTTGGGGGGGAGTAACAAATTGCTACCTAAAAAAACTAGAAGTTGCCCAGAAATGGTTATTAAAAATAATATTTGGCAAATGTTACACCTACCCAAGCGATGATCTGTACAGTGAAGCAAAAATTTTAGACATCAGACAATTATTTTGCCACCAGCTAATCTTACACCAACGTAAACATTTGAGAAAAAATCTATTGGTGAAGCATACTTATGATACCAGACATAAAAAACAAGCAATTACAGTACCAAGAATGGATAAAACTATTGGTCAACGCAGCCATACTTATCTTGAACCAAAATTATATAATCTCGTGCCCGAGTATATAAAAAAATTGAATTCGTTTAAACTGTTTAAAATAAAAGTTAAGAACTGGATCCTTGGTATGCCGAGAATCGTAGTTCATGATATGATTGACATTAAAAATGCATTTGGACGTATTTAATAGTCACTACATACAGTTTTCGTTATTTCTTTCCTTTCTTTGTTAAGCTCATTAGAATTAGAATTATATCATCCAAAATTATTATTAAAAATGTAATTTTTAGAGTTCCTTGCATAAACTGGAATATAGTACATTTGTTATTATTTGCATCTAGCAGCAACTCGTAGTATTTGCCTCTAGGGTAATGAATAGGCACCGTGTGTTGGCGCTTGGTTGTGTCCGACAAACTACTTGACCGAACCTACTGACTACCTCTGCACGGTGTCTATATAAGTGATATTGTGTATTATTATCAGAATTTATTTTTCCTCTTTTTCTTGTCTCCACCTTATTATATATATATATATGTGTGTGTGTATATATGTGTATATATATGTGTATATATATATATATGTATATATGTATATATATGTATATATTTTTCTCGTATACCCTCACTTATTCTCCATTTCTGTAAAATTATATATTTACATATAACATACCGTCTACTGATAAAATAAATATAGAATGCTACCCACGAGCAGGGATTCCTTTGTGGGTCTACTTATGTTTATTTGTCGTTTTCTGTATACATGTCTTATTGTATTTCTTCTCGTAAATTTAAGGATATTAACTTTAAATATTATGTATTTGTAACTGTTATATGAGATGAATAAACATTATTATTATTATTATTATTATTATAAAATGGTCGGCAGAACTTACTCCAACAGAAGATGCTTTCAGGCAGCATGTGCTCAGGTTGGTTTAATTTTATTTTTATTTATTTTATATTAAATGAATATTTCGATCGGGTGTTTATTACAGAACAGAATATGGAGCAGCAGTCATAAACTTAATATTGAGGGGTTTAATATTTTTCAATTTGGATGAGAATCACATGAAGGAGGTATCCGACTAGTTCTCTCCACAAAAAGCACCGGTGCCTGACGAAATGAGAGATATGTTAAATATTTCCTGCCGAGATAAAAATTGTACTTCGGGAAAATGTCCATATCGTCGAAAAAAATCTAAAATGTGCATCGGCCTGCAGGTGCAAAGAATGCCGTAATGCTACGATTCAAATTGAACTAATTAATGAAGAACTTGATTTTTGAACATTTTTAAAAAAAAATTTTATGATCAAAAATCAAATCAAATCAAATGCTTTATTTCCTTTTTGCCTTATACCTACATAGATACAGATGAGGTTCGTCATATACAGGTCGAAAACCACCAAGTGAAGCACTTAATTAATTGATTAATTTACTAAAAGTAAATTATAAAAGTTGAGGTAAAAAATTTTGGACGTAAACAGGACAAAAATATAAAAACGTTTAAATATTTTAAAATAATTCGGTAATTGATAATTAAAATTTATTTTTTCTTAACTGTTTTATTTCATAACAGCGGGTTGGCACCATAATAATAATACTCCATAGTGTTATTGTTTTATGTCAGTCCCTCCTTTTTCGACGCGCTAGTTCACGTATCTATCGATCTTTATCCCACTCGCAAGCGCTACTAGACTAATGCGAGACGGCCACGTTCAAATATCTCTATAGCCTTTATTTGTGGAATGCGACAATACGTTATATGACAGAAAATGGTCCTTAAATATCAAGGAAGAGGTTATTATTTGGAATGGATATCGTGAAATAAAATTTCACCTGGATAGAAATTATTTTTGCCATTTATTAAGGATTTACACAAATATCGATGGCTACGGTCCTGGCTAGATAATATACTTTCTTCAAGATGTCTGTTAGTGCATAATTTTTATAGTTGCTATACAAGAAATGTCCTTGACGTTAAGTCAACATGTCAACTAGCATGTTTTCACAAAACATATTTAATTAGCATATTGCCCTTATATCGGAAGCTATGAGGAACATTGATTTCTGCTGCCACTTCTTATCACTTCGACCAGACAGCAGAGAACAGAGTATACTGTCCATCATTGCAAGCAGAATGCGTTCCGTTGAAATTTGATAAGTTAGGATTATAGATATTAATTAAATATCTTATTTGGAGAATTTAACGACTCACTAAGTCCTTTCGTAAACTAAACAATATAACACTGAAATTAAATACTCGTTTTAGCTAGAATATACAGTATTTACCTTCCTGGTTTTTACCCCGGGCAAATTTAAATGTGGCTCTCCTGGTTTGCATCATCTCGGTAAAATCAGTTTTGGTTTACAGAGTGTTCACAGGAAGACGTTTTCAAAGAATTGCAATTGCATGTATGAATTTAGGACTGAATAATTTTGATCATTAATATATATTGCTACACTGTTTTACTAAATAAATACAAAAATATTAACGAAGAAAATGAACAAGCAACACATCAATATAATACAAAAGGTAAACAACAAGAACTTCTTAGATCACATAAAATGATTAAAACAATGGGGCAAAAATATTTTGGATATATCGGAACAAAATTTTACATGTTAGACAAACATATTAGAGAAATAACAAATTTCAATAATTTAAAAAAGCAAGTAAAAATATGGTTAAAGACGCAGGGTATAAGAGTTTAACACTACTTGACTAAAACTAATTTTAATGTTATAAACATTGCATTAGACGTAACTATTAAGTATAGATCCGTTATTTATTTAGGCACAGTAAATTTAAAATTTTAAAATTAGCAATTATATTATTTTGTAATCATGATTAATTATTACTTAGTACAAATATTTATATATTTTGTTATAATTAAAATAATATTAATATTACTTTCATTTTTAGTGTTTAGCTGCATTTGCAGTAAGTAACTGCTTCATAAACCTAATGTTAATGACAAAAAAGGTATCCCCTTTTTTTCTTGTGTTATGTTATGTGAAAATATTAGATATGAAATTGCAAAATGACTCACGCAATCAAGTTTTTCCAAAACTTAAGCGTGATAACCTGTTATTTACATCCAATATATTCAGTTACATTTTCGGGTAAATTATGTTATGTTTTTATATATGTCTTGAATGTAAATAAAATTATTATATTATTATTATAACAGCACAAACAAGAACTTGGTAAACTGACTGACACCATGTAAATGATAAACAGTACACTGACATTTGACAAAAAATCATAACGGATCATGTCAGAGTTACTAACGCCAAATAACTGCCGTTTTGAAATATCCGAATTCTTCATCGAAGAATTTTTTTCTCGCTGTATTAACATTAAAAAAACCTTAAATTTAAATTTTTATAATTTTTTTTGATGCTTTATTGATTTTCATTATACAAGGTGACAATCGGGAACCGGACGATTTTGAAATAAATGTTACACAAAGAATTTGCAAAATAATAAGGTTTTGTTAACACCAGAATGAAGCTTACACAATGCCATTTACGATGTTTATCAAGTACGGAAGATAATACCATCGAGATGGTGTCCTGTCGCGTTGGATGCAGTTTTCGACCCTCTTCATCAATAGTCATGATTCCCTGATGAATGGCATTCTTCAAGTCTGCCAAATTACGGGGCCTGTGAGCATATACACGACTCTTCAAATACCCCCACAGAAAAAAATCACAAATTGACAGGTCTGGAGACCTTGGGGGCCACGGCACATCTCTAAAACGTGAAATG
The DNA here is from genome assembly GCA_936432065.2 of Rutpela maculata. NCBI lineage: Eukaryota > Metazoa > Arthropoda > Insecta > Coleoptera > Cerambycidae > Rutpela > Rutpela maculata. The sequence goes on along the minus strand of OW386294.2, from coordinate 68,295,321 downwards.
AGTTTTCCTGGGAACATATTGCGGACAACATTCATTGATGCGTAGGTAGAATGTGCCGTGGTACCTCTTGTTCAAACCACATATTCCTTGGATTTATCCGCTCTCTGTTTTCAGGAGTTCTTACGGTACGTTGTGGCCCTTGTGACTTTTTCTTCATTATACTGCCAGTTGTTCAAATTATTGACCTGTCTTATGATGGTGTTGCGAGACGGAACAGCTCCCCGTCGACCAATATTAAAGTGAATGCAAAAAAGCCGCTGTGTAATTGTCACTGACTCGCCATTTCGGATAAACGTGACGTATGCAAATATTCGATGGTCTACTGCCCACTGCACCATTGTTGCTGTTGCCACCCTGTATAAAAAAAATCATGCAACTTCCCTATTCACAAATGTTGTTTGTGAGCCAGTCTATGATGCCTCTCTGGTTGAGCTTTTGGTGATACCCAACTCGGGTTCTGCGCCATAGAGTGTATTGGCTGCTCCTTCCCTGTCATCAGCCACCCTGTTGCCTTCTATTCTGAAATGCCCTGGCACCTAGAGTAGTTTAACTCCGTTCCGCTCATCAAGAATTTTGAGCTCTTCGTGGCAATCTCCTACCAGTCTAGATGACCGTATTAGAGGCGAACGACTAAGTGCCACTCGACTGTCTGGTGGAATGAAGATCTGTTGGTGAACGTATGGTAGATTAGTATTCTCTCACACACATTCAAGTATAGCCAGAATTGTTGTCTGAAATACACTAGAGCAGTGGTTCCCAAACCTTTCTAAAGCGGGACCCCTCTCCGTCTCAATAGAAATACATTTTTGCACACTTTGGGAACCACTGCAGTAGAGTGATGTCCAAGTGAGAGGCGTATACTCATCCTTGGTCTTTCTTAATGTGTTCGTGCTCCAGCTTCTATTTATATCCTAGATCTGTCACTGAATGAGGTTAGGCCTTTTCAAAATATAACAGGAACTATTGACCAATTTTTTCTATATCCAATGGTGATTATTAAACATGAATTTTGATGCCGTTTAATTTGGCCTCATATTCAGTAGATGCTTAGTAACATAATAGATGTCCAGTAAAATAATAAATGTGCATATCTGATATTTTTTTACCCCGCATTTCATATTGTACAAAATTTAATAAAACTGGTCATTTTCACTTTGTGATCATACAATATGTATTATTTTATACAAAATTTTCTTAAATAGTGCTCACTTACAATTTTTTATTAAACAAAATGGAATTATTTACTGAATAGTTTATTACTACCCTTAAATGTCTTTAGTAAGTTCTCTTGTTAGTGAAGAGGATGTTAAATTGTACATAAGTAGACATAGAACAGGTACGTGTAGATCAGATCAAAATATAATGCAACTAACTTACTGCTAAATCAAATTGTATCTCTAAAGAAATGTAACTCTTGAAAGCTGCTAAAATATCAATAAAAGAAAATTAAAAATTTGAAACGGTGTTACACAAATCTCGTACGGAGCTGCGCTAACCCTTTGTATCAAAATTGTTATCATTATTTTTTTCTCAATTCGAGCCTGTTTAACGAAAGACAAATCTATTTTAATCAAAATAGGACAACCTTGTATCTCGATAAATAAAATGCATTTGCTTGAAGAAATACGAGATAAAAGGATGACAAGTATGTATTTTAAAAACATTTTTTTGAAGTACGTGCCACAGTAAAAACTTGTTCGTATACAATAAAAATTTGCGTCTATTGGCGATTAATAATGACAGTTTATACGCTACTGGTGATCACCCAGTTTGACGGACATTTCAATGGAGAGTACTCTGCCATGTTATTTTACATGCTATGTTTCAAAATTTTAAATACATTTTTTAGTTCCAACAGAGGTACTCGTGATTGCATAAAACGATCTACACACACGCACACATTATTTTTATTAGATATTTGAGTCCAGTGTGTTGTGAAACGGGTTTGAGTAAAAAAAAATTCTACGATGGTTATTAAGTATTTTTGTCATATAGTAATATAACGACTTGATTAAAATAATGAAGGTAATAGTAATAATATTTATTTTTTATGTAGGTACAATTATAAATATCAACAGAAAATTAGTGTACAGCAAATATGTATAAATAGCATAGGCCAACAAAAAAAGGGGGCTGCACTTTTGATCAGAACCATGTCTTTTGACATGCTGAAACCGACTGAGATATTAAAAAAAACGATCGCGTCAGTTTTTGTCTACTTGTTCCTTGGGACATACCATACTCTATCGTTTTTTATTACTGAATGTGTTGCCAATATTAACACACTGTTGCCTATTTGAAATAACTATTAGCGCTTATGAAGTAGTGAAAATGTATTTCTGTCTGTCGGTCTGTGTCTGTAACTTTTTTGTGCGCACGATTGCTCTGGAACCGTTTAAGATATTGACTTGAAGTTTGGTACACGTACGTGTTTTAACGATATCTGGAACTAGATTATATTTTGATCTTATTCCGTTGAAGGGCTGGGGGATATATTGGGGCAAGTGGGGGGTAAATAGGCAAATCAAGCAATTAAGAGTCCATAAAATTGGTATTTAGTATGTATAAGAAAAGCTAAGGTCCCAAAAAAATGTTTGGCATTAGCCACCGCCATTACCACCTCCGACTTCATTTTTTTCCTTAGTGGTATACTTCTAATAATTCATGGCAATACATATGTAGGAAATATTGCTGTGTTTTAATACACAGAAATACAATTCTTAATCTGATTGATAAAAAAAATTGAAGTTTGTTTAAAAATTTCGAGAGCTGGACCCCCCTTTATCACATGATTTTGCCTTTTTCTCGCGGATCCTGACTATACCAATAAAACGACATACATAAAGTTTACTTAGAACTCCCTATAGTATAAGAATCTGATCCTTACTACTGCAGTCTGCAGTCCCTGTAGTTATGATTTATAAATGATCTAAATTTATATTTTTATTTTAATAATATTTTCGGATACTGTATAAAAGCTTCAAACGCATTATATACGCAAAATATAGACCACAAATTGATTATTGCTGTTGCAAAAATGCACCACTAATTGTACAATTTAATATCGAATTGTGTTCATATTCTTTATATTCATTAAAAGAAAATATCTCAGCATTTCACGACTTCTTAGTTTGATCTCTAATTCTACATCTATCCTATTAAGAATTAATCTCCAATCGAATGGATTTTGTGTTAAATCAATCACAGTATTTAATAAAAGAAAACAACTGGGAAAGAAAATAAAATAATCAAAAAGAATGTCTAGGAAGCTATCAGCTAATTAATTATCAGATCCCGATTTAAAAGATAGACAATTAGAGCCAAATATTCCGTTTTCTTAGTTTTAATAAGTTAAGAATGGTTACCTTTTAGTCTGGTTAAAATGGAGAGTCGGGAAAAATATACAGTTTGGTGATAAAGGGTGGAAAAAGTCAATGTCTTTAACAAAGACTTTCAAGAAGGTCTATTTTAATTTTCAGCACATTATTTTTAGTAATTTTGAGGCTTACGATTTCTAACAAACAACATTTTAAAAAATGGACGACATATTTTATTTCTCCTATTTCAATGGAATTTACTGTCATGAATTATATTATTTATCTAAACTTTCAATTTTCTATAAGACCAAGTAATAAAATTAGAATTCAACAGGTATATTTAATCATATTAATAATCAAAATTTCATTTCCAAAACATACAAAATACAAAACACAACCACTCATAAAGTTAGAACTTCGACATGGTCACACTAAAACTAAAATTCTTCTTATTCACTACGTCTCTTAGCAGATGTTTTGTACCCCGTGGTTCATTCTAGTTAACCGACTTTTGCTATATGGCATGTCTAACAATATCACGATCTGTTGCGGTTATCTGTTATGCATACAACCTCAAGAAAACTCTCTACCATCAGGTTCTTGACAACAGCAGCCCAACATTTTGGAGGACGTCCTCTTTGCTTCTTATCATCTAGTTTTCCCCATCGTTTTATATTGTCCTCTCTCCAGTTTATGTGGGCAGAAAATGATAATATGTAAAAGAATGAGATGCTGGCGAGTCGTTCTGTAGAATCAAGATGTTGGTGCGATGGGCTGTTCGAAGAATTGATAGCAAACGTATTCAATATCCCGAAATTATTAATGGTCCATCTGTCTACCTCTTTGATAGTTTATGTCTCAGAATTATAAAAGAGAATGCAAAAAAAACTAGGACTTTAACAAGCTCGATCTCTCAAGGAGCAAGTTACCGATCTTACCATTATATTCTCTGTATAATCTCATATCTTGGTTATAACGTCTCTCTCAAGATCCGTTATTCATTGATCACGCCTTGGGTTTGAATTTTATTGTAATCATCCTTACTGATTGCCTTTATTGTTACAGTCAACTGCATGCGACTCCAGCTTTGAATTATCATCTCTTCAACAGATGTTTTGAATTCTTTGCAAGAGTCTGTTATACTTTTCTGGTTCCACAGCAGTGTTGACTGCTTGTGCTTTCAGGTTTTCCTAGTTTGTACTTCAGTTAAAGTTTCGGTTGTTATCCATGGTTTCACATTCACTTTGAGTACGTTGCTCTGAGTTCCCATCGTTCATTGTCCTCTTATAGAGATTTCCACACGATATTTTTCTTCTCGTCATTCCATGAGTTGACCTAACTTATATGTTCTAAATATATCTTGGAAGGTTGCCAATTATAACTGTTGAGTTAGTGTTTCTGTATTTGCCTTCGACACGTTTTGAGCTTCAATGAGAAGGTGCACGTAGGCAGCTGGTTTTACGGAGCTTCATTAACCATCTGCACCGAGTTCCCATCATGATATAGTAAATATGATTTTTGAATCTACCACCAAGTGTTATCTAAGCGCAAAGGCGCCGTGGATAACGAGAGAATACAGTATTACTTATATGGGAAGTATTGTCCAGACAGCTTTGCACCCGTTTCGTTTCGTTTTCCTATTCCCAATTTACCAAAGATATGTCAGCTGGCAAAGGGATCGTTTTCTAGTGTGGAACCGATGTCATCATTGAAATTACTCATAACAACGATAACTTCACTTGAAATAGTGTGAAGTGAGGATTCTAGGTGCTTCCAATTCCTCCTCTTCAGCAAGAGTTGTGGATACTTATTAGGGTGGTCCTTAGCTATACTTGACGATATTTTTCCTACAATTTTTACGACCTCACCCCCTACAATTTTTCCAATTATTTAAAAAATGAAGTAAACAATATTTTAATTGGATCGGATAACGCTAACCCGTGCTTAAAGGCAATTAAAATTCACCATCAGACGCAACTTTCATCGATATTTTTTTTATTTTAGTAACTTTATAAGAGGTCGTTGTATTTGTTATCCTTGTAGTATAGATCTGGTTGAATAGCATTTCTCACATTTACACAGGCACGTACACATATGCATACATGTACATAAACATTTTTTATTCGATATTTCATTTTGACATGTGTTATGAAACGGATTTCAGAAAAAAAATGAATTTTCAAGTAATAGGAGCTGCATAAGATTCTTAGAATTTAAATAGAAAGGAAATAGAATTATAAAAATATAAAAAGCAATATTTATTACGTCGTACTCGGCAAACCGAGGAATTAATAATACCATGTAATGCGAAATTGAGATTTTCTTTTTATATCCACAAGTAATTATGGCTTAAAAATAATTACCTGCCAGATATGTATAGAACCAATTTAAAAAAATAATTATTGAATATGAAACTTGCTGGTATAAGAGAGTAGTCGTGCTAAGAAAAAGGCTCAAAGAGCGATAATATAAATTAGAATGTCGGTATGTTTTTCAGTTTATTTCCAGTTGTTTGTGATTTAACATAGCAGTCGCAAAATGTTAAGCCGCTTACTTATATCATGATGTCATTAAATATAAAGTATAAGAAGCTTTGAAATATTGAAATATATATTAGATATATAAAATGAACATCGTCCTTATTTTAATTTTGTGGCATATGCCTCTCTATAACTGAGGTATTTAGTTACTTTTATAATTTTATTAAATGCTTGGTAACTTCTCATAATTTTATTGTATATATATATATATATATATATATATATATATATATATATATATATATATATATATATATATATGTAATTGTAATATACACACTTACTTTGTCCTTTTCTATATAAGTGGATGGTAAGATATACATTAAATAAAATTGTTCTTCAAAAGCTGCTAGTGCATATTGTTCGGATTTTGGATTGAATTAAACGAACTCTTGAAATATTTAAATTTATTCTCCCACTTCATTCTGTCGGCTAGAAATAATAGCTTGTTTGTTCAGATCCAATACCATATCGACTAATGTCGATTTTAAACCTCTTCGGCTCTTCTATTGGAATTTTGAAATGCGAAGGCCATCGTAACTAAATCACAGTGGCTGGAGAGAGGTAGTGAAAGATTAGGTACTGAAAATAATTAATGATGGCGGAGAAACATTGTCAGAAATGTGACTCCCTTCCTTCTTGGTAAGGAGGGGAGTAATGATTACGTTGAATACTTTACTGTTACTAAAGTTCTAAGTTCCACCTTAGTCATCTTTTAAAGGTGTAAGGCAGTAGAGCCATTAATTATTAACTAAACAGCAGGGGTTGGTGTTTCACTCGCTAGCTTAACCGTCGCATTTAATATTACCATTTTTTAAGAACATATCTAATTTTGAAGTTAATTAATAAACATTTTATACAGATTGTCTTAAAACAACAGCTCATCTTTTTGAGGATTAAATCTACCACATCTTTGAATACTCTCAAATATAACAAATCTGATAACTGGGTAAAGTAAATAGGCATAACATGTAAAACAGTTAGACTAAACATAGGTTTCAAAGTAATAGTAGACCTTTGTGTATTTTTGTGTGCACTGAGGGAGGAAAGCTAGCGATCTATTTTATTAATCCTTGGTCGGCCCTGCTAACAATGCCCACTCCAATAACAACTCCAAAGCCAACGTACACGTACACATGTACACATAAATATACATACGCGTTCACGCACACGCACAGACACACACGCGATCGCGCGCACATTCATGTACGCACAGACACGCATAGGATCGCAGAGACATGCACTTACACTCAGAGAGAGAGAGAGAGAAAGACAAAGAGAAAGAGAGAGAGACACTAATACACCTTTGGACACAGCGCCCACATGCGCAGGTGCAAATATGTGATATGAAATGTGGATGTATGTATACATATAGCGACTGATATACGAATGGTTACAGGGACCAATACATAAACGCCCATATGGCAGAAATTACTGATAGAGGTTGACCCACACAAGCATGTGACATTTGTAGGCTTACTACTAGACACTGATACATATGGACACATAAAGATATCTACCACATTGGCGTACAGGCACGTTGATACATATAAACATAAATATACCACACATTACTATGTATTACTCCCATATACAAAACTGTCCTGAAGGGGCTTACACATTTGAAAAACCCAGGTAACATCCATTGCCCACCGATATTGTCAGTATTGGACCCCCGGTGCACGATAGACAGTGCACCAAGCGTGCTTGCGCTAAAACGCTTTAGCCCGATGCTCTACTTTCCGGTAGTGTTCTTTTTTTTGTCGCTTATGTTCCTCTTACCTACAAAATATTTATTACTTCATAGAACATCCTTTCTACATCTGCATTATCTAGTGAAATGATCTTAACACTACGGCATTATTAAAAAAAGCCTTGTGCCGAGTCATCTCTCTAGTCGAACCGTCATCATTGACCAGCACCAGCATCGTCATCGTCGTTATAATAGTCATTACTAACACACCAATTCTATTGCCGTTCATAGATGTCGCTTGTTCATGTTGCCAATGGATATCAGCTAAATCTTCAACACGGCGTAAGAAAGATTTTCTGCATCTGCATTATCTAGAGAAATCATCTTAACACTACGGCGTTATTTAAAAAAGCCTTGTGCTGAGTTATTTCTCTAGTCGGACCGTCACCATGGACCATCACCAGCATCATCGTCGTCGTCATAACAGCCATCACTAAGACACTAATTCTGTTGCCGTCCATAGATGTCCCTTGTTCATGTTACCGATGAATATCGGCAAAATCTCTAAAACTTCATAGGAAATTTCTTTTTATACCCATATCACATAGAGAAATCGTCTTAATACTAAGGCGTTAAAAAAGCCTTGTGCTAAGTCATTTCTCTAGTCGTACCGTCATCATGGATCAACACCATCATCATCACCATCACCATCACCACGACGCTAATTCTGTTGCCTACCATAGATGTATCTTGTTCATATTACCGATGGATATCAGCAAAGTCTTCAACACTTCGTAGGAAAGCATTTCTGCATCTACATTATCTGGAGAAATCATCTGAACACTTAGGGCGTTGTTAAAAAAACTTGTACTGAGTCATATACCTAGTCGAACCATCATCATAAATCAGCACCATCATCGTTATCACCAAGGCGGTTAATTCTGTTGCCGCCCATAGATGTATCTGGTTTATGTTACAGAAGGATATCAGCAAGATCTTCAACAGTTCATAGGAAAGAATTTCTATGCCCACATCATCTAAAGAAATGGTCTTAAGAGTATAATCTGCGGTCAGTGAAATGAAGAAACGAATTATTCGGCTTATTTTTGAAGATAGAAACTTCAAATTTTGTACGTATGTATTAAAATATATATTCTAGTTCGTCACGTTTTTATTTTTTTGTTTTAGTCAAAAACACGTGATCAACGAAAAAATGGACGTCGAAAAATTGGAATTTACAAAAAACGAAATCGTGACGACCTAGATAGTCCATAATTAATTACGTGGATAAAATATAACCTCTTGTTTTTCAAACATAGATTCAATAAATAGTTTCCAATTTTGCCGTCAATAGATGGCACTCGCCTCGGCATTCGCATAGCTTTACACGCTCTCAGACTTTAGGGAGGAACTTGTTGTCATGGAGACCTGACGCGAATGAATGCTTGCCAGGGAAGCATTTAGGAGTTCTGGTAATATCTTAAATTTATTTATAAATTATTTTATCTTACAGGAATGACTTAATAGATGAAATTCTTGAAAATGTTAATACATAAATAAAAGGTGCCAAATAGAGAGGACCGTTTTGTATAAACACTCCTACAAATTTTATTATGAAAATTTGAATGCGGTTTTTAGTTAGGTCAGAAATCAATTTATTCGAAATTATTACCAAGCAAAATGTACAGGGTGTCCCAGTCAACGCGCTATGCTGGGTTTTCTCGGTAGTTTCTGAGATAAGTTTATGGTTCAAAATCCAATCTGACGTAGGTTTTCCGAGGAATCTCATACTGCTAAGATATTTAGGAATCCAAAATGACGGACGAATTTCGTCATCTACGATCCTATTCGACTGAAAATCGATATCTGGGGGTTTTCGGGGATGCGGTTTACGAATTTTTGGTCAAAATTTAGGAATCCAAGATGGCGGACGAATTTCGTCATCTATGGACCTATTCGACTGAAAATCGATATCTGGGGGTTTTCGGGGATGCGGGTTATGAATTTTTGATCAAAATTTAGGACTCCAAGATGGCGGACGAATTTCGTCATCTATGGTCCTATTTGACTAAAAATCGATATCGAAGGGTTTTCGGGGATGCGGGTTACGAATTTTTGGTCAAAATTTAGGAATCTAAGATGGCGGACGAATTTCGCGATCTATAGTCCTATTCGACTGAAAATCGATATCTGGGGGTTTTCGGGGATGCGGGTTACGAATTTTTGATCAAAATTTAGGACTCCAAGATGGCGGACGAATTTCGTCATCTATGGTCCTATTTGGCTGAAAATCGATATCTGGGGGTTTTCGGGGATGCGGGTTACGAATTTTTGATCAAAATTTAGGACTCCAAGATGGCGGACGAATTTCGTCATCTATGGTCCTATTTGGCTGAAAATCGATATCTGGGGGTTTTCGGGGATGCGGGTTACGAATTTTTGATCAAAATTTAGGACTCCAAGATGGCGGACGAATTTCGTCATCTATGGTCCTATTTGGCTGAAAATCGATGTCTGGGGGTTTTCGGGGATGCGGGTTACGAATTTTTGGTCAAAATTTAGGAAACCAAGATGGCGGATGAATTTTGTCATCTGTGATCCTATTCGAATGAAAATCGATATCTGGGGATTTTCGGGATGCGGGTTACGAATTTTTGGTAAAAATTTAGGAATCCAAGACAGCGGACGAATTATAACTATATTTTGACCCCCCTTTATTTATGTTATTATTGGAGACAAAAAGAAGTTTCGTATAAGAGTTGTAAGGTTGTATACATATTTTTTTAAATGCAATTAAAAAACAATTGCTTGGATATGTCACGTGATATAACAATGAAGGTTGCTTTTTAAATGAAAAACCCTGTATATTTTTACATATTCTTTTAGATCCTTTATCCCCGATTTCAAACATATAAGGATCTAGCTGTAATATTTTTTGATATATCGGACATTAAATATGCTCCAAACATGCATATAGGTATTTTAGGGTTTCCGACGGAGCGCAGTCAGTCGCGGATTTAGGGGGGGGCTATAGGGTAAAATCCAAGCGCGGCAATTTTTTTGAAAAACACCAGACATAAAAACAAAAAATTATTATTATTAATATGTTCTATCAGAACATGTTTAATTTATTTGAGAACGTGTTTTTTATAATAACTAGACTAAAGTTCCTTATTATAGTCAACAGTACAGGGTGGGTGTGCAAACGTTAGAACCTCATTTAACTTCTTTATTTTTGGAGTTACGTAAATACGTTCAAAAATAAAAGTTATGAGATATCACATGTATTTTCCAAACATCATTTCAGCAAAACAATTCAAACAAGTCGAATTTCGGAGATATGAGCTTTACCTTGGTTTTACTTCCACATCCAGTGGAAGTATAGTAACGCCAAAAAAATTTTTTTTTAATTTTTATTGTTCAAATAGGCTCAGAATGTCATGAAACGTCGAGATTTTAAGTTTGAGCGAAAAAAAAATTTCTGTCTGTCGGTCTGTAACTTTTTTGTGCTCACGTTTACTCTGTAACCGTTTAAGATATTGACTTGAAATTTGGTACACAAATGTACTTTAACGAGATCTGGAACTAGATTATATTTTCATTTTGTTCCGTCAGAGGGTTGGGGGGTAAATTGAGGTAAATTTGAGGTAACCAGCTAAATCAAGCAGCTAAGAGTCCAGAAAATTGGTATTTAGTATATACAAGAGAAGCTAAGGTCTCAAAAAATGTTTGGCATTAGCCACCCCCACCCCATTACTAAATTTTTTCGTTGTGAATGAGTTGGATCGAAAATCTGGATGCGGAAGTAGTGATTCCTTGGGCAGCGGTTTTTTTAAATAGAACACCCCCATATATTTTTACACCATTTGAAAGGCCATAGAAAAATCTTTTCAATGATATATGACCCAGTATTTTTCTTAAAAACTATAGCAGATATTAAGTTTTATATTTTCTTACATTAAGTCATGGTAGTCCGAAAAATATATACAGTCTGTTTCACTTTTTAAATTTTTTTTCCGATTTGAATCTAATTTTACTTATGGAACAAATTAGGATCTACTTATTACCAGAAAAAAATTCACGTCCTACAAATGCAAAGCCACCTGCGGTACCAAAATATGCGGATAAAATCAAAAAATCATATTAGGCATATTTTTATTGGAAAATTTTGTTAATGAAAGAATTGTTCAGAAACCTTAAGTCCAAAATTTAATAAAAAAAAATATATAAATTTTTATTAAAATAATGTCCAAGTCCGAAAATATCATTTGAATGGGTTTTTTCGTTTAGAAAACTGTACTATGACAATTTTGTTTGAAATTAAACCCAAGCTGCCAGGTAGTTGTAAAACAGTTTTTTTTTTAAATACCTAATTATTTTCAAAATTTTTTAAATTTCAAGTTTTTCATTTTTTAATTTTGATTAAATTTTGGCCATTTTGGACAATTCTGAACAAGTTTTATTAACAAAATTTTCCGATAAAAAAATGCCTAATATGATTTTCCGATTTTCTCCACATATTTTGGTACCGCAGGTGGCTTTGGTACCGTAGGAGGCGAATGTTTTTCTGATCATAAGTAGATACTAGTTTGTTCTATACTTAAGTAAAATGCGATTCAAATCGGAAAAAAAATAAAGTTATTGGGGTGTTACCATTTCAAGTGAAACACACTGTATCAATTATTGAAATTCTCCATTTTATTTAAAATAAAGTGAAATTAGACAGAACTAACATATTGTTTATTTTAATTTACATACTTTTGTTTTCCATGGCTAATTTGGTAAATTGTAAATTTATAGTAAATTAGACAAAATTTGTTTAAGATAAGTACCATGTATTATATTATAAATACAAAGCTTTTTTTATGGCGTTTCAAATGGTACATATATGGAGTGTTCCTTTAAAAAAAAGCAAAGTAAAGTTCATATCTCCGAAATGCGACTTTCAATAGGCATGTCCACAAAATTTTAATTTCAATTGGGAATGGTAGAATTATCGATATTGTACACTAATTTAACAATAAAAAAAACCCGCTGCCCAACTTCCACATCCAGATTTTCTATCCAAGTCACTCACAACGAAAAAATGTTGTATGTGGAAATAATTGTTTAATAATATAATATTTGAAATTCTCTACCTCAAAAACCCATAAAACGATACCCCACATCGGTAATAGGGTGAGGGTGGTGATAGAGGGTGGTAGTGGGGGTGGATAAGGTAAAAAAATATTTTGAGGTTTCTAGTTCTTGTACACACACTAAATTAAATTTTTTTTCATCCCTTTTAATAATGGGGTGGGGGCTAATGCCAAAATTTTTTTTGAGACCTTAGCTTCTCTTGTATATAGTAAATACCAATTTTATGAACTCTTACCTGCTTGATTTACCTATTTACCCCAAATTTACCCCAATTTACCCCCAACTCTTCGACGGAACAAGATGAAAATATAATCTAGTTCTAGATCTCGTTAAAGTACATAAGTGTACTAAATTTCAAGTCAGTATCTCAAACGGTTCCAGAGTAAACGTGCGCACAAAAAAAAAGTTAGACCGACAGACAGACAGAATTTTTTTTGCTCAAACTTAAAATCTCGACGTTTCATGACATTCTAAGCCTATTTGAACAATAAAAATTTTTTAAAAAATTTTTTGTCGTTACTATACTTCCACTGGATGTTGAAGTAATATATGTATCCTTATTTTGCCAGTTATTCGTAATAGGCATCACCCCAACATAACGAGGATTTTTGGTAATTTTTCAATAAAAATTCTTGGCCTATGAAGTAAAAAAATATTTTGAGGTTTTTGGTTCTTGTACATACACTAAATCACACTTTTTTTCGTCCCCTTAAAAAGTGGGGTAGGGGTGGTAATGGGGGTAGCTAATGTCAAAAATTTTTTCGAGACCCTAGCTTCTCTTATATATACTAAATACCAATTTTACGGACTCTTACCTGCTTGATTTACCTGTTTACCTCCCCATTTACCCCAATTTACAACCCAACCCTTCGATGGAATAAGATGAAAATATAATCTAGTTCCAGATCCCGTTAAAGTACATAAGTGTACCAAATTTCAAGTCAATATCTTAAACGGTTCCAGAGTAATCGTGCGAACAAAAAAGTTAGACAGACAGGCAGAATTTTTTTTTCGCTCAAACTTAAAATGTCGACCTTTCATGACAGTCTAAGCCTATTTGAACAATAAAAATTTTCAAAAATTTTTTTTGTTACTATACTACCACTGGATGTGGAAGTAATCAATATTCTATTTTCAAGAAAAAGAACGCCATTGCCATGTAAACCGGAAGTGATATTTAAAATTTACATGCCTTTTTTTACTTTCCTTTAATGCTTTAATAGTCAATTAAGAACATAAATAATCCGATCAATTCTTCTTTGATGTTCAATTATATGTTTCTTAGCGGCATAGATTCCCCGAAAAAAAAAAAAAAATACTTATCTCAAAAACTACCGAGAAAATCGGACATAACACGTTAACTAGGACACCCTGTACACTGTAAATATACATTATGTACCTACAGATAGTTTTTTCTTTTAATTAAAAACCACTGCCTAAGGAATCACTACAACCGCATTCAGTTTTCCTACTCAAATTACTTTAAATAAAAATTCTTGTGCACCCAACGCGAAATTCGACTCTGTACGACAGAAATATGTTTGAACTATTTCTCTTATATATTACACAATATGTTATTCTCCGCCTTTTTACTTGGTCGGCATATTTCATTGATCAAAGGTGCACGCCCACCCGTATATACCTTTTTCATATATATCAATGAAAATATGTTTTGTCTTAACGCAGATTATCCTCTTAACACTACGGCGATATTTAAAAAAGCCTTGTGCTAAGTCTTATTTCTAGAACTGAAAGTAAAAAAAAATGTTTTTCTACAAAAGTATTTTTGAAAATACCTCGGCTATTTGCAGCCGCGGAGGGTTGGAATCCCCTATTACTCCTAACTTGATGCGTAGAATCGAAATTTGCTAGAAAAAAAAAAATAATAAATTCTGCTCCAAAAGTGCCAAAAACATTTTTCTCTGAAATTCCCTATTACGCCCAACTCGATGCGTAGAAATAGAATTACCTATAAGAAATGAAAGTATAAAAAAATTTTTTATCCAAAAGTGCCAAAAATATTTTTGGCCAAATCTCGGTTAATTGCAACCACAGAAAGATGGAGTCCCCTATCACGCAAATTCTCGACGCATATAACACGAATCTGCTATAAAAAATAAGAGTAAAAAAATTGTTTTCTTCAAAAGCTCCAAAAACATTTTTGACTACATCTCTCGGTTATGAGTGACCGTAGGGGGCTGAAATTCCCTATTATGTCGTACTCGATGCATAGAATCGGAACCTGCAATAAAAAAATGAAGTGAAAAAAAAATTTTGGATTCCAATAGTGTAAAATATTTTTGCCCATATCTTTGTGGCCATAGGGGACCGAAATTCCCTATTACCCCCAACTCGAGACGTAGAACCAGAATCTGCCATAAAAAATTAAAGTGAAAAAAAATGTGAAATGTTTTTGCTCATTTCTCAGTTATTTGTGGCAGTAAGGGGGCTTACCCCCCAACTCGATGCATAGAATTCGAATCTGCAACAAAAAATAACAGTGAAAAAAAACATTTCAGACTCCAAAAGTGTAAAATATTTTTGCCTATCTCGGTTATTTGTGGCCATAGTGGGCTGAAATACCTATTACCCCCAACTCGATGCGTAGAATCCGAAACTGCAATAAAAAATAAAAGTGAAAAAAATGTTCGGGCTCTAAAAGCGTAACATATTTTTGCCCATATCTCGGTTATTTGTGACCGCAGGGGTCGAAATTCCCTATTACCCCCAATATTACGCGTGGAATCCGAATCTGCAATAAAAAATAAGAATGAAAAATTTTTCGGACTCCAAAAGTGTAAAATAGGTTATCCATAACAAATAATGGAGATACCGCCATTATTTGTGGCTGTAGGGTGCTGAAATCCCCTATTACCCCAACTCGAAGCGTACAATCTGAATCAGCAATAAAAAATAAAAGTGAAAAATTTTTCGGACATGAAAGCTGTGGAAAATATGTTTGCCCATATCTCGGTTATTTGTGATCATAGGGTGCTGAAATCACCTATAACGCGTAAAATCCGAATCTGCAAAAAAGTGAAAAATTTAAATTTTAATTTTAAGAAACATATTTCAAGTATAGTTTAAATGGGGAGTTTATGTCTTCACAACTTCACGCGAAAAAGCTTGTGTTTTGAGCATTGTAATACTTCCTGGAAGCAGAGAGTGTGTGCGTAATAAATTCTGAAAATTCATTTGAACAAGAATTCTAGTTTCACGTCATAACCTTAATTTAGAACTGTATAGAAGTTATATTGAAGTAATGATCCTGCTTTGACATTTTATGCAAAGATTTAGATTGGTTTATTTAATACTCTTCTTTGACATGGATTTTCTATAATTCATATCTTTGAAACCCTTGCAAATGTAACTAAATGATATTCGAACAGAGCTGCTGTACTTTTTGTGTAATTGATTAATCCGGCCATTCGCTTTTGATGGTTACTTCATTTCATTAGTTTAACTTTGTAGTTGAATTCAATATTACCTCGGTCATGCATTTATATAAGGCCTTCTATGAAATCTCATTAAAATTTAATATTTTGCAAATTGTACGAACTGGATCTATATTGGTCAAGCTTTTTGTATGTTCATGTAGCAAATTAATATGAGTTAAAGCCATATATATGTATATATATGTTGCTTGCTTTTGCGGAAGTTTCCACAAGCCATAATTATTATGGTAACATAATATTGTATTATAATTAGAAGTACACGTGTATGCAAAATTTCAGCTCAGTTGGACGTCGTATCTCGAAGGAGCTCCATCCCTTGATTTCCTCTGATTTCCCCAATATTTCCTGTAACATGTACACCAGATTTCCCCTGCGGTTTGCCTCTTGTAATTTCTTGTCCAAAAGTATCAAAAAAATATTTTTAGTCATCTCAGTTAATTACAACCGCAATGAGCTGGAATCCTCTATTACGCAAATACTCGATGCAGATACGAATCTGCTATGAAAAATAAAAGTAAAGAAAATAGTTTTCTTCTAAAATGCCAAAAACATTTTTGACCACATCTCGGCAATTTGTGGCCGTAGGGGGCTGAAATCCCCTATTATGACCTCCCAATGCGCAGAATTCGAATCTGTCATAAGAAATAAACGTGAGAAAAACATTTTTTTCCCTTAGAAGTGCGAAGAATATTTTTTCCATATCTCGGTTGTTTGCAGTCGTAGAAGGATGGAATCCCCGATTACCCTTAACTCGACGTGTAGAATCCGAATTTGCTATAAAAAATAAAATTGAAAATAGCATTTTTTTCTTCAGAAGTACGAAAATTATTTTTGGCTATATCTTGGTTAAATACAAACGAATAGGAAATACCATTACGCAAAAACTTGATGCGTTGAATCCGACTCTATAAAAGAACCATAATTTAAAAAATCGTCTTCTCCAAAAGCACCAGAAACATATTCGACCACTTCTCGGCTACTTGTGGCCTCAGAGCACATTAAAAATGAAAGTGAAATAAAATTTTCGGACTCCCAAATGTGCAAAATATTTTTGCCCATTTCTCAGTTATTTGTGGCTGTAGGAGACTGAAATCCCCTATTACATCCAACACGATACGTAGAATCCGAATCTGCAATAAAAAATAAAATTGAAAAAAAAATTCGAACTCCAAATGTGTAAGATGTTTTTGCCCATTTCTCAGTTATTTGTGGCTGTAGAAGGCTAAAATCATCTATTACCCCCAACTCGATGCATAGAATCCGAATCCGCAATAAAAAATAAAGTTGAAAAAAATTTTCGGACTCCAAATGTGTACATTATTTTTGCCCATTTCTCAGTTATTTGTGGCTGTAGGATGCTGAAATCTACTATTACTCCCAACTCGATACGTAGAGTCCGAATCTGCAATAAAAAAATGAGTTGAAAAAAATTTTCAGATCCTAAATGTGTAAAATATTTTTGCCCATTTCTCAGTTATTTGTGGCTGTACGAGGCTGAAATCCCAACTCGATGCGTCAAATTCGAATCTGCAATAAAAAATAAAGTCGAAAAAAAATTTTCGGACTCCAAATGTGTAATATATCTTTGCCCATTTCTCAGTTATTTGTGGCTGTTGGAGGCTGAAATCCCCTGTTACCCCCAACTCGATGCGTAGAATCCAAATCTGCAATAAAAAATAAAGTTGAAAAAAAAAATTTTTCGTCATTCAAATATGTAAAATATCTTTGCCCATTTCTCAGTTATTTGAGGCTGTAGGAGGCTGAAATCTCCTATTACCCCCAACTCGATGCATAGAATCAGAATCTGCAATAAAAAATAGAGTTGAAAAAAAATTTCGGGCTCCAAATGGGTAAAATATTTTTGCCGATTTCTCAGACATTTGTGGCTGTAGGAGGCTGAAATCCCCTATTACCCCCAACTCGATGCGTAGAATCCGAATCTGCAATAAAAAATAAAGTTGAAAAAAAACTTTTCGTACTCCAAATGAGTAAAATATATTCGCCCATTTCTCAGTTATTTGGGGCTGTAGGAGGCTGAAATCCCCTATTACCCCCAACTCGATGCGTAAAATCCAAATCTGCAATAAAAAATAAAGATGAAAAAAAAAAATTCGGGCTCCAAATGTGTAAAATATTTTTGCCGATTTCTCAGTCATATGTGGCTGTAGGAGGCTGAAATCCCCTATTACCCCCAACTCGATGCGTAGAATCCGAATCTGCAATAAAAAATAAAGTGAAAAAAAAATTTTCGGACTCCAAATGTGTAATATATTTTTGCCCATTTCTCAGTTATTTGTGGCTGTAGGAGGCTGAAATCCCCTATTACCCCAACTCGATGCGTAGAATCCGAATCTGCAATAAAAAATAAAGTTGAAAAAAAAATTTTCGTACTCCAAATGAGTAAAATATATTTGCCCATTTCTCAGTTATTTGAGGCTGTAGGAGGCTGAAATCTTCTATTACCCCCAACTCGATGCGTAGAATCCGAATCTGCAATAAAAAATAAAGTTGAAAAAAATTTTCGGGCTCCAAATGTGTAAAATATTTTTGCCGATTTCTCAGTCATATGTGGCTGTAGGAGGCTGAAATCCCCTATTACCCCCAACTCGATGCGTAGAATCCGAATCTGCAATAAAAAATAAAGTTGAAAAAAATTTTCGGGCTCCAAATGTGTAAAATATTTTTGCCGATTTCTCAGACATTTGTGGCTGTAGGAGGCTGAAATCCCCTATTACCCCCAACTCGATGCGTAGAATCCGAATCTGCAAGAAAAAATGAAGTTGAAAAAAATTTTCGGCCTAAAAATGTCTATATATTTTTGCCCATTTCTCACTTATTTGTGTCTGTAGGAGGCTGAAATCCCCTATTACCCCCAACTCGATGCGTAGAATCCGAATTTGCAATAAAAAATAAAGTTGAAAAAAGTTTTCGGACTCCAAATGTGTAATATATTTTTGCCCATTTCTCAGTTATTTGTGGCAGTAGGAGGCTGAAATCTCCTATTACCCCCAACTCGATGCGTAGAATTCGAATCTGCAATAAAAAATAAAGTTGAAAAAAAAAAAATTCGGGCTCCAAATGTGCAAAATATTTTTGCCGATTTCTCAGTCATTTGTGGCTGTAGGAGGCTGAAATCCCCTATTACCCCCAACTCGATGCGTAGAATCCGAATCTGCAATAAAAAATAAAGTTGAAAAAAAATTTTCGTACTCCAAATGAGTAAAATATATTTGCTCATTTCTCAGTTATTTGTGGCTGTAGGAGGCTGAAATCCCCTATTACCCCCAACTCGATGCGTAGAATCCGAATCTGCAATAAAAAATAAAGTTGAAAAAAAAATTTTCGGACTCCAAATGTGTAATATATTTCGGCCCATTTCTCAGTTATCTGTGGCTGTAGGAGGCTGAAGTCCCCTATTACCCCCAACTCGATGCGTAGAATCCGAATCTGCAATAAAAAATAAAGTTGAATAAAAATTTTCGTACTCCAAATGAGTAAAATATATTTGCCCATTTCTCAGTTATTTGTGGCTGTAGGAGGCTGAAGTCCCCTATTACCCCCAACTCGATGCGTACAATCCGAATCTGCAATAAAAAATAAAGTGAAAAAAAAATTTTCGGACTCCAAATGTGTAATATATTTTTGCCCATTTCTCAGTTATTTGTGGCTGTAGGAGGCTGAAATCCTCTATTACCCCCAACTCGATGCGTAGAATCCGAATCTGCAATAAAAAGTTGAAAAAGAAATTCGGGCTCCAAAAACATTTTTGCCCATTTCTCAGTTATTTGTGGCTTTAGGAGGCTCAAATCCCCTATTACCTCCAACTCGATGCGTAGAATCCGAATCTGCAATAAAAAATAAAGTTGAAAAAAAATTTTCGTACTCCAAATGAGTAAAATATATTTGCCCATTTCTCAGTTATTTGAGGCTGTAGGAGGCTGAAATCCCCTATTACCCCCAACTCGATGCGTAGAATCCGAATCTGCAATAAAAAGTTGAAAAAGAAATTCGGACTCCAAAAACATTTTTGCCCATTTCTCAGTTATTTGTGGCTGTAGGAGGCTGAAATCCCCTATTACCTCCAACTCGATGCGTAGAATCCGAATCTGCAATAAAAAATAAAGTTGAAAAAAAAAATTTCGGACTCCAAATGTGTAAAACATTTTTGCCGATTTCTCCGACATTTGTGGCTGTAGGAGGCTGAAATCCCCTATTACCCCCAACTCGATGCGTAGAATCCGAATCTGCAAGAAAAAATAAAGTTGAAAAAAAGTTTTCGGACTCCAAATGTGTAATATATTTTTGCCCATTTCTCAGTTATTTGTGGCTGTAGGAGGCTAAAATCTCCTATTACCCCCAACTCGATGCGTAGAATTCGAATCTGCAATAAAAAATAAAGTTGAAAAAAAAAAAATTCCGGGCTCCAAATGTGTAAAATAGTTTTGCCGATTTCTCAGTCATTTGTGGCTGTAGGAGGCTGAAATCCCGTATTATCCCCAACTCGATGCGTAGAATCCGAATCTGCAATAAAAAATAAAGTTGAAAAAAAATGTTCGTACTCCAAATGAGTAAAATATATTTGCCCATTTCTCAGTTATTTGAGGCTGTAGGAGGCTGAAATCCCCTATTACCCCCAACTTGATGCGTAGAATCCGAATCTGCAATAAATATAAAGTTGAAAAAAAAATTTTCGGACTCCAAATGTGTAATATATTTCGGCCCATTTCTCAGTTATTTGCGGCTGAAGGAGGCTGAAATCCCCTATTACCCCCAACTCGATGCGTAGAATCCGAATCTGCACTAAAAAATAAAGTTGAAAAAAAATTTTCGTACTCCAAATGGGTAAAATATATTTGCCCATTTCTCAGTTATTTGTGGCTGTAGGAGGCTGAAATCCTCTATTACCCCCAACTCGATGCGTAGAATCCGAATCTGCAATAAAAAATAAAGTGAAAAAAAAATTTTCGGACTCCAAATGTGTAATATATTTCGGCCCATTTCCCAGTTATTTGTGGCTGTAGGAGGCTGAAATCCCCTATTACCCCCAACTCGATGCGTAGAATCCGAATCTGCAATAAAAAATAAAGTGAAAAAAAAATTTTCGGACTCCAAATGTGTAATATATTTTTGCCCATTTCTCAGTTATTTGTGGCTGTAGGAGGCTGAAATCCTCTATTACCCCCAACTCGATGCGTAGAATCCGAATCTGCAATAAAAAGTTGAAAAAGAAATTCGGGCTCCAAAAACATTTTTGCCCATTTCTCAGTTATTTGTGGCTTTAGGAGGCTGAAATCCCCTATTACCCCCAACTCGATGCGTAGAATCCGAATCTGCAATAAAAAGTTGAAAAAGAAATTCGGACTCCAAAAACATTTTTGCCCATTTCTCAGTTATTTGTGGCTGTAGGAGGCTGAAATCCCCTATTACCTCCAACTCGATGCGTAAAATCCGAATCTGCAATAAAAAATAAAGTTGAAAAAAAAATTTTCGGACTACAAATGTGTAATATATTTTGCCCATTTCTCAGTTATTTGTGGCTGTAGGAGGCTGAAATCCCCTATTACCCCAACTCGATGCGTAGAATCCGAATCTGCAATAAAAAATAAAGTTGAAAAAAAATTTTCGTACTCCAAATGAGTAAAATATATTTGCCCATTTCTCAGTTATTTGAGGCTGTAGGAGGCTGAAATCCCCTATTACCCCCAACTCGATGCGTAGAATCCGAATCTGCAATAAAATGTTGAAAAAGAAATTCGGACTCCAAAAACATTTTTGCCCATTTCTCAGTTATTTGTGGCTGTAGGAGGCTGAAATCCCCTATTACCTCCAACTCGATGCGTAGAATCCGAATCTGCAATAAAAAATAAAGTTGAAAAAAAGTTTTCGGACTCCAAATGTGTAATATATTTTTGCCCATTTCTCAGTTATTTGTGGCTGTAGGAGGCTAAAATCTCCTATTACCCCCAACTCGATGCGTAGAATTCGAATCTGCAATAAAAAATAAAGTTGAAAAAAAAAAATTCGGGCTCCAAATGTGTAAAATAGTTTTGCCGATTTCTCAGTCATTTGTGGCTGTAGGAGGCTGAAATCCCGTATTACCCCCAACTCGATGCGTAGAATCCGAATCTGCAATAAAAAATAAAGTTGAAAAAAAATGTTCGTACTCCAAATGAGTAAAATATATTTGCCCATTTCTCACTTATTTGAGGCTGTAGGAGGCTGAAATCCCCTATTACTCCCAACTTGATGCATAGAATCCGAATCTGCAATAAATATAAAGTTGAAAAAAAAAATTTTCGGACTCCAAATGTGTAATATATTTCGGCCCATTTCTCAGTTATTTGCGGCTGTAGGGGGCTGAAATCCCCTATTACCCCCAACTCGATGCGTAGAATCCGAATCTGCAATAAAAAATAAAGTTGAAAAAAAATTTTCGTACTCCAAATGAGTAAAATATATTTGCCCATTTCTCAGTTATTTGTGGCTGTAGGAGGCTGAAATCCCCTATTACCCCCAACTCGATGCGTAGAATCCGAATCTGCAATAAAAAATAAAGTGAAAAAAAAATTTTCGGACTCCAAATGTGTAATATATTTTTGCCAATTTCTCAGTTATTTGTGGCTGTAGGAGGCTGAAATCCTCTATTACCCCCAACTCGATGCGTAGAATCCGAATCTGCAATAAAAAGTTGAAAAAGAAATTCGGGCTCCAAAAACATTTTTGCCCATTTCTCAGTTATTTGTGGCTTTAGGAGGCTGAAATCCCCTATTACCCCCAACTCGATGCGTAGAATCCGAATCTGCAATAAAAAGTTGAAAAAGAAATTCGGACTCCAAAAACATTTTTGCCCATTTCTCAGTTATTTGTGGCTGTAGGAGGCTGAAATCCCCTATTACCTCCAACTCGATGCGTAAAATCCGAATCTGGAATAAAAAATAAAGTTGAAAAAAAAATTTTCGGACTCCAAATGTGTAATATATTTTGCCCATTTCTCAGTTATTTGTGGCTGTAGGAGGCTGAAATCCCCTATTACCCCCAACTCGATGCGTGGAATCCGAATCTGCAATAAAAAATAAAGTTGAAAAAAAATTTTCGTACTCCAAATGAGTAAAATATATTTGCCCATTTCTCAGTTATTTGAGGCTGTAGGAGGCTGAAATCCCCTATTACCTCCAACTCGATGCGTAGAATCCGAATCTGCAATAAAAAGTTGAAAAAGAAATTCGGACTCCAAAAACATTTTTGCCCATTTCTCAGTTATTTGTGGCTGTAGGAGGCTGAAATCCCCTATTACCTCCAACTCGATGCGTAGAATCCGAATCTGCAATAAAAAATAAAGTTGAAAAAAAAAATTTCGGACTCCAAATGTGTAAAACATTTCTGCCGATTTCTCAGACATTTGTGGCTGTAGGAGGCTGAAATTCCCTATTACCCCCAACTCGATGCGTAGAATCCGAATCTGCAAGAAAAAATAAAGTTGAAAAAAAAAAAATTCGGGCTCCAAATGTGTAAAATAGTTTTGCCGATTTCTCAGTCATTTGTGGTTGTAGGAGGCTGAAATCCCCTATTACCCCCAACTCGATGCGTAGAATCCGTATCTGCAATAAATATAGAGTTGAAAAAAAAATTTTCGGACTAAAAATGTGTAATATATTTTTGCCCATTTCTCAGTTATTTGTGGCTGTAGGAGGCTGAAATCCCCTATTACCCCCAACTCGATGCGTAGAATCCGAATCTGCAATAAAAAATAAAGTTGAAAAAAAATTTTCGTACTCCAAATGAGTAAAACATATTTGCCCATTTCTCAGTTATTTGTGGCTGTAGGAGGCTGAAATCCCCTATTACCCCCAACTCGATGCGTAGAATTCGAATCTGCAATAAAAAATAAAGTGAAAAAAAATTTTCGGACTCCAAATGTGTAATATATTTTTGCCCATTTCTCAGTTATTTGTGGCTGTAGGAGGCTGAAATCCTCTATTACCCCCAACTCGATGCGTAGAATCCGAATCTGCAATAAAAAGTTGAAAAAGAAATTCGGGCTCCAAAAACATTTTTGCCCATTTCTCAGTTATTTGTGGCTGTAGGAGGCTGAAATCCCCTATTACCCCCAACTCGATGCGTAGAATCCGAATCTGCAATAAAAAGTTGAAAAAGAAATTAGGACTCCAAAAACATTTTCGCCCATTTCTCAGTTATTTGTGGCTGAAGGAGGCTGAAATCCCCTATTACCTCCAACTCGATGCGTAGAATCCGAATCTGCAATAAAAAATAAAGTTGAAAAAAAAATTCGGACTCCAAATGTGTAAAATAGTTTTGCCGATTTCTCAGTCATTTGTGGCTGTAGGAGGCTGAAATCCCGTATTACCCCCAACTCGATGCGTAGAATCCGAATCTGCAATAAAAAATAAAGTTGAAAAAAAATGTTCGTACTCCAAATGAGTAAAATATATTTGCCCATTTCTCAGTTATTTGAGGCTGTAGGAGGCTGAAATCCCCTATTACTCCCAACTTGATGCGTAGAATCCGAATCTGCAATAAATATAAAGTTGAAAAAAAAATTTTCGGACTCCAAATGTGTAATATATTTCGGCCCATTTCTCAGTTATTTGCAGCTGTAGGAGGCTGATATCCCCTATTACCCCCAACTCGATGCGTAGAATCCGAATCTGCAATAAAAAGTTGAAAAAGAAATTCGGACTCCAAAAACATTTTTGCCCATTTCTCAGTTATTTGTGGCTGTAGGAGGCTGAAATCCCCTATTACCTCCAACTCGATACGTAGAATCCGAATCTGCAATAAAAAATAAAGTTGAAAAAAAAAATTTCGGACTCCAAATGTGTAAAACATTTTTGCCGATTTCTCCGACATTTGTGGCTGTAGGAGGCTGAAATCCCCTATGACCCCCAACTCGATGCGTAGAATCCGAATCTGCAAGAAAAAATAAAGTTGAAAAAAAGTTTTCGGACTCCAAATGTGTAATATATTTTTGCCCATTTCTCAGTTATTTGTGGCTGTAGGAGGCTAAAATCTCCTATTACCCCCAACTCAATGCGTAGAATTCGAATCTGCAATAAAAAATAAAGTTGAAAAAAAAAAAATTCGGGCTCCAAATGTGTAAAATAGTTTTGCCGATTTCTCAGTCATTTGTGGCTGTAGGAGGCTGAAATCCCGTATTACCCCCAACTCGATGCGTAGAATCCGAATCTGCAATAAAAAATAAAGTTGAAAAAAAATGTTCGTACTCCAAATGAGTAAAATATATTTGCCCATTTCTCAGTTATTTGAGGCTGTAGGAGGCTGAAATCCCCTATTACCCCCAACTTGATGCGTAGAATCCGAATCTGCAATAAATATAAAGTTGAAAAAAAAATTTTCGGACTCCAAATGTGTAATATATTTCGGCCCATTTCTCAGTTATTTGCGGCTGAAGGAGGCTGAAATCCCCTATTACCCCCAACTCGATGCGTAGAATCCGAATCTGCACTAAAAAATAAAGTTGAAAAAAAATTTTCGTACTCCAAATGGGTAAAATATATTTGCCCATTTCTCAGTTATTTGTGGCTGTAGGAGGCTGAAATCCCCTATTACCCCCAACTCGATGCGTAGAATCCGAATCTGCAATAAAAAATAAAGTGAAAAAAAAATTTTCGGACTCCAAATGTGTAATATATTTTTGCCCATTTCTCAGTTATTTGTGGCTGTAGGAGGCTGAAATCCTCTATTACCCCCAACTCGATGCGTAGAATCCGAATCTGCAATAAAAAGTTGAAAAAGAAATTCGGGCTCCAAAAACATTTTTGCCCATTTCTCAGTTATTTGTGGCTTTAGGAGGCTGAAATCCCCTATTACCCCCAACTCGATGCGTAGAATCCGAATCTGCAATAAAAAGTTGAAAAAGAAATTCGGACTCCAAAAACATTTTTGCCCATTTCTCAGTTATTTGTGGCTGTAGGAGGCTGAAATCCCCTATTACCTCCAACTCGATGCGTAAAATCCGAATCTGCAATAAAAAATAAAGTTGAAAAAAAAATTTTCGGACTCCAAATGTGTAATATATTTTGCCCATTTCTCAGTTATTTGTGGCTGTAGGAGGCTGAAATCCCCTATTACCCCAACTCGATGCGTAGAATCCGAATCTGCAATAAAAAATAAAGTTGAAAAAAAATTTTCGTACTCCAAATGAGTAAAATATATTTGCCCATTTCTCAGTTATTTGAGGCTGTAGGAGGCTGAA
Source organism: Rutpela maculata (assembly GCA_936432065.2). Lineage (NCBI taxonomy): Eukaryota > Metazoa > Arthropoda > Insecta > Coleoptera > Cerambycidae > Rutpela > Rutpela maculata. Next base: position 68,268,943 of record OW386294.2, on the reverse strand, counting down.
ATCCCCTATTACCCCCAACTCGATGCGTAGAATCCGAATCTGCAATAAAATGTTGAAAAAGAAATTCGGACTCCAAAAACATTTTTGCCCATTTCTCAGTTATTTGTGGCTGTAGGAGGCTGAAATCCCCTATTACCTCCAACTCGATGCGTAGAATCCGAATCTTCAATAAAAAATAAAGTTGAAAAAAAAAATTTCGGACTCCAAATGTGTAAAACATTTTTGCCGATTTCTCAGACATTTGTGGCTGTAGGAGGCTGAAATCCCCTATTACCCCCAACTCGATGCGTAGAATCCGAATCTGCAAGAAAAAATAAAGTTGAAAAAAAGTTTTCGGACTCCAAATGTGTAATATATTTTTGGCCATTTCTCAGTTATTTGTGGCTGTAGGAGGCTAAAATCTCCTATTACCCCCAACTCGATGCGTAGAATTCGAATCTGCAATAAAAAATAAAGTTGAAAAAAAAAAAATTCGGGCTCCAAATGTGTAAAATAGTTTTGCCGATTTCTCAGTCATTTGTGGCTGTAGGAGGCTGAAATCCCGTATTACCCCCAACTCGATGCGTAGAATCCGAATCTGCAATAAAAAATAAAGTTGAAAAAAAATGTTCGTACTCCAAATGAGTAAAATATATTTGCCCATTTCTCACTTATTTGAGGCTGTAGGAGGCTGAAATCCCCTATTACTCCCAACTTGATGCGTAGAATCCGAATCTGCAATAAATATAAAGTTGAAAAAAAAAATTTTCGGACTCCAAATGTGTAATATATTTCGGCCCATTTCTCAGTTATTTGCGGCTGTAGGGGGCTGAAATCCCCTATTACCCCCAACTCGATGCGTAGAATCCGAATCTGCAATAAAAAATAAAGTTGAAAAAAAATTTTCGTACTCCAAATGAGTAAAATATATTTGCCCATTTCTCAGTTATTTGTGGCTGTAGGAGGCTGAAATCCCCTATTACCCCCAACTCGATGCGTAGAATCCGAATCTGCAATAAAAAATAAAGTGAAAAAAAAATTTTCGGACTCCAAATGTGTAATATATTTTTGCCCATTTCTCAGTTATTTGTGGCTGTAGGAGGCTGAAATCCTCTATTACCCCCAACTCGATGCGTAGAATCCGAATCTGCAATAAAAAGTTGAAAAAGAAATTCGGGCTCCAAAAACATTTTTGCCCATTTCTCAGTTATTTGTGGCTTTAGGAGGCTGAAATCCCCTATTACCCCCAACTCGATGCGTAGAATCCGAATCTGCAATAAAAAGTTGAAAAAGAAATTCGGACTCCAAAAACATTTTTGCCCATTTCTCAGTTATTTGTGGCTGTAGGAGGCTGAAATCCCCTATTACCTCCAACTCGATGCGTAAAATCCGAATCTGCAATAAAAAATAAAGTTGAAAAAAAAATTTTCGGACTCCAAATGTGTAATATATTTTGCCCATTTCTCAGTTATTTGTGGCTGTAGGAGGCTGAAATCCCCTATTACCCCCAACTCGATGCGTGGAATCCGAATCTGCAATAAAAAATAAAGTTGAAAAAAAATTTTCGTACTCCAAATGAGTAAAATATATTTGCCCATTTCTCAGTTATTTGAGGCTGTAGGAGGCCGAAATCCCCTATTACCTCCAACTCGATGCGTAGAATCCGAATCTGCAATAAAAAGTTGAAAAAGAAATTCGGACTCCAAAAACATTTTTGCCCATTTCTCAGTTATTTGTGGCTGTAGGAGGCTGAAATCCCCTATTACCTCCAACTCGATGCGTAGAATCCGAATCTGCAATAAAAAATAAAGTTGAAAAAAAAAATTTCGGACTCCAAATGTGTAAAACATTTCTGCCGATTTCTCAGACATTTGTGGCTGTAGGAGGCTGAAATTCCCTATTACCCCCAACTCGATGCGTAGAATCCGAATCTGCAAGAAAAAATAAAGTTGAAAAAAAAAAAATTCGGGCTCCAAATGTGTAAAATAGTTTTGCCGATTTCTCAGTCATTTGTGGTTGTAGGAGGCTGAAATCCCCTATTACCCCCAACTCGATGCGTAGAATCCGAATCTGCAATAAATATAGAGTTGAAAAAAAAATTTTCGGACTAAAAATGTGTAATATATTTTTGCCCATTTCTCAGTTATTTGTGGCTGTAGGAGGCTGAAATCCCCTATTACCCCCAACTCGATGCGTAGAATCCGAATCTGCAATAAAAAATAAAGTTGAAAAAAAATTTTCGTACTCCAAATGAGAAAAACATATTTGCCCATTTCTCAGTTATTTGTGGCTGTAGGAGGCTGAAATCCCCTATTACCCCCAACTCGATGCGTAGAATTCGAATCTGCAATAAAAAATAAAGTGAAAAAAAATTTTCGGACTCCAAATGTGTAATATATTTTTGCCCATTTCTCAGTTATTTGTGGCTGTAGGAGGCTGAAATCCTCTATTACCCCCAACTCGATGCGTAGAATCCGAATCTGCAATAAAAAGTTGAAAAAGAAATTCGGGCTCCAAAAACATTTTTGCCCATTTCTCAGTTATTTGTGGCTGTAGGAGGCTGAAATCCCCTATTACCCCCAACTCGATGCGTAGAATCCGAATCTGCAATAAAAAGTTGAAAAAGAAATTAGGACTCCAAAAACATTTTCGCCCATTTCTCAGTTATTTGTGGCTGAAGGAGGCTGAAATCCCCTATTACCTCCAACTCGATGCGTAGAATCCGAATCTGCAATAAAAAATAAAGTTGAAAAAAAATGTTCGTACTCCAAATGAGTAAAATATATTTGCCCATTTCTCAGTTATTTGAGGCTGTAGGAGGCTGAAATCCCGTATTACCCCCAACTCGATGCGTAGAATCCGAATCTGCAATAAAAAATAAAGTTGAAAAAAAATGTTCGTACTCCAAATGAGTAAAATATATTTGCCCATTTCTCAGTTATTTGAGGCTGTAGGAGGCTGAAATCCCCTATTACTCCCAACTTGATGCGTAGAATCCGAATCTGCAATAAATATAAAGTTGAAAAAAAAATTTTCGGACTCCAAATGTGTAATATATTTCGGCCCATTTCTCAGTTATTTGCGGCTGTAGGAGGCTGATATCCCCTATTACCCCCAACTCGATGCGTAGAATCCGAATCTGCAATAAAAAATAAAGTTGAAAAAAAATTTTCGTACTCCAAATGAGTAAAATATATTTGCCCATTTCTCAGTTATTTGTGGCTGTAGGAGGCTGAAATCCCCTATTACCCCCAACTCGATGCGTAGAATCCGAATCTGCAATAAAAAGTAAAGTGAAAAAAAAATTTTCGGACTCCAAATGTGTAATATATTTTTTCCCATTTCTCAGTTATTTGTGGCTGTAGAAGGCTGAAATCCTCTATTACCCCCAACTCGATGCGTAGAATCCGAATCTGCAATAAAAAGTTGAAAAAGAAATTCGGGCTCCAAAAACATTTTTGCCCATTTCTCAGTTATTTGTGGCTTTAGGAGGCTGAAATCCCCTATTACCCCCAACTCGATGCGCAGAATCCGAATCTGCAATAAAAAGTTGAAAAAGAAATTCGGACTCCAAAAACATTTTTGCCCATTTCTCAGTTATTTGTGGCTGTAGGAGGCTGAAATCCCCTTTTACCTCCAACTCGATGCGTAAAATCCGAATCTGCAATAAAAAATAAAGTTGAAAAAAAAAATTTCGGACTCCAAATGTGTAATATATTTTGCCCATTTCTCAGTTATTTGTGGCTGTAGGAGGCTGAAATCCCCTATTACCACCAACTCGATGCGTGGAATCCGAATCTGCAATAAAAAATAAAGTTGAAAAAAAATTTTCGTACTCCAAATGAGTAAAATATATTTGCCCATTTCTCAGTTATTTGAGGCTGTAGGAGGCTGAAATCCCCTATTACCTCCAACTCGATGCGTAGAATCCGAATCTGCAATAAAAAGTTGAAAAAGAAATTCGGACTCCAAAAACATTTTTGCCCATTTCTCAGTTATTTGTGGCTGTAGGAGGCTGAAATCCCCTATTACCTCCAACTCGATGCGTAGAATCCGAATCTGCAATAAAAAATAAAGTTGAAAAAAAAAAATTTCGGACTCCAAATGTGTAAAACATTTCTGCCGATTTCTCAGACATTTGTGGCTGTAGGAGGCTGAAATTCCCTATTACCCCCAACTCGATGCGTAGAATCCGAATCTGCAAGAAAAAATAAAGTTGAAAAAAAAAAATTCGGGAGCCAAATGTGTAAAATAGTTTTGCCGATTTCTCAGTCATTTCTGGCTGTAGGAGGCTGAAATCCCCTATTACCCCCAACTCGATGCGTAGAATCCGAATCTGCAATAAATATAGAGTTAAAAAAAAAATTTTCGGACTAAAAATGTGTAATATATTTTTGCCCATTTCTCAGTTATTTGTGGCTGTAAGAGGCTGAAATCCCCTATTACCCCCAACTCGATGCGTAGAATCCGAATCTGCAATAAAAAATAAAGTTGAAAAAAAATTTTCGTACTCCAAATGAGTAAAACATATTTGCCCATTTCTCAGTTATTTGTGGCTGTAGGAGGCTGAAATCCCCTATTACCCCCAACTCGATGCGTAGAATTCGAATCTGCAATAAAAAATAAAGTGAAAAAAAATTTTCGGACTCCAAATGTGTAATATATTTTTGCCCATTTCTCAGTTATTTGTGGCTGTAGGAGGCTGAAATCCTCTATTACCCCCAACTCGATGCGTAGAATCCGAATCTGCAATAAAAAGTTGAAAAAGAAATTCGGGCTCCAAAAACATTTTTGCCCATTTCTCAGTTATTTGTGGCTGTAGGAGGCTGAAATCCCCTATTACCCCCAACTCGATGCGTAGAATCCGAATCTGCAATAAAAAGTTGAAAAAGAAATTAGGACTCCAAAAACATTTTTGCCCATTTCTCAGTTATTTGTGGCTGAAGGAGGCTGAAATCCCCTATTACCTCCAACTCGATGCGTAGAATCCGAATCTGCAATAAAAAATAAAGTTGAAAAAAAAATTCGGACTCCATATGTGTAAAACATTTTTGCCAATTTCTCAGTTATTTGTGGCTATAGGAGGCTGAAATCCCCTATGACCCCCAACTCGATGCGTAGAATCCGAATCTGCAATAAAAGATAAATTTGAACAAAAAAATTTCGAACTCCAAATGTGTAAAACATGTTTGCCAATTTCTCAGTTATTTGTGGCTATAGGAGACTGAAATCCCCTATGACCCCAACTCGATGCGTAGAATCCGTATCTGCAATAAAAAATAAAGTTAAAAAAAAAATTTCGGACTCCATATGTGTAAAACATTTTTGCCAATTTCTCAGTTATTTGTGGCTATAGGAGGCTGAAATCCCCTATTACGCCCAACTCGATGCGTAGAATCCGAATCTGCAATAAAAAATAAAGTTGAAAAAAAATTTTTCGGACTCCAAATGTGTAATACATTTCTGCCCATTTCTCAGTTATTTGTGGCTGTAGGAGGCTGAAATCCCCTATTACCCCCAACTCGTTGCGTAGAATCCGAATCTGCAATAAAAAATAAAGTTGAAAAAAAAATTTTCGTACTCCAAATGAGTAAAATATATTTGCCCATTTCTCAGTTATTTGTGGCTGTAGGAGGCTGAAATCCCCTATTACCCCCAACTCGATGCGTAGAATCCGAATCTGCAATAAAAAATAAAGTTGAAGAAAAAATTTTCGGACTCCAAATGTGTAGTATATTTCTGCCCATTTCTCAGTTATTTGTGGCTGTGGGAGGCTGAAATCCCCTATTACCCCCAACTCGTTGCGTAGAATCCGAATCTGCAATAAAAAATAAAGTTGAAAAAAAAATTTTCGTACTCCAAATGAGTAAAATATATTTGCCCATTTCTCAGTTATTTGTGGCTGTAGGAGGCTGAAATCCCCTATTACCCCCAACTCGATGCGTAGAATCCGAATCTGCAATAAATATAAAGTTGAAAAAAAAATTTTCGGACTCCAAATGTGTAATATATTTCGGCCCATTTCTCAGTTATTTGCGGCTGTAAGAGGCTGAAATCCCCTATTACCCCCAACTCGAAGCGTAGAATCCGAATCTGCAATAAAAAATAAAGTTGAAAAAAATTTTCGTACTCCAAATGGGTAAAGTATATTTGCCCATTTCTCAGTTATTTGAGGCTGTAGGAGGCTGAAATCCCCTATTACCCCCAACTCGATGCATAGAATCCGAATCTGCACTAAAAAATAAAGTTGAAAAAAAATTTTCGTACTCCAAATGGGTAAAATATATTTGCCCATTTCTCAGTTATTTGAGGCTGTAGGAGGCTGAAATCCCCTATTACCCCCAACTCGATGCGTAGAATCCGAATCTGCAATAAAAAGTTGAAAAAGAAATTCGGACTCCAAAAACATTTTTGCCCATTTCTCAGTTATTTGTGGCTGTAGGAGGCTGAAATCCCCTATTACCTCCAACTCGATGCGTAGAATCCGAATCTGCAATAAAAAATAAAGTTGAAAAAAAAAATTTCGGACTCCAAATGTGTAAAACATTTTTGCCGATTTCTCAGACATTTGTGGCTGTAGGAGGCTGAAATCCCCTATTACCCCCAACTCGATGCGTAGAATCCGAATCTGCAAGAAACAATAAAGTTGAAAAAAGTTTTCGGACTTCAAATGTGTAATATATTTTTGCCCATTTCTCAGTTATTTGTGGCTGTAGGAGGCTAAAATCTCCTATTACCCCCAACTCGATGCGTAGAATTCGAATCTGCAATAAAAAATAAAGTTGAAAAAAAAAAAAATTCGGGCTCCAAATGTGTAAAATAGTTTTGCCGATTTCTCAGTCATTTGTGGCTGTAGGAGGCTGAAATCCCGTATTACCCCCAACTCGATGCGTAGAATCCGAATCTGCAATAAAAAATAAAGTTGAAAAAAAATGTTCGTACTCCAAATGAGTAAAATATATTTGCCCATTTCTCAGTTATTTGAGGCTGTAGGAGGCTGAAATCCCCTATTACCCCCAACTTGATGCGTAGAATCCGAATCTGCAATAAATATAAAGTTGAAAAAAAATTTTTCGGACTCCAAATGTGTAATATATTTCGGCCCATTTCTCAGTTATTTGCGGCTGGAGGAGGCTGAAATCCCCTATTACCCCCAACTCGATGCGTAGAATCCGAATCTGCACTAAAAAATAAAGTTGAAAAAAAATTTTCGTACTCCAAATGGGTAAAATATATTTGCCCATTTCTCAGTTATTTGTGGCTGTAGGAGGCTGAAATCCCCTATTACCCCCAACTCGATGCGTAGAATCCGAATCTGCAATAAAAAATAAAGTGAAAAAAAAATTTTCGGACTCCAAATGTGTAATATATTTTTGCCCATTTCTCAGTTATTTGTGGCTGTAGGAGGCTGAAATTCTCTATTACCCCCAACTCGATGCGTAGAATCCGAATCTGCAATAAAAAGTTGAAAAAGAAATTCGGGCTCCAAAAACATTTTTGCCCATTTTTCAGTTATTTGTGGCTTTAGGAGGCTGAAATCCCCTATTACCCCCAACTTGATGCGTAGAATCCGAATCTGCAATAAAAAGTTGAAAAAGAAATTCGGACTCCAAAAACATTTTTGCCCATTTCTCAGTTATTTGTGGCTGTAGGAGGCTGAAATCCCCTATTACCTCCAACTCGATGCGTAAAATCCGAATCTGCAATAAAAAATAAAGTTGAAAAAAAAATTTTCGGACTCCAAATGTGTAATATATTTTGCCCATTTCTCAGTTATTTGTGGCTGTAGGAGGCTGAAATCCCCTATTACCCCCAACTCGATGCGTAGAATCCGAATCTGCAATAAAAAATAAAGTTGAAAAAAAATTTTCGTACTCCAAATGAGTAAAATATATTTGCCCATTTCCCAGTTATTTGAGGCTGTAGGAGGCTGAAATCCCCTATTACCCCCAACTCGATGCGTAGAATCCGAATCTCCAATAAAATGTTGAAAAAGAAATTCGGACTCCAAAAACATTTTTGCCCATTTCTCAGTTATTTGTGGCTGTAGGAGGCTGAAATCCCCTATTACCTCCAACTCGATGCGTAGAATCCGAATCTGCAATAAAAAATAAAGTTGAAAAAAAAAATTTCGGACTCCAAATGTGTAAAACATTTTTGCCGATTTCTCAGACATTTGTGGCTGTAGGAGGCTGAAATCCCCTATTACCCCCAACTCGATGCGTAGAATCCGAATCTGCAAGAAAAAATAAAGTTGAAAAAAAGTTTTCGGACTCCAAATGTGTAATATATTTTTGCCCATTTCTCAGTTATTTGTTTCTGTAGGAGGCTAAAATCTCCTATTACCCCCAACTCGATGCGTAGAATTCGAATCTGCAATAAAAAATAAAGTTGAAAAAAAAAAAATTCGGGCTCCAAATGTGTAAAATAGTTTTGCCGATTTCTCAGTCATTTGTGGCTGTAGGAGGCTGAAATCCCGTATTACCCCCAACTCGATGCGTAGAATCCGAATCTGCAATAAAAAATAAAGTTGAAAAAAAATGTTCGTACTCCAAATGAGTAAAATATATTTGCCCATTTCTCAGTTATTTGAGGCTGTAGGAGGCTGAAATCCCCTATTACTCCCAACTTGATGCGTAGAATCCGAATCTGCAATAAATATAAAGTTGAAAAAAAAATTTTCGGACTCCAAATGTGTAATATATTTCGGCCCATTTCTCAGTTATTTGCGGCTGTAGGAGGCTGAAATCCCCTATTACCCCCAACTCGATGCGTAGAATCCGAATCTGCAATAAAAAATAAAGTTGAAAAAAAATTTTCGTACTCCAAATGAGTAAAATATAATTGCCCATTTCTCAGTTATTTGTGGCTGTAGGAGGCTGAAATCCCCTATTACCCCCAACTCGATGCGTAGAATCCGAATCTGCAATAAAAAATAAAGTGAAAAAAAAATTTTCGGACTCCAAATGTGTAATATATTTTTGCCCATTTCTCAGTTATTTGTGGCTATAGGAGGCTGAAATCCTCTATTACCCCCAACTCGATGCGTAGAATCCGAATCTGCAATAAAAAGTTGAAAAAGAAATTCGGGCTCCAACAACATTTTTGCCCATTTCTCAGTTATTTGTGGCTTTAGGAGGCTGAAATCCCCTATTACCCCCAACTCGATGCGTAGAATCCGAATCTGCAATAAAAAGTTGAAAAAGAAATTCGGACTCCAAAAACATTTTTGCCCATTTCTCAGTTATTTGTGGCTGTAGGAGGCTGAAATCCCCTATTACCTTCAACTCGATGCGTAAAATCCGAATCTGCAATAAAAAATAAAGTTGAAAAAAAAATTTTCGGACTCCAAATGTGTAATATATTTTGCCCATTTCTCAGTTATTTGTGGCTGTAGGAGGCTGAAATCCCCTATTACCCCCAACTCGATGCGTAGAATCCGAATCTGCAATAAAAAGTTGAAAAAGAAATTAGGACTCCAAAAACATTTTTGCCCATTTCTCAGTTATTTGTGGCTGAAGGAGGCTGAAATCCTATTACCTCCAACTCGATGCGTAGAATCCGAATCTGCAATAAAAAATAAAGTTGAAAAAAAAATTCGGACTCCATATGTGTAAAACATTTTTGCCAATTTCTCAGTTATTTGTGGCTATAGGAGGCTGAAATCCCCTATGACCCCCAACTCGATGCGTAGAATCCGAATCTGCAATAAAAGATAAATTTGAACAAAAAAATTTCGAACTCCAAATGTGTAAAACATGTTTGCCAATTTCTCAGTTATTTGTGGCTATAGGAGACTGAAATCCCCTATGACCCCAACTCGATGCGTAGAATCCGTATCTGCAATAAAAAATAAAGTTAAAAAAAAAATTTCGGACTCCATATGTGTAAAACATTTTTGCCAATTTCTCAGTTATTTGTGGCTATAGGAGGCTGAAATCCCCTATTACGCCCAACTCGATGCGTAGAATCCGAATCTGCAATAAAAAATAAAGTTGAAAAAAAATTTTTCGGACTCCAAATGTGTAATACATTTCTGCCCATTTCTCAGTTATTTGTGGCTGTAGGAGGCTGAAATCCCCTATTACCCCCAACTCGTTGCGTAGAATCCGAATCTGCAATAAAAAATAAAGTTGAAAAAAAAATTTTCGTACTCCAAATGAGTAAAATATATTTGCCCATTTCTCAGTTATTTGTGGCTGTAGGAGGCTGAAATCCCCTATTACCCCCAACTCGATGCGTAGAATCCGAATCTGCAATAAAAAATAAAGTTGAAGAAAAAATTTTCGGACTCCAAATGTGTAGTATATTTCTGCCCATTTCTCAGTTATTTGTGGCTGTGGGAGGCTGAAATCCCCTATTACCCCCAACTCGTTGCGTAGAATCCGAATCTGCAATAAAAAATAAAGTTGAAAAAAAAATTTTCGTACTCCAAATGAGTAAAATATATTTGCCCATTTCTCAGTTATTTGTGGCTGTAGGAGGCTGAAATCCCCTATTACCCCCAACTCGATGCGTAGAATCCGAATCTGCAATAAATATAAAGTTGAAAAAAAAATTTTCGGACTCCAAATGTGTAATATATTTCGGCCCATTTCTCAGTTATTTGCGGCTGTAAGAGGCTGAAATCCCCTATTACCCCCAACTCGAAGCGTAGAATCCGAATCTGCAATAAAAAATAAAGTTGAAAAAAATTTTCGTACTCCAAATGGGTAAAGTATATTTGCCCATTTCTCAGTTATTTGAGGCTGTAGGAGGCTGAAATCCCCTATTACCCCCAACTCGATGCGTAGAATCCGAATCTGCACTAAAAAATAAAGTTGAAAAAAAATTTTCGTACTCCAAATGGGTAAAATATATTTCCCCATTTCTCAGTTATTTGAGGCTGTAGGAGGCTGAAATCCCCTATTACCCCCAACTCGATGCGTAGAATCCGAATCTGCAATAAAAAGTTGAAAAAGAAATTCGGACTCCAAAAACATTTTTGCCCATTTCTCAGTTATTTGTGGCTGTAGGAGGCTGAAATCCCCTATTACCTCCAACTCGATGCGTAGAATCCGAATCTGCAATAAAAAATAAAGTTGAAAAAAAAAATTTCGGACTCCAAATGTGTAAAATATTTTTGCCGATTTCTCAGACATTTGTGGCTGTAGGAGGCTGAAATCCCCTATTACCCCCAACTCGATGCGTAGAATCCGAATCTGCAAGAAACAATAAAGTTGAAAAAAGTTTTCGGACTTCAAATGTGTAATATATTTTTGCCCATTTCTCAGTTATTTGTGGCTGTAGGAGGCTAAAATCTCCTATTACCCCCAACTCGATGCGTAGAATTCGAATCTGCAATAAAAAATAAAGTTGAAAAAAAAAAAAATTCGGGCTCCAAATGTGTAAAATAGTTTTGCCGATTTCTCAGTCATTTGTGGCTGTAGGAGGCTGAAATCCCGTATTACCCCCAACTCGATGCGTAGAATCCGAATCTGCAATAAAAAATAAAGTTGAAAAAAAATGTTCGTACTCCAAATGAGTAAAATATATTTGCCCATTTCTCAGTTATTTGAGGCTGTAGGAGGCTGAAATCCCCTATTACCCCCAACTTGATGCGTAGAATCCGAATCTGCAATAAATATAAAGTTGAAAAAAAATTTTTCGGACTCCAAATGTGTAATATATTTCGGCCCATTTCTCAGTTATTTGCGGCTGGAGGAGGCTGAAATCCCCTATTACCCCCAACTCGATGCGTAGAATCCGAATCTGCACTAAAAAATAAAGTTGAAAAAAAATTTTCGTACTCCAAATGGGTAAAATATATTTGCCCATTTCTCAGTTATTTGTGGCTGTAGGAGGCTGAAATCCCCTATTACCCCCAACTCGATGCGTAGAATCCGAATCTGCAATAAAAAATAAAGTGAAAAAAAAAATTTCGGACTCCAAATGTGTAATATATTTTTGCCCATTTCTCAGTTATTTGTGGCTGTAGGAGGCTGAAATTCTCTATTACCCCCAACTCGATGCGTAGAATCCGAATCTGCAATAAAAAGTTGAAAAAGAAATTCGGGCTCCAAAAACATTTTTGCCCATTTTTCAGTTATTTGTGGCTTTAGGAGGCTGAAATCCCCTATTACCCCCAACTTGATGCGTAGAATGAATCCGAATCTGCAATAAAAAGTTGAAAAAGAAATTCGGACTCCAAAAACATTTTTGCCCATTTCTCAGTTATTTGTGGCTGTAGGAGGCTGAAATCCCCTATTACCTCCAACTCGATGCGTAAAATCCGAATCTGCAATAAAAAATAAAGTTGAAAAAAAAATTTTCGGACTCCAAATGTGTAATATATTTTGCCCATTTCTCAGTTATTTGTGGCTGTAGGAGGCTGAAATCCCCTATTACCCCCAACTCGATGCGTAGAATCCGAATCTGCAATAAAAAATAAAGTTGAAAAAAAATTTTCGTACTCCAAATGAGTAAAATATATTTGCCCATTTCCCAGTTATTTGAGGCTGTAGGAGGCTGAAATCCCCTATTACCCCCAACTCGATGCGTAGAATCCGAATCTCCAATAAAATGTTGAAAAAGAAATTCGGACTCCAAAAACATTTTTGCCCATTTCTCAGTTATTTGTGGCTGTAGGAGGCTGAAATCCCCTATTACCTCCAACTCGATGCGTAGAATCCGAATCTGCAATAAAAAATAAAGTTGAAAAAAAAAATTTCGGACTCCAAATGTGTAAAACATTTTTGCCGATTTCTCAGACATTTGTGGCTGTAGGAGGCTGAAATCCCCTATTACCCCCAACTCGATGCGTAGAATCCGAATCTGCAAGAAAAAATAAAGTTGAAAAAAAGTTTTCGGACTCCAAATGTGTAATATATTTTTGCCCATTTCTCAGTTATTTGTTTCTGTAGGAGGCTAAAATCTCCTATTACCCCCAACTCGATGCGTAGAATTCGAATCTGCAATAAAAAATAAAGTTGAAAAAAAAAAAATTCGGGCTCCAAATGTGTAAAATAGTTTTGCCGATTTCTCAGTCATTTGTGGCTGTAGGAGGCTGAAATCCCGTATTACCCCCAACTCGATGCGTAGAATCCGAATCTGCAATAAAAAATAAAGTTGAAAAAAAATGTTCGTACTCCAAATGAGTAAAATATATTTGCCCATTTCTCAGTTATTTGAGGCTGTAGGAGGCTGAAATCCCCTATTACTCCCAACTTGATGCGTAGAATCCGAATCTGCAATAAATATAAAGTTGAAAAAAAAATTTTCGGACTCCAAATGTGTAATATATTTCGGCCCATTTCTCAGTTATTTGCGGCTGTAGGAGGCTGAAATCCCCTATTACCCCCAACTCGATGCGTAGAATCCGAATCTGCAATAAAAAATAAAGTTGAAAAAAAATTTTCGTACTCCAAATGAGTAAAATATAATTGCCCATTTCTCAGTTATTTGTGGCTGTAGGAGGCTGAAATCCCCTATTACCCCCAACTCGATGCGTAGAATCCGAATCTGCAATAAAAAATAAAGTGAAAAAAAAATTTTCGGACTCCAAATGTGTAATATATTTTTGCCCATTTCTCAGTTATTTGTGGCTATAGGAGGCTGAAATCCTCTATTACCCCCAACTCGATGCGTAGAATCCGAATCTGCAATAAAAAGTTGAAAAAGAAATTCGGGCTCCAACAACATTTTTGCCCATTTCTCAGTTATTTGTGGCTTTAGGAGGCTGAAATCCCCTATTACCCCCAACTCGATGCGTAGAATCCGAATCTGCAATAAAAAGTTGAAAAAGAAATTCGGACTCCAAAAACATTTTTGCCCATTTCTCAGTTATTTGTGGCTGTAGGAGGCTGAAATCCCCTATTACCTTCAACTCGATGCGTAAAATCCGAATCTGCAATGAAAAATAAAGTTGAAAAAAAAATTTTCGGACTCCAAATGTGTAATATATTTTGCCCATTTCTCAGTTATTTGTGGCTGTAGGAGGCTGAAATCCCCTATTACCCCCAACTCGATGCGTAGAATCCGAATCTGCAATAAAAAGTTGAAAAAGAAATTCGGACTCCAAAAACATTTTTGCCCATTTCTCAGTTATTTGTGGCTGTAGGAGGCTGAAATCCCCTATTACCTCCAACTCGATGGGTAGAATCCGAATCTGCAATAAAAAATAAAGTTGAAAAAAAAAATTTCGGACTCCAAATGTGTAAAACATTTCTGCCGATTTCTCAGACATTTGTGGCTGTAGGAGGCTGAAATCCCCTATTACCCCCAACTCGATGCGTAGAATCCGAATCTGCAAGAAAAAATAAAGTTGAAAAAAAAAAATTCGGGCTCCAAATGTGTAAAATAGTTTTGCCGATTTCTCAGTCATTTGTGGCTGTAGGAGGCTGAAATCCCCTATTACCCCCAACTCGATGCGTAGAATCCGAATCTGCAATAAATATAGAGTTGAAAAAAAAATTTTCGGACTAAAAATGTGTAATATATTTTTGCCCATTTCTCAGTTATTTGTGGCTGTAGGAGGCTGAAATCCCCTATTACCCCCAACTCGATGCGTAGAATCCGAATCTGCAATAAAAAATAAAGTTGAAAAAAATTTTCGTACTCCAAATGAGTAAAACATATTTGCCCATTTCTCAGTTATTTGTGGCTGTAGGAGGCTGAAATCCCCCATTACCCCCAACTCGATGCGTAGAATTCGAATCTGCAATAAAAAATAAAGTGAAAAAAAATTTTCGGACTCCAAATGTGTAATATATTTTTGCCCATTTCTCAGCTATTTGTGGCTGTAGGAGGCTGAAATCCTCTATTACCCCCAACTCGATGCGTAGAATCCGAATCTGCAATAAAAAGTTGAAAAAGAAATTAGGACTCCAAAAACATTTTTGCCCATTTCTCAGTTATTTGTGGCTGAAGGAGGCTGAAATCCCCTATTACCTCCAACTCGATGCGTAGAATCCGAATCTGCAATAAAAAATAAAGTTGAAAAAAAAATTCGGACTCCATATGTGTAAAACATTTTTGCCAATTTCTCAGTTATTTGTGGCTATAGGAGGCTGAAATCCCCTATGACCCCCAACTCGATGCGTAGAATCCGAATCTGCAATAAAAGATAAATTTGAACAAAAAAATTTCGAACTCCAAATGTGTAAAACATGTTTGCCAATTTCTCAGTTATTTGTGGCTATAGGAGACTGAAATCCCCTATGACCCCAACTCGATGCGTAGAATCCGTATCTGCAATAAAAAATAAAGTTAAAAAAAAAATTTCGGACTCCATATGTGTAAAACATTTTTGCCAATTTCTCAGTTATTTGTGGCTATAGGAGGCTGAAATCCCCTATTACGCCCAACTCGATGCGTAGAATCCGAATCTGCAATAAAAAATAAAGTTGAAAAAAAATTTTTCGGACTCCAAATGTGTAATACATTTCTGCCCATTTCTCAGTTATTTGTGGCTGTAGGAGGCTGAAATCCCCTATTACCCCCAACTCGTTGCGTAGAATCCGAATCTGCAATAAAAAATAAAGTTGAAAAAAAAATTTTCGTACTCCAAATGAGTAAAATATATTTGCCCATTTCTCAGTTATTTGTGGCTGTAGGAGGCTGAAATCCCCTATTACCCCCAACTCGATGCGTAGAATCCGAATCTGCAATAAAAAATAAAGTTGAAGAAAAAATTTTCGGACTCCAAATGTGTAGTATATTTCTGCCCATTTCTCAGTTATTTGTGGCTGTGGGAGGCTGAAATCCCCTATTACCCCCAACTCGTTGCGTAGAATCCGAATCTGCAATAAAAAATATAGTTGAAAAAAAAATTTTCGTACTCCAAATGAGTAAAATATATTTGCCCATTTCTCAGTTATTTGTGGCTGTAGGAGGCTGAAATCCCCTATTACCCCCAACTCGATGCGTAGAATCCGAATCTGCAATAAAAAGTTGAAAAAGAAATTAGGACTCCAAAAACATTTTTGCCCATTTCTCAGTTATTTGTGGCTGAAGGAGGCTGAAATCCCCTATTACCTCCAACTCGATGCGTAGAATCCGAATCTGCAATAAAAAATAAAGTTGAAAAAAAAATTCTTACTCCAAATGTGTAAAACATTTTTGCCAATTTCTCAGTTATTTGTGGCTATAGGAGGCTGAAATCCCCTATGACCCCCAACTCGATGCGTAGAATCCGAATCTGCAATAAAAGATAAATTTGAACAAAAAAATTTCGAACTCCAAATGTGTAAAACATGTTTGCCAATTTCTCAGTTATTTGTGGCTATAGGAGACTGAAATCCCCTATGACCCCAACTCGATGCGTAGAATCCGTATCTGCAATAAAAAATAAAGTTAAAAAAAAATTTTTCGGACTCCAAATGTGTAATACATTTCTGCCAATTTCTCAGTTATTTGTGGCTGTAGGAGGCTGAAATCCCCTATTACCCCCAACTCGTTGCGTAGAATCCGAATCTGCAATAAAAAATAAAGTTGAAAAAAAAATTTTCGTACTCCAAATGAGTAAAATATATTTGCCCATTTCTCAGCTATTTGTGGCTGTAGGAGGCTGAAATCCTCTATTACCCCCAACTCGATGCGTAGAATCCGAATCTGCAATAAAAAATAAAGTTGAAGAAAAAATTTTCGGACTCCAAATGTGTAGTATATTTCTGCCCATTTCTCAGTTATTTGTGGCTGTGGGAGGCTGAAATCCCCTATTACCCCCAACTCGTTGCGTAGAATCCGAATCTGCAATAAAAAATAAAGTTGAAAAAAAAATTTTCGTACTCCAAATGAGTAAAATATATTTGCCCATTTCTCAGTTATTTGTGGCTGTAGGAGGCTGAAATCCCCTATTACCCCCAACTCGATGCGTAGAATCCGAATCTGCAATAAAAAATAAAGTTGAAGAAAAAATTTTCGGACTCCAAATGTGTAGTATATTTCTGCCAATTTCTCAGTTATTTGTGGCTGTGGGAGGCTGAAATCCCCTATTACCCCCAACTCGTTGCGTAGAATCCGAATCTGCAATAAAAAATAAAGTTGAAAAAAAAATTTTCGTACTCCAAATGAGTAAAATATATTTGCCCATTTCTCAGTTATTTGTGGCTGTAGGAGGCTGAAATCCCCTATTACCCTCAACTCGATGCGTAGAATCCGAATCTGCAATAAAAAATAAAGTTGAAGAAAAAATTTTCGGACTCCAAATGTGTAGTATATTTCTGCCCATTTCTCAGTTATTTGTGGCTGTGGGAGGCTGAAATCCCCTATTACCCCCAACTCGTTGCGTAGAATCCGAATCTGCAATAAAAAATAAAGTTGAAAAAAAAATTTTCGTACTCCAAATGAGTAAAATATATTTGCCCATTTCTCAGTTATTTGTGGCTGTAGGAGGCTGAAATCCCCTATTACCCCCAACTCGATGCGTAGAATCCGAATCTGCAATAAAAAATAAAGTTGAAGAAAAAATTTTCGGACTCCAAATGTGTAGTATATTTCTGCCCATTTCTCAGTTATTTGTGGCTGTGGGAGGCTGAAATCCCCTATTACCCCCAACTCGATGCGTAGAATCCGAATCTGCAATAAAAAGTTGAAAAATAAATTCGGACTCCAAAAACATTTTTGCCCATTTCTCAGTTATTTGTGGCTGTAGGAGGCTGAAATCCCCTATTACCTCCAACTCGATGCGTAGAATCCGAATCTGCAATAAAAAATAAAGTTGAAAAAAAAAATTTCGGACTGCAAATGTGTAAAACATTTCTGCCGATTTCTCAGACATTTGTGGCTGTAGGAGGCTGAAATCCCCTATTACCCCCAACTCGATGCGTAGAATCCGAATCTGCAAGAAAAAATAAAGTTGAAAAAAAAAAATTCGGGCTCCAAATGTGTAAAATAGTTTTGCCGATTTCTCAGTCATTTGTGGCTGTAGGAGGCTGAAATCCCCTATTACCCCCAACTCGATGCGTAGAATCCGAATCTGCAATAAATATAGAGTTGAAAAAAAAAATTTCGGACTAAAAATGTGTAATATATTTTTGCCCATTTCTCAGTTATTTGTGGCTGTAGGAGGCTGAAATCCCCTATTACCCCCAACTCGATGCGTAGAATCCGAATCTGCAATAAAAAATAAAGTTGAAAAAAAATTTTCGTACTCCAAATTAGTAAAACATATTTGCCCATTTCTCAGTTATTTGTGGCCGTAGGAGGCTGAAATCCCCTATTACCCCCAACTCGATGCGTAGAATTCGAATCTGCAATAAAAAATAAAGTGAAAAAAAATTTTCGGACTCCAAATGTGTAATATATTTTTGCCCATTTCTCAGCTATTTGTGGCTGTAGGATGCTGAAATCCTCTATTACCCCCAACTCGATGCGTAGAATCCGAATCTGCAATAAAAAGTTGAAAAAGAAATTCGGGCTCCAAAAACATTTTTGCCCATTTCTCAGTTATTTGTGGCTGTAGGAGGCTGAAATCCCCTATTACCCCCAACTCGATGCGTAGAATCCGAATCTGCAATAAAAAGTTGAAAAAGAAATTAGGACTCCAAAAACATTTTTGCCCATTTCTCAGTTATTTGTGGCTGAAGGAGGCTGAAATCCCCTATTACCTCCAACTCGATGCGTAGAATCCGAATCTGCAATAAAAAATAAAGTTGAAAAAAAAATTCGGACTCCATATGTGTAAAACATTTTTGCCAATTTCTCAGTTATTTGTGGCTATAGGAGGCTGAAATCCCCTATGACCCCCAACTCGATGCGTAGAATCCGAATCTGCAATAAAAGATAAATTTGAACAAAAAAATTTCGAACTCCAAATGTGTAAAACATGTTTGCCAATTTCTCAGTTATTTGTGGCTATAGGAGACTGAAATCCCCTATGACCCCAACTCGATGCGTAGAATCCGTATCTGCAATAAAAAATAAAGTTAAAAAAAAAATTTCGGACTCCATATGTGTAAAACATTTTTGCCAATTTCTCAGTTATTTGTGGCTATAGGAGGCTGAAATCCCCTATTACGCCCAACTCGATGCGTAGAATCCGAATCTGCAATAAAAAATAAAGTTGAAAAAAAATTTTTCGGACTCCAAATGTGTAATACATTTCTGCCCATTTCTCAGTTATTTGTGGCTGTAGGAGGCTGAAATCCCCTATTACCCCCAACTCGTTGCGTAGAATCCGAATCTGCAATAAAAAATAAAGTTGAAGAAAAAATTTTCGGACTCCAAATGTGTAGTATATTTCTGCCCATTTCTCAGTTATTTGTGGCTGTGGGAGGCTGAAATCCCCTATTACCCCCAACTCGTTGCGTAGAATCCGAATCTGCAATAAAAAATATAGTTGAAAAAAAAATTTTCGTACTCCAAATGAGTAAAATATATTTGCCCATTTCTCAGTTATTTGTGGCTGTAATAGGCTGAAATCCCCTATTACCCCCAACTCGATGCGTAGAATCCGAATCTGCAATAAAAAATAAAGTTGAAGAAAAAATTATCGGACTCCAAATGTGTAGTATATTTCTGCCCATTTCTCAGTTATTTGTGGCTGTGGGAGGCTGAAATCCCCTATTACCCCCAACTCGTTGCGTAGAATCCGAATCTGCAATCAAAAATATAGTTGAAAAAAAAATTTTCGTACTCCAAATGAGTAAAATATATTTGCCCATTTCTCAGTTATTTGTGGCTGTAGGAGGCTGAAATCCCCTATTACCCCCAACTCGATGCGTAGAATCCGAATCTGCAATAAATATAAAGTTGAAAAAAAAATTTTCGGACTCCAAATGTGTAATATATTTCGGCCCATTTCTCAGTTATTTGCGGCTGTAGGAGGCTGAAATCCCCTATTACCCCCAACTCGATGCGTAGAATCCGAATCTGCAATAAAAAATAAAGTTGAAAAAAAATTTTCGTACTCCAAATGAGTAAAATATATTTGCCCATTTCTCAGTTATTTGTGGCTGTAGGAGGCTGAAATCCCCTATTACCCCCAACTCGATGCGTAGAATCCGAATCTGCAATAAAAAATAAAGTGAAAAAAAAATTTTCGGACTCCAAATGTGTAATATATTTTTGCCCATTTCTCAGTTATTTGTGGCTGTAGGAGGCTGAAATCCTCTATTACCCCCAACTCGATGCGTAGAATCCGAATCTGCAATAAAAAGTTGAAAAAGAAATTCGGGCTCCAAAAACATTTTTGCCCATTTTTCAGTTATTTGTGGCTTTAGGAGGCTGAAATCCCCTATTACCCCCAACTCGATGCGTAGAATCCGAATCTGCAATAAAAAGTTGAAAAAGAAATTCGGACTCCAAAAACATTTTTGCCCATTTCTCAGTTATTTGTGGCTGTAGGAGGCTGAAATCCCCTATTACCTCCAACTCGATGCGTAAAATCCGAATCTGCAATAAAAAATAAAGTTGAAAAAAAAATTTTCGGACTCCAAATGTGTAATATATTTTGCCCATTTCTCAGTTATTTGTGGCTGTAGGAGGCTGAAATCCCCTATTACCCCCAACTCGATGCGTAGAATCCGAATCTGCAATAAAAAATAAAGTTGAAAAAAAATTTTCGTACTCCAAATGAGTAAAATATATTTGCCCATTTCTCAGTTATTTGAGGCTGTAGGAGGCTGAAATCCCCTATTACCCCCAACTCGATGCGTAGAATCCGAATCTGCAATAAAAAGTTGAAAAAGAAATTCGGACTCCAAAAACATTTTTGCCCATTTCTCAGTTATTTGTGGCTGTAGGAGGCTGAAATCCCCTATTACCTCCAACTCGATGCGTAGAATCCGAATCTGCAATAAAAAATAAAGTTGAAAAAAAAAATTTCGGACTCCAAATGTGTAAAACATTTCTGCCGATTTCTCAGACATTTGTGGCTGTAGGAGGCTGAAATCCCCTATTACCCCCAACCCGATGCGTAGAATCCGAATCTGCAAGAAAAAATAAAGTTGAAAAAAAAAAATTCGGGCTCCAAATGTGTAAAATAGTTTTGCCGATTTCTCAGTCATTTGTGGCTGTAGGAGGCTGAAATCCCCTATTACCCCCAACTCGATGCGTAGAATCCGAATCTGCAATAAATATAGAGTTGAAAAAAAAATTTTCGGACTAAAAATGTGTAATATATTTTTGCCCATTTCTCAGTTATTTGTGGCTGTAGGAGGCTGAAATCCCCTATTACCCCCAACTCGATGCGTAGAATCCGAATCTGCAATAAAAAATAAAGTTGAAAAAAAATTTTCGTACTCCAAATGAGTAAAACATATTTGCCCATTTCTCAGTTATTTGTGGCTGTAGGAGGCTGAAATCCCCTATTACCCCCAACTCGATGCGTAGAATTCGAATCTGCAATAAAAAATAAAGTGAAAAAAAATTTTCGCCAAATGTGTAATATATTTTTGCCCATTTCTCAGTTATTTGTGGCTGTAGGAGGCTGAAATCCCCTATTACCCCCAACTCGATGCGTAGAATCCGAATCTGCAATAA
This sequence comes from Rutpela maculata, assembly GCA_936432065.2. Classification (NCBI taxonomy): domain Eukaryota; kingdom Metazoa; phylum Arthropoda; class Insecta; order Coleoptera; family Cerambycidae; genus Rutpela; species Rutpela maculata. The sequence continues at coordinate 68,247,502 of OW386294.2, read as the reverse complement.
AAAGTTGAAAAAGAAATTAGGACTCCAAAAACATTTTTGCCCATTTCTCAGTTATTTGTGGCTGAAGGAGGCTGAAATCCCCTATTACCTCCAACTCGATGCGTAGAATCCGAATCTGCAATAAAAAATAAAGTTGAAAAAAAAATTCGGACTCCAAATGTGTAAAACATTTTTGCCAATTTCTCAGTTATTTGTGGCTATAGGAGGCTGAAATCCCCTATGACCCCCAACTCGATGCGTAGAATCCGAATCTGCAATAAAAGATAAATTTAAACAAAAAAATTTCGAACTCCAAATGTGTAAAACATGTTTGCCAATTTCTCAGTTATTTGTGGCTATAGGAGACTGAAATCCCCTATGACCCCAACTCGATGCGTAGAATCCGTATCTGCAATAAAAAATAAAGTTAAAAAAAAATTTTTCGGACTCCAAATGTGTAATACATTTCTGCCAATTTCTCAGTTATTTGTGGCTGTAGGAGGCTGAAATCCCCTATTACCCCCAACTCGTTGCGTAGAATCCGAATCTGCAATAAAAAATAAAGTTGAAAAAAAAATTTTCGTACTCCAAATGAGTAAAATATATTTGCCCATTTCTCAGTTATTTGTGGCTGTAGGAGGCTGAAATCCCCTATTACCCCCAACTCGATGCGTAGAATCCGAATCTGCAATAAAAAATAAAGTTGAAGAAAAAATTTTCGGACTCCAAATGTGTAGTATATTTCTGCCCATTTCTCAGTTATTTGTGGCTGTGGGAGGCTGAAATCCCCTATTACCCCCAACTCGTTGCGTAGAATCCGAATCTGCAATAAAAAATAAAGTTGAAAAAAAATTTTCGTACTCCAAATGAGTAAAATATATTTGCCCATTTCTCAGTTATTTGTGGCTGTAGGAGGCTGAAATCCCCTATTACCCCCAACTCGATGCGTAGAATCCGAATCTGCAATAAAAAATAAAGTTGAAGAAAAAATTTTCGGACTCCAAATGTGTAGTATATTTCTGCCCATTTCTCAGTTATTTGTGGCTGTGGGAGGCTGAAATCCCCTATTACCCCCAACTCGATGCGTAGAATCCGAATCTGCAATAAAAAATAAAGTTGAAAAAAAAATTTCGGACTCCAAATGTGTAATATATTTTTGCCCATTTCTCAGTTATTTGTGGATGTAGGAGGCTGAAGTCCCCTATCATCCGCAACTCGATGCGCAGAATCCGAATTTGCAATAAAAAATAAAGTTGAAAAAAAAATTTTCGGACTCCAAATGTGTAATATATTTCTGACCATTTCTCAGTTATTTGTGGCTGTAGGAGGCTGAAATCCCCTATTACCCCCAACTCGATGCGTAGAATCCGAATCTGCAATAAAAAATAAAGTTGAAAAAAAAATTTCGGACTCCAAATGTGTAATATATTTTTGCCCATTTCTCAGTTATTTGTGGCTGTAGGAGGCTGAAATCCCCTATTACCCCCAACTCGATGCGTTGAATCCGAATCTACAATAAAAAATAAAGTTGAAAAAAAAATTTTTCCTACTCCAAATATGTAAAATGTCTGCCCATTTCTCAGTTATTTGAGGCTGTAGGAGGCTGAAATCTCCTATTACCCCCAACTCGATGCGTAGAATCCGAATCTGCAATAAAAAATAAAGTTGAAAAAAAATTTCGGGCTCCATATGTGTAAAATATTTTTGCCGATTTCTCAGATATTTGTGGCTGTAGGAGGCTGAAATCCCCTATTACCCCCAACTCGATGCGTAGAATCCGAATCTGCAATAACAAGTTGAAAAATAAATTCGGACTCGAAAAACATTTTTGCCCATTTCTCAGTTATTTGTGGCTGTAGGAGGCAGAAATCCCCTATTACCCCCAACTTGATGCGTAGAATCCGAAACTGCAATAAAAAATAAAGTTGAAAAAAAAATTTCGGACTCCAAATGTGTAATATATTTCTGCTCATTTTTCAGTTATTTGTGGCTGTAGGAGGCTGAAATCCCCTATTACTCCCAACTCGATGCGTAGAATCCGAATCTGCAATAAAAAATAAAGTTGAAAAAAAAATTTTCGGACTAAAAATGTGTAATATATTTTTGCCCATTTCTCAGTTATTTGTGGCTGTAGGAGGCTGAAATCCCCTATTACGCCCAACTCGATGCGTAGAATCCGAATCTGCAATACAAAGTAAAGTTGAAAAAAAAATTTTCGGATTCCAAATGTGTAATATATTTTTGCCCATTTCTGAGTTATTTGTGGCTGTAGGAGGCTGAAATCCCCTATTACTCCCAACTCGATGCGTAGAATCCGAATTTGCAATAAAAAATAAATTTGAAAAAAAATTTTCGTACTCCAAATGAGTAAAATATATTTGCCCATTTCTCAGTTATTTGAGGCTGTAGGAGGCTAAAATCCCCTATTACCCCCAACTCGATGCGTAGAATCCGAATCTGCAATAAAAAATAAAGTTGAAAAAAAAATTTTCGGACTAAAAATGTGTAATGTATTTTTGCCCATTTCTCAGTTATTTGTGGCTGTAGGAGGCTGAAATCCCCTATTACCCCCAACTCGATGCGTAGAATCCGAATCTGCAATAAAAAATAAAGTTGAAAAAAAATTTTCGTACTCCAAATGAGTAAAATATATTTGCCCATTTCTCAGTTATTTGAGGCTGTAGGAGGCTGAAATCCCCTATTACCCCCAACTCGATGCGTAGAATCCGAATCTGCAATAAAAATTTGAAAAAGAAATTCGGACTCCAAAAACATTTTTGCCCATTTCTCAGTTATTTGTGGCTGTAGGAGGCTGAAATCCCCTATTACCCCCAACTCGATGCGTAGAATCCGAATCTGCAATAAAAAATAAAGTTGAAGAAAAAATTTTCGGACTCCAAATGTGTAGTATATTTCTGCCCATTTCTCAGTTATTTGTGGCTGTGGGAGGCTGAAATCCCCTATTACCCCCAACTCGTTGCGTAGAATCCGAATCTGCAATAAAAAATAAAGTTGAAAAAAAAATTTTCGTACTCCAAATGAGTAAAATATATTTGCCCATTTCTCAGTTATTTGTGGCTGTAGGAGGCTGAAATCCCCTATTACCCCCAACTCGATGGGTAGAATCCGAATCTGCAATAAATATAAAGTTGAAAAAAAAATTTTCGGACTCAAATGTGTAATATATTTCGGCCCATTTCTCAGTTATTTGCGGCTGTAAGAGGCTGAAATCCCCTATTACCCCCAACTCGAAGCGTAGAATCCGAATCTGCAATAAAAAATAAAGTTGAAAAAAATTTTCGTACTCCAAATGGGTAAAGTATATTTGCCCATTTCTCAGTTATTTGAGGCTGTAGGAGGCTGAAATCCCCTATTACCCCCAACTCGATGCGTAGAATCCGAATCTGCACTAAAAAATAAAGTTGAAAAAAAATTTTCGTACTCCAAATGGGTAAAATATATTTGCCCATTTCTCAGTTATTTGAGGCTGTAGGAGGCTGAAATCCCCTATTACCCCCAACTCGATGCGTAGAATCCGAATCTGCAATAAAAAGTTGAAAAAGAAATTCGGACTCCAAAAACATTTTTGCCCATTTCTCAGTTATTTGTGGCTGTAGGAGGCTGAAATCCCCTATTACCTCCAACTCGATGCGTAGAATCCGAATCTGCAATAAAAAATAAAGTTGAAAAAAAAAATTTCGGACTCCAAATGTGTAAAACATTTTTGCCGATTTCTCAGACATTTGTGGCTGTAGGAGGCTGAAATCCCCTATTACCCCCAACTCGATGCGTAGAATCCGAATCTGCAAGAAACAATAAAGTTGAAAAAAGTTTTCGGACTCCAAATGTGTAATATATTTTTGCCCATTTCTCAGTTATTTGTGGCTGTAGGAGGCTAAAATCTCCTATTACCCCCAACTCGATGCGTAGAATTCGAATCTGCAATAAAAAATAAAGTTGAAAAAAAAAAAAAATTCGGGCTCCAAATGTGTAAAATAGTTTTGCCGATTTCTCAGTCATTTGTGGCTGTAGGAGGCTGAAATCCCGTATTACCCCCAACTCGATGCGTAGAATCCGAATCTGCAATAAAAAATAAAGTTGAAAAAAAATGTTCGTACTCCAAATGAGTAAAATATATTTGCCCATTTCTCAGTTATTTGAGGCTGTAGGAGGCTGAAATCCCCTATTACCCCCAACTTGATGCGTAGAATCCGAATCTGCAATAAATATAAAGTTGAAAAAAAATTTTTCGGACTCCAAATGTGTAATATATTTCGGCCCATTTCTCAGTTATTTGCGGCTGGAGGAGGCTGAAATCCCCTATTACCCCCAACTCGATGCGTAGAATCCGAATCTGCACTAAAAAATAAAGTTGAAAAAAAATTTTCGTACTCCAAATGGGTAAAATATATTTGCCCATTTCTCAGTTATTTGTGGCTGTAGGAGGCTGAAATTCCCTATTACCCCCAACTCGATGCGTAGAATCCGAATCTGCAATAAAAAATAAAGTGAAAAAAAAATTTTCGGACTCCAATTGTGTAATATATTTTTGCCCATTTCTCAGTTATTTGTGGCTGTAGGAGGCTGAAATTCTCTATTACCCCCAACTCGATGCGTAGAATCCGAATCTGCAATAAAAAGTTGAAAAAGAAATTCGGGCTCCAAAAACATTTTTGCCCATTTTTCAGTTATTTGTGGCTTTAGGAGGCTGAAATCCCCTATTACCCCCAGCTTGATGCGTAGAATCCGAATCTGCAATAAAAAGTTGAAAAAGAAATTCGGACTCCAAAAACATTTTTGCCCATTTCTCAGTTATTTGTGGCTGTAGGAGGCTGAAATCCCCTATTACCTCCAACTCGATGCGTAGAATCCGAATCTGCAATAAAAAATAAAGTTGAAAAAAAAAATTTCGGACTCCAAATGTGTAAAACATTTCTGCCGATTTCTCAGACATTTGTGGCTGTAGGAGGCTGAAATCCCCTATTACCCCCAACTCGATGCGTAGAATCCGAATCTGCAAGAAAAAATAAAGTTGAAAAAAAAAAATTCGGGCTCCAAATGTGTAAAATAGTTTTGCCGATTTCTCAGTCATTTGTGGCTGTAGGAGGCTGAAATCCCCTATTACCCCCAACTCGATGCGTAGAATCCGAATCTGCAATAAATATAGAGTTGAAAAAAAAATTTTCGGACTAAAAATGTGTAATATATTTTTGCCCATTTCTCAGTTATTTGTGGCTGTAGGAGGCTGAAATCCCCTATTACCCCCAACTCGATGCGTAGAATCCGAATCTGCAATAAAAAATAAAGTTGAAAAAAAATTTTCGTACTCCAAATGAGTAAAACATATTTGCCCATTTCTCAGTTATTTGTGGCTGTAGGAGGCTGAAATCCCCTATTACCCCCAACTCGATGCGTAGAATTCGAATCTGCAATAAAAAATAAAGTGAAAAAAAATTTTCGCCAAATGTGTAATATATTTTTGCCCATTTCTCAGTTATTTGTGGCTGTAGGAGGCTGAAATCCCCTATTACCCCCAACTCGATGCGTAGAATCCGAATCTGCAATAAAAAGTTGAAAAAGAAATTAGGACTCCAAAAACATTTTTGCCCATTTCTCAGTTATTTGTGGCTGAAGGAGGCTGAAATCCCCTATTACCTCCAACTCGATGCGTAGAATCCGAATCTGCAATAAAAAATAAAGTTGAAAAAAAAATTCGGACTCCAAATGTGTAAAACATTTTTGCCAATTTCTCAGTTATTTGTGGCTATAGGAGGCTGAAATCCCCTATGACCCCCAACTCGATGCGTAGAATCCGAATCTGCAATAAAAGATAAATTTGAACAAAAAAATTTCGAACTCCAAATGTGTAAAACATGTTTGCCAATTTCTCAGTTATTTGTGGCTATAGGACACTGAAATCCCCTATGACCCCAACTCGATGCGTAGAATCCGTATCTGCAATAAAAAATAAAGTTAAAAAAAAATTTTTCGGACTCCAAATGTGTAATACATTTCTGCCAATTTCTCAGTTATTTGTGGCTGTGGGAGGCTGAAATCCCCTATTACCCCCAACTCGTTGCGTAGAATCCGAATCTGCAATAAAAAATAAAGTTGAAAAAAAAATTTTCGTACTCCAAATGAGTAAAATATATTTGCCCATTTCTCAGTTATTTGTGGCTGTAGGAGGCTGAAATCCCCTATTACCCCCAACTCGATGCGTAGAATCCGAATCTGCAATAAAAAATAAAGTTGAAGAAAAAATTTTCGGACTCCAAATGTGTAGTATATTTCTGCCCATTTCTCAGTTATTTGTGGCTGTGGGAGGCTGAAATCCCCTATTACCCCCAACTCGATGCGTAGAATCCGAATCTGCAATAAAAAATAAAGTTGAAAAAAAAATTTCGGACTCCAAATGTGTAATATATTTTTGCCCATTTCTCAGTTATTTGTGGATGTAGGAGGCTGAAGTCCCCTATCATCCGCAACTCGATGCGCAGAATCCGAATTTGCAATAAAAAATAAAGTTGAAAAAAAAATTTTCGGACTCCAAATGTGTAATATATTTCTGACCATTTCTCAGTTATTTGTGGCTGTAGGAGGCTGAAATCCCCTATTACCCCCAACTCGATGCGTAGAATCCGAATCTGCAATAAAAAATAAAGTTGAAAAAAAAATTTCGGACTCCAAATGTGTAATATATTTTTGCCCATTTCTCAGTTATTTGTGGCTGTAGGAGGCTGAAATCCCCTATTACCCCCAACTCGATGCGTTGAATCCGAATCTACAATAAAAAATAAAGTTGAAAAAAAAATTTTTCCTACTCCAAATATGTAAAATGTCTGCCCATTTCTCAGTTATTTGAGGCTGTAGGAGGCTGAAATCTCCTATTACCCCCAACTCGATGCGTAGAATCCGAATCTGCAATAAAAAATAAAGTTGAAAAAAAATTTCGGGCTCCATATGTGTAAAATATTTTTGCCGATTTCTCAGATATTTGTGGCTGTAGGAGGCTGAAATCCCCTATTACCCCCAACTCGATGCGTAGAATCCGAATCTGCAATAACAAGTTGAAAAATAAATTCGGACTCGAAAAACATTTTTGCCCATTTCTCAGTTATTTGTGGCTGTAGGAGGCAGAAATCCCCTATTACCCCCAACTTGATGCGTAGAATCCGAAACTGCAATAAAAAATAAAGTTGAAAAAAAAATTTCGGACTCCAAATGTGTAATATATTTCTGCTCATTTTTCAGTTATTTGTGGCTGTAGGAGGCTGAAATCCCCTATTACTCCCAACTCGATGCGTAGAATCCGAATCTGCAATAAAAAATAAAGTTGAAAAAAAAATTTTCGGACTAAAAATGTGTAATATATTTTTGCCCATTTCTCAGTTATTTGTGGCTGTAGGAGGCTGAAATCCCCTATTACGCCCAACTCGATGCGTAGAATCCGAATCTGCAATACAAAGTAAAGTTGAAAAAAAAATTTTCGGATTCCAAATGTGTAATATATTTTTGCCCATTTCTGAGTTATTTGTGGCTGTAGGAGGCTGAAATCCCCTATTACTCCCAACTCGATGCGTAGAATCCGAATTTGCAATAAAAAATAAATTTGAAAAAAAATTTTCGTACTCCAAATGAGTAAAATATATTTGCCCATTTCTCAGTTATTTGAGGCTGTAGGAGGCTAAAATCCCCTATTACCCCCAACTCGATGCGTAGAATCCGAATCTGCAATAAAAAATAAAGTTGAAAAAAAAATTTTCGGACTAAAAATGTGTAATGTATTTTTGCCCATTTCTCAGTTATTTGTGGCTGTAGGAGGCTGAAATCCCCTATTACCCCCAACTCGATGCGTAGAATCCGAATCTGCAATAAAAAATAAAGTTGAAAAAAAATTTTCGTACTCCAAATGAGTAAAATATATTTGCCCATTTCTCAGTTATTTGAGGCTGTAGGAGGCTGAAATCCCCTATTACCCCCAACTCGATGCGTAGAATCCGAATCTGCAATAAAAATTTGAAAAAGAAATTCGGACTCCAAAAACATTTTTGCCCATTTCTCAGTTATTTGTGGCTGTAGGAGGCTGAAATCCCCTATTACCCCCAACTCGATGCGTAGAATCCGAATCTGCAATAAAAAATAAAGTTGAAGAAAAAATTTTCGGACTCCAAATGTGTAGTATATTTCTGCCCATTTCTCAGTTATTTGTGGCTGTGGGAGGCTGAAATCCCCTATTACCCCCAACTCGTTGCGTAGAATCCGAATCTGCAATAAAAAATAAAGTTGAAAAAAATTTTCGTACTCCAAATGGGTAAAGTATATTTGCCCATTTCTCAGTTATTTGAGGCTGTAGGAGGCTGAAATCCCCTATTACCCCCAACTCGATGCGTAGAATCCGAATCTGCACTAAAAAATAAAGTTGAAAAAAAATTTTCGTACTCCAAATGAGTAAAATATATTTGCCCATTTCTCAGTTATTTGTGGCTGTAGGAGGCTGAAATCCCCTATTACCCCCAACTCGATGGGTAGAATCCGAATCTGCAATAAATATAAAGTTGAAAAAAAAATTTTCGGACTCCAAATGTGTAATATATTTCGGCCCATTTCTCAGTTATTTGCGGCTGTAAGAGGCTGAAATCCCCTATTACCCCCAACTCGATGCGTAGAATCCGAATCTGCAATAAAAATTTGAAAAAGAAATTCGGACTCCAAAAACATTTTTGTCCATTTCTCAGTTATTTGTGGCTGTAGGAGGCTGAAATCCCCTATTACCCCCAACTCGATGCGTAGAATCCGAATCTGCAATAAAAAATAAAGTTGAAGAAAAAATTTTCGGACTCCAAATGTGTAGTATATTTCTGCCCATTTCTCAGTTATTTGTGGCTGTGGGAGGCTGAAATCCCCTATTACCCCCAACTCGTTGCGTAGAATCCGAATCTGCAATAAAAAATAAAGTTGAAAAAAATTTTCGTACTCCAAATGAGTAAAATATATTTGCCCATTTCTCAGTTATTTGAGGCTGTAGGAGGCTGAAATCCCCTATTACCCCCAACTCGATGCGTAGAATCCGAATCTGCAATAAAAATTTGAAAAAGAAATTCGGACTCCAAAAACATTTTTGCCCATTTCTCAGTTATTTGTGGCTGTAGGAGGCTGAAATCCCCTATTACCCCCAACTCGATGCGTAGAATCCGAATCTGCAATAAAAAATAAAGTTGAAGAAAAAATTTTCGGACTCCAAATGTGTAGTATATTTCTGCCCATTTCTCAGTTATTTGTGGCTGTGGGAGGCTGAAATCCCCTATTACCCCCAACTCGTTGCGTAGAATCCGAATCTGCAATAAAAAATAAAGTTGAAAAAAATTTTCGTACTCCAAATGGGTAAAGTATATTTGCCCATTTCTCAGTTATTTGAGGCTGTAGGAGGCTGAAATCCCCTATTACCCCCAACTCGATGCGTAGAATCCGAATCTGCACTAAAAAATAAAGTTGAAAAAAAAATTTTCGTACTCCAAATGAGTAAAATATATTTGCCCATTTCTCAGTTATTTGTGGCTGTAGGAGGCTGAAATCCCCTATTACCCCCAACTCGATGGGTAGAATCCGAATCTGCAATAAATATAAAGTTTAAAAAAAAAATTTTCGGACTCCAAATGTGTAATATATTTCGGCCCATTTCTCAGTTATTTGCGGCTGTAAGAGGCTGAAATCCCCTATTACCCCCAACTCGAAGCGTAGAATCCGAATCTGCAATAAAAAATAAAGTTGAAAAAAATTTTCGTACTCCAAATGGGTAAAGTATATTTGCCCATTTCTCAGTTATTTGAGGCTGTAGGAGGCTGAAATCCCCTATTACCCCCAACTCGATGCGTAGAATCCGAATCTGCACTAAAAAATAAAGTTGAAAAAAAATTTTCGTACTCCAAATGGGTAAAATATATTTGCCCATTTCTCAGTTATTTGAGGCTGTAGGAGGCTGAAATCCCCTATTACCCCCAACTCGATGCGTAGAATCCGAATCTGCAATAAAAAGTTGAAAAAGAAATTCGGACTCCAAAAACATTTTTGCCCATTTCTCAGACATTTGTGGCTGTAGGAGGCTGAAATCCCCTATTACCCCCAACTCGATGCGTAGAATCCGAATCTGCAAGAAACAATAAAGTTGAAAAAAGTTTTCGGACTCCAAATGTGTAATATATTTTTGCCCATTTCTCAGTTATTTGTGGCTGTAGGAGGCTAAAATCTCCTATTACCCCCAACTCGATGCGTAGAATTCGAATCTGCAATAAAAAATAAAGTTGAAAAAAAAAAAAAATTCGGGCTCCAAATGTGTAAAATAGTTTTGCCGATTTCTCAGTCATTTGTGGCTGTAGGAGGCTGAAATCCCGTATTACCCCCAACTCGATGCGTAGAATCCGAATCTGCAATAAAAAATAAAGTTGAAAAAAAATGTTCGTACTCCAAATGAGTAAAATATATTTGCCCATTTCTCAGTTATTTGAGGCTGTAGGAGGCTGAAATCCCCTATTACCCCCAACTTGATGCGTAGAATCCGAATCTGCAATAAATATAAAGTTGAAAAAAAATTTTTCGGACTCCAAATGTGTAATATATTTCGGCCCATTTCTCAGTTATTTGCGGCTGGAGGAGGCTGAAATCCCCTATTACCCCCAACTCGATGCGTAGAATCCGAATCTGCACTAAAAAATAAAGTTGAAAAAAAATTTTCGTACTCCAAATGGGTAAAATATATTTGCCCATTTCTCAGTTATTTGTGGCTGTAGGAGGCTGAAATTCCCTATTACCCCCAACTCGATGCGTAGAATCCGAATCTGCAATAAAAAATAAAGTGAAAAAAAAATTTTCGGACTCCAAATGTGTAATATATTTTTGCCCATTTCTCAGTTATTTGTGGCTGTAGGAGGCTGAAATTCTCTATTACCCCCAACTCGATGCGTAGAATCCGAATCTGCAATAAAAAGTTGAAAAAGAAATTCGGGCTCCAAAAACATTTTTGCCCATTTTTCAGTTATTTGTGGCTTTAGGAGGCTGAAATCCCCTATTACCCCCAACTTGATGCGTAGAATCCGAATCTGCAATAAAAAGTTGAAAAAGAAATTCGGACTCCAAAAACATTTTTGACCATTTCTCAGTTATTTGTGGCTGTAGGAGGCTGAAATCCCCTATTACCCCCAACTCGATGCGTAGAATCCGAATCTGCAATAAAATGTTGAAAAAGAAATTCGGACTCCAAAAACATTTTTGCCCATTTCTCAGTTATTTGTGGCTGTAGGAGGCTGAAATCCCCTATTACCTCCAACTCGATGCGTAGAATCCGAATCTTCAATAAAAAATAAAGTTGAAAAAAAAAATTTCGGACTCCAAATGTGTAAAACATTTTTGCCGATTTCTCAGACATTTGTGGCTGTAGGAGGCTGAAATCCCCTATTACCCCCAACTCGATGCGTAGAATCCGAATCTGCAAGAAAAAATAAAGTTGAAAAAAAGTTTTCGGACTCCAAATGTGTAATATATTTTTGGCCATTTCTCAGTTATTTGTGGCTGTAGGAGGCTAAAATCTCCTATTACCCCCAACTCGATGCGTAGAATTCGAATCTGCAATAAAAAATAAAGTTGAAAAAAAAAAAATTCGGGCTCCAAATGTGTAAAATAGTTTTGCCGATTTCTCAGTCATTTGTGGCTGTAGGAGGCTGAAATCCCGTATTACCCCCAACTCGATGCGTAGAATCCGAATCTGCAATAAAAAATAAAGTTGAAGAAAAAATTTTCGGACTCCAAATGTGTAGTATATTTCTGCCCATTTCTCAGTTATTTGTGGCTGTGGGAGGCTGAAATCCCCTATTACCCCCAACTCGTTGCGTAGAATCCGAATCTGCAATAAAAAATAAAGTTGAAAAAAATTTTCGTACTCCAAATGGGTAAAGTATATTTGCCCATTTCTCAGTTATTTGAGGCTGTAGGAGGCTGAAATCCCCTATTACCCCCAACTCGATGCGTAGAATCCGAATCTGCACTAAAAAATAAAGTTGAAAAAAAATTTTCGTACTCCAAATGAGTAAAATATATTTGCCCATTTCTCAGTTATTTGTGGCTGTAGGAGGCTGAAATCCCCTATTACCCCCAACTCGATGGGTAGAATCCGAATCTGCAATAAATATAAAGTTGAAAAAAAAATTTTCGGACTCCAAATGTGTAATATATTTCGGCCCATTTCTCAGTTATTTGCGGCTGTAAGAGGCTGAAATCCCCTATTACCCCCAACTCGATGCGTAGAATCCGAATCTGCAATAAAAATTTGAAAAAGAAATTCGGACTCCAAAAACATTTTTGCCCATTTCTCAGTTATTTGTGGCTGTAGGAGGCTGAAATCCCCTATTACCCCCAACTCGATGCGTAGAATCCGAATCTGCAATAAAAAATAAAGTTGAAGAAAAAATTTTCGGACTCCAAATGTGTAGTATATTTCTGCCCATTTCTCAGTTATTTGTGGCTGTGGGAGGCTGAAATCCCCTATTACCCCCAACTCGTTGCGTAGAATCCGAATCTGCAATAAAAAATAAAGTTGAAAAAAATTTTCGTACTCCAAATGAGTAAAATATATTTGCCCATTTCTCAGTTATTTGAGGCTGTAGGAGGCTGAAATCCCCTATTACCCCCAACTCGATGCGTAGAATCCGAATCTGCACTAAAAAATAAAGTTGAAAAAAAATTTTCGTACTCCAAATGGGTAAAATATATTTGCCCATTTCTCAGTTATTTGTGGCTGTAGGAGGCTGAAATTCCCTATTACCCCCAACTCGATGCGTAGAATCCGAATCTGCAATAAAAAATAAAGTGAAAAAAAAATTTTCGGACTCCAAATGTGTAATATATTTTTGCCCATTTCTCAGTTATTTGTGGCTGTAGGAGGCTGAAATTCTCTATTACCCCCAACTCGATGCGTAGAATCCGAATCTGCAATAAAAAGTTGAAAAAGAAATTCGGGCTCCAAAAACATTTTTGCCCATTTTTCAGTTATTTGTGGCTTTAGGAGGCTGAAATCCCCTATTACCCCCAACTTGATGCGTAGAATCCGAATCTGCAATAAAAAGTTGAAAAAGAAATTCGGACTCCAAAAACATTTTTGACCATTTCTCAGTTATTTGTGGCTGTAGGAGGCTGAAATCCCCTATTACCCCCAACTCGATGCGTAGAATCCGAATCTGCAATAAAATGTTGAAAAAGAAATTCGGACTCCAAAAACATTTTTGCCCATTTCTCAGTTATTTGTGGCTGTAGGAGGCTGAAATCCCCTATTACCTCCAACTCGATGCGTAGAATCCGAATCTTCAATAAAAAATAAAGTTGAAAAAAAAAATTTCGGACTCCAAATGTGTAAAACATTTTTGCCGATTTCTCAGACATTTGTGGCTGTAGGAGGCTGAAATCCCCTATTACCCCCAACTCGATGCGTAGAATCCGAATCTGCAAGAAAAAATAAAGTTGAAAAAAAGTTTTCGGACTCCAAATGTGTAATATATTTTTGGCCATTTCTCAGTTATTTGTGGCTGTAGGAGGCTAAAATCTCCTATTACCCCCAACTCGATGCGTAGAATTCGAATCTGCAATAAAAAATAAAGTTGAAAAAAAAAAAATTCGGGCTCCAAATGTGTAAAATAGTTTTGCCGATTTCTCAGTCATTTGTGGCTGTAGGAGGCTGAAATCCCGTATTACCCCCAACTCGATGCGTAGAATCCGAATCTGCAATAAAAAATAAAGTTGAAAAAAAATGTTCGTACTCCAAATGAGTAAAATATATTTGCCCATTTCTCACTTATTTGAGGCTGTAGGAGGCTGAAATCCCCTATTACTCCCAACTTGATGCGTAGAATCCGAATCTGCAATAAATATAAAGTTGAAAAAAAAAATTTTCGGACTCCAAATGTGTAATATATTTCGGCCCATTTCTCAGTTATTTGCGGCTGTAGGGGGCTGAAATCCCCTATTACCCCCAACTCGATGCGTAGAATCCGAATCTGCAATAAAAAATAAAGTTGAAAAAAAATTTTCGTACTCCAAATGAGTAAAATATATTTGCCCATTTCTCAGTTATTTGTGGCTGTAGGAGGCTGAAATCCCCTATTACCCCCAACTCGATGCGTAGAATCCGAATCTGCAATAAAAAATAAAGTGAAAAAAAAATTTTCGGACTCCAAATGTGTAATATATTTTTGCCCATTTCTCAGTTATTTGTGGCTGTAGGAGGCTGAAATCCTCTATTACCCCCAACTCGATGCGTAGAATCCGAATCTGCAATAAAAAGTTGAAAAAGAAATTCGGGCTCCAAAAACATTTTTGCCCATTTCTCAGTTATTTGTGGCTTTAGGAGGCTGAAATCCCCTATTACCCCCAACTCGATGCGTAGAATCCGAATCTGCAATAAAAAGTTGAAAAAGAAATTCGGACTCCAAAAACATTTTTGTCCATTTCTCAGTTATTTGTGGCTGTAGGAGGCTGAAATCCCCTATTACCTCCAACTCGATGCGTAAAATCCGAATCTGCAATAAAAAATAAAGTTGAAAAAAAAATTTTCGGACTCCAAATGTGTAATATATTTTGCCCATTTCTCAGTTATTTGTGGCTGTAGGAGGCTGAAATCCCCTATTACCCCCAACTCGATGCGTGGAATCCGAATCTGCAATAAAAAATAAAGTTGAAAAAAAATTTTCGTACTCCAAATGAGTAAAATATATTTGCCCATTTCTCAGTTATTTGAGGCTGTAGGAGGCCGAAATCCCCTATTACCTCCAACTCGATGCGTAGAATCCGAATCTGCAATAAAAAGTTGAAAAAGAAATTCGGACTCCAAAAACATTTTTGCCCATTTCTCAGTTATTTGTGGCTGTAGGAGGCTGAAATCCCCTATTACCTCCAACTCGATGCGTAGAATCCGAATCTGCAATAAAAAATAAAGTTGAAAAAAAAAATTTCGGACTCCAAATGTGTAAAACATTTCTGCCGATTTCTCAGACATTTGTGGCTGTAGGAGGCTGAAATTCCCTATTACCCCCAACTCGATGCGTAGAATCCGAATCTGCAAGAAAAAATAAAGTTGAAAAAAAAAAAATTCGGGCTCCAAATGTGTAAAATAGTTTTGCCGATTTCTCAGTCATTTGTGGTTGTAGGAGGCTGAAATCCCCTATTACCCCCAACTCGATGCGTAGAATCCGAATCTGCAATAAATATAGAGTTGAAAAAAAAATTTTCGGACTAAAAATGTGTAATATATTTTTGCCCATTTCTCAGTTATTTGTGGCTGTAGGAGGCTGAAATCCCCTATTACCCCCAACTCGATGCGTAGAATCCGAATCTGCAATAAAAAATAAAGTTGAAAAAAAATTTTCGTACTCCAAATGAGAAAAACATATTTGCCCATTTCTCAGTTATTTGTGGCTGTAGGAGGCTGAAATCCCCTATTACCCCCAACTCGATGCGTAGAATTCGAATCTGCAATAAAAAATAAAGTGAAAAAAAATTTTCGGACTCCAAATGTGTAATATATTTTTGCCCATTTCTCAGTTATTTGTGGCTGTAGGAGGCTGAAATCCTCTATTACCCCCAACTCGATGCGTAGAATCCGAATCTGCAATAAAAAGTTGAAAAAGAAATTCGGGCTCCAAAAACATTTTTGCCCATTTCTCAGTTATTTGTGGCTGTAGGAGGCTGAAATCCCCTATTACCCCCAACTCGATGCGTAGAATCCGAATCTGCAATAAAAAGTTGAAAAAGAAATTAGGACTCCAAAAACATTTTCGCCCATTTCTCAGTTATTTGTGGCTGAAGGAGGCTGAAATCCCCTATTACCTCCAACTCGATGCGTAGAATCCGAATCTGCAATAAAAAATAAAGTTGAAAAAAAATGTTCGTACTCCAAATGAGTAAAATATATTTGCCCATTTCTCAGTTATTTGAGGCTGTAGGAGGCTGAAATCCCGTATTACCCCCAACTCGATGCGTAGAATCCGAATCTGCAATAAAAAATAAAGTTGAAAAAAAATGTTCGTACTCCAAATGAGTAAAATATATTTGCCCATTTCTCAGTTATTTGAGGCTGTAGGAGGCTGAAATCCCCTATTACTCCCAACTTGATGCGTAGAATCCGAATCTGCAATAAATATAAAGTTGAAAAAAAAATTTTCGGACTCCAAATGTGTAATATATTTCGGCCCATTTCTCAGTTATTTGCGGCTGTAGGAGGCTGATATCCCCTATTACCCCCAACTCGATGCGTAGAATCCGAATCTGCAATAAAAAATAAAGTTGAAAAAAAATTTTCGTACTCCAAATGAGTAAAATATATTTGCCCATTTCTCAGTTATTTGTGGCTGTAGGAGGCTGAAATCCCCTATTACCCCCAACTCGATGCGTAGAATCCGAATCTGCAATAAAAAGTAAAGTGAAAAAAAAATTTTCGGACTCCAAATGTGTAATATATTTTTTCCCATTTCTCAGTTATTTGTGGCTGTAGAAGGCTGAAATCCTCTATTACCCCCAACTCGATGCGTAGAATCCGAATCTGCAATAAAAAGTTGAAAAAGAAATTCGGGCTCCAAAAACATTTTTGCCCATTTCTCAGTTATTTGTGGCTTTAGGAGGCTGAAATCCCCTATTACCCCCAACTCGATGCGCAGAATCCGAATCTGCAATAAAAAGTTGAAAAAGAAATTCGGACTCCAAAAACATTTTTGCCCATTTCTCAGTTATTTGTGGCTGTAGGAGGCTGAAATCCCCTTTTACCTCCAACTCGATGCGTAAAATCCGAATCTGCAATAAAAAATAAAGTTGAAAAAAAAAATTTCGGACTCCAAATGTGTAATATATTTTGCCCATTTCTCAGTTATTTGTGGCTGTAGGAGGCTGAAATCCCCTATTACCACCAACTCGATGCGTGGAATCCGAATCTGCAATAAAAAATAAAGTTGAAAAAAAATTTTCGTACTCCAAATGAGTAAAATATATTTGCCCATTTCTCAGTTATTTGAGGCTGTAGGAGGCTGAAATCCCCTATTACCCCCAACTCGATGCGCAGAATCCGAATCTGCAATAAAAAGTTGAAAAAGAAATTCGGACTCCAAAAACATTTTTGCCCATTTCTCAGTTATTTGTGGCTGTAGGAGGCTGAAATCCCCTTTTACCTCCAACTCGATGCGTAAAATCCGAATCTGCAATAAAAAATAAAGTTGAAAAAAAAAATTTCGGACTCCAAATGTGTAATATATTTTGCCCATTTCTCAGTTATTTGTGGCTGTAGGAGGCTGAAATCCCCTATTACCACCAACTCGATGCGTGGAATCCGAATCTGCAATAAAAAATAAAGTTGAAAAAAAATTTTCGTACTCCAAATGAGTAAAATATATTTGCCCATTTCTCAGTTATTTGTGGCTGTAGGAGGCTGAAATCCCCTATTACCACCAACTCGATGCGTGGAATCCGAATCTGCAATAAAAAATAAAGTTGAAAAAAAATTTTCGTACTCCAAATGAGTAAAATATATTTGCCCATTTCTCAGTTATTTGTGGCTGTAGGAGGCTGAAATCCCCTATTACCTCCAACTCGATGCGTAGAATCCGAATCTGCAATAAAAAATAAAGTTGAAAAAAAAAAATTTCGGACTCCAAATGTGTAAAACATTTCTGCCGATTTCTCAGACATTTGTGGCTGTAGGAGGCTGAAATTCCCTATTACCCCCAACTCGATGCGTAGAATCCGAATCTGCAAGAAAAAATAAAGTTGAAAAAAAAAAATTCGGGAGCCAAATGTGTAAAATAGTTTTGCCGATTTCTCAGTCATTTCTGGCTGTAGGAGGCTGAAATCCCCTATTACCCCCAACTCGATGCGTAGAATCCGAATCTGCAATAAATATAGAGTTAAAAAAAAAATTTTCGGACTAAAAATGTGTAATATATTTTTGCCCATTTCTCAGTTATTTGTGGCTGTAAGAGGCTGAAATCCCCTATTACCCCCAACTCGATGCGTAGAATCCGAATCTGCAATAAAAAATAAAGTTGAAAAAAAATTTTCGTACTCCAAATGAGTAAAACATATTTGCCCATTTCTCAGTTATTTGTGGCTGTAGGAGGCTGAAATCCCCTATTACCCCCAACTCGATGCGTAGAATTCGAATCTGCAATAAAAAATAAAGTGAAAAAAAATTTTCGGACTCCAAATGTGTAATATATTTTTGCCCATTTCTCAGTTATTTGTGGCTGTAGGAGGCTGAAATCCTCTATTACCCCCAACTCGATGCGTAGAATCCGAATCTGCAATAAAAAGTTGAAAAAGAAATTCGGGCTCCAAAAACATTTTTGCCCATTTCTCAGTTATTTGTGGCTGTAGGAGGCTGAAATCCCCTATTACCCCCAACTCGATGCGTAGAATCCGAATCTGCAATAAAAAGTTGAAAAAGAAATTAGGACTCCAAAAACATTTTTGCCCATTTCTCAGTTATTTGTGGCTGAAGGAGGCTGAAATCCCCTATTACCTCCAACTCGATGCGTAGAATCCGAATCTGCAATAAAAAATAAAGTTGAAAAAAAAATTCGGACTCCATATGTGTAAAACATTTTTGCCAATTTCTCAGTTATTTGTGGCTATAGGAGGCTGAAATCCCCTATGACCCCCAACTCGATGCGTAGAATCCGAATCTGCAATAAAAGATAAATTTGAACAAAAAAATTTCGAACTCCAAATGTGTAAAACATGTTTGCCAATTTCTCAGTTATTTGTGGCTATAGGAGACTGAAATCCCCTATGACCCCAACTCGATGCGTAGAATCCGTATCTGCAATAAAAAATAAAGTTAAAAAAAAAATTTCGGACTCCATATGTGTAAAACATTTTTGCCAATTTCTCAGTTATTTGTGGCTATAGGAGGCTGAAATCCCCTATTACGCCCAACTCGATGCGTAGAATCCGAATCTGCAATAAAAAATAAAGTTGAAAAAAAATTTTTCGGACTCCAAATGTGTAATACATTTCTGCCCATTTCTCAGTTATTTGTGGCTGTAGGAGGCTGAAATCCCCTATTACCCCCAACTCGTTGCGTAGAATCCGAATCTGCAATAAAAAATAAAGTTGAAAAAAAAATTTTCGTACTCCAAATGAGTAAAATATATTTGCCCATTTCTCAGTTATTTGTGGCTGTAGGAGGCTGAAATCCCCTATTACCCCCAACTCGATGCGTAGAATCCGAATCTGCAATAAAAAATAAAGTTGAAGAAAAAATTTTCGGACTCCAAATGTGTAGTATATTTCTGCCCATTTCTCAGTTATTTGTGGCTGTGGGAGGCTGAAATCCCCTATTACCCCCAACTCGTTGCGTAGAATCCGAATCTGCAATAAAAAATAAAGTTGAAAAAAAAATTTTCGTACTCCAAATGAGTAAAATATATTTGCCCATTTCTCAGTTATTTGTGGCTGTAGGAGGCTGAAATCCCCTATTACCCCCAACTCGATGCGTAGAATCCGAATCTGCAATAAATATAAAGTTGAAAAAAAAATTTTCGGACTCCAAATGTGTAATATATTTCGGCCCATTTCTCAGTTATTTGCGGCTGTAAGAGGCTGAAATCCCCTATTACCCCCAACTCGAAGCGTAGAATCCGAATCTGCAATAAAAAATAAAGTTGAAAAAAATTTTCGTACTCCAAATGGGTAAAGTATATTTGCCCATTTCTCAGTTATTTGAGGCTGTAGGAGGCTGAAATCCCCTATTACCCCCAACTCGATGCGTAGAATCCGAATCTGCACTAAAAAATAAAGTTGAAAAAAAATTTTCGTACTCCAAATGGGTAAAATATATTTGCCCATTTCTCAGTTATTTGAGGCTGTAGGAGGCTGAAATCCCCTATTACCCCCAACTCGATGCGTAGAATCCGAATCTGCAATAAAAAGTTGAAAAAGAAATTCGGACTCCAAAAACATTTTTGCCCATTTCTCAGTTATTTGTGGCTGTAGGAGGCTGAAATCCCCTATTACCTCCAACTCGATGCGTAGAATCCGAATCTGCAATAAAAAATAAAGTTGAAAAAAAAAATTTCGGACTCCAAATGTGTAAAACATTTTTGCCGATTTCTCAGACATTTGTGGCTGTAGGAGGCTGAAATCCCCTATTACCCCCAACTCGATGCGTAGAATCCGAATCTGCAAGAAACAATAAAGTTGAAAAAAGTTTTCGGACTTCAAATGTGTAATATATTTTTGCCCATTTCTCAGTTATTTGTGGCTGTAGGAGGCTAAAATCTCCTATTACCCCCAACTCGATGCGTAGAATTCGAATCTGCAATAAAAAATAAAGTTGAAAAAAAAAAAAATTCGGGCTCCAAATGTGTAAAATAGTTTTGCCGATTTCTCAGTCATTTGTGGCTGTAGGAGGCTGAAATCCCGTATTACCCCCAACTCGATGCGTAGAATCCGAATCTGCAATAAAAAATAAAGTTGAAAAAAAATGTTCGTACTCCAAATGAGTAAAATATATTTGCCCATTTCTCAGTTATTTGAGGCTGTAGGAGGCTGAAATCCCCTATTACCCCCAACTTGATGCGTAGAATCCGAATCTGCAATAAATATAAAGTTGAAAAAAAATTTTTCGGACTCCAAATGTGTAATATATTTCGGCCCATTTCTCAGTTATTTGCGGCTGGAGGAGGCTGAAATCCCCTATTACCCCCAACTCGATGCGTAGAATCCGAATCTGCACTAAAAAATAAAGTTGAAAAAAAATTTTCGTACTCCAAATGGGTAAAATATATTTGCCCATTTCTCAGTTATTTGTGGCTGTAGGAGGCTGAAATCCCCTATTACCCCCAACTCGATGCGTAGAATCCGAATCTGCAATAAAAAATAAAGTGAAAAAAAAATTTTCGGACTCCAAATGTGTAATATATTTTTGCCCATTTCTCAGTTATTTGTGGCTGTAGGAGGCTGAAATTCTCTATTACCCCCAACTCGATGCGTAGAATCCGAATCTGCAATAAAAAGTTGAAAAAGAAATTCGGGCTCCAAAAACATTTTTGCCCATTTTTCAGTTATTTGTGGCTTTAGGAGGCTGAAATCCCCTATTACCCCCAACTTGATGCGTAGAATCCGAATCTGCAATAAAAAGTTGAAAAAGAAATTCGGACTCCAAAAACATTTTTGCCCATTTCTCAGTTATTTGTGGCTGTAGGAGGCTGAAATCCCCTATTACCTCCAACTCGATGCGTAAAATCCGAATCTGCAATAAAAAATAAAGTTGAAAAAAAAATTTTCGGACTCCAAATGTGTAATATATTTTGCCCATTTCTCAGTTATTTGTGGCTGTAGGAGGCTGAAATCCCCTATTACCCCCAACTCGATGCGTAGAATCCGAATCTGCAATAAAAAATAAAGTTGAAAAAAAATTTTCGTACTCCAAATGAGTAAAATATATTTGCCCATTTCCCAGTTATTTGAGGCTGTAGGAGGCTGAAATCCCCTATTACCCCCAACTCGATGCGTAGAATCCGAATCTCCAATAAAATGTTGAAAAAGAAATTCGGACTCCAAAAACATTTTTGCCCATTTCTCAGTTATTTGTGGCTGTAGGAGGCTGAAATCCCCTATTACCTCCAACTCGATGCGTAGAATCCGAATCTGCAATAAAAAATAAAGTTGAAAAAAAAAATTTCGGACTCCAAATGTGTAAAACATTTTTGCCGATTTCTCAGACATTTGTGGCTGTAGGAGGCTGAAATCCCCTATTACCCCCAACTCGATGCGTAGAATCCGAATCTGCAAGAAAAAATAAAGTTGAAAAAAAGTTTTCGGACTCCAAATGTGTAATATATTTTTGCCCATTTCTCAGTTATTTGTTTCTGTAGGAGGCTAAAATCTCCTATTACCCCCAACTCGATGCGTAGAATTCGAATCTGCAATAAAAAATAAAGTTGAAAAAAAAAAAATTCGGGCTCCAAATGTGTAAAATAGTTTTGCCGATTTCTCAGTCATTTGTGGCTGTAGGAGGCTGAAATCCCGTATTACCCCCAACTCGATGCGTAGAATCCGAATCTGCAATAAAAAATAAAGTTGAAAAAAAATGTTCGTACTCCAAATGAGTAAAATATATTTGCCCATTTCTCAGTTATTTGAGGCTGTAGGAGGCTGAAATCCCCTATTACTCCCAACTTGATGCGTAGAATCCGAATCTGCAATAAATATAAAGTTGAAAAAAAAATTTTCGGACTCCAAATGTGTAATATATTTCGGCCCATTTCTCAGTTATTTGCGGCTGTAGGAGGCTGAAATCCCCTATTACCCCCAACTCGATGCGTAGAATCCGAATCTGCAATAAAAAATAAAGTTGAAAAAAAATTTTCGTACTCCAAATGAGTAAAATATAATTGCCCATTTCTCAGTTATTTGTGGCTGTAGGAGGCTGAAATCCCCTATTACCCCCAACTCGATGCGTAGAATCCGAATCTGCAATAAAAAATAAAGTGAAAAAAAAATTTTCGGACTCCAAATGTGTAATATATTTTTGCCCATTTCTCAGTTATTTGTGGCTATAGGAGGCTGAAATCCTCTATTACCCCCAACTCGATGCGTAGAATCCGAATCTGCAATAAAAAGTTGAAAAAGAAATTCGGGCTCCAACAACATTTTTGCCCATTTCTCAGTTATTTGTGGCTTTAGGAGGCTGAAATCCCCTATTACCCCCAACTCGATGCGTAGAATCCGAATCTGCAATAAAAAGTTGAAAAAGAAATTCGGACTCCAAAAACATTTTTGCCCATTTCTCAGTTATTTGTGGCTGTAGGAGGCTGAAATCCCCTATTACCTTCAACTCGATGCGTAAAATCCGAATCTGCAATGAAAAATAAAGTTGAAAAAAAAAATTTCGGACTCCAAATGTGTAATATATTTTGCCCATTTCTCAGTTATTTGTGGCTGTAGGAGGCTGAAATCCCCTATTACCCCCAACTCGATGCGTAGAATCCGAATCTGCAATAAAAAGTTGAAAAAGAAATTCGGACTCCAAAAACATTTTTGCCCATTTCTCAGTTATTTGTGGCTGTAGGAGGCTGAAATCCCCTATTACCTCCAACTCGATGGGTAGAATCCGAATCTGCAATAAAAAATAAAGTTGAAAAAAAAAATTTCGGACTCCAAATGTGTAAAACATTTCTGCCGATTTCTCAGACATTTGTGGCTGTAGGAGGCTGAAATCCCCTATTACCCCCAACTCGATGCGTAGAATCCGAATCTGCAAGAAAAAATAAAGTTGAAAAAAAAAAATTCGGGCTCCAAATGTGTAAAATAGTTTTGCCGATTTCTCAGTCATTTGTGGCTGTAGGAGGCTGAAATCCCCTATTACCCCCAACTCGATGCGTAGAATCCGAATCTGCAATAAATATAGAGTTGAAAAAAAAATTTTCGGACTAAAAATGTGTAATATATTTTTGCCCATTTCTCAGTTATTTGTGGCTGTAGGAGGCTGAAATCCCCTATTACCCCCAACTCGATGCGTAGAATCCGAATCTGCAATAAAAAATAAAGTTGAAAAAAATTTTCGTACTCCAAATGAGTAAAACATATTTGCCCATTTCTCAGTTATTTGTGGCTGTAGGAGGCTGAAATCCCCCATTACCCCCAACTCGATGCGTAGAATTCGAATCTGCAATAAAAAATAAAGTGAAAAAAAATTTTCGGACTCCAAATGTGTAATATATTTTTGCCCATTTCTCAGCTATTTGTGGCTGTAGGAGGCTGAAATCCTCTATTACCCCCAACTCGATGCGTAGAATCCGAATCTGCAATAAAAAGTTGAAAAAGAAATTAGGACTCCAAAAACATTTTTGCCCATTTCTCAGTTATTTGTGGCTGAAGGAGGCTGAAATCCCCTATTACCTCCAACTCGATGCGTAGAATCCGAATCTGCAATAAAAAATAAAGTTGAAAAAAAAATTCGGACTCCATATGTGTAAAACATTTTTGCCAATTTCTCAGTTATTTGTGGCTATAGGAGGCTGAAATCCCCTATGACCCCCAACTCGATGCGTAGAATCCGAATCTGCAATAAAAGATAAATTTGAACAAAAAAATTTCGAACTCCAAATGTGTAAAACATGTTTGCCAATTTCTCAGTTATTTGTGGCTATAGGAGACTGAAATCCCCTATGACCCCAACTCGATGCGTAGAATCCGTATCTGCAATAAAAAATAAAGTTAAAAAAAAAATTTCGGACTCCATATGTGTAAAACATTTTTGCCAATTTCTCAGTTATTTGTGGCTATAGGAGGCTGAAATCCCCTATTACGCCCAACTCGATGCGTAGAATCCGAATCTGCAATAAAAAATAAAGTTGAAAAAAAATTTTTCGGACTCCAAATGTGTAATACATTTCTGCCCATTTCTCAGTTATTTGTGGCTGTAGGAGGCTGAAATCCCCTATTACCCCCAACTCGTTGCGTAGAATCCGAATCTGCAATAAAAAATAAAGTTGAAAAAAAAATTTTCGTACTCCAAATGAGTAAAATATATTTGCCCATTTCTCAGTTATTTGTGGCTGTAGGAGGCTGAAATCCCCTATTACCCCCAACTCGATGCGTAGAATCCGAATCTGCAATAAAAAATAAAGTTGAAGAAAAAATTTTCGGACTCCAAATGTGTAGTATATTTCTGCCCATTTCTCAGTTATTTGTGGCTGTGGGAGGCTGAAATCCCCTATTACCCCCAACTCGTTGCGTAGAATCCGAATCTGCAATAAAAAATATAGTTGAAAAAAAAATTTTCGTACTCCAAATGAGTAAAATATATTTGCCCATTTCTCAGTTATTTGTGGCTGTAGGAGGCTGAAATCCCCTATTACCCCCAACTCGATGCGTAGAATCCGAATCTGCAATAAAAAGTTGAAAAAGAAATTAGGACTCCAAAAACATTTTTGCCCATTTCTCAGTTATTTGTGGCTGAAGGAGGCTGAAATCCCCTATTACCTCCAACTCGATGCGTAGAATCCGAATCTGCAATAAAAAATAAAGTTGAAAAAAAAATTCTTACTCCAAATGTGTAAAACATTTTTGCCAATTTCTCAGTTATTTGTGGCTATAGGAGGCTGAAATCCCCTATGACCCCCAACTCGATGCGTAGAATCCGAATCTGCAATAAAAGATAAATTTGAACAAAAAAATTTCGAACTCCAAATGTGTAAAACATGTTTGCCAATTTCTCAGTTATTTGTGGCTATAGGAGACTGAAATCCCCTATGACCCCAACTCGATGCGTAGAATCCGTATCTGCAATAAAAAATAAAGTTAAAAAAAAATTTTTCGGACTCCAAATGTGTAATACATTTCTGCCAATTTCTCAGTTATTTGTGGCTGTAGGAGGCTGAAATCCCCTATTACCCCCAACTCGTTGCGTAGAATCCGAATCTGCAATAAAAAATAAAGTTGAAAAAAAAATTTTCGTACTCCAAATGAGTAAAATATATTTGCCCATTTCTCAGCTATTTGTGGCTGTAGGAGGCTGAAATCCTCTATTACCCCCAACTCGATGCGTAGAATCCGAATCTGCAATAAAAAATAAAGTTGAAGAAAAAATTTTCGGACTCCAAATGTGTAGTATATTTCTGCCCATTTCTCAGTTATTTGTGGCTGTGGGAGGCTGAAATCCCCTATTACCCCCAACTCGTTGCGTAGAATCCGAATCTGCAATAAAAAATAAAGTTGAAAAAAAAATTTTCGTACTCCAAATGAGTAAAATATATTTGCCCATTTCTCAGTTATTTGTGGCTGTAGGAGGCTGAAATCCCCTATTACCCCCAACTCGATGCGTAGAATCCGAATCTGCAATAAAAAATAAAGTTGAAGAAAAAATTTTCGGACTCCAAATGTGTAGTATATTTCTGCCAATTTCTCAGTTATTTGTGGCTGTGGGAGGCTGAAATCCCCTATTACCCCCAACTCGTTGCGTAGAATCCGAATCTGCAATAAAAAATAAAGTTGAAAAAAAAATTTTCGTACTCCAAATGAGTAAAATATATTTGCCCATTTCTCAGTTATTTGTGGCTGTAGGAGGCTGAAATCCCCTATTACCCTCAACTCGATGCGTAGAATCCGAATCTGCAATAAAAAATAAAGTTGAAGAAAAAATTTTCGGACTCCAAATGTGTAGTATATTTCTGCCCATTTCTCAGTTATTTGTGGCTGTGGGAGGCTGAAATCCCCTATTACCCCCAACTCGTTGCGTAGAATCCGAATCTGCAATAAAAAATAAAGTTGAAAAAAAAATTTTCGTACTCCAAATGAGTAAAATATATTTGCCCATTTCTCAGTTATTTGTGGCTGTAGGAGGCTGAAATCCCCTATTACCCCCAACTCGATGCGTAGAATCCGAATCTGCAATAAAAAATAAAGTTGAAGAAAAAATTTTCGGACTCCAAATGTGTAGTATATTTCTGCCCATTTCTCAGTTATTTGTGGCTGTGGGAGGCTGAAATCCCCTATTACCCCCAACTCGATGCGTAGAATCCGAATCTGCAATAAAAAGTTGAAAAATAAATTCGGACTCCAAAAACATTTTTGCCCATTTCTCAGTTATTTGTGGCTGTAGGAGGCTGAAATCCCCTATTACCTCCAACTCGATGCGTAGAATCCGAATCTGCAATAAAAAATAAAGTTGAAAAAAAAAATTTCGGACTGCAAATGTGTAAAACATTTCTGCCGATTTCTCAGACATTTGTGGCTGTAGGAGGCTGAAATCCCCTATTACCCCCAACTCGATGCGTAGAATCCGAATCTGCAAGAAAAAATAAAGTTGAAAAAAAAAAATTCGGGCTCCAAATGTGTAAAATAGTTTTGCCGATTTCTCAGTCATTTGTGGCTGTAGGAGGCTGAAATCCCCTATTACCCCCAACTCGATGCGTAGAATCCGAATCTGCAATAAATATAGAGTTGAAAAAAAAAATTTCGGACTAAAAATGTGTAATATATTTTTGCCCATTTCTCAGTTATTTGTGGCTGTAGGAGGCTGAAATCCCCTATTACCCCCAACTCGATGCGTAGAATCCGAATCTGCAATAAAAAATAAAGTTGAAAAAAAATTTTCGTACTCCAAATTAGTAAAACATATTTGCCCATTTCTCAGTTATTTGTGGCCGTAGGAGGCTGAAATCCCCTATTACCCCCAACTCGATGCGTAGAATTCGAATCTGCAATAAAAAATAAAGTGAAAAAAAATTTTCGGACTCCAAATGTGTAATATATTTTTGCCCATTTCTCAGCTATTTGTGGCTGTAGGATGCTGAAATCCTCTATTACCCCCAACTCGATGCGTAGAATCCGAATCTGCAATAAAAAGTTGAAAAAGAAATTCGGGCTCCAAAAACATTTTTGCCCATTTCTCAGTTATTTGTGGCTGTAGGAGGCTGAAATCCCCTATTACCCCCAACTCGATGCGTAGAATCCGAATCTGCAATAAAAAGTTGAAAAAGAAATTAGGACTCCAAAAACATTTTTGCCCATTTCTCAGTTATTTGTGGCTGAAGGAGGCTGAAATCCCCTATTACCTCCAACTCGATGCGTAGAATCCGAATCTGCAATAAAAAATAAAGTTGAAAAAAAAATTCGGACTCCATATGTGTAAAACATTTTTGCCAATTTCTCAGTTATTTGTGGCTATAGGAGGCTGAAATCCCCTATGACCCCCAACTCGATGCGTAGAATCCGAATCTGCAATAAAAGATAAATTTGAACAAAAAAATTTCGAACTCCAAATGTGTAAAACATGTTTGCCAATTTCTCAGTTATTTGTGGCTATAGGAGACTGAAATCCCCTATGACCCCAACTCGATGCGTAGAATCCGTATCTGCAATAAAAAATAAAGTTAAAAAAAAAATTTCGGACTCCATATGTGTAAAACATTTTTGCCAATTTCTCAGTTATTTGTGGCTATAGGAGGCTGAAATCCCCTATTACGCCCAACTCGATGCGTAGAATCCGAATCTGCAATAAAAAATAAAGTTGAAAAAAAATTTTTCGGACTCCAAATGTGTAATACATTTCTGCCCATTTCTCAGTTATTTGTGGCTGTAGGAGGCTGAAATCCCCTATTACCCCCAACTCGTTGCGTAGAATCCGAATCTGCAATAAAAAATAAAGTTGAAGAAAAAATTTTCGGACTCCAAATGTGTAGTATATTTCTGCCCATTTCTCAGTTATTTGTGGCTGTGGGAGGCTGAAATCCCCTATTACCCCCAACTCGTTGCGTAGAATCCGAATCTGCAATAAAAAATATAGTTGAAAAAAAAATTTTCGTACTCCAAATGAGTAAAATATATTTGCCCATTTCTCAGTTATTTGTGGCTGTAATAGGCTGAAATCCCCTATTACCCCCAACTCGATGCGTAGAATCCGAATCTGCAATAAAAAATAAAGTTGAAGAAAAAATTATCGGACTCCAAATGTGTAGTATATTTCTGCCCATTTCTCAGTTATTTGTGGCTGTGGGAGGCTGAAATCCCCTATTACCCCCAACTCGTTGCGTAGAATCCGAATCTGCAATCAAAAATATAGTTGAAAAAAAAATTTTCGTACTCCAAATGAGTAAAATATATTTGCCCATTTCTCAGTTATTTGTGGCTGTAGGAGGCTGAAATCCCCTATTACCCCCAACTCGATGCGTAGAATCCGAATCTGCAATAAATATAAAGTTGAAAAAAAAATTTTCGGACTCCAAATGTGTAATATATTTCGGCCCATTTCTCAGTTATTTGCGGCTGTAGGAGGCTGAAATCCCCTATTACCCCCAACTCGATGCGTAGAATCCGAATCTGCAATAAAAAATAAAGTTGAAAAAAAATTTTCGTACTCCAAATGAGTAAAATATATTTGCCCATTTCTCAGTTATTTGTGGCTGTAGGAGGCTGAAATCCCCTATTACCCCCAACTCGATGCGTAGAATCCGAATCTGCAATAAAAAATAAAGTGAAAAAAAAATTTTCGGACTCCAAATGTGTAATATATTTTTGCCCATTTCTCAGTTATTTGTGGCTGTAGGAGGCTGAAATCCTCTATTACCCCCAACTCGATGCGTAGAATCCGAATCTGCAATAAAAAGTTGAAAAAGAAATTCGGGCTCCAAAAACATTTTTGCCCATTTTTCAGTTATTTGTGGCTTTAGGAGGCTGAAATCCCCTATTACCCCCAACTCGATGCGTAGAATCCGAATCTGCAATAAAAAGTTGAAAAAGAAATTCGGACTCCAAAAACATTTTTGCCCATTTCTCAGTTATTTGTGGCTGTAGGAGGCTGAAATCCCCTATTACCTCCAACTCGATGCGTAAAATCCGAATCTGCAATAAAAAATAAAGTTGAAAAAAAAATTTTCGGACTCCAAATGTGTAATATATTTTGCCCATTTCTCAGTTATTTGTGGCTGTAGGAGGCTGAAATCCCCTATTACCCCCAACTCGATGCGTAGAATCCGAATCTGCAATAAAAAATAAAGTTGAAAAAAAATTTTCGTACTCCAAATGAGTAAAATATATTTGCCCATTTCTCAGTTATTTGAGGCTGTAGGAGGCTGAAATCCCCTATTACCCCCAACTCGATGCGTAGAATCCGAATCTGCAATAAAAAGTTGAAAAAGAAATTCGGACTCCAAAAACATTTTTGCCCATTTCTCAGTTATTTGTGGCTGTAGGAGGCTGAAATCCCCTATTACCTCCAACTCGATGCGTAGAATCCGAATCTGCAATAAAAAATAAAGTTGAAAAAAAAAATTTCGGACTCCAAATGTGTAAAACATTTCTGCCGATTTCTCAGACATTTGTGGCTGTAGGAGGCTGAAATCCCCTATTACCCCCAACCCGATGCGTAGAATCCGAATCTGCAAGAAAAAATAAAGTTGAAAAAAAAAAATTCGGGCTCCAAATGTGTAAAATAGTTTTGCCGATTTCTCAGTCATTTGTGGCTGTAGGAGGCTGAAATCCCCTATTACCCCCAACTCGATGCGTAGAATCCGAATCTGCAATAAATATAGAGTTGAAAAAAAAATTTTCGGACTAAAAATGTGTAATATATTTTTGCCCATTTCTCAGTTATTTGTGGCTGTAGGAGGCTGAAATCCCCTATTACCCCCAACTCGATGCGTAGAATCCGAATCTGCAATAAAAAATAAAGTTGAAAAAAAATTTTCGTACTCCAAATGAGTAAAACATATTTGCCCATTTCTCAGTTATTTGTGGCTGTAGGAGGCTGAAATCCCCTATTACCCCCAACTCGATGCGTAGAATTCGAATCTGCAATAAAAAATAAAGTGAAAAAAAATTTTCGCCAAATGTGTAATATATTTTTGCCCATTTCTCAGTTATTTGTGGCTGTAGGAGGCTGAAATCCCCTATTACCCCCAACTCGATGCGTAGAATCCGAATCTGCAATAAAAAGTTGAAAAAGAAATTAGGACTCCAAAAACATTTTTGCCCATTTCTCAGTTATTTGTGGCTGAAGGAGGCTGAAATCCCCTATTACCTCCAACTCGATGCGTAGAATCCGAATCTGCAATAAAAAATAAAGTTGAAAAAAAAATTCGGACTCCAAATGTGTAAAACATTTTTGCCAATTTCTCAGTTATTTGTGGCTATAGGAGGCTGAAATCCCCTATGACCCCCAACTCGATGCGTAGAATCCGAATCTGCAATAAAAGATAAATTTAAACAAAAAAATTTCGAACTCCAAATGTGTAAAACATGTTTGCCAATTTCTCAGTTATTTGTGGCTATAGGAGACTGAAATCCCCTATGACCCCAACTCGATGCGTAGAATCCGTATCTGCAATAAAAAATAAAGTTAAAAAAAAATTTTTCGGACTCCAAATGTGTAATACATTTCTGCCAATTTCTCAGTTATTTGTGGCTGTAGGAGGCCGAAATCCCCTATTACCCCCAACTCGTTGCGTAGAATCCGAATCTGCAATAAAAAATAAAGTTGAAAAAAAAATTTTCGTACTCCAAATGAGTAAAATATATTTGCCCATTTCTCAGTTATTTGTGGCTGTAGGAGGCTGAAATCCCCTATTACCCCCAACTCGATGCGTAGAATCCGAATCTGCAATAAAAAATAAAGTTGAAGAAAAAATTTTCGGACTCCAAATGTGTAGTATATTTCTGCCCATTTCTCAGTTATTTGTGGCTGTGGGAGGCTGAAATCCCCTATTACCCCCAACTCGTTGCGTAGAATCCGAATCTGCAATAAAAAATAAAGTTGAAAAAAAATTTTCGTACTCCAAATGAGTAAAATATATTTGCCCATTTCTCAGTTATTTGTGGCTGTAGGAGGCTGAAATCCCCTATTACCCCCAACTCGATGCGTAGAATCCGAATCTGCAATAAAAAATAAAGTTGAAGAAAAAATTTTCGGACTCCAAATGTGTAGTATATTTCTGCCCATTTCTCAGTTATTTGTGGCTGTGGGAGGCTGAAATCCCCTATTACCCCCAACTCGATGCGTAGAATCCGAATCTGCAATAAAAAATAAAGTTGAAAAAAAAATTTCGGACTCCAAATGTGTAATATATTTTTGCCCATTTCTCAGTTATTTGTGGATGTAGGAGGCTGAAGTCCCCTATCATCCGCAACTCGATGCGCAGAATCCGAATTTGCAATAAAAAATAAAGTTGAAAAAAAAATTTTCGGACTCCAAATGTGTAATATATTTCTGACCATTTCTCAGTTATTTGTGGCTGTAGGAGGCTGAAATCCCCTATTACCCCCAACTCGATGCGTAGAATCCGAATCTGCAATAAAAAATAAAGTTGAAAAAAAAATTTCGGACTCCAAATGTGTAATATATTTTTGCCCATTTCTCAGTTATTTGTGGCTGTAGGAGGCTGAAATCCCCTATTACCCCCAACTCGATGCGTTGAATCCGAATCTACAATAAAAAATAAAGTTGAAAAAAAAATTTTTCCTACTCCAAATATGTAAAATGTCTGCCCATTTCTCAGTTATTTGAGGCTGTAGGAGGCTGAAATCTCCTATTACCCCCAACTCGATGCGTAGAATCCGAATCTGCAATAAAAAATAAAGTTGAAAAAAAATTTCGGGCTCCATATGTGTAAAATATTTTTGCCGATTTCTCAGATATTTGTGGCTGTAGGAGGCTGAAATCCCCTATTACCCCCAACTCGATGCGTAGAATCCGAATCTGCAATAACAAGTTGAAAAATAAATTCGGACTCGAAAAACATTTTTGCCCATTTCTCAGTTATTTGTGGCTGTAGGAGGCAGAAATCCCCTATTACCCCCAACTTGATGCGTAGAATCCGAAACTGCAATAAAAAATAAAGTTGAAAAAAAAATTTCGGACTCCAAATGTGTAATATATTTCTGCTCATTTTTCAGTTATTTGTGGCTGTAGGAGGCTGAAATCCCCTATTACTCCCAACTCGATGCGTAGAATCCGAATCTGCAATAAAAAATAAAGTTGAAAAAAAAATTTTCGGACTAAAAATGTGTAATATATTTTTGCCCATTTCTCAGTTATTTGTGGCTGTAGGAGGCTGAAATCCCCTATTACGCCCAACTCGATGCGTAGAATCCGAATCTGCAATACAAAGTAAAGTTGAAAAAAAAATTTTCGGATTCCAAATGTGTAATATATTTTTGCCCATTTCTGAGTTATTTGTGGCTGTAGGAGGCTGAAATCCCCTATTACTCCCAACTCGATGCGTAGAATCCGAATTTGCAATAAAAAATAAATTTGAAAAAAAATTTTCGTACTCCAAATGAGTAAAATATATTTGCCCATTTCTCAGTTATTTGAGGCTGTAGGAGGCTAAAATCCCCTATTACCCCCAACTCGATGCGTAGAATCCGAATCTGCAATAAAAAATAAAGTTGAAAAAAAAATTTTCGGACTAAAAATGTGTAATGTATTTTTGCCCATTTCTCAGTTATTTGTGGCTGTAGGAGGCTGAAATCCCCTATTACCCCCAACTCGATGCGTAGAATCCGAATCTGCAATAAAAAATAAAGTTGAAAAAAAATTTTCGTACTCCAAATGAGTAAAATATATTTGCCCATTTCTCAGTTATTTGAGGCTGTAGGAGGCTGAAATCCCCTATTACCCCCAACTCGATGCGTAGAATCCGAATCTGCAATAAAAATTTGAAAAAGAAATTCGGACTCCAAAAACATTTTTGCCCATTTCTCAGTTATTTGTGGCTGTAGGAGGCTGAAATCCCCTATTACCCCCAACTCGATGCGTAGAATCCGAATCTGCAATAAAAAATAAAGTTGAAGAAAAAATTTTCGGACTCCAAATGTGTAGTATATTTCTGCCCATTTCTCAGTTATTTGTGGCTGTGGGAGGCTGAAATCCCCTATTACCCCCAACTCGTTGCGTAGAATCCGAATCTGCAATAAAAAATAAAGTTGAAAAAAAAATTTTCGTACTCCAAATGAGTAAAATATATTTGCCCATTTCTCAGTTATTTGTGGCTGTAGGAGGCTGAAATCCCCTATTACCCCCAACTCGATGGGTAGAATCCGAATCTGCAATAAATATAAAGTTGAAAAAAAAATTTTCGGACTCAAATGTGTAATATATTTCGGCCCATTTCTCAGTTATTTGCGGCTGTAAGAGGCTGAAATCCCCTATTACCCCCAACTCGAAGCGTAGAATCCGAATCTGCAATAAAAAATAAAGTTGAAAAAAATTTTCGTACTCCAAATGGGTAAAGTATATTTGCCCATTTCTCAGTTATTTGAGGCTGTAGGAGGCTGAAATCCCCTATTACCCCCAACTCGATGCGTAGAATCCGAATCTGCACTAAAAAATAAAGTTGAAAAAAAATTTTCGTACTCCAAATGGGTAAAATATATTTGCCCATTTCTCAGTTATTTGAGGCTGTAGGAGGCTGAAATCCCCTATTACCCCCAACTCGATGCGTAGAATCCGAATCTGCAATAAAAAGTTGAAAAAGAAATTCGGACTCCAAAAACATTTTTGCCCATTTCTCAGTTATTTGTGGCTGTAGGAGGCTGAAATCCCCTATTACCTCCAACTCGATGCGTAGAATCCGAATCTGCAATAAAAAATAAAGTTGAAAAAAAAAATTTCGGACTCCAAATGTGTAAAACATTTTTGCCGATTTCTCAGACATTTGTGGCTGTAGGAGGCTGAAATCCCCTATTACCCCCAACTCGATGCGTAGAATCCGAATCTGCAAGAAACAATAAAGTTGAAAAAAGTTTTCGGACTCCAAATGTGTAATATATTTTTGCCCATTTCTCAGTTATTTGTGGCTGTAGGAGGCTAAAATCTCCTATTACCCCCAACTCGATGCGTAGAATTCGAATCTGCAATAAAAAATAAAGTTGAAAAAAAAAAAAAATTCGGGCTCCAAATGTGTAAAATAGTTTTGCCGATTTCTCAGTCATTTGTGGCTGTAGGAGGCTGAAATCCCGTATTACCCCCAACTCGATGCGTAGAATCCGAATCTGCAATAAAAAATAAAGTTGAAAAAAAATGTTCGTACTCCAAATGAGTAAAATATATTTGCCCATTTCTCAGTTATTTGAGGCTGTAGGAGGCTGAAATCCCCTATTACCCCCAACTTGATGCGTAGAATCCGAATCTGCAATAAATATAAAGTTGAAAAAAAATTTTTCGGACTCCAAATGTGTAATATATTTCGGCCCATTTCTCAGTTATTTGCGGCTGGAGGAGGCTGAAATCCCCTATTACCCCCAACTCGATGCGTAGAATCCGAATCTGCACTAAAAAATAAAGTTGAAAAAAAATTTTCGTACTCCAAATGGGTAAAATATATTTGCCCATTTCTCAGTTATTTGTGGCTGTAGGAGGCTGAAATTCCCTATTACCCCCAACTCGATGCGTAGAATCCGAATCTGCAATAAAAAATAAAGTGAAAAAAAAATTTTCGGACTCCAATTGTGTAATATATTTTTGCCCATTTCTCAGTTATTTGTGGCTGTAGGAGGCTGAAATTCTCTATTACCCCCAACTCGATGCGTAGAATCCGAATCTGCAATAAAAAGTTGAAAAAGAAATTCGGGCTCCAAAAACATTTTTGCCCATTTTTCAGTTATTTGTGGCTTTAGGAGGCTGAAATCCCCTATTACCCCCAGCTTGATGCGTAGAATCCGAATCTGCAATAAAAAGTTGAAAAAGAAATTCGGACTCCAAAAACATTTTTGCCCATTTCTCAGTTATTTGTGGCTGTAGGAGGCTGAAATCCCCTATTACCTCCAACTCGATGCGTAGAATCCGAATCTGCAATAAAAAATAAAGTTGAAAAAAAAAATTTCGGACTCCAAATGTGTAAAACATTTCTGCCGATTTCTCAGACATTTGTGGCTGTAGGAGGCTGAAATCCCCTATTACCCCCAACTCGATGCGTAGAATCCGAATCTGCAAGAAAAAATAAAGTTGAAAAAAAAAAATTCGGGCTCCAAATGTGTAAAATAGTTTTGCCGATTTCTCAGTCATTTGTGGCTGTAGGAGGCTGAAATCCCCTATTACCCCCAACTCGATGCGTAGAATCCGAATCTGCAATAAATATAGAGTTGAAAAAAAAATTTTCGGACTAAAAATGTGTAATATATTTTTGCCCATTTCTCAGTTATTTGTGGCTGTAGGAGGCTGAAATCCCCTATTACCCCCAACTCGATGCGTAGAATCCGAATCTGCAATAAAAAATAAAGTTGAAAAAAAATTTTCGTACTCCAAATGAGTAAAACATATTTGCCCATTTCTCAGTTATTTGTGGCTGTAGGAGGCTGAAATCCCCTATTACCCCCAACTCGATGCGTAGAATTCGAATCTGCAATAAAAAATAAAGTGAAAAAAAATTTTCGCCAAATGTGTAATATATTTTTGCCCATTTCTCAGTTATTTGTGGCTGTAGGAGGCTGAAATCCCCTATTACCCCCAACTCGATGCGTAGAATCCGAATCTGCAATAAAAAGTTGAAAAAGAAATTAGGACTCCAAAAACATTTTTGCCCATTTCTCAGTTATTTGTGGCTGAAGGAGGCTGAAATCCCCTATTACCTCCAACTCGATGCGTAGAATCCGAATCTGCAATAAAAAATAAAGTTGAAAAAAAAATTCGGACTCCAAATGTGTAAAACATTTTTGCCAATTTCTCAGTTATTTGTGGCTATAGGAGGCTGAAATCCCCTATGACCCCCAACTCGATGCGTAGAATCCGAATCTGCAATAAAAGATAAATTTGAACAAAAAAATTTCGAACTCCAAATGTGTAAAACATGTTTGCCAATTTCTCAGTTATTTGTGGCTATAGGACACTGAAATCCCCTATGACCCCAACTCGATGCGTAGAATCCGTATCTGCAATAAAAAATAAAGTTAAAAAAAAATTTTTCGGACTCCAAATGTGTAATACATTTCTGCCAATTTCTCAGTTATTTGTGGCTGTGGGAGGCTGAAATCCCCTATTACCCCCAACTCGTTGCGTAGAATCCGAATCTGCAATAAAAAATAAAGTTGAAAAAAAAATTTTCGTACTCCAAATGAGTAAAATATATTTGCCCATTTCTCAGTTATTTGTGGCTGTAGGAGGCTGAAATCCCCTATTACCCCCAACTCGATGCGTAGAATCCGAATCTGCAATAAAAAATAAAGTTGAAGAAAAAATTTTCGGACTCCAAATGTGTAGTATATTTCTGCCCATTTCTCAGTTATTTGTGGCTGTGGGAGGCTGAAATCCCCTATTACCCCCAACTCGATGCGTAGAATCCGAATCTGCAATAAAAAATAAAGTTGAAAAAAAAATTTCGGACTCCAAATGTGTAATATATTTTTGCCCATTTCTCAGTTATTTGTGGATGTAGGAGGCTGAAGTCCCCTATCATCCGCAACTCGATGCGCAGAATCCGAATTTGCAATAAAAAATAAAGTTGAAAAAAAAATTTTCGGACTCCAAATGTGTAATATATTTCTGACCATTTCTCAGTTATTTGTGGCTGTAGGAGGCTGAAATCCCCTATTACCCCCAACTCGATGCGTAGAATCCGAATCTGCAATAAAAAATAAAGTTGAAAAAAAAATTTCGGACTCCAAATGTGTAATATATTTTTGCCCATTTCTCAGTTATTTGTGGCTGTAGGAGGCTGAAATCCCCTATTACCCCCAACTCGATGCGTTGAATCCGAATCTACAATAAAAAATAAAGTTGAAAAAAAAATTTTTCCTACTCCAAATATGTAAAATGTCTGCCCATTTCTCAGTTATTTGAGGCTGTAGGAGGCTGAAATCTCCTATTACCCCCAACTCGATGCGTAGAATCCGAATCTGCAATAAAAAATAAAGTTGAAAAAAAATTTCGGGCTCCATATGTGTAAAATATTTTTGCCGATTTCTCAGATATTTGTGGCTGTAGGAGGCTGAAATCCCCTATTACCCCCAACTCGATGCGTAGAATCCGAATCTGCAATAACAAGTTGAAAAATAAATTCGGACTCGAAAAACATTTTTGCCCATTTCTCAGTTATTTGTGGCTGTAGGAGGCAGAAATCCCCTATTACCCCCAACTTGATGCGTAGAATCCGAAACTGCAATAAAAAATAAAGTTGAAAAAAAAATTTCGGACTCCAAATGTGTAATATATTTCTGCTCATTTTTCAGTTATTTGTGGCTGTAGGAGGCTGAAATCCCCTATTACTCCCAACTCGATGCGTAGAATCCGAATCTGCAATAAAAAATAAAGTTGAAAAAAAAATTTTCGGACTAAAAATGTGTAATATATTTTTGCCCATTTCTCAGTTATTTGTGGCTGTAGGAGGCTGAAATCCCCTATTACGCCCAACTCGATGCGTAGAATCCGAATCTGCAATACAAAGTAAAGTTGAAAAAAAAATTTTCGGATTCCAAATGTGTAATATATTTTTGCCCATTTCTGAGTTATTTGTGGCTGTAGGAGGCTGAAATCCCCTATTACTCCCAACTCGATGCGTAGAATCCGAATTTGCAATAAAAAATAAATTTGAAAAAAAATTTTCGTACTCCAAATGAGTAAAATATATTTGCCCATTTCTCAGTTATTTGAGGCTGTAGGAGGCTAAAATCCCCTATTACCCCCAACTCGATGCGTAGAATCCGAATCTGCAATAAAAAATAAAGTTGAAAAAAAAATTTTCGGACTAAAAATGTGTAATGTATTTTTGCCCATTTCTCAGTTATTTGTGGCTGTAGGAGGCTGAAATCCCCTATTACCCCCAACTCGATGCGTAGAATCCGAATCTGCAATAAAAAATAAAGTTGAAAAAAAATTTTCGTACTCCAAATGAGTAAAATATATTTGCCCATTTCTCAGTTATTTGAGGCTGTAGGAGGCTGAAATCCCCTATTACCCCCAACTCGATGCGTAGAATCCGAATCTGCAATAAAAATTTGAAAAAGAAATTCGGACTCCAAAAACATTTTTGCCCATTTCTCAGTTATTTGTGGCTGTAGGAGGCTGAAATCCCCTATTACCCCCAACTCGATGCGTAGAATCCGAATCTGCAATAAAAAATAAAGTTGAAGAAAAAATTTTCGGACTCCAAATGTGTAGTATATTTCTGCCCATTTCTCAGTTATTTGTGGCTGTGGGAGGCTGAAATCCCCTATTACCCCCAACTCGTTGCGTAGAATCCGAATCTGCAATAAAAAATAAAGTTGAAAAAAATTTTCGTACTCCAAATGGGTAAAGTATATTTGCCCATTTCTCAGTTATTTGAGGCTGTAGGAGGCTGAAATCCCCTATTACCCCCAACTCGATGCGTAGAATCCGAATCTGCACTAAAAAATAAAGTTGAAAAAAAATTTTCGTACTCCAAATGAGTAAAATATATTTGCCCATTTCTCAGTTATTTGTGGCTGTAGGAGGCTGAAATCCCCTATTACCCCCAACTCGATGGGTAGAATCCGAATCTGCAATAAATATAAAGTTGAAAAAAAAATTTTCGGACTCCAAATGTGTAATATATTTCGGCCCATTTCTCAGTTATTTGCGGCTGTAAGAGGCTGAAATCCCCTATTACCCCCAACTCGATGCGTAGAATCCGAATCTGCAATAAAAATTTGAAAAAGAAATTCGGACTCCAAAAACATTTTTGCCCATTTCTCAGTTATTTGTGGCTGTAGGAGGCTGAAATCCCCTATTACCCCCAACTCGATGCGTAGAATCCGAATCTGCAATAAAAAATAAAGTTGAAGAAAAAATTTTCGGACTCCAAATGTGTAGTATATTTCTGCCCATTTCTCAGTTATTTGTGGCTGTGGGAGGCTGAAATCCCCTATTACCCCCAACTCGTTGCGTAGAATCCGAATCTGCAATAAAAAATAAAGTTGAAAAAAATTTTCGTACTCCAAATGAGTAAAATATATTTGCCCATTTCTCAGTTATTTGAGGCTGTAGGAGGCTGAAATCCCCTATTACCCCCAACTCGATGCGTAGAATCCGAATCTGCAATAAAAATTTGAAAAAGAAATTCGGACTCCAAAAACATTTTTGCCCATTTCTCAGTTATTTGTGGCTGTAGGAGGCTGAAATCCCCTATTACCCCCAACTCGATGCGTAGAATCCGAATCTGCAATAAAAAATAAAGTTGAAGAAAAAATTTTCGGACTCCAAATGTGTAGTATATTTCTGCCCATTTCTCAGTTATTTGTGGCTGTGGGAGGCTGAAATCCCCTATTACCCCCAACTCGTTGCGTAGAATCCGAATCTGCAATAAAAAATAAAGTTGAAAAAAATTTTCGTACTCCAAATGGGTAAAGTATATTTGCCCATTTCTCAGTTATTTGAGGCTGTAGGAGGCTGAAATCCCCTATTACCCCCAACTCGATGCGTAGAATCCGAATCTGCACTAAAAAATAAAGTTGAAAAAAAAATTTTCGTACTCCAAATGAGTAAAATATATTTGCCCATTTCTCAGTTATTTGTGGCTGTAGGAGGCTGAAATCCCCTATTACCCCCAACTCGATGGGTAGAATCCGAATCTGCAATAAATATAAAGTTTAAAAAAAAAATTTTCGGACTCCAAATGTGTAATATATTTCGGCCCATTTCTCAGTTATTTGCGGCTGTAAGAGGCTGAAATCCCCTATTACCCCCAACTCGAAGCGTAGAATCCGAATCTGCAATAAAAAATAAAGTTGAAAAAAATTTTCGTACTCCAAATGGGTAAAGTATATTTGCCCATTTCTCAGTTATTTGAGGCTGTAGGAGGCTGAAATCCCCTATTACCCCCAACTCGATGCGTAGAATCCGAATCTGCACTAAAAAATAAAGTTGAAAAAAAATTTTCGTACTCCAAATGGGTAAAATATATTTGCCCATTTCTCAGTTATTTGAGGCTGTAGGAGGCTGAAATCCCCTATTACCCCCAACTCGATGCGTAGAATCCGAATCTGCAATAAAAAGTTGAAAAAGAAATTCGGACTCCAAAAACATTTTTGCCCATTTCTCAGACATTTGTGGCTGTAGGAGGCTGAAATCCCCTATTACCCCCAACTCGATGCGTAGAATCCGAATCTGCAAGAAACAATAAAGTTGAAAAAAGTTTTCGGACTCCAAATGTGTAATATATTTTTGCCCATTTCTCAGTTATTTGTGGCTGTAGGAGGCTAAAATCTCCTATTACCCCCAACTCGATGCGTAGAATTCGAATCTGCAATAAAAAATAAAGTTGAAAAAAAAAAAAAATTCGGGCTCCAAATGTGTAAAATAGTTTTGCCGATTTCTCAGTCATTTGTGGCTGTAGGAGGCTGAAATCCCGTATTACCCCCAACTCGATGCGTAGAATCCGAATCTGCAATAAAAAATAAAGTTGAAAAAAAATGTTCGTACTCCAAATGAGTAAAATATATTTGCCCATTTCTCAGTTATTTGAGGCTGTAGGAGGCTGAAATCCCCTATTACCCCCAACTTGATGCGTAGAATCCGAATCTGCAATAAATATAAAGTTGAAAAAAAATTTTTCGGACTCCAAATGTGTAATATATTTCGGCCCATTTCTCAGTTATTTGCGGCTGGAGGAGGCTGAAATCCCCTATTACCCCCAACTCGATGCGTAGAATCCGAATCTGCACTAAAAAATAAAGTTGAAAAAAAATTTTCGTACTCCAAATGGGTAAAATATATTTGCCCATTTCTCAGTTATTTGTGGCTGTAGGAGGCTGAAATTCCCTATTACCCCCAACTCGATGCGTAGAATCCGAATCTGCAATAAAAAATAAAGTGAAAAAAAAATTTTCGGACTCCAAATGTGTAATATATTTTTGCCCATTTCTCAGTTATTTGTGGCTGTAGGAGGCTGAAATTCTCTATTACCCCCAACTCGATGCGTAGAATCCGAATCTGCAATAAAAAGTTGAAAAAGAAATTCGGGCTCCAAAAACATTTTTGCCCATTTTTCAGTTATTTGTGGCTTTAGGAGGCTGAAATCCCCTATTACCCCCAACTTGATGCGTAGAATCCGAATCTGCAATAAAAAGTTGAAAAAGAAATTCGGACTCCAAAAACATTTTTGACCATTTCTCAGTTATTTGTGGCTGTAGGAGGCTGAAATCCCCTATTACCCCCAACTCGATGCGTAGAATCCGAATCTGCAATAAAATGTTGAAAAAGAAATTCGGACTCCAAAAACATTTTTGCCCATTTCTCAGTTATTTGTGGCTGTAGGAGGCTGAAATCCCCTATTACCTCCAACTCGATGCGTAGAATCCGAATCTTCAATAAAAAATAAAGTTGAAAAAAAAAATTTCGGACTCCAAATGTGTAAAACATTTTTGCCGATTTCTCAGACATTTGTGGCTGTAGGAGGCTGAAATCCCCTATTACCCCCAACTCGATGCGTAGAATCCGAATCTGCAAGAAAAAATAAAGTTGAAAAAAAGTTTTCGGACTCCAAATGTGTAATATATTTTTGGCCATTTCTCAGTTATTTGTGGCTGTAGGAGGCTAAAATCTCCTATTACCCCCAACTCGATGCGTAGAATTCGAATCTGCAATAAAAAATAAAGTTGAAAAAAAAAAAATTCGGGCTCCAAATGTGTAAAATAGTTTTGCCGATTTCTCAGTCATTTGTGGCTGTAGGAGGCTGAAATCCCGTATTACCCCCAACTCGATGCGTAGAATCCGAATCTGCAATAAAAAATAAAGTTGAAAAAAAATGTTCGTACTCCAAATGAGTAAAATATATTTGCCCATTTCTCACTTATTTGAGGCTGTAGGAGGCTGAAATCCCCTATTACTCCCAACTTGATGCGTAGAATCCGAATCTGCAATAAATATAAAGTTGAAAAAAAAAATTTTCGGACTCCAAATGTGTAATATATTTCGGCCCATTTCTCAGTTATTTGCGGCTGTAGGGGGCTGAAATCCCCTATTACCCCCAACTCGATGCGTAGAATCCGAATCTGCAATAAAAAATAAAGTTGAAAAAAAATTTTCGTACTCCAAATGAGTAAAATATATTTGCCCATTTCTCAGTTATTTGTGGCTGTAGGAGGCTGAAATCCCCTATTACCCCCAACTCGATGCGTAGAATCCGAATCTGCAATAAAAAATAAAGTGAAAAAAAAATTTTCGGACTCCAAATGTGTAATATATTTTTGCCCATTTCTCAGTTATTTGTGGCTGTAGGAGGCTGAAATCCTCTATTACCCCCAACTCGATGCGTAGAATCCGAATCTGCAATAAAAAGTTGAAAAAGAAATTCGGGCTCCAAAAACATTTTTGCCCATTTCTCAGTTATTTGTGGCTTTAGGAGGCTGAAATCCCCTATTACCCCCAACTCGATGCGTAGAATCCGAATCTGCAATAAAAAGTTGAAAAAGAAATTCGGACTCCAAAAACATTTTTGTCCATTTCTCAGTTATTTGTGGCTGTAGGAGGCTGAAATCCCCTATTACCTCCAACTCGATGCGTAAAATCCGAATCTGCAATAAAAAATAAAGTTGAAAAAAAAATTTTCGGACTCCAAATGTGTAATATATTTTGCCCATTTCTCAGTTATTTGTGGCTGTAGGAGGCTGAAATCCCCTATTACCCCCAACTCGATGCGTGGAATCCGAATCTGCAATAAAAAATAAAGTTGAAAAAAAATTTTCGTACTCCAAATGAGTAAAATATATTTGCCCATTTCTCAGTTATTTGAGGCTGTAGGAGGCCGAAATCCCCTATTACCTCCAACTCGATGCGTAGAATCCGAATCTGCAATAAAAAGTTGAAAAAGAAATTCGGACTCCAAAAACATTTTTGCCCATTTCTCAGTTATTTGTGGCTGTAGGAGGCTGAAATCCCCTATTACCTCCAACTCGATGCGTAGAATCCGAATCTGCAATAAAAAATAAAGTTGAAAAAAAAAATTTCGGACTCCAAATGTGTAAAACATTTCTGCCGATTTCTCA
The DNA here is from genome assembly GCA_936432065.2 of Rutpela maculata. Lineage (NCBI taxonomy): Eukaryota > Metazoa > Arthropoda > Insecta > Coleoptera > Cerambycidae > Rutpela > Rutpela maculata. The sequence goes on along the minus strand of OW386294.2, from coordinate 68,204,062 downwards.
GACATTTGTGGCTGTAGGAGGCTGAAATTCCCTATTACCCCCAACTCGATGCGTAGAATCCGAATCTGCAAGAAAAAATAAAGTTGAAAAAAAAAAAATTCGGGCTCCAAATGTGTAAAATAGTTTTGCCGATTTCTCAGTCATTTGTGGTTGTAGGAGGCTGAAATCCCCTATTACCCCCAACTCGATGCGTAGAATCCGAATCTGCAATAAATATAGAGTTGAAAAAAAAATTTTCGGACTAAAAATGTGTAATATATTTTTGCCCATTTCTCAGTTATTTGTGGCTGTAGGAGGCTGAAATCCCCTATTACCCCCAACTCGATGCGTAGAATCCGAATCTGCAATAAAAAATAAAGTTGAAAAAAAATTTTCGTACTCCAAATGAGAAAAACATATTTGCCCATTTCTCAGTTATTTGTGGCTGTAGGAGGCTGAAATCCCCTATTACCCCCAACTCGATGCGTAGAATTCGAATCTGCAATAAAAAATAAAGTGAAAAAAAATTTTCGGACTCCAAATGTGTAATATATTTTTGCCCATTTCTCAGTTATTTGTGGCTGTAGGAGGCTGAAATCCTCTATTACCCCCAACTCGATGCGTAGAATCCGAATCTGCAATAAAAAGTTGAAAAAGAAATTCGGGCTCCAAAAACATTTTTGCCCATTTCTCAGTTATTTGTGGCTGTAGGAGGCTGAAATCCCCTATTACCCCCAACTCGATGCGTAGAATCCGAATCTGCAATAAAAAGTTGAAAAAGAAATTAGGACTCCAAAAACATTTTCGCCCATTTCTCAGTTATTTGTGGCTGAAGGAGGCTGAAATCCCCTATTACCTCCAACTCGATGCGTAGAATCCGAATCTGCAATAAAAAATAAAGTTGAAAAAAAATGTTCGTACTCCAAATGAGTAAAATATATTTGCCCATTTCTCAGTTATTTGAGGCTGTAGGAGGCTGAAATCCCGTATTACCCCCAACTCGATGCGTAGAATCCGAATCTGCAATAAAAAATAAAGTTGAAAAAAAATGTTCGTACTCCAAATGAGTAAAATATATTTGCCCATTTCTCAGTTATTTGAGGCTGTAGGAGGCTGAAATCCCCTATTACTCCCAACTTGATGCGTAGAATCCGAATCTGCAATAAATATAAAGTTGAAAAAAAAATTTTCGGACTCCAAATGTGTAATATATTTCGGCCCATTTCTCAGTTATTTGCGGCTGTAGGAGGCTGATATCCCCTATTACCCCCAACTCGATGCGTAGAATCCGAATCTGCAATAAAAAATAAAGTTGAAAAAAAATTTTCGTACTCCAAATGAGTAAAATATATTTGCCCATTTCTCAGTTATTTGTGGCTGTAGGAGGCTGAAATCCCCTATTACCCCCAACTCGATGCGTAGAATCCGAATCTGCAATAAAAAGTAAAGTGAAAAAAAAATTTTCGGACTCCAAATGTGTAATATATTTTTTCCCATTTCTCAGTTATTTGTGGCTGTAGAAGGCTGAAATCCTCTATTACCCCCAACTCGATGCGTAGAATCCGAATCTGCAATAAAAAGTTGAAAAAGAAATTCGGGCTCCAAAAACATTTTTGCCCATTTCTCAGTTATTTGTGGCTTTAGGAGGCTGAAATCCCCTATTACCCCCAACTCGATGCGCAGAATCCGAATCTGCAATAAAAAGTTGAAAAAGAAATTCGGACTCCAAAAACATTTTTGCCCATTTCTCAGTTATTTGTGGCTGTAGGAGGCTGAAATCCCCTTTTACCTCCAACTCGATGCGTAAAATCCGAATCTGCAATAAAAAATAAAGTTGAAAAAAAAAATTTCGGACTCCAAATGTGTAATATATTTTGCCCATTTCTCAGTTATTTGTGGCTGTAGGAGGCTGAAATCCCCTATTACCACCAACTCGATGCGTGGAATCCGAATCTGCAATAAAAAATAAAGTTGAAAAAAAATTTTCGTACTCCAAATGAGTAAAATATATTTGCCCATTTCTCAGTTATTTGAGGCTGTAGGAGGCTGAAATCCCCTATTACCTCCAACTCGATGCGTAGAATCCGAATCTGCAATAAAAAGTTGAAAAAGAAATTCGGACTCCAAAAACATTTTTGCCCATTTCTCAGTTATTTGTGGCTGTAGGAGGCTGAAATCCCCTATTACCTCCAACTCGATGCGTAGAATCCGAATCTGCAATAAAAAATAAAGTTGAAAAAAAAAAATTTCGGACTCCAAATGTGTAAAACATTTCTGCCGATTTCTCAGACATTTGTGGCTGTAGGAGGCTGAAATTCCCTATTACCCCCAACTCGATGCGTAGAATCCGAATCTGCAAGAAAAAATAAAGTTGAAAAAAAAAAATTCGGGAGCCAAATGTGTAAAATAGTTTTGCCGATTTCTCAGTCATTTCTGGCTGTAGGAGGCTGAAATCCCCTATTACCCCCAACTCGATGCGTAGAATCCGAATCTGCAATAAATATAGAGTTAAAAAAAAAATTTTCGGACTAAAAATGTGTAATATATTTTTGCCCATTTCTCAGTTATTTGTGGCTGTAAGAGGCTGAAATCCCCTATTACCCCCAACTCGATGCGTAGAATCCGAATCTGCAATAAAAAATAAAGTTGAAAAAAAATTTTCGTACTCCAAATGAGTAAAACATATTTGCCCATTTCTCAGTTATTTGTGGCTGTAGGAGGCTGAAATCCCCTATTACCCCCAACTCGATGCGTAGAATTCGAATCTGCAATAAAAAATAAAGTGAAAAAAAATTTTCGGACTCCAAATGTGTAATATATTTTTGCCCATTTCTCAGTTATTTGTGGCTGTAGGAGGCTGAAATCCTCTATTACCCCCAACTCGATGCGTAGAATCCGAATCTGCAATAAAAAGTTGAAAAAGAAATTCGGGCTCCAAAAACATTTTTGCCCATTTCTCAGTTATTTGTGGCTGTAGGAGGCTGAAATCCCCTATTACCCCCAACTCGATGCGTAGAATCCGAATCTGCAATAAAAAGTTGAAAAAGAAATTAGGACTCCAAAAACATTTTTGCCCATTTCTCAGTTATTTGTGGCTGAAGGAGGCTGAAATCCCCTATTACCTCCAACTCGATGCGTAGAATCCGAATCTGCAATAAAAAATAAAGTTGAAAAAAAAATTCGGACTCCATATGTGTAAAACATTTTTGCCAATTTCTCAGTTATTTGTGGCTATAGGAGGCTGAAATCCCCTATGACCCCCAACTCGATGCGTAGAATCCGAATCTGCAATAAAAGATAAATTTGAACAAAAAAATTTCGAACTCCAAATGTGTAAAACATGTTTGCCAATTTCTCAGTTATTTGTGGCTATAGGAGACTGAAATCCCCTATGACCCCAACTCGATGCGTAGAATCCGTATCTGCAATAAAAAATAAAGTTAAAAAAAAAATTTCGGACTCCATATGTGTAAAACATTTTTGCCAATTTCTCAGTTATTTGTGGCTATAGGAGGCTGAAATCCCCTATTACGCCCAACTCGATGCGTAGAATCCGAATCTGCAATAAAAAATAAAGTTGAAAAAAAATTTTTCGGACTCCAAATGTGTAATACATTTCTGCCCATTTCTCAGTTATTTGTGGCTGTAGGAGGCTGAAATCCCCTATTACCCCCAACTCGTTGCGTAGAATCCGAATCTGCAATAAAAAATAAAGTTGAAAAAAAAATTTTCGTACTCCAAATGAGTAAAATATATTTGCCCATTTCTCAGTTATTTGTGGCTGTAGGAGGCTGAAATCCCCTATTACCCCCAACTCGATGCGTAGAATCCGAATCTGCAATAAAAAATAAAGTTGAAGAAAAAATTTTCGGACTCCAAATGTGTAGTATATTTCTGCCCATTTCTCAGTTATTTGTGGCTGTGGGAGGCTGAAATCCCCTATTACCCCCAACTCGTTGCGTAGAATCCGAATCTGCAATAAAAAATAAAGTTGAAAAAAAAATTTTCGTACTCCAAATGAGTAAAATATATTTGCCCATTTCTCAGTTATTTGTGGCTGTAGGAGGCTGAAATCCCCTATTACCCCCAACTCGATGCGTAGAATCCGAATCTGCAATAAATATAAAGTTGAAAAAAAAATTTTCGGACTCCAAATGTGTAATATATTTCGGCCCATTTCTCAGTTATTTGCGGCTGTAAGAGGCTGAAATCCCCTATTACCCCCAACTCGAAGCGTAGAATCCGAATCTGCAATAAAAAATAAAGTTGAAAAAAATTTTCGTACTCCAAATGGGTAAAGTATATTTGCCCATTTCTCAGTTATTTGAGGCTGTAGGAGGCTGAAATCCCCTATTACCCCCAACTCGATGCGTAGAATCCGAATCTGCACTAAAAAATAAAGTTGAAAAAAAATTTTCGTACTCCAAATGGGTAAAATATATTTGCCCATTTCTCAGTTATTTGAGGCTGTAGGAGGCTGAAATCCCCTATTACCCCCAACTCGATGCGTAGAATCCGAATCTGCAATAAAAAGTTGAAAAAGAAATTCGGACTCCAAAAACATTTTTGCCCATTTCTCAGTTATTTGTGGCTGTAGGAGGCTGAAATCCCCTATTACCTCCAACTCGATGCGTAGAATCCGAATCTGCAATAAAAAATAAAGTTGAAAAAAAAAATTTCGGACTCCAAATGTGTAAAACATTTTTGCCGATTTCTCAGACATTTGTGGCTGTAGGAGGCTGAAATCCCCTATTACCCCCAACTCGATGCGTAGAATCCGAATCTGCAAGAAACAATAAAGTTGAAAAAAGTTTTCGGACTTCAAATGTGTAATATATTTTTGCCCATTTCTCAGTTATTTGTGGCTGTAGGAGGCTAAAATCTCCTATTACCCCCAACTCGATGCGTAGAATTCGAATCTGCAATAAAAAATAAAGTTGAAAAAAAAAAAAATTCGGGCTCCAAATGTGTAAAATAGTTTTGCCGATTTCTCAGTCATTTGTGGCTGTAGGAGGCTGAAATCCCGTATTACCCCCAACTCGATGCGTAGAATCCGAATCTGCAATAAAAAATAAAGTTGAAAAAAAATGTTCGTACTCCAAATGAGTAAAATATATTTGCCCATTTCTCAGTTATTTGAGGCTGTAGGAGGCTGAAATCCCCTATTACCCCCAACTTGATGCGTAGAATCCGAATCTGCAATAAATATAAAGTTGAAAAAAAATTTTTCGGACTCCAAATGTGTAATATATTTCGGCCCATTTCTCAGTTATTTGCGGCTGGAGGAGGCTGAAATCCCCTATTACCCCCAACTCGATGCGTAGAATCCGAATCTGCACTAAAAAATAAAGTTGAAAAAAAATTTTCGTACTCCAAATGGGTAAAATATATTTGCCCATTTCTCAGTTATTTGTGGCTGTAGGAGGCTGAAATCCCCTATTACCCCCAACTCGATGCGTAGAATCCGAATCTGCAATAAAAAATAAAGTGAAAAAAAAATTTTCGGACTCCAAATGTGTAATATATTTTTGCCCATTTCTCAGTTATTTGTGGCTGTAGGAGGCTGAAATTCTCTATTACCCCCAACTCGATGCGTAGAATCCGAATCTGCAATAAAAAGTTGAAAAAGAAATTCGGGCTCCAAAAACATTTTTGCCCATTTTTCAGTTATTTGTGGCTTTAGGAGGCTGAAATCCCCTATTACCCCCAACTTGATGCGTAGAATCCGAATCTGCAATAAAAAGTTGAAAAAGAAATTCGGACTCCAAAAACATTTTTGCCCATTTCTCAGTTATTTGTGGCTGTAGGAGGCTGAAATCCCCTATTACCTCCAACTCGATGCGTAAAATCCGAATCTGCAATAAAAAATAAAGTTGAAAAAAAAATTTTCGGACTCCAAATGTGTAATATATTTTGCCCATTTCTCAGTTATTTGTGGCTGTAGGAGGCTGAAATCCCCTATTACCCCCAACTCGATGCGTAGAATCCGAATCTGCAATAAAAAATAAAGTTGAAAAAAAATTTTCGTACTCCAAATGAGTAAAATATATTTGCCCATTTCCCAGTTATTTGAGGCTGTAGGAGGCTGAAATCCCCTATTACCCCCAACTCGATGCGTAGAATCCGAATCTCCAATAAAATGTTGAAAAAGAAATTCGGACTCCAAAAACATTTTTGCCCATTTCTCAGTTATTTGTGGCTGTAGGAGGCTGAAATCCCCTATTACCTCCAACTCGATGCGTAGAATCCGAATCTGCAATAAAAAATAAAGTTGAAAAAAAAAATTTCGGACTCCAAATGTGTAAAACATTTTTGCCGATTTCTCAGACATTTGTGGCTGTAGGAGGCTGAAATCCCCTATTACCCCCAACTCGATGCGTAGAATCCGAATCTGCAAGAAAAAATAAAGTTGAAAAAAAGTTTTCGGACTCCAAATGTGTAATATATTTTTGCCCATTTCTCAGTTATTTGTTTCTGTAGGAGGCTAAAATCTCCTATTACCCCCAACTCGATGCGTAGAATTCGAATCTGCAATAAAAAATAAAGTTGAAAAAAAAAAAATTCGGGCTCCAAATGTGTAAAATAGTTTTGCCGATTTCTCAGTCATTTGTGGCTGTAGGAGGCTGAAATCCCGTATTACCCCCAACTCGATGCGTAGAATCCGAATCTGCAATAAAAAATAAAGTTGAAAAAAAATGTTCGTACTCCAAATGAGTAAAATATATTTGCCCATTTCTCAGTTATTTGAGGCTGTAGGAGGCTGAAATCCCCTATTACTCCCAACTTGATGCGTAGAATCCGAATCTGCAATAAATATAAAGTTGAAAAAAAAATTTTCGGACTCCAAATGTGTAATATATTTCGGCCCATTTCTCAGTTATTTGCGGCTGTAGGAGGCTGAAATCCCCTATTACCCCCAACTCGATGCGTAGAATCCGAATCTGCAATAAAAAATAAAGTTGAAAAAAAATTTTCGTACTCCAAATGAGTAAAATATAATTGCCCATTTCTCAGTTATTTGTGGCTGTAGGAGGCTGAAATCCCCTATTACCCCCAACTCGATGCGTAGAATCCGAATCTGCAATAAAAAATAAAGTGAAAAAAAAATTTTCGGACTCCAAATGTGTAATATATTTTTGCCCATTTCTCAGTTATTTGTGGCTATAGGAGGCTGAAATCCTCTATTACCCCCAACTCGATGCGTAGAATCCGAATCTGCAATAAAAAGTTGAAAAAGAAATTCGGGCTCCAACAACATTTTTGCCCATTTCTCAGTTATTTGTGGCTTTAGGAGGCTGAAATCCCCTATTACCCCCAACTCGATGCGTAGAATCCGAATCTGCAATAAAAAGTTGAAAAAGAAATTCGGACTCCAAAAACATTTTTGCCCATTTCTCAGTTATTTGTGGCTGTAGGAGGCTGAAATCCCCTATTACCTTCAACTCGATGCGTAAAATCCGAATCTGCAATAAAAAATAAAGTTGAAAAAAAAATTTTCGGACTCCAAATGTGTAATATATTTTGCCCATTTCTCAGTTATTTGTGGCTGTAGGAGGCTGAAATCCCCTATTACCCCCAACTCGATGCGTAGAATCCGAATCTGCAATAAAAAGTTGAAAAAGAAATTAGGACTCCAAAAACATTTTTGCCCATTTCTCAGTTATTTGTGGCTGAAGGAGGCTGAAATCCTATTACCTCCAACTCGATGCGTAGAATCCGAATCTGCAATAAAAAATAAAGTTGAAAAAAAAATTCGGACTCCATATGTGTAAAACATTTTTGCCAATTTCTCAGTTATTTGTGGCTATAGGAGGCTGAAATCCCCTATGACCCCCAACTCGATGCGTAGAATCCGAATCTGCAATAAAAGATAAATTTGAACAAAAAAATTTCGAACTCCAAATGTGTAAAACATGTTTGCCAATTTCTCAGTTATTTGTGGCTATAGGAGACTGAAATCCCCTATGACCCCAACTCGATGCGTAGAATCCGTATCTGCAATAAAAAATAAAGTTAAAAAAAAAATTTCGGACTCCATATGTGTAAAACATTTTTGCCAATTTCTCAGTTATTTGTGGCTATAGGAGGCTGAAATCCCCTATTACGCCCAACTCGATGCGTAGAATCCGAATCTGCAATAAAAAATAAAGTTGAAAAAAAATTTTTCGGACTCCAAATGTGTAATACATTTCTGCCCATTTCTCAGTTATTTGTGGCTGTAGGAGGCTGAAATCCCCTATTACCCCCAACTCGTTGCGTAGAATCCGAATCTGCAATAAAAAATAAAGTTGAAAAAAAAATTTTCGTACTCCAAATGAGTAAAATATATTTGCCCATTTCTCAGTTATTTGTGGCTGTAGGAGGCTGAAATCCCCTATTACCCCCAACTCGATGCGTAGAATCCGAATCTGCAATAAAAAATAAAGTTGAAGAAAAAATTTTCGGACTCCAAATGTGTAGTATATTTCTGCCCATTTCTCAGTTATTTGTGGCTGTGGGAGGCTGAAATCCCCTATTACCCCCAACTCGTTGCGTAGAATCCGAATCTGCAATAAAAAATAAAGTTGAAAAAAAAATTTTCGTACTCCAAATGAGTAAAATATATTTGCCCATTTCTCAGTTATTTGTGGCTGTAGGAGGCTGAAATCCCCTATTACCCCCAACTCGATGCGTAGAATCCGAATCTGCAATAAATATAAAGTTGAAAAAAAAATTTTCGGACTCCAAATGTGTAATATATTTCGGCCCATTTCTCAGTTATTTGCGGCTGTAAGAGGCTGAAATCCCCTATTACCCCCAACTCGAAGCGTAGAATCCGAATCTGCAATAAAAAATAAAGTTGAAAAAAATTTTCGTACTCCAAATGGGTAAAGTATATTTGCCCATTTCTCAGTTATTTGAGGCTGTAGGAGGCTGAAATCCCCTATTACCCCCAACTCGATGCGTAGAATCCGAATCTGCACTAAAAAATAAAGTTGAAAAAAAATTTTCGTACTCCAAATGGGTAAAATATATTTGCCCATTTCTCAGTTATTTGAGGCTGTAGGAGGCTGAAATCCCCTATTACCCCCAACTCGATGCGTAGAATCCGAATCTGCAATAAAAAGTTGAAAAAGAAATTCGGACTCCAAAAACATTTTTGCCCATTTCTCAGTTATTTGTGGCTGTAGGAGGCTGAAATCCCCTATTACCTCCAACTCGATGCGTAGAATCCGAATCTGCAATAAAAAATAAAGTTGAAAAAAAAAATTTCGGACTCCAAATGTGTAAAACATTTTTGCCGATTTCTCAGACATTTGTGGCTGTAGGAGGCTGAAATCCCCTATTACCCCCAACTCGATGCGTAGAATCCGAATCTGCAAGAAACAATAAAGTTGAAAAAAGTTTTCGGACTTCAAATGTGTAATATATTTTTGCCCATTTCTCAGTTATTTGTGGCTGTAGGAGGCTAAAATCTCCTATTACCCCCAACTCGATGCGTAGAATTCGAATCTGCAATAAAAAATAAAGTTGAAAAAAAAAAAAATTCGGGCTCCAAATGTGTAAAATAGTTTTGCCGATTTCTCAGTCATTTGTGGCTGTAGGAGGCTGAAATCCCGTATTACCCCCAACTCGATGCGTAGAATCCGAATCTGCAATAAAAAATAAAGTTGAAAAAAAATGTTCGTACTCCAAATGAGTAAAATATATTTGCCCATTTCTCAGTTATTTGAGGCTGTAGGAGGCTGAAATCCCCTATTACCCCCAACTTGATGCGTAGAATCCGAATCTGCAATAAATATAAAGTTGAAAAAAAATTTTTCGGACTCCAAATGTGTAATATATTTCGGCCCATTTCTCAGTTATTTGCGGCTGGAGGAGGCTGAAATCCCCTATTACCCCCAACTCGATGCGTAGAATCCGAATCTGCACTAAAAAATAAAGTTGAAAAAAAATTTTCGTACTCCAAATGGGTAAAATATATTTGCCCATTTCTCAGTTATTTGTGGCTGTAGGAGGCTGAAATCCCCTATTACCCCCAACTCGATGCGTAGAATCCGAATCTGCAATAAAAAATAAAGTGAAAAAAAAATTTTCGGACTCCAAATGTGTAATATATTTTTGCCCATTTCTCAGTTATTTGTGGCTGTAGGAGGCTGAAATTCTCTATTACCCCCAACTCGATGCGTAGAATCCGAATCTGCAATAAAAAGTTGAAAAAGAAATTCGGGCTCCAAAAACATTTTTGCCCATTTTTCAGTTATTTGTGGCTTTAGGAGGCTGAAATCCCCTATTACCCCAACTTGATGCGTAGAATCCGAATCTGCAATAAAAAGTTGAAAAAGAAATTCGGACTCCAAAAACATTTTTGCCCATTTCTCAGTTATTTGTGGCTGTAGGAGGCTGAAATCCCCTATTACCTCCAACTCGATGCGTAAAATCCGAATCTGCAATAAAAAATAAAGTTGAAAAAAAAATTTTCGGACTCCAAATGTGTAATATATTTTGCCCATTTCTCAGTTATTTGTGGCTGTAGGAGGCTGAAATCCCCTATTACCCCCAACTCGATGCGTAGAATCCGAATCTGCAATAAAAAATAAAGTTGAAAAAAAATTTTCGTACTCCAAATGAGTAAAATATATTTGCCCATTTCCCAGTTATTTGAGGCTGTAGGAGGCTGAAATCCCCTATTACCCCCAACTCGATGCGTAGAATCCGAATCTCCAATAAAATGTTGAAAAAGAAATTCGGACTCCAAAAACATTTTTGCCCATTTCTCAGTTATTTGTGGCTGTAGGAGGCTGAAATCCCCTATTACCTCCAACTCGATGCGTAGAATCCGAATCTGCAATAAAAAATAAAGTTGAAAAAAAAAATTTCGGACTCCAAATGTGTAAAACATTTTTGCCGATTTCTCAGACATTTGTGGCTGTAGGAGGCTGAAATCCCCTATTACCCCCAACTCGATGCGTAGAATCCGAATCTGCAAGAAAAAATAAAGTTGAAAAAAAGTTTTCGGACTCCAAATGTGTAATATATTTTTGCCCATTTCTCAGTTATTTGTTTCTGTAGGAGGCTAAAATCTCCTATTACCCCCAACTCGATGCGTAGAATTCGAATCTGCAATAAAAAATAAAGTTGAAAAAAAAAAAATTCGGGCTCCAAATGTGTAAAATAGTTTTGCCGATTTCTCAGTCATTTGTGGCTGTAGGAGGCTGAAATCCCGTATTACCCCCAACTCGATGCGTAGAATCCGAATCTGCAATAAAAAATAAAGTTGAAAAAAAATGTTCGTACTCCAAATGAGTAAAATATATTTGCCCATTTCTCAGTTATTTGAGGCTGTAGGAGGCTGAAATCCCCTATTACTCCCAACTTGATGCGTAGAATCCGAATCTGCAATAAATATAAAGTTGAAAAAAAAATTTTCGGACTCCAAATGTGTAATATATTTCGGCCCATTTCTCAGTTATTTGCGGCTGTAGGAGGCTGAAATCCCCTATTACCCCCAACTCGATGCGTAGAATCCGAATCTGCAATAAAAAATAAAGTTGAAAAAAAATTTTCGTACTCCAAATGAGTAAAATATAATTGCCCATTTCTCAGTTATTTGTGGCTGTAGGAGGCTGAAATCCCCTATTACCCCCAACTCGATGCGTAGAATCCGAATCTGCAATAAAAAATAAAGTGAAAAAAAAATTTTCGGACTCCAAATGTGTAATATATTTTTGCCCATTTCTCAGTTATTTGTGGCTATAGGAGGCTGAAATCCTCTATTACCCCCAACTCGATGCGTAGAATCCGAATCTGCAATAAAAAGTTGAAAAAGAAATTCGGGCTCCAACAACATTTTTGCCCATTTCTCAGTTATTTGTGGCTTTAGGAGGCTGAAATCCCCTATTACCCCCAACTCGATGCGTAGAATCCGAATCTGCAATAAAAAGTTGAAAAAGAAATTCGGACTCCAAAAACATTTTTGCCCATTTCTCAGTTATTTGTGGCTGTAGGAGGCTGAAGTCCCCTATTACCTTCAACTCGATGCGTAAAATCCGAATCTGCAATAAAAAATAAAGTTGAAAAAAAAATTTTCGGACTCCAAATGTGTAATATATTTTGCCCATTTCTCAGTTATTTGTGGCTGTAGGAGGCTGAAATCCCCTATTACCCCCAACTCGATGCGTAGAATCCGAATCTGCAATAAAAAGTTGAAAAAGAAATTAGGACTCCAAAAACATTTTTGCCCATTTCTCAGTTATTTGTGGCTGAAGGAGGCTGAAATCCTATTACCTCCAACTCGATGCGTAGAATCCGAATCTGCAATAAAAAATAAAGTTGAAAAAAAAATTCGGACTCCATATGTGTAAAACATTTTTGCCAATTTCTCAGTTATTTGTGGCTATAGGAGGCTGAAATCCCCTATGACCCCCAACTCGATGCGTAGAATCCGAATCTGCAATAAAAGATAAATTTGAACAAAAAAATTTCGAACTCCAAATGTGTAAAACATGTTTGCCAATTTCTCAGTTATTTGTGGCTATAGGAGACTGAAATCCCCTATGACCCCAACTCGATGCGTAGAATCCGTATCTGCAATAAAAAATAAAGTTAAAAAAAAAATTTCGGACTCCATATGTGTAAAACATTTTTGCCAATTTCTCAGTTATTTGTGGCTATAGGAGGCTGAAATCCCCTATTACGCCCAACTCGATGCGTAGAATCCGAATCTGCAATAAAAAATAAAGTTGAAAAAAAATTTTTCGGACTCCAAATGTGTAATACATTTCTGCCCATTTCTCAGTTATTTGTGGCTGTAGGAGGCTGAAATCCCCTATTACCCCCAACTCGTTGCGTAGAATCCGAATCTGCAATAAAAAATAAAGTTGAAAAAAAAATTTTCGTACTCCAAATGAGTAAAATATATTTGCCCATTTCTCAGTTATTTGTGGCTGTAGGAGGCTGAAATCCCCTATTACCCCCAACTCGATGCGTAGAATCCGAATCTGCAATAAAAAATAAAGTTGAAGAAAAAATTTTCGGACTCCAAATGTGTAGTATATTTCTGCCCATTTCTCAGTTATTTGTGGCTGTGGGAGGCTGAAATCCCCTATTACCCCCAACTCGTTGCGTAGAATCCGAATCTGCAATAAAAAATAAAGTTGAAAAAAAAATTTTCGTACTCCAAATGAGTAAAATATATTTGCCCATTTCTCAGTTATTTGTGGCTGTAGGAGGCTGAAATCCCCTATTACCCCCAACTCGATGCGTAGAATCCGAATCTGCAATAAATATAAAGTTGAAAAAAAAATTTTCGGACTCCAAATGTGTAATATATTTCGGCCCATTTCTCAGTTATTTGCGGCTGTAAGAGGCTGAAATCCCCTATTACCCCCAACTCGAAGCGTAGAATCCGAATCTGCAATAAAAAATAAAGTTGAAAAAAATTTTCGTACTCCAAATGGGTAAAGTATATTTGCCCATTTCTCAGTTATTTGAGGCTGTAGGAGGCTGAAATCCCCTATTACCCCCAACTCGATGCGTAGAATCCGAATCTGCACTAAAAAATAAAGTTGAAAAAAAATTTTCGTACTCCAAATGGGTAAAATATATTTCCCCATTTCTCAGTTATTTGAGGCTGTAGGAGGCTGAAATCCCCTATTACCCCCAACTCGATGCGTAGAATCCGAATCTGCAATAAAAAGTTGAAAAAGAAATTCGGACTCCAAAAACATTTTTGCCCATTTCTCAGTTATTTGTGGCTGTAGGAGGCTGAAATCCCCTATTACCTCCAACTCGATGCGTAGAATCCGAATCTGCAATAAAAAATAAAGTTGAAAAAAAAAATTTCGGACTCCAAATGTGTAAAACATTTTTGCCGATTTCTCAGACATTTGTGGCTGTAGGAGGCTGAAATCCCCTATTACCCCCAACTCGATGCGTAGAATCCGAATCTGCAAGAAACAATAAAGTTGAAAAAAGTTTTCGGACTTCAAATGTGTAATATATTTTTGCCCATTTCTCAGTTATTTGTGGCTGTAGGAGGCTAAAATCTCCTATTACCCCCAACTCGATGCGTAGAATTCGAATCTGCAATAAAAAATAAAGTTGAAAAAAAAAAAAATTCGGGCTCCAAATGTGTAAAATAGTTTTGCCGATTTCTCAGTCATTTGTGGCTGTAGGAGGCTGAAATCCCGTATTACCCCCAACTCGATGCGTAGAATCCGAATCTGCAATAAAAAATAAAGTTGAAAAAAAATGTTCGTACTCCAAATGAGTAAAATATATTTGCCCATTTCTCAGTTATTTGAGGCTGTAGGAGGCTGAAATCCCCTATTACCCCCAACTTGATGCGTAGAATCCGAATCTGCAATAAATATAAAGTTGAAAAAAAATTTTTCGGACTCCAAATGTGTAATATATTTCGGCCCATTTCTCAGTTATTTGCGGCTGGAGGAGGCTGAAATCCCCTATTACCCCCAACTCGATGCGTAGAATCCGAATCTGCACTAAAAAATAAAGTTGAAAAAAAATTTTCGTACTCCAAATGGGTAAAATATATTTGCCCATTTCTCAGTTATTTGTGGCTGTAGGAGGCTGAAATCCCCTATTACCCCCAACTCGATGCGTAGAATCCGAATCTGCAATAAAAAATAAAGTGAAAAAAAAATTTTCGGACTCCAAATGTGTAATATATTTTTGCCCATTTCTCAGTTATTTGTGGCTGTAGGAGGCTGAAATTCTCTATTACCCCCAACTCGATGCGTAGAATCCGAATCTGCAATAAAAAGTTGAAAAAGAAATTCGGGCTCCAAAAACATTTTTGCCCATTTTTCAGTTATTTGTGGCTTTAGGAGGCTGAAATCCCCTATTACCCCCAACTTGATGCGTAGAATGAATCCGAATCTGCAATAAAAAGTTGAAAAAGAAATTCGGACTCCAAAAACATTTTTGCCCATTTCTCAGTTATTTGTGGCTGTAGGAGGCTGAAATCCCCTATTACCTCCAACTCGATGCGTAAAATCCGAATCTGCAATAAAAAATAAAGTTGAAAAAAAAATTTTCGGACTCCAAATGTGTAATATATTTTGCCCATTTCTCAGTTATTTGTGGCTGTAGGAGGCTGAAATCCCCTATTACCCCCAACTCGATGCGTAGAATCCGAATCTGCAATAAAAAATAAAGTTGAAAAAAAATTTTCGTACTCCAAATGAGTAAAATATATTTGCCCATTTCCCAGTTATTTGAGGCTGTAGGAGGCTGAAATCCCCTATTACCCCCAACTCGATGCGTAGAATCCGAATCTCCAATAAAATGTTGAAAAAGAAATTCGGACTCCAAAAACATTTTTGCCCATTTCTCAGTTATTTGTGGCTGTAGGAGGCTGAAATCCCCTATTACCTCCAACTCGATGCGTAGAATCCGAATCTGCAATAAAAAATAAAGTTGAAAAAAAAAATTTCGGACTCCAAATGTGTAAAACATTTTTGCCGATTTCTCAGACATTTGTGGCTGTAGGAGGCTGAAATCCCCTATTACCCCCAACTCGATGCGTAGAATCCGAATCTGCAAGAAAAAATAAAGTTGAAAAAAAGTTTTCGGACTCCAAATGTGTAATATATTTTTGCCCATTTCTCAGTTATTTGTTTCTGTAGGAGGCTAAAATCTCCTATTACCCCCAACTCGATGCGTAGAATTCGAATCTGCAATAAAAAATAAAGTTGAAAAAAAAAAAATTCGGGCTCCAAATGTGTAAAATAGTTTTGCCGATTTCTCAGTCATTTGTGGCTGTAGGAGGCTGAAATCCCGTATTACCCCCAACTCGATGCGTAGAATCCGAATCTGCAATAAAAAATAAAGTTGAAAAAAAATGTTCGTACTCCAAATGAGTAAAATATATTTGCCCATTTCTCAGTTATTTGAGGCTGTAGGAGGCTGAAATCCCCTATTACTCCCAACTTGATGCGTAGAATCCGAATCTGCAATAAATATAAAGTTGAAAAAAAAATTTTCGGACTCCAAATGTGTAATATATTTCGGCCCATTTCTCAGTTATTTGCGGCTGTAGGAGGCTGAAATCCCCTATTACCCCCAACTCGATGCGTAGAATCCGAATCTGCAATAAAAAATAAAGTTGAAAAAAAATTTTCGTACTCCAAATGAGTAAAATATAATTGCCCATTTCTCAGTTATTTGTGGCTGTAGGAGGCTGAAATCCCCTATTACCCCCAACTCGATGCGTAGAATCCGAATCTGCAATAAAAAATAAAGTGAAAAAAAAATTTTCGGACTCCAAATGTGTAATATATTTTTGCCCATTTCTCAGTTATTTGTGGCTATAGGAGGCTGAAATCCTCTATTACCCCCAACTCGATGCGTAGAATCCGAATCTGCAATAAAAAGTTGAAAAAGAAATTCGGGCTCCAACAACATTTTTGCCCATTTCTCAGTTATTTGTGGCTTTAGGAGGCTGAAATCCCCTATTACCCCCAACTCGATGCGTAGAATCCGAATCTGCAATAAAAAGTTGAAAAAGAAATTCGGACTCCAAAAACATTTTTGCCCATTTCTCAGTTATTTGTGGCTGTAGGAGGCTGAAATCCCCTATTACCTTCAACTCGATGCGTAAAATCCGAATCTGCAATGAAAAATAAAGTTGAAAAAAAAAATTTCGGACTCCAAATGTGTAATATATTTTGCCCATTTCTCAGTTATTTGTGGCTGTAGGAGGCTGAAATCCCCTATTACCCCCAACTCGATGCGTAGAATCCGAATCTGCAATAAAAAGTTGAAAAAGAAATTCGGACTCCAAAAACATTTTTGCCCATTTCTCAGTTATTTGTGGCTGTAGGAGGCTGAAATCCCCTATTACCTCCAACTCGATGGGTAGAATCCGAATCTGCAATAAAAAATAAAGTTGAAAAAAAAAATTTCGGACTCCAAATGTGTAAAACATTTCTGCCGATTTCTCAGACATTTGTGGCTGTAGGAGGCTGAAATCCCCTATTACCCCCAACTCGATGCGTAGAATCCGAATCTGCAAGAAAAAATAAAGTTGAAAAAAAAAAATTCGGGCTCCAAATGTGTAAAATAGTTTTGCCGATTTCTCAGTCATTTGTGGCTGTAGGAGGCTGAAATCCCCTATTACCCCCAACTCGATGCGTAGAATCCGAATCTGCAATAAATATAGAGTTGAAAAAAAAATTTTCGGACTAAAAATGTGTAATATATTTTTGCCCATTTCTCAGTTATTTGTGGCTGTAGGAGGCTGAAATCCCCTATTACCCCCAACTCGATGCGTAGAATCCGAATCTGCAATAAAAAATAAAGTTGAAAAAAATTTTCGTACTCCAAATGAGTAAAACATATTTGCCCATTTCTCAGTTATTTGTGGCTGTAGGAGGCTGAAATCCCCCATTACCCCCAACTCGATGCGTAGAATTCGAATCTGCAATAAAAAATAAAGTGAAAAAAAATTTTCGGACTCCAAATGTGTAATATATTTTTGCCCATTTCTCAGCTATTTGTGGCTGTAGGAGGCTGAAATCCTCTATTACCCCCAACTCGATGCGTAGAATCCGAATCTGCAATAAAAAGTTGAAAAAGAAATTAGGACTCCAAAAACATTTTTGCCCATTTCTCAGTTATTTGTGGCTGAAGGAGGCTGAAATCCCCTATTACCTCCAACTCGATGCGTAGAATCCGAATCTGCAATAAAAAATAAAGTTGAAAAAAAAATTCGGACTCCATATGTGTAAAACATTTTTGCCAATTTCTCAGTTATTTGTGGCTATAGGAGGCTGAAATCCCCTATGACCCCCAACTCGATGCGTAGAATCCGAATCTGCAATAAAAGATAAATTTGAACAAAAAAATTTCGAACTCCAAATGTGTAAAACATGTTTGCCAATTTCTCAGTTATTTGTGGCTATAGGAGACTGAAATCCCCTATGACCCCAACTCGATGCGTAGAATCCGTATCTGCAATAAAAAATAAAGTTAAAAAAAAAATTTCGGACTCCATATGTGTAAAACATTTTTGCCAATTTCTCAGTTATTTGTGGCTATAGGAGGCTGAAATCCCCTATTACGCCCAACTCGATGCGTAGAATCCGAATCTGCAATAAAAAATAAAGTTGAAAAAAAATTTTTCGGACTCCAAATGTGTAATACATTTCTGCCCATTTCTCAGTTATTTGTGGCTGTAGGAGGCTGAAATCCCCTATTACCCCCAACTCGTTGCGTAGAATCCGAATCTGCAATAAAAAATAAAGTTGAAAAAAAAATTTTCGTACTCCAAATGAGTAAAATATATTTGCCCATTTCTCAGTTATTTGTGGCTGTAGGAGGCTGAAATCCCCTATTACCCCCAACTCGATGCGTAGAATCCGAATCTGCAATAAAAAATAAAGTTGAAGAAAAAATTTTCGGACTCCAAATGTGTAGTATATTTCTGCCCATTTCTCAGTTATTTGTGGCTGTGGGAGGCTGAAATCCCCTATTACCCCCAACTCGTTGCGTAGAATCCGAATCTGCAATAAAAAATATAGTTGAAAAAAAAATTTTCGTACTCCAAATGAGTAAAATATATTTGCCCATTTCTCAGTTATTTGTGGCTGTAGGAGGCTGAAATCCCCTATTACCCCCAACTCGATGCGTAGAATCCGAATCTGCAATAAAAAGTTGAAAAAGAAATTAGGACTCCAAAAACATTTTTGCCCATTTCTCAGTTATTTGTGGCTGAAGGAGGCTGAAATCCCCTATTACCTCCAACTCGATGCGTAGAATCCGAATCTGCAATAAAAAATAAAGTTGAAAAAAAAATTCTTACTCCAAATGTGTAAAACATTTTTGCCAATTTCTCAGTTATTTGTGGCTATAGGAGGCTGAAATCCCCTATGACCCCCAACTCGATGCGTAGAATCCGAATCTGCAATAAAAGATAAATTTGAACAAAAAAATTTCGAACTCCAAATGTGTAAAACATGTTTGCCAATTTCTCAGTTATTTGTGGCTATAGGAGACTGAAATCCCCTATGACCCCAACTCGATGCGTAGAATCCGTATCTGCAATAAAAAATAAAGTTAAAAAAAAATTTTTCGGACTCCAAATGTGTAATACATTTCTGCCAATTTCTCAGTTATTTGTGGCTGTAGGAGGCTGAAATCCCCTATTACCCCCAACTCGTTGCGTAGAATCCGAATCTGCAATAAAAAATAAAGTTGAAAAAAAAATTTTCGTACTCCAAATGAGTAAAATATATTTGCCCATTTCTCAGCTATTTGTGGCTGTAGGAGGCTGAAATCCTCTATTACCCCCAACTCGATGCGTAGAATCCGAATCTGCAATAAAAAATAAAGTTGAAGAAAAAATTTTCGGACTCCAAATGTGTAGTATATTTCTGCCCATTTCTCAGTTATTTGTGGCTGTGGGAGGCTGAAATCCCCTATTACCCCCAACTCGTTGCGTAGAATCCGAATCTGCAATAAAAAATAAAGTTGAAGAAAAAATTTTCGGACTCCAAATGTGTAGTATATTTCTGCCAATTTCTCAGTTATTTGTGGCTGTGGGAGGCTGAAATCCCCTATTACCCCCAACTCGTTGCGTAGAATCCGAATCTGCAATAAAAAATAAAGTTGAAAAAAAAATTTTCGTACTCCAAATGAGTAAAATATATTTGCCCATTTCTCAGTTATTTGTGGCTGTAGGAGGCTGAAATCCCCTATTACCCTCAACTCGATGCGTAGAATCCGAATCTGCAATAAAAAATAAAGTTGAAGAAAAAATTTTCGGACTCCAAATGTGTAGTATATTTCTGCCCATTTCTCAGTTATTTGTGGCTGTGGGAGGCTGAAATCCCCTATTACCCCCAACTCGTTGCGTAGAATCCGAATCTGCAATAAAAAATAAAGTTGAAAAAAAAATTTTCGTACTCCAAATGAGTAAAATATATTTGCCCATTTCTCAGTTATTTGTGGCTGTAGGAGGCTGAAATCCCCTATTACCCCCAACTCGATGCGTAGAATCCGAATCTGCAATAAAAAATAAAGTTGAAGAAAAAATTTTCGGACTCCAAATGTGTAGTATATTTCTGCCCATTTCTCAGTTATTTGTGGCTGTGGGAGGCTGAAATCCCCTATTACCCCCAACTCGATGCGTAGAATCCGAATCTGCAATAAAAAGTTGAAAAATAAATTCGGACTCCAAAAACATTTTTGCCCATTTCTCAGTTATTTGTGGCTGTAGGAGGCTGAAATCCCCTATTACCTCCAACTCGATGCGTAGAATCCGAATCTGCAATAAAAAATAAAGTTGAAAAAAAAAATTTCGGACTGCAAATGTGTAAAACATTTCTGCCGATTTCTCAGACATTTGTGGCTGTAGGAGGCTGAAATCCCCTATTACCCCCAACTCGATGCGTAGAATCCGAATCTGCAAGAAAAAATAAAGTTGAAAAAAAAAAATTCGGGCTCCAAATGTGTAAAATAGTTTTGCCGATTTCTCAGTCATTTGTGGCTGTAGGAGGCTGAAATCCCCTATTACCCCCAACTCGATGCGTAGAATCCGAATCTGCAATAAATATAGAGTTGAAAAAAAAAATTTCGGACTAAAAATGTGTAATATATTTTTGCCCATTTCTCAGTTATTTGTGGCTGTAGGAGGCTGAAATCCCCTATTACCCCCAACTCGATGCGTAGAATCCGAATCTGCAATAAAAAATAAAGTTGAAAAAAAATTTTCGTACTCCAAATTAGTAAAACATATTTGCCCATTTCTCAGTTATTTGTGGCCGTAGGAGGCTGAAATCCCCTATTACCCCCAACTCGATGCGTAGAATTCGAATCTGCAATAAAAAATAAAGTGAAAAAAAATTTTCGGACTCCAAATGTGTAATATATTTTTGCCCATTTCTCAGCTATTTGTGGCTGTAGGATGCTGAAATCCTCTATTACCCCCAACTCGATGCGTAGAATCCGAATCTGCAATAAAAAGTTGAAAAAGAAATTCGGGCTCCAAAAACATTTTTGCCCATTTCTCAGTTATTTGTGGCTGTAGGAGGCTGAAATCCCCTATTACCCCCAACTCGATGCGTAGAATCCGAATCTGCAATAAAAAGTTGAAAAAGAAATTAGGACTCCAAAAACATTTTTGCCCATTTCTCAGTTATTTGTGGCTGAAGGAGGCTGAAATCCCCTATTACCTCCAACTCGATGCGTAGAATCCGAATCTGCAATAAAAAATAAAGTTGAAAAAAAAATTCGGACTCCATATGTGTAAAACATTTTTGCCAATTTCTCAGTTATTTGTGGCTATAGGAGGCTGAAATCCCCTATGACCCCCAACTCGATGCGTAGAATCCGAATCTGCAATAAAAGATAAATTTGAACAAAAAAATTTCGAACTCCAAATGTGTAAAACATGTTTGCCAATTTCTCAGTTATTTGTGGCTATAGGAGACTGAAATCCCCTATGACCCCAACTCGATGCGTAGAATCCGTATCTGCAATAAAAAATAAAGTTAAAAAAAAAATTTCGGACTCCATATGTGTAAAACATTTTTGCCAATTTCTCAGTTATTTGTGGCTATAGGAGGCTGAAATCCCCTATTACGCCCAACTCGATGCGTAGAATCCGAATCTGCAATAAAAAATAAAGTTGAAAAAAAATTTTTCGGACTCCAAATGTGTAATACATTTCTGCCCATTTCTCAGTTATTTGTGGCTGTAGGAGGCTGAAATCCCCTATTACCCCCAACTCGTTGCGTAGAATCCGAATCTGCAATAAAAAATAAAGTTGAAGAAAAAATTTTCGGACTCCAAATGTGTAGTATATTTCTGCCCATTTCTCAGTTATTTGTGGCTGTGGGAGGCTGAAATCCCCTATTACCCCCAACTCGTTGCGTAGAATCCGAATCTGCAATAAAAAATATAGTTGAAAAAAAAATTTTCGTACTCCAAATGAGTAAAATATATTTGCCCATTTCTCAGTTATTTGTGGCTGTAATAGGCTGAAATCCCCTATTACCCCCAACTCGATGCGTAGAATCCGAATCTGCAATAAAAAATAAAGTTGAAGAAAAAATTATCGGACTCCAAATGTGTAGTATATTTCTGCCCATTTCTCAGTTATTTGTGGCTGTGGGAGGCTGAAATCCCCTATTACCCCCAACTCGTTGCGTAGAATCCGAATCTGCAATCAAAAATATAGTTGAAAAAAAAATTTTCGTACTCCAAATGAGTAAAATATATTTGCCCATTTCTCAGTTATTTGTGGCTGTAGGAGGCTGAAATCCCCTATTACCCCCAACTCGATGCGTAGAATCCGAATCTGCAATAAATATAAAGTTGAAAAAAAAATTTTCGGACTCCAAATGTGTAATATATTTCGGCCCATTTCTCAGTTATTTGCGGCTGTAGGAGGCTGAAATCCCCTATTACCCCCAACTCGATGCGTAGAATCCGAATCTGCAATAAAAAATAAAGTTGAAAAAAAATTTTCGTACTCCAAATGAGTAAAATATATTTGCCCATTTCTCAGTTATTTGTGGCTGTAGGAGGCTGAAATCCCCTATTACCCCCAACTCGATGCGTAGAATCCGAATCTGCAATAAAAAATAAAGTGAAAAAAAAATTTTCGGACTCCAAATGTGTAATATATTTTTGCCCATTTCTCAGTTATTTGTGGCTGTAGGAGGCTGAAATCCTCTATTACCCCCAACTCGATGCGTAGAATCCGAATCTGCAATAAAAAGTTGAAAAAGAAATTCGGGCTCCAAAAACATTTTTGCCCATTTCTCAGTTATTTGTGGCTTTAGGAGGCTGAAATCCCCTATTACCCCCAACTCGATGCGTAGAATCCGAATCTGCAATAAAAAGTTGAAAAAGAAATTCGGACTCCAAAAACATTTTTGCCCATTTCTCAGTTATTTGTGGCTGTAGGAGGCTGAAATCCCCTATTACCTCCAACTCGATGCGTAAAATCCGAATCTGCAATAAAAAATAAAGTTGAAAAAAAAATTTTCGGACTCCAAATGTGTAATATATTTTGCCCATTTCTCAGTTATTTGTGGCTGTAGGAGGCTGAAATCCCCTATTACCCCCAACTCGATGCGTAGAATCCGAATCTGCAATAAAAAATAAAGTTGAAAAAAAATTTTCGTACTCCAAATGAGTAAAATATATTTGCCCATTTCTCAGTTATTTGAGGCTGTAGGAGGCTGAAATCCCCTATTACCCCCAACTCGATGCGTAGAATCCGAATCTGCACTAAAAAATAAAGTTGAAAAAAAATTTTCGTACTCCAAATGGGTAAAATATATTTGCCCATTTCTCAGTTATTTGTGGCTGTAGGAGGCTGAAATTCCCTATTACCCCCAACTCGATGCGTAGAATCCGAATCTGCAATAAAAAATAAAGTGAAAAAAAAATTTTCGGACTCCAATTGTGTAATATATTTTTGCCCATTTCTCAGTTATTTGTGGCTGTAGGAGGCTGAAATTCTCTATTACCCCCAACTCGATGCGTAGAATCCGAATCTGCAATAAAAAGTTGAAAAAGAAATTCGGGCTCCAAAAACATTTTTGCCCATTTTTCAGTTATCTGTGGCTTTAGGAGGCTGAAATCCCCTATTACCCCCAGCTTGATGCGTAGAATCCGAATCTGCAATAAAAAGTTGAAAAAGAAATTCGGACTCCAAAAACATTTTTGCCCATTTCTCAGTTATTTGTGGCTGTAGGAGGCTGAAATCCCCTATTACCTCCAACTCGATGCGTAGAATCCGAATCTGCAATAAAAAATAAAGTTGAAAAAAAAAATTTCGGACTCCAAATGTGTAAAACATTTCTGCCGATTTCTCAGACATTTGTGGCTGTAGGAGGCTGAAATCCCCTATTACCCCCAACTCGATGCGTAGAATCCGAATCTGCAAGAAAAAATAAAGTTGAAAAAAAAAAATTCGGGCTCCAAATGTGTAAAATAGTTTTGCCGATTTCTCAGTCATTTGTGGCTGTAGGAGGCTGAAATCCCCTATTACCCCCAACTCGATGCGTAGAATCCGAATCTGCAATAAATATAGAGTTGAAAAAAAAATTTTCGGACTAAAAATGTGTAATATATTTTTGCCCATTTCTCAGTTATTTGTGGCTGTAGGAGGCTGAAATCCCCTATTACCCCCAACTCGATGCGTAGAATCCGAATCTGCAATAAAAAATAAAGTTGAAAAAAAATTTTCGTACTCCAAATGAGTAAAACATATTTGCCCATTTCTCAGTTATTTGTGGCTGTAGGAGGCTGAAATCCCCTATTACCCCCAACTCGATGCGTAGAATTCGAATCTGCAATAAAAAATAAAGTGAAAAAAAATTTTCGCCAAATGTGTAATATATTTTTGCCCATTTCTCAGTTATTTGTGGCTGTAGGAGGCTGAAATCCCCTATTACCCCCAACTCGATGCGTAGAATCCGAATCTGCAATAAAAAGTTGAAAAAGAAATTAGGACTCCAAAAACATTTTTGCCCATTTCTCAGTTATTTGTGGCTGAAGGAGGCTGAAATCCCCTATTACCTCCAACTCGATGCGTAGAATCCGAATCTGCAATAAAAAATAAAGTTGAAAAAAAAATTCGGACTCCAAATGTGTAAAACATTTTTGCCAATTTCTCAGTTATTTGTGGCTATAGGAGGCTGAAATCCCCTATGACCCCCAACTCGATGCGTAGAATCCGAATCTGCAATAAAAGATAAATTTGAACAAAAAAATTTCGAACTCCAAATGTGTAAAACATGTTTGCCAATTTCTCAGTTATTTGTGGCTATAGGACACTGAAATCCCCTATGACCCCAACTCGATGCGTAGAATCCGTATCTGCAATAAAAAATAAAGTTAAAAAAAAATTTTTCGGACTCCAAATGTGTAATACATTTCTGCCAATTTCTCAGTTATTTGTGGCTGTAGGAGGCTGAAATCCCCTATTACCCCCAACTCGTTGCGTAGAATCCGAATCTGCAATAAAAAATAAAGTTGAAAAAAAAATTTTCGTACTCCAAATGAGTAAAATATATTTGCCCATTTCTCAGTTATTTGTGGCTGTAGGAGGCTGAAATCCCCTATTACCCCCAACTCGATGCGTAGAATCCGAATCTGCAATAAAAAATAAAGTTGAAGAAAAAATTTTCGGACTCCAAATGTGTAGTATATTTCTGCCCATTTCTCAGTTATTTGTGGCTGTGGGAGGCTGAAATCCCCTATTACCCCCAACTCGTTGCGTAGAATCCGAATCTGCAATAAAAAATAAAGTTGAAAAAAAAATTTTCGTACTCCAAATGAGTAAAATATATTTGCCCATTTCTCAGTTATTTGTGGCTGTAGGAGGCTGAAATCCCCTATTACCCCCAACTCGATGCGTAGAATCCGAATCTGCAATAAAAAATAAAGTTGAAGAAAAAATTTTCGGACTCCAAATGTGTAGTATATTTCTGCCCATTTCTCAGTTATTTGTGGCTGTGGGAGGCTGAAATCCCCTATTACCCCCAACTCGATGCGTAGAATCCGAATCTGCAATAAAAAATAAAGTTGAAAAAAAAATTTCGGACTCCAAATGTGTAATATATTTTTGCCCATTTCTCAGTTATTTGTGGATGTAGGAGGCTGAAGTCCCCTATCATCCGCAACTCGATGCGCAGAATCCGAATTTGCAATAAAAAATAAAGTTGAAAAAAAAATTTTCGGACTCCAAATGTGTAATATATTTCTGACCATTTCTCAGTTATTTGTGGCTGTAGGAGGCTGAAATCCCCTATTACCCCCAACTCGATGCGTAGAATCCGAATCTGCAATAAAAAATAAAGTTGAAAAAAAAATTTCGGACTCCAAATGTGTAATATATTTTTGCCCATTTCTCAGTTATTTGTGGCTGTAGGAGGCTGAAATCCCCTATTACCCCCAACTCGATGCGTTGAATCCGAATCTACAATAAAAAATAAAGTTGAAAAAAAAATTTTTCCTACTCCAAATATGTAAAATGTCTGCCCATTTCTCAGTTATTTGAGGCTGTAGGAGGCTGAAATCTCCTATTACCCCCAACTCGATGCGTAGAATCCGAATCTGCAATAAAAAATAAAGTTGAAAAAAAATTTCGGGCTCCATATGTGTAAAATATTTTTGCCGATTTCTCAGATATTTGTGGCTGTAGGAGGCTGAAATCCCCTATTACCCCCAACTCGATGCGTAGAATCCGAATCTGCAATAACAAGTTGAAAAATAAATTCGGACTCGAAAAACATTTTTGCCCATTTCTCAGTTATTTGTGGCTGTAGGAGGCAGAAATCCCCTATTACCCCCAACTTGATGCGTAGAATCCGAAACTGCAATAAAAAATAAAGTTGAAAAAAAAATTTCGGACTCCAAATGTGTAATATATTTCTGCTCATTTTTCAGTTATTTGTGGCTGTAGGAGGCTGAAATCCCCTATTACTCCCAACTCGATGCGTAGAATCCGAATCTGCAATAAAAAATAAAGTTGAAAAAAAAATTTTCGGACTAAAAATGTGTAATATATTTTTGCCCATTTCTCAGTTATTTGTGGCTGTAGGAGGCTGAAATCCCCTATTACGCCCAACTCGATGCGTAGAATCCGAATCTGCAATACAAAGTAAAGTTGAAAAAAAAATTTTCGGATTCCAAATGTGTAATATATTTTTGCCCATTTCTGAGTTATTTGTGGCTGTAGGAGGCTGAAATCCCCTATTACTCCCAACTCGATGCGTAGAATCCGAATTTGCAATAAAAAATAAATTTGAAAAAAAATTTTCGTACTCCAAATGAGTAAAATATATTTGCCCATTTCTCAGTTATTTGAGGCTGTAGGAGGCTAAAATCCCCTATTACCCCCAACTCGATGCGTAGAATCCGAATCTGCAATAAAAAATAAAGTTGAAAAAAAAATTTTCGGACTAAAAATGTGTAATGTATTTTTGCCCATTTCTCAGTTATTTGTGGCTGTAGGAGGCTGAAATCCCCTATTACCCCCAACTCGATGCGTAGAATCCGAATCTGCAATAAAAAATAAAGTTGAAAAAAAATTTTCGTACTCCAAATGAGTAAAATATATTTGCCCATTTCTCAGTTATTTGAGGCTGTAGGAGGCTGAAATCCCCTATTACCCCCAACTCGATGCGTAGAATCCGAATCTGCAATAAAAATTTGAAAAAGAAATTCGGACTCCAAAAACATTTTTGCCCATTTCTCAGTTATTTGTGGCTGTAGGAGGCTGAAATCCCCTATTACCCCCAACTCGATGCGTAGAATCCGAATCTGCAATAAAAAATAAAGTTGAAGAAAAAATTTTCGGACTCCAAATGTGTAGTATATTTCTGCCCATTTCTCAGTTATTTGTGGCTGTGGGAGGCTGAAATCCCCTATTACCCCCAACTCGTTGCGTAGAATCCGAATCTGCAATAAAAAATAAAGTTGAAAAAAATTTTCGTACTCCAAATGGGTAAAGTATATTTGCCCATTTCTCAGTTATTTGAGGCTGTAGGAGGCTGAAATCCCCTATTACCCCCAACTCGATGCGTAGAATCCGAATCTGCACTAAAAAATAAAGTTGAAAAAAAATTTTCGTACTCCAAATGAGTAAAATATATTTGCCCATTTCTCAGTTATTTGTGGCTGTAGGAGGCTGAAATCCCCTATTACCCCCAACTCGATGGGTAGAATCCGAATCTGCAATAAATATAAAGTTGAAAAAAAAATTTTCGGACTCCAAATGTGTAATATATTTCGGCCCATTTCTCAGTTATTTGCGGCTGTAAGAGGCTGAAATCCCCTATTACCCCCAACTCGATGCGTAGAATCCGAATCTGCAATAAAAATTTGAAAAAGAAATTCGGACTCCAAAAACATTTTTGCCCATTTCTCAGTTATTTGTGGCTGTAGGAGGCTGAAATCCCCTATTACCCCCAACTCGATGCGTAGAATCCGAATCTGCAATAAAAAATAAAGTTGAAGAAAAAATTTTCGGACTCCAAATGTGTAGTATATTTCTGCCCATTTCTCAGTTATTTGTGGCTGTGGGAGGCTGAAATCCCCTATTACCCCCAACTCGTTGCGTAGAATCCGAATCTGCAATAAAAAATAAAGTTGAAAAAAATTTTCGTACTCCAAATGAGTAAAATATATTTGCCCATTTCTCAGTTATTTGAGGCTGTAGGAGGCTGAAATCCCCTATTACCCCCAACTCGATGCGTAGAATCCGAATCTGCAATAAAAATTTGAAAAAGAAATTCGGACTCCAAAAACATTTTTGCCCATTTCTCAGTTATTTGTGGCTGTAGGAGGCTGAAATCCCCTATTACCCCCAACTCGATGCGTAGAATCCGAATCTGCAATAAAAAATAAAGTTGAAGAAAAAATTTTCGGACTCCAAATGTGTAGTATATTTCTGCCCATTTCTCAGTTATTTGTGGCTGTGGGAGGCTGAAATCCCCTATTACCCCCAACTCGTTGCGTAGAATCCGAATCTGCAATAAAAAATAAAGTTGAAAAAAATTTTCGTACTCCAAATGGGTAAAGTATATTTGCCCATTTCTCAGTTATTTGAGGCTGTAGGAGGCTGAAATCCCCTATTACCCCCAACTCGATGCGTAGAATCCGAATCTGCACTAAAAAATAAAGTTGAAAAAAAAATTTTCGTACTCCAAATGAGTAAAATATATTTGCCCATTTCTCAGTTATTTGTGGCTGTAGGAGGCTGAAATCCCCTATTACCCCCAACTCGATGGGTAGAATCCGAATCTGCAATAAATATAAAGTTTAAAAAAAAAATTTTCGGACTCCAAATGTGTAATATATTTCGGCCCATTTCTCAGTTATTTGCGGCTGTAAGAGGCTGAAATCCCCTATTACCCCCAACTCGAAGCGTAGAATCCGAATCTGCAATAAAAAATAAAGTTGAAAAAAATTTTCGTACTCCAAATGGGTAAAGTATATTTGCCCATTTCTCAGTTATTTGAGGCTGTAGGAGGCTGAAATCCCCTATTACCCCCAACTCGATGCGTAGAATCCGAATCTGCACTAAAAAATAAAGTTGAAAAAAAATTTTCGTACTCCAAATGGGTAAAATATATTTGCCCATTTCTCAGTTATTTGAGGCTGTAGGAGGCTGAAATCCCCTATTACCCCCAACTCGATGCGTAGAATCCGAATCTGCAATAAAAAGTTGAAAAAGAAATTCGGACTCCAAAAACATTTTTGCCCATTTCTCAGACATTTGTGGCTGTAGGAGGCTGAAATCCCCTATTACCCCCAACTCGATGCGTAGAATCCGAATCTGCAAGAAACAATAAAGTTGAAAAAAGTTTTCGGACTCCAAATGTGTAATATATTTTTGCCCATTTCTCAGTTATTTGTGGCTGTAGGAGGCTAAAATCTCCTATTACCCCCAACTCGATGCGTAGAATTCGAATCTGCAATAAAAAATAAAGTTGAAAAAAAAAAAAAATTCGGGCTCCAAATGTGTAAAATAGTTTTGCCGATTTCTCAGTCATTTGTGGCTGTAGGAGGCTGAAATCCCGTATTACCCCCAACTCGATGCGTAGAATCCGAATCTGCAATAAAAAATAAAGTTGAAAAAAAATGTTCGTACTCCAAATGAGTAAAATATATTTGCCCATTTCTCAGTTATTTGAGGCTGTAGGAGGCTGAAATCCCCTATTACCCCCAACTTGATGCGTAGAATCCGAATCTGCAATAAATATAAAGTTGAAAAAAAATTTTTCGGACTCCAAATGTGTAATATATTTCGGCCCATTTCTCAGTTATTTGCGGCTGGAGGAGGCTGAAATCCCCTATTACCCCCAACTCGATGCGTAGAATCCGAATCTGCACTAAAAAATAAAGTTGAAAAAAAATTTTCGTACTCCAAATGGGTAAAATATATTTGCCCATTTCTCAGTTATTTGTGGCTGTAGGAGGCTGAAATTCCCTATTACCCCCAACTCGATGCGTAGAATCCGAATCTGCAATAAAAAATAAAGTGAAAAAAAAATTTTCGGACTCCAAATGTGTAATATA
Organism: Rutpela maculata; assembly: GCA_936432065.2. Lineage (NCBI taxonomy): Eukaryota > Metazoa > Arthropoda > Insecta > Coleoptera > Cerambycidae > Rutpela > Rutpela maculata. The sequence continues at coordinate 68,174,038 of OW386294.2, read as the reverse complement.
TTTTTGCCCATTTCTCAGTTATTTGTGGCTGTAGGAGGCTGAAATTCTCTATTACCCCCAACTCGATGCGTAGAATCCGAATCTGCAATAAAAAGTTGAAAAAGAAATTCGGGCTCCAAAAACATTTTTGCCCATTTTTCAGTTATTTGTGGCTTTAGGAGGCTGAAATCCCCTATTACCCCCAACTTGATGCGTAGAATCCGAATCTGCAATAAAAAGTTGAAAAAGAAATTCGGACTCCAAAAACATTTTTGACCATTTCTCAGTTATTTGTGGCTGTAGGAGGCTGAAATCCCCTATTACCTCCAACTCGATGCGTAAAATCCGAATCTGCAATAAAAAATAAAGTTGAAAAAAAAATTTTCGGACTCCAAATGTGTAATATATTTTGCCCATTTCTCAGTTATTTGTGGCTGTAGGAGGCTGAAATCCCCTATTACCCCCAACTCGATGCGTAGAATCCGAATCTGCAATAAAAAATAAAGTTGAAAAAAAATTTTCGTACTCCAAATGAGTAAAATATATTTGCCCATTTCCCAGTTATTTGAGGCTGTAGGAGGCTGAAATCCCCTATTACCCCCAACTCGATGCGTAGAATCCGAATCTCCAATAAAATGTTGAAAAAGAAATTCGGACTCCAAAAACATTTTTGCCCATTTCTCAGTTATTTGTGGCTGTAGGAGGCTGAAATCCCCTATTACCTCCAACTCGATGCGTAGAATCCGAATCTGCAATAAAAAATAAAGTTGAAAAAAAAAATTTCGGACTCCAAATGTGTAAAACATTTTTGCCGATTTCTCAGACATTTGTGGCTGTAGGAGGCTGAAATCCCCTATTACCCCCAACTCGATGCGTAGAATCCGAATCTGCAAGAAAAAATAAAGTTGAAGAAAAGTTTTCGGACTCCAAATGTGTAATATATTTTTGCCCATTTCTCAGTTATTTGTTTCTGTAGGAGGCTAAAATCTCCTATTACCCCCAACTCGATGCGTAGAATTCGAATCTGCAATAAAAAATAAAGTTGAAAAAAAAAAAATTCGGGCTCCAAATGTGTAAAATAGTTTTGCCGATTTCTCAGTCATTTGTGGCTGTAGGAGGCTGAAATCCCCTATTACCCCCAACTCGATGCGTAGAATCCGAATCTGCAATCAAAAATAAAGTTGAAAAAAAATTTTCGTACTCCAAATGAGTAAAATATAATTGCCCATTTCTCAGTTATTTGTGGCTGTAGGAGGCTGAAATCCCCTATTACCCCCAACTCGATGCGTAGAATCCGAATCTGCAATAAAAAATAAAGTGAAAAAAAAATTTTCGGACTCCAAATGTGTAATATATTTTTGCCCATTTCTCAGTTATTTGTGGCTGTAGGAGGCTGAAATCCTCTATTACCCCCAACTCGATGCGTAGAATCCGAATCTGCAATAAAAAGTTGAAAAAGAAATTCGGGCTCCAACAACATTTTTGCCCATTTCTCAGTTATTTGTGGCTTTAGGAGGCTGAAATCCCCTATTACCCCCAACTCGATGCGTAGAATCCGAATCTGCAATAAAAAGTTGAAAAAGAAATTCGGACTCCAAAAACATTTTTGCCCATTTCTCAGTTATTTGTGGCTGTAGGAGGCTGAAATCCCCTATTACCTTCAACTCGATGCGTAAAATCCGAATCTGCAATAAAAAATAAAGTTGAAAAAAAAATTTTCGGACTCCAAATGTGTAATATATTTTGCCCATTTCTCAGTTATTTGTGGCTGTAGGAGGCTGAAATCCCCTATTACCCCCAACTCGATGCGTAGAATCCGAATCTGCAATAAAAAGTTGAAAAAGAAATTCGGACTCCAAAAACATTTTTGCCCATTTCTCAGTTATTTGTGGCTGTAGGAGGCTGAAATCCCCTATTACCTCCAACTCGATGGGTAGAATCCGAATCTGCAATAAAAAATAAAGTTGAAAAAAAAAATTTCGGACTCCAAATGTGTAAAACATTTCTGCCGATTTCTCAGACATTTGTGGCTGTAGGAGGCTGAAATCCCCTATTACCCCCAACTCGATGCGTAGAATCCGAATCTGCAAGAAAAAATAAAGTTGAAAAAAAAAAATTCGGGCTCCAAATGTGTAAAATAGTTTTGCCGATTTCTCAGTCATTTGTGGCTGTAGGAGGCTGAAATCCCCTATTACCCCCAACTCGATGCGTAGAATCCGAATCTGCAATAAATATAGAGTTGAAAAAAAAATTTTCGGACTAAAAATGTGTAATATATTTTTGCCCATTTCTCAGTTATTTGTGGCTGTAGGAGGCTGAAATCCCCTATTACCCCCAACTCGATGCGTAGAATCCGAATCTGCAATAAAAAATAAAGTTGAAAAAAATTTTCGTACTCCAAATGAGTAAAACATATTTGCCCATTTCTCAGTTATTTGTGGCTGTAGGAGGCTGAAATCCCCCATTACCCCCAACTCGATGCGTAGAATTCGAATCTGCAATAAAAAATAAAGTGAAAAAAAATTTTCGGACTCCAAATGTGTAATATATTTTTGCCCATTTCTCAGCTATTTGTGGCTGTAGGAGGCTGAAATCCTCTATTACCCCCAACTCGATGCGTAGAATCCGAATCTGCAATAAAAAGTTGAAAAAGAAATTCGGGCTCCAAAAACATTTTTGCCCATTTCTCAGTTATTTGTGGCTGTAGGAGGCTGAAATCCCCTATTACCCCCAACTCGATGCGTAGAATCCGAATCTGCAATAAAAAGTTGAAAAAGAAATTAGGACTCCAAAAACATTTTTGCCCATTTCTCAGTTATTTGTGGCTGAAGGAGGCTGAAATCCCCTATTACCTCCAACTCGATGCGTAGAATCCGAATCTGCAATAAAAAATAAAGTTGAAAAAAAAATTCGGACTCCATATGTGTAAAACATTTTTGCCAATTTCTCAGTTATTTGTGGCTATAGGAGGCTGAAATCCCCTATGACCCCCAACTCGATGCGTAGAATCCGAATCTGCAATAAAAGATAAATTTGAACAAAAAAATTTCGAACTTCAAATGTGTAAAACATGTTTGCCAATTTCTCAGTTATTTGTGGCTATAGGAGGCTGAAATCCCCTATTACGCCCAACTCGATGCGTAGAATCCGAATCTGCAATAAAAAATAAAGTTGAAAAAAAATTTTTCGGACTCCAAATGTGTAATACATTTCTGCCCATTTCTCAGTTATTTGTGGCTGTAGGAGGCTGAAATCCCCTATTACCCCCAACTCGTTGCGTAGAATCCGAATCTGCAATAAAAAATAAAGTTGAAAAAAAAATTTTCGTACTCCAAATGAGTAAAATATATTTGCCCATTTCTCAGTTATTTGTGGCTGTAGGAGGCTGAAATCCCCTATTACCCCCAACTCGATGCGTAGAATCCGAATCTGCAATAAAAAATAAAGTTGAAGAAAAAATTTTCGGACTCCAAATGTGTAGTATATTTCTGCCCATTTCTCAGTTATTTGTGGCTGTGGGAGGCTGAAATCCCCTATTACCCCCAACTCGTTGCGTAGAATCCGAATCTGCAATAAAAAATATAGTTGAAAAAAAAATTTTCGTACTCCAAATGAGTAAAATATATTTGCCCATTTCTCAGTTATTTGTGGCTGTAGGAGGCTGAAATCCCCTATTACCCCCAACTCGATGCGTAGAATCCGAATCTGCAATAAAAAGTTGAAAAAGAAATTAGGACTCCAAAAACATTTTTGCCCATTTCTCAGTTATTTGTGGCTGAAGGAGGCTGAAATCCCCTATTACCTCCAACTCGATGCGTAGAATCCGAATCTGCAATAAAAAATTGAAAAAAAAATTCTTACTCCAAATGTGTAAAACATTTTTGCCAATTTCTCAGTTATTTGTGGCTATAGGAGGCTGAAATCCCCTATGACCCCCAACTCGATGCGTAGAATCCGAATCTGCAATAAAAGATAAATTTGAACAAAAAAATTTCGAACTCCAAATGTGTAAAACATGTTTGCCAATTTCTCAGTTATTTGTGGCTATAGGAGACTGAAATCCCCTATGACCCCAACTCGATGCGTAGAATCCGTATCTGCAATAAAAAATAAAGTTAAAAAAAAATTTTTCGGACTCCAAATGTGTAATACATTTCTGCCAATTTCTCAGTTATTTGTGGCTGTAGGAGGCTGAAATCCCCTATTACCCCCAACTCGTTGCGTAGAATCCGAATCTGCAATAAAAAATAAAGTTGAAAAAAAAATTTTCGTACTCCAAATGAGTAAAATATATTTGCCCATTTCTCAGCTATTTGTGGCTGTAGGAGGCTGAAATCCTCTATTACCCCCAACTCGATGCGTAGAATCCGAATCTGCAATAAAAAATAAAGTTGAAGAAAAAATTTTCGGACTCCAAATGTGTAGTATATTTCTGCCCATTTCTCAGTTATTTGTGGCTGTGGGAGGCTGAAATCCCCTATTACCCCCAACTCGTTGCGTAGAATCCGAATCTGCAATAAAAAATAAAGTTGAAAAAAAAATTTTCGTACTCCAAATGAGTAAAATATATTTGCCCATTTCTCAGTTATTTGTGGCTGTAGGAGGCTGAAATCCCCTATTACCCCCAACTCGATGCGTAGAATCCGAATCTGCAATAAAAAATAAAGTTGAAGAAAAAATTTTCGGACTCCAAATGTGTAGTATATTTCTGCCAATTTCTCAGTTATTTGTGGCTGTGGGAGGCTGAAATCCCCTATTACCCCCAACTCGTTGCGTAGAATCCGAATCTGCAATAAAAAATAAAGTTGAAAAAAAAATTTTCGTACTCCAAATGAGTAAAATATATTTGCCCATTTCTCAGTTATTTGTGGCTGTAGGAGGCTGAAATCCCCTATTACCCTCAACTCGATGCGTAGAATCCGAATCTGCAATAAAAAATAAAGTTGAAGAAAAAATTTTCGGACTCCAAATGTGTAGTATATTTCTGCCCATTTCTCAGTTATTTGTGGCTGTGGGAGGCTGAAATCCCCTATTACCCCCAACTCGTTGCGTAGAATCCGAATCTGCAATAAAAAATAAAGTTGAAAAAAAATTTTCGTACTCCAAATGAGTAAAATATATTTGCCCATTTCTCAGTTATTTGTGGCTGTAGGAGGCTGAAATCCCCTATTACCCCCAACTCGATGCGTAGAATCCGAATCTGCAATAAAAAATAAAGTTGAAGAAAAAATTTTCGGACTCCAAATGTGTAGTATATTTCTGCCCATTTCTCAGTTATTTGTGGATGTAGGAGGCTGAAGCCCCTATCATCCCCAACTCGATGCGCAGAATCCGAATTTGCAATAAAAAGTTGAAAAAGAAATTCGGACTCCAAAAACATTTTTGCCCATTTCTCAGTTATTTGTGGCTGTAGGAGGCTGAAATCCCCTATTACCTCCAACTCGATGCGTAGAATCCGAATCTGCAATAAAAAATAAAGTTGAAAAAAAAAATTTCGGACTCCAAATGTGTAAAACATTTCTGCCGATTTCTCAGACATTTGTGGCTGTAGGAGGCTGAAATCCCCTATTACCCCCAACTCGATGCGTAGAATCCGAATCTGCAAGAAAAAATAAAGTTGAAAAAAAAAATTCGGGCTCCAAATGTGTAAAATAGTTTTGCCGATTTCTCAGTCATTTGTGGCTGTAGGAGGCTGAAATCCCCTATTACCCCCAACTCGATGCGTAGAATCCGAATCTGCAATAAATATAGAGTTGAAAAAAAAATTTTCGGACTAAAAATGTGTAATATATTTTTGCCCATTTCTCAGTTATTTGTGGCTGTAGGAGGCTGAAATCCCCTATTACCCCCAACTCGATGCGTAGAATCCGAATCTGCAATAAAAAATAAAGTTGAAAAAAAATTTTCGTACTCCAAATGAGTAAAACATATTTGCCCATTTCTCAGTTATTTGTGGCCGTAGGAGGCTGAAATCCCCTATTACCCCCAACTCGATGCGTAGAATTCGAATCTGCAATAAAAAGTAAAGTGAAAAAAAATTTTCGGACTCCAAATGTGTAATATATTTTTGCCCATTTCTCAGCTATTTGTGGCTGTAGGAGGCTGAAATCCTCTATTACCCCCAACTCGATGCGTAGAATCCGAATCTGCAATAAAAAGTTGAAAAAGAAATTCGGGCTCCAAAAACATTTTTGCCCATTTCTCAGTTATTTGTGGCTGTAGGAGGCTGAAATCCCCTATTACCCCCAACTCGATGCGTAGAATCCGAATCTGCAATAAAAAGTTGAAAAAGAAATTAGGACTCCAAAAACATTTTTGCCCATTTCTCAGTTATTTGTGGCTGAAGGAGGCTGAAATCCCCTATTACCTCCAACTCGATGCGTAGAATCCGAATCTGCAATAAAAAATAAAGTTGAAAAAAAAATTCGGACTCCATATGTGTAAAACATTTTTGCCAATTTCTCAGTTATTTGTGGCTATAGGAGGCTGAAATCCCCTATGACCCCCAACTCGATGCGTAGAATCCGAATCTGCAATAAAAGATAAATTTGAACAAAAAAATTTCGAACTCCAAATGTGTAAAACATGTTTGCCAATTTCTCAGTTATTTGTGGCTATAGGAGACTGAAATCCCCTATGACCCCAACTCGATGCGTAGAATCCGTATCTGCAATAAAAAATAAAGTTAAAAAAAAAATTTCGGACTCCATATGTGTAAAACATTTTTGCCAATTTCTCAGTTATTTGTGGCTATAGGAGGCTGAAATCCCCTATTACGCCCAACTCGATGCGTAGAATCCGAATCTGCAATAAAAAATAAAGTTGAAAAAAAATTTTTCGGACTCCAAATGTGTAATACATTTCTGCCCATTTCTCAGTTATTTGTGGCTGTAGGAGGCTGAAATCCCCTATTACCCCCAACTCGATGCGTAGAATCCGAATCTGCAATAAAAAATAAAGTTGAAGAAAAAATTATCGGACTCCAAATGTGTAGTATATTTCTGCCCATTTCTCAGTTATTTGTGGCTGTGGGAGGCTGAAATCCCCTATTACCCCCAACTCGTTGCGTAGAATCCGAATCTGCAATCAAAAATATAGTTGAAAAAAAAATTTTCGTACTCCAAATGAGTAAAATATATTTGCCCATTTCTCAGTTATTTGTGGCTGTAGGAGGCTGAAATCCCCTATTACCCCCAACTCGATGCGTAGAATCCGAATCTGCAATAAATATAAAGTTGAAAAAAAAATTTTCGGACTCCAAATGTGTAATATATTTCGGCCCATTTCTCAGTTATTTGCGGCTGTAGAAGGCTGAAATCCCCTATTACCCCCAACTCGATGCGTAGAATCCGAATCTGCAATAAAAAATAAAGTTGAAAAAAAATTTTCGTACTCCAAATGAGTAAAATATATTTGCCCATTTCTCAGTTATTTGTGGCTGTAGGAGGCTGAAATCCCCTATTACCCCCAACTCGATGCGTAGAATCCGAATCTGCAATAAAAAATAAAGTGAAAAAAAAATTTTCGGACTCCAAATGTGTAATATATTTTTGCCCATTTCTCAGTTATTTGTGGCTGTAGGAGGCTGAAATCCTCTATTACCCCCAACTCGATGCGTAGAATCCGAATCTGCAATAAAAAGTTGAAAAAGAAATTCGGGCTCCAAAAACATTTTTGCCCATTTCTCAGTTATTTGTGGCTTTAGGAGGCTGAAATCCCCTATTACCCCCAACTCGATGCGTAGAATCCGAATCTGCAATAAAAAGTTGAAAAAGAAATTCGGACTCCAAAAACATTTTTGCCCATTTCTCAGTTATTTGTGGCTGTAGGAGGCTGAAATCCCCTATTACCTCCAACTCGATGCGTAAAATCCGAATCTGCAATAAAAAATAAAGTTGAAAAAAAAATTTTCGGACTCCAAATGTGTAATATATTTTGCCCATTTCTCAGTTATTTGTGGCTGTAGGAGGCTGAAATCCCCTATTACCCCCAACTCGATGCGTAGAATCCGAATCTGCAATAAAAAATAAAGTTGAAAAAAAATTTTCGTACTCCAAATGAGTAAAATATATTTGCCCATTTCTCAGTTATTTGAGGCTGTAGGAGGCTGAAATCCCCTATTACCCCCAACTCGATGCGTAGAATCCGAATCTGCAATAAAAAGTTGAAAAAGAAATTCGGACTCCAAAAACATTTTTGCCCATTTCTCAGTTATTTGTGGCTGTAGGAGGCTGAAATCCCCTATTACCTCCAACTCGATGCGTAGAATCCGAATCTGCAATAAAAAATAAAGTTGAAAAAAAAAATTTCGGACTCCAAATGTGTAAAACATTTCTGCCGATTTCTCAGACATTTGTGGCTGTAGGAGGCTGAAATCCCCTATTACCCCCAACTCGATGCGTAGAATCCGAATCTGCAAGAAAAAATAAAGTTGAAAAAAAAAAATTCGGGCTCCAAATGTGTAAAATAGTTTTGCCGATTTCTCAGTCATTTGTGGCTGTAGGAGGCTGAAATCCCCTATTACCCCCAACTCGATGCGTAGAATCCGAATCTGCAATAAATATAGAGTTGAAAAAAAAATTTTCGGACTAAAAATGTGTAATATATTTTTGCCCATTTCTCAGTTATTTGTGGCTGTAGGAGGCTGAAATCCCCTATTACCCCCAACTCGATGCGTAGAATCCGAATCTGCAATAAAAAATAAAGTTGAAAAAAAATTTTCGTACTCCAAATGAGTAAAACATATTTGCCCATTTCTCAGTTATTTGTGGCTGTAGGAGGCTGAAATCCCCTATTACCCCCAACTCGATGCGTAGAATTCGAATCTGCAATAAAAAATAAAGTGAAAAAAAATTTTCGCCAAATGTGTAATATATTTTTGCCCATTTCTCAGTTATTTGTGGCTGTAGGAGGCTGAAATCCCCTATTACCCCCAACTCGATGCGTAGAATCCGAATCTGCAATAAAAAGTTGAAAAAGAAATTAGGACTCCAAAAACATTTTTGCCCATTTCTCAGTTATTTGTGGCTGAAGGAGGCTGAAATCCCCTATTACCTCCAACTCGATGCGTAGAATCCGAATCTGCAATAAAAAATAAAGTTGAAAAAAAAATTCGGACTCCAAATGTGTAAAACATTTTTGCCAATTTCTCAGTTATTTGTGGCTATAGGAGGCTGAAATCCCCTATGACCCCCAACTCGATGCGTAGAATCCGAATCTGCAATAAAAGATAAATTTGAACAAAAAAATTTCGAACTCCAAATGTGTAAAACATGTTTGCCAATTTCTCAGTTATTTGTGGCTATAGGAGACTGAAATCCCCTATGACCCCAACTCGATGCGTAGAATCCGTATCTGCAATAAAAAATAAAGTTAAAAAAAAATTTTTCGGACTCCAAATGTGTAATACATTTCTGCCAATTTCTCAGTTATTTGTGGCTGTAGGAGGCTGAAATCCCCTATTACCCCCAACTCGTTGCGTAGAATCCGAATCTGCAATAAAAAATAAAGTTGAAAAAAAAATTTTCGTACTCCAAATGAGTAAAATATATTTGCCCATTTCTCAGTTATTTGTGGCTGTAGGAGGCTGAAATCCCCTATTACCCCCAACTCGATGCGTAGAATCCGAATCTGCAATAAAAAATAAAGTTGAAGAAAAAATTTTCGGACTCCAAATGTGTAGTATATTTCTGCCCATTTCTCAGTTATTTGTGGCTGTGGGAGGCTGAAATCCCCTATTACCCCCAACTCGTTGCGTAGAATCCGAATCTGCAATAAAAAATAAAGTTGAAAAAAAAATTTTCGTACTCCAAATGAGTAAAATATATTTGCCCATTTCTCAGTTATTTGTGGCTGTAGGAGGCTGAAATCCCCTATTACCCCCAACTCGATGCGTAGAATCCGAATCTGCAATAAAAAATAAAGTTGAAGAAAAAATTTTCGGACTCCAAATGTGTAGTATATTTCTGCCCATTTCTCAGTTATTTGTGGCTGTGGGAGGCTGAAATCCCCTATTACCCCCAACTCGATGCGTAGAATCCGAATCTGCAATAAAAAATAAAGTTGAAAAAAAAATTTCGGACTCCAAATGTGTAATATATTTTTGCCCATTTCTCAGTTATTTGTGGATGTAGGAGGCTGAAGTCCCCTATCATCCCCAACTCGATGCGCAGAATCCGAATTTGCAATAAAAAATAAAGTTGAAAAAAAAATTTTCGGACTCCAAATGTGTAATATATTTCTGACCATTTCTCAGTTATTTGTGGCTGTAGGAGGCTGAAATCCCCTATTACCCCCAACTCGATGCGTAGAATCCGAATCTGCAATAAAAAATAAAGTTGAAAAAAAAATTTCGGACTCCAAATGTGTAATATATTTTTGCCCATTTCTCAGTTATTTGTGGCTGTAGGAGGCTGAAATCCCCTATTACCCCCAACTCGATGCGTTGAATCCGAATCTACAATAAAAAATAAAGTTGAAAAAAAAATTTTTCCTACTCCAAATATGTAAAATGTCTGCCCATTTCTCAGTTATTTGAGGCTGTAGGAGGCTGAAATCTCCTATTACCCCCAACTCGATGCGTAGAATCCGAATCTGCAATAAAAAATAAAGTTGAAAAAAAATTTCGGGCTCCATATGTGTAAAATATTTTTGCCGATTTCTCAGATATTTGTGGCTGTAGGAGGCTGAAATCCCCTATTACCCCCAACTCGATGCGTAGAATCCGAATCTGCAATAACAAGTTGAAAAATAAATTCGGACTCGAAAAACATTTTTGCCCATTTCTCAGTTATTTGTGGCTGTAGGAGGCAGAAATCCCCTATTACCCCCAACTTGATGCGTAGAATCCGAAACTGCAATAAAAAATAAAGTTGAAAAAAAAATTTCGGACTCCAAATGTGTAATATATTTCTGCTCATTTTTCAGTTATTTGTGGCTGTAGGAGGCTGAAATCCCCTATTACTCCCAACTCGATGCGTAGAATCCGAATCTGCAATAAAAAATAAAGTTGAAAAAAAAATTTTCGGACTAAAAATGTGTAATATATTTTTGCCCATTTCTCAGTTATTTGTGGCTGTAGGAGGCTGAAATCCCCTATTACGCCCAACTCGATGCGTAGAATCCGAATCTGCAATACAAAGTAAAGTTGAAAAAAAAATTTTCGGATTCCAAATGTGTAATATATTTTTGCCCATTTCTGAGTTATTTGTGGCTGTAGGAGGCTGAAATCCCCTATTACTCCCAACTCGATGCGTAGAATCCGAATTTGCAATAAAAAATAAATTTGAAAAAAAATTTTCGTACTCCAAATGAGTAAAATATATTTGCCCATTTCTCAGTTATTTGAGGCTGTAGGAGGCTAAAATCCCCTATTACCCCCAACTCGATGCGTAGAATCCGAATCTGCAATAAAAAATAAAGTTGAAAAAAAAATTTTCGGACTAAAAATGTGTAATGTATTTTTGCCCATTTCTCAGTTATTTGTGGCTGTAGGAGGCTGAAATCCCCTATTACCCCCAACTCGATGCGTAGAATCCGAATCTGCAATAAAAAATAAAGTTGAAAAAAAATTTTCGTACTCCAAATGAGTAAAATATATTTGCCCATTTCTCAGTTATTTGAGGCTGTAGGAGGCTGAAATCCCCTATTACCCCCAACTCGATGCGTAGAATCCGAATCTGCAATAAAAATTTGAAAAAGAAATTCGGACTCCAAAAACATTTTTGCCCATTTCTCAGTTATTTGTGGCTGTAGGAGGCTGAAATCCCCTATTACCCCCAACTCGATGCGTAGAATCCGAATCTGCAATAAAAAGTTGAAAAAGAAATTCGGACTCTAAAAACATTTTTGCCCATTTCTCAGTTATTTGTGGCTGTAGGAGGCTGAAATCCCCTATTACCTCCAACTCGATGCGTGGAATCCGAATCTGCAATAAAAAATAATGTTGAAAAAAAAAATTTCGGACTCCAAATGTGTAAAGCATTTTTGCCAATTTCTCAGTTATTTGTGGCTATAGGAGGCTGAAATCCCCTATTACCCCCAACTCGATGCGTAGAATCCGAATCTGCAATAAAAAATAAAGTCGAAAAAAAATTTTCGTACTCCAAATGAGTAAAATATATTTGCCCATTTCTCAGTTATTTATGGCTGTAGGAGGCTGAAATCCCCTATTACACCCAACTCGATGCGTAGAATCCGAATCTGCAATAAAAAATAAAGTGAAAAAAAAACTTTCGGACTCCAAATGTGTAATATATTTTTGCCCATTTCTCAGTTATTTGTGGCTGTAGGAGGCTGAAATCCCCTATTACCCCCAACTCGATGCGTAGAATCCGAATCTGCAATAAAAAGTTGAAAAAGAAATTCGGGCTCCAAAAACATTTTTGCCCAATTCTCAGTTATTTGTGGCTGTAGGAGGCTGAAATTCCCTATTACCCCCAACTCGATGCGTAGAATCCGAATCTGCAATAAAAAATAAAGTTGAAAAAAAAATTTTCGTACTCCAAATAAGTAAAATATATTTGCCCATTTCTCAGTTATTTGTGGCTGTAGGAGGCTGAAATCCCCTATTACCCCCAACTCGATGCGTAGAATCCGAATCTGCAATAAAAAATAAAGTTGAAAAAAAAATTTTCGGACTCCAAATGTGTAATATATTTCTGCCCATTTCTCAGTTATTTGTGGCTGTAGGAGGCTGAAATCCCCTATTACCCCCAACTCGATGGGTAGAATCCGAATCTGCAATAAAAAGTTGAAAGAGAAATTCGGGCTCCAAAAACATTTTTGCCCATTTCTCAGTTATTTGTGGCTGTAGGAGGTCGAAATCCCCTATTACCCCCAACTCGATGCGTAGAATCCGAATCTGCAATAAAAAATAAAATTGAAAAAAAAAATTTCGGACTCCAAATGTGTAATATATTTTTGCCCATTTCTCAGTTATTTGTGGCTGTAGGAGGCTGAAATCCCCTATTACCCCCAACTCGATGCGTAGAATCCGAATCTGCAATAAAAAATAAAGTTGAAAAAATATTTTCGGACTCCAATTGTGTAATATATTTTTGCCCATTTCTCAGTTATTTGTTGCTGTAGGAGGCTGAAATCCCCTATTACCCCCAACTCGATGGGTAGAATCCGAATCTGCAATAAAAAATAAAGTTGAAAAAAAAATTTTCGGACTAAAAATGTGTAATATATTTTTGCCCATTTCTCAGTTATTTGTGGCTGGAGGAGGCTGAAATCCCCTATTACCCCCAACTCGATGCGTAGAATCCGAATCTGCAATAAAAAATAAAGTTGAAAAAAAATTTCGGACTCCAAATGTGTAATATATTTTTGCCCATTTCTCAGTTATTTGTGGATGTAGGAGGCTGAAGTCCCCTATCATCCCCAACTCGATGCGCAGAATCCGAATTTGCAATAAAAAATAAAGTTGAAAAAAAAATTTTCGGACTCCAAATGTGTAATATATTTCTGCCCATTTCTCAGTTATTTGTGGCTGTAGGAGGCTGAAATCCCCTATTACCCCCAACTCGATGCGTAGAATCCGAATCTGCAATAAAAAATAAAGTTGAAAAAAAAATTTCGGACTCCAAATGTGTAATATATTTTTGCCCATTTCTCAGTTATTTGTGGCTGTAGGAGGCTGAAATCCCCTATTACCCCCAACTCGATGCGTTGAATCCGAATCTACAATAAAAAATAAAGTTGAAAAAAAAATTTTTCCTACTCCAAATATGTAAAATGTCTGCCCATTTCTCAGTTATTTGAGGCTGTAGGAGGCTGAAATCTCCTATTACCCCCAACTCGATGCGTAGAATCCGAATCTGCAATAAAAAATAAAGTTGAAAAAAAATTTCGGGCTCCATATGTGTAAAATATTTTTGCCGATTTCTCAGATATTTGTGGCTGTAGGAGGCTGAAATCCCCTATTACCCCCAACTCGATGCGTAGAATCCGAATCTGCAATAACAAGTTGAAAAATAAATTCGGACTCGAAAAACATTTTTGCCCATTTCTCAGTTATTTGTGGCTGTAGGAGGCAGAAATCCCCTATTACCCCCAACTCGATGCGTAGAATCCGAATCTGCAATAAAAAGTTGAAAAAGAAATTCGGGCTCCAAAAACATTTTTGCCCATTTCTCAGTTATTTGTGGCTGTAGGAGGCTGAAATTCCCTATTACCCCCAACTCGATGCGTAGAATCCGAATCTGCAATAAAAAATAAAGTTGAAAAAAAAATTTTCGTACTCCAAATGAGTAAAATATATTTGCCCATTTCTCAGTTATTTGTGGCTGTAGGAGGCTGAAATCCCCTATTACCCCCAACTCGATGCGTAGAATCCGAATCTGCAATAAAAAATAAAGTTGAAAAAAAAATTTTCGGACTCCAAATGTGTAATATATTTCTGCCCATTTCTCAGTTATTTGTGGCTGTAGGAGGCTGAAATCCCCTATTACCCCCAACTCGATGGGTAGAATCCGAATCTGCAATAAAAAGTTGAAAGGGAAATTCGGGCTCCAAAAACATTTTTGCCCATTTCTCAGTTATTTGTGGCTGTAGGAGGCCGAAATCCCCTATTACCCCCAACTCGATGCGTAGAATCCGAATCTGCAATAAAAAATAAAATTGAAAAAAAAAATTTCGGACTCCAAATGTGTAATATATTTTTGCCCATTTCTCAGTTATTTGTGGCTGTAGGAGGCTGAAATCCCCTATTACCCCCAACTCGATGCGTAGAATCCGAATCTGCAATAAAAAATAAAGTTGAAAAAATATTTTCGGACTCCAATTGTGTAATATATTTTTGCCCATTTCTCAGTTATTTGTTGCTGTAGGAGGCTGAAATCCCCTATTACCCCCAACTCGATGGGTAGAATCCGAATCTGCAATAAAAAATAAAGTTGAAAAAAAAATTTTCGGACTAAAAATGTGTAATATATTTTTGCCCATTTCTCAGTTATTTGTGGCTGGAGGAGGCTGAAATCCCCTATTACCCCCAACTCGATGCGTAGAATCCGAATCTGCAATAAAAAATAAAGTTGAAAAAAAATTTCGGACTCCAAATGTGTAATATATTTTTGCCCATTTCTCAGTTATTTGTGGATGTAGGAGGCTGAAGTCCCCTATCATCCCCAACTCGATGCGCAGAATCCGAATTTGCAATAAAAAATAAAGTTGAAAAAAAAATTTTCGGACTCCAAATGTGTAATATATTTCTGCCCATTTCTCAGTTATTTGTGGCTGTGGGAGGCTGAAATCCCCTATTACCCCCAACTCGATGCGTAGAATCCGAATCTGCAATAAAAAATAAAGTTGAAAAAAAAATTTCGGACTCCAAATGTGTAATATATTTTTGCCCATTTCTCAGTTATTTGTGGCTGTAGGAGGCTGAAATCCCCTATTACCCCCAACTCGATGCGTTGAATCCGAATCTACAATAAAAAATAAAGTTGAAAAAAAAATTTTTCCTACTCCAAATATGTAAAATGTCTGCCCATTTCTCAGTTATTTGAGGCTGTAGGAGGCTGAAATCTCCTATTACCCCCAACTCGATGCGTAGAATCCGAATCTGCAATAAAAAATAAAGTTGAAAAAAAATTTCGGGCTCCATATGTGTAAAATATTTTTGCCGATTTCTCAGATATTTGTGGCTGTAGGAGGCTGAAATCCCCTATTACCCCCAACTCGATGCGTAGAATCCGAATCTGCAATAACAAGTTGAAAAATAAATTCGGACTCGAAAAACATTTTTGCCCATTTCTCAGTTATTTGTGGCTGTAGGAGGCAGAAATCCCCTATTACCCCCAACTTGATGCGTAGAATCCGAAACTGCAATAAAAAATAAAGTTAAAAAAAAAATTTCGGACTCCAAATGGGTAATATATTTCTGCTCATTTTTCAGTTATTTGTGGCTGTAGGAGGCTGAAATCCCCTATTACTCCCAACTCGATGCGTAGAATCCGAATCTGCAATAAAAAATAAAGTTGAAAAAAAAATTTTCGGACTAAAAATGTGTAATATATTTTTGCCCATTTCTCAGTTATTTGTGGCTGTAGGAGGCTGAAATCCCCTATTACGCCCAACTCGATGCGTAGAATCCGAATCTGCAATACAAAGTAAAGTTGAAAAAAAAATTTTCGGATTCCAAATGTGTAATATATTTTTGCCCATTTCTGAGTTATTTGTGGCTGTAGGAGGCTGAAATCCCCTATTACTCCCAACTCGATGCGTAGAATCCGAATTTGCAATAAAAAATAAATTTGAAAAGAAATTTTCGTACTCCAAATGAGTAAAATATATTTGCCCATTTCTCAGTTATTTGAGGCTGTAGGAGGCTAAAATCCCCTATTACCCCCAACTCGATGCGTAGAATCCGAATCTGCAATAAAAAATAAAGTTGAAAAAAAAATTTTCGGACTAAAAATGTGTAATATATTTTTGCCCATTTCTCAGTTATTTGTGGCTGTGGGAGGCTGAAATCCCCTATTACCCCCAACTCGATGCGTAGAATCCGAATCTGCAATAAAAAATAAAGTTGAAAAAAAATTTTCGTACTCCAAATGAGTAAAATATATTTGCCCATTTCTCAGTTATTTGAGGCTGTAGGAGGCTGAAATCCCCTATTACCCCCAACTCGATGCGTAAAATCCGAATCTGCAATAAAAATTTGAAAAAGAAATTCGGACTCCAAAAACATTTTTGCCCATTTCTCAGTTATTTGTGGCTGTAGGAGGCTGAAATCCCCTATTACCCCCAACTCGATGCGTAGAATCCGAATCTGCAATAAAAAGTTGAAAAAGAAATTCGGACTCTAAAAACATTTTTGCCCATTTCTCAGTTATTTGTGGCTGTAGGAGGCTGAAATCCCCTATTACCTCCAACTCGATGCGTGGAATCCGAATCTGCAATAAAAAATAATGTTGAAAAAAAAAATTTCGGACTCCAAATGTGTAAAACATTTTTGCCAATTTCTCAGTTATTTGTGGCTATAGGAGGCTGAAATCCCCTATTACCCCCAACTCGATGCGTAGAATCCGAATCTGCAATAAAAAATAAAGTTGAAAAAAAATTTTCGTACTCCAAATGAGTAAAATATATTTGCCCATTTCTCAGTTATTTGTGGCTGTAGGAGGCTGAAATCCCCTATTACACCCAACTCGATGCGTAGAATCCGAATCTGCAATAAAAAATAAAGTGAAAAAAAAACTTTCGGACTCCAAATGTGTAATATATTTTTGCCCATTTCTCAGTTATTTGTGGCTGTAGGAGGCTGAAATCCCCTATTACCCCCAACTCGATGCGTAGAATCCGAATCTGCAATAAAAAGTTGAAAAAGAAATTCGGGCTCCAAAAACATTTTTGCCCATTTCTCAGTTATTTGTGGCTGTAGGAGGCTGAAATTCCCTATTACCCCCAATTCGATGCGTAGAATCCGAATCTGCAATAAAAAATAAAGTTGAAAAAAAAATTTTCGTACTCCAAATGAGTAAAATATATTTGCCCATTTCTCAGTTATTTGTGGCTGTAGGAGGCTGAAATCCCCTATTACCCCCAACTCGATGCGTAGAATCCGAATCTGCAATAAAAAATAAAGTTGAAAAAAAAATTTTCGGACTCCAAATGTGTAATATATTTCTGCCCATTTCTCAGTTATTTGTGGCTGTAGGAGGCTGAAATCCCCTATTACCCCCAACTCGATTGGTAGAATCCGAATCTGCAATAAAAAGTTGAAAGAGAAATTCGGGCTCCAAAAACATTTTTGCCCATTTCTCAGTTATTTGTGGCTGTAGGAGGCCGAAATCCCCTATTACCCCCAACTCGATGCGTAGAATCCGAATCTGCAATAAAAAATAAAATTGAAAAAAAAAATTTCGGACTCCAAATGTGTAATATATTTTTGCCCATTTCTCAGTTATTTGTGGCTGTAGGAGGCTGAAATCCCCTATTACCCCCAACTCGATGCGTAGAATCCGAATCTGCAATAAAAAATAAAGTTGAAAAAATATTTTCGGACTCCAATTGTGTAATATATTTTTGCCCATTTCTCAGTTATTTGTTGCTGTAGGAGGCTGAAATCCCCTATTACCCCCAACTCGATGGGTAGAATCCGAATCTGCAATAAAAAATAAAGTTGAAAAAAAAATTTTCGGACTAAAAATGTGAAATATATTTTTGCCCATTTCTCAGTTATTTGTGGCTGGAGGAGGCTGAAATCCCCTATTACCCCCAACTCGATGCGTAGAATCCGAATCTGCAATAAAAAATAAAGTTGAAAAAAAAATTTTCGGACTCCAAATGTGTAATATATTTGTGCCCATTTCTCAGTTATTTGAGGCTGTAGGAGGCTGAAATCTCCTATTACTCCCAACTCGATGCGTAGAATCCGAATCTGCAATAAAAAATAAAGTTGAAAAAAAAAATTCGGGCTCCAATCCCCTATTACCCCCAACTCGATGCGTAGATTCAGAATTTGCTAAAATAAACGAAAGTTAATATTTTTTTACAACGATATCAAAAATATTTTTGGCCATATCTTGAGGCTGAAATTTTCATTTACGCCCAATTCGACGGATAGAATTCGAATTCGATGTCAGTAAATAATTTTGTGTTCTTTTAGATTGAAAGGAAACACCTATTCTTGATATTCTGAAAGACAAAATTTTAAGGTTTTTTAATTTAAAATAAACTTACCAAAAATCACTCAGCATACAAATATCAACAGATTGAGATTTTGAGCCATACTTGTGTTGTGAGAATTTTTTAGAAGAGCACGAAAGTCCCAAGTTGAAAAGAACTTAATAAAATAATACAAGCTGCCTAACAACTTGAGTTATTCGTGTCTTCAATTTTACCATCAGTTCCTTGGTAACATCAACCTAACTTTTTGGAGAGCGTCCTCTTCACCTCTTCACCTCTTACCATCTAGTTTTCCCTGAAGCAGTTTTCTCCTTATGGATTGTGGTGCCAAGGCCCCCGTACTGAAACCTAAGGTTATTGTACCCTATATCCCCGTTGTCCTATTATAGTACGGGAGAGAGCGCTACATTTTTTCGAGGAATTTTATACCGAATAAATTTCATTTTTATCAGTTGATTAATATTCAATAATCATCAAAATGAGCGTCAGTCGCCGCACCCGCGGTGGAGCTAGAGGTGACAGCATGTTAAAGTTCGAAAAAAAAATTATGCTACGAGTATTTTCATACTCGAAAAACCAACCTAACTTGTGTAACGGTTTGTTGTCGGGTAGCTGGTTCGGAGATTAATCAGGGTCCAGATTAGTTAATAAGACAGCCCAATAAAAATATTTATTTACTTCTTCAAACAGGCAGTGTTACATAACATACAGGTACAGGTTATAAGTCCGTATCTTTTACGGTTCTTAGGACAACATTTTCTATTATGAGAGAGAGAGAGGGGGGGGGGAGAGGGGGGGGGGGGAGAGAGAGAGAGAGAGGAGAGGGAGAGAGAGAGAGAGAGAGAGAGAGAGGGAGGGGGAGAGGGAGAGAGAGAGAGAGAGAGAGAGAGAGAGAGGGAGAGAGAGGGAGGGAGAGAGAGAGAGAGAGAGAGAGAGAGAGAGAGGGAGGGGGAGAGAGAGAGAGAGAGGGAGGGAGAGAGAGAGAGAGAGAGAGAGAGAGAGAGAGAGAGAGAGAGAGAGAGAGAGTAACGATTGCGATGCGACGTTTGTTGTTGCTACGGGAGTGACATCGGGCGTCGGGTGAATATCGTCGACTCAAGAAGTTTCCCAGTTCAAGACGCTGTAAGAGGTCTCCAGGACAGGCTCATTCGCTCTGGTTTTGGCGGCGAAACGGCGCCGGGGAATGACTAACAACTCGAGGGGTCCCAGTTCAACACGCTGTAGGATACCCAGGGTCAGATTGCATTCGCTCCATCGTGTTTGCGTCGGGAGATGCACAAAACTGCAATATGTCCAGCTCAGCACGCTGTAGACAGATTGGCAGAATTATCCACTCTGAATTATGTTGATTTGCGGCCGGGCTTTTATATCCGAGAATCCTCGCTTACTGGTGACGTAGTACTGCGTATAGTTTAGTGTCGTGTGCAAATCCGCGCCTCTAGACGGGAGCTGGTAGATTTGCGGGCCGTGTGTACATTGGTGTCGTGTGTAAATCCGGAATCTTAGTAATGGAGCAGGAATTTAAAGAATGCTTCATTACACTTGAACAACTACCCTTATGTTCATATATACAGCTTTGTAAACTTTTTAATGTCACTGATACAATAAAAAAAATACTTCGCGAGCAGGATTTGAACCCGAGACGTCCGTAGCCTGAATAAAATATGCCAGTCGCCTTACCCACTCCGCTATCTAACGACTGAGGCCCGGTTTGTAAGAACATAATATGACATGTAGACATACTTGGTAATTTATTTATTTTTTTTTTTTAATAATAATAACAATTGGAATGAATTATGGTACAGCTCATAACGAACATTTTCCTTCTTTTTGTTGTTTTCCGTAGAACTTATAGATTTCGAGATATTCAAAGAAACCGATGGAAAACGATTTTATAACAACTTTAACATGCTCTCACCATTACCTCCACCGCTACCAGAGTAGCTGACGGTCAGATTGCTGATGTATTAGAGGAAAACTATTATTGTTATGATTGTTTCATTTCGGTATGAAATTACTTGTTCAAAGGCAGCGCTGCCTCCCGTACTATTAGTCCCCTCCCCCCAAATGGCGAGTATACGGTCGATGGTAGCTCCGGCTATTTTTTCTGGGTCACAAATGATCCCCGAAGTATGAAAGCCTTCCAGCTACCAAGGCTGAACATTCACGTAGCATATGGTGAGGGGTTTCCTCATCCTCACCACACATCTTGCATTCTGGATTGTTCCTCACCCCTATATTGGTTAGGTGTTTATTTTAAAGTGCAATACCCTGTTAGGATGCCCACTGCATATCTCAGCTGTTTCCGCTCAGCAATTCGTAGGGCTTGGATGGTCCGTCAGTGATGAACATATTTGATTTCCTCATTCCTCATTCCCAGTCCAAGACAAGTTGTGCTTCTGACTGAATATTTCCTTTACCAGACCTATTGCAGGATTATATGATATCCCGCAGGTTAGGCCGAGTCCCATCTAGGTTGTTTTTGCGCCTTCTTTGGCCAGCTTATCTGCTTTTTTATTACCTTCATTGCCTTGCTGTCCTCGCGTCCACTACACTTGCACACTGTTGTGTTCCAGCAGTTTCGCCAGTGAATTAAGGCAGTCTTTTACCGTTTAAGAACGACATCCAGAGTTTGCTTGACTGTCAGTGATGATACGCATTCTTTTGTCAGTATGTGACTTCCGTCTCATTTCTTGTGCATAGACTTTTATAGCTAAGACTTTTGCTTCGAACAATGTTGCGGTACTGATACAGACGAATGTCTGTCTCTGGTTGGTCCCCCGTAACTCCTGCTCCAGTACTTCTTGACGTCATTGATCCATCAACATGTATTATTTGAATGTCTTCGGAGTTGGCTTATTCATTCCTCGCCCCTGTTATGACATAACTGACATATACAGTGTATACATATACCCTGAAGGTTTTGTAAAGTTTTGGCTTGTGCTGATTCTATCTAACTGAATGTCTAGTAGTGGATTTTCTTCTATTTGTTGAAATATTTGGGTATGGTATCCTATTCTTGGAATGGTCCCTTGCTCATTTGTTTTCAGCCTGTACGCAGCTAGCAGTGCCTCACTTTCCATAACTTGCCAGTCTTTGTACCTTTCCTAGTTTCCTTATTTCCGACTTGGTGATCACAGTGCCTTCCTTGTGTTCACAGAAAGACTTTATTGGGTACCCTATCTCTCAACCATAACAAGGGCTCTCTGCATCTTGTCTGATGCAGCTATCTCATATTTTCCTATTACTAGGAGACGATATCGTCTGCATAATCTTGCGTATATATTCCCATTGCGTATATATTCCATGGTTACGCACACCTTCTTTGTTGTGGATCCTAGCGTAGACTGAATTTTTCTAGTTTTGAGTGCTGAGTCGATTCATCCTGTTATTGACTTTTCGACTCCGCGTATCTTCACTGCACCACTTAGCGAGTCAAATGAGGCATCCTCTATGTCTAATAAAGTTCCTATGGCAGTATCTTTACTGTTTAGGGCCTTTTCTATTTTTTGAGTAAGCAGACGTATGGCCAACTCACAGAATTTTCCTGTTTGGTAGGCACATGGGTTTCGATGTAGAGGTTTTATTCTCATTTTATCGTCCCTGACGCCTATCAACTAGTTTCTCTAAAGTTTTCAGAAAAAAAAATGTTAAGCTAATAGGTCGGAAAGATTTGGCTTGGGCATAGGTGTCACGCACCTTTATCTTCTACTGATCAGTTCGTACATGGCGTGTGCACAGTGCAAATATGTGCATTCCCTGTTGAAGTAATGCCGGACATATTTCATCCAGCTCTGGTGACATGAATGATTCAAATGGATTGAAGCAATTTAGCATTAACAATTTTCCGGTCCTCCTGTAACGCCCTTCTCATCGGTATGTCTTCTGTCTTGTGGGATGGTTACACTGCCAGAGAAGTGTGTCTCTAGAAGTAAATCTATAGTTTCCTTCTCAATGTTTGTGTAGTCCCCTTGCTGTCTTTACAGTGATCCTATCTTTGCCTAACTGTCTCTCTACAAGATTTTCTGGAGTCTAGCAACTTCAGTAATATTTTCTATTTCCTCGCATTGCTTCCTCCATGATTTAGTTTTTGCTTTTCTAATGGCGTAGACGTATTTCAAACGGACAGCTTTGTATTCGTCCCATCTGCCAGTCCTTTTGACCTGGTTGAACAGTCTTCGGACCTTTGCCTTTCTGGAGGAGAACTCGCGGTTCCACGATTCCCTGAAGCATTAATCATTCTATATTGTGCTGTCAGTCTTCCAGCATACGTTTCATCACGTATTCTCTATAGATATTAAAGAAGATTAACCATATTAAAACCATCTTCTTGCTAAACTACCTCAAATGAAACTACGGTTTAAAAGTGACACGTGGACTTAAAGTACCTTTATTTGGTAGAATACCGTAAAGAAAACGGCAATGGACTGTACTATTGGAAATGTGAACACCAAGATATTTGGTCTCCATTATTCGGTGCCTATATGAAGAAGAACCTTGGTGAAAAGCGATAACACAAATTTCGACACATGTAAAGTGGGTAAAGCAGTCAAACAGGACTAAGATCTGTTCTATTCCTTTTTTAACTCTGTGAATGTTATAGAACCCCACAGAATCGACATAAGTCGAACCTAAAACAAAAATTCGACTTTAGCAAAAATTTCATTTAAAGACATTTTCAAGAGTCCGAGGGACTTCGGAGCCACAGTTTAGTCCAAAAGGACCGTTATGACTTAAGACATTAGGCACGACCGGGTAAAAATTCCAAGAAACACCGAATTTTTACTTAGGAAAATATATTTTGGCCCAGGAATTGAGAGTAAAAGTATATGGTGGTCATGGAAAAATGAATCACACTCTTTTTAAAAAGTACGCCAAAAAAGTACTTGGAAAATATTTAAAATATTTTCAATTTTTATTCCTCCGCCAAAGACATTGACCATGGAGGTACAGTCATTATATACCCCGTTTTAAGGACTGACTATAAAATTTTACCGATGCAAGGCATCAGAAAAGCGAAACCGATAAACTTGACAAAGGCGACGGAGCGCCTAGAGGCAAAAATTGACACAGGATCAATAAAAATGTACAAGGCTGGTTTCTCGAATAAAACGAGTTTAGATTCATCCAGCAACTTGCAATTTGGTCGAGTCCGTTGGGTAGTCAATACAAAAAGATGGTAGGAAAGCCAATAGCAGGGCTTTCCAAATAATAAAGTTATAGAGAAAACCGCCTTGTGCACAAAGGACTCAAAAGTCCATTTTGCCCAAAAGTCGTTCGGAGGTGGGTCGTTCCCATTTTGCTAATATTGAACATCTACATCAAGGGCAAGTAAGTTGTGGACTGACCGAACGCTATCGAACTTATGTAGTAATAAGTCCTCATGAATGTGTTTTAGTACGTGAACTCTCACGTTACGAGAACTTTAAAGCTAAGTAGTCTCTAGCGAAACTAAATTTTTTTAGTAAAACATTTTTATGTTATAATCAGTCAGCCGTATTTACCATATTACAAAAAGTCTCAGACATTTACAACAAAGCTTAAATTTGATTCTGGGAAGGTTTGCATGAATCTTTTCTACCAAATCGATTGTTAGCATACGCTCTCATTTGTGTGGTTAAAAAGCCTTAGCCTTAGTTGGAGAGGCGTGATTCTTAATATAAGAATTTTGCATAATCCATTTTATATATTACATATCTGTTAAATAAACGGTATTCTTTGAACTAATTGCATCATAATTGATCTTGAGACTTGTTGCTAGTCCTCATCCCTTGAGAGCTTTCGTTTGGAAGACCGGATGCGTCGAGTTAATGCACCACTAGACTCGACCTTCTGGTTGCCTTACGAGGGTTTGATAATGATTTTTTTATGCATTTTTCTCAGAAATCATTATTAGCAGTTAAAAACGTGAGAACTACGTCAAAAATCAATTCCGTCGCAGAGAAATCTTCGATCGGGATTTTTTTATGCAAAAATATTAGAAACTAAAAGGCGTCAGGTCATTGATTACTACGTAAGCAGACCAAAAATCACGTCAAATTCCAATCCCGTTGGAGAGAAATCTTCGATTGGTATTTTTTATGCCAAAATTTAATCAATCAGAAGGCGTCAAACCCCTAATCAACATAGGAATAACGTCCTGAGAGAGCGTCGTTAATGATCCATTACTCGTCTATCGAAGTGCATCTTATCTCGAACCCGTCTGGGAGTAGAAGAACTGGGCAGAACGCGGCTGGCGCCCCTTAATAAATAAATTGGATTCGCGTCAGTTTGATGCCAGGTAGTGTGTTCTTCTAAATGAACACGTGATATGATGCACTATAGACGGGACCATGGTTTCCATATTGAGATTTGTAGATGATACCATGATAAAATAAAAAAACACACACATATACACACCACAGATAGTAGACAACCCCCAAATCCATAGCCAAAGCTGTGCGGAAGGGGGTTACACATTTGGAAAAACGCAGACATACATCCACACCCACCGGTGTTGTCAATACCGGGGCTGGGGGTCGAACCCAGAGCGCGGTAGGCAGTCGATCAGCATATTCGCCACTCAATACGCCTTAACCGATTGAGCTACCGCACCGGTGATGAAAACTTCCAGCAAGCAAGAATGAGCCCATACACCTGCTGATTAGATTTCAGAAAATTCTCATTGTGGTTTAAGGCTAAATTACAGCAACATGAAAACTATAATTGTAAACCAATTAAATCATAACCACCCAGACACATAAGGTTAGGCGACTGTGAAGCAAAAAACGAGTACCTTGGAGTCTTTATGGACACTAGTGGCGACTGCGAATATGATATTCAGCGATGTATATAGAGGGCAATACCGGCAACATGCCAGATGAGTACAATTTGGTGTGACAGAAATACATACATATCATTGTACATTTTCATGCTTCATTGATTAATGTTTTTTATTTAAATCTGTTTGGACAATAATTATTGTCAATATTATATTTCAAACTAGAAAATACATAACTTTTTAATAGTGATGTAACATATATTAATATATTAATTTTTAAACGATTCTCTACTACGAATTTTGGGTAAAATGTATATGTTGACTTGATTAAACTAGTAACATATTTTACCTTGTTTGTTTATTCCCAGTGACTAGGATCGTGGCAGAATGAGCGAGGGTTGTGAAATCAGTCCAATATAATGAAGGGTTTTGAGAAGTTGATGCAATAGAATACAGGTTAAAATTTTACACATTAATAAATAATCTTGTTTACTACGTTCTCAGTGAATCTCATTTAATAAAGTTCAAATTACTGATTACTTAGTAAACTAAAGTCAACTTTCAAGCAATAGCGCAGTTGATGTAAAAAGTACCACAAGTACCACAAGGGATAAAGGTTAATATAGAAACTCTAATTTAAATAAGTTATATATCACTTCGTGAATAATTAATAAATAACAGACTAACAATTTTTCTAACACTAATCTAAGATTACCCTAAAATTATGAATTTAATTAAGTCAAACTAAAAACATGGAATTACTCTAAATTATGAATTTAATTAAGTGAACTAAAAACATGGAAGGCTATTTCCAGTTATGAGAATATTTGCTCAAATAGATTTAAGTTATTTACAACAAATATTGACAACTTTTTACAAAACATGTTATAATTGTGTATTGTCTTTAAGTTTTCAGGAATAATATTATAAATTTTTGGATCTGTCAAGCTAATAGATTTCTTGTATAAGCTGAAGTTTGGTCGAGAGACAATAAGAGCATTGCGTTAATTTTGCCTTGTATTGTATATATGGTTTGTTAGTACTCTTAGCTCCCTATTTTTGTAGATATATTTCGCTACATTAAATATATATAGTCCATTTGTATCAAGGACTTTACTATCTAGAAAAAGCTGTTCTGTAGAATATCTTTAATTTTTCCAGAGTATTACTTTAAGTATCCATTTTTGGGTAACTTTTAGGTTATTTCATTGACTGTTATATGTTCCACCCCGTATTATGATGCCATGCGTAAATATTGATTCCACTAACGATTTGTATGTCATTTTGAAGATATTAATTGGAAGAATATTGCGAAGTTTATAAAACACGTAGATAAGTTTTTTTAATTTCGTGTTAAGGTATTCGGTATAATCATTCCATCTCATTGTCTAATTTATTATCAGACCCAGATATTTAATGTTTGTGGTGTTCTCAATTACATTTTGACACGTACAGTTTATTAAGTCACATTTTGCTTGAAATTTTAAATTATTAATTTTCAGTTGTAGTCTAGAAATATTGCTAAATGTGATGTTTTTGTGTGATTAAGACTTAATAGATTATTGTCCAACCAACATTTAATTTTATACAGTCCCTATTAACTAAAGTAGTGTCATCGGCATACGCGATAATGTCCCTGCCTATATCTAATTCTAGCATATCATTTAAGTAATAGAGGAACAATTGCGGACCTAAAATGGTTCCTTGTGTAACACCGTATTTCACTTTTTTTGGACTGCTTAGTATTTTATTAATTTTTACTAATGCGTCCCGATTAGATAAATAACTTTTTAGCAAGTTTAATGCTACTGATCTAATTCCATATTTTTCAATTTTTTCCAACAATGTAGATTGTAGATTGATTGTAGATTGCTTGGCCCTGGGTTGGCCTTTCTTTACCTCGATCTAAAAGTTTTTTTTGTGAATTACCCTGCAACTAGTTGTTGCCCAGGATTCCAAGACTTTTGCAAAGCTTGCAATTTTCCTGGGAGCTAATTTCCCTATGTCTTCAGGCGTTAATTCCGCCTGTTCTAGGTACATTAGCCTAATGCAGATTAGTACCTTGCATTCACAAAGTATATGTTCCGCAGGTTCAGTTGCAGCTTCACAATATCTGCATTAGTCATCTTCTACTATGCCCATGTTCTTGAGATAATATCTCAAGGGGCAATGGCCAGTTAGAAGGCCTGTGATCAGCCTTAGCTCGGACTTTTCAGTTCGAGAAGCCTTGTGGCATTCTTTGTTGAATACGTTATAAACCTTTTCGCTTGTCTTTGGCCTGGAATATTCCTCCAGTAGGACTTCTTTTGTTCCTTTTCCCATTCTAGGACCTCCTCCGTTATGTTAAGCCACATAACGGTTCGGGCCCAAAAAATGAGGCTTCAGCCCCTTTTTTTGCGAGGCTATCAGCCAATTCATTTCCTTCTATTCCCTCATGCCCTGGCACCCATATCAAGGTAACCTTGTTGTTTTTTGCCAGTTGCTTGAGGGATTGTCTGCATTCCCAGGCAATTTTTGACTCGAACGTATAGGACCTGAGAGCCTTTAATGCTGCCTGGCTATCTGAAAGTATATAGATCTTTGCCCTTCGAGTGCCTCTATTTAGGCATTCCTAGGCACATTGATGTATACCATAGATTTCTATCTAGAAGATGGTTGAAGTGTTACCAAGGGCTTTAGATAGCCTGCATTTAGGCCCTGCTACGCCCACACCAACCCCTTCGTCCATCATGGATCTATCTGTGTACCAGATGTATGACTTTCCCCAACCGCAGTACTTCGACCCTACTCGCCTGACGGATTTCAATCAGCACATCAAACGGGCAGTCAAAGTCATGCTTCATTGGCATTGAGTGAGTGGGTTTGGTCATGGATTCGAATTGGATTAGGTCCAGAATCCTTAAGTGACCAACCAGGTCGCCTGGTCTGAATTCAAGTGCCTGATGCAGCCTTAAGGCACTAAGTGCTGCCTCCTTAGTTACATACAAATGCAGAGGAAGTAAGTCCAGCATTGCCTCCATAGTTGCTGTGGGACACGAGCTCATTGCTCCTGTAGTCCCTAGACAGGCCAGGCGTTGCACTTTCTGCAACTGTCCTTGTGCTATTTTCTCTCCTGTTTTTGGCCACCATACACATGATGCGTAGGTAACCATAGGTCTGACAACCATGGTAGAACCAATTTATCATTTTTGGCTTCAGACCCCAAGTCTTACCAAACAGCCCACGGCACGTCCAAATGGCCGTCGTTGCTCTGGTAAGTGTCCTTTCTAAATGTGAGTTTTAGGTAAGTTCTTGGTCCAGGATTACTCCTAGATATTTGACAGTAACGACCAGGTCATCAGCATAGCCCTGGAGCCATAATTACTCAGCTTATGGAGGAGATTTCCAACAATAATTGATGTGATATATTATCGAAGGCTAGATCTAGAAATATGGCAATAGTTTTCTCATTTTTATTAAGATGTTCATGTATTTTATTTGTAAAGTGAAATAAGGCGTCTTCCGTGGAATGGTTTTGTCTAAAACCAAATTGGTTTGGTGACATTATTTTATGAAACAATGAGTGTCTTTGTAGTCGAGAGACCATTTTTCATATATTTTGGCTATGTCATTAACTACTGATATTGGCCTATAATTGTTTCTAACAAATTTGCCACCACCTTTAAATATAGGAGTAATAATAGCTTGTTTTAGTAAGTTTGGAATTTAGATATAACTGTTTTCAACAAGTGCCTTTTTTCCCACAAACATCAAATTATTTTTAATAAACTAAAAGCGTAACTACTGGAAAGACTTTTTTTTTTAAACTTGAATAATATATCGCAATTTTATAATCGCCATCTGCAGCGGAACATTTCTTTCTAAAACTCGAATTAGCACTTATGCAGAAGCAATAAAATTTAGTACACTATTTTTTTAAATTATTTAAATGATCTTGTTGGACAATAGTGCGATGAATATGGGATGATCTCCAGTAATTTTGTTTAAATAGGCAATTTTAACTACATTGAAAACAATAAGAAAATTAACTTGATAAAACAAATTTAGAACACGAGTTAAAACACTTTTACTTAGTTAATTTAAGAACGAAGATCCTTTGAGGATAGTAGCTACCATCCTGTTTAAAATGAAACAATGTTTGAAGTTTAGTGCAAGTTTCATAATTGACTGAACAAATGGCCTGTGGTGTATTTACGAGTTTTAAACTCATCACCAACAAAATGTTGAAACAAAGAAAACGCAAGTTAGTACATTATCATTAAGTTATGAGAACCTAGTATTAATAAAGAGGGCATATTATTATACGATGAGTATATTACATTTGAGGCACATTTTTAAAGCTGTAAATATCGCTCGTAAGCAAATAAATCATATAATTGCGTTAGTCACCGAATTTTGAACAAAAAATTTTTTTTAAAAATATTTATTTTAATATAGATTTATGGAAATAAGCCTAGAAAAATTGTTTGTTTACTTATAAATTTCAATTCCATCTACTTTAATAAAACTTTATTAAATCTTAAGAAAAGTTTGGATACTTAAATATTAGGTAACAACCAAAGCTATAGTATTATCATTTAAATATAAATTTAAATTCTTCAAAATTAATACTTTAAAGTAATTTGTTAAATTTCAAATTTCTATCAAATGCAAATCTTTTAAAAAGAAAGAGTAAGCTGTGCACTAAAATATCTTTTTAGCCCTGAGAAAGAATACGATAGCCACGGTATGTAGAATATTTTGGTGTAGAACTTTATATTCAAAATCAGCACAATTATAATATATTTGAATATTCCGATTTTTCATGTTTTTATGTACCTAACCATTTGGTTTAGCCATGTACAGCGGGATAGAAATAGTCCAATCAATTGGGGATTCAACCGTGAATTTTAGATAGGGTGCAGTACAAAGTTATTAACAATAATAGTTTTTCATCCCCTGAGTTTTCATAAATTATTGCTTATAACTTCTTAATTATCGAAGTTACAACAAACACACGTTAATAAATAATGTAATATTAATATCTACAGAAAAGTTCTCTATAAATTTTTGTGGGAGTTATAGTTTTGAAGATATATTAAAAAAACCATTTACACCCCCATTTTCGAAATGGCGGCCCCGAATACTCAAATTTAAACTTAAAAATAAAATCGTACCCTACCCAGAATGCACGGTTACCTTTTTTAACGCCGGATTCAGTGGACAAAAAGGCACATATGTATATACCCACGTATATACATTTCCCTCCTTTTTGTGGTACAGTCAGGTAAATAGAAGAACAGTTTTGTTTTTATAATATAAGACGAAATGCTGACGTAAATGGGGAAAGAGAAAACATTTTATTACATTTTAATGAACACTCCGCAAACTTTTAGTAATGCTGTACGAAATCTTATTTTTTCGTGCATATATATTTTTTAAATAATTCATTTACCGCGATTACATAAGCTAGTTAAGAAGAATAACCTGAAACTTAAATTAGACGATCTAATTATTATATACCAGATAAAGCAATAAATATTTTAGTTCATTTTATATACCAGTCCTTTGAAACCGGTACATTCCCTTCCTGCCTAAAAACTTCTGCTGATGTTCCCATTTGCAAAGAGATCTAATATGCACTCTCTGAAATAATGTAAAAGTTAGTTAAAGATAGCTACTAAAAAAAGATATTAGTTTCCTTAAATTTACAAAAACTACTTAATAGTAACCAGTTTGGGTTTCAAACCAATGAAAGCATCAGGAACATCATGATTGCTTTTTAGAAGACATTTATCATAAGAGAAACGAGTCCGAGGCCGCTGTGGATGTATTTTGTGATTTATCTAAAACATTCTACTGCGTAAATTATGAAATGTTGCTACAGAAGCTTCAGCGCTACGGATTCAGAAGTACTTCATTTACTTGGATCAATCCTAACTTAAGGATCGCACTCAAATGATAAAAATTGAGATTTTCTAATAAAGCTAAGATCAATTTTGGTGTTCTATAAGAATCTGTTCTTAGCCCAGTTATATTCTTGCAGCAAAACTACTGTACCTAGTAACCTTTAGTTGAAGGATCGCGGTCACGAAGTTCGACAAGTGGGGGTTGATTAAATGGTACACAAAAACGAAAACCAGATTCATATTGTAATATGTTGCAACCCCTTAAAAATTTAAGGTTATGTTGGTTACTAAAAAGTAGGCAGACTTCAACAGATCGAATGTCAGAATGAATGTAGTGTATTTGCACCTACTCGAAAAAGAACCTACCAGAAGATTCCAAAGTGACATCTGGAATTATCGAGAGAATGGTGGCGTCATCACAGAACAATCGAGATCTGTCATTTTTAGGTATAAAAGACCGATCGCATTCTCGGCGAGTAGTTCAGAAAGTGGAGAAAGTATAGAAAGTGAGGTTAAGAGTTCAAAGATAAACAAAGTAATAAACATTGTGATTTTTAGTCAGTAAAGTGTATTTAAATTAATAATAGTATTGTGAAGTATCCAGTAAACATTTAATAAAGTGTGTTAGTGGACATCTCTTGTTATAATTTTTGGAACCCACGGAATTTGCGAGGGTGGTTTCCTAAGGGTGGAAACACGCGACAAATTGGTGTCAGAAAGCGGAATTTTATGACAAGAGGAGCTCTGTAGTTGTGTTGGAGTGTTCGAGAAGTATTCTCGGGAGTTAGTGCTAACACAGGACTAATTTACTGGACATTTGTGTTGTTATTTTCGAACAGGAAAATAGTGTTTAAGTGCATTTTTGAGACATAGTAGAACATTTTATTAGGATATTAGTGTGATAATTAAATCCTTTGAACTGAGAAGTGATAGAGACACTGAAAAAGACTCATTTAGTGCGTGAAAATTTCTAGAACTTTTCTATTTGGACATTAGTGGAGATTATTAAATTCTCTGAACTGGATAGTGACAAAAGACTCTGGATAAGACTTTTTCGTGCTATTTCGAGATTTGTCTAGAAAGTTCCATTACCGATATTGACGTGACAGTTAAATTTATTTTATTTTAATTTCATCGTATGCCCGTAACAACAAGAAGTATGGCATCCGATAAACAAATACAGGACTTATTTGAACAATTCCAAAAAATGATGGCACAGCAGCGCCAGGAGGAGGAAAAACGGCGTCAAGAAGACAAAGAAGAACAGGAGAGAAAACGTCAAGAAGAAAAGGAAGAGCAAGAAAAGCGACGTCGGAAAGAAAAAGAGGATGAAGAAAGAAGACGCCAGGAAGACAAAGTAGAACAGGAGAAAAGACGTCAAGAGGAAGAAAGAAGACGTCAAGAAGAAAGGGACGAATTAAAGAAAATTATGGAAGATCAAGAAACAAGACGTCGGAAAGAAAAAGAGGATGAAGAAACAAGACGTCGGAAAGAAAAAGAGGATGAAGAAACAAGACGTCAGAAAGAAAAAGAGGATGAAGAAAGAAGACGTCAAGAACAAGAAAGACAACGTCAAGAGGAAAAAGACGAACTCAGAAAAATAATGGAAGACTTGGAAGAAAGACGCCAGGAGGAATTAAGGAAAATCCTGAGCGATCAAATAAAAATACAACAGGACGCAATCATTTCTGTCAAGGAAGAAGTTAAAGAAGAGATAAACAAGGTCGAAGAAAAAGTAGATAAGGTTGAAGGAAAAGTAGATAAGGTAGAAGAAAAAGTAACTGAGTTTGAAGTAGAAATAGACCGGCTTAAACGACAGTTGAGAGATAGAGGAAGCCAGCAGGTGGTATCATCAGGTCAGCGACTAAAACCTCCTTCTTTTGACGGCCAAAGTTCCTGGACGACGTACAAGAGGCAGTTTGAGGCAGCAGCATGTGCGAACAACTGGGATAACGAGGAAAAGGCCATGGCATTAGTTCTGGCGTTAAGGGGCCAGGCCTCAGAGTTGCTTCAGACTATCCCAGTAGATAAACAAAGGGACTTCAAAGTCTTGGAAGCTGCATTGGACTTGAGATATGGCGACCAACATCTCGCCCAAGTATACCAAGCCCAGCTAAAATCACGAACACAAAAGGCTGGAGAGAGTTTACAGGAATTCGAAGCTGCGATAGAGAGACTGGCACACCTGGCGTATCCAAGTGCACCTAGAGAATTTCAGGAACAATTAGCCGTAGGGGCCTTTTTAGATGGCATAAGGGACGAAGAGGTCAGGCGAGTTCTGAGGCTGACAAGACACCAAAGTAGTAGCGAAGCTTTGGTGCGTGCACTTGAAGTAGAAGCCGCCTACAGAGATACTCCAAGGTCGAGAGTGCGAGCTGTGACTCTCGAAGAATCGCAACCAGAAATGAATCAGAACCCCATGTTGACTGAGATGCAGAAAATGTTTACCAAACTATTCGATAAATTGGATGGCCTAGGAAAGCAGGATAAACAACAAAATAAAGGAAAGCCGAGTGGTGGTATTAAATGTTACAACTGCGGCAAGGTGGGCCATATGAAACGAGACTGTCGACAGCAGAACTCGGAGAGTCGAGTAAATGCTGTGAATGTTGAAGAAAAGCAGGAAAACTAGAGATAGCCAGCACCAAGGGGGCTGTGCTGGCTAGGGAATGCGGTGCCCCCAGAGAAATAAAGATTTCCCAGCTCCAAAGAATACCAAGTAGTCTGTTGTTGCAAGGATATGTGAATGGAAGAAAATGCGTGTTTACGATTGACACCGGTGCTACGTCATCAATAGTGCGGCCAGGGTTTATATCAGGCTTGCAGATTGACAAGAAGCAAAATGGAGTAATCATTCGGACAGCCACGGGGGACAGGGCTGCGGTCCATGGAGAGGTCAACTTGGAACTGCAGGTTGGACGGTTGAGGTTAAATTACAAGGTCATTGTGGCTGACATTATGGATGATTTCATTTTGGGTCTAGACATCATGGGAGAGCAGGGATTTATTGTTGACGTAGGGGAGCGAGTCTTAAAAATTGGAAATGAGGAATTTATTCTGGCAACCGCAGACGACCAATTCCATAAAGCGAGATTGTTAACAACAAAGACGATCAAGATTCCTGCTCATTCAGAACAAATGATCGATGCTGCCTTAGAAGGAAATCCTGGAGGGTACCGTGTTGGCCTAGTGGAAGATGACGAATCGATTAAGTCCCTATCCAATATTATTGTGGCGAGAACTTTAACCCGGACTAAAGACAAAATCCCAATTAGAGTTGTTAATTTAAATTCCCACTCGGTGACAATTAAGGAAGGCAAACCGATTGGCTCCTATGAACCGGTCACATGGGTAGCGAGGTGCGAGGAACAAACAGAGGGGAGTTCGTCTACGAAAATAGACCAGGAAGTTTTGACCTTGCTGAGTACCCAGTTGGAGCATTTATCTGAGGATGAACGAAGGGAGGCAATCAAGTTCCTAGAAAAGGAAAGTTCAGTATTTGCCAAGAATACAGAGGCCCTTACAAAAACAGACATAGTCCAGCATCGGATAAATACTGGCAACTCACCCGCTATTCGACAACCACCTAGGAGGCTGCCATTAGCAAAACAAGAAGATGCCTCGGCAATGATAGACAAGATGCTACAAGATGGAGTCATTGAGGAGTCAACGAGTCCCTGGTCATCGCCAGTAGTTTTGGTTGCCAAGAAGGATGGAACATTAAGATTTTGTGTCGATTATCGAAAATTAAACGATGTCACGAAGAAAGACAGTTACCCATAACCACGAATTGACGACACGTTAAGCACGTTGGCAGGCTCACGATGGTTTTCTACGTTAGACCTTAGGAGTGGATACTGGCAAGTGGGGCTTCATCCTGATGATAAAGAAAAGACAGCGTTTTCAGCAGGCAGTGGTCTTTATCAATTTACCGTGATACCTTTTGGACTTTGCAATGCGCCAGCTACCTTTGAAAGACTGATGGAGTTCGTGCTGCGAGGGCTAACCTGGAGGACGTGCCTGGTTTACCTTGACGACGTGCTTGTTATGGGACAGGACTTTACAGAACATTTGAAAAATCTTCAAGAAGTATTTGGGCGAGTCAGGAATGCCCATCTGAAGTTGAACCCGAAGAAGTGCCTGCTATTCCAGAAAGAAGTCAAATTTCTTGGTCACGTGGTGTCTTCGGATGGAATACAAACAGACCCCGACAAAATTTCTGCTGTACGAGATTGGCCAAGACCATCTAACGTTCATGAAGTACGGAGCTTCCTTGGCCTCTGCACTTATTACAGGCGCTTTGTGGAAGGGTTTGCAGAAATTGCGAAACCATTACACCGGCTGACAGAAGAGAAAGTGCAGTACCAATGGACACCAGAATGTGAAACGGCATGGAGAAAATTGAAGGCAGCTCTATGCACTGGTCCTGTGCTAGCGTACCCACAACGGGAAGGACTTTTTATTTTAGACACTGATGCCAGCAATTCTTCGGTCGGATCTGTGCTGTCTCAAATCCAGAATGGGCAGGAAAGGGTGATCGAGTACTTCAGCAAGGTGCTGTCCAAACCAGAAAGAAATTATTGTGTAACCCGGAAAGAGTTACTGGCCATCGTAAAATCAGTGGACCATTTTCATAAATATCTTTATGGAAGACATTTCAAGATTCGGACCGACCATGCTGCATTAAAATGGCTGTTGCAGTTGAAAACCCCTGAAGGTCAACTGGCTCGTTGGATAGAACGGTTGCAACAGTATGATTTCAAAATAGAACATCGACCTGGAAGATCTCATAAGAACGCAGACGCTTTATCTAGAAGACCATGCAAGGAAGATTGCAAGCACTGCCGCCACGTTGAGAAATTTCAGGGTACGGTGGCCGTCAACACTATTAAAATAGAGGTTCCGGATGATTGGACAACTGAAGCCCTGAGACAAGAACAACTGAATGACACAGAGATTGGGGCTATATTGAGAGCAAAGGAGAAAGGAATTCGACCAGCGTGGAAGGATGTTTCGGACAAGGCAGTTGGATTGAAGGCTTTGTGGGCCCAATGGGATTCACTCAAAGTTATGAACGGGCTGCTAAAGAGAGCTTGGGAAAGCCCGGATGGTAAGGAAGTTGTTATGCGTCTAGTGATTCCCAGGTGTCGAGTACCGAAAGTACTTCAGGAAGTGCATAATGGAGCATCCGGTGGGCACTTCGGCGTTAATAAGACCCTGAATAAAGTACGAGAACGATTTTATTGGGTAAATAGTCGTCAAGATGTGGAAGCTTGGTGTCGCAATTGCAAAATTTGTGCAGCCAGTAAGGGACCACAGACTAGAAGTAGGGGTGCAATGAAGCAGTATAACGTCGGAGCTTCTTTCGAGAGGATCGCGATCGATATAGCCGGCCCATTCCCAGTAACCAAGGATGGGAACAAGTACATACTGGTTGCAATGGACTATTTTAGTAAGTGGCCAGAGGCCTATGCAATTCCAAACCAAGAAGCAGTCACTGTCGCCAAAGTCTTGGTAGATAATTTGATATGTCGGTTTGGTGTACCCCTGGAGCTGCACTCAGATCAAGGGAGGAACTTTGAGTCTGGGGTGTTTCAGCAAATCTGCAAGTTATTGGGGATACACAAAACACGGACCACAGCCCTTCACCCGCAATCAGATGGAATGGTGGAATGACATAACAAGACCATGAAAGAACATCTCTCTAAAGTGGTTCATAAGAATCAACGCGATTGGGATCTCCACATACCGTTCTTCCTCAT
Source organism: Rutpela maculata (assembly GCA_936432065.2). Lineage (NCBI taxonomy): Eukaryota > Metazoa > Arthropoda > Insecta > Coleoptera > Cerambycidae > Rutpela > Rutpela maculata. Next base: position 68,137,013 of record OW386294.2, on the reverse strand, counting down.
GGCATACAGAGCTGCTATCCACGAGTCTACGAAACAAACACCAGCCCGTGTAGTATTTGGACATGAGATCAGACTGCCGTGTGATTTGATTTTCGGAACACCAGGCGGAGAACAGCTTCCTGTGAACAGCTATGTGGATGAAATAAGTGAACGGCTAAGAAATGTTCATGAGCTGGTTAGAGACCAAATCACCATAGCCAGTGACCGAATGAAGGCTCGATACGACCGTAAGGGTAGTTCAGAAGGGTTCAAGGCAGGAGATCTGGTTTGGCTGTACAACCCACAGCGGAAGAAAGGGAAGTCACCGAAACTTCAACCTCCTTGGGAAGGACCTTATACTGTTATTACCCGAATTAATGATGTCTATCGTATTCAACGAAACAAAAAGTCCAAGATGAAGATCGTACACTTGGATAGACTGGCGAAGTATGTGAAAGAGGCTGAATTGCCTGACCGGGACGTTCAGGCTTAAGGAGGGGGCAGTGTAATATGTTGCAACCCCTTAAAAATTTAAGGTTATGTTGGTTACTAAAAAGTAGGCAGACTTCAACAGATCGAATGTCAGAATGAATGTAGTGTATTTGCACCTACTCGAAAAAGAACCTACCAGAAGATTCCAAAGTGACATCTGGAATTATCGAGAGAATGGTGGCGTCATCACAGAACAATCGAGATCTGTCATTTTTAGGTATAAAAGACCGATCGCATTCTCGGCGAGTAGTTCAGAAAGTGGAGAAAGTATAGAAAGTGAGATTAAGAGTTCAAAGATAAACAAAGTAATAAACATTGTGATTTTTAGTCAGTAAAGTGTATTTAAATTAATAATAGTATTGTGAAGTATCCAGTAAACATTTAATAAAGTGTGTTAGTGGACATCTCTTGTTATAATTTTTGGAACCCACGGAATTTGCGAGGGTGGTTTCCTAAGGGTGGAAACACGCGACAATATATAAAATTTCCTGCCCGATTTTGTTTGCTATTAGAGATATCAAACTTAAATTTTAACACAGCATTTTTCTAACCTATAGGTAAGGCTATAATAGCTAAACGAAAAGTTCCTTTCGCACGATATCTTTTTTATAAAAAATATAGAAATCCGTACATCGTAATATATAACATGCGCCAAACTTTTTTATTATTAAACTTAGAAAGGTGGTGCATCGAAGTATAGTGGGGTTGAAAGTTCAAAGAAATCTTTTTATTTAATTTTTTTTTTATGTGATTTTTAGTTTTTCCACACTAGAGCTGGTAACAGTCCGTACGCTGTAAAACTGGTACTAACGTAGAATTTTTCTCAGATTTTGTACAGTAAAAGTTTTATAGTAAAAATCTGGAGTCGTTTAAATAATAGAATCAACTTTTTGAAATAATTAATGTTATTGTATTACTTACTATCTGATTCGACAAAATATTTGTAGATTCAGAAATAGATTGCAGACAATATTTTATGTGTACAAAATACAATGCTGAGATATTACAAAATGTAATGAAGGTGGTTTTTGAAGATTGGTCTAATGCAAAAAAGGATTTATATTGAATAACATTGGGCACAAAATTACAAAGTAAACAATTATTTTTTAGTAAAACCTCTGTGCTCCACGCATAGTGTAGGATAATCTAGACGCAAGTTTTTATAAAAAAAAAAAGAGGAAGCCTTTTCCAAATAAAACTGAATTGCCTTCTATAAGAATAAAATAGGGCGAGCGTAGAGGCGACTTCAATGTGAATGTCAGTCGATATTCCGTTGAAGCAACGTCGAGCGCGGTTAGTACTTGGATGGGTGACCCATCTTGGAAAATACAGTGTTCTCGTCCCACCTTCTAGCGGCTTGTATATCAGTGTATCCGCGGAAGCTACGTAATTTCAGACGAGAATTACGTAGTGGATATACCATCCTTCGGAGGGGGTGTAAAGCAGGGGGTCCCTTGTCTATTAAATGTTAGGCAAGTAAAAGGTCCCTACTCTTCTTAAGGGAAGAGGTTCGGCAAAATTTCCTTTCAGAATTTCGGGGTCAAAAATAGAGGTTCCTATTTAAAAAAACGAAAGTTGTCCTTCAAATAACCTTGAAAATGACGTTGAAGGTCAACTCCAAGGTCACGTCCCCGGTGACTTCAGCAACTTTTATACAGGTCATTTTCTTCATATCTTGCTATCCTAACGATTATTCAGGCGTATCCATTCTTTTGGGACACTCTGTATATTAACAAAAAACAATATATAGTATATGGGAATATATTCTTTTAATTACTGATTACTTACATTAACAAAATGGCGACGTTGGCGACGTAAACACGTAACAATTGGTATCAGAAGCGAAATTATAACATAATATTTTAATTATATTATAACATAATAATGTTCTTCTCGGGAATTAATGGTGACACGGAGAGTTGACTTATGGAACGTTGTGTAAGGACTAATTTTGAACTAAAAACTGTTAAAAGTATGCTTTCGGGAAAAATTCCAGAACCCAGTGAACACTAAACCATTTAATAAACGTTTTTTTTTTGTTTATACCACCCGTATAATTGAAGTTTATTTAGTTGAATATACTTCAAAATGCCCGCCCAATCAACGTTTATATTTCGTATATGACAAACCATCAATAAGCGTATATCTGAGACGTCTGAGTTTTGTATATGAAACCCCACTATTAAACGTATTCCTAAGACGTCTATATTCCGTATATGACACCCCACTATTAAACGTATATCTAAAATGTCTATGTTTCGTATATGGCACACCACTAATAAATGTAAATCTAAAATGTTTATGATCGCATATGGTACCGCAGTAATAAACGTATAGCGAAGACGTTTATGTTCCGTATATGATATCCCACTAATAAACGTATATCTTACATACCGGGTGACCCAGAAAGTACCTACCCCCCCACTTTTTTCTACAGTTTTAAAAATAAAATTCTGAAACTTGGATAATCAAATATAGGTATCAATGGCTACATTTTGACCATTCGGTGGTAAAAAAATCACTTCCGGTATGGCCGTAAATTGCCAAAACTTTCTTATTTTAAACAGCACCCTGTATATTTAAGTCACTTTTCTCATAAAGGTATAATTTCTCTTTCCAACGCTTTTTTCAGATTTAAAATCGGATGAAAAATAACCTTGGAAATGGCATTTATTTGCTATTTCTAGTTTGCTTTGGAATTTAGGAACAAATTTAAAAAATTTCGAAGTAGGCTTTGAATTTGAATAAAAGGGTATGTCTCAACAAATTAAACGTAAAATTGGTCTATTTTGTTCATTTGCTTGGATTTAGAAATGTTTTTCCCATTTTTCCATTTCATGGAATTTCAATTTGTCATAACTCCAATTTTTCAAATAGTACCCTATACGTTTTATTTTTTTATCAGATAGAGTGGTAAATTTGCTATAGACTGGTTTTCCCCAATTAAAAATTCAATATAAATTAAAATAAATATTGAGCTTTCTGTAGAAGCGTTTCGAATTATGAGTCTTGATATGGACTTAATATTTATTTTAATTTATATTCAATTTCTAATCGGGAATCGGGAAGCTATAGCAAATTTACCACTCTGATAAAAAATAAAACATACAGGGTACAATTTGAAAAATGGGAGTTGTGACAAATTGAATTTCCATGAAATGAAAAAATGGGAAAAACATTTCTAAATTCAAGCAAATGAACAAAATAGGCCAATTTTATATTTAATTTTTTGAGAAATACCCTTTTCTTCAAATTCAAAGTCTACTTCGAAATTTTTTAAATTTGTTCCTGAATTCCAAAGCCAACTAGCAATAGCAAATAAATGCCATTTCCAAGGTTATTTTTCATCCGATTTTAAATCTGAAAAAAACGTTGGAGAGAGAAATTACACCTTTATGAGAAAAGTGACTTAAATAATCAGGGTGCTATTTAAAATAAGAAAGTTGTGGCAATTTCCGGCCATACCGGAAGTGATTTTTTTACCACCGAATGGTCAAAATGTGGCCATTGATACCTATATTTGATTTTCCAAGTTTCAGAATTTTATTTTTAAAACTCTAGAAAAAAGTGGGGGGTAGATACTGTCTGGGTCACCCGGTATATGCCACCATTAATAAACGTCTATGTTTTGAATTTACAGTCACACAAACAATTTATAAACGCATATGAAATATATCTATATCACATATATTATATATGTGGCATGTATGTCATGTAAATATATTCCATATGCATTTATTGTTTGTGTGAATATAGAATACAAAAAGACTTATAAATGTATTACTTATTTATTAATTCACCTATGCGTATTGACGATTCTTTCACGTACCTATATGAAACCTAATTTATAAAAACCTCTTTACGCTAAATGATTCTCCTATTATTTTTTATTATATTTTCAGTTACTTGAGATACTAATAGCTGACAACAGTGTATATATTTATTACCCAGTAACAATTAGTCATAACAAAATATAAGAAAATCATATAGCCTAAGCAAACTTTTAAGATATATTTTATAAAACAACCCGGTCTTATTTTGTTATTTTACTTACGTTTAAAACTTGAGATTGTCGTAATAAAAACAAATCACTTTAGAAAATAAGAATATTGAATGTCCATTGCATTGCACTGAATACTAATTAGAAAATTTTAATGCCTTTATAGCAAGAGAATTGAAGAAAACGAACCAACGAATCTTATTCAGTTATCATTTTGGTCTCTTAGCAGAATCATCTTCAGAATCTGCTTTCAGAAATTGAATATAGTTAAAATAGAAAATATAGGCTAGAAGCAAAAAAGTCTTTATTAAGTAAAGTAAATAATTTAACATTATTTTAAACGAAACAATAATAAATTAGGAAATAAAAAATGTCATTTATTGCTATTAGCATATCTAGATTTAGCTAGTTTCAGCCAATCTTGCACAGCTGCTTTAATTGCAAAATCCTGGAAATATTAAAAAAGTGTTAATTTTTCTTGGTGAAATTATTTTTTTTATTTTAAATTAATTAAAAATCAGAAAATAACAAGTAACGATTACGCACTAAGTTCACCTTTTTACATTTTTCAAAAAATAGAGTGAAAATTTGTATCTAGGCTTATTTTAACATTTTAACCAACTTTTTCAAATAACGCGAAAAATAGTTATCTCTTCAACTACTTTTATATTTTCTATATTTTTGAGCACCTAGTATATATTTTTGGCCATTTCACATACCGCCGATTGTAAAGTACATATTCTGTGAGCAAAAAAAAACGTAAATAATTTCTACGAGGAATTTTATGTTTGTATAATGCAGAGAAATTGCCACAGTCTTTTAATTAATCCGCGAGTTCTATTATTCATCGATTACACAGGCTCACAAAAAAAAGTGTCTGCGCCGGGGTACTAACCACACCTATCCCTTGTATTTTGAGCCGCTCAACACGAATCTGACCTTAGTTTTTCCTCTGCACGTCAGGTTTTTTTTTACAGCAAATAAACATATAAATATTAAGATTCAACAAACTTTTTTTGCTCTTAAAAAAAAATTGGACGTGTTAGGGAAAAACTAAGGTCAGATCCGTGTTCAAAGGCTCAAAATACAAGGGATATGTGTGGTCAGTACCCCTGCGCAGACCACTTTTATTTGGTTGCCACTGTGCCACACTCAGTATGGCACAATGTTTAAAAAAAAAGTGGTCTGCGCGGGGCTATTGACCACATCTTCCCCATGTATTTTGAGCCGCTCAACACGAATCTGACCTTGGTTTTTCCCCAGCACGTCAGGTTTTTCTTTTAACGCAACGACTGGGTGTTCACTGGGAAGATATATAAATATTACGATCCAACAGACTTTTTTGCTTAAAAAAAAACCTGCCGTCCTGGGGAAAAACTAAGGTCAAATTTCGTGTTCAGCGGATCAAAATACAAGGGATAAGTATGATCAGTACCCCGGCGCAGACAACTTTTTTTTTATGGGCCTGTGATTATTCATCAGATGTTTTGCTATCTCTGTCTCTTTAACGCTGTAAAAAAAGGACGGATGAATGTCTGCGCATTACTCGTCCGATGAATAAAAGAACATGCGGAATGCGGAATGTTTTCGACAAAAATGTCATGCCGCTACATCCGCCATATGGAAAAAATTATGGTCAAACTATGTTTTTTTCAATTATTTCCTTTCATGTTAGTTCTATTTTGAAATTAGACATTACCAATACCTTAGAAAATAAAAAGAGGTACAACTTGTATTCAAACTATTTTTTTCTATTGTTAATATTTTACCATTTACAGCCATTAGTATGGTGAAAATTTGTGCAGATTTTTGCAATTACACCTGTCCCCGTTGCTCCTACGTAGTAATTAGTTATCAATATTATAGATTATATTATATATTTGCTAAAACCTTTGTTTAAGCAATCTTTTTCCTACGTTATACAAACACAAATGTCCTTGTAGGAATTATTCACGGGTCAAATGACAGATTGACTAGAATAATTTCTTAAACCTTAACTCTAAACTACTATAAATAATAGTGATTCTTACCTTGAAGGGAAGAGGTAATAATACCTTCAATACACACTCACAATGATAAACACAACAGTGCCACTTTTCACAAAATTCAAGAAGAAATCGAAGTTCTAACAAGTCAGTTTGATAGCCCTGATGTCAAACCACCTTACATGATGCAGATGCAGCTTTGTGAATCGGGAAGTTTTGGTATAAATATGGTATGTATCATACCATTATTATACGTATATACGTTCATTATGAACTGGTTAAAAACAATAAATATGATTTTAACAAGATTTCTTCATTTAACTCACATTTGTAAAACTGTTGACATGTATTGAAATTAAGAAGAAGAATAAAAGAATTTTGCACAACATAAATAAAAATATATATTTCACTGGTTTATTATATACGTGATAAAAACGTTTATAATATAGACGTTTACAGAAAACGTAAAATAAATATACGATTACGAAAATTAAACCATCACTTCGTATAATTTTCGTAAAATAAATGTTTTCTAAACGACTGGGTGTTCACTGGGAAGATTCTATTTGGAAACTAGCGGAGATAATCAAATTCTTTCAACTGGCTATGAAACAAATGCAGGACCTACTTCCGGAGTTTAGGAAGATGATGGAGCAGCAACGCAAGTTAAAACCTCTGGTTATTCTACTAATAATTCAAAATCAACAATGTTATCATAGCAACATAATGTATTTCCCCAACAACTGTTTTCTTAAGGATAGCATTTTGCAGAGTGAGAGGGAGATATAAGTTTATTTTCGATTTATTATAAATATTTAGAAATCCAAACATAGTATAATCTTTGAAACTATTTTAGATACTTTCTATTGTTCTAATGAATACAATTAATTATATATATTTTTTTTTATTGTAAATTTCTGTTGTACTTGAATATGGTAGTTTGTCAATGAAAATAGTTCCTAATTTCATTACTAGAGCATGGCGTTTAACTATATACAAAATTTATGATAAAAACTGTGTGTGTATGGTTGTATCCTTAGAGTAATAGGAAGCATCTGAAACTATTTTAAAGATTATACCATTTATAATTTTTTAAATATTTATAATAAACCGAAAATAAACGCATATTTCCCTCTCACTCTGCAAAATTCTGTCCTTAAGGATAAGATGTTACAGAGTGAGAGGGAAATATGTGTTTATTTTAGGTTTATTATAAATATTTAAAGAATCATAAATGGTATAGTCTTTTTAAAATAGTTTCAGGTACTTTCCGTTGCTCTAAGGAATACAATCATATACAGTTTTTATCATAAATTTTATAGACAGTTAAATGCCATGCTCTAATAATGAAATTAGGAACTATTTTCATTGAAAAACTACAATATTCAAATACAACAGAAATTTACAAAAAAATATATATATATAGTTGTATTCGTTAGAACAATAGCAAACATCTGAAACAGTTTTAAAAATTACACTGTTTTATTTTTTAAGTATTTATAATGAATCGAAAATAAACGTATATTTTCCTCTGCAAAATCCTATCTTATTACCCTTCTTTGCTATTTTTTAGAGGAATTTGGTGCTCTCTGCGGGTCTTTTGCTATGGGGGCATCCACGTGCCTCTAAAGAAAGTCAAGGCCAAAAAAAAATTGTATGCTTAGGATTAATATACTTAAAGAAAAGACAAAAACAAGGGACAAACATATTTTTAATTTGAGAATAATTCTTTGACAAGAAATATCTTTATTAAATATTAGAAGACAGAGCGTTTTGTAGACAAATTAAATTTGAAATTACTTGGAACTCGACAGAATCAAACAAGGTTGTCGTAATTAAATCGGAAGGTTTACAAATTTAGTCAAGTTGGCAAATATTGAAGGCAAATATTGGTGAATAATGAACTAGATTGGAGTTGATATTTCTAACGAGTATTTGTTATATCAAGAACTAATTCTGTTATTGGCATTACCGAGATAGAGTTATCAAACAATGTGAGTTTAAAAAGGAAAACTTTTTAACTGACAAAAAACTAAAAAAGTATGTTTTTTATGAGTGTTCAATTACACAGGTCTACAAAAAAAGAATTCTGCTCCAAGGACTAAACCTTATCATGATTTAAGTATTTTTGTGTGCTGAATCCGAATTTTCAATTCAAAAAATTTTCTACCGCGTAGATTTCGAGTAGACGTCAAAAATTTTCAAAAAACCGTATATTGACGATAAATACCGGGATTTACTCGAAATCTACGCGGTAAAAAATTTTTTAAATTGAAAATTCGGATTCAGCACACTAAAATACTTAAGGCATGATAGGTTTAGTCCTTGTAACAGATTTTTTTTGTAGATCTGTGCCAGGTGCACCTTGTACTCAGATCTTTCTCAAGATGTTTCTCAAACTGCAATCCATGGCTCGACGGTGGATCCATGATAGTTACATCAAGCTACGCCTAGTGTAAGGCGAACAAAAATTGGAAATAAGTTTTTTTTAGTCGTAAAGGCCGCACATCACAAATGGAAATCCGATATTCTTCAAATTTCTTCAATTTTTTATGTTGTTCTACCGATCCAGTAGATCAAAAGTCTCAATGGACTACGAGTCCCAAAAACACACCTTTCAACCCCTTACTTTACAAATTACTTCCACTGCTGCACAATGGTATCTTTCTGGAAAGAAAGTTATCGAACTGCTCAGTTGAGCAGCAGTCCTCAAAAGATGGTGTAGCAATTATTATGAGTTACCCCATAACGCTTTTTCACCCCTTATGGGGGATGAAAATGGCTTTCACTTCTGCACAGCGGTATTTTTTTTGGCAAAAAAGTAATGGAATCACTCAAATGAGTACTATATCTGAATAAAAGGTGTAGCAATTACACTTTTGCGCCCGATGGCGGTCGAAGATGTCAGGTTGGTCACGGCGGAGTTAAATAAACTTAACGTAAAAATGAATTAGTAGACATAATAATAACAAAGAAACTACCAAATGGTGTAAATAGTATTGTGTTGAACTACTTGAAGAAATCGCAAGTGGGAGTTACAAATAAAGAAAAATATGACATATTTCATGATAGCCATGAATTTTTAGTAAGTGAAACCTGTGACAACGGCTACTGTGAAAAGTTAAAATCTAATTTACAGACATTATCAAATGAACTAGATACTCTTAGAAAATTATCTTATCATCTAGAACGAAGAACTCAAGAGCAAGAGGACCTTATTTTATTGTTGAAACAACTAATAATAATAACACAGGCTTTACAAGAAACATGCAAACAAAAACCCAGCCGATACCACAAAAAGAAACGCGAACAATGTTTAACGAAGCCGGGTGGAATCCCCAGCGAAAAAATGTAAACACTCGGAGCAGATTTAGGCCCACAATTGGCTGTAATACCAATAATTCAATAACTCTAAAAACTATACCAAAGAAAGGTTATCTCCATGTCTTTAGAATCCATCCTGACACATCTCTTGTGGAATTAAACTCATATATGAAAGAGACTGCACCTACAATTAACTTCCAATGGGAGGAGTTACGTCGTAGTGAAATCACAGCATCGTACAAAGTGAGCTTTCCAATCGAATATGTTAAAGAAGTATACAACCCAAATCTGTGGCCTACAGGAGCAGCAGTAAGAAGATTTAAGTTTCCCAAAAAAACATCCGAGGAAAATTTTCAGAAGATTTCGGAAACAGAAGTAGTCAATTAGTGACAGTAACGTCTCTCGAAAAAGGTGGTAATGCAACTAAATGGAGTATGCTCTACTTGAATGTACAGAGTCTCTCAAATAAAATTAACTTTATTGATATTTTGACTGAGGAAAGAACACCTCATTTTCTATGTTTTACAGAGCACTGGTACACCAGTGACACCGAATTAGAGAATGCGTACTTACAAGGCTATAAAAGTGTTTCCAAATTTTGCAGAAAAAATGCCATACATGGAGGATCAGTAATTTATGCAAGAGTGTATATTGTTGAAACCTGTAAAGAAGTAATATTTATAAAAAAATATTTCCCGGGAAGAATGCATAGAATGTTCTACAGTAAGTATGAATAATAATTTATGTATTATTACAATATATAGGCCTCCAAACCAAAATAACTTTGATAACTTTTTGATTTGTTTGGAAAAGATATTTAATTCTGTAACAAATAGATATCAGTATATCGTAATGTGTGCAGACATAGACAAACTATTTCAACCTACAGTAAAAAACTGCAGGATCTGATTTGCTCATTCCAACTTAAGTGTCTAGTAAACGAACCCACTAGAGTCGCCATAAATTCTAAGAATGTCATAACATCTACGATTATCGACTGCTTGGTAACCAACATTGAAAATAGTAGCTTGGAGGTACATAATCTGGGTGTGTCCGATCACTTTGCCTTATTTTTTAAATGGGAAACACTAACTTCTGAAAAAGAATGTGCTTCGACGGTACACCAACGACAAAGGCGCTTAGTAAACAACGAAACAATCAATGAGTTTATTACATTATTCAATAAGGAGTCAATAGATATTAATATAGATGATAACATAGATATAGATGAAACTTTCGAACGATTCTGGAGTAATTTTGACTGGTGCTTTAAATTATCTCATCCTATAAGAACATAAAAAAAAATATTTTCAAATATAAACTATATATTCAAAGTTTCAGATGAACTGAAAAATGAATCTCGCCAACTCAAAGAATTAAACTGGTTCAGAAAAACAACTAAAGATAATGTCGTACTTGAAAACTATAAAAACCTTTAGAAACAACTAAGCAAAAAAATTTATTTGGAGAAAAAACTGTATTATAATTCTGTAATAAATACTTCCGAAAAAAAGACAAAAAAGTTATGGGAGCTAGTAAATATGAAATTAAATCGAAAAAACACTCATACGAACAAAATAAATATTAAAATTAATGATGATCTTATTACAGATACCAATGATGTAGTAAATCACTAATAAAGGAATGTAACAAAGAATTAAGCCCTTACATAACAGATATAATAAATAAGTCTGTCACTAGTGTGTAAATTTCCAAACAAGCTAAAAATAGCAAAAACTACACCTATATTTAAAAAGGGTGACCCTCAAATGGTCGAAAATTACAGAGCTCTTGTTAAACTAAGTCCATTTTAAAAAATTATTGAAAAAGCTGTTTACATTGTTTTAATAGAATTTTTATTAAAACATAACCAAATAAGCAAATGTCAACACGGATTCAGCAGTGGTTACTCAACCGAGACCGCCACCACGGAACTTATATTATGTAGTATAGACAAAGGGGAAACTCTGATTGGTGTGTTCTTTGACCTGTCACGGGCTTTCGATACCCTAGATTCTGTATTATTAGCTTAGAAGTTAGACTACTTACGTATAAGGGGAAACGATCTTGCATTATACATTCAAAGCAAATACAACGTTTGCATTACTTGTTACGCTGATGATACTAACTTTTTAATTGTTCAAAAAAGTCCTGACGCAGTAAAAAATATATCGAAAGATCTATACAGGGATGTTATAATTTGATCAGAGAAAAACCGGCTTACACTAAATAAAGAAAAAACAACTACTGTATCATTTAGGTACAACATCGAGCAAAACCCTAACGACGAATTTTTAGTAACAGATTCTGCTAAAATCTTGGGTGTTATGTTCGACAGAAATTTGACGTGGGCTGCTCACATAGATAGTTTGTGTGTGAAGCTCGGTAAAGGTTGTTACGGTATGCGTAACTTAAAAAATCACTGCGGTAAAGGTTCTCTATTGACATTTTATTACTCTAACATACATTCCCATCTACGGTATGGAATTATGTTGTGGGGTTTGAGTACTATCTATGTTCGTCGGGCATTTATTCTGCAAAAGCGTGTCATTAGGACTATGGAGAGTTTACATCCCCGAGAATCGTGCAGAGAATCCTTTAAAGCCCTCAAAATATTAACTCTGCCTAGTATATATATTTATGAAATATGTTGTTATGTTTTTAAAAACAAATCAACTTTCCTTACCAACCAAACACACCACAATTATCAAACTAGATTCAAAGATCAGCTAATTCCTCATCAGCATACAACAGCAATATATCAAAAAAGTGTGTTTTACAACGGATGTAAAATTTATAATCATTTGCCCATTGATTTAAAAAATTGTAAAAGCCTATTTACTTTTAAAAAGAGGATAAAGAATTTACTAGTTGAAACGTGCTTGTATGATGTTAATGAATTTTACTCAGTCTGACTATTTATATATTTATGTGTTTATTTATTTATTGTGTTTTATACTTTTGTAGTTTGTTATTATGTACGTGTTGTCGCTTATACAATTTTACATGTATTTTATTCTATATTTTGTATTGTATTATGCTTATGCATATTAGCTCAGATTTTTGACGCACTCCTGAGTTACTTGTATGGTTATTAACTAATTGTACTTGTGATTGGGAAATAAAGGTTATTATTATTTTTATTATTATTAACATAAATGACTGGATAATATCCTACACTACAAATCGACAGTTGGCACTTAAGGTAGAAGATTGTATCTCTAAACTATATGATGTCGAATTAGGCACTCCCCAAGGTAGTGTTCTAGGGCCACTACTATTCATATTATATATAAATGACTTACCAAACTATATATATGACGGAAGAGTGTTTATGTATGCTGACGATACCACTATCGGTGGTTTCGGGTAAAACTAAAGAGGAAATAACCTACAAAGTTGAACAGGTAACACGGCAATTTACAGAGTGGTGTTCGGCCAACCATCTAATAAACAACCTAGACAAAACAGTGTACATTGAATTTACCGGTTTATATAAAAATTCTTTAGACCTACGTATTAGTAATGGCAATAGCTCAGACGATATTAAAATACATCCACCAAGTTCCTAGGTACTTTCGTAGACAGCTCAGTAAGTTGGAGTGAGCAAATTAATCATGTATGTTCCAAATTAAATAAATCGTTCTTTGCCCTAAAAATTTAAAAAAATACTTTGAATGAAAACTCTGCTAAACTTTTATTATGCTTGTGTGTATTCTACTCTGTCATATAATATAATATCCTGGGGATAGACAACCGAATTCTCAAGAGTATTCATTATTCAGAAACGTATAATACGTTTAATATTTGGAATGACACAAACACAGTCCTGTAGGGAAATTTTTATTAATAAAAAAATATTAACTCTTGCATATATTTACATTTTAAAACTAATGGTATATATTCATCAAAACATTAACAACTATAAAAAAACATAAATATTCATACGTACTCAACACGAAATAAAAATAATATATACATTGATAAATTCAGCCACACATATTATAAAAAATCTCCATACTATGTCGGTCACAAGTACTATAACTTGCTTCCACACGAAATTAAAGATAGCAAATCGGCTAATATATTTAAAACCAAAATAATGAATCTACTGTTAGAGACATGCTTTTATAGCATCAAAGAATTCGAAGAATACTGTAATTCAGTTAGACATTCTTAATATTAATGATGTTTTGGTACTTGTTTTTTTATTTGTCTGCATGCTTTTATATATATATATATATATATATATATATATATATATATATATATATATATATATATATATACATATATATATACATATATATATATATATATATATATATATATATATATATATATATATATATATATATATATATATATATATATATATATATATATATATAATGTTGATATGTGCTAATATTATTAGGTGGTAATCTTACTAGACTTTTTATTTCTTCTATGTTTTTCTTTTGTACAACCTAGTCATATGTATTATACGTTTTCTTTTACACTTTTTTTAAATTCTCTTTTCTCTCTATTATATAGGAAAGAAATTTTATGCATTTATTTTTTTTTTTACATAGACTTGTAATTCTTAATATTGTGTCCTCACAATTACTATGACGAAGTTAATCCACAACTGTAGTTTGTACCAACAAGGCGAATAAAGAATTTGAATTTGAATTTTAAAAGTAACTAGAAGAAGGTCTATTCAGATATTCTTTTATCGTTGCACTCATACATCGTTGTACTTGTTGTGCTCAGTCACATTTCTAATATTTTCATAGAGATGAGAAGAAAACATATAAAATAACGGTACTTTAATAAAAAAGATTAACCTCTCCAGGGAGTGACAAGAGCAATTAAAAAGATACATAAGTATTGTCTCATTGAAAATAATTATAAGCGTCTCAATGTTCAGAGAATCACACAGTTTAGATATCTTCCTTATATTTACCAGAGTGTTTATCTTTTTGCATCCCCTACAGGAATAAAAAACTCTGAAAAGTGCAATTTGTCATGGCATATAATAAATACCGCGTTTAAACCATACCTTAATTCTATGCATATAAAGGGCCGCTTGCTTCAGTGTTAACTAGAGTATACCACGTGGAGGTGGCATAGTCGGATTTATACTCCTCTTTCTGTCCGTCAGTACGTCAGTTATGTGAAAATAAACTCATGTAACTTATTTCTGTTATTACTTCCACATCCAGTGCAAGTAAGGGTCCATAAAATTGGTTTTTAATATATAGGTATACGAGAAGCTAAGGTCTCAAAAAAATTTTTGGCATTAGCCATTACCACCTCCACCCCATTATTAAAGGAGGAAAAAAATTGTGACTTAGTGTGTGCACAAGAACCAAAGCCCTCATTTTTTTACTTCATGACTCATGTATGACGTCATCGACTTTTCTTTAAACGATAATTTACATTTTGTGGGTAATTTTAATTTTAGTAGAATGCAAGCTTCCACGTCCACATTGTCCAATGAAGTAGTTTCTTCCGACTGTTGTCGTGGTTGTCGACGGTTATCCCAATCGTTGGACAGGTCGCGGATGATCTCAGCATTGGCCAGCAAGATCCCCGATCTCAATAGTTTGGATTTCCTTTTGTGGGGTCATCTATACACCCAGGTGTATAAAACTCCCATTAACACTTTAGAAGATTTAAGAGAGCGAATATTTGCCTCGTGTGTAACAATACGGAATACGCCGGGAATATTTGAACGAGTGGGCAATTCGATGGAAGATGGGCGGAAGCATGCCTATTAAGTGAAGGTGGCCATTTCCGACAATTTTTATAAAATAAAATTTATCATTATCAATGTTGATAATAGTTAGTTTCAATTTGAATTTAATTGTATTAGTCAAGAACTGTGCGTTTGATGAGACCGTTTTGATGTAGAATTAACCATGTTAATCAAAAAAAATATCCACATGGAAAAATGTCAGTGGCGTACCACTTTTTTTGTAAATAATATCACAGGGCTTGTTTGCAGTTACGCCACTGGTGGAGCGATAATAGTATATTATTCAACGAGCGGTAATGTAAGTAATAATTCACGCAGATGAAGTTTGCTGTAATTCATCAAGTGAGTTATTACCATTACCGCAAGTTGAATACCATACTTTATCTACGATTATAACAATAAAATAATATTAAATTAAGAAACTTTTGATTAAATTACTCAGTTTGTTTATTAATAAAATTAACTAACTTTACATTTTTGTCCACCCTTTTATATTTGTTGTCTTCAAAGATTTAGCCACCTTTAAGAGGAGTAGAATGTGATTTTTAATCGAAATAGTGCATAAACTGCTTATAGACAAAAAATCAGTTTTGTAGATAATATTCCGCCGCGGAAAATGCAAAACTTCTCCGCGAACTGCAATAGCCCATATTCGGTCAAAAATCTTATTTTTTATGTTAGAGAAAAAATAAAAAAAATGTCGGAAAGCTCAATCAATTCTTTTTACATAAGCTGTCTACAAATTTTTCGAAAAAAGATAATTATCGAGATGGAGTATGGAATTAGCAGGAGGGTGGTCAAAAACCACAGCACTTAGGCCCCATTGGACCCCTTGTACATCCTCCCTCTAGGCAGACACTTGCCTAGGCCTCCAGCCAACCTATTCTTTCGAAGTAGGTGGTGATGTTGCCTAGGGGCATCTCCCTTACATTGGCCAAGGTAGGCCAACGCTCTCCCATGATGGATTCTCTAATTGATGAGACGGCTGTATGTGACACAGAGTATGTGTTGAACCGTCTCATCTTCTTGTTCACAACCTCTGCAAAGAGGTGTTTCGCTTAATCTCATATTGTATAGATGTTTCCTTAGCGGACAGTGTCCAGTCTGGATTCCTGTTATAAAACGTAGATTCCTTCTGGTCATTGCCAGGTAGTCCATTGCTGTTTTCTTGTTAAGATACGTGAGTAGTTCCCTAGCAAGCTGACAGCTGCTTGTTTCATCCCACAGCTTCTTAAATTC
The DNA here is from genome assembly GCA_936432065.2 of Rutpela maculata. Lineage (NCBI taxonomy): Eukaryota > Metazoa > Arthropoda > Insecta > Coleoptera > Cerambycidae > Rutpela > Rutpela maculata. The sequence goes on along the minus strand of OW386294.2, from coordinate 68,120,251 downwards.
GTTGTGGGTGTTCTCCTTAATTAATTGTATTATCGCCGTAATCGGTAACAAACTGGCCGGGCCTGGTCCAAAAATAAGTTGGCCTGCTGCCTTCTTGGCCAGTTTGTCGGCTTTTTTGTTGCCACTGCACTGTGCGTGTCCTTTCACCCAGCATACCGAGATGTTGTTCGTACTGGAGGCACCCACAAGTGCTTGATGACATTCCCATACTGCTCCTGTGGTTATTTTGTAACTTCTCAGGGCTAGTAGTGATTGTCTACAGTCTGTGTAGATCCTGATTGTTTTGCCCGTAGTTTGTCTGCGGACAATCTCTTTTGCGGCTATGGTTATGCCCGCCAGTTCAGTTTGTACTATGCTGGCTCGCTCATCCATAGTCCATTTATATTGGATTTGCAGGCTTCTGGAATATATTCCACATCCTGCCCCCTCCTTCTTCCTTGATCCGTCTGTGAAAATGTTAATCACACCTTCACCAGCGGTCTCGTTTTCACTGTTTGTCTGTATTGTGTAGGGTCTATCAAAGACAAATCGGGGAGAGATGCCATCTGTGCATGCCTGTAGAAGAGGCGTCTTCCTGACAGCCTCGTTCCACAGGCGACTTCTGGTCTCCCCACAGCCTACATTTGGTTGTAGGCCAACGGACTTGAGGCGTGCCATTGTTATTAACGCCACTTCTCCTAGATGTAAATCCAGTGGTGGCAAACACAGCATTACCTCCATTGCTCTCGTCGGCGTTGTTCGCATAGCTCCTGTTATGCTTAGGCAGGCAACTCTCTGCACTTGGCTGAGCTTGGCTCTCGCTGTAGTCTGTTTACTCTTAGGCCACCAGACCACAGCTCCATAGGTTATCATTGGTCTTATGATGGCAGTGTATATCCACATGACCACTTTGGGTTTCATTCCCCAGGTTTTCCCCACGGTCCTGCGGCACTGCTCATAAGAAATGTAAGCCTTTTTTAGTCTTCTGTCTAAGTGAAGATTCCATGTTAGTTTGGCGTCGAAGGTTACCCCAAGGTATTTCACTTCTGATGCGAAACTTAGTGTTGTGTCCAGGAGAACTGGTGCTTCCAGTGCTCCTGGTTTCCTTTTTCTTGTGAAGAGAACCATCTCCGTCTTCCTGGGATTAACAGACAGCGAGTGTTCTCTGCACCATTTTTCAATTATTCTTAGAGCCCCCTGCATCCTTTCACAGAGGACTCCTTCAAATTTTCCGTTGAGCAGTATTGTTACATCATCTGCGTAGGCGATTGTGTGGAAACCCTCTGAGTTGAGGTGGCGCAAGAGGCTGTCGAGAACTAAGTTCCATAGCAGTGGTGATATTACACCTCCCTGCGGGCAGCCTCTCGCGACCATTCCTCGTACAGAAGCGTCTCCCACACTGATTTGTACAGCTCTTTTGGAGAGCATGTTGGATATCCAGCTTCCCATAATCGTGGGGACGTTTCTCTCCACTAGGGCTGCCGTGATTTTTGGGAAGGTGGTTTTATCAAACGCACCTTCTATGTCTATGAATACACCTAGGGTGGACTCTTTATTGTCCAAGGATTTCTCAATCCGACTCGCGACCGCATGGAGGGCGGTGTCGGTGGATCTTCCCAATGTGTATGCATGTTGGTTGGGATGCAGAGGGTTGTCTTTCACTACGACATCCCTTATGTATCGTTCACATAGCTTCTCCATCGTCTTGAGGAGAAACGAGGTTAGGCTGACAGGCCTATATGCTTTGGGGGTGGTATAATCCATCCGCCCTGTCAATTTGTCATGGCAATGAACACAACTTTCACTTCTCTCCATATCTCTGGAATATGAAGGTGTGCCAAGCTCGCCCTAAATACTCCGACCAGGTGCGGCAGTAGTTCATCCAGTCCCCATTGCAGTAGGGCGGGATAGATGCCGTCAATGCCTGGTGATTTGAAAGGAGAGAAGCTCTGTATTGCCCATCTTATCCTGTCTTCGCTCACTACTTGGTTGGCCATTTGCCAATCCAGGTCTGAGGGCTGAGTGTCGACTTCGTTTGGCCATTCCTTCCGTTCTGTTATCACAGATTCCGGGAAGTGAGTTTCCATAAGTAACTCTAGGCTTCCACGAAGGTCGGTAGTTCTTGTGCCATCGTCCTTTTTTAGTAGGCAAAGGTCATGGTCTTTATCTTTGGCGAGGATTTTGCAAAGCCTAGCGGTCTGTGAGTAGTCTTCGATTTCCTCACAGTAGGTTCTCCACGCTTCTCTTTGTCTTTGTCTGACTAGTTTCTTAAACTCTTTCAGGTTGGTTTTGTATGACTCCCAATCTGATTCCTGTCTAGTTAATTTTGCTTTGTTGAACGAGGCCCTAGCCTTCTTCTTGAGGTCAGTCAGCCCCTGACACCACCACTTGGTGGCCTCGTTGGACTGTTGCGAAGACCTCAAGGGTCAGGATGTCTCAAAAGCTTGTCTCATTGCTGTTTGCAATATTTTAACATATTGCTCTATTTCACCACTACTTCCGGGTGTCCTTACGCTAACTCCTTCCAGGTTCTCCCTGAGTTGACATCGATATACGTCTTTGTCAGTCCTCCGGGGATCTCGGAAGGGTTTTTTCGGTGTCTTAATAAGGTTGATTTCAAAGTTTATCCATTGGTGGTCTGATAGTGTTACGCAGTCAGACACGTGCCAGTTTTGGATTAGGCTGGATATATGCCACGTTGTTAGTGTTATATCTATTATGGTTTGACTTCTGGAGTTTATAAATGTTGGTGTACAGCCCCTGTTGCTTACAATAAGGTTGTTACCAGTTATATAATCATAAAGTGACTTACCCCTTGCATTGTTGTCTTCACTGCCCCAGGTCACATGGTGTGCATTGGCGTCACAGCCCATGATTAGTTCCCAGTTTTGATTGCGGCAGTGTGCTACCAGTTCCTCCATTTCTTTTGATGGTGGAAGAGTGGCCGAGTCCTGGGGGAGGTATACTGATGCTAAGACAACAGTTGTTAGTTTGTTTGCCACCAGACATTCCACCTTAACGGCCGTTAGATCAGATGTTGAGAGGTGTTGAAGTGGCTGGGTTTTGATGTGCCGAGGGACGTAGATGGCAGTCCTCGGTCTCTCTGTTGTTGGTGAGCTGAAAATGAGTCCACTTAGTCTTGACAACCCTGTTATTTTAGTTTGAACTATCCAGGGTTCCTGGATTAGTGCCAGTGTATCCTGCTCCTCATCCAGGCGTCGGCACAGTGTTGCCGTTGCCGCCCTGCTGTGTTGCAGGTTACACTGCACTATGCTTACCTCACTTACCTTATTTAGTGTCCCAGCCATCGTGGGATATAAAAGGAGAGTTAATTGGTCGTTCCCTCCTCTTCCGTTAGAGGGGAGACGACTTCCATCCTGGATGTGCTGGGAGTTGGAGTGGTGGCATCCGTCTTACCGGATAGCTCATCCTCTCCAACCTCCACTTCCATCTTCTTTTGGGGTTGGGGGGCTTCTGGTTCTGCCTCCTGTTTTTCGGCCTTTACCCTTAGGGCGAGAGATTGAAAAAGGTAATGTACCCTCATCGATCTCGCCCCCAGGGTTTTAATGTCCTCGTCTCCGATGCCGAAGACGAGCAGGAGTCCTTTCGGTTCTTCTTTGGCTTCGTGATGGAAAAGGCACCACTTGCGGACGCTCAGCGCTGGGTTTTGACCTGCCAGGCGACCGATCACGACCTCTTTTTCCTCGTGGTCGCTTTCGGCTTCCACGGGGATCCAGAGGGTGGCCTTGGTCAGCCTTGGCAATTGGTCAACGCGAACGACGGCAAGTATCGCGTTTTCCCACGGCCTCAGGTTTTCCACCGAACTCACTAGCCAGCCCAGTGTGTTATCGTCTTCGCAGACAATCCTGATGATTTCACCAGAATATGTCCACGAGCGAAACATGGGTGGCTGCTTTGTGCTTGTTCCGGGGGTGGACAGAATAGTTTTGTCCAGCTCTCCCCTCAGCATTTTCTTGACAAGGACCTCCTTATCCTTTGAGATTTTCCCATAGGGGTTGTCCTTGTCAATTATCGCTACCTTAAGGTGACTTAAGGCAGCGTCCTTGTAGCTGGTCGGGGAAGCAGCTGCAGATCCGGGGATCTGTCTGGCCCTCTTGTACCCCCTCGGAGCAGAATCAGAGGAGGTTCCCGACCGGTTTCTCTTCTTGGAAGGTGGCACACCTTGCGGGTGCTCAGCCTTCCTGTTTTCCGGGGTGCCCTTAGGGTGTCCAGCCTTCCTTGGGGGATTTGAGTCCCTTGTGGTGGCTGGCACACCTAGAGGGTGCCCTTTTTTCGGTAAGGGCTGTGCCGGGGGAGGTGCTCGGCCGGAGAGGTGGGCTGCAGCAGCAGCGCGTTCCTCCTCCTCGCGGGCTTTCCTCCTCCTTTTGGCTTCAGCGCCACATATCCTTTTGCCTCTACGAGGCTTTTTCCATCCTCCCTGTTGGGGGATTGTTTGCAGCGAGCCTTGTGGCTCAACCGCATTGTGTTGCAGTGAGCGTGATTGCCCATCCGCTGGTTTTTGTGGCGAGCGTTGCCGCTCTGCCACAGGGTTTTTTTTGGCATTATTGTTATCCATTGGTTTGTTGTTTTTATTCTTCCGCTTAGCTCCCCACCCACCGCGGAGCCCCACATCGGGGATGTCGCACGGCAAGCCCATGCGATCATCAGGGCTACTAAGCGGATATAGCCCCCAGAGACAGGCAACGTCGTGAGAAGGTTATGCATCCCCGAATGACGACGCCAATCATCATCCGGGTCTGCAGCCCCCTACGCGCCCCCTGCCCCAAAAGGACTCACCCTGCCGGCCCTCTGACGGGACGACACAGCCGATTGATCGAGAGTGGGTTAGTTCTCAACCGCCCGTCTAGCCGAACTCCGGACCGAAGTGATGTGTTGCGGGCACGGCCCGCTCAATCACCAGGCACCCTTCGTCCGACGACACGGGTCGCCACGCACGGCACAAACACGTGGGAGCTGGTCCGCGGGAGTGTTTTCGCATAGTCCGACCAGGATGTTAGTCCCAGGGAGTCCGCTTATGGCACTCCTTGCCACGAAGCCTGTAAGGGCTCCATGGCGTACCCCTATCCGCCACCTGGGGACGCGCCCGGTAGGTAGCTCAACCTCCAGGTAATTATCGAGATATTCGAGGAAATGTAGAAAATTACACGTTTTCCTATAGAGTGTATGTAAATCTTAAAAAAATAATTTTTCTCAGAAACCTTTGTTTCGAAGGACCAAGATTAACGGAGCGTCAAAGTAGTACATGATATTAAGTGAATATCGTATATGAGATCAATTTCAGTTAATTACCGATTAATTACGGTGACAAAATCGAGAAATTTTACCGAAAAGGAAAAGTCCCTAATTCCGCCCCCACTAATTCCTTCATTTTTGTCGGAATTCAAAAAATAAAAAAAGGCCTTTTAGCGAATTTAATTCTATTTAAATTCTAGAGTAGTCTTTTGGCGTAGGAGCCAAGATTAAAAAGTTGCCAACTGCAGAAGCTCAAAATTTCCGATTTTTTGCCGTACATGGCCAACATTTCAGTAGTTATCTCCGAAACGAAAAAAAAAAAAAATCAAAATTCTGATGGTAGCAAAAGATTCGTAGTGGAAAATATTTGTTTGATCTTGTTTTTTATTTCGAGCTAACTCCCACCGTTTCGGAGATATCTGCGAAAAATAACAAAAAACAGCTTACATTTCGGAGCCGAAAAAATTGCAAAAACATGCAATGTTGACCCGTTCATATTTTTCGAAAAACAGCATTGGGACGGCCGTACGATGTCGCGACGTAAAGAGGAAGTCTTCGAGATAAACCTGATCGTAAATTGCACGGCGAAATTCGAAAATTCGGCTCGACACGAACGAATCAAAAGTAGCATTTTGTGACATTTCATAAAATCGATCTCTTTGTTTGATTTTTTACTCATTTTTGCAACACTAAAAGTTTGGTAGACTTGCACTTTCATCATTGATACTGTCTAAGCTATCATGGGAAAAAGATCTAGCTTTATAGATATTAACGCGAAAAATCTGTTGCTACCACCTTCGTGTGTCGCACTTTACACCGATTGGACAGGCTAGGCATGAAGATAAAGGTGACTGGCTCTGTACTTAGCGTGAGTTATAATAACTCACTTATTATAACTCAAGCTATTTGTTTATGGATACTATTAATTGTTCAAAAGCAGTACATCAATTAGTATATAACCTAATAAGAGTAGATAAAATAATTTTCCAGCTAGAATATGTGGTTTCATGTCCTATTAATACATACCATAATTGAAAGTAACATTTAAAGTACTTTCATTAGAAAATAACGATTTAAAAAAAATCCAACACCCTACAGCAAAAAATTGAAGCCGTTGCGGACATACCGTGTGTGTAGTCGCGGGCTAGGCATGGGGAGAAGAATTACAACATCGCGCGTGCCAACTGGCTGAAATGAAATAACAGAGCTGGAATGCTCCCTCGACGGACGAATTTACGGCTCACGCTGTTGTCAAATCTCTCGCGCTACGTGAATGTACATGCCTAATGGGAAATTACACGCACCGTATGTTCATATGAACTTTTCTTCATAAAATGACCTAACGAATCACACCTTAAAATATTAGCACGTCATTAAGGAATACCCTGTCTATATTATATACAGTTGAGATAAAACATCCCTGGGGTGGGTCTCATACTTACCATGTGTGTTATGCAGATATCATTTCTTTTATATACTGATTTAGTTAGGTAAGGTTAGGCTTTGATTTATTTTACTACATACTACTACTATTAAATACAGTGGAGTAACAATTTATTGTAAGTGGAAATTGTGTTTATTCATCTATTCTAGGGCTAAGATCTTAAGTCGTCTTCTAAGAGTTATAACTTCTGAGAGTGAGAAACAAACCCAACAAATGTCGTAGAACTGGAGCTATCACCGTATAAATTTTTCTTATCTCTTTCAGATGCAAGGTGGTAAAATCGACCACATTAGCAAGGAACTATTGGAAAGCAGCTTTTTTTATGTAACAGGCAACCGCGACATATGACGTAATTTTGTTAGAGGTACCATACAGCGATGCCGACTAATTTAATGCGTGGGTCACAAAAGTTTGGTAAGACGTTGTAAATAAGTGAAAATTTAAATAGATTGTTGACAGTTTGGAAAGTGTGATTGCGATAACGTTCAAATTTTCACCATCTAGACATTTTCACGAAATCTGTCGGCTTGAGGGACCAGTTTATCATTTTTCATTATGTAAGCTAGTTACTACCCTGAGACAAGTAAACAAGTAAACAATTGCTTAAAATTTTGTTTCCATTTCAATAATAAGAATAATAAGAACATAATGAACTCGAGGAATTTAATTACCTTCTTAAATCTCATTCGCAATTACCTTGACATGTTTGACATTAATTAATATTTAGCTGTATATTTTAAATGAGGGCGCTCTACGTCCTACAATCAACATAAAATAAGTAACCTTACGCTTAATGCGCCAAACTAAGGACAGAGAAATGTTAAAATTTCTGTTTTTATCATGGGGCGAATAATTGTTATTGTAGCAATCATTTAGTTCCAAATATGACGTTCATTATAGTAATTTACGTTATAAATCCGGTAGATGACATATTACAGTACGAGTTGTTTTACGCAATATAAACGAGTACTGTAATGACACCTACCGGACGTGTATCGTATAATATTTTATTTCATACTGTCTTTATAATCCTTTTTAAAATGAATAAAAAGCTATAATTATTGAAATTTAAAAAATATTAGTTCGTAATCTAACAATCGCATCACCTTAACGATGTTATAGCCATTGTTTTCCATAGCTAATTATGATTGTCTTTAGCTTGTCACTGTCAAATGAATAAAACCATAATTTTTGCATTGTTGCAGGATATTATGGAGATTTCGGATGAGATTTTAAATAAATCTGTGGAAGTAACTGAAAAATTAATCTCGAAAAAATCATCAGATAGATATCAAATAGAATATCGATTGTTTTGTCAATGGAAACAAATAATATATTAGTGTTGCTAGGTAGCACATTACAGTATCAGATACTGTAATGTTCGCAGGTAACACATTACGGTATCAGATACTGTAATGTTTGATTTACCGGCCGCAAATGAGTCCGGGAAATAGTCATTTATAAAATTTAGTTTCGAATACTCTACACTGTAAAAAATGGATGTAAAAATACATTATGGATGTAAAAATACTTTGAAAGTTAAGGTAAAATTTGTTCAATTTTCTATGAAATTATATATAATTTATTTATTTTTACCGGGACTTTCAGGGTAAAGTTAAACATATTTATGGCTTTGCAACAAATGGACTATCGATTTTCCATGTAATCGCTGGACTCCAGTTCGAGCAACGAGGAGCAGCAGTAGGCAGCTTTCAGCGAGAACTTGAAGATGGCAGATGGGATTCTGCCGAAACGTCGTTTAGACAACAATGGCTCCTGCAGGAGCCTATCAACTACGTGGGAAAACACCCGAAAGTACACCAACACTTCATTTAATACCCGCGAAAACCTAAGAAACAACATATATATATATATATATATATATATATATATATATATATATATATATATATATATATATATATAAATTTACAAATCATGGGGTAAGATATAAATTAAAGAGACAAATAAAATAATCTTAACTATAACACCTACAATTACATTAAAAAGTTAAAATAAAAACCACAACAAAATATTAATTTACACTTTATCAACTGCAGGGTATAAAAACATCCATCATTTAAGAACTCCCTTATTAATTTTTTAAATATATGCGTGCAGTTATTTTTTAAGGATTGAGGCAATTTGTTGTATATATTTGCGCTAGAATAGTAAGGACTGCTTTGGAATGTAGTTAAGTTAAAATTTTAAATCGATATGTTATTTGCACCTCTCGTATTGTGATCATGTGTGCTTGAAATACGTGTGAAATAATTTGAATGTTGGTGGGCAAATAATGCTGCTTCATAAATAAATATGGAGTGAACTGTTAATATTTTATATTGTTTAAATGTGGATCTGCATGATTCTAATAGCCCTAATAAAAACATAAGCCTGATTATTCTTTTCTGGATAATACAAATTCTCTGTGTTGATGAACTTGAACCCCACAGTAAAATAAGATATTTTCTATGCGGGTAAACAATTCCATAATACACGTTTAAAAGTTCAGCTCACGAAATCTATATGGTTTTCCCATGATAGTTTTTCATCTAGTTTTCTACCCAGAAATTTAGCTTGTGCGGTTTTTGTCAAGACAATTTTTTATTATCAAATTAAGTTTATTTTGTACACACCAGTTTGAAAAATGATTGAGAATTTGATTTGCAATATGTTGCAGTTCGTCTCCTGTTGAAGCCGATACGCTGATGGTAACGTCATCGGCGTACATTATTATTTTTGTATGTGGTGCTAATTCTTCAAAATAATTTTCCAGATCATTTATAAATATTATAAATAATAATGGTGATAATACAGCTCCTTGCGGAACCCCCAATTGTATATCGCGCTCATAAGAAAGTGAATTGTTTATTTTAACTATAAGTTTTTTTTTTTCTAAAAATGAACTAACCCATTCATTTAAGTTACCACGAATGCCCATATTGTCCAGTTTTTTTTAATAGCATTTTATGATCGACGGAGTCAAATGCTTTAGTTAAGTCGAATAATATGGCAATTACATATCGATTTTCATCTAGAGATTCATAAATGAATTGTAAGAAATCAAGCGTTGCAGTATCTGTTGAATGTTTTGGTCTAAATCCATGTTGATTCTTAGATAGTTGCTGTGAGTAGGTACGTGACATAATCATACATTCTATTATGTACTATTTTCTCAAATAGTTTTGATATGTAAGAATTTTGAGTAATTGGTCTAAAATTTTCTAATAACTGGGTGTCACCGTTTTTATATAAAGGTGTGGAATGAGCTAATCTTAGAGCTGATGGAAAATTACCTGTACTTATTGACAAGTTCATAATATAACACAGAGGCTGAGCTACGTACTGTATGCAAGAGTTTATGATATTAAAATTAATTTCGTCTGGTCCCGTGGATGTCCTATTATTTAACATTTGGACAGCTGTTATGAGTTCATTAGGTTCAATTTCCTCAAATGACATTAAATTTAAGCTGGTTTTTGTTATTCTAGATTTTGTATCTATTGTATTATTTCCAAATTCAGAAGTGATAGCTTCTTTCGCTATACATACAAAGTGTTTGCAAAATAAATTGCTAATTTCAGATTCGTCTGATATGATATTATTATTATAAATAATTGAAAATGTTTCGTCCTTATTGCATTTATTTCTGTCCACATTGTCACTAACAATTTGCCAAGTCAATTTATTTGCATTTTTAATAATGTTTTCGTAAAATGTTTTTTTAGTTTCCCGTATTAGTTAAAGAAAATAAGGTTTTTGCTTCCAAGTAGGCTTCTCTGAATTCATCCAAACCGGTATTTTTGCACATCCAAAATAAATTCTTTAACTGTTCACTTTCGCAAATAATATTTTTATTTACCCAATTTTTTTGATGATAATTTAATTTTGTTGTAATTTTTATTTTAGAACATGCTACATCTAAGCAATAATAAAATTGAGTCCAAAAATGTAAGCCATTTCAACATTTCGAATGGCATATATTTCTGAAAAATCAGTTTGTTGAAGTAGGTTGGTAAAATTGCATAAATTTTGTTTTGATAGATCTCTTTTCCAATATGAGACTTGTCTTCCCAAATAATTCATATTGGGCGCTATATTAAAAATACAAAACTGTGCTGCATGGTCGGATATGCCATAATCTACATTGCTTGATTTGATATAACTTATATTAGATACTACTTAATCAATTTGACTTTCAGAGTTGTTAAAAATTCGAGAAGGTTCTGCTGGTAAACATGATATTAGTAGAAAGCTTTGAAATAGATCGTTCAATAGGGATTTACTTTTATTGCTTATTAAATAGTTGACATTAAGTCACCACATAAAATTATATGTTGATGGTTTGTAGAAACATACACCAGAATATTATGTAACAAATTTAAAAATGTTTCTATATCAGAATTGGGAGTTCGAGTTACCACAGCCAATTTGAGGTTATTTTCAAAAGTACTTACTGCACAACATTCACAGACTGTTTCACATGTGTAGTTTCTGGGGATACTGATGACTTTGAAGTTGCTACCAACTCTTCCATAGACCTCCGCGAATAGTATTTATGTAACAATAACATGACAGTAATTTATATCCATGAATAATGGTAACTTGAGCTTGTAATTCTTGCATCCAATGCTCAGAAAGACATGAGAGGTCTGGTGTTTCTTTGTTGACCATAATTTCAAGTTGATGTATTTTGTTGGATATAGATTGAATGTTTAGATATATAATTTTTAATTTTTCATTTTTTTTATTGATCACTTTTGTCTTGTTCCCTTGTTCTGTTATTTGGTTCTGATGAGTTTCTATTGGAGCGAAAGAGATATTTACTAATTTCAACACCAGTAATTGGACTTGTATAATGTTTCTAATGATTGAGATGGTATACCTAATTTAAAATATGTGTGACCCCCGTAGTAGGTTTTAAATTTTCCACATTCTATTTTTTCAACATCTATATCGTTTTTTATATACTCGATGAGATCCTCTGTGCTGGCATCATTATTTCTAAATTTACAGATGTGAAGGTAGGTGTTTTTCTCTACGCCTATGAATTTTCCTTCAGATCTATCCTGTTTTGCATTTCCGACGATAATATTGGCTCGTTTTTTTCTATTATATCTAAATAAATTATTTTGTGTATCTGATTCGTTTTTGTTATCATTGATCTTGGTTTTTAAATTAGTATCCTTATCGGGGACTGTTTTTGTCGAGTATGAGTTGTTTATTTTTATTTCGTCATTCTTTGTAGTTTGTGGATTAGACATTTCTGGTGTAGAATTTTTCTTATTTGTTGTACTTTTTATTTGTAAACATTTCTGTACGTGTGCATTGTTATTATTTTCTGTTAATAATAACATTTTGAATTCCTCACTACCAATTAGGCACGATGCTAGGTCATCTTCACCTTTACCTTTTCTTGGAGCCGTTTTATCTTTACTTATTTCATGGAGCACTGATAGTGTAGTTTATACGCGAGAGCCCTCACTACACTTAACTATGTATTTATACATTTTATTATGCAATTTATACATAATTATATCGAAAATTACATTAATTGAAGTAAAGATATATGAATGTGTGTAGTCTTAATTTACTTTATGTAATAAACCATAAATATATTTAACTTTGCGCTGAAAGTCCTGGTAAAAATAAATTAATTATGTATAATTTCATAGAAAATTGAACTAACTTTCAAATTACATGTAAATATTATATATAATTTTACATACATTTTTTACAGTGTAGTCGATATCTGAATTAAAAGATTAGATACAGGGTTATTCATTATATATTGCCCCCCCCCCTTTGTTTCTCTTATTATCTGTTATATTTTTTAAATGCAATTAAAAAGCAATTGCTTGCATAGGTCATGTGATATAACAATGAAGGTTGTTTTTTAAATGGAAAACCCTGTTTGTTTTTACATATTCTTTTAGATATTTCTTCCCTGATTCCAAATATATGCAACTGAAACGTTTAAATAGATATATCCCAATAAACTTTAAGATTTTCTCGTCCTTAAACGTTTGCCTACATGATTCTCTGTATCCTAAATGTGTATGTGTATATGTGTATATATGTATATATGTGTGTGTATATGTGTATATATGTATATATGTGTGTGTACAATGTGTGTCGGTTACGTGCACATATCGTATTGTGTTGATAGTGGTGTTTATTGTTATTTTAATTTTTATTTTTATAAATATTGTATGTATACAGGTGTCTCCAGCCCATGGGCAGGTCCTTAAATGGACCTATTTGGGCTTTTTTCGGATATTTTACATCCCCGGATCTTTATTTATTTACATGCAAGTATTTTTTATGTACCATTTTATATTTACTGTATCTAGTATGTAAATAAAGTTTATTGTTATTAAAGAAAAAAAAATAAGCCGAATTGTTATTTTCTGGCTAAGAATAGTCTATTACTCGTTACTACCAAACCGTATGCGGTTATAATAATAATAATGTAGCCAATCACAGAGTAGATTAGGGCATAATAGGCCGATAGAAGCCCTTTCTTATCTGGAACGGTTTTTAAATTCAAGAGTGTGTGTATAGTATTGTTTATTAAGTTTAGGGCAAATTGAGTTGATATATTCGTTCCAGTTTAGGTGTTCGTCGACGATTGTACCTAGAAATTTACAATGGCTGCTTCAAGCAACCGAATTTTTGTCTATCTGCAAATTATAGTTAATTACTTTTGGTCTCGAGAATTTGTGGGATTCAGTTGCTACTGTTTTCGAATAATTTATGATGAGTCTATTTTTATGGCAATAAAAATGATTAATTTTATATAGCAGTAAAACCAATTAACTTTATAAAGTAACATTGGACGTGGAAAACAATTGGGGGTGTAATTAAATGTTTCTTTGATATATGCACAAACGAATTACAAGCAATCTTAGAAGAGCATATCGATTTTAATAATTAATAATTTTGTGAACATACTGAATTGATGCCACCCACTGAATTATTACATCTCATATATATACATACATGGAAGAAAACTAAAGACATTCGTGTTTTAGTTGTTTCATACAGCAGTTCTAACCTGATAAAACAGAAAGTATCATCATTAATGCATGAGAAAAGATTGGCGGTGTAGAGTAGCTGTAGGCGGAAATTGGTGTGGACGCCATTTGGATGGTGGCAAAGAGACCGTGAACATCAAAGCGATGCTTGCACAGTACAAGTAAGTATAAGTAGCATTCAAAAAATTTATTTAGTACAATTTTTATTGTGTACGTATTGGCAATGTGTTCAGTATACTGCTGTAAAAGTCACAGTGGAAATATACGGCAGGAGTAATGTTCCACAGCCAACAAAATAAACGTAATTCTTACGTTACCTAAATTATCTGTAGTTTTTTTTTCATAATTATGTCCATGTGCATCCAGTGACAACAAGAAACATGTTTTTGATATGCAATTTACGCATTATTTTTTTCAAGTTTTCATTCATATTTTCTTCGTTGAATATATAGCAACGCGTTCAATAGCCATTATTCCATAGGCGTAGGTCCAACAAACGTTCATAGTCCAATTTAGTGATGGCCAAATTTACCTCAAATTGTCCACAGATTTACCAATGTAGGGAAAAAATAAAAGTAAATTTGAAGTCGAGAATAAGCAAGAAAGGGCATTTTGTTCAAGAGGTTAAGGCAATGAAATGTTACATAGTCCTATTAGTAAGTTAATTTGTGAGAATTTTAAGGTAAATGTTCCTTATTATTGACCTAAATAATTTATAACCTATTTATATTACAAGATTAGATGGCAACTAAGTTACTATTACAAGTAATAGGAATACCTAAATAAAATGATTTTGGTATGCTATTCTCACATCATGCAACGAAAAAATTTAGTTGCAAACAAAATGTTTCTGTAAATATAGCAAACTATAAGTATCAATAAAAGTAATTTTTTATTTTTAAATAAATTCAATAAAATAGAAAAACAAATAACATACATTTGAAATTGATATCAATGAATTCAGAAAAAAATCTATAATTTATTGAACAGCATGAGCCACCACATTCCCATTTGAAAAAAAAATTTCTATAAAAAAGTGATTTGTTCAATTTTGGAGGCTTCGTAAATAGTTATCAATGAAACTAAATGAAAAATTATATTTTTCCCTTGGACTTTAGCTGTCGTAGAACAAATTTTGGTATTCCAAAGCACTCTAGACGAATGTCTAAAAATGCTTAAAAAAACTGAACATCGACTCAAAAATTCACGAAAATCTCATGGTATACTCAGAATGTTGTCTTGAATCCAAATATATAAAAATATACAGGGTGTTTCATTTACAAATCAAAAGTTGCTGTCATTTCCGGGTAAACCGGAAATGGTCTCATACCGTTTTTTATGTCCAAAAATCCATTTTTACAGTTAGTTTATGCACCCCAAATTTCAAATGGATAAGTTAAAAAATAAAGGACATATAGGGGGGAGCCACTAGCCTGTGGCATCCGGTATATATACAGTGTGTCCCCAGATTGTGTTTGCGATAGGTGTAATATACCAAAAAATAATTAGTACGGCTTTCATTTTCTGCAGTCTCGGTCTGCTTGACGTAAAATGGATTTTTACCAAAATTCAGTTAAAATGGAATCTAACTCGCGGAATTAATCTAAGAAGAAAATAAATCATTGCAGGTAAACTGGTCTTTCTGGTAATTTTACGGAAAAATTCTATTTGGATAAAATATTTGGCATTGAAATTTAGAGCCATATACCAACTTTCATTGCATCGTAACAAAAAAAAAATACTACTTAAAGCAAATAGCTTTTTATTTTTTAACACAATTAACAATTTCAACGAATTGAACTAAAAACCTATTCAAATAGTACCCCACCTAAATTACTACATAATTCCACCCTTCTTTTAATTCTTTCTAACTCCTTCTAATTTCTTCAAGAGGTATTGGCATATGGCTCTAACTTTCAATGCCAAATATTTTATCCAAATAGAGTTTTTCCGTAAAATTAACAGGAAGACCAGTTTACCTGCAATGATTTATTTTCTTCTTAGATTAACTCCGCGAGTTGCATCCCATTTTAACTGAAACTTGGTAAAATATATTTTACGTCAAGCAGACCGAGACTGCATAAAATGAAAGCCGTACCAATTTTTTTTTTTTGGATATTACACATATCGCAAACACAACCCGGAGACACACTATATATATATATATATATATATATATATATATATATATATATATATATATATATATATATATATATATATATATATATATATATATATATATATATATATATATATATATATATATATATATATATATATATATATATATATATATATATATATATATATATATATATATATATATATATATATATATATATATATATATATGAAAGGTTGTTGTGCTTCCGGGTGTTTTCCCGCGTAGTTGACAGGCTCCTGCTGGGGCCACGGTTGTCTAAACGACGTTTCGGCAGAATCCCATCTGCCATCTTCAGGTTCTCGCTGAAAGCTGCCTACTGCTGCTCCTCGTTGCTCGAACTGAACTAAGTTAGTATGTATATATATATATATATATATACAGGGTGTCCCACCAAAAGCTATATTTGAATTCTGTAAAAGGTTATCTACTAGAATATATAAATGACTTCAGTTTTGAGTAAAAATGGTTATTTTATACATTGAGATATAGATGTCGTTGCGATGCAAAGAAATTTTTCGATCCTAGGAACGATGAAATGAGTTGCATGAGATGGAGAATTATATTCTAAGCAACTTTTTCAATATGAACAATTTTCGAAGAATCACTGGTTTTCGAGATATTTGAACTTCAATTTAATTTTTCAAGTAACAAAAATCCCATTTTTTTTTCATGTCTACAATTTAGTAGAACATACAATATAAACATGACGCAAAAATTAGACAATACACAATAAACAAAAATGTCAAAATCTTTAATTTCCAAATAGTAGTTGCAGCACCATCTCTCATGTGGTCATCTGACCACATGAGAGTTTACCTCTTACCATCACTTCATTTGCACTAGTATGTATAAGACTAGCAGCCACTATCATTTGTCTGTTCCATAACCTATGGCATACTGAGGAGAACATAATAAGTTCGAGACCGGTCTATGTCTGGTTAGGAACAGACAAATGATATGAAGGTATAATTCAATGCAGGTCGGGGTCTTTGCCCTAAGTAGTTGTTTCCTTCAAATCCTATTTTCATTAACAGTGAGTATAGCCCACTGTGGCTAGAGGTCGCCGCTCTTGGTACTGGCTAGGCTAGGCTAGGCTAAAACTGTGACTGTAGCACCACACAAGTGCCTTCTCTAATGCTGTTGAAACAACTCTAGAATGGGCGTCCACCTCTGCCAATCGCATCTGCATGATTAGTGACAGGTAACAACTTTCAAGAACTTCTATAAATAATTTTTTGTCTTGCACCTAGTGTTGGCTAAGAACTTGGCCTGCGTTCTTGTTGTTACTGTATTTTCTTATAGCTAAATTTTAGTAGAGATTCTTCTGGCACCTCTTCTTTTACAGCATTTGGTTGTGGGATAATCAGGTTGTTCTTCGAATACCAGCAAACAGTTGCTCCTGTAGTAGCACTGAACTACCTCTCCATAGGTGGCAAATTGGTGCCACCCTACACTATGCAGGAGATGTCCCCCTATGTATACACAGTTGTATACACAGTTTTCAAGAACATTCGAGGATTCTTCGACTTAGAAGACTTCTACCACAGTCTCACTCCTTCTCTTAGTGATATATCATCAAATAATGAAGGCATTGGTGCAAGCTCAAATGTTAACATTTCTTTAGCTTATGTGGTTTTCTCTCAACACATATATTAACACTGTTAAAGAGCTGCTGGGTATTAACAATTTTTATGAAAAGAAATGCTAAAAGAAAGAATTAGACAATTTTATGTCAAACGATTTTCCCTTACGCTATTTTATGGCTTTATGTTTGGTCAAACCAAAAAAATGGTAATAACAAAAAAGATTGGTCATTTTATGAACTCTTCGATACCTATACTCAATGTTTTTTTTTGAAAAAATTGCAAAAAACTGATTTTTAGCCACCATCTTCCAAGATTTAGGACGTAGCACAGTTTTGATTTTTGGATACTGTTAATATGTTAGATGGGTGGCCACGTACTATATATATTTACCAAATACCTTGTTTTTAAGAGTTTTTTAACTAATTTTCATAAAATGACTGCACTATAATTACTATTATCCCTCAGCAACAACAAGGGTAAATATGTTTTATCAACAATTTCAAATTCACCTAAGATTACTTTATTAACCCAAAACTTAACTACTACTTGTTGGAAAACGTTATTGATCCATTAATAGCAGGAATATTTGAAAACCACTGCAAGGAATTTGCTGTGAATATACTTTGCCTTTAGCAATTAGGGCCCTCCATCTATGCATGCGTACCTTGATACAACTTGCTGATGTAGTCATATTAATTTTTCATGTCGAAATATTCGACAGGTTTATGTTAGACATGCAAATCAATTATTCATCGAATGAAGTTTGAAGTAGCTTATATAAAAGCGGCCAATACACTTTTCCAGAATATAAGATACGATAACATTCTGAACTAATGAACTAATTTCTGAATTCTACGAAAATATTTTTACAAGCTATTATTTAACTTGCTTTGTGTGTTAGTTAGCTAGTTAGTTAGTATGTTTGGATGGATTCTTGCAAGTCAATATTGAACCACTCACCGACGCGCGACGTCCAATCGAGCTGAAACTTTGCATACACGTGTAGTTCTGATGACAATAGAATATTATGGTACCATGGTACAATATTATAGAACCCAACAACAAATAATGGAACCACTTCGAGGCACGAAATCCAGTAGAGCTGAAATTTTACATACGTGTGTAGTTCTGATGATAATACAATATTATGGTACCATGGTACAATATTATGGAACCCAACAATAATGTAATGGAATCGCTTCGAGGTAAGAAGTCCAATAGAGCTGAAATTTTGCATACATATGTAGTTATGATGACAATACAATATTATGGTACCGTGGTACAATATTATGGAAGACGACAATAATATAATGGAACCACTTCGAGGTACGATAAGAAAAGAAACATCCAACCTGTCTAGGATTCGAACACACGACCCTTGGATTGCAAGGCAAAACTTTACCCATTGAACCATTATACAGCTACTAAGATTGAATGCCTGCAAATTATTGAAAGAAAAGTTGATGCAATCTGGAGGAAATATCTCAGTTAGTCATGAACTTTAAAAAATATATATATTGGAAACTTTAAAAGAACTAATAAACAACGGCATTCAAGACAGTTTGGATTATTGTATTAAAACCAGTGAACAAATCAACATATTTGTGAAACATTTATAAAATGTAATATAGTGTTAAAAATTGTATACCTACACTTTTAATTAAAAAAAAAAGTTTACTTAACAGAAGAACGGTATGGAAATAATTCAAGTAGTCTATAATATTAAAAAATACTTTTGACAAAATTTCAAATGATAAATGAATTTCAAAATTAAATTAGGAGGTAAACCAAAATTGTTATTAATTTTTAAAATTACAGTCTCATACAGGAAGGCGGCACCACTAAGATTAGTTTTAAGTTGCCGATCTACTTTGAATCACTTTTATTATGTCAAATACTTGAGAGAGGTACATATATCTGAAAGATAGATAGCCCCAAGCACGGGCAAATCTAACCACGCTACCTGACATGGTGGTGCTGTGATCAATAAGGCGGTTCCCATAAGGCGAGGCCTTTTAAATTGCACTGAAGTTGGGCCTCTGACCTCTGCGATTATCCCTAATACAGATAACTCTCTCGCTTAATTATGGTAGCCGGGAATGCGTACGCGCTTTATAGGTGATTTATAAAACGTCATAAAATTCTTAAAAAAAGATATCTGTGAAACATTTATTAAATGTCACAATAGGGAAGATGCATGAAATTTTAAAATGCTTGAAAAAGTGATTTGCTCTTAATTTCCATTACGCAGAAAAGGATTATAACAAAATAAATTCAAAATAAAATTTATTTTCCGTAAAATTTATATTTAGATTATGCCGTAATTTGTAAACAAAACCACGTGACTGCAAACAGTTTCTTATCGGTGTGAAGTCAATAACGACATCCGTTAGTCGAATAATTTTTCCAAAGTAGACGCAGTGTCCTAACCTCTTGCTGACGTCTGTCTACGAACTAATTTTGGAGAATTTTGAATGAAAAATTCCCATATTTGTAGTGATACTCTTAGTTTTACATTTAGGCACAATGCAATATTTGTAACTCATAAGTCATAATAATGTTGTTGGCTAGCTCATTAACCAAATAATAACACAATAACACCACAAGCAAGAACTTGGTAAACTGACTAAACAATAAACAGTAAACTGACATTTGACAAACCCATCCAAATTGCTTTGGATATACGAAACTACTGAAGCATGTTTATACGGAAAAAGAAACTTCCGTTCACTATTTCGTCCTCGTCTGACAAGATCTGATTGGTTGAAGAAAACGTCCGATTGGCTTAACCGTCTACGCACAGACCGAGAAAAAGGATGGAATAGTGCACGCAAGTTTCTCTCTCTGTGTCACTTTCTCTAGTAGAGTGCACCTTCTAGTTTGTTATTAATTTCAATGGACAAATCATAACGGAAAACGTCACAGTTAATGGCGCCAAATAACCGCCGTTTTGAAATATTCAAATTCCTCACTGATGAAATTATTTATTTTCTCGCTATATTAACATTCAAAAAATCGTAAATATAACATTTTTTAACTTTTTTTTGATGCTGTATCGATTTTCATTATAAAAAAATCATGCAACTTCTCTATTTAACTAATTTTCTACTTATATACAGCTTATAAAATGTATTTGTGAAACGTTTATCAAACGTTTATTAAATGTCATAATTTAACTATATATCTAGGTATAGTGCACACGATTTATTGACATTGATTTGGGCGGACTTTTGTCGTGATAATAAACGATTAAATTTGCCGTTTTTCGACGTACGGTTTTGCAGCATATAAAGCGTTTTTTAGATTTATTATTGTTTGCTGGGTAGCTATAAGACTAATAGTCATTTATAAAAAACAAAGATAAAAATAAAGAAGATGAAACGTAGGGATTATATGAGCTTACTTGTGGAATTTGCCATAAATATATTGGGCAAGCATGAAACAAAATTAATAAAGGTATTGAAGAGAACAAAAAATGTTCCTTGAAAAATAATAATCAATCTACTTTAACTAACTGTTGAGAATATTTAAGTTATCACGACTAGAAAATTGCGTTTTTAGCATGAGAAAACAGGTACATCAAAACAGTTTTAATCAAATAAATAAAAAACTTATGGAACTCAATAAATGCTATTAATAATATTAAAAATCAGCACAATATAAAACAAATACCATTACAAATAAACTTACTGAAGATGAAAGTGAAATTAAAAATTTTTAATTACTCTTTTGTTGGCCTTGGACCTAATCTTACTAGCAAAATTAATAAACCTCAAACTTTTCCTCCTTGCAAAAAGGCTCAGGAATTGACATAGTAAAAGCTGAAAATTTAAAAAATATTGCTGATAGAGGAAATATCGGAACCCATAGCACATCTTATTAATAAAATAATCTTGTCCATCCGAATTTAAAATCTGTGTAATAAAACCTTTACATAAAAGCGGGACAAGATGATTCCTACAAATTACCGCCAATTTAACTGATTACAAATTTTGCCAAAATATTTGAAAAAGTTATAAAAAATTATATTAATAAGAAGAAATTGCTCTCTGATAAACAATATGAGAAATTTACTAAGGATTCAATAGTAATTTTAAAATCTGAAATGTATAAGGCCCTGGATGAGGGCCAAACTGCACTATGTCTCTTTCTAGTCCTTCGATACTGTGGACTTTTTGCAGTTATTGGAGGCGGCATTGCACGATATATGGATTTTAGGGGAAATTCATATATTTTAATGGTAAATTATAGATTGTTTGAGACTGGATTGGTATTTCTTCACCTCGACCTAATAGGTCTTTTGTGCTTTACCCTGCAACTAGTTGTTGCCCAGGATTCAAAGATTTTTGGCAAAGCTTGTGATTTTTAATTTACTTACATGATCGTAAGCAATATGTTAACATCAATTCCAAATTTAGTAGGGAGAGAACTGTAGTCTCTGTGGTGTTTCACCAAGGTACGGTCTTAGGTTCAGTATTATTTACAATCTATATTAATAGTTAACAACTTTAAACAGCCGTGGCTTGATTATAAATTTCGCAGATGATATAAAAATGATCCGTTAGAAAACCTCAAACAAAAAGTAGAAAATGATTTTTGCAGGGTTATGGACTGGTTCAATCATAATTCATAAATCATCTAATAAGATTAATTCAACAGTATGTGTAAACTATTTAGGACTATACAGGGTGTCTCACCAGGAACTGCATCGATCGATATAGGGAAAGTACGCACCAGAAAATTTTAAAAATTTAGGGAGCTACTAATGGCAGTGTGGCCAATCCAACTAAAATAATTACAAGCATTTGACACTTTCGGTTATACCGGAAGCCGATACCAATTTGCTTATTTTAAATAGAACACCCTATATATTTTAGGGTTTTCGAAAAGAGCATAAAATTCTGAGTCAGGAACATGTAGGCTACCCTATGCCTAAACCCAACCGTTTCAGAGATATTTGACATTTAAGGAAAAAGACAGGTGTCATAGTTTACAATAACCTTTATAACTTTCTCCGTGTAAAAGATCCTCATTTGCTTTTTGGCATGTAAAAAGAAACGAGGAAAGCTGCACTCTACAATTCAATTACATTCAATAATAGTACACCAAGTGTTCCCTTTGTTCCATTTTTGACGTTATATTTTGTAAACTTCAAACTGCGAAAACTTGTTTAGGTTAAAAGGAACACCCTATATTTTTTTACATCTAGTTATGTAAAATGAAATTCCTTTTTTTCTGATATAAGCATTGTGGGGGTTTAAGTTACAACTTTTTGAAATATTTGCAATTTTCTTAGAAATTCAAGAAATATTAGTAAACATTTTATCAAATTAGCCATGATTAGAAACAATCAGTAATGTCATCATTCTCTTATGTCAAAAAAATGCCACTGCGTTTAAATTACACCCACCCTAGATATCCACAAAAGTGGGCCTAAAGTGGGCCTAAAGTGGGATAGTCATATAAATAACATCACAAATACACCTAGAACCTTACTGTTTAGATTGAAGTATCTCAGAAATATATTGTATACTTATATAAAAACTCTGTATTATGCTTTAATAAAATCAAGGTTGTCCTATGGGATTCTTGGTTGAGGTGGAGTAGTTACAACTCATCTAAAAAAATTAGAGGTCATTCAAAAATTGTTTCTAAAATTAATACGCAATAAAGAACGTACTTACCCAACAAATTTACTTCATAGTGAATGTGTCATCCTTAATATAAGACAGCTATACTTAGCGACTTAAACCAATAAATCATAAGTATCCAACAGGGAATAAATTTAATGATAATTATAAAACGATAACCTCTTAACAAAGTATTGGTCAAATGTGTTATGAATAGTTAGCTCCTAGACTATATAATAAATTACCTAATGAATTTATATAATCTATAAATTAAAAAATAATGCAAAAAAGTATGTTATAAATATTGGCAGATATGTTAACACTCAATTTAATTTTTAAAAACTAATTCGTAAAGGAAAAAAAAGAAATAATCGAATATACTTACCACTGTTACAATTGTTCTATTTCATACATACATGTATTTTGTTTATGTTTGGTATCTAGTTAATGTTACAATTAGTATTCATTTGTTATTTTGTATTTGGATGGCAATGAATAAACAAAAACCATCCTTTTGTGGGTTTTCATGTTTATTCACGACAAGTCTTTATTTATTTATTTATTGTATTATTACTTATTTATGCAAATTTATTATTATATTTCATTCTTACATATTGAAAATCTAAAATTGATTTTCTTCAATTAAATAATGGTTTGTTATATTCCAATTTTTTAGTTTTTTATCCAATAGGAACATATGTAACGTTTCTAACATATTCTGTTCTATTGTAAATAATTTATTTGCAAATTGCGTGCCAATAAATGGACAAATATAAGTAAATATTCTGGATTAATCGCAGTATAATA
Organism: Rutpela maculata; assembly: GCA_936432065.2. NCBI lineage: Eukaryota > Metazoa > Arthropoda > Insecta > Coleoptera > Cerambycidae > Rutpela > Rutpela maculata. The sequence continues at coordinate 68,096,348 of OW386294.2, read as the reverse complement.
AATGACATCAAATAGAGAAAGTTTAAAATATTCAGTCATGGTGGAGATCTCTGTAAATTTAAAATTATATGAGAAAAAATCATGGCACACAAAAGTCATTTGAAAAACATCAATTAAACGAATATCTGTTCCAGTTACATATCAATGAAAGATGAAACGTCACCCCCATTCCGAATATCATGAAACCATTGTTAGAGATTCTTAGGATATATTTAATGATTTTGCTCAGTTCTGCCAGTTTCAGCATGGTAATATCAACCATGTATAGTTGAAACAATCGGAATACTGATCAACCTATGTACCATTTCCATTTTTTTTTCCATTTAAAAATCTTTGTTTGTTTTTATAAGTTTACAATTCATTAGGTATGGCATTTATTTCATTGTTTATAATACATATATTTAATTTGCAAACGCTACAGGTCTCAGGGATGAGATGCGTCCGCAAATGGGTTGCTGGTATCCTAGGATATAAATGCTCAACCTTTAGTTATTTATGAGTTGAAAATTTGCATATTTCCGAAAGTAAATAAGCGTTTATGTTTATGTGCCGTAGGCTTGAGATAGTAAGAATTATAAATTGAAAGATAAGATAATGTTTTCTCGGATCCTGCAGGAAAACACCTCTAAAAACCTGCTTAAGATAAGATAGTCAGCATAATAAAATCAAAAAAAATTAGTAAGGCAAATAGTTAATGCTTGTATATTAAAAGTATATGTGAGAATAGATGCCTCTTGTAACTTATGTATTCCTGCTGCAGGATTCCCCAGAGACTGGATAATTTAAATGAGGGGATGGTTGGGGGGATGGAAGTTTGGGGGGTAATACTAAGGTCATTGCCCCCTGAGAGTGTACAACTCAAGTTTCTGGTGCAATAATTTATGGGTATGAGTTGAGTTGTCGTAGTCTCTCAGGAAGGCAATATCCCTTGTTATGTCCGAGACGCCAACCCTTAACGAGAAAATTTTCTGCGCTGTCTCCCTTATGTAGTTTGTGGTGGGTGGCAGTGAGGTCAACCTATGGAGCTCCTCAATAGTTATATATCTGGGTGAGTTTGTCAACAGACAGAAGTATGAGTTCTACTCGAAATTCTGATATTTTCACCTCGCAACCGCATAGAGCGAGATCAGGCCCTTCTGGTCTGAATTTAAATAATAAGAAGAGAAAAGCCTCCTCTCCGCTTTCCCATTCACCCTCCTCATCCCCAATGTTTCCTTTCCGTTTTGGCCGTTCGTCCCCTTCTACCTTCTAATCCTAGTAAACCGGATAATTCAAACTTAATAATAAATAAAAATAAACTAGCGGAATCTGTTTCTAACTACTTCATAAGTATGCTGGGTAAAATTAACTCTCTAGAAGATATTAAAAAGGTGGATAGTCATTTAGTTAGAAAAGATATTGAACCTGTAGTGAAGAATAACTTACATAACTCATAGCATTCACCCGACTTTTTGATAAAATTAACATTATGCAGTGGAACGCACGTTCCGCTGTTTCAAACAAAAATAGTCTGGTAAATTTTTTATCAACTAACAATATAGATATAGCCTTAATAAGCGAGACATGGTTTAAACCTGATTCGGCTATACATTTCAATGGTTTCAATTTAATACGCAAGGACAGACAGTCTGTAGTTGATATTTCTCTTTCATCTCCAGATATCTCAAATAAATTAAAATGGGGTGTAACTTCCGACACTCTTGGTTCAGATGATTTTCCAATTCTCTTGGAATTCGATTCTTGTCATCAAATAAACGACACAATTTTCCCAAAAAGCAAATGGAATGTTAAAAAGGCTAATTGGTCTCTGTACTCATCTCATATATATAACTCGTTCATTACCACTCCTATTTTTTTTTTCAATTTAAATGAAAAATGGGATTATCTATTGGATTGTATTAATCGGTCAGCCGAGCTGTCAATCCCCAAGTTAAAACCATTCAAAATAAAAAACCGGCCCCCGGCCCCCTGGTGGGATTTTGAATGTGATAATGCAGTTCAAGAAAGAAAAACTGCACTTAATAACTATAAACAATCTCATACTCTGGAGAATTTTTTAAGTTGTAAACGAATTAGTGCTCGCACTAAATTTTTTTTAAAAGATAAAGCTAAACAGAGTTGGATAAACTGGGTGTCAAATTTAAACAAAAATACTCCATCATCTTCTTTATGGAAGCAAGCAAAAAAATGCAAAGAATTCCAGAAAATACCAATAAAGGAATTAATGATATGAGAAAAACACTTTACTTTGTTTTCTATCACTAGTTTATTGTAACATACACGTTACTGCAGTTTCGGCACATTAACGTGCCATTTTCAAATGTTGATTACAAATGCATTTGTAATCAACGTTTGAAAACTGCAGTAACGTGTATGTTACAATAAACTAGTGATAGAAAACAAAGTAAGGCGTTTTTCTCATATGCATTTGTAATCAACGTTTGAAAATAGCACGTTAATGTGCCGAAACTGCAGTAACGTGTATATTACAATAAACTAGTGATAGAAAACAAAGTAAAGTGTTTTTCTCATATCATTAATTGCTTTATTGGTATTTTCTGGAATTCTTTGCATTTTTTTACTTGCTTCCATAAAGAAGATGATGGAGTATTTTTGTTTAAATTTGACACCCAGTTTATCCAACTCTGTTTAGCTTTATCTTTTAAAAAATTATTTAGCTGCTTTGTTTGTAGATATACAGGGTGCATACGATTCTATTGATCTGGATATCTTAGAAGGTAAACTAATAAATAATTTTAAATTTCCTATAAATTTGGTGAAACTTGTAGTCAATCTCTTTACCAATAGATCTGTTTTTATCCGTGATTTTAACAACCAATTAATTGGTGTAATTTAAATTCTATTAAGATGAGTATCGGATGCACCGTTCCAGGCTTCGCAACCATAAGTTAAGATGGGCCTAAAAATAGCCCTATATAGAATTAACTTGTTATGTGTAGTGAGTTTACTCCGTTGTTGACTAAAGGATCCAACCTGCTGAGGGCCCCATAGGTTGAATTTATTGCCCGTGTGATTTGTGGGCTGAAACAGAGCCGTTTATTGAGGGTGACACCCAGAAATTTGACCGTCTTACGCTCCGCAACTTCCTGCCCAGCAATCTTAAGTTTGCTAAAAATTTTAATGTTAGTGAATTTGCGATTAAAGTTGATACACTCGGATTTTAGGAGGTTAATCTTGATTTTCCATTGGTCATAAAAAGAGTTTAATTTTTGAATGTGGCCTATGTGTGTCTATTGTAGGCGGTATCGTTTAGACAGATTGGATGCAGAACGCAGAGTCTACGCCTTTCTACACGCTACGTCAGATGTCTGGTATCTTCTCTCTCACAATGTAAAAGCTGTGTTAAAAGTGGAGTAAAGACGGGAGATCTATTTGCCGCCTACTTGGGCTAATTCATTCGTCTCGCCCCGCATAACGCCACAACCCCGTACACTATTAAGAATATTTCAACTATACAACCATGATTATATTATGTAATATCCCCTATTTAACCACACTGAAGAATATGTTATGAAGGTAATAGAAAATATTAAACAAACGTTTACTAAAGATATCAATGGAATTTCAAATTATTAGTTATAGACTATGTTGATTTGCGAAACCACTTAGAATCAGTCGAATTTAGCATCTAATTCGGTTACTTCTAATGAAGTCCGATATTCTGGTATACTCTGTAAATAAAGAGGATGATAAATGTAATATTACAAGTCCCAAAGCCTCAAAATAAACATTGATTCGTGTTAAGTTAATTCACTGTTAGAAACTTTGTTTGTATGACACATTTACCATTCAAATATTATACACTGGAGGTCAAATGCAATTTATGCAGATTTCTCGAAGTTATTCGACAAACTAGATCATGAATTTCCACTGCACAAATTAAATTTGAAACCTTATTTAATTGACAGATATCTGAGTGCCATAGTGTGAATTTTGTTGAAATTAGTCTGGAGACTCCAATCTATAAGATCACTGGTTTTTTGCATCTTTGTTAATGCTCTCCTGTATAAAGCTGTCTTATCGAGGACAGTGTATTATGCTACAGAACGGTCTCGCGCAGTTGGGTAGATGGCATGACATAAGTTGACCTTAAATATCAGCAAATATGACATGCTTGACATATAATCTTAATCAACATGATATATTACAACTTAAATAAATTCTTAATCATATGACTTAGCTGTATTATTCCACACTTCCTTGTCATTTGCAGAACATTGTCTAGTAACTTGGGGGTTGAGTAACTTAATGTGGTACATACGTCAATACTCTTTTTTAATGCGTCTATAAGGTTTTAGCTTGAATACGCCTCTATTACTTAAAATACATACTTAAATTAAGCCTAAAAAGACTCGATAATTTGTTAAGTACACTCGGGTTAATTTTAAGTGGATCACTTTAAATAAACACCAAATTCAAACCATCATAGTTTTTAAATTGGTCGATATAATTCGATTTTCTTAATTCACTAACCGCTCTTTTTCCTATGTAATCTGTGTTTTTAATTTATTTTTGAAGTTTCTACAGTTCATTTAGTTGTTTAGGTGTCCATATTTTTTAAATGCAGATGTGGGCATTGTTTGTAATGGCAGAGAAATATTTATTACCCTGTATGATAGAAGAGCATTTCCGAAATTTGAAACACTTTTAAGTTTTTGAGTATCTAGTTGGTTCCAAATATGTTGTATTGGATTGACATCAGATGAAGCAGCAGACTCCATATGACTTAGGTTTTCTTCTTGAAAAAAGTGTTTAATAAGTTCAGTTCTGCGAGACCTTACGCTGTCATAAACCAATTGACAATTTTTTTTACAGTTGACTCGAATTGATTGAATATTTCTGTTACCGTGACTTCCACCTATTATATAAATTTCAGTCCATAAAATAAGAGAGGCTCCTCCAAAGAAACTCTTGAAATGCCGTGGCGTTCCATAAATATTTCACCTTCACCATACACGGTTTCTAATATCATCAGGAGACAACTTGTCATGGATTTATCTACAAAATCTAATTTCCTCATTGATCAATTGATCGATTCATTCTAGGATGTTTAAAAGGCTTTTACGTCAACCTTAGATAACTGTCTTCTGATGGTTGATCTAGAGATAACAACGTTAATCCCTCTAGAGTGTTTTTCAATATTGTGGTATTTTGAATAGGATCTCGTTGCACATTTGTTCTTAGAAATCGGTCTGTTCTCACAGCTGTTACTCTTCGTCGTCCACCCATATGGGTGCAGTTAGGGGAATTATACTTTGGAGCCGCGTTCAAGCTCTGCTAATTACACAGCCCCACAAAAAAAGTTCAAAGCAGCGAACCAGACCCATGTATTCCTATGTATTTTCAGTCGCTGAATCCGAACCGGGGTCAAAAAAAATCGTACACCCCCAAAATCATTAGCTAGAGCCAAAAAAAACCTGAAATGGTGTAAAAAGAATATTAATCTACGAGAATAGTTGTTACATCTTAATCAATCGAATTATACAAATCAAGGTTAAACAGCAGCGTACATACAATAGACATGAAACACACCCCCAGGGAGGGGCGATATATAAAAAAATCGATCCAAAACAGCAATGACTGCTAAAAAAGCTCAAAATGTCTAACTTTTGTTAAAGTGATAAGAAACTGCATCAGGTCCGACGTAATCTTCATAAACTTCCCCTATAGAGTTGAGAACAACCACCCCCCAAGTTTAAAGGACACGAGAAAAACAAGAAAGAATGTAAAATGCAACAGGATTTCTATTTTCATGGATGCTATGATTGGCTGAAATTGCGTAGTACTCTAAAATAGAATTAGAAACTTACGTACCATCAACATTCTACAGTGTCAACCCTCAGAGGGTGTGAAAACTACCCCTTATGTAAGGTTTGACTATAAAAAGTTACAGTGACTTCTATAAAAATTCGAAACACCTGCGTTGTGTGGAAGAGAGCAGAAACTAGACTATGTTCGACGCTGTGCTTGAAAACCACCCCCACGGGGTTAAGAGACGCCACCTCTTTAAAAAAAAACTATGGAAATGAAACGAATAAGCAACAGTACAGCTTTTTCTTTACATCTTAAATTACGGTAGTTTACATCCTTTCTGGGGGTGTTACTTAATAACATTTATGGGACATGAGTTTCAAACTCTAAGTGTGCAACGCGATTTTTGCCAATCATAGCATCCATAAAAATGTAAATCCGGTTAGTTTCTCTCTGTTTTCCAGCATCCTACAGATGTAGGGGTAGTATCTCGCAACCCCGTGGGGGTGGTTTTCAAGCACATCGTCGAACATAGTCTAGTTTCTTCTCACTTCCACACAAGGCAGGTGTTTCGAATTTTTATAGAAGTCACTATAACTTTTTGTAGTTAAATCTCACATAGGGGGTAGTTTTCACACCCTATGAGGGTTGACAGTGTAGGATGTTGATGGTTTGTAAGTTTCTGGTTCTATTTTAGAGTACTACGCAATTTCAGCCAATCATAGCATCCATGAAAATAGAAATCCTGTTGAATTTTACGTTTTTTCTTGGTTTTCTTGTGTCCTTTGAACTTGAAGGTGGTTGTTCTCAACCCTATAGGGGCAGTTTATGAAGATTACGTCGGACCTGATGTAGTTTCTTAACACTTTAACAAAACTTAGACATTCCGAGCTTTTTCAGCAGTCATTGCTGTTTTGGATCGATTATTTTATATATGGGGGCTAGTTTTCGCCCCTCCCTGGGCGTGTGTTTCATATCTATTGTATGTACGCTGCTGTTTAACCTTAATTTGTATAATTCGATTGATTAAGAAGTAACAACTATTCTGGTAGCTTAATCTTCTTTTTATCCCATTTCAGGGGTGTTTTTTGGCTCTAGCTAATGATTTTGGGGGTGTATGATTTTTTTTGACCCCGGATTCGGATTCAGCGACCGAAAATACATGGGTCTGGTTCGCTGCTTTGAACTTTTATTTTTTTTTTGTGGGGCTGTGTTATTGATGAGTAAAATTAATGTGTTTGGCAACTGCTCTTTGCGTTTACTACCTTGCACCATGCTTATATCATGATTTAGTTGAGGGCATTTTAATATTAAAAGCGTAAGTAATCTATTCGGTTGAAAATATTTACAGTGTTATAACCATAAGTAGAATATATCTATAACACAATGAAATATATAACCTATTGTAAATAAACACACATTTAGGTATCACAGTCAAAAAAATGGTCAACTTACCTTTACCTAATATTTAACATAGTACACAATATATAAATTATATTAAATGCAGCAATAAGAAAAACGAAATAAAAGAAAACGGCATTTACACAAGACAAATAAAGATTTAAAATACTTTAAAATATGAATACTATGCATGAATTATCTCTCTTAACTAGCATGTATTTCAATATCATTTAAATTACATTCTAGAAATTCATTTTAGCTGTAAAAGATTTTTTTGATCAGATAACTTTTTAGTAATTTTTTATATGCTGCCAGCTGATTTTTCATATTCTCTATGAATGGTAGACCACGAAAAGTGCAAATTACATGTTTTGTTTTAGAAATATTCGAGAACCTTGGGTTAAGTGGCCCCAGGATATTATTGCATATTTAATAAAGGAGTGGAGTGGAGAGACAAAAATAACTGGTTAGCAATGAATTGTGAGAAAATAGATAATACAGCTCTCTTAATAAATAAAGATTTCTATAGAGTTTTAGATATGCATAGTTAGAATGTGGTTCCCATGAGAGACCTGAGTCTAAGACAACTCCCAAAAATTTGATATGTTCTGGATTGTCGTAATCAGATAGATTCTTGTAGGTAAAGATCATTTGGTCAGTTTTTTTCTTCATTTAAGAGAAGGTTGTGATCAGAGAAAAATGATGCTGTCCAATTTTGCTTCACTAACATGTGACAGAAGAAGATGCAAATTATTATTAGAATTTTTTGCAGTTGTGCCATCTCCAAAGAGCACAGAAAACAATGTTACAAATGATCAAATTTTTGTCCCTGTGACAAATGTTGTCTTCCATGTGGCAAGATAAGAATTGAATGATATTCGAATGATTCACATTTGCAAAAGCAGAACATTGAAGCTCTTCTCTTTCTCGGCCTTTCAGACTAGACCTATTTTTTCTCACAAGTTTTTTTGAAAGGAAAAACTCATGCATTTTATTTTAGAAGACATCAAAAACAACGTGTTTCCAATAAGAAGATACATCAGTTTTTGTTATTGTTCTCTAAATGTTTTCGATGTGTGTATTTGAAGCCACCATAAGGGTATCTAAAGTCAGTAGAGCATTTATGCGTATCACTTTTTACCTTTAGTTTGATATTTGTGATATTTATCTCTGTAAACCAGGTAGTATAAAAGAAATTTAAATCTGACATCTAAATTTAACAATTAAAGGATATAATTTACATTAATTAACATTAAATTGACCCTTTTGAGTCTACTGTTTCTTCCGTTTCTGAATCAGGTAGAGCATATATCCTTATGATTGCTTTATGGTACACCTTTTTTTTTCCTTGCTGCTATTCCAGGATTTTGTTATTTCTTTTACGTATTTCCAGTTTCCCATATAGTATATTTTGTGGTCTTTGTTTTCCTTAATTTTAACCCCCGCTTCCCCCCAGTTTAACGCCCCTGGCCCGCTCCTTCGTTTCTCTGCCTACCAGGATGTGGATAATTCGTTCCTATATTCAGTATTCGGTCTATTATTCTTGTGTATACAGTGTGTCTCACTTTTCACCACTACACTCCAATATCTCGGCCATTTGTTGATCGATTTAGATCAAATTTGGTATACTTCTTTTGCTTCAGATTGTGATTAAAAAGTTATTTAAATTTTTTTTTTCGAAATTAAATACGCCTACTATGGTCAAAAGACATTGGCAAAAATTGGGAATTTATATTAGCGATTGAGATAGGTTTTTTGTTTTTACAGAATCTTGTTCGGCATGACCTAAAACCCCTATATACCAAATTTCTTTAAAAAATATTCATTCCTTTAAAAAAAAAATCATATCTAAGATTTCAATAAATCACCCTACTATTCGAGTTATTTACGTAACTTGGCAGTCGTGTAATAGAGACGCTAATTAAGCATTAGGACATATTTTTTATCCAAAACACTATTATGAAATGAATATTTGAAAAATTGTAGCTATTTTTTAAAAGACTTAGAACTCAGCATACCAATATCTTTGTTAAAATGGAGTGCTTTGGAATAGATTTGACAATTGCATCGAATGTCAAATTAAACTTAAACATGGCTGCACAACAATTAATTATTGCTGATAAAATTGAAACAATAAGAATTGTCAAATCCATTCCAAAGCACTCCATGTTAAAAAAGATATTGGTATGCCGAGTTCTAAGTATTTTAAAAAATAGCCACCATTTTTCAAATATTCATTTCATAATAGTGTTTTTGGATAAAAAATGTGTCCTAATGCTTAATTAGCGTAATTATTACACCACTACCAAGTTATGTAAATATCCGGCAATAAATAACTCGAATAGTAGGGTGATCATTATTGAAATCTTAGATATGATTTTTTTGTAGAGGAATGAATATTTTTTAACGAAATTTGGTATACAGAGGTTTTAGGTCATGCTGAACAAGATTCTGTAAAAACAAAAACGCTATCTCAATCGCTAATATAAATTCCTAATTTTTTATCATAGTCGGCGTATTTAATTTCGAAAAAAAAAAAAATTTAAATAACTTTTTAATCACAATCCGAAGCAAAAGAAGTATACCAAATTTGATCTAAATCGATCAACAAATGGCCGAGATATTGGGGTGTAGTGATGAAAAGTGAGACACACTGTATATACCATTTCCTTGGGAAAACCGTGCATTCCATTGAACTGCAAGAAATTCAGCCTCCGGTGCGGTACACCCGTAGTATGCCACTGACCAGGTTGTGAGTTTATTACCCAGGGCTTAGTGCTCCATATAGGTAATTCCCGTCTCCATAATTTTTTTGTTTCTTCGTCACTGCGTTCCTTTATAGACTCAGTGTCCTTGCATTTTCTAAGAAGGTATTATTTTTCTTAGAGAAATTTGTAACGAGCATATTTCTGCAAACGTGCTGGAAAAAATCAGTTTTGGCGCGATATACTGTTAGTTCTGATTTAATTTAGATTCAATATTTACTTGAAGATTGACGTAAGAAAACAGAAAACAATTTATTGCCCTATTTTGAGAATTTACTACCTAACTATAATTTACTTAGTGAGACCCTCTTTTAAGGACTTGATATGAGTGGTTAATATAAACAGGGCAAAGTTTATTTTATTTGTCTAAGAAATTTGTTAGATTTTCTATAGCAACCAGTAAAGTAAAATAAAGTAAAAATTTTGACAATGGGCAGCATGTAAAATAAAAATAAAATGGATAGGTGCAACAAAACTTATCTTTGATTCTTTTCTGGCATTTGCACTGATTTCTTCTTATCTTGTCAGGTAGATGAATGATGTCACTTTGAGATATTAGTCCCCTGCCATGTGCCGACCACTTGTTCATGAAATGAAAGCACTTAGGTGATATATCTGATGCTTCACCAGTATTAATTAAATTAAATATCAACTATATAACATAACTTGTGTCATGTTAATATACATCAATTTGTGCAGATTTTTTTGCGTTTAAATTCAAAACTATTATGATCAGTTTAGCACAATTTTAACAGAATTTATACACAAATTCACAGGTGCGTCTCGAAGCACATCTGTCTTCTAAGGCCTGCACAACTCGACTCCCCAAAATATCTTAATAACGTTTTAAGGCAAAATTATTATATCACTTAATCTAAGTAGAATTCATTTGACTTAAGAAATATTTTACTCTAGTGTATACCTTCCTATTTTCGTGTGCTTAATCAATAACCTTATATATTTCTGTAGAATTTTAAGAAAACATTGTTTATACGAAACATGACAGTTTAAAGGCCTCTGGTGATTACCCTATATGACAGATATAGCCCGTTACGGAGCATTCTACAATACTCATGGGGTCCTATTCTGGAGCTTAATCGAATAAATTCGTGCACGATAGATCGCACACGAATATTTTTCGTGTACGAATAAAACAATCAATTCTCGAAACCATGCGATTTAAATTTTTCGTGTGATATTAATATTCGCATGAAAAGTTAGGCAACGTAGCACTTTAAACAGTGTGTACATATTAATGTAACTAAAAACCCAATTTATAAACAAATATCACATTTGACATTAGTTTAGTTCAAATTTATGTACATTAAATGTCTACATAATGCAAAACAATAAATGTATTGGTAATATAACTGTGGAGCAGAAGAGGATGCTGGTTGAGTTCACAATTTTGATTGACTCAAGGGTTTTATTGCCTTTTCCATAAGACAGAATAGCATATTGTCTAAATACTTATTTGTAAATAATTCTAATTACAGAAAAAAATGCTTTTTAATGTTTTAAAATAAGTATACTGATAGGTACTCAGTACTAATAACTCTTTATTAATTATTCATTCCCGCTCTTTTAACATCTAATTTTCTGAATTTAGTACCTTTATAAATAGTAAATTTTGGTTCTATAGCTTTAGTGACCTTTGTAGTTAGTTACTCTCGAGAAAGGCCTAATACTTATTTTGAAACATTAAAATTTCTTAAATTCTGTGCTTCTATTTCAGCTTCTTCAAATGCTGCAAGTCTACCCAAATAAACTATCTCATTTAGAGCCATCACTATATTTATTAAATCACCTCTTAGTACACAAAATATTGCTTAGTAAGGACTCTGAGTAGTTTGGGCTGTTGAATTAATGTCAACAAAAATATCTGTCACAAATCATTTCATATACGGAAATTGATTACCCACAGACCATCCAATGTAATCACACGGAATAATTCGTACGCAAATATGATCCGACCGTTCAAGAATGCACCTATGTTAAAACTATGCGAAAGTCGCTTACTTCCGTATGCGAATAAATTCGAGAACAGCACCCCATTAACATATTTTATATTCCAAATTTGAACTAACAATTTTAAGTTTAATAAAAATTGGGTTTAATAGGAATTCTTAGTCGACAACGCCGCATCAAAATATCTTAACAACATTTTATAGCAAAATTGATATATCAACTAATCATTCGAATCTAAGAGACACACACATTGTCCATTGCAGTTCGACATCTTGTATATCTTGGTTTTTTGGGTGATCGCCAAGGGAATGTAAACTGTCATATTTTATATAAACTCTGTTTCACTACGACTTTAATGCAAAATGTTATTAAGGTTTCCAATTATTCAGTCACATTCGTCACATAAAAATAAGAAGATATACAGGATATCGAAACTGTAATATACAGTTTTTCTATCAAGTTTGAACAAACAATTCGTAGATTAATTTTACTTTAAAATGTTATTAACTCATTTTTAATAAATACATTACGATACGGGTGTCAAATGTAATAATATAAAAGTTTAATTGCTCCGCAATATCTTTACCAGCATCCTATAGTGTGCCCAGAATAATAATTCGTCGGAAATTGTAAATATATGATAAATTAATTTTTGGGAGCGTGGAAATCACGCGCGTCTCTCCGGGTATTAGGTAAGACACCTCTAAATAAGCAGCTGTTAATTATAAATGTAAAATATGCTCTTAATTGTGAAAATACCTTAGAAAACATTTTAATATCGATTCCTTCAAAACTCTTGCTTAAAACTTAATTAACTGTACTAATATATTTACCTTTTATTCGGCGCCAAAGGGGAATATAAACTTACTAAATTGGGGAAATTTATCCCCTGATATTTTTCGATAATTAATTCATCATTAGATTGCACTTGTGGTAAGTCGTTAATGAAATAATTATTAATTAGATTAGGATCAGGATTTCACAAGGAACGTCGCGTCGCTATTCTTATTGACGCTCTAAGTTAAAACATGTTAAGATTCCACATTAGATTTATATGAATTGTAATTATTCCTTGTTTTCCTAGTTTTAATCCCTTTTGATTGACTTATGAGGGGAAACACAGTTAGAGAATATTATTTAGGTATTATGCAAATCACTTACACACTTTTTATTTATTATGAAAATACCTACTTTCTGTATATTGTTGCCCTAATCTGGGCACGCTAATATACTAGTCAGGTAAATACTTTAAAACACTCATTATTGGAGAATCAATCAAAACAACTACTCTTCTAGCTAATACTGACGAAGTATTGAATTACATGATAGGATTCTTAGCATTTTAAAGAAAAAAATATATTGAAAATACTTAAATCATTTATTCAAATTTAATCATTCACACTTTTTTATTTAATATGAAATTATCTACTTTCTGTATATTGGTGCCTTAATCGGGTCACGCTAATATACTACTTAGGAAAACACTTTAAAACACTCATTATTGGAAAACCAATCAAAACAACTACTCTTCTAGCTAATACTGACGAAGTATTGAATTACATGATAGGATTCCTGGCATTTTAAGGGAAAAAAATATATTGAAAATAGTTAAATTATTTATTGAAATTCAGTCATTCACAACAATTATTGAACCATACATTCATTTCAACTCTAGAAAAGTTGTACAAGTTTTTTCGAACTCGTTAGTTCTCATCAGTAGAGTATAGAAACATTCATTCATTATTTACAAGCCTATTCTTGATTTATTTTTACAATTAATTATTTTTTATTTATTTGCTTTTATCATGATTAGAGAATATTATTTAGGTATTATGCAAATCACAACTTACACACTTTTTATTTATTATGAAAATACCTACTTTCTGTATATTGTTGCCCTAATCTGGGCATCTAGTATTAGCTAGAAGAGTAGTTGTTTTGATTGGTTTTCCAATAATGAGTGTTTTAAAGTGTTTTCCTAAGTAGTATATTAGCGTGACCCGATTAAGGCACCAATATACAGAAAGTAGATAATTTCATATTAAATAAAAAAGTGTGAATGATTAAATTTGAATAAATGATTTAAGTATTTTCAATATATTTTTTTCTTTAAAATGCTAAGAATCCTATCATGTAATTCAATACTTCGTCAGTATTAGCTAGAAGAGTAGTTGTTTTGATTGATTCTCCAATAATGAGTGTTTTAAAGTATTTACCTGACTAGTATATTAGCGTGCCCAGATTAGGGCAACAATATACAGAAAGTAGGTATTTTCATAATAAATAAAAAGTGTGTAAGTTGTGATTTGCATAATACCTAAATAATATTCTCTAATCATGATAAAAGCAAATAAATAAAAAATAATTAATTGTAGAAACACAGATTATATTAAAACTTCAACAGTTAGTTAGTGTTAGATTGAGGAAGAAGGAACTGATTTTGAAAAAAATGACTATTAAAAACAGTTATTAAATATATATTAAGCAAATAAATGGTCCTGGAGAAAATCGCATCATCGCAACATAGTGATAATCAAATGGTCTTTCAAAAAAAAGTCTTCTGTCAGTTCATAATGTTTACTTAGGAATAAATGCTGTGCATATTTTGAAGTGATAGAACTTTCTGCTACTGAAAACTTGTGGATAAACCTATCACGAGGTTTGAAGCACACAAACGCAGTGGCTTACTAGAAGCCTTGTATAGTATAAGACTACCAAACCCCCACTATAAATAAGCCCAAAAACGATAACTACGATAAAATCTCTACGAGATATATACCGGGCGTCAACGGAATCATTAGACAAGCCATAGCTTCCAGAGTTTTCAAGATATAAGTCTTAAATTTGGCAGGGGCAAATTTGTCATATTTTGACACTTTTCCATCACTTCCAGTTTCCTCGGAAATGGTTCCTCGGTTTCCTTTGAAATTTTAAATGGAACACCCTGCGTATATTTTTAAATTTTTGGATTCCGGAGAGGATTTTAAATACGACTGCGTAGTTTTCAAAATTTGTTGAGATTCTTTTAGGGCTATTTTTATTTTTGCATCTAGAGTACAGTAAATGCACTCAAATCATCAAATGGATCAAAACAATAAGAGAAAAATGTAAATGTGAGATATTTCGAATTGGTTTAGTAGCTACGACAAACCAAAGTTTCCGAAATCACTAATTTGTAATTATGTCAACTTTTTCAAATGGCAACATCTTTTAGACACGCAGTAGTTAAGTACTAATTTTCACGACAAATCCATTGATACCTTCAAATCGAAAATCGGTTTGATCTTAACCCAAATACACAAGTTCTTTTGTGGATAATAACACAGGCCGACAAAAAAAAATGTTGTTTTAGAGACGTGACCCTACCTATCTTTAGTAAAATTTTCCGCTGAATCCGAAAATGATAAAAAAAAATTGTGACGTAGATTCCCCCCATACAACCTCAATTCCTCCAAAAATTCAAAAAATCCAAACTGGCCATCCAATTCACTTATCTTTAGTAAAATTTTCCGCAGAATCCGAAAATGATAAAAAAAATTCTGACGTATGGATACACCCTCAATTCCCCCCAAAAAATATTTGTTGTTTTAGAAACGTGACCCTACCCATCTTTAGTAAAATTTTCCGCTGAATCCGAAAATGATAAAAAAATTTTTGATTAAAATGCTAAAACATTTTAATTCCGCAATCAATCAAAATGCGAGTTCAAGCCCTGGGGACACGTCAAGGCGTCTACCAACCCAGGGTAAGTTATAACCTGGATTTAGAAAATACCTTCCCTAGCTTAAAGTTACTTAAGAGCTTAAAATATTTTGGAAAACAAAAAGTTTTCACTGAAAAATTTCATCAATGCTAGGATGCTAACCGTAATTTGCAAATGCTATCTGGGGGCGAGGTTAAGTGTACGAGCAAAGGAAACTTGTAGTTCAAAAATATTTTTTAGTTTTGGTTTTACCGACAGATTTTATAAAAGTTATAACGGTTGCCACGTCTGATTTGTATTTATTTTTATTTTTGAAAGAAGCAAGTGAGAGATACATACGCCCAAACAATGTTTTTGACATTTTCGGATTCATCGAATTTTACTTTAGATAGCCAGTTTGGATTTTTTGAATTTTTGGGGAAAATTGGGAAAATTGAGGGAAAATGGAGGGGAATCCATACGTCAGAATTTTTTTTATCATTTTCGGGTTCAGCCGAAAATTTTACCAAAGATAGATAGGGTCACGTCTCTAAAACAACAAATTTCTTTTGGGGGGAATTGAGGGTGTATGGGAGGGAATCCACAAGTCAGAATTTTTCGGATTCAGCGGAAAATTTTGCCAAAGATAGGTAGGGTCACGTCTCTAAAATAACAATTTTTTTTTGGAAGGGAATTGAGGGTGTAAGGGGGGAATCCATACGTCAGAAATGTTTTCTTATCATTTTCGGATTCAGCGGAAAATTTTACTAAAGATAGGTGGGTTGGATGGTCGGTTTGGTATTTTGAATTTTTTGGAGGAATTGAGGTTATATGGGGGGGGGAATCCATACGTCAGATTTTTTTTTATCATTTTCAGATCCAGGGGAAAATTTGACTAAAGATAGGTAGGGTCACGTCTCTAAAACAACAATTTTTAGGAGGGGGGGGAGGGAATTAAGGGTGTATGGAGGGAATCCACACGTCAGAATTTTTTTTTATAATTTTCGGATTCAGCGGACAATTTTACTAAAGATAGGTAGGGTCACGTCTCTAAAACAACTAGTTTTTTTTTGTCGGTCTGCGTAATTAAAATGTCAAGAAAATACGCTTATTAAGTAAGTATGCCGTGGAAATTGAATAAAACTAGATCCAAAACATTCATTATGTCAATAAAACAACGCTGCAAATAAAGGAAGTGTGCTGTCCGAAATGATTTATTTTAACAATAAAAAACATTAAAAGATTAATCAAATGGCGGCAAATGTTCAAGGTGCATTTGCATCTTGACATTTTCTGGCTCCGTCCATGGTATTTCGCATAAAATTTCGCAACATAGCAGGAATTAAACTTACAAAAACTTCGCGGATCTGATTTTGTAAAATTTGAAGTGTTTGAGAGGGTGTATAAAAAACTCGTTCTTTCATAACTTCACAAAAAAAAATCTAAAATGCTTAGATTTGGTGTACTTTTTCTAGAACTTCAATTTTTTTACGCCCCATTGGAGCTGAAGGAAGTTTTCCATGTTGTTTTGCATGGTCATAAACAGTTTTTTATTGGGAATTCTTCGAATAGGAAAACGGCGATGACATTTTCTAATGACAGCTCTGGAGTTCCCATCACAAAAACCGTAAACATAACTAATATCAACGTACTCTTCGTGAAAATAAGACATTTTTAACTTTAAATGGTACTTTCTGTGCTGTTTCAAACAATAACAAATATTTTTTGCAAATACTCTAAATGTCAGTGACAAATATTTATCAAGGTTTATAAGATTTTTGAAATGAATTTATTGTGAAATTTGGCTGTTAATTCTAGAACCACTAAAGATATGTCAAAAAACTAACTACATGGTTCAATAACATTATTAGGATACTGTGTAGAGGTTGGAGGCAGACATTTTAAAAAAAATTTGCAGTTAGTTTTTCTTTGTATTATTTTTGTGCATTACATTTTATGTGTGTTATCTCAATTTTATGTAATTATTTTTGATAAAATCATTTTAAACTAAACATTAGGTGCGTTATTTCCTCAGTTACTTCACTTCTGTATAATTGTTACTCTTTTGTATTTGTTCTAATAAATTAGTTTTTTTTTAATCTTTGTTGACATGTTTACCTTTTTACTATTTTGGCAAACGATATAATATCGTTGTGACAAATTCTAACGTTGAGTAAAATTCAGTTTTTTACCGCAAAATTAAAGTCACTTATGTGTTATGAAACTCAGCTGTTAATTCTCCCAGCATTAAAAGTGTGCCAAATAAACTAATTATAGGTCGCCAAGACTAGCTTGGCCCGCGAACATCGGATGCGCAGTCTAGCGCTCTCATCTAGTTCTCTTCGGTACAGTCTGTGAAAAAGCAGTTTTGTGTTATTTATATTTTTTTGTTGTGTATTGAAATATGCCATTTAAAAGTCAAATTAAAAATATAGTACTGGGAGGGCAAGCCCGAGAAAGTGTAAATTTAATTTTGAAATTTATGCAGGAAGAAGCGGATGCTAAACAACCCATTATGATTTAACAAAGGTATTTAT
This sequence comes from Rutpela maculata, assembly GCA_936432065.2. Taxonomy (NCBI): domain Eukaryota; kingdom Metazoa; phylum Arthropoda; class Insecta; order Coleoptera; family Cerambycidae; genus Rutpela; species Rutpela maculata. The sequence continues at coordinate 68,078,223 of OW386294.2, read as the reverse complement.
TTACATACATATTATATAATAATTATTGACATTTGTACAAGCAATAGTACGTATTAATTAACCCCTTTCTAGTATTTGATATTTAGGTACAAACATTTGTGTCTCAGATTGCACTTTCGAATAAATCAATATATTGCATCTTCATCAAACACTGGCCCTTTCTATCCCTCTTGTGCGCATTTCGCGGGCCAAGCTGGTCTTGTCAACCTGTACATGGTTTAAATACGTTATTAGAGTATTTTTAAAATCGGCATTAAAAATTTCGAAAATACAGGGTGATATTTTTAGGCAAATGCCATAAGGAAAAAAATTGAGCCCGTTCCTGATATTTTTTTCTTTTGCGGTACTGAATTGTGAAGACCTCTATTAGCGAAATATGTCTACTAAAGAACAATGTTAAAAAATAGAAATTTTTTGCCCATCCTGACAAAAGTGCAGAAACAGTGTTTTTCGACTAATTTTTGGTCGCTGACCACGATTTTGGCATTAAAATTTATCGAAAATTGTAAACATGGTCAAATTAGCAGTTTTTAACTGTCAATGACTATCCGTTAATCGAATAATAGCACATGGTACATGGTACAACTTTTGTCCTTTTGAGCGCTTTGTGTCGATTTATAACAAGGAGAAGAAAATACCTGAACATATTCAGTGACAATGGTACCAATTTCTAAGGTGCTAAACATGAACTGGAGCATTTGCGAGTGTTTATCAACGATATAAAGAACCAATATGAGCTTGTCAATGGGGCTTCTTCAGAGGGTATACCGTGTGTGTAGTCGCGGGCTAGGCATGGGGAGAAGAATTACAACATCGTGCGTGCCAGCTGACTGAAATGAAATAACAGAGCTGGAATGCTCCATCGACGGACGAATTTACGGCTGACGGTGTTGTCAAATCTCTCGCGCTACGTGAATGTACATGCCTAATGGGAAATTACACGCACGGTATAATGGCACTTCATTCAAAATTCGACAAATTTTGGAGGACTCTGGGAAGCAGGTATCAAATTAGTTAAGTTTCACATAAAGAGAGTTGTAGGAGAAACCAAACTCAAATTTGAAGAGATGAATACACTTCTAATACAAATAGAAGTATGTGTTAACTACCATCCACTAACCTCTATATATGACGATCCTTTTGATTTTTTGTCTTTAACGCCAGTATATTTTCTAATAGGTGGTTCGCTAACTCAAATACTAGAACGCGATTTGACAGAAATACCAATAAATCGATTAATAATTTGGCAATTAGTACAGCAAACTATTCAGCATTTTTGGCGTAGATAGTCAAGTGAATATCTGCACAGTCTACAACAACGTCACAAATGGAGGAATGTGGAACCAAATCTGCAATTAGGAGACATAACTTTAACAAAAACAATAATGCAACATCATTAAATTGGAAGTTAGGTAGAATTCAAGAAATTCATCGAGGGTCTGACGGACATGTTAGAGTGGCAACAGTTAGGACTAGCTCAGGAATTTTCAAACGAGCTATTTCAAATTTATGTTCTTTACCAAATATGAGTAATTTTGTTCTGTTTGAAACTAATTGTTTCAAAGCCAGCATGTCTTAGAATATAGTACTTTAGTAGTAATGTTATGAGCACTAAAATACTTTGTAGACAATTGAGATGTTTTTGATGCGCGACTGGCTGCATGTTATTGGTATTGGACAGTAGAGGGCTAATAACATGTAGCGCATACGGCTCTAGGCCCCAGCATATATAAGGAACCGCACAACACAGAGAACGTCATTTCAGATCGAGCAATGAGGAACAGCAGTACACAGCTTTCAGTGAAAACCTGAAGATGGCAGATGGGATTCTGTCGAAACGTCGTGCAGGCCACCGAGGCCCCTGCGGGAGTCTATAAACTACGCAGAAACACCCGGAAGTACAACACTTCATATATATAAATTTTGGACTTAAGGTTTTACAACAATTCTGACAGTTTCCGATATAAAAAATGCCTAATATGATTTTTTCCGCATATTTTGGTACCGCAGGTAACTTTGCATCTGCAGGAGGCGAATGTTTTTCTCATCATAATTAGATCCTAATTTGTAAAATTTGATTAAAATCGTACAATAAATAAAGATTTTACAGGGTGACTCCAAAACAAATGGTTCACACTGTATATATAATAAGAACGCAAAATCATAATGTAGTATCTCATAAACGTATAATTATTGTACCAAAACCATTTCTAAGCCAGTGGAACGTGCTGGTGTTTGCTGGCTATATTCGGACCCTGCTTCTTCAAATATTATTGATCAGATAATTTTAACAAATTGATTTTATTAGATTAGGTCTTTAACTCTCATTGAAGCATTCTTTTGCATCACCCTGTATAGTGTCTTTATCATCATGAAGCGGTTTTTCGCGTATTTATTGTAAGCTTTCAGCCACCTTATAACAGTACTTTCGAATGTGTACAATCCTACTTAGATAAATAAATGACATGTTTTTACTCATTCAATGAGTATATTTACCGACTAGACTAGAATATGTAATACTGGATATTTTGAAATTTTATATTCCAACTTCATGTAAATGTTAGACTATATATTTTGACGATACCAATGTTCTGTATGTTACGAATTTATGGTAATAAAGATTTATTATTATTATTATTATTACATAAATAAATATAATTTTGAACATCTTTCAAAATTTACAAGATATTCCTACAAAGTAATTCGTGCATATCGAGCACAATCTTTCAGCTCATGAATATTATAGGGGTGAAAGTATAAATCATCATGTAATATTCTCAACAGACTCGTTTCATTAATATGCATGGCAATTGAATGTCTTGATGGCGAGCGCAACGTTGGATTGCTTCTCTGACTCGTTCTATATTTTCTAGTATCCTTATTGTATGTTTTCTTCCAGGATTTTATTGAAACATTCTCTCTTATCTAAAAATTACCTACTTTAACTTAGTTTTTAGGTAGAGATTTTCGTGTATTACCACACTGAATTTTAGTTGAAACCGAATTTGCACAATTGACTGATAAAAACTACCCCCAGATGGACGGATTTCAATACTTCTAATATCATACAATAAGCATTAACCAGTTGTGTTTTATTTATTATACCATACCTGCTTGTGCTTATTCAACTGTTTATCTTAACATTTATCAACTTATCTATGTTTTAATCAGTGTAAAGCTATTAGTAGAGGAGCATATGTAGTTCCGTGGCGAAGTTAATGAAGGGGGTATGAATTGGTGATATTTCAATAAAAAATTACCTCTTGAAAAATTATTTTCATGGTGTCACTTTGGGGTGTGTGGCGGGTAGCATTTATGACGTCATCAAGATGGCGGCAAATAAGATTTCAGAGAATGGCAATATCTCAGTTATTTATTGGTCGATTTTCTTTTGCGATGGCTCATATTAAAGATAATTAAAATTTCAATGAAAGATGTTCTTAAACTATTTACTCTAAAGTAAACAGTAACGGTTCGTTTTTAATGATAGATAAATTATATTAAACTTTTCAGTAAATTATTAGTATTTAATTATTTTTATCATTATTTAATTGACGATTTACTTTCAAATTAGAGTAAAGTAATGTATTTGAAGTTAATTAGAGAATATTGTATATTCATGCAACGCTAAATAATTTAAATTTCTATAAAAAACGTTCTTAAAGTATTTCCTCTAAAATAAACAGTAATGGTTCGTTTTTAATAATATATAATTTGTATACCATTATTAAATTTAAAAAACTAGCAATCCATTTTGTGCTCTTGGAGCCGATGAGGCACTCGAACAAGAAAACAGAACTTTGAAGGTTACCGGTGGTTTGGTAGGTATCACTCAACATCCAAAAGCCCTTACACGATATTTTTTAACAGCACCAGAACTTCATCGTACATCTAATGAGACATCAAATATGGCAGGGATTGTAGGACAAACATCATCACACAAACATAATGACGACTCGAAAGAAGTATTACCTAGAGAAGATATTGTAATAAACAAATTACGTATTGAGCTTAAACGATTGGGAAATCCTTTTTCTTACGAAGATTCTGAACTTATTAATATTGCAACCAAGGGCGTCTTCTCAAATTCTATTAAAAGAGATGTCAGTAAGATTCGTACTCTTGGTACAAAGCAGTATGATGAATTTAAAACGGAAAGGACAGTAGGACAATCAATTTATGGGATTCAATTAAGAGGAAGAAATTAAATTTGTGATCAAGCGCCAAAAAAATATTAAAATAAAAGAGGCTGGTATTGTTAAAGATTTAAAAGCAGACAGATCATTATTTTCTCGGCTGCTAGTTGTAAGCAGATCACAACGCGAGATTTACGCGAGACAATAGGTGTATATGAATTTTCTACTGTACCAAGATCACTTTTTAATTACGATGATACTATGCATCTGTATTCTCAAAAAAGTAAACTCATTCACATTTTAAAATCCATTCCACCAATACCACGAGGCAAGGGTCTACATAACGAGATCCCTTCAAAAGCAATTTTAACTAATACCTTTGAGGAAAGACGTTTTCTATAGCGGTTGTTGACGGAATGGCAGAGCTTCAAGCGTTGGACAAAGGTAAGGACATTAATACATGCAAAGATTTAGCAGAAGCATTTACGAAGAAAATAGAAAGGAAGTATTGGAACTACAGTGAAGTGCACCTTGTGTTCGATACATATAAAGAAGGCTCCATAAAGCAAAAACGACAAGGAAAAGAGAGCACAGGGAATTGTTCCTACTTGATATAAAATTGCGGATAGCACAAACATAGTCAACGTAACTATATCAAAACTGCTATCGCATATGTGTACCAAGGATGAATTAACTGCATACGTAGCAGAAAAACTTCTACATCATGCGCAACTAACGAAGAAGGACTTTGTAGTCGCATCATCTTCGAAGCACGCAAGAAGAGGCATATACTAAAATAATTCTTCATGCTATTAATGCCGCCTATATAGGAGCAACTAATCTATATATATTTGCACAAGACACAGACATTTTGGTTCTTGGCATAAGAAGATACCCGAAACTTCCCACCGCATCGTACTTTGTACCCAATTCCAAGGAAGTTAGATTAGTTGCAGATTTGTACACTTCATTATGTACGGCTTTTTATGCGTTATCTGGATCCGATTGTACAGGTAAATTACTAGGCAAAGGTAAACTTTCATATCGGAAAGCATTCAGTGCAGCTACAGTAGATATGCTTTCGGTTTTTTCTTCAATAGGAACCGAACACACAATTTCTGATCACTAGAAGCATTCTTCTGCCAAATCTATCAGTCTAAAATGAATATAACTAAACTTCACGAGTTACGTTGGTCCATGTTTTCTAAGAAACAGACAAGCTGGGAAAAGTTACCACCAACAAGAAGTGCTTTTATACCTGCAAAGGAGAGAGTCAACTACCAGGTAATGATCTGGAACCACCCAATAATTCCGTCCCCTACTGAACATGGATAGACTATGGAAAACTGACAGGTGATTTCTCTTCTCTGTGAAATGACGTCCGCTAATGACTCCATTTTCAAGTTGGTCAGATGCTCATGTATAGAAAATAAGTGGAATCCGCCGTGTAAATGTTCTACAAGCAGCCTAGCGTGTACCGATATGTGTGAGTGTGGAGGATAGACGAACTGTGTGACAATCATTCACATATTGTACCAGAGGAGTCAGATTATGACGACAATGATGATTGATGACACACGATATCATCAACGACATCATTTGGATGCCTATTTAATGATATTACTGTTATTTTCTAGTTATTCAAATTTGTAATTTCATTTTACTTTTAAACAAAATAATTTTTTTGTAGAAAATAAAATATTTATAGAAAATATTGTGTAAAATTGCATTTATTCAGTGTTCAAAGTTCCTGAAGTAAAGATCACTGTAGATGTACTTTGCAATCATAGGTGAAACGTCGAAATGTATTTCTAACATGACTGCTGTCATGATTCACGAACAAAGATTTCTTAGCAATATTTATTGGTTATATTTCCTAATAATATAAAAAAAGGTACAGTTATTGCGTTCCAAAACCATATTTACGTTGAAATTACCTTTTTTTATATACATTTTAATTATCTTTAATATGAGCTATCACAAAAGAAAATCGGCTAATAAATAACTGAGGTAATGTCAATTTTATAAATCTCAATGGCGGCCATTTTGTTGACGCCATTAATGCTATACGCCACACATCACGAAGTAACACCGTGGAAATTATTCATGTGTGGATAGTTTATTATCAAACAAGCAACCCCCCCCCCCCTCCTTCATTAATACCGCCACGGAGGATAATTTTTCTACATATGCTTCTATACTATATTCTTTTTCCTATTTATATCGTACTTCGTATATAGTCCAAATACTTTCTGTTCTATGATTTTTTTCCCTTATCTTCAAAATATCTTTTTCGTGTTTTTTTCCCCTTTTTTTTAGTCATAGATATAGGATATATCTCTTCAGTGACCATTTTTTTCTATCTCTGTAAGCTATATACCTAAATTAACTAAATTTCCGTCCATATGTGGGGGTAGTTTTTATTTCCCCGATTTTCAACCTTATTAAAAAGATTGAGTGGTTGTCGTAGCAGATTTATATATTTGGCACATTGAGCTACAAGTATTTGACCATTTCCGAATTTTAATAGCACCCATATGTAACGTTTGAGCATGGGGGTAGGGTAGTTCTTACCACCTTTTAAGGGTAGTCTCTAGTAATGTATTGATGGTTTGAACGAATTTACTCCATATTTGTTCACTCTGCCTAAAACTACAAAAGCCTGAATTTTTTTCCCGTTTTGAAACCTGTGAGGGGTGGGGGTAGTTTTAACCCTCCATCAGTCTCTATCTTTTGAGAGTAATGGCTGACTGTCGCACCAGAGTCAAATATTTTGCACTAAGAGATACAAAACTTTGGCTTTTGTACATGTTATTTACACTCACCTACGTCTTTTGAGTTTTAGCGGTAGTTTTACCTCCCCATAAAGGCGGATTTCGGTTTGATTTATAGAAATAGCTTACTGTGACTCTACTCTCGACTACAAAACATATACCATTTTTCACACATTAAGAGTTATTTATTTCTACGATTTTACGCCATTTTAAGGGATGTTTTTGACTAAAAAACAAAACTGACACGATAAATCCTTTTTTGGATTCGGATTCAGCGTCGAAAAACACACCAAATTCATATAATTTGGTCCGCTGCACAGAACTTTTTTTTGTGTGTGGCTGTGTTTAAGTCCATCGATTGTAATACTATATATTTGTAACAATTCCCTTACATTATTTTTCAAAGATGACTTCAATATAACTATTGTATGATATAACAAGGGGTGATGCCAAGTAATATCCAAAATATAAGCGTAGGTAAATTGCAAGTCGATTCAAGGCTAATATGGGAATGCATTAATGACTTTACGGACCTAGTAAGTCAAAACAAAGGGCACGCGGCATGGTTACCAGGACAAGAAGGATCAGTGAAAAGTCTGATGAACTGGTCCGAGAAGGTCTTAGTAGTACCCAAACCCTTTTGTAGCATGGCTAAACCATGCATACGAGCGTCCATCAGTAAATAGGTCCAATAAAAATCTTTGAAATGGTGGAAGAATTTCGCGCGACAAAGATAGGCCAAAGAGTTCATTAAAGAACGATCGGCCAAATTCACTGATCTACTATGTCAAAATAGATAGGCCATTCGGATAATGGTGGGTATTCTAACTGGACACTGTAGGCTTACTAGACATAGGAATAGGACTAAGGAGATGTAGTATTTGAAATATGGTGCAATGTGATGCAACATTGCGTAATATTATGCAATATGATGTAACATGGTGCAGTATTTTGAGTTATCTTGAAATAGGACAAAGGTGATGTAATATGTGAAATATGACGCAATGTGATACAACATTGCGTAATATTATGAAATATGATGTAATATGGTGCAATATTTTGAAATATGGCGCAATGTGATGCAATGTTGCGTAATATTATGCAATATGATGTATGTATGATGTGCATTATTTTGATATGAAATATGACAAAAGGTGATGTAATATTTGAAATATGATGCAATGCGATGCAACATTGCGTAATATTATGTAATATAATATGGTACAATATTTTGACATATCTTGAAATAGGAAAAAGATGATGTAATATTTGAAATATGGTGCAATGTGATGCAATATTGCGTAATTTGATGTAGTATTATGTAATATGATGTAATATGGTGCACAATTTTGAAATATCTTGAAATATGGTGCATTATTTTGAAATATCTTGGAATATGACAAAAGGTGATGGTGGAATGATCACACTCCTCTCAATGGGTCATGTTGGGGGTTCTGAATTGTGGTAGGATAGATTATCATTCTTGAAGCATTGTATTCCTTTAGTACACTTTTACATCTGATACACATCCTACAGGTGGACATAATGATAAAGTGTTTGGAACAGTAGTAAAAAATATGTACTGTGTATCCCACGAATACTAGAGACAAAGATGACGCACCCCGTACTTTCAACATGTCCGTGAAACTGGAAGAAAGAAGCCGCACGTTAGGTTAGGTTAAGTTAGGTTGCGTAGTTCTCACTAGCACACTGGAACGCGGAAAAATATGAATTTTTATATGCAATCGCGTTATTTGATTATCGTTACTCGTGACTATTATAAAGAGTCTTTGTGATGAAAGATGATTTTATTGTTGGCAGCGCTATTCATTATTTAAAATAATAAACGCAAGCGTTTCTGTTTTTGCAATAATAATGTTTCTCCAGAACCCTATTAGTGGTGGATCCGTGGAGGGGCACAGGGGCACATGTCCCCCTTGTCGTTTATTTTGGTATTTGTTTTTAGTAAATAATAGTGATTTACGAAAAACAGTATTAATTGTTATTGTATTATATATACAGGGTGGGGCAATAATGCGTCGGACTTCAATATCTCGAGTTTTACGATAGCTAGAAATTAAAAAAAAATACAAGTAAACTAGATAAAAAGTCTATAAAAATTATTTTAGAATATACAGGGCGAGCAAAGACGAAATTACAGGATCAAGTGTCTTTTTTTTTAGTGGAATGCTATGTATCAGTACATTTTATGAAGCCTCTTTCTAGACTCTATTCATTCCTATATTATTATTGACTATCTCCCAACCACTTGAATGTAATGAATGTTTTTATTGAAATAATGCCATCTGCAGATACATATTGAAAAAATCACGAAAGTCCAGGGGCGGCTCAAGGTAAATTTTCCACCCGGGCGGGAGCACTTTTTGGCGCCCTTTTCTGAGGTCATCACGGACGTACTTCATACTAAAGTACAAACTTTTCATCACCTCATGGGGGGAATACAAATAGAAATCCAAACAAATTTTTTTTTCACCTCATAGAGAAGTACTATTAGAAATCTGAAAAAAATTGTTCTCACCTCATAAAGACGGTGCTATTAGAAAACTAAAAAAAAAAATTTTGCCCTCAATTTGGCGCCCCGGGCAGCCGCCCGGGTTGCCCGGCCCTTAAGCCGCCCCTGCGAAAGTCACAATTATAGGTTTTAAGAAAAACTTATGTCAATGCTAGTTACGAGACATATCTAATCAACGTTTTTGAATCATATTTACTTCCTAAAAATGTATAGGGTGGCCAAAAATTATTTTTCAATTAAGAACTTTTTAAATTGAATTTTCTCAATTTTTCGACGATGTGATGTAGAAATAAAAAACGAACATTTTTATAAGTACTTCCCTATGGCTACTTGCAACCATTTTCGTTTTATTCAGCAATAAGTACAAAATTCAAGAATAAACTTAAAAAATGGAGGTTTCTGCAAATAATTAGTTATAATAAATGGTCTACATGTTGCCCATTTTGATTGGCACCCATCTCTATGCGCTTTTGAAATGAGGTTTCTACTGTTCCTAAAGTTGACGGTGTGATAGATCTAAAAGCAGTTATTATCCTATTTTCATATTTTGTACTGTTGTTGGTGTGTCTTTATAAAAAATTTCCTTCACGTATCCCAATAAAAAGAAATCAATTTTTGTAATATCATGGGATCGAGCAGGCCATTTAGTGGGTCAATTTCTTCCAATCCATTGAAGTAGGTAGGTATTATTTAAGTGGTCTCTAACTGCATTTAAATATGTGGTGGAGCACTATCTTGCTGAAACCACATCCTATTTCGAATCCTTTCAGGAAGATTCACCAATAATTGTGGCAGATAGATTTCCAGAAAATGAAGGTAAATAGCTCCAGTCAATGTACCATCAAAGAAATGTGGCCCTATTACATGTTTTGGCCTAATTTCAAAATTGCATAAAGACGTGTGTCGTCAAAATGGGCAACATGTGGAGCACTTATTATAATTTTTTCTAATGAATTATTTGAAGAAACCTCTATTTTTTAAGTTTATTCTTGAATGTTGTGCTCATTGTTCGATAAAACGAAAATGGTTGCAATTAGTCATAGGGAAGTACTTACAAAAAAATGTTCGTTTTTCATTTCTACATCACATTGTCGAATAGTAATGGAACACCCTCCATTTGAAAAAAATTGAGAAAAGTCAATTTAAAAAGTTCTTAATTGAAAAATAATTTTTGGCCACCCTGTACCTTTTTAGGAAGTGAAAATGATTCAAAAACATTAAATGGATGTCTCGTCATATAAGTTTTTCTTAAAACACATCATTGTGACTTGGTGATTTTTTCAATATGCATCTGCAGATGCATTATTTCAACAAAAAAATTCATTACATCCAAGTAGTTGGGAAAGTCAATAATAATATAGGAATGAATAGAGTTTAGAAAGAGGCTTCAAAAAATGCCCATTTAAAAAAAGGCCCTGTATATTCGAAAATAATTTCCGATTATAGACGTTTTTTTACTTAGTTTGCTTGTATTTTTTTTAAAAATTTCTAGCTGTCGTAGAACTCGAGATATCGAAGTCCGACCCTGTATATGTATATGTACTGCCATTTATTTTGGCAAAAAGGCCGAGCATAAAAAAATTGTTGATTTTTGATTTGTGAGCGGAAAAATTTTTGGTGATTTTCTTCCACTCGCTCATTACATTAATTTTCATTGTTGAGTGGAAAATTTTGTGATTCTACCCCCCCCCCCGCCCCCTCATCAATTTTTTCATTTTCGAATGAAAGAAAATATTTGTTTGTTTGCTGCGGCAGCGCATTTTTAATGGTTGTTAGTATTCATGGTGTAACCTGTGACATTTCCGATTACCCCTTTTATGGTGATGAAGAGGGGAGGGGGTTTTGAATTATGGTGGGGATGGGATGGGGGATTGAATTGTGGTGGGGATGAGGCGTAGCTTACAGAAAAGTGGAGGGCATGGAGTGTGGCTTGGAGAAAAGTGGGTGAAAGTGGTGGGGGTGTGGATTCTTTACTGCTTGTCTGGTCATCAGTTTAGAATTTTTCTTTGTGTGTGTCGGTCACCGGCACTCACAAAAAAAAATTCTGAACTGATGATCAGACATATCATTTTATATGTATTTTGGTGCACTGAATCCAAATTTGATGATAAAAAAGCTCTAAGTCATCAAGATTTTTTCCTACTGTCAATTTGAGGATTTTTGGCAGTAGAAAAAAAATCAGATGACATAGGCCAAATCTAATGACGGATTCAACACACAAAAATACATACATTTTGATAGGGTTTGTTTCAGGTTCACGCCTTTTTTTTGTGTACGGGTGTTATCATGACTATTTTTAATTTAAATCCCCAGCGCATCCATCAAATTTGCAACTGTGCCGTTAATATAAAAAAAGGTATTTATAATTTTTGCTCTTCTTTCATTAGAAGTAACTTGATGAAAACACAATGGGACCTCCACCGCGTCATATCCTACAGTACAACATATTTTATGTAAATCGCTGAGGAATCATTGAACTTATATATAAAAAACATACATACATATGCGTTGAATTGAGTACCTCCTTTTTTAAATTATTACAGTCGATTAAAAGGAGGGATCAATTTGCATATAAGCATCATAATTACTTAACTTCTTATTATTTCATATAAAAAAATAATAAATAATATGAGAGAATGTTTGCTCAGCATCTAAATAATGTTCTCTATAGTTTCTAATATCATGAACACCATATTTTATTTTAAATTAGCTAGGTTAATTTTGCCATTGAAACGGAACAGCATCCCGAGTTCGTTCCCGCCAAGTTTTAAATTTTGCACTTTGACATTATGCTGCGTTATGATAAATACGAGAAATTTATTATTATCATCACTTATTAAGTGCCTAGTTTCAACATATAACTTAAATTGTTTTCATATTTGCAGCCTACATAAAATAATTAACATCTACTGGTATATTTGCTTACATGCAGACGTGAGATAAGTAGCAGAGCTGTATCCCCTACATATTTATTGGCCATATTGATATGTCCTAATTTACGAAGCCTTTATGGAGTTACGGGCACGTCAAGTTTAATATTTGTCACGAACAACGAACAGGTACCATGTTATCCTCGTGCACAACCCATACGCCCAAAGCTCGAGTAAACATTCCTTTTACTTTCTGTAGGTACGTGAACACTCTCCGTTGGATTAGTATTTTACTGCTCTTGTATTGCATCGAAGAGCAAAAACCGCACAAAATATAGAATTTATTAAAAACAAGGGGAGGCGCAAGAAATATTTAACTTTTATACCATGTAGCCCACGAGAGGATAGTTTTTAATTAAAAATAACATAATTCTAAGACTTGTTGCATTAATGATTGTGATTACGTGAGCAGGAGACTCTATCGATCTCTTTTTTGTCAGTTTGTACGCGCAACAAGTACGCATGCGCTTTTCAGTACGTTGCTTCTCGTCGAGCAGGAAAATCTGTGGAGAGCTTTCCAGTAGATCGGTATAACGTGCTGATGGTAAGGCTCTGAGCAATTTCTTCTCGCACATGGACATGTAAGTTGAGAATTTTTCATACGTTGATAAAAATTTTAAAAAATCGAAAATTTTTACGTCAGACACGAAATATAATAGGTATTTTATTCATAAGTTAGACGTAGTTACATGTTTCTCGAAAGTAAAACAGAGAATTCCTGAAAATGCACTATTTTTGGGCAATGTTCAGTTTTTTTAGAATAAAAAAAATAAGTTGTAACTGCATCTATAATGCCGGAAAATTTCTTCTATTTAAAAAAAATTCCATCAGCGAGTAACGCACATGGACATCACACCGCGCACCTTATCAACAAACCTACATAGTTAAATGGAACACAAGAATTACAGGTAAATAAATTTATGCAACAGATATACCAGTATTATTTATATCTTCTTCCTCGATGTGTTATATGTATACAAAGCACGTTTTGCGACTTTGTCGCGCAATTTATATAAGGTACACAAATGAAATCGAAAAATCACACATTTACTCTTACAATGACCTCTACGCCTCATTTTATATCAATTTAAAAATATTCCTATAAAACACGAAATAGTGAAATTTTAGGACAACTCAAATATTCAAGTTTTGCAAGAGAGCTTTAAATAAGTGGAGAAAAATAACTAAAATATCTGATTTTATGCAAAATTCAAGTCAATAATTTTTTTAAAGGACAAAATAAATGCGTGTCAATTTTAAAAAACAGAGTCTGAAACGTTTGTTTTAAACAAGAATAAAAAAAAGCATATCTGAGTCTCGTATCAAAAAGAAAAATTAATTATTCAATAGAACAGTTTTTATAAACTGTTTCTCGTTATTTAAATGTTCGTTATTTGCAGAAATTACTTTAGCCCTATCATACAAACATTTTAACGCTAATATGCTGATTCAAATATCTATTTGTGTGTGTTTATTTTCGATAAACACTGATTTCATATTTATCATCTAACTTTTTAACTAAGACATCTAAGAAAGGCAATCCATTATTATTCTCTACTTTTATTGTAAAATTAATCGTCATAGGTTTATAAATTAAGTTATTAGTATTATTTTCCTCAAAATTGTCCATAAAATATCACTTAATATTGGAGATAAAGAAGAACCCATGGCCATACCAAAATTTTGTTGATACAAAGCACGTTTTGCGACTTTGTGCGTAATTTATATTAGGTACACAAATTAAATTGAAAAATCACACATTTACTCTTACAATCACTACGCCACATTTTCTGCTAATAATTGGAGAAAAATATCTAAAATATTTGATTTTATGCAAAATTGGTCAACAATTTTTTTAAAAGACAAAATAAATATAATAAAATGCTGAGCAAAAACTGAAATTTTGCAGAATCTCATCCTAAACGTTGTGTAAATTTTAAAAAACAGAGTCTGGGACGTTTGTTCTAAACAAGAATAAAAAAAGCATATCTGAGTCTCGTATCAAGAAGAAATACTGAAAAAAACTACATTTAAAAAAATAGTAATAAGTATTGAGTTTTTATCCTCTTCTGTGGTAGTTTCCACAAACACTAAAACACTTGATTATGCGTGAGAATGTAGAACTCACTACCAGGCGTCAAATTGACGCAACACCAATTTATATTTAGAAGGGCGCCAGTCGCGTTCTTCCACTCCCAGGCGGGTTCGAGATAAGATATACTTCGATAGACGAGTAATGGGTCAAGGCTGCACTACCTCAGATCATTAACGACGCTCTCTCAAGACGTGATTTCAATTTTTCACTGACAATAAGGGCTTTTACGTCTTTAGATTTTTGCATAAAAAAATCCCTATCGAAGATTTCTCTCCGACGGGATTGGAATTTGACGTGATTTTAGTCTGTTTATATAGTAATAAGTGGTCTGACGTCTTTTGGTTTTGGCTATTTTTGCACAAAAAAAATCCGTATCGAAGATTTCTCTCCGACGGGATTGGAATTTGACGTGATCTGTATGTATTTACCTACTAATAATGGTCCCTGCATTTAAAAATTTCTGCAGAAATCGCATAAAAAAATTCCTCTCAAGCTCCCGTAAGGGCCGAGTATCAAACTTAGAGAATCATGAGATCCCGATTAACTTAGTTGTTAAGGTCTTCCAAACGAAAACTCCAGGGATTAAGACTAGCAACAAGTCCTTACATCAATAAAATGCAATTAATTCAAAGAATACCATTTATTTAATAAGTATGAAATAATACAGTGATTTTCTGCAAAATGATATAATGTGAAAGAATCACGCCTCCTCAATTAAGGCAAATTACTTTTTAACCATACAAGTGAGAGCGTACGCTAACAGTCGATTTGGTAGAAAAGATTCATTTAAAATCAGGATTTAATGCATGCCTTTTTGAAAAGAATTTAAAAATTTTGTATTTTGGTAATTATGGCTGACTGAAAATAATACAAAAATATTTTATTTAAAAAAATTTTGGTTCCCTTATGAATAGCTTAAAGGTCCCAGATCGTGATTTTATCATTCACGGGACGGAGTTCGACTATTACATGAGTTTAATGACCTTTCGGCCAGTCTTACGACGTACTTATCCCCATGCAGGTTCAATATAGGAAAAATGGCAGCGACTCGCCTCCGAACGACTTTTAGGCAAAATGGACTTTTGAGTCCTTTGTGCACAAGGTGGTTTTCTCTATAACTTTATTATTTGGAGACTTTCTACCATCGCTTTGTATTGACCACCCAACGCATTCGACCAAATTACGAGTCGCTGGGTGAATCCAAACTTGTTTTATGCGAGAAACCGGCCTTGTGCATTTTCATTGATTTTTTGCAAATTTTTGCTTATAGGCTCTTTTGCCAAATTCGTCGGTTTCGCCTTTCTGATACGTTGCCTTGCTAAAAATTTATTGTCACTCTTTAAAACAAGGTATATTATGACTGTACCTCCATGGTCAATGTCTTGGGCGGAGGAATTAAATTTAAAATATTTTGAATATTTTTAAACTACTTTTTTGGCGTACTTTTAAAAAGTATGTGATTCATTTTTCTGTGACCACCATATACTTTCACTCTCATATCCTAGAGCAAAATATATTTTCCTAAGTGAAAATTCGGCGTTTCTTCGAATTTTTACTTGAAAATGTCCTTAAATGAAATTTTTGCCTAAGTCGAATTTTTATTTTGGCTTCGACTTGGGTCGATTCTGGAAGGTTCTACAACAAGAACTCGACGCGCGTTTCGTCAACCATGTTGGCATCATCTTAAATGTTTTCTTAACCGCTTCTCAAGTCACCGAAGTAACTCCTTGAAAATCCAGAATGAATTTGTGTCAGGTAAAGAGAAGGATGGAGATGATGTTTTAACCGCCTCCAGATTATGCCAACATGGTTGACGCAACGTCTGTCACTTTGATACGCTTGTCGCTTTGACATTTAATTATGCCATCTGTTCGTTACAGTGAATCTAATTTATTTTTGTTCGTATGTACTAACTCATTATTAACACGTTTGCTTCCCCTATGGTCAGCCATAAACCATACGCCTGTATAAAAAACCATATGCCATATTTGGGTCATGGGACTCTGTAATTAAAAAATTACATGCATAGAGTCCAATGGGATATGTAGTAACCAATGGTTTAATATGAGTCCATGCCCCAAATATGGTTCAAACGTATGTTTTGTATACTAACCTTGTTATACAACGGAGTCCCTATTGTAGATAACCTGCCAGTCCGTCTTAGAATTCAATATGAAATAGAACCTAAACATGAGCCAATTATGGGGCACAGGACTTGCGGAAAACATAAGGCATGACCCATATATGGGTCACTGGACAGTGAACGTGTTTATTTCAAAACCACTGATTAATCTCTAAACTCTAAAATGAGATTCATAGTTACATACTTTAGCGAAAAAAAAAGACTTTTTTTTTATTAAACAATGAATTAACGTCATTGACAACAGACAACCAAAAAAATATATCTAATAAGATTAGTTTAACTTTGAAGCTGGTTTAATGGTGATCCATCCTCCACTTTTTAACTTAAAACGATA
This sequence comes from Rutpela maculata, assembly GCA_936432065.2. Taxonomy (NCBI): domain Eukaryota; kingdom Metazoa; phylum Arthropoda; class Insecta; order Coleoptera; family Cerambycidae; genus Rutpela; species Rutpela maculata. Next base: position 68,061,278 of record OW386294.2, on the reverse strand, counting down.
CTTTTTGTATTTCGGTACGTTATTAGGTGGAAGCCTTTGCAAATCTATAGAGACTTTCACTTAACATTTTTCCATTTTTTTCCTCGTTTTTTTTTCTTCTGGTGTGGGTCTTCCACGGCTATCGGCTCACCGAACCATTCTCGGCATCGGTACTGAATTAATATGCCAATTTGACATCTTTCACATGAAAGTTTTCAATTATCATACCTGAGCTGTCTAGTAAATTCACAATTACTGGGACATTATTTTATTGATTTAAAAAAAGGAGGTCCAATATATTTTGGGGCTAATTTGAAAGAAAAACTCCACGTACCACAAGAGAACGTGTAATATCGTTTCATTACTTTATCTCCTTATCTTAAAATTATATTCCTTTCGTTTTAGAGAGTCTCACCGGTTAAGTACGTGGAATTGGACTCAGCGGCTTATTGGGCTATTTATTCACATGAATGTTGCTTAATAAATTATATAATAAACCTCTATCCCCTATATTACCAGAGTTATGGGGGTAACAAGCCTCAACTTTAAAATTAATTTTTTTCAAAACTATTGAAGATAATTAAATGAAATTAATAGAAGACACTAAAATAAAATAGCTTTATATTTTACATTTTTTTTTACATCCTATTATATCAACCCCTTGAGTGACACCTACCAAAAAAATCTGTATTATTTAACACTGACATAATTATCGTGTGTAAAAATTACTGCAAGATTAGATTGGTGGAAGATGCTTAAAAAAAATATAAACCCAGGTAATGAACAATAACACAAGCAGACACAAAAAAATTTAAGTACGAAGACCTAGACCACTGAATTCCTACTCATTTGGGTGCTAATAATCAAAAAAATATTCTACTACTTTTAGCTTGGGTCTCAATTTTTGTTTTTTTTTAACAAGTATTGATTTTATTTTTATTAGACAATATGGTTAGGCCATTTTAATCAATCCACAGTAATATCTCCTCAGGAAGGGACACTAGCGAAAAAAATGTAACTTTTGAATTTTCAATAACCTGCAGGGGAACATCTCTGAACTAGGTTTTTAGGAAAAATGTTTCAAACAAAAGTTGTTTAGTTCAGAGAGGGACACCTTTTGTTTGAAACATTTTTCCTAAAAATGCCCTAGTTCCTCTGAACTAGCGAACATCTCTATGTTCGCCTGCAGGTTTCTGAAAATTCAAAAGTTACACCCACATCCCCACTCATGAGGGTGGTGGGGGGTACAAAAATTATGTATTTTTTTTCGTAGAATCAGAGTCCGCAATCAAAAGTGGAGAGTGCCATAATAATTGAGGGCCAGGCTAAAAGTAGTAGCATATTTCTTCGATTATTAGCTTCCAAAGGAATAGGAATTAAGTGGCGCACTGAATTCTTTTTTGTGTGCCTGTGTTCATTACCTAGGTTTATATTTTTAAGCATCTTCCACTAATCTGGCCTTGAAGTAATTTTTACACACGATAATTATGTTAGTGTTAAGTAATATAGAATTATTTGGTAGGTGTCATTCAAGGGGTTGATATAAAAACAGCACCCTCAAAAATTAAACTATTTTTTTATATACTAAATGACGTAATAGGAATGTAAAAGAAATGTAAAATATAAAGCTATTTTATATCAACGTCTCCTGTTACTTTCAATTAATTATCTTCAATAGTTTTGAAAAAAAATGATTTTAAAATTCTGGTAATATAATTTTAAAACTCTGATAATATTGGGGATAGAGGCTTATTACATATTTTATTAAGCATTCCTAGTCATAAGCAACATTCATGTGAATGAATAGCCCGATAATCCGCTGGGCCCAATTCCACATAGTTAACCGGGGAGACTCTTTATAATAGTGACTTTGTACGTCATAGGCTTTTTGCGAATCGTGTAAACAATGCAACCTGTTCATTTGAGAATCAACATCTTGGACAGTATGAACTTCATTCGATGTTCGATCATTATTCGCTGTATTACCCTTTTATAATCCATTAGATATTTTGAGTGCTCTATCAAAATTCAAAATGCAGGTGAAAATCCTGCAGAATGTACAGATGAATAAGTCCATTCATATTTCTTATGTTTGTTGGGTATTTTGCCGCTGTAAAAATATTTAAATTTTTTTATGAAATACACCACTGTGCCAAAAGGATCAGACAGAGGCTGGTTTTGAATACTTCTATTACAGAATGTCTACACCTAAAAACAAAAATGTTAAATGATAAAGGCAAAAAATTAAATCGAAGGCAGTTAACGTTTCGGAAAATATTTCTTTTTCGGTTATCAAAACTTTCACTTTTAATCATGTCAAACATGATAGTTTGTTGTTTATGTATTTCCATAGTCATGTGAGACATTACATTTTATTTATTTTATTTTTACTTACTTCATCTCTGAGGATCGGCAACCAGCTGGTACAGAAATCTATAGAATAATTAGAAACACATTTTTCCTTATTTAACAAAATAATAGCGGATTCCTTAAGTTCTTTTAGTTGAGTCGCTTTTTTTTTCCAAAATTTTCGGGGAGTCCCATTGGATCCTATGATTGTTATCTCACGCGTGTTCTCAAATTTTTGACTTTTGAAATTCTCCCTTTCTAGCATGATCTGTGTTCACCAAGCCCTAAGTAGAAAGGTCTAGATGACTCACCTACATAATGCTTCCGCATTCACACTGAACCCTATAAATACGATTTTTGGAATTTTGAACAATATTTACTGGCTTAGTTTTTGATAAAACAGATCTTAATGTTACTCCCGTTTGAAAAACAGTTCGTACAGAAAATCTATTTCCGATTCTTCGTAATTTATTCGATGTATATGTGGAATTACCGCTAAAGGTCTAAATTCAGGCTATAAATGTTGAAATGTTGAGTGGTTACTGTACTTTCAATGTTTGCCGGCTGGCTATCAACAAAACTCTCGGAGTATTGATTATTCAATAGAACAGTTTTTATAAATTGTTTCTCGTTATTTAAACTTTCATCATTTGAAGAAATTATTTTAGCCCTATCGTACAAACATTTTACAACACCTTTATTAACGCTAATATGTTGATTTGAATTGAAATTCAAATATCTATTTATGCGCCTTTATTTTCGATAAACACTGGTTTCATATTTATCATCTAACTTTTTAATTAAAACATCTAAGACAGGTACTTCATTATTATTCTCTATTTCTATTGTAAAATTAATTGAAGGTTCCTTTTCGTTAATCTGATTTAAAAAATTACTTAAATGGTCTTTGCCATAAGGCCATATTGCAAAAATATCATCTACATATCTCCACCACCTTATAAGTTTATAAATTAAGTTATTAATATTATTTTTCTCAAAATTTTCCATATAGGCGTAAAAAATACTTGAATATTTAACTTGTCCTAACATAGCTAAAGGTAAATATCAAATCCCTAGTGTTACATTTGTTAAAATTTTAGAGAAATAACATTTACACCTGGTAGAATTGTAAGCAAAGAAAGAGCTCCCTTCATTTAGGTACTCCCACGGGTGAAAAATTGCATTAAATTTCCCACCAATAAATTTCTGAGAAGTTTTCAAAAGAAAATCTCAGTCTCTAGTAAAGATGTCTATTTCTTTTACTTCTATATCCACGTAGTGGAGTGGAAGTATAGTAATCGTAAAAAAAGTTAGCGATTACTCAGGAACCGTATATGATATTGACTTGAAATTTGGTACACCTATGTACAGATATTATAGAGAGAACTGGAACTAGATTATATTTTAATCTTATTATGATGTAGAGTTGTGGGTATGGAGGTAAATGGTGGAAAATGGGGGTAAATAGGTAAATCGAGTAAGTAAGACTCCTTAAAATTGGAATTAAGTGTAATTACGAGAAGCCTAGGGCTGAAAATTTCTTTGAATCAGCTACTCCCATTACCACCGCCACACCGTTATTAAAGAGTGTAAAAAATAAAATTGTGACTTGGTCTGTATACAAGAACCAAGTGCCTAAAAATTTTCTTTGTCATTAGCTACCCCCTCTATCAACTGCCATCACCGCATTATTCTCATCATTATTGAATAGGGTAAAAAAAATAAAATTGTTATTTAGAACCGGTGGAGTCAAAATTATTTTTGGCATTAGCCACCCCCACGGAGTGAAAAATAAAATTGTGATTTATTGTGTATATAAGGACCAAAGTTCTCAATATATATTTTTTGCATTAGCCACCCCTCTGTCACCCCCACCTCATTATTGAAGAGGGTAAAAAATTTAGTGGGTATACAAGAACCAAAGGCCTGAAAATTTTTTTTTGGCATTAACCACCCTCTCTACCACCCCTATGACTATCCACATCCCATTATTAAAAGAGTAAAAATATAAAATTGCGATTTATTGTGTGTACAACAACCACTATCGTGTGGTATATCGTTTTATGGGTTTCTGGGGTAGAAATTTTAAATATTAAAATTCAATGAACAATTATTTCCACATAGCGGAGTGTAAATATAGTATCGATATTTTTTTGCTCTTGTAAGAAACTTCGATAGGAAATCTGGATGTGGAAGTAGTGATTCCTTAGGCATCGTTTTTTTTTTAAGCTAAATTATACTAGAACTTAATATATTTTTATTTCCAACGATTGAAATTTAAATGTAACGAATGCCTTTTGAAGACGTGACGAAACAGTTCAAAGGAATCAACCAGTTACTCTTGGAAATGAAAGTCAAAATTACCCGTTTACAAAGCCGGATCTAATAATAAGTTAACTCCTGCGATGCGTTAAATTAAAGTAGATAAGGAGATGCTGATAAGAATACTCTCTTATTACTTATCTTCCTTTGGTGCTCATTTCTTGCCAGCTTGGTGTCGATAATAGCATTTCTGTGTATTTATTTGTCATCATTACCGTCTTAGTAATGTTAGAAAAATTTCTTGTTATACAATACTCCGATTTAACTGTTGAGTTAAATAAGTATACATTAAGGAACTTTAAACATATATTTTTCAAACTTAACTATTTTAATATTTTTATTTTACTGACATACCCCATCTTTGACAACATAATTTGGGAGAGAGGAAAGGCATTATAACATTCGCAGAATTTCGAATTAAATTGTTGCAAACTAAGTCTATAGAAAAGTAAGTCTTAAAAATTTTAGTACTGGAAACAATAATAATATAGGGGAAATATACAGGGTCATTTATAAGCTCTGTACCCAATTTTGCAATTTTGACAGATAGAAAAAGTGCTCTCACATCGATGAACCAACCTCTAATACGACATATGATCATTTCTTAGGTTATTAGCGCTATCTTCAATCTATCCAGTAGGCTGCTGCCAGGAGCTCGGATTCACTTCTGCCTACGGTAAGAAAGAAATAACACATAAACAGTGCATTGTTGGTGGAGATTTTAACTTCCACCAATAACTCTCTCTATATTTGTTGAAGCCCTAGATCATTTTTCCCATCTGGCAATTGCTAATAACGGCATGGTTATCAGGATAACAGCTTCCAACATTGTTAATTCTGTTATGGATATTACTATCATCTCTTCCGACTTGACCAACTCGTATACTTGGGATTTGCTTGCTGGCACCTATGGATATGAGATCATTACCCAATAGAAATTATATTCCCTAATCATTTAATAAATCCAACTATGGTATATCCTACATCTAAATGGTCCACTGCAGAAGTCAATTGGGGCATGTTTGAAAGTCTTATTGAACAACGTTTCATTGTAATACCGGATTTTTATTCCACCAATGATTAATTATTATGTGTTCCATAAACAAAAATCACCACCTTGGTAAGGCAATTCTTGTTCAAATCTTTCTCTTCGTCGGAAAACTGCTCTAAAAACGCTTAAAAAATATGACCAATGCCAATTTTATTGAATATAAACGCATAGATGGCTTAGGCAAAAGAGAATTTAAAAATAAATCTCGAGATAGTTGGAAAAAATACTGCTCTAAACTAACAAGACAGTCAAACACATCACAAATTTGGAAAAGGGTAAATAAAATTTAGGGAATCCATAACATCAACCGATTTAATGATCCAGATTCTATGAAGAAGTTTCTAAATAAACTGGCCAACGATAGCTCATCCTTGCCACCTCCTACTGTGGACAACATAGAACAACATTTTTTAATACTAAAATTAGTATAGATGAAATTGAATCCAACATGAAATGTACCTCCAATACTGCTTCTGATTTAGACGGCATTAATTACACCTCCGATCTAGCCCAAAACTATTACGTGAAATTTTTAACAATATTCTAATAAAGGATCAGAACTGTGATGTTCTCAAAAATTCCTTAATTATACCAATACCCAAGTCAGCTGACAGGGATTCATTTAGGCTCATTTCTCTCATGTCATGTATACTAAAAAGGCTAGAAAGGATTATTAAATGCCGACATGAATGGTGGCTTGAGAAATATAAAACAATTCCGGAATGTCAGTATAGTTTCCCGGAGAGGAAAAGGTACAACCGAGTGCATCTCACAACTCGTAACAGATATGCAGTTAAATTTTTTAAGGAACGACTACACAGCCCCACAAAAAAAAAGTGGTCTGTCCGGCGAACCAGACCAGTCTATTGTTATGTACTGGGACCCGCTGAAACCGAATCCGAAGTCAGAATTGTCTGATTGGGTCGTTTTTCACCCCTAACCCCAAAAAACATCCCCCCCAAAAAATGGTCTGTCCGGCGGACCAGACCAGTGTATTCTTATGTATTTGGACCTCCTGAAACCGAATCCGAAGTCAGAATTGTCAGATTGGCTGTTTTTCATCCCTACCCCAAAAAAACTCTCCCCTCCTGTCCGGCAGACCATATCAGTGTACCTTTATGTATTTGGATCCGCTGAAATCGAATCCGAAGTCAAAATTGTCAGATTGGCCCGTTTTTCACCTCTAACCCCCAAAAAACATCCCCCTCCAAAAAATGGTCTGTCCGGCAGACCATATCAGTGTATCTTTATGTATTTGGATCCGCTGAAACCGATTAATAACAGTAGAATATCTTTTGGACACCAGCTATTAGTAAAGGTCTAGTGTGGGCAGATGACAACATTAAACAAAGAATTTGTCTTTATCTGAGTGAAGGGACACTCCGGAATAATTGGCAATGAAGCTGCAGACTTTATAGCTAAAAATACTTAAGATCCTGGAATTGAGTACTTATCATATTTAGTGTTGCCGCGAGACTCGTCTCGTCGAGAAATTGTTATTTCTCGGTTCGTGTGGGCATTGTCGGGGCGAGATCTTTTAGCCATCTCGTCTCGACATATTCTCGTTTACCCAAAATCTCGTCTCAAGGTCGAGATCTCGTCTCGTCTCGACAAATGTGAAATTTACCATCTTTTCCTTTTTTTTTCACAAGTGAAATCTCTACTTATTTAATTTATAAAGTTACGCTTCAATTTATATGAATATTTGACTTTTGTTTAATTTTTAAACGTACCTCTAACAACTAAAAGAACTATTTGAAATATTGTGAATTTTAATTTTCTCCATATTTTAAGATTGTTTTTTGCCTCTATACCGTATACTGTAAGAAGATATAAGATTTAATAGGCATTAAGTTTATTATTATTTTTTTTTTTCTTAAAATATTTACAATATGCCCAAATAGTAAAAGGCATCAAATAAATTTTATGAAATAAACCTTAAGACAGGGATACTTTTGTTTACTTTAATGTTTGTAATGGTTCAATGGTTGCTTTTTAAGAAATAAAAAATGAAATTTTTCTGATACGTGTATTCTTTTTGTAAATATTTATATTCTCAATTTAATTCAAGTATACATTTTCAATGCATATATGGAAAAAATGGGAAGAAGAATGGATCCACATAAGGCAAACACAAAATTATCAGTACTGTCGCATATGTAGCCACCTTCCAAACCACCTTTTCCCAAATTTCCGTACAACAGAAAGATGTTTGTAACATATATCTGTTTATATCCATTCGATCATTACACAGGTCTACAAAAAAAAATCTGCTCCAAGGACTAAACCTATCGTGCCTTAAGTATTCTTGTGTGCTGAATCGGAATTTTCAATTTAAAAAATTTTCTACCGCGTAGATTTCGAGTAAATCCCGGTTTTAATCGTCAAAATACGGTTTTTTGACAATAATAACCGAGATTTACTTGAAATCTACGCGGTAGAAATTTCTTTTAACTGAAAATTCGGATTCAGCACACAAAAATACTTAAGGCATGATAGCTTTAGTCCTTGGAGCAGACATTTTTTTTTTGTAGACCTGTGTATAAAATGAAAATTGTTGATAATCTATTTTCTGACTGTAACAGAAATATATTGGTGATATCAACCACTGATTATTTCAATGTAATTTTTATTCAATCGCTGTAAATTTCCTGGACAAGAAAATTGTGGAGAATGGTATCCCGTTACCTATGGATAGTACCTCATTATTATATATAGTAACTAGGAATGAAAAATTTAAATATATATTCTGTGAATTTATCAGGTTATGTTGGGTCAAAATATAGATTTGAGTACCTCTGTCCCCTTCTTACCGTTACCTCGTGTGTGTTGCGTATTAAGTATAGTCGTCATAAAGGACACCTTGACGTGAAATGTGTATCCCTGTCCAATAATCCCTGAACTGTTACATCCTGCATTATTATCTGGTTCTTCGTGTTAGGTTAAATATTGATTCGGGGATTAAATTAATATTTAGTTAGGTTAGCGGTTATAGATTCAATAAAAAATATGATTGTTGTTGTTACTGTTAAAAAGAAACATCGTGATTGAATGGAGACATCCAAAGCCAACAAAGGAAGAACAAAAATTATCTTGCCTTCTCAATAAGTTGTCTCAAATTCAGTATTTCCTCTCTAATACCGCGTCCTTTGCATAGCCTGTTTGCTCAGGAGGTATGCTATCAAGACACAATACCGCAATCGTGGTTGAAGAATGTACAGTAATATATTATGCCAGAAATTTGTCGCTCCCTTTTATCCAGTAGTACTAAGATTGAGATCCTTCAGTCATCAAACCAGATTCCTGTCGTCCATATTTTTTGGCATAAGGATTCTTATTCTATCTTCGCCAACTAACTTAAGCAACTCTGCCGTGATATTGTCGACCCCAGCTGCCAATTTTTAGTTCTGATTTCAATAATGAAGGTTCATGTTCGTAGTCCTGCAGCCGGTCAGCTTCTATCTCCAGATAATCACTCTCGAAGAGTCTTTCACAATATTGGCGCCAAACTTCAATAATCTGCTCCCTGTCTTTAAAGGCCCTATGGAGTCCTTAATTCACCACGTTTTAGGTCCACATTTATATGTAATCACAATTCTTTACAGACGGCTTCAAGATAAGAATTCTTAACCCTTCGACTGAATTCTTCGCGTCAGTCTGTTATTACCAGGCAGTGTTAATATCTTGAACTTTCAGATTTTTCCTTCTTTGTACCTTCAAGAGTTTCGGTAGTTATCCAAGGTTGTTTCACATTTATACAAATCTCGCTCTGTGTTTTCATTATTTCTGGGTAATGCTCTTTTTTAGAGAATCTCACAGGGCATTTGGATCATAATGTAATGGATTGATTTCACTTATATATTCCCCTAATTCATTTTGGGAAGCTGGACCATCAGTTAATGTTATTGTTTTGCCTTCGACACGTTTTCAGCTTCAATGAGAGGATGCACATGAGTAACTGATGATTCGAACCAATCAGAATCAGGTAAAGTTTTGCAGAATTTTATTGAAGGTCTCGATTTCCTGTCATAATATAGTCAATTTGATTAAAAAATCTACAACCAAATGTAGGGGAGCCATGAATGTTGATGGAATGCAGTATTAACTACGTATAGGTGTTGTCTAGGCAGATATTTGCTAGCATCAGGTTGCAAGTTATCATCTTTCAATGTGGGACTGATTTCTTAGTTGAAATCGCCCATAGCAATGGTAATTCTCAAAATCACATCACTGCCCACTACCATTAATCCTGACTCTTATAGGTTACCACCCTTCAAGTCAAAGGGAACCCTGAGCTCACGTATGCAGGAATGCTCATTTCTTTGAAGTAGGATTTTCTCCCAATTTAGTTCTTATGGGATATCCTACCCACTACTTTATTTTCATGAATAAGATGAAACAAAATCAAGATCAGTGGCTACTGATATTAGAAAACAATATTGTTAAAGTTTCTATGGGCAATACAAAATAGTGGCTTATAGCAAAATATTACTTCAGGCCATTGGAGATAATTTGATAACTTTATTATATAGTAAGCAAACATTTATAATATTCTGGAGTGGGTTGAAACCGTTTTATGACATTGACGATTTAGTAGTTTTCACAAACATCAAAACACTTAAATAATGTATTCGATTAGCCTCTCGCCAATCATATTAGTATCATCTCGAGATGGACAAAATGGTTCTAATCTTCTCCAGATAATGAAACGTGAGTCTAGTTTAATATTCGACTGTAGCATTGACGTATTTTGGCGATTGTGGAAATATAAAATATATTGAATCGTATCAAAAATTTTAAATCGTGTAAAATAATTATTAAATTTCTGTCAAGTGAGCATTTGAGGTGGAATCTAATTCGAGCAATAATGACTGCCGTTGTTGTGATAGCCGTAAAATAAATGTAAGATTTGATATAGACGTAAAGAGAATAAATAAGTTTTTTGAATGAATTTTAAATACCATCAATTTCAATTACATGCTGTTTTACAAAGAAATACCCTTTCAGTAATATAACACTACGTTCGTTTTTAAAATAGCAGCGCCTACAGCGTTTTTCGATATAACTGATTGAGCCATTTTACAAAGATAAATCAATATTTGGGTCACAACCTAAAATGAAATATAAAAAGAATTTTAAATGAATGAGGAATCCTCACTGTTAAATATTTATTTACGAGGCCGCTTTTTCCAGTTAAAAAATACTATATACACCTTTAATGTAATAATTTCGTTTGTACATCACTGATGTGTTATGAACCAACATGGATCATTAAATTCTGTATTCGCGTAATACATTCTACATTTTTAACCCCCTTTATTTTATTAGAAAAACAATACATTTAATTACAGACGTATTTAATGACCGGACAAAATTATTCAATGATCAACATAAAAAAAAATGCACGTTGTAGAAGTAGATCGTATCATATGGTCAGTTGTTTATGTACACCAAATAAATAAAACTGAAAACATATCGAAGACAAATACAAACACGTCTGCCCAAATGATGGTTGAGCTTTCCAATATAAATTCGGGAATTATCTGACTGAGGTCAATTTATGAAATGAAGATTCAAAGGCCTCGTGGGAGTCTTTAACAGGGAACATCACACGAACAGCAAAGGAAACACAGAGCAATATAAGAAACAATTGAAACTTTAACTGAAATACAAACAAGGAAAAAACCGAAGGCTCTAGATGACAACATGAACATAACACATAGACGCGAAAAATTTAGACTTCGTCGAAGAGATAGGACTTCTTATCTACAAGATATCTGTCTGATTACAGTAATGGTAAAGAACTTAAGTTATTCACTAGTAGACAATACCAACAATTAAGCAGAAGCTCTAGATTTAGTTGATGAGGATGGAGAGAGTATTCTTCACAGAATATGTAAAAAAATATGGAAGAGAAGAATCTGGCCCAATGTTTTATTAACCTCATATTAATATTACTCTCCATTAAAAACCCAGACGTCAGCATATTGACAAATATCTGGAAAAGCCGACTTAATTAAATGGTCACGTATGGAGAAATGTTCTATGCCTATGTACCTTTGACTGAAATCGAGATGTACAAAATTACATACTTACGCCTTTGAGACACGAAAGTAGAGATATGCTTTCAAAGTGTAGGTCTGGAGACATATCCTAAGATTTTTCAAGAAAAACATCCTAACTCTTTGGCATCTTATTCATCAACCGGAGTGAGGACAATGTAGAATGATTGATAGATCAGGGAAAACCAGATGGCAAGAGGCGAATATGGTGCCATTCTAAGCTGTGGGCTGGTGTCATTAAAGAGTTAATGAGAAAGGGCTTTGGTGAGCTCGTGTGTCTACGGGCAACCTCGACATGTGACTACATAGCAAAATGAGGTTAACTAGAAATATGTATGGATCACAAGACGCCTGCCAAGATGTTCTGAATATGAAGATTTCGTAGATTACGTAAAGCTTTTGACAATGTGGAATGAGATAAGCTGTAAAATGTATTATTGAAGATGAGACAACATCTGGTCTTCTTCATTGCCGAACCATATAAAGAAAACTCGACAATGCTATTCCCGACGAATGTAAAGTTGGCAAAAGCGTTTTTTTATATATTCAGGAGTTCTCTGATATATAACTCCGAGGGCACTACAGTCTCCTGAGTTTATTATGCTCTCCCTGTCTTGATTCACTTTACTCATTTTAGTACCCCTGTGCCACAGGTGAAACAGGTCTGAGCCTGTGTGAGTATCGTTGGTTTCCGGGTGTGTCTGTGCTTGCTCGTAGATATACCTTCTGCGGGTTAATGCCGCCTATTTAAATATTATATGATCCACCGCTTCTGGTTCCCGTCGTATAATTTGTAGTCCAGGTCTCCAAAAGAAAAAGACAGGACTCTCTTTTATCACTAATCCTTCTATAGTTCTGTTATAGCTCTTAGCATCTATAGTTCTTAATATCTACAGAGAACATGTGATGCGATATGTATGTTGGAGGATTGCCACGGTGGGGTAAAAATTCCAATTCATAATTTGCAGATGTTGCCATCATAAAGTGTATGAGCTAACACACCTACTCAATAGCCTTCAAACAATAAGCTCTGAGTATGATTTAAGTGTAAATTACAAGAAAACTAAAATTATCATTGGTGATAAAAACCGCATCGCATGAGGCCATCTGTTCAATGTGAAACAAAATTAATGTAGACTAGATAGAATATTTACCGCTCTATACAAAAAGTATTATTATTATGAACTTAGCAAGCGACACACTTTTTCAGCCGTAGCTGGAAACATAGCATAGCATTGCATAGCGTAGCATTGATCCCCCGCGTGCGTTTGTGATTCGCCTCTATTGGAGCCAGTTCCAGGTTTTTCATCCCTTTAGGTAACTGCTCAGAATCCAAATCCCAACAAGGAATCACAGAGACTCCTAGTCCAAAACTTTCCTTATAGTATCCTCGGTTCCCAATAGTGCGATTTTCTGTAGTTCTTGTGTGCTCGGTTGATCAGGCAGTTGTTGTAGACCAGGTTGGTCATGAGGGCTCCTATAATCACTGGCATGATTGTGGTTCTTGCATTCCACATTATGTGAACTTCTATTGAGAGGTCTACTATGTACTTGCTCAACTTTCCTGTTTCTTTGAGCATCACGTTGGTGTCGTTCGGGATGGATATATCGATCGGCAGAGGATTTTTTTTTGTATGACGATGTCTGGTCGATTGGCGTGAATTTCTCTGTTCGTTATAATCTGTACGTCCCACATGAGTGTGACGTCGTTAATATTGACAACCTTTTCAAGGGTGTATTCATAATTTTTTAGTGGCACCGATATATTGAAGTGTTTGCATATGACACAGTGGAGATATATGGCCACTCTGTTGTGTTGGTGAGTATACTCCGATGGTGCCAGCGAATTATATCCAGCTACCACGTGACTGACATGCTCTTCTACTCGGCCGCACATCCTGCACTTGCTTGTGCTTCTGCTGTCAACAGGCTGTCTTAAGATCTTCCTCTGGTGGTATCTGGTATTTAGTGCTTGGTCCTATGGTGCTTAGAAAGCTTAATAGCAAGCTTTCTGTTTCTCCTTTCAGACCTGAGCCGTTTAGTCACTAGCCAACTAATTCATTACAGCCCCTCTCCATGACCTTTGGAATTAGTGACTGTACCAGAATCATGTACCCTAAGTAGACGAAGGGACCCCAAGATAACCGCCGTCTGCATCTGGCCTGTCAACCATTCGGCCGAATTCTGATAGGCCGGTATGGTCTTTAATTCTGAGAGCAGCGAAAGCTTCATACCTCCGAGTACGCCGATTATTAGGACGATCATCTTGACCAAGTAGTCTGGGTACAGCACCTGGAGCTCGTACCGGAGATCACGATATTCGGTCAGTTTTTCTCCCTCCTTCAAAGCGATTACAAATATTACTTTGCTCTGATGGTCGAGGAGGACTATGTCAGGCTTGTTGGCTTAAATTAGCCTGTCAGTCGGGAATGGGTAGTTCCAATAAATTCGTCACCTCTCGTTCTCGACAATGGACTCAATATTTCCGGGGATATAAGCAGCACTGGTGTATGATCTACCCCGTACGAGTGCTGTAGATAGTAGTATAGCACTCACAAGGCCGCGTTATGGCGATGGATGTAGGCCGAAATCGCGTATACCGGGCACGCTGAAAGCAAATGCATCAGCGATTCCGGGGCCTAACGGCAGGTAATGCAATTGATATCTGGAACCACTACACTCATTACGCGGCTTCGGTAGACCAAGTTGTTAATTACACCATCCTGGTGGGCCACGATGACTCCCTCGGTCTCCGACTTAAGCCCAGCTGACCTTAAAAAGGCGAATGTCTGAAAGCCTAGTCGATAAATTATTATTATTATTATTATTCTATCTACTTTATCTCAACTAAGCTGGTAGGCTGGTATATCATTAGAATCAGGGAAGAACTTCATCCTATCCTGTTCCGTTTAAGATATTTCTCGTTATGTGGCACGTTTGAAAGATTGCTATTTTTTGTATAACAGCCTAATGAAATTTTGATAGACCCAGTTTTTCTATGTTTTTCTTTAATTGTTTTGTCATAACTCCTTCCACTGAGATCACAATAGGGACTATTTCTACTCTGCCGAGGTGCCAGATGTGCTTGGCTTCGATGGCTAAATTTTCATATTTTAACACTTCTTCTGTTTTTGTCTTTACCAGATTATGTGTGAGTGGGCGGCCTATGTCGATGATTGTGGCTTTTTTATTTTTCTTTTTAATAAGCACTATGTCTGGCCTGTTATAGTCTACAGTTCTATCTGTAAGGATTGATCTATGCCAGTATAAAAGATACTCGGTGGATTCTAATACCGGGCAAAGTGTATAGCGGTAATAGGGGGGTAATATTATTATCATTATTACTATTATTATTATTACTATTTTTTTTCCGGTTTCCCGCTGCCGGACAGGGCTTCCGTGGCCTTCGACATCACACGGTAGCCTCGTCGGCTAATTCATTACAGCCACTCTCCACGACCTGTGGAGTTAGTGACTGTAAACAACTGAATCATGTGCTCTAAGCAGACGAAGGGACCTCAAGATAACCGCCTTCTGCATCTGGCCTGCCAGCCATTCTGCCGAATTCTGACAGGCCGGTATGATCTTTAATTCTGAGAGCAGCGAAGGCTTCATCCCTTCGAGTACGCCGATTATTAGGACGACCATCTTGACCGAGTAGTCTGGGAGCTCATACCGGAGATCACGATATTTGGTCCGCTTTTCCCTCTCCTTCAAAGCGATGTTTGTCCCAGCAGGTCCTGAGAATTCGATTACAACCATCACTTTGTTCTGATGGTCGATGAGGACTATGTCAGGCTTGTTGGCTTGAATTAGCCTGACAGTCGGGAACGAGTAGTTCCAATAAATTCGGCACCTCTCGTTCTCGACAACGGACTCAATATCTCCGGGGATGCAAGGCAGTACTGGTGTTTGATCTACCCCGTACGACTGCCATAGATGGTAGTATAGCACTCGTAAAACCGCGTTATGGCGGTGGATGTAGGCCGAAATCGCGTATATCGGGCATGCTGAAAGCAAATGCATCAGCGATTCCGGCGCCTGACGGCAGGTCCTGCAGTTGATATCTGGGACCTCTACACCCATTACGCGGCTTCGGTAGACCAAGGTGTTTATTACACAATCCTGACAGGCCACAATGAATCACTCGGTCTCCGACTTAAGCCCAGCTGAGTTTAAAAAGGCGTATGTCAGCCTAGTCGATAAACCCAGTGTTTCTATGTTCTTATAGTACACACCGTGCATGGGTTTATCGACATGCTGCCTGAGCAGATTTTCCTGTTCGGCAGCTTTTATTTGGGCTTCAGACGATTTGGCTGAAGCTCGGTGACTGACTCTGGATCAGCACCGCTCCGGCCACCTCGTCTGACGTCGAATACGAGACCAAGTTCATCTGCGGCTCTTTTTGCTGCCTTGAACAATCCTGCGCCCACCCCCGATATTTCATGATCTCCCAGTAATAGCAGGAGCGGATCCGAGCTCCTGAGGATATTACATGCCATACTCAGTACTACTCTGCCATGCATACACTCCAGACCCAAGAGTCCTCGGCCCCCCCGATGACGTGGGGAACACGAAGGGCGGATGATTTAGGACGAATACTCCTATGGATATTCATCATCTTGCGGGTATCTCTGTCTAGTTGGCGCAGCTCATCTACCGTCCATTTTACTACCCCAAAGGAGTAGAGCAGAACAGGAACGGCAAGCATGTTAGTGCCAGACGCCTTATTCTTCCCCAAAAGTTTGGACGATCAAATCTTTCGGAGTAGGCGTCTGTACTTGCCGCGGAGAGACTCCTTGATTTGTTGCACATCCTGGATGTGGTGTTGTTGCACACCCAGGTATGTGTAGGTCTCTCCGGCATCCAGGTGTCTTAGGATGCCGGACTATTATTATTATTGTTATTATTATTATTTACAGTAAGCGACACTGCAACAGATTCACTAAGTGTTCCCTGTTTGCAAACTACCTTCTGTATATGTTGAAATTAAAGAAACACCATATTACATATATTAATGTCTATAGCATTGCCATAATACATGACATAATTATGTTCTTGTTTGCTTACAGGCTAGAATTAAACTGAAACTATGCTAAGTCCTAAGATGCAAAGAACAATTCGTGTTAATGAAAATCAACTTATAATGCTATCAGAGAGAGCCCACTTTGACAATTCTCAGGCTGGTTATTTACACAAAAGGTCAGCAGACAGCAATAAGTGGCAGCTAAGATGGTTCGTGCTTTATCAGGTAAGCCTACAGTTATTCCTAATTACTACAATATCGCTCATTTACAGTTTCTGTTAACTATTTTAATTTCTTTATTGTCATTATACTACAGTACCTCGAGATAAAAAATATGCAAAAGAAATGTGCCATCTTCAGTTTTTACAGTGTAATCCACTTAGAAGAGGGAGAATCCTATAAAGTTTGTATTTATCATCTTCCAGGACCAGACTAATAATCCTGTTCCTTGTATAAGAATGTTACGCCTCAAGTGGTAAAAGCAGCGATGTATTAACGGGATGCAAATTTCATTAAGTGCTCGGTTACCTCACGTGTATGTGTATGGTGTCATATTAGGCACAATGTGGGGTTACGCCTTGTATGTATAAAGCATAAAAGGAACAGCTGCATGCACGCGTGAACTCGCACAACTCACAGCTCTGTTTAAACTCTCACGCCGTATTTTATTTTGGAGACTATTTGACTTTCACAAAATAAATGAAACTCTCAATACTACGCCATCATCAAAACCGATCCTTAAATAATATTAACGTCAGAAGTTTACTAGGGTAACTCTATAAACATCTTATTCTTTATTTGGTATTTCGTCACTTTTGCATAAAATATTTAAAAATTTAAAAGAAAATACCCCTGCGTCAAAATATTTAAACACAAAAACGCATTAGCAGATAGATATTGAACAAAGGATGCTAACTCCATATCATAGTAAATCTCGTCATTCGTATGATTTACGAAAAATACATTAATCTAAAATTCCTTTAAGACCAGCTATGCTCACTCAATTCTCCATGTAGTAAACTCTCTTATTAAAAATCTTAAATCCATTATCAGATTCCTCTGAGTCTTATATTAACAACTGTAAATATTTTATGAAAAACTGTCAGAAAATAATATTAATAAGAATCATCTAATGATGAGTTTTGATGTCGTAAGCTATTTTGCAAATGTTTTGGTAGATAAAACAACAATATTTAAAAATAAATTGCACAATGGGAATGTGGCTAATAGAACTAAGCGAATCATGGAAACATGGAGTTACTTACCCATTATATTAAAACGACGTGCTTTCAGTTAAATAATGACTTCTATCAGCAAAACTTTGGATGGATATGGTTTCTTCAGTATCTCCAATATTAAAAAACATTAATTTAAATCGGACCACAAAATTAAATCTATTATAAACCAGTATTTCCGGGCATACTGTATGTTACAATTCCGACTTTTTATAAATTATCGCATTTTTTGTACTTAATTAGAAATCTTGTAACATTTTGTTCTAAAATTTTTAAAATGTTACTTTATTTAAAATAAAAACTCTATGCTTAATAGAAGTTATTTTGTTCAATAGGTATTAGCATTCGGTAGCGCCTGACTGCGACTTTCATTCGTTTCGTAATCTTATTCGAAATACCTTAACAACATTTTAGAGTAAAATCGATATGTCATCTAATCTACGTAAAGTTCGGTCGAACATGTATATTGCAGATTAAATGTTATATTTTTATATTCTTAATCAAAAACATTAGTAACATTTTGCTCTAAAATTGTAATAAAACATAGTATATACTGGGTGATTCATAAGTAATGATACAACACTTAACTGTAGATAGTAGGAGTCAAAATATTAAGATTTAGCCAATAATGCCTTAATGAAATGTTTATAGCTAAAAAGATACAGGGTTTAGAGTTACAATTAAATTTTTTATTTTCCTTTGTAATTTAATGGTTTTTTAACATTTTATCATGAAATTTGGTGGGTGGGGGTTATTTTGGTGGGAAATCATAACAAACCTTCAACTTTCGTCTAGCTCCTTGAGGGCGCTACGTACACTATGTTTAATGTGTTAAAAGAGCCGTAACTTTTTCACCCGCACATTTATCGCAAATTTCGCATAAAGTAAACTGTAGGGTCCAATTTCAATAGGGTGTATTTTACCATGCTATTTTATGTATGTTCCAAATTTGAGATAAAAGTTTTGTGTTCGGCAGAAATTATCGTGTTTACAAGAAACACACACACACGTACACACACATGCGGACTCACAGATTTTTTTATTTGATATTTTAGTTCAGTTTGTTACAAAATGGATTTCTCTACAAAAGTTTTTCTCTACATGATTGGTACAAATTTTTATCCGTTTATAATAAACCTATTTCATTAAATCAAATAGGTATAGTATAATGAGTTAATTCTTAAACCAATTGTATGGTGAAGATATGTAGACGATCTTTTTGCAATATGGCCTTATAGCAAAGATCACTATGGGGTATTTTTTTTAAATAAGATTAACGAAAAAGGATCGATTAATTTTACAAAGGAAATAAATAATAATGAATTACCTTCCTTAGATATTTTAATTAAAAACTTAGATAATACATACGAAACTAATATTTGTAGAAAACAAACACACAGGAACAGATATATAAACAATTCAAATCAACGTATTAGCATTCAGGTTAGAATTTTGCTGAGCGAGAGCGAAATATGCATTTATTTTCGGATTATTATAAATATTTAAAAAATCTTTAAAATAGTTTCAGGTACTTCCCATTGCTCTGAAGACATGTACAGTTTTTATCATAAATTTTCTATATAGTTAAATGAAATTAGGAACTATTTTCATTGACAAACTGCAATATGCAAGTACAAAAGAAATTCGTTAAAACAATAGCAAGTATATAAAATAGTTTGAAGATTACATTATGTTTTGATTTTTAAAATATTTATAATAAACCGAAAATAAATGCATATTTCCCTCTCACTCTGAAAAATCCTATCCCTAGGAAAGGTATTGTAAAATATTTATATGATTTCTTGAAATAAGAAAATTTTAATTAACGAGAAACGATTTGTAAAAACTAATCTATCAGTAAATCAATATCGCTACATTGTAGGTTTTTTTGTGTTCTTTACGGTGACATTAACAAAGAAAATTTTAAAAAATGTTTAAATCGTCTTTCTAAATTAAAAAAAAAAACAAATGCATTTTACTCATCAATATATTGCCCAAAAATAAAAATTATTGGCATATATCAAAAGTGTATAAAATGGATACAATTTGAAAGATAGAATTTTGTCTGCGTCAATTGGGAGCCGGGGTGAGACAGTCGAGTGCTGGCTGGTGCGTTTTCACGGCGTAATTAAAACCTGCTTCACCACCCTTCAATGTCATCATATTACGATGTTTTTTCTTTTTAAACAAGTTTTTTGTTGTAGATTTTAGTTTTACTGCCAAATGTTAAGATAAAATATTTATTTCAACAATATTGTGAAAATGAATAATTTTTTATTTATTTCCTGTCATCGTGATTAGAAAATATTATTTACGTATTAAGCAAATCATAACTTCACACTTTTTTTATTTAATATGAAATTGCCTACTTTCTGTATATTGGTTCCTGGTCTGATTGGTTCTCCAATATTCAGTGTTTTAAAGTATTTACCTAACTAATATATTAGCGTGACCGGATTAAGGTACCAATTGTATATTGGTACATTTGCTGCAGCTTAAAAAACACACAATGTCATTGTGGACAATTTTTGTTCATTGCGATACGAGTTATACAAGTGGTATTTAAGAAAAGACACAAAAAACACAATTCTGAACATTCTTTTGTTTAAACAGATGGTTTTCGAGACTAGAATTTTATCAGAAACTTCTTGCTAAACTCTTTGTAATGTTTCCAGCTAATGCTATAGTAAGACAGTTCAGTTCCCTTCAAATTTTAGTTTTAGTCCACCAACATGGTTTATAGGATAAATTAAGAAGAATCGGAAATAGGTTTTCTGTACGAACGCTTTTCAAACGGGGATCACGTTAAGATCTGCCTCAAATAAATAGTTATAGACAATATCTAAATTATATTAACATTTTAAATATATGAAATATACGAATGAAATATTATCCAATTGTTTGTTGTGGTATTGACTTGATTTCTAGAACAGAACACATATGTGACAGAAAACCTCAAAAAGAAAATATGAATTAAATAATTATTTACAGAATTTATATGAAAATAATAATATTTATTCAATTTTGAAATTTACAATTAATATATATATGAATAAATAGAGCTTGTATATTGCACTTTATGAAGTATGCTTGATACAATGCGCGCAGGTAATATACAACATGAAAATTAATCTAAGACTAACTTTAATAAATTGGGAAACAGTAAAACTATTTTGAATACTCAACTTGAACAAATTGCGTATTACATATCAATTATGTAACAATTGAGTAAGTGTACGTAATTATATACATTCCTGCCTTCGGTTTTCCAGGAATAATTGCTTCATGAAGCGAGGGGCACTAAGTTAATAAGTATTAAAATCAGATAATATGCAGTAGCTGATCAAATTGTTCAAAAGTTATAACAACCGGTTTAAAATATAAATACATGCACTTCTCATGTTCGAATTCACGTACGTAATTATATATACACCTGCCTTCGGTTTTCCAGGAATAATTACTTCATGAAGCGAAGGGCACTAAGTTAATAAGTATTAAAATGAGATAATATACAGTAGCTGATCAAATTGTTCAAAAGTTATAACAACCTGTTTAAAATATAAATACATGCACTTCTCATGTTCCAATTCACTTTAAGTTTAATATATTATGTTATAACTATACAACTGCATTCACGAAGCTTAGTAATTATTTCTGAAGCTCAACATTCCTTCGGTAAAATATACTTATTCCGCATTTCCTTCTCTAATGAAGTGAAATTTCCGTTAGAGGCGAATACCTCGCTCTTAACACAAATTACATTAATTTCTAAATAGATGCAATAATTATATACAGTAAATTTTATGGGTACTTTTCCCCACAGTGGTTCAAGTGGTAGCCAACAATTTCATACAGATATTAGAGAGCTATTTAAATTAAGTGCCTCATGAAATTAGCTTGTGAGTTATATTTTGTGAATAACGCTTATACTATTGATTTTTAAAACGAAATAATAGTCTATTTGTTTGACCTAACTACTCACATCAAATTAATTATTAAAAACCCGGACTTTTAAATAAAGATAGACATAAACACATCGTTTCTATTCTTAATAGACATTCTTCCTAAACACTTGATTAGTATCCATGTATGTCACATTCTGTAATTTTTCTTGACATATAGGATTCGAAATTCATGGTTTTGAAACCTACTAGTCCAAATAATTCTAAAAATAGCAATTTTTTTTGCCAATATTGATATTTTTCGGGTCCTATTTTGTGTGTAACAAAATCTAAAGTACCAAAAACCATGTATTTTAAGTTCTTTTATCCGCAGAATTTGAATATAAGTATCACAGAACGAAAAGGTCAAAAGGCTAAGAACTGCGACTATTTTTTGGTCATTTTTGGTCATGTATCTGCTTGTGAACGGCCATTTTTATGCAAACTAAATAAGTAACCATGTATGTCACGTCACGTTCTGCAATGTTTTTTTGCACATATAGGATTTAAATTTCATGGTTCTGAAATCTAATAGTCTAAATAATTTTATAAACGGCCAATTTTTCGCAAATATTGGTAATTTTCGGGTCCTTTTTTGTGCGTAACAAAATCTGAAGAACCAAAATAATAAATAAATATTTGCAGTATAAGATTTTCTTTTTTAAACGACTTAAACTAGTTATCGTTATATTTGATTCGAAAGTCAAAACAAAAATCTTATAATTTAATACAATTTTTTTATAAATGTATTTTATAAATAATTAGTAAATAAAAAATCTTGACAAAATGTAATTAAATATTGTCTTTTTTTCTTTTTAAGAAAAAAACATTACCTATTTATTTATAAAATGTGCTTTTCTTTGAACTTTTAAAAGTATTGCAGTACAAAAACAGTAATTAGAAGGAAAATATTAAAATACTTAAAATGGTATAATAGTATAATTAACCATCTTTAATTATATTAATTTACGTAAGGCTATTATAACTGTTAAATGAATAAATAAGTAAATAAATAAGAAATTCACAATAAATTTTGAAGTAGATAGCTATATCCCAAATTCTTTCGACTTTTGAATTTCGGGTTCAAATTCGGACTCTGCATATCAAAAAGCATTACAGAATGTGACATATATGGTTACTTATTTGGTTCGCGTAAAAATAATCATTTACAAGCGGGTAAATGAACAAAAATGACCAAAAAATAGTTGCAGTTCAAAGCCTTTTGACCTTTTCGTTTTGTGATACTTATATTCAAATTCTGCGAATAAAAGAACTTAAAATACATGGGTTTTGGTACTTCAGATTTCGTTACATACATAAAGGGGCCCAAAATTACCAATTTCGGCCAAAAATGGTCATTTCTAAAATTATTTAGGTATATGGTTTTGGACCTTTGAAATTCAGATTCTGCAAGTTAAAAATCATGATAAATATGATATTGATGGACTTCCAAGGAGTTATATAGGAAATAACAGTGTCTAGATTCTGCCTTTATAGGGTTTTCATATTTTTTTACAGGCTTTTGATAGCTGTCATGAATAAAAAATAAGCTGGAATGCAATTTTCGCAGTTCTTCATTAAAATGCCCAGTATTACGAATATTTTGACACCAAATAGATTGATTTTGGTTGTTTTACAAAGGAGGAGTCGAATTTTGACCTAAAAAACTCGTAAATGTGAGGCGTATAAGAAGACAAAATATTTTTCTTTATAAAAACGTCGAATTGCCACTTTAAAGCAGGGATCCGTACCAAACCCTTATTGGACCGAAAACCGGACTGGAACCGAAATTTTTTCTGGACCGAACCGAACCGAAACCCTTATTTCATCAGACGCCAACTTGGTTGTCCGAACCGAAACCGTTTAAAATTATATAACGGTTCTTTTCGTTTTTTTTTTTCGGTTCTGAGCCTGATACCATATTTTCCTAGCTTTTCATGTCAGACAATTTCAATTTTCAATTTAATGTTTTGTTTTTGTATTATAATTATGCGCATATTTTGTTTAATCTCTACCACAGCCTGTCTCTACTCTCTATCCCCCCTCCTGCTCCTCTAGGCATTGGCTGTTTTTGTTTTGTCGCCAGCCGTGTAATATGCAACGGGTACGTGACCGTTATCGCGCCACGCCAAATAAAGATGTTGATTCAAAATTATATTCAATTTAATAATAATATAATACATACGAGTTATGTAATACCCGTGGAATGAAATTTGCCTCTAGACTTGTACAAAACAGTTAAAATACCTTTTAGCATTACCTTCCTTCCTCGTTTCTCCTACCCAATCAATATAGCTACGTATATATATCATGTATTTACCAGAAATGAGTACACAATGCGAGAACCGGAAAAAACCGAAAAGAACCGAAAAAAATCAGAAGAACCGGACCGAAAAATAAGTTATAGAACATGAACCGAACCGAAACCGAAATTTTTTTGTTCATAAAAACTGGAACCGAACCGGTTCGGTTCCCTGCTTTAAAGTGACAAGTGCCACTTCAAAGAAACAATTGTCACTTTCAATTGACATTCTCCACTTCTAGTGACACTTTTAAAGTGACTATTGTCACTTTGAGACAGTAATTTTCATGCAGTCAGTGTATTCAATAAAGTATACTGACTACATGTACGTAGAGGAGATAGGCCGGTGCTGTTCGAACAGAGGGCGTGGCTTCTGATGTCATGGGGGGCGGGGGTAATTTGTGGGAGTAATTAAGGGTAATTAGCGGGTAATTATCCTTAATTGCCCCACTAGAATAAAAGTTCAAATCAATCTAAAATTTGTAACATTTTCCAAAAAGCTATAATTAAAATTGATTTCTTGCACTTGACTTTTATCAGTAAAACCCGAAATTGAGCGCTGGCGCTCTGTGAATACAACGAATACTCAGCAAGATGTGTAATTAAGGAACAAAGGATTAAAAAGAAAAATGTCAAATTACTTTTGCAGTAGTAAATACATTTTGTTTAAAGAAGAATAATAGGCTCATTTCTCAATTTTTTTTTTATTATAAATTCTGAAAGAATTCTGAATTTATAGTGTATGCAACATTTTGTAATTTTCTGATGCTATTTTACTTGTTAAAAAAATTACGAAAGTTCGCGCTAAGCAACAAGCGAATGCGCCAGACGTGACGTCATCGGCCCCGACAGCCGCCGGTCGCCAGCCATTCGCGTTCCAGCGGGAAGTGGCAGTCTGTATTTTCTTCAATACTTACTGCTGCATTTTCACACCCCTCATTTCGGCGCTAATGAACTCTCGATTTGAGTTAAAATAATCCATAAGCATGATAACATCTACCTCTTAATCCGGTGATTTTAGCTTAAAAAATAACGATTTATCGGACAGTTTTGAGACTAGCCAAAAAATAGTCTACCCCCTACAAAATTTCCTCAGAAATTCGAAAAAAATAGTGTTGACCACTCAAAACGGCGGCTTTAATTGTTATTTAACTTTTTTTAAACAAAATGAATCTGAATGACGAAGAAATTGATGTGTCGAACGTTTTTCTACGACCTTTAGAAGCGAAGATATAAGCAAAAAGCTGAGTTGCAAAATTCATTTTGTTTAAAAAAGTTAAATAACAATTAAAGCCGCCGTTTTGAGTGGTCAACACTATTTTTTTCGGATTCCTGAGGAAATTCTATAGGTGGCAGACTAATTTTTGGCTAGTCCCAAAACTTCCCGAAACATTTTCTTAATATCACCGGACTACTCTGGCATATTCGATGAATCAGCTTTAATATAACCACTATCACACATTATTAATTTGAAGTATAACTGTTAATATACAACAAAAATCCGATTAATTTAATGGAAATGAAAAACGTAAAATATTAAACAAAGTATGTTGTAATTATCTGCTCTCAGCGTCCGAATTTCAGAACGTCTTTAAAAGTAATAATATTGCAATGCAATGGCCTCGCTGGCTATCACTGCGCTCGACGGGGCTGGTGACGTCACGTCGGTGAATTTGGCGCAAGGGAGTCTGGCGTTTTCTGACTGCAATATTTTCGCCATTCTTGTCCGATTGAGGTAATTTTTTTTTATGTGTTCCAAGTGAAAAGTTTTTTATGGACACCGTGAAAACACACTTATTTAAGAAATATTACTAAATGAGCCTATTGGTAGTTCATAAAATATATCGCATTTTAACATACTTTTGAAGGCTTGAATATATACAAAATCACGTGTTTCAAAGTTTTCGAAAGTTCATCAGATCAAATCTTTTTACTTTACAATAAGAACACTCAAGATATTTTCTATTGGAATTTAATCAAAAAAACCGCTGCCCAAGGAATCATTACTTCCACATCCAGATTTTCTATCCAAGTCACTCACAACGAAAAAATTTTGTATGTGGAAATAATTGCTTATGGAACTTTAATAATATAATATTTGAAATCCTCTACCCCAAAAACCTATAAAACGATACCCCACATCGGTAGTGGGGTGGGGGTGGTGCTAGGGGTGGTAGTGGGGGTGGATGAAGTAAAAAATATTTTGAGGTTTCTGGTTCTTGTACACACACACTAAATCACAATTTTTTTTCATCCCCTTTAATAATGGGGTGGGGGTGGTAATGGAGGTGGCTAATGCCAAAATTTTTTTTGAGACCTTAGCTTCTCTTTAATATACTAAATACCAATTTTCTGGACTCTCACCTGGATAATTTACCTATTTACCCCAAATTTACCCCAATTTACCCCCAACCCTTCGATGGAACAAGATGAAAATATAATCTAGTTCCAGATCACGTTAAAATACATACGTGTACCAAATTTCAAGTCAATATCTTAAACGGTTTCAGAGTAAACGTGCGCACAAAAAAAAGTTACAGACCGACAGACAGAAATTTTTTTTTCGCTGAAACTTAAAATCTCGACGTTTCATGACATTCTAAGCCTATTTGAACAATAAAAATTTTAAAAAATTTTTTTGTCGTTACTATACTTCCACTGGATGTGGAAGTAATTATGAAAAAATTGCTAAATAAAAATCAGCAGAATTTCTAAAATGATTATGCAACTTTTATGCAACTTTAAACAATACCAGACCAGGCTTCAGCAATAACATGTACTTTTATTATTCTGAAGCACTAATCCTGAGTACGATCGCATAGAATATTTGAATCCGAAACGTCTTAGTCAAAGATAGCGAATATTGTAACCTAAATTTAAAGATAAACCATTTTCTCGACCTTATCCCCTCTCATAAAAAGGAGACTGCCGAAAAATGATTAAATTCGTCTTTCTCGCTTAATTTCGACATTGATTTATATTTCGCCCTAGGTGAAAATAACTTGTATCGGTTATAAATTTAATTTTGGTTTAATCTGTCTATATAACTAGTTAATTTCCGGGCTGGGTATTTGCCTGCAAATCTTTGAATAAATACGACGGTTGCTTTTCATTAATATTCAATGCTAAACCAACGAATTATCATCTATATACGATATATAACACGAGAAATAAAAATCATGCATATTTACCACCTTTTGTGAAGAAAACCGTAGGTCAGAAATCGTTCACCTATTTGAGTCCTAGGCTCTATAACCACTTACCTGCAGAATTGAAAAATATAAACCATATCAATAAATTTAAAAAGCAACTCAAGCAATTTATATTTTACACACCCAGAGACATGATTCATGATATGGTTGACTTAAAAATTTAGACCCTTAATGGTTTATTGTTCTGAGACTGCATTATACTGTTTCCTTTTTATTTTTATAAATGTTATCTTATTAACTACTATACCTTATCTTATTATAACTTATCTTATTATAATTACCATTTAACCCAAATTAAATATCTGAGCAACATTTCGTTCTAATGTCTCTTTTAGTACGTACAATTAGTGTTGATTATTGTTTATATAGTTTTATTAATTTTATATAATACCATACTATTAGATTATATTATGTTATGGTAATCATAGTTTACACTATGACATATAATTTCATATATATATATTTTTATATAGCTTTATAATTCTTTTTTGTAAACCCACGCGCAGGCCTTGGCCTTTAGTGGGGCATCTTTGTGTTTATTTACACAATTATTATTATTATTATTTCGTTATACTTATTTTCAAAACTTTTATGTACTTAACTTATTTGTAAAATCATGTAACATTTATGTAACAAATTTTGTAAATAAACCACTCATTCATTAAGATGATAATTAAACAAATAGCTTGGTAGTTGAGCATAAAACTGTCTTTTCTTAACTAGAATACAGAAAAATGTATGTAACATTTTGTCCCAACTTTAAAAAATTATACTCCAAATTGGTTTTGACAAGAATAATTTATGTATTTAAATAAAATATTTTTAAAATAATGATCTTGATCTTGTACAGTCCACGCACAAACTTTGTTTAATTTTTTTACAAACGGGGTCATAGCGAAGGGGGGTATGGGAGTACGTTAACCCCCCCAACTTTGTCAAACTTGACAAAATTTGGAAATTTGACAATTTTTATTTCGGTGGAAAAATTTTTTTTTTAGATTTTCCCCTTCTCGTTCATCAATTTTTATTTCGGCAGAAAACATATTTTTTTAGATTTTCTCCCTTCCGCTCAACAATTTTTTGAAGGGATTATTATTTATTTATTCACAGAGTCGGCTTCTTAAGTTTATGAAGTTGGCTAATTTGAAATATAACCCCCCAAAAAAGTTAGCTCTGTTTACAAATATACAGTAATCTTACTTCATTTGTAGAACAAAGGTCTGAACAGATTCAGTTAGTTTCTAAAATTTGTGTAAAGTTTTGAAATAGATTCTGAATGTGAAATAAACGAATTGTACATTTTATTTGTCGATTTTGCAAATCATTTTGTCGAATATATACACTTATTTCAAAGAAGCTGTTAATCGGTAATACAATAACTGGAGTTAGTTTACCTCAGTTTATCATTTTGAAATCCAAGTTGTACATTTAGTTCTGCCAGTAGTGCAGCTTATTTTATACAATATTTATACTCCTGTTGAAGCTGATATCCTGTTATTCATAATTGATGGCATGTAATTACCAAATTAACAATTTCTGTCGTAAATCATCTGTACATGTAAGAATCAAAGTGGCAGTCGGGTGTTGACTATCGAAAATATATATTTAAACAATAAAAAATATTGACTGTGTACTTAATCTCAGTGACACAACATTTAGGTGAATTAAATTCACGGTCGGCAACGCCTGACTGCAATTCCACTCCATATTATTTGACTGATTGATTGATTTACCAGCGTGCGGTAGGCATTGCTGTCACTCCCAGGTATACATCTGGGCCTGCTACATCCACGCTGGATTGGACTAAGGTCATGCTTGTTGCCAGCAGCGAGAGCCGCATGGCGCATGGTAAAGGAATGTGGGATGGGAGGTGTTGGTATTTGTGATATGCGTTACCGCATTGTGTCATGAGGGAGCCCTTTTGTGTTTTTGGCTCTGGATTTCTGCCTCTTCTTGTGAAATATGAAGTGTTTATGCTCCTCTTTTTGTGTTTCTGCTTCTTCGAATCTTCTTTTCCTGAATTTTCTGATGTCTCGGTTTTCAATTGTCGTAGCGTATATATCTTTGCGATTTCTTTGTGGTATTCATTTTTTGATCCTGATCCTCTCAGTTGTTGTTCTCCGCTGCAGGATGGTCTCCCTATTTTTAGTTTCTTGATGTTCGGTACTAGCGCTTTCTTCAGTAGATGTGTTGGGTTCCTTCCTTGGGTATGTCCCCAGCACTTCATTGCGTACATTTCTATCCTTTTTTTTTAATGTCTTTCCTCCTAATAGTGCTGATGTTTTATGTCGCTGTTTTCGTCTTGTTGTTTTTGCGACTAGTTGGATGATGTCCTTTTCTGCTCTTCTCAAAAACTTCTTCTGTTGGCTTTTGTTGTTGCCGCGTTTTTTGACTTTGATCATTGGCCGTTTGACGGCTATGTACATACATTTGGTAAGGTCCCATTAAAGTTTATTTTTCTCAGTGAACGATATGATTGCCCTTGTGACTCTGTATGCCGTTTTGATTCTCTCCTTTATCGTTTCTCTCCGTTCCAATTGGTTCGTCAGGTCTGTTACTAGGTACTTCAATTTGTTCGTTGTTCTTAGGGAGTATCTATTTGTGTTCCTCTCCGCTGGTCCAACTCTCTTTTGTTGACGGGTCTCGCTCCATTATTAGGCTTTTCTTGAAGTTTCTTTTCAGCCCAGTTGTATCCTGCGGCGATTAGGAGATCATTGGCGTATGTGTGTGTTTTCTTAGAAAACACTATTTTTCTTAAAGAAGCCTGCACTACGCATACCTCCGCTGAAGCGCTCAATTCGACGCAGTATATCAACAATGCCTCATTGATCATTTCAGGTTTATTTCAAATTAAATTAGTTTGAATACCCCCCATAACTATGAAAACTACACTTGAAATTTTTTAAGAAAGTGTTACGACCATATTTTAAGAATAATGCATTTAATTATTACGGGTCTAACCTGTATTAAACTCGTTTGAGTATTTTAATAATTATCCAAAAAAGAATTATTTGAGGGTTAACATAAGAAATTTATATGACCATACTTTATGAACAATGCGTTATTGATTATGTCATTAAACATTATTTATTTGGAACTAAATACCTTAAAGAGAATTTTCGTCTGCACGACTATTTTTTATTTATTTTTTCAAATACAAATATTTACATCTTGTTATTTTTTATCTGAAATGAATATGACACTGTATCTTTTATTTTGTGTTCCAAATAGTGCTATTAGTTATTTCACTCAAGTGAATGAGAGATCGGCGTTAACGGATTTATTTAGTTTGGCCATAATTTATGTCCCCGCCTGCTGAGGACCACCGACACTAATTCTAAGAAATTTGGTATTTCTTACCCTCAACATTGCAACACAAAAAGTGATAACATACTACGCTAGTGGGCTTGTTAATTAAAAATCATACATTATTTGCTATTACTAATTATTTTACTAGTTTAAAGACACTTATCGTTTGTTGTTTTGGAATTCTCTCTTCAGGTGTTTTTTGTTCTTTCTTTTTTTTAATCAATCAATGATATATTGGAAGTGTCAGACTCTTACTGACTAAAGCCCCCTCCTCCCCGGGCTCGTCTGTATACTACTCCGAGGGCACTGCAGCCTCCTGGGCTTATTGTGCACAACCTGTATTACCCGTAATGTGTCTTTACTTCATTGCTAGCAACTGAATCGCTGCGTGGTGCCCCTTACATGGTCTGACCACCATCACCCATCCAAGTCCTCACCGCGAGCAAAGTTGCTGCACTGTCTAGGTCTGGTTTAATACCTCCCTAACTTTTCATCTCTTCAGGTGTTACTAGACGATGTCACTGCACTATACTATAATTTACTGCGTAGATCAGAAGCACTGTGGAGTGATTTGGTTTGCGTACCAAATTAAACACTTACTAATATTTCTTATAAAATTACTGAAAATGCCTCGAGTATATTAACTTTCAAGCACATGCCGTCCACGTATGCGAACTTAAATATATCTTCTGCACTTTGTATTTAACTTTTAGATATTTTTATAGACAGAGCACTTATGAGATACGTCTGCTAGCATCGACAGCGAGACGGCCACCTGCAAGTCCACTCCATATCATTTCATAAAATAATTTAAAGCTTCTATTTTCTCACGAAACATTAGCCATTACTTCAGCGCAAATTAGCTCACTTGGGTTCAGTTCACAGTGATAAGGCGGCACTCGTAATACGTCAATACCTTTAGCTTTGGCCTTTTCATCCACGACATATTTCTTATATATTGGCAAATGCTGTTTCGCTAGTGTTAATAATCCAAAGCACCATCGAATGAGATACCTTTACCATCTAACCAGTGTTTTTCGCCAGGTACTAATCGACTGCGGTATGGAGCATTATCCATAATAACGATAAATCCTGGTTTTATCGTTGTGAGAATTTTTGCAAACCATTCCTCAAAAACATCCCCGTTTATGTCCCCATCGCCAGTTTTCTCGACACAAGAGTCCATCCTGTGCACTATTATTAAGATCTTTTCTTTTCCTGTTGGTCTTTTTAATCCGGTTAACCATCCATACGAGCTTAACGAACACTGTACATTTTTATCTTGCCAAATTCGCATTGCGTTATGTCTTTCATTCAATCACGTCTCGTCTAAATAATAACATTTTCTTCCACGTTCACGAGCAGCTCTAATAGAGCATGCCCACTAAATTTTAATTTCAATTGGAAATGATAAACTTATCCGTATTATAAATTAATGTATCACGCAATGAGGTTAAGAAACGTTCCCAAGGTGGAGGTTAGTAACATGACGTCACCTTCTTGCAGGCAAGTTGGCCAGTGTGTATAATGTGGGTCCGTTGTTTTTGCAATCTTTTATTTAATTTCACCTCTTTGTATGTTAGTTAGTAGTTAGGTCAAATCTTGCAAGTCAGTTTTGGACCACTTAACGACGTCTAATTGACTGATATTTTGCATACACATGTAGTTCTGGTGACAATATAATAATATGGCACCAAAATGTGTTTTTTAGTTTTTTAAACTATAATTTGAATGGATAGTGTATTCACTCAGACGTTGCATCCTAAGAAATGGCGGAGGATCCGGCACTTTTAAGTAAGGACGACGCAATGAATATAAAACTACTACTAATAATAATAATAATAATAATAATAATAATAATAATAAGACGTAACTAAAAATTTAAAAATAAAATTATATGTATATGTAATTATACTTATATGTAAAAAACTTTTTAAAAACAAGCTTTTATTATTATTTAGGTGTACTAAAACGAAAAAAATTAAATTAATTGTCTTAAAAGCTTGTCGCGTGAATAGAAATAGAATACTAACTTAGGTAGGTACTTACAATCTCTGTTAAATAAAATTATTGTCCGTATGAACTTTTCGTGCACGACAAGCTTTTAAGACAATTAATTTCATTTATCTACTCTTATTAGGTTATATACTAATTAATGAACTGCTTTTGATCAATTAATAGTATGCATAAACAAACATTGTGAGTTATAATCCGTGAGTTATTATAACTCACTAAGTACAGAGCCGATCACCTTTATCTTCATGTCTAGCCTGTCCAATCGACGTAACGCGCAACACACGAAGGTGGAGCCAGGGATGTAGTGACAGATTATTCGCGTTAATATCTATAAAGATTTTCTGAAGTGTCACAAAATGCTACTTTTGATTCGTTCGTGCCGAGCCGAATTTTCGAATTTCGCCGTGCAATTTACGATCAGGTTTACCTGGAAGACTTCCTCTTTACGTCGTGACATCGTACGGCCGTCCCAATGGTGTTTTTCGGAAAATATGAACGTGTCAAGATTGCATGTTTTTTGCAATTTTCTTCGACTCCGAAATGAAAGCTGCTTTTTGTTATTTTTCGCAGATATCTCCGAAACGGTGGGAGTTAGTTAGAAATAAAAACAATGTCCAACGCGTAATTTCTATAACGAATCTTTTGCTACTATCAGAATTTTGATTTTTTTTTCGTTTCGGAGATAACTACTGGAATGTTGGCCATGTACGGCAAAAAATCGCAAATTTTGAACTTCTACAGTTGGCAACTTTTTAATCTTGGCTCCTACGCCAAAAGACTACTCTAGTTAACTTAAATAGAGTTAAATTTGCTAAAACTCTTTTTTTATTTTTTGAATTCCGACAAAAATGAAAGAATTAGAGGGGGCGGGATTTGGGACTTTTTTTTTCTTTAAAATTTCTCCATTTTGTCACCGTAATTAATCGGTAATTAACTGAAATCGATCTCATATACGATGTTCACTTAATATCATGTACTACTTTGACGCTCCGTTAATCTTGGCACTTCGAAACAAAGGTTTCTGAGAAAAATTATTTTTTTAAGATTTACATACACTCTATAGGAAAACGTGTAATTTCTTACATTTCCTCGAATATCTCGATAATTATCGTTTTTTTCAAAAATGTGTAGACAGCTTATGTAAAGATAATTGAATGAGCTTTCCGACGCTTTTTCCTCTAACATAAAAAACAAGACTTTTGACCGAATATGCGCTCCGGGCTATTGCCGTTCGCGGAGAAGTTAATATTAATCTACAAAGCTGATTTTTTGTCTACAAACAGTTTATACACTATTTCGATTAAAAATCACATTCTACCTCCGCTTAAAGGTGGCTAAATCTTTGAAGACAACAAATATAAAAGGGGTGAACAAAAATTAAATTTTACAGTTAATTTTATTAATAAACAAACTGAGTAATTTAAACAAAATTTTCTCAATTTAATATTTATTGTTATAATCGTAGATAAAGTATATTATTTAACTTGCGGTAATGTTAATACCTCACTTGATGAATTAAAAACTTTCATCTGCGTTAGTTATTACCTACATTACCACTCGTTGAATAATATACTATTTTTTCGCTTTAGTACACCTAAGTAATAATAAAGACTAATGTAATATTACTGATCAGCATGTTTAGAACCCCCATTTATAAAATTTAAAGACATTCTGATTTATTGTTTTCGAATTGCTTCCCCCTAAAATTATATTTTTCAAAAATAAAAAAATTAATAACTTTTAAACGAATTGTATTTCGAAAAAAATTCATCATTCATTTGCTTTTTTTACTTAGGACTAATAAAAGATTTATCGGTGTTAGATCGTTAAAATCTGATTTTCGCGGTCTACGCTGTCCCACAGATATTTAAAACAAGAAAACTCGAGGATTGCTGAGGCAGCAATATTGGTACTAAAAATTTTCTTGGGAATCAAAAAAGTCATAACTACAGAGAAATTGTCGCTAGTCTGGTGGAAAACTATCGTAAGCTAGGTCGCAATATGAATCTGAAGCTCCACTTCTTAGATTCTCATATTGATGACTTTCCTGAAAACCTTGGGGATTATAGTGAAGAACAGGGAGAAAGATTCTAGCAGGATATTATGGAAATGGAGCGGCTTTATTAAGGAAGATGGGACATAAATATGATGGAAGATTTTTGTTGGACGTTAAAACGAGAAGTCAAAAAGAAAGGAGTCAAACGAGCGCGAAATCAACTGCATAGAACTTTTGATAGTAAAAGGGTTCCTTACCACAAAAAGGAATAAGATCTTTAACCCTTTGACACCAAAACTCTCTAAACGCTTTTAAAAACTTTAAAATGTATCTTGAATTACTACTTTAAGTGTTAAGATGTTGTCGTTTGCATAGGACTTCTTTAATTTTTTTGACAATATTGTAGATTTAAAGCTATTATTTTGAGGATAAAAAATCCTGGAGATTCGCTGGGGAAATCTGACATCAAGTTGGTATTCAGTGTATCAAATTACATGGGTATACAATAATTTAGACGTTTTCATAGGTATTTATTTTCTTTTTTTTTACAATATTGTAGATTTTAAGCTATTTCTTGAGTTTAGAAAATTCTGGAAATTTTCTAGGGGAATTCCAACATTGAATTCATATTCAGCATTCAAACATTCATAGGAATACAATATTCTAGTCATTTGCATAAGTGTTTCTTTTCTTTTTTGAACAATATTAACGATTTTAAGCGGTTTTTTAAGGTTAGAAAATTCTGGTGATTTGCTGGGGGAATTTCGACATCGCATTCATATTCAGCGGCCCAAAATACATAGGAATACTATATTTTGGTCGTTTGCACAGCATTTTTTTTTTCTTTTGCGTGGCTGTGTAATAATTATAAACCATCAGTTGGCAAAGTAGATAAAAAACTAGCAGGCTTACGGCTTAAAGGCAGAATTTCTGAGGTCCAAAGGAAAAACCTGAAAAAGTTATACCTCATGGAAAGTGTCTATTCTAGTTCTCCTCCACTGGTAATATCGCGCCATCTACTGCGGTTACCTGTTAGGCGCACAGCCTCATTGAAGCTCTTTCTCATCAGCTCCTTGGTGACATCAGCCCAACACTTTGGAGGGCGTCCCCTTCGCCTCTTGCCATTTAGTTTTCCCTAAACTATCAACCGTTCTATATTGTCCTCTCTCCGGTCGATGTGGAAAAAAATGAGAGGATTCGAGAGAATACGATGCTGGAGAGTCGGTTTTGGGGACATATTTCTTGGAAAATCCAGGTATTAGTGCAATGGGCTCTCCAGAGAATTCGTAACAAACGTTTTCAGACCCACATTTCGAAAGCACCAATACGCCATCTTTTTTTTAATATATAATAAATAAAGTATATACTGATCTTAGATGTTATTAAGTTTATCTTCACAATATGGTCATTTAGTGATATGGCAGTTTCCTACTTTTTCTTTCTCATTTTAAAGTATAACAAACCAATAGCCTCAGAAAAAAAATTCAGCTCAATTGAATCAATAGCCACAGAGATATTCGCATTTGAATAGAAACACACTCGGCCGGCCAACAGTACGTGACGTCACTTGGCGGGCGCCGATACTTATATTAGAGCAGCGATTTCGTAAGTCTATCGTGTCATTCGTGTCTTTTTTTTTGGCGTAGAACCAGGTCAAACATGTTAGGTTCCTTTGAGTATGACACCGGGCATATGAAATCATATTTTACGACATTTTTTTGTGGTCTCGAACTTTTTAAATCAATAAAAAGTGAAAAAAATGTATTTTTAAATAAAATTGTTTTTTTTTGTTTCCATCTTTAAAACTATTAAAGGTACCGAAATTTGTTTTGTGTCAAATTAAAGCACACACTGTAGCGCTTTTACCAATATAAACGGTTTGGGCACAAGTCGCACTTTCATTTCTCTAAAAATCAGATAAACTAAAAATATATATTTTATGTATTGAAATCTTCACCAATCGATAAACTTTTTTATTTTTGAAAATATTAATCACAACAGTTTTTGAAACAATATATTTTTTCCTAAAATATACCGTGTGGCAACAGCGATTTTTTTTATCAGCGCTAAATGCGACATTGGGACGCAATTAATACACCTCGCAAGCAGGGTTGGTCAGATTAGTCGCGTAGAAGTGGCGGTTGTCGAAAATCATTAAGTATTCATTGTTCGGATAAAAATTGTGACAATCGAAAATGTGCTTGTTTTAAGGAAGGGCTAAAATGTTGCAACGAGTGCAAATGTCGTTCCTGTAACAACATTATTAAAGATTTCGAGGCAGATATGAACGAATTAGAATACTATTAATGTAGGGCCTACATAAACTACATACTACATATTTATCTATACAAATAGAAAATTTATTTCAACAATAAAACTCATTTCACGTGTATGTTTTTACTTTCATTCATTTAAAAATGTCTAAAAAACTTATTAATTAGGTGGGTAGTTAGTAACACTGATTGATATTTATAGATTAGGTATTTATATCTACCTACCTGTCTTTTTATTATTAAAAGGAGACTATTTTATATTTATTGTACAATTTCTTAATATTAACAACATATGATCAATACTACTGTACAATATATGAAATATTGAACAATAATATTGATCCCCTAGATGCTTTTGATCACTACCGGTTTTGTATCTATTGATATAAGTTAAACTACTACATACACACCGACCGGGACCGTCAGATCGTTGCAGTCGGCAGGCTTGCTAGAGCCGAGCGCGCAAGAATATGACTGCCCCTAAAAAAAAAAAATCGCTGACACAATACTATGAACGGAACATGAAAAATTTTTATCCTAAAAACTTTTTTCAACTATTGGCTTCAATTTGTACGCAGCATGTATATACAAATTTTCACAAATAAATTTTTTTCTCGATTGTCTAAAATTACGCTACTGAAAATAACAAGTTTGAGTTTCCTATTATTTTTCCAACTTTAAAAAAAAAATCGGGTTCACGTGGGACGTTGTTCGAAGAGCTATTGTGTCTACTTTAATCTAAAAAAAAATAGCTTGATAGCACAAATATTTTCAGAGATATAGCGGTGGAGACGTTAAAAAACAAATTTCATTAAAAATCTATTTTTTTGAGTTTTTCCGAAATAAAAAAGTTCTCGACCACCAAAAAATGTCGTAAAAAATGATTTCGTGTACACGATTATCTTACTAAAGAACTAAGACTGGTTTGGTTCTACGCCGATTTTTTTTTTCTCGAAAACTAAGCCACTTTACTTCCAAATTTTACTCTACTAACTTGCATTCACAGCAGTGTTCACTGGGCGGTTCAGCCATCTGACGTCACAACTCGACTACATGGTTATCCCGAGCGTTTTTAAGCGCGCCGACTTTAATAATTTTTTTGTACATAAAGGCGGCGTCAGTAAATTCTAATTTTTGGCATACTTACTATACTCACCAAGCTTTTTCAGAATATGTAATAATAAAAAATTGTTAAATGAGCCTATTAAATTTTGAACCTCAACACATGGAGAACATGTCACTGTTCTTCAAAAAATAAAAATGTCGACTCCCTTTTTTCCTTTTTATAACAAAAAACCGAAATTAGCACCAATTGATTAATCAGGCCTGTTCTTTAATTAAAAATATCTAAATGGGGCTTTTGACAGTTGTCAATTTAAAAAAAAAACAAAAATCATTGAACAAACTTCTATGAATTTAAAATACTCTATTTTGGAATAACAAGGTAGCCTATTTTATTTAAATAACTGCATACCGATTAGGACATAACCTTATGACTTGTTTTAGGAAGCGACATCAGCCTGAAATGTTTGTTATACTACGGAAATTTTGTTTCACAATTAAAACAAATGAACGGGGAGAGCGTAAAAGCGTCTTGACTGTGCATGTATTTCGATACTTCAGTGAAGCAACGTTCAGCGTGGTTAGTACTTGGATGAGTGAAATCTATCCAGAAAATACAGCGATCTCGTCCCACCTTCTAGCGGCTTATATATCAACGTATTTGCGGAAGCTATGTAATTTCAAGACGAGAATTACGTAGTGAATATATCATCCTTCGGAGGGGATGTAAAGCAGTCGGTCCCTTGTCTATTAAATGTTAGGCAGGTAAAAGATCCCAAAAGAGAAGAGGTTCGGCAAAATTTCCAGGTTGAGAATAGCTCATCTCCTGGCGTCGCTGGTCGGTCCTGGTAGCAGAAAGAGACCGACGTTAAATAAATAGATTTAAAAAAATCAAACGAAAAGTTGAACTTCAAAAAGGGATTCACTGACACTAAAAGATTTACCAGCTTGTCAAATGTAGTTGAAAACTACTGCTACGGATTTGAACTGTCACGAATTTTAAAAAAATACAACAAAGTTTGTTTCACAACGTTGCGAAAAATTTGCAAAATGATTTCTCTTTGTGAGGAATTGACTAGGAAAATGGGATTATTACTTGCCGTTACTCCAAATTCACTTTCCATTCATTTATCAGTGAATATCTACAAATTACATTTCCTTTAAGATAAACATGTTTAATGTTTTAGTGAGTCTACAGTAGTTCACACGCTCTGGCGATGAAGGATATCGATCCTTAGATGTAATTTCAACTATGAAGTTGATGCTGTTTATTTGTTTTCTTCTAATAAGACGGCGTGGTGTGACTTTGACGCAATACCACATAATTCTGGTAATTTTACACCTTTCAAGTAGTCTTGTTCCCTGTAATGTATTTGGAGCGGCAAGTAAACCTTCAAGTCTCTGGTAGTTCCACATCGTTATACGACTATTATAAGGCGTTATTAATCCTTTGATGTCAGCTAAGAACACTTTCGGTGTTGCTAATCACCGTATACTTCGTTCTCATGTATTATAATAACATTTGTTTTATAGATTCGATCAAGAACATATGATATTTTCACTCACGTAAGGAATGTATTAGAAGAAAATTAATGTTACTTTCCGACGGAGGGATATTTAAGACTGATTTCCGTCTTTATATCGTTACGCTTCATTCGACTAAAAAATACAATATTTGTTTTTCATCTCCGCAAGGAGGAACGGTAATGCAATTATAAAAAACTCAACTTCTGACGAATCCTGATGTCTTGATGGGGGACTTACTTTACATATCCCGCTTTCCAAAAAAAATCACAACACTTAGAATTGTATATCAAATTTTCGCGATCGATAAGCTCGTGTGAAGCAACAAAATACACATTAACCTTATTTTCGAATGCGGTTCAATTTTCTTTTACGTAATGCCATGGAGATTAAATATACAGACAATATGTTTTTACTGCCATACAGTCGGCAACATTCGATTGCAACTTTTACGCATTTCGTATTAGTCGTAAACATTGATATATCAGTCATAGTACCTAGTCTGTATAAGATTCACTCAAACTTGAGAGTAGACACTGTATATTATAATCTCGATATATTGTACATCTTTGGATTTGTGCGTGTTTAACCGATAATCTTAGTAACATTTTACTCTAAAAGTATAACAAGACATATAAAATATGACAGTTTATATGCTTCTGCACGTTATATGGTGGATATTGCTCAATTTAAATAAAGGGTATTCTACTATCTATTTTATTTATGTATATATTTATATTTATTATACCGGGTGCCACAGGCTAGTGACTCCCCTCTATATTTCTTTTATTTTTTAACTTATTCATTTGAAATTTGGGGTGCATGAACTACCTGTAATGGATTTTTGGACATAAAAAACAATTTTTAAATGGAATACCCTGTATATTTTTACATATTTGCATTCAAGACAACATTCTGAATATACCATGAGATTTTCGAGAATTTTTGAGTCGATTTTCGTTTTTTTTAAGCATTTTAAGACATTCGTCTAGAGAGCTTTGGAATACCAAAATTTGTTCTACGGTAGGTAAAGTCCAAAGGAAAAATATAATTTTTCGTTTAATTTCATTAATAACTATTTACGAAGCGTCCAAAATTTAACAAATCAGTTTTTTATCGAAAACTTTTTTTTTAGTGTTCAATAAATTATAGATTTTTTTCTGAATTCATTGATATCCATTTCAAATCGGTGCTATTTGTTTTTCTATTTTATTGAATTTATTTAAAAATAAAAAATCATTTTCAATGTAATTTTTCTTGAACTTTAACGTAGTTGCCTTTGCAAAAATCATATGTCTAATAATGAAATGTGAATAACTACCTTTTTGTCAACAATAGCCTTTTGGTTCTCTCTTTGGTTTCTTAATAGGTATAAAACTAGTGTAAAGTATGCGGATCAATAAAAATGATTTTGAAAGCGATTTTTTTATTTTTATATTAATAAAACAGAAAGAAAAATAGCATAGATTTGAAATGGATATCAATGAATTCAGAGAAAAAAAAAGTTTTCCATAAAAAAGTGATTTGGTCAATTTTGGAGGCTTCGTAAATAGGTATTAATGAAATTAAACGAAAAATTATATTTTTCCCTTGAACTTTACCTGCCGTAGAACAAATTTTGGTATTCCAAAGTACTCTAGACAAATGTCTTAAAATGCTTAAAAAAATGAACATCGACTCAAAAATTAGCAAAAATTCCGTGGTATACTCAGAATGTTGTCTTGAAACCAAATATGTAAAAAATCGAAAGTTGTGGTCATTTCCGGGTAAACCGGAAATGGTTTCATATCGTGTTTTATGTCCAAAAATCAATTTTTATAGGTAGTTTATGTAACCCAAGTTATAAATGGATCAGTTAAAAAATAAAGGAGATATAGAGGGGAGCCACAAGCCTGTAGCACCCGATATGTTACGTGACATCTAAATCTTTGACTATGTTAGCCTTTACTCAGCTGGCTAACGGTGCGGGATTATCTCAGTTAATAAATAGCCTACCGACTGTTAGATAAGATGGGTCCAAATGGCGGACTCGCTCAGCATTGTTTTACTTTACTGATCGAGTGTACCTCATCCCCGCCATCCTAATGTTATATATTAGTCTTATGTGTTCTTTATTTATGTATCTTTATATTCTTTTATTTGACCTGTAAAGACACTTCGGTGTAATTTCTTTTTGAAAATTCGAAATATTTGCAGTTGTCAGTATTGTCCATAAGGGCTCTAACTAATACCATCCTATCTTTAATATGTCTGGGTGGTTATCATTCGTTCTATAATCATAATTTTCGTCTTTTTGTAGTTTACACTGAGGCCATAATGAGAGCTTGTTGTCTGAAGCCTGTTCAACAGGTGTACGAGTTCGTTCTCGCTTGTTGCAACTAATGTGGCATCCTTTGCAAATCTTACGTTAGATATCTTGGTTCCGCCTATAGCTACTCCACCGTGCCAGTCCTCTAGCACCCGTCGCATTACGTGTTCACTATAGATGAGGATTGGAGGCACAACGTAGTCCTGTCTGACACCTTTGCTGACATTTATCAGAGTTATTGTTGTCTACGTTCACCAAAGCAAAGTTTACTTCATACAGATGGCGGATAATAAGTACATTCAAAGAAATAGTATGGGTAAATTCAACAAAAAAAAATGGTTAACTAACAATATCGTTAATTTTGTTAAACCAAACTATATTGATGGTATTTTTAAACAAGAGGTGATTGTTATTTTAATTAATAAAAAGTTGTCGTACAACAAAACAAACATTAACTTAAAAAATAGATGAATAAGACTATTATTTTGTTCGTCTGACTATTATTTTGTTGAATTCTGTCAAATTAAACTAGATAATAGTATATTTTATTTTTAACTATTATCGAATTGTAATTCTAACCCAGTATTAGTTCGCTATATTATTGTACTTGGTAGACAAACCAATATTATTGTCGTCTTCTAGAAGTTCTAAAAGAATTACCATAAAATTTGCTTGCTTACCACGTAGTCTATTACAGAAATTATTCCCAGATGACGCCACATACAAATCACGCATTATCTTATACTCTTATGAATTTATAGAAAATTAATAACATGATTGCAATGTTCAAATTCTCTCAGGGATCATCGATATATTTGGATGGATCTTATAAACGATCTCTAATCTTTAGTTTGGGTGGTCTGATGTCTCAATACTGAGATTTTGGCTAACCAAAAAAAACTTCATCATACAATAAAGTATAGATCAACCTAAAAATTAGTTGGTGAACAAAAAACAAAGTCGTTGTAATATTTAATTGTAGACCAAATTGAAAATGGTTAGTGAACATAAAAAAATGTCATTGTACTATTTAATTTGTTACAAGAAGATATGATTATTAAACTACTATTTGTTTACGAAAACAAATAAAGTTGTATGACTATTCTTTTATGATTGATTTAACTATGAAACTAGATAGGCGCGATTTCATATGCTCTTTTTGGTTGAATTTACCTATCATTTTCTTTGAGTGTACTAGATGCTTGGGTGTATAATAATAATACGGTCCACTGTTTATCCCATTCCACATTGTCATAAACCTTACGGTGGTCTACGAAACAAAGGTACATACATGCAAAGGTATAGTATTTGCTCTTTGGTACCGCGTCCTTTAACAAAGCCTGCTTGCTCAGGTATTTTCCACGACAGATAAATTTTGAAGTTTAGATTGAAGAATATATAGCATTATTTTATTGGCGTGCAATATTACTTATCACAAACATATGTCAGACTCCTGTTTTCCATATATCTTGGCATAGTCTATGAAGGATTCTCACCACATCTTCACCAACTAACTTAAGTGCCTCGGTCGTGATATTATCGCTGCTTTGTCAGTTTTAATTTTTGTATAGCTGCCTCCACTTCTAATTTAAGTATTGAAGTGTGCGTTTGGGATTCGCCTCTGTTAGAGCCCGTCCCAGCTATAATATACAGGGATAATGCTGATAAAACGTACCAATTTTTGATAACAATTTTTAAGATTTTCAATTACAAAATAAGTATTTGAAATAACTACGACATTTCCATGGTTTTCTTTTGTAAAGCGCTCCAAAAACAATTCAGAATAACATTTTCACATATTTATTTATTTACATAATAACAAAGGGAATTACAGAGCTTATTTTGTAGATATCAAAAATCTGAAGAGTAGGTAATAAAATTTAACAAGGAACTTTTACTACCCTCATAGGATGACAGCCGCATCACATAATATATAATGTTTAAAGACAGAAGAAAGTCTAAACTAATTTAAATTTTTTTCCTCAGAA
Source organism: Rutpela maculata (assembly GCA_936432065.2). Lineage (NCBI taxonomy): Eukaryota > Metazoa > Arthropoda > Insecta > Coleoptera > Cerambycidae > Rutpela > Rutpela maculata. Next base: position 68,017,323 of record OW386294.2, on the reverse strand, counting down.
TTTGCTGTTCTACTACGATTCCGAAAATTGTCATCGCCCGTCTGGTATTGTTATGTTGGAAGGATGCTATTGCGAAAGACTCATCACCACAGGAAGTGCTTCAAAGTCGAAAGATGGCTCGGATAGACAAGTAAGTGTTAGTTGAAATTTTATTCCCAGGTGATAAATATATCACAAAATTATTATAAATAAATGAATGAATAGAAATAGTCGTACAAAATTACATATTTGCAATATCATGGAAGTTAATCAATTTTTCTTAATAAAATATCTTTATTATCACAATTGTTGTGTCTTAAGTCATACCTGTCACTCTTGAAAATCTGTGCAAAAATGTATATATATTTCTTAATTGATAACAACAATAAACCTGTTGCGACGACACATAGATAAGCAAAAAAATGCACTCTGTCTTTTATAAAGAGCTACGAGATCAGGAAATGTCTAATGACTTGACGTTTGTTTTAGTCAAATCGGGAGGCTTAAGGTCGAAGACCGAGGGTTTTGTATTGGCGTGTCAGGATGGAGTAATAAATACCCGGGTATTCTAATAGCAAATACATGCAGGGTCTGTAATTCACATCCTAAGACGTAACACATATTCCTTCTGCATGTCCTGTTCATACAGTGTCGTCATGTATCACCGGGCATAACGTTGCTCTCAGGGTACTCTACTACCACATTAGGCATACCTAATGTGGTAGTACCCCTGAGAAATCAGTCGTTGAGAACATCAAATGCAGGATATCTTGGAATTACTCCCTCCCAACAAGTCGAAAGCTGGATGCCATCAAACTACATGCTACATATTATTCCTGGATTTAATTGAAAAGAGACGGTATGTTATTGAGTTCTCTTGTCCAGTAGAGGGAAATGTTACAGCGAAAGAAATGCAGAAACGAGATAAATACGTTCGAATTTAGTAAAATACACCCAGGTTTTGTAATTAAATTTGTGGTCTTAATTATAAGCAACCTTGGAGATATCAAACCATCTTTCCTTAAGGAACTCAACACCATTCCTTTCTGTAGATTTCTATTCATTTTACTGGCGTCCAGCTCTTCTAGGTTCCCTCCATGTTATAGGTCACACGAGGCTGTTTGTGTTTTAGAAGACGACAACACCGCGTTGAGTCACTCTCTCATATCACTGTAGTTTGGAATTGGAAGGCTAAAATGCCCCTACTAGTTTGGGCTGATTATTGTAATGATAATTAATAAAAATAGTTAAAATAACAATAACAATGAAAGGGACAATGACGATAATGGTGATAGTCACAGTGACAACGACAATGAGAATAATAACAACAGTAATAAATCTGAAGAGGCGGGTGCGGAGTATGGAGTATGGAGGATGTTTTCCATATGAATCCATTCCGCCTATTTCAAGAGAGACAGGGGCTTGTTGTGAATTATTTGTCACATCTAGTAGATTTAGATTTATTCTGGAATCGATCAAACGTTTCGTTCAAGGGAGTTGCTCCAGCAATCGCTTGCTTCAAGGTTCTCTGTCATAGAACTTTTAAAGGACCAGTGTAAGTGTGGCGCAAGTTTTCAGCTTATGGTTGAAGAACAGCAGATTTCAGACTGGTTTGTTGAATGACGCATTGTGCGTATTCCCAAAAAGATGATTGTAAGCATAGTCTATTGATAAACTTCTGATTGCACGTAATTCGTTTAATATAAGCGTCATACGAAGCAGATAGGAAATGGCAAACATTTAGAAGCAAACAGAACAAGGTGTTTGCTACTAAATGTTTGCTCTACTCTTTTGGAGTTGTGAGAATGACTGTAGACAAGCTACACAAATTGACAGAGACGTCTGCAAGATTATGATAATCCATGAAAGTATTCATCCTAGATTGAGTGTACATCCGCGACAATGGGGTGTATGCATAGTATTGAATAAAGTATTCATCCTCAGGAGCTCAGATTCATCCCTGCTATTAATGAAAGATATAGAAACGCAGAACTGGGTGCAAAATTCTTCAAGGTGCCAAAGAAAATCGCAGTTGAACTCGGTTTTATATTCGACGTTAGTCGAGAAGACTGGTGATTTGCTGACTCAGTGAGCTATAGCTTAATCATCTGAATACATACATTTAAGTTGCTGAATGGGAGAAATTGTTCAGTCAGTATTCTGTAAAAACATAGAAATACCTGGTTGGTTGTCTAGTCTGACATTTGTCTTTTTAAGGTCGCTGAGGTTAAGTTCGAGTCAGAGAAATTCATTGTGGTCTATCAATATGACGTTCTGCAGAAGCTACATGATAACTAGGGATTTTTAATATCACCTACCACAAGATACCGCGATGGGCCACAAATTTCCTTGAATGATACATGAAATTTCAGCCTGCATCCACTGCCATAAAGGTGTGTTATAAGTGCTACCATCTACGGCACTTTTATGAGATAGACCAAGCACCAGTGCCGTCCCCGAAGAAGTTAACACCATTGTTGAAAACGAAAGGTGTCTAATTTACTGGAACTACACGTTCCCGATCACCGTATTAACTCAAGCCTGACATAGTCCTCGAACATGAGACCAAGGTGACATTGTTAAGCTACTGAGATAAATATTACCTCTAGGTCAGATGTAGATCTTGGAATCTTGGTCTACTTCGGCAGAAGATCCGAGTGCTCATGGTCACTAAAAGTATCGCTGCACTGAAATCAAAGACGGAAGCATTGTCTGATGTCGAAGACCACCATCGCAATGTCTGTCATCAAACAACCATAAAATAAAACACAGATAGGCGGGATTCTATTACCTGTGGTGTGTTATTATTATTATCGGGTTGATTCAATTGACAGAAGTTTTAATATTTACAAAAACCGGCTAAAATGGAAAATAACAATGGCCTCAAGATACTATTTTGCAGCACTCCCTGGTAAATATCTATTGACTCTGGGAAGCAATATTTATTTCTCTTCATATTATGGAGTTAATAATTAACACAATAACAAAATAAGGTATTTTCGAACCAATGGAGGTACAAGAGAGTCACTCGAATGGCTAGATAGTTTTCCAAATCTGACACTCCTCGACTCATTTTATGGAATTATTTAATAGGTTGTGTCTGATAAAAAAGACAGATAAATGTTATAACCTAAAGGATCGAATTCGGGCGGAGATAGTCGAATGCCCCAAACAGCATTCGATAACCGTTTACGAAATTTTGAACAGCGCCTCCGGTAGATTACAGTTTGAACATTGTACGCGATAATTTGTGATTCCGTTTCTAACAATATTTTCCTTTCCCTAAAATTTGTGTTTTTTTATTCTATATCAAGCAATACGTCTCTTGCATGCATTTGATAACGCAACCGCCAAGTAATTTTATTACATTATAAACTAGGATGACATTTACCGAAAATAACAAGAAACAACATTAGTTGTTGAAAAATAATATGAAAAGAATGAATCTACTAAACTTAACTGAATGAAATATAGAGTTTGAGATAACAAAACTATGCTGCTAACATAAGCATCAAAATGGATTTAGCATTGAGCATCTGATTTAATTCTGTTCCTATTCAAATGTTGGAATATCTGATTTTAAAATTTTTATTGTTCTGTTTGACTTCTATACTTTAACAATATCTCTATATCTATCATCAAAGAGAATACCAAAGTAGCTTAACCATGTCATACGGAAATACGAGGTTTTGTAAAATATGTTAAAAATGGAAATGTCCACGGAATAACGTAAACCTTGTATTGTAAATACTAATGCGTAGACGGACAAAATATTGATTGTATCCATTAAAAGCTGTCGAGGTTAATTAACAAAATTTATTAAATTAAACTTATATTACAACTCATTTTTATTCTTTTGAATAAAATTTTCATTTACTTAGGGTGAAAATGTTGAAATTAATTCAACAGAACTTATTAATGTACTTCTTGCAGCAAAATCAATATATTTTGCAAGCTATTATCTTAAAAAAAAATGCAGTAGTATTGTCCAGAATATTAGAACTTGACTCACATTAAAAAATATATTCCTTTTGGATAAAAAAAAAATTATTTTAAAATTCCATGGGATGTACCTCGAAAACTAAGAGGTTTTAGTTTATGTACATGAACTATTTATGCTAAAAATGACCCACCATGTACCAAAATGACCAAGATGAGAAAAAAATGTTCGATGAAACATTTCAGTTGAAACATTTCAATTCTGAAATGAATTTTGATTTAATAATTGAATTGTGGAAGCCGTTACTTTGTGATAACACAGATCTACTTAAGGTTCTAATCTAACTTTTCTGAAGTATTTTGATGCGCTGAAGCCAATTTTGGACAAAAAAAGTTTTTCTACCGTGCCAGTTCTACTCTACCACCCCTTTCATCCCCTAAAAAAGGCACAAAAAAGGTCTTGTTCTAAGGTTCTCATCTAACCTTTCAGAAGTAATTTGACGCGCTGAAACAAATTTTGGACAAAAAAACAATTAGGGGATGAAGAGGTTGGTAGAGGAAAACTGAGCCGAAAGAAAAATTTTTTGTCCAAAATTGGCTTCAGCGCGTCAAAATACTTCAAAAAAAGTTAGGTCGATAAAACCTGTTTGTTTGGGAAATTTTTGTTTTAAATAACTGAAAGCACGTCTTTCTTTGTCCATAGCTTTTACCAAGTTTTTCATAAGCCCCAGTTTTATGTGGAGTGGTGGCAGTATTACCTTTTGTGAATCAACTAATGGAATGTTATCAACATTTTTTTCTCCTGGTTCAAAACCCAGTCTTGGCGGCCAAATTTTTCTTTTGTAATGTTCTAATCGCGCTCGACTGTCCCACTCACAAAGAAAACAGCAAAATTTGGTATACCCTTGCTGCATACTAAGTAAGATAGCTATCACTTTTAAGTCTGCACAAATCTGCCACTTATACTTGTTATATTCTATAGTTTGTAGCAATACATTCATGTTACTGTAATTTTCCTTTATTTGGACAGCATGGGCGATTGGAATTGATGGCAATTTATTTCCATTGTGGAGTAACACAGCTTTTAGACTAAGTTTCGAGGCGTCAATAAAAAGTCTCCAGTCACTAGGATCATGGGGAATGTGTAAAGCACTCATAAACCGTCAATGTCCTTGCAACCAAGTCATTTTTCATTTTGAAAAAAGGTATATGATCTTTTTGACGACTTCGATACATGGAAACTTTAACATTTTCTTGTAGTAAATTCCATTGTTGTAATCGAGATGCCAAAAGCTCCGCTTTTGCCTTGGACAGATCAAGGTCTCTCTTATAAGATCACTTAATTCGCGTTGATTAATTTTGTGTGGTTCACCACCGGACACTTCGGCAGAGAAATCGGGATCTTGTGATGTTGATGGCTGGACTAAGTCGTCATCTACATTATCATCTGTTTCTTCGTCAGAATCAAGGCTGTATTCTTGAGGTGGATTAGGAATAGGTAGTTCATCACTATGGAGAACCGGGCGAATGGCAGATGGTAAATTGGGGTATTGTATTACCATCTTTTTTTTCTTGTTAATACCCTGTCTAATAAAAGGTATCACGTAAAAATAACAATCGGTAACATGATCTGTAGGTTCTCGCCAGATCATGGGTACAGCAAAAGCCGTTGAACGTCCTCTTCCACTTATCCAACTGCAAAGATTGTTCACACAATTGCTGCAACACATATGAGGTGCCCATTTTTTGTCTTCATCTCCAATTGTACAACCAAAATACAACTGGTACGCCTTCTTAATTTTTGCGCAAAAGTCACTTCACCACAAATATAACAAAAGTTGTTAGGTGTATTTACACAATCTCGTGGCATATTTTCAAAATAGCACTATTTACTTTCGAAAATGAACGCTTATCATGCACAACGTACAAATACGACTACCTAAGAATGAATGTTGTAATGACAAATAAAGAGGTAGGTAGTTAGTATGTCTATTTTTCGTAGAATTCTAATTCTATCTGTTGTTTGTGATAGGACCACCCATAAACTAGGGTTTATAAGGGGTCTACACACGATCCAGCGGCAGGGAGCCAGCCTTGTCGGCATGCTTTGAACTCATTCGTAAAAGTGAACTGGTCCGCTGGAATTCCAATTATCTTCAAAGCGTACCGACAATGTCGGGTGTCAGCAGCTGGATCATCTGTAGACCCCTATACCTGCGTTACACTTTATTACCTGCATTGGGAAAACCAGAGCTAACTTGAACTTTTGCTTTTTATATTGTTATTTAGCATGACGAAGTTACTAAGAATTTGCTATTTTTACTTCCAATACATGTAGGCTGTAGAATAGTGATAATTTATATCGACTAGGAAATATGGTTAAACAATAAATAGATTATCCGAGAAAGGTACAGTAATAAGATCTTTGTTATTGAAACTATGATTTGAATACATCAAAAAGGAGGCTATAATAAAGTTCTACTTAATTATTAAGTAAGTGATTATTTTAAACTAATTTAGATTTGTATATTTCAACAGACTCCAATAGATTTAATTTACTACTATTTTCCTGCCTCTGTAATATATTGATGTTCTAATTATGGAAAGCGTAACCTGATTCCAATGTGTGGTTTGAAAAAGTTGAGTCGTTATTATTAAGTCTAAAGAAGCGTTCGTGTTAGTTGTACCTAATTTTAAATGGATGACCTGTTTGTCCTATATAGAAGGCATCAGAGTTTTGGCACTTTAACTTATAAACTCCAAATTTTTGCAAGCCATCAACTGTATCTTTAGTGCTATACAAAAAGTGTCAGAGTTTTGACTTTGATCTGAAAGCAACTTTTAGATTTTGGTGAGATGAAATGTTCGCTATTTTCTCTGAAATGCTGCCGTAATATGTTAGAACTATTTAGCTAGAGCTATTTGCTGGGTTGTTATCTTTAACGCTCGTTTAAATACTGCCACAAGATAGTTTGTATTGATTTTTAATTATTGTTGTTATTGCTTTTTCTTTAAAATCGTTGCTTTGATTATAATAATAATAATAATAATAATTTATTTACATTCAGGTCATATATAAAAACATAACATACTGTACACGAAAATGTAACTGAACATATTGGATGTAAATAACAGGTTACCACGCTTAAGTTTTGGATAAAACTTGGTTGCGTGAGTTATTTTGCAATTTCACATCTAATATTTTCACATAACATAACACAAGAAAAGAAAAGAAAAAAGGGGACACCTTTTTTGTCACTAACATTACGATTATGAAGCAGCTACTTACTGCAAATGCAGTTATATACTAAAAATGAAAGCAATATTAATAGTATTCTAATTATAACAAAACATGTATATATTTGTACTAAGTAATAATTAATGATTATTACAAAATAATACAATTGCTAACTTTAAATTTTTAAAATTAAAAATTTACTGTATCTAAATAAATAACGGATTTATACTTAATAGTTACCTCCAATGCAATGTTTATGGCCTCGATTGGTCCACGGCATTATACATGAGGCTTGTTAAATGTTCTATGGCATCACTAATGAAGCGTTTTTCTCGAAAACCATATTGCAGGTCTGATAGTAAATTATATATTGTCAAGTATGGGCTTATTCTTTGTTTTAATATTTTTTATAGGATTTTGCTGATGCAGAAAATAAGCGAAATGGGCCAATAGTTTTCAACTAAACCCACATCTCCACTTTTATGTATAGGTGTAACTATTGCCTCCTTTAACGCATCTGGAAATGTTCCAGTTTCTATTACTATATTAAATATGTAGTATAGTGGTTTTGTTATATATTCCTCCAAGTCCTGACCCCATCTTTACCCGGAGCTTTATTATTTTTTAATTCCCTTATAAACTTTTTTATTTTGGGCTCATCTATTGGGTGCAGAAGAAGTGAATTAGGAGTTCTATAATAAGATTGCTGCTCTGGGTGATTTTTTATTTTTTGCGCTAATTTAGTACCTATTGTTGCAAAATATTCATTAAGTTCATTTGAAATTTGTTCTTGGTCTGTTAATGTTATATCATTTTTCTTAATAAATTTAATATCGGTTTTATTTTTGAAGTTTTTATTTGTTAGCATTTTCACACCATCCCACAATGCCTTGCTGCTAGCCTTCTTTTTATATATCAGATCTTTTATATACGCATTTTTTGCTTTTTTAACTATATTATTTATTTTATTCCTAAATTGCGTATACATATATTTTAACTCATTATTATTGGGACTTTTTAGTATATCTTGATACTTTTTATCTTTTTTTACCATTGAGTTTATGATCCCTGCGGTAATCCAGGGTTTTCTTTTGCGCTTTTTATTATTACATTTAGTTATTTTTGTTGAGGCTTCAATTGCTTTTTTTATTTCGTTTATGAAAATATTAGTGCAATCATTGGCATTTTCGTTTTAGTAAACTTCTTCCCATGTTTCATTTTTTATTATTTGTATAAGTTTTTGTTTGTCTAACGTTTTGCAATTTATATTGTTTGAATCATTTACATACTTATCTGAGGCTATATTTAATAGTACTGCATGTATAATGATCGGTGATAGTTGTTTGTATCGTAGCAGCTATATTGTTATCTAGGCATTTTTGCTTACTTAATTGTATTAATTCCTTTATTTTTGATTCTGAGATTGGTAGCGATACGGCTTTATGTATCATGGAATTATAGGCTGCCATCTATGACTAATAGGGCTATGTGAGTTATGTGATATAGTGATGTCAGTAAAAGTTGGTTTCCGGTAGATATCAAACGTAATTTTATTTGTATCATGTGTTAATATTAAGTCCAAAAAATTGATTTTACCATCCTTTTAGTCTCTAGAGAAACTGCTGAGTATGCCACTGATGACTTGCAACAATCTGGAGTTTAAAAGTTAAAGTATCCAGACTGTGATTCCTTCTATATAGGACAAACGGGTCATCCGTTTAAAGTCAGGTACAATGAACATGAACGCTCCTTTAGACTTAACAATAACGACACATTAGACTCAGGTCACGCTATTTCACAATTAGAACATATCAATATATTATACAAGCAGCAAAGAGTATTAAATTAAATCTATTGGAGTCTATTGAAATATGCAAATGTAAATTAGTTCAGAATCCACTCACTTAATAATCTGGTAGAACCTCGTATTTGGTATTCTCTTTGATGTATTCAAATCATAGTTTCAATAACAAAAATCTTATAACTGTATCATTCTCAGATAATCTCTTTATTATTTAACATTGTGCGCAAAACACAGAATATTTGTGAAGCTTTAGATCAGAAAAGTCAGTGTCATCTACACTGACTTTTCTAAAGCATTTGACAGATTGAGCTGCGGTATATTATGCAACAAATTGCAAAACTTTGACTCTCTTATTCATTTGTTTATTTCTTATTTAACTTGTCCGACTCAGTTTGTTCAATATCGTGGCTTCCAATCTGTATCATTTAAGCAAACGTCAGGAGTTCCGCAAGGTTCCATACTTGGCCCACTATTTTGTGTACTCTTCATTAATGACTTTATTGACAACCTTGGCGTATGCTATCTCCTTTACGCTAGCATCTCAAGTTATATATTTGCATTAAATTTGAAGACGACTGCTTAGGGCTTCAGCATCTAGACAGCATCTCAGCTTCTAGACTCACTTAATGCCTGGTGTGTTCATAACCAACTCCCTTTAAATGCTGCCAAATAATTTTGATAATCGCGTCTTAGATAGACCTGAATTCGTGAAGGACTTAGGAGTTGTCTTCGACTCTAAACTTACTTTCTCCAGACATATTGAGGAATACGTTGCAGGAGCTTATAGATCCCTAGGTTTTATTCTGCGTAATTTTGTTTGTCTACTCTTCGTCTATTATTTATAACATTTGTTAGATCCAAATTGGAATACGCCTCCATTGTTTGTAGTCCCAGTTATAATGTCTATATCACCTCACTTGAGAAAGTACAAAGACGTTTCTTCAAATCGGCAACATTTATCCTGGAAGGTAACTATCCAAATTTGACATGCGTAGTCTTCTTGGAAGACGGGTAATGTGTACTATAATTTTCTTATATAAAATCATCAACAACGAAATCAACTGTGTCCCTCTATTACCTCACTTATTGAAGATCAAGTTCCTAGATTGTCCGCTAGAACAAGTAACATACTTATCACACCTACACCTCGAACTAACATCTTAAGCTCATCTCCGTTGCATCAAATGTGTTTAAACCACAATAACATAGAGCGAATATTAGATATTTTGAACTGCAATATTTCTGACATAAAATGAACTTACGCAAGTGTTTAACAATTATTTCTCCCTTCCTATCTTGCTTGTTTCGCTATGTACATTATATGCAAACGTTGTATTGTGTATATTTTCATGTTGCATGAATTGTCATTTACGCATTTAATTGTACTGAATGTTTTATATTGTTGTTCTGATAACCTGTTTTTCACTTTGGTGTTTTGTTATATTCATTTGTTATTTTGCTTTTAATCTTGTAATTGTGTTGTTATTTATCCTGTAACTGGGTTTTACCCGTTGGATAAATTATTGAAATAAATAAATAAATGAATAAACAGTTCCTAGTAGATATAAATTATTAGGTATACATTATTGTAAAATCTTTACTATAGCATTCAGTATTTGTAAATCAACCGTTTGAAAATGACACGCAAGTTGTCGAATTCGAATCTGCAGTAAGGTTTCGTTATAATAAATCAGCAACGAGAAACAAAGAAAAGTGTTTCCATTTGTTTTCATTATGAATTCTGTTTTATAATATTGCAATTACATATGGCTATCTGTAACCAAAACTAATTTCACTCAATTTCAATTTCGAAATTTATTCTGGGCAAGTGGTAATGCGAGTCAAATGACATATCAAAATTATATTTTCTTCTATAACTGAAAAGCGTAACTTAAAGGAACATTATGCTAAATTAAGATCGATCTAAACTTGCTTTAAATGTCTCCGCTATGATAAAATCAAACCAAAGTTTCTCAGTTAGGTTAAAATATTTTAAAACAATCAGGATAATTTTTAAAGCGAATATATCTGTGAGAAGAATTCTTTACACTAATTATAATCTTATCCTAAGAGTGCGGACATAGGATATTACACCCGGACAGGACTAAACCACGATTTTATTTTTATTTAATATTTTTAGGTGGTATTAAAAGGTTCAAATTGTTTCGCTCTTTGTGAGCGTTAATACTTTCGACACCGCCTTTGTAATTTGCCCTGAAATCTGAAATTTAAATTCATCATCAACACCAATTTTTTTATGAAAGTGTGAAGTTTAGGATGGAGGATTATGTAACAGTTCATTAATTTTAATTTATTATTACACCTCTTTGAATTTATTAAATTGATATACTAAAATCGGAGAGAAATTGTTGCGAGTAGAAGTTTCATTCATGAAAATTTATTATACCCAAAATTTGAGCAGAATATGGTGTACCTAGTACATATATTTTTTATAGTCGAAGATGGAAAAACTATGTTTGAAACAACTGACAACAAATGTTACTTCAGTAAAATAAAATTTTTGGACCAAACCCGGAACAAATTTGTAACAAGCTAATTTCTTCGGGATTATATTCTATGGCTATCCAGGAGTCTCTGAATGAAAATTCCAAAAAATCCGCCGCCATGTTGAAATTAGGCACTTTTTCCTTTAATTGGTAGTAGCCCACATGGATGACACTTTAGGAAAAAAGAAAAAGAGGCAAAATGTTGAGAGAAAGAGCTAAGCTTCAATATGGTATAAATCAGTTAAATATTAACAAAGTTATGATTGTCAAAATGACAGATTCTTATAAAAAAGAGTATTTTTTTTGTATTTTACCACCGTAAGAATGTAAAATAGTCTACAAAAACTTTTGTTGGTAATACTAATTAAACATGGTTTATTTTAGAGAATACATTTCAAATGTCAAGTTGAGAATATTGACATATGTAATAAATTGACGGTACATGCACCTACAGAACTGATTGATCGCGTTCTTTACAACCAGTTTACCAAACATCCCCAGCAATAAGAAACTAAGGTTATTAAATAAAACTTCATTTGGGAACTTAAAACTAAAATGGAACGATAGAGTAAAATTAATCGCATTTACAAATGGGGCAATTATTATATAAAAAAAAGCATCAGGAGTCGTTAATCCTACACAACTTTTCAATAGGATTATTTGTGTTGCTCGACATCAAAATTATTTAAAGGAGTGTTTTAAATATGCATTAAATCATATACCGGTTAGTTTTTTTGACGATATTTCGTTTCGAAAAACAACAAACTCATCTCTTTTTTCTGATTTTGATAAAAACTTTACAAGTCCAACTTTGCCTGGAGGTGCTAAACAATCTGTATTAGACAGGGGGGATTTCTCCTTAGAGAAATTGTGTGGCAACGCCATGCTCAATATAAAGATATTGTTCATCAGTATGTTTCATTTGTTCGTTAACATTATGGTTTAAATTGTATTATTATTTTCGATGGCTATTCTAATGAAAGCACTTCCGTTAAATTTACAGAACATCAAAGAAGAGCTAAAAATGCATTTCAGAAAGAAATTAATATTGACCCACAAACAAAAAAATAGTAGACATCTCAAAACGAATTTTTAGTATCAGCGTCAAATAAAGATCAGTTAATTAAACTTTTAACATCAAATTTTTCCCAAAATAATATCACAGGCAAATGTGCGGATGCAGATGATGTTGATTTAATTGTTTGCTCAGCTGATATATACTGTTATACAGGGTCATTCACGGAAAGCGGGTATTAGACGTTTCTTGGGATCTGTTGAGTTTAGAAATTTGAAAATTGGTATGAGGGGATCTTTGGATATGGCGGATCCAACGAAAATATTTTTATGCTTGTGCTACTTCCGCTTATACCGGATGTAGCACCTAACTTTGTTATTTTAAATGGAACACTCTATATTTTATTTCATATTTCGATTCCTCATAAAATTTTAGCTTAGGTTTATGTACCATAACATACTTTTAAACATACCGGTTTTCGAGATAATTAATATTTTTGGAGATTTTTTACGGTTCCCACCCTTCGGTAAAAAAATCAATATCTTCTATCATGTAGCCGATTAGGAAATTTTTTTTTCAAACTCTTACAAGTATCCTATGACCTAACTAAAAGTTCTCTTATGTTTTCACAATATTATATTTTATTTTCACAGTCGAACATTGTTTTAGTTTAAACGTCAAAAAGTCATTTTTTTCAAATGGAACCCCCTGTATATTTTCACAGAATCTAACAGAGGATTGAATTCTGCATCGATTGATATTACCATTCCCTATACCTATCTCTCTTTGTTTTCTTATTATGGACGAATATTTGTTAAACGTACAAACAAAATCAGCACTGTTTGTTAGTAGGCAATACAAGTCATAACTTGGTTCCTCTTTTATCATAAACGAGAATAATCATGTAGATAATTGATAATCATTTGTTTATTATCAAGATGACAGCTTCAAAAACGAGAGATTAGATTTATAACAAATACTTTGGGACAAAAATTTACAAAATTAATGAACACTGAATATAAATATTGAATGCAGCAACTGTTCAAAATGCTCTGCACTTGCACTTACAGTGGCTTGGCTAATTCATGGGGATTTGTTAAAATATAGCCCGTTCTCTGTTCTTTGAATCTTCTTTGGTAGTAGCAGGAGTGGCATAAACAATATTTTTAAGGTCCAAAGTCTAAGGGGGTCAAATCAGGGGACCTTGCTGGCCATCTCCAAGGTCCTCGGTAGCAAAACCACCTATCTTCGAACGTCGCTACTAATTCGTCATAAACTTCCCGTGGACCGCAACCATTCATTCGAAAATACATAGAATTATAAATATTTAGGGGCAAATTATCAATAAAAGTTACTGTTCGCAAAATCTTCGCATATTTATTGTTATTTAAATTCTCCTTGTAGATATGATACTATCAAAAATATTGTTTATGCCACCACGGCTACTACCAAAGATCCAAAGAAGAGAATACGGACTGCATTTCAGTAAATAAATACCCACGAAATTCGCCGAGCCATTGTAAGTGCCGTAAATTCCAGGATATTGGCTCGTTTGGAGCAGAATGGAGAGCATTTTGAACAGTTGCTGCATTAAATATTTATATTCAGTGTTCATTAATTTTGTAAATTTTTGTCCCAAAGTATTTGTTATAAATCTATTCTCTCGTTTTTGAAGCTATCAAAAACAAATGATTATCAATTATCTACATGATTATTCTCGTTTATGATAAAAAAGGAACCGAGTTATGACTTGTATTGCCTACTAACAAACAGTGCTGATTTTGTTTGTACGTTTTACAAATATTCGTCCATAATAAGAAAACAAAGAGAGATAGGTATAGGGAATGGTAATATCAATCGATGCAGAATTCAATCCTCTATTAGATTCTGTGAAAATATACATTCAATTTGAAAAAAATTACTTTTTGACGTTTGAACTAAAACAATGTTCAACTGTGAAAATAAAATACTCTGTATGATATTGTGAAAACATAAGAGAACTTTTAGTTAGGTCATAGGATACTTGTAAAAGTTTGAAAAGAAAATTTCCTAATCGGCTACATGATAGAAGATATTGATTTTTTTTCCGAAGGGTGGGAACCGTCAAAAATCTCCAAAAATATTAATTATCTCGAAAACCGGAATGTTTAAGAGTATGTTATGGTACATAAATCTAAGCTAAAATTTTATGAGGAATCGAAATATGCAATAAAATGCAGGGTGTTCCATTTAAAATAACAAAGTTAGGTGCTACATCCGGTATAAGCGGAAGTAGCACAAGCATGAAAATATTTTCGTTGGATCCGCCATATCTAAAAACCCCCTCATACCAATTTTCAAATTTCTAAACTCGACAGATCCCAAGAAACGTCTAATACCCGCTTTCCGTGAATGACCCTGTAGTTGTTGGTCAAGATACAGGCTTAATATTACTTATTGAGCATTGCAAAACAAAAAATGAATACATGATGAAACATGGTGATGGAGGTAAATCTGATAAAATAACAAATATCTTTAAGTTACGTTTAGAACTAAGTGAAAATGTAGTAGAAAATATCCGGATGCGATACCACCTCTGAATTCTATAAATAATTAATAGTTTAAATGATTGCAGGTTCATTAGGTACAATCATATTTCTGCTAGGCAAAATATTTTCTAACACTTCTATCTAGCAGTCCTTCGGTCAACATCCGATGCCACTAAATATCATATTTATAGAGTGTATTGGCATTCATTTTAAATATTTTATTCTGTGGTTGCAAGAAAAATTGGAAACAGTCGTACATGTAAAAAATATAACCTTGAGTGCAGTGCCAGCTGTATAAATTGCATTGGGCAGGACTGTGACTATGCGTCAGAGGTGTTACTTTCTGAGAATGAGGCTAGTTTTTAGTTAAAGCTCATATTTGAGGGTTTTTTATGCTCATTTAATTTATTCATGCTTTTTAAAGAGTTTATAGTTTCTTTTTTTACTACTTATGAGTTCTGTTATTGTGTTTGCTGTTACGTTTTTTATTTTACGAATGTATTACTCTAATTATTAATAACAATGACATTTTTTATACAACCTATCGATGTGACAAATGAGTTTCTTCGGTTATTTCGTAAACTGAATGTAGCACGCTATAAATTAGTTTTGTGTATGTATGTCTTATTTATTAAAAAAGTCAATATTTTATACAACCTGCCAACTTGGCATTCAAAAGTGCAATTTCTAAAATAAACCATATTTAATTAGTATTACCAATAATAATTGTTGTTGTCTTTTGTTGCATTTTATGGTATTAAAATACAAAAATTAATCTTTGTCTATACAAATCTGTCATTTTGACAACCGTAACTTCGTTAATATTTAACCGATTATATCACATTAAAACTTAGCTCTTTCTCTCAAAATTTTGCCTCTACTTTTTTCCCTAAAGTGTCATCGTCGTGGGTTATTACCGATTAAAGAAAAAAAGTGCCTAATTTCAATATGGCGGCGCATTTTTTTTAATTTCTGCAAGGCGGATGTTTTGGGATTTTCAGTCAGAGGCTCCTGGACAGCCATAGAATACAATCCCTAAGAAATCAGCTTGTTACAAATGTGTTCTGGGTCAACTTTTAATTTTACTGTACTATGTTGATAAGAGATCAAATTGACATTTGACAACATTTTATGAAGTTTTGGAAACTCGTCTGTAGATAGTGAAAATATATACTGTCTTCTCACGGGGTACCGCACTTTTGTGAACATTTTTATTTTTCAGTTTTTAAGAAAAAGGCATCCTTTCTTAATAGTTTTGCATATCTTGGCGTGTCCTGAACCAGAGTTAAAGTTATGGTAAGTTATCTAGGTTGTTCAAAAAACTTTAAACATTTATGTAAAATGAACGAGATGGCTAGGGTAGCGATATCTTAGCACAGTGCCACATCGAATATAGTTTTCTCAAAAGGGAGGATAAAAATTCGGCCATATGAGCAAATCCTAAAGTACCATTGATAAATGAATTTAACTTATTTTTATAATCCTTTCACATTTGGGGGTTTCACCTAAAACTACACAGATCGACATACTCCAAGCAAAGTTAATATTTGAATTTTGCTAAAAGGGTTATGAGGTAACACATGCATCACGTAGTAGTTTATTAGACGTTTTATAAAAACTACAAATAATTTGAAGCTAAAAATGTATTTATCGAAAATAGCGTCACCTATAGTACACCTCCGGTTATACCGGAAGGTGACATCAACTTCCTTATTTTAAATGGCGTGTCTTATTATCCTTTACGCCGGATTCGAATTCTATTCATTATTTTAAGGTAACTTTCAATATCAATCCCTGTCTAAAAAGCCAACAGTTTTTGAGATATTTCGGTTTTAATGAAATCTTATTTGAAAATTAACCCATAGTTGGAATTTAATAACTATGGTAAATTATGATAACCAATTTTTGTCCCATATGTTTATGCGAGATGGAGCTTATGTGGGATCAAGCTACAAATTCTCCAAAATATACAGGGTGCTCAGAAAATGAGGTCCAATTTCGACTACTTCGACCTCCATTAAATCGCTTATTTCAAATGGAACATACTATATTTTATAAGCTTATCCGAGAAGGAAACCTCTTTTATTACCTGTTAACCTATATGTGCATTCCCTATAACTAAAATGTACGGTTATTGGGTTATTTAAAGTTGTTTAGAAACATGGTTAAATTAACATCAATATCGACAATAGTGTGCCATGAGAATACAGTTTACAATCATTTTGTAAAAAAATCACAGTAGATTCATTAAAGCTGCTTAAAATTTGTCAGTGATGGAAAAAATACTATTTATCCTCTTGCAATAATTGCGCATCCCTCTCAGTTTCAACTTCTTTGTATAGTTTAATGTCGTCTGCATACTTTAAACATTTGGAATAATTTAAATAATTAGGTATATCGTTGAAAATAGACACAAAAAGCAACGGCCCCAAGTTACTTCCTTGAGGTACACCAGATTCAATCAAATAGGGTGCCGTCATTTGTTTTATTTATTGATATCTACCTGTCAGATATGATTTAGAAATAGTAGCGAATTATTATAAATTTTATAAGAATGTAATTTTTTTAACAGAATATCGTGATCCAGTCTGTCAAAAGCTTTTGCAAAATCTAGATATATAATATCTGTCTGGCCACAGTTATCTATTGTAGAACTTAAGTCATCTGTAAATATTGTTAGGTACTATTGATTGTTTTTCTATAAAACTATGATGATATTCGATAATTTCATTTCGCATATGCGATATAAATTATTTGCTTAAATACCTTTGCAATTGTTGATAGCACTGATATGGGTCTATAATTTTCTATATTTTCTTTTGCACCATTTTTATGTATTGGGGAGTAACCTTTTTTCCATGTACCAAGAAATGTATTTTTCATCAATTTTGAGATGAGGACGAAAATAATGTTTTTTATAACTTGACCGGAAAATGGGCGCCTTTCAAAATTTCGCACGAGGGCTCTTGAGGAACTACGGCCGGCCCTGTACATTATATTGTTATCTTGGCACTTTTTATAATTTTTTTTGCAAGAAACTTCACAGGGGTACAATTGTTATGCCAAAGATTATATTCTGCTCGCCAAATTACGCGTATTTCTTGATATCTACCATTGTCAACGAGGTCTGCAATGTACACTATCCTGTTGACTATCTCACACAAGAGTTATTCTTCTCTTTGAAGAGGTACCAAAATGTACGTTTGATAAAAATTAATACCTGAACAGATTTGTCAGTAACAAAGTCAATCGAATATATGAAAACAATTTCTATATTGTATTATTTGATGAAACAGAAATTTAGTTGGCTTCAATTATTTTTGCAATAAAGGAAAAGCACTGTCATATATTTTCTTTATTAAGACGGAAGTGAAAATATAAATGATACTGGGTATCAATCTAAGCATGATGCCGGTAAAAGCGTATTAAAGAGAATAGATTTTGTTCTTACGACCTACCAAAAATTATCTGATGTCGTCATTTCCTCTCGCAGTTGTTAGTCAGCTTACAATTTCCTTCCAGGAACTCTGAATATATGCATTTTGTCAATCACCTATGCTGTGCCGTAAACATCTTAGCTGCAGTCCATAAAATAAAATCTTAATATTATGCTTTCTCCACTAACAGTATATTTTAAAACTGTACAGGGTGGACCAAATTAGATGGGATTTAAGGTTTTCTCTATGGCAGATACCCAGTATATGTGTCCTGAGCTAGATTTTCGAGAAATGGCGCAATCCGCGATCTTCTATCTTTTTCGATTATCGAGCTACAAAGCGTTTTTTGAAAATTGGCATTTTCGGATGACCTCTATATCTGAATTACCAAGTGCCGAATCGAGAATCAAGTAATACATTCTAAAGGCACTTCTTTGAGTAGAATCCGTTGCTTATAAGAAGAAAATTATGCACGCCTCAGTTTTCGAGATATAGACATAACTTGTGTTTTTTTTTAAATAGAACACCCTGTAAATTATTTCATTGTTCGGTTACAACTTAAATTAGCTATCCAACGATATATCATAATATCATATTTATCTTAAAAATGGTTAACTTTCGAAAAATTTAATATATTTGTGAGGAGGCCGTGGAAAACTATTAATAACAACACTCCTTAAAATATAAAATAATTTTGCCAAAATAAGAAAAACTAAACTACAATAAATGTTCGCATTGTCTTCCATTGACATCTATGAATTTTTGACACCTTCTCCTTACAGTATTTTTTGCATCTCCAATCATGACCAGAGCTATTGTCCGAAACGCAGCTACTAAAGTCAGTGTGGCCAATCCAACTAAAATAATTACAAGCAGCTGGCACTTCCGCTTATACCGGTCGATACCAACTTGCTTATTTTAAATGGAACACCCTATATATTTCAGGGTTTTCGAAAAGAGCATAAAATTCTGAGTCAAAAACATGTAGGATACCCTATGCCTAAATCCATCCGTTTCAGAGATATTTGACATTTTATAGAAAATTTGACAGGTGCAACGGTTTGCAAGAACCGTTATAACTTTCTTCGTGTAAAAGATCCTCATTTGCTTCTTGGCACATAAAAAGAACACAAGAAGAACTACTTTCTACAACTGAAATAAATTCAATAATATCATACCAAGTGTTCCGTTTTTCGCGTTACATTTTGTCAACTTCAAACCGCGAAAACTTGTTTAGGTCAAATGGAACACCCTGTATTTTTTACGTCAAGTTGTGTAAAATTGAATTCCCTTTTTTCTGATATTGCATTGTGGGGTTAAAGTTTTCAACTTTTTGAAATATTTGCGATTTTATTAGAAATTCATGAATTGTAATCATTTCATCAAAATAGCCATGATTAGAAACAATCAGTCATTATCTTATGTCAAAAAATGCCAGCACGTTTAAATTACACCCACGAAGACTTTTTAAATTTGTTTATTATTTATGTGATAAGGTAATATCAAGAACTTGCAGCACATTTGCTAATCGATATCCAGAAAAACGGAAAATAACACTAACACTGTAACATGCGTATTAATCGAATTGAAGATACAGCATGAACTAAAATAGCAGAGATAAGATCAATTTAAAACATGATTCCATTTTAATTTAAAAATTGCTCAAAATTCCGCCCTCGAACCTCGACACATTTTTCGCACCTTCGGATTAGTTCCTCATGGGTAGCTCTTCTAATTGAATCCTGTGATATGTTTTGAAATGCATTTCTTACTCTCTGCATACAATCTTCAATGGTTGTTAATGGGCTCTCATAAACTTTATTTTTAATAGTTCCCCAAATAAAATAATCCAGAACTGATAAGTCGGGCGAGCGAGGAGGCCATAAGAAAGGTCCATTATTGGCAATCCATTGATCATAAAAAGTTTCTTGTAAATAATTATTAATTAAATATGCGTTATTTGGGGGGCACCGTCATGCTGATAAAAAATGTTTCTATGTTCGGTGAGAGGTAAATTTTCTAAATAGTCATTATTCAAATTTTGTAAGATATTCAGATATCTTTCACCTAAAAAAAAAAACAAAAATTTATCTATACATATTAGTAGAAGAGTAAATTTAATTTACCGTTTAAATTTTCCTGATAAAATTGTAATGCCACCACTCTATCGTTTCTTATGGCACAGTAAACATTGAACTGCCAACTTTCCTGAAAGTTTCGCTCTCTGAACATATGAGGATTTGAGTCACTCCAATAATGCGAATTGTGTCTATTAAAAAGTCCATTTTTAGTAAATCTTGCTTCATCTGTCCATATAATATTTCCCAAATAAGAATCGCCACCCTCAGACCTTATTAGAATAAACTCACAAAAATTCTGTCTTCTTAGGAAATCTGTTTCTTTTAATCCTTGAACCATATGGAATGAAAACGGGTGAAACTTATGTTTTAATAAGATTCTGTGAATTGAATCCTTGCATAGTCCCGATTCCAGAGCAGCTTGTCTTAATGACATCCTTGGAAATGCATGAAAATATCCCAGAATGACTATTTGTGTTATCGTCATCAACAATAGGCTTTCTTCTTTGCATTTTTGCCTTGACAGAGCCATAATTTTTAAAATTTTCCAGTATGCGTTTTACAGTGTTTGGTGACGTTTTTCTGGATATCGATTAGCAAATGTGCTGCAAGTTCTTGATATTACCTTATCACATTCTCCATAAATAATAAACAAATTTAAAAAGTCTTCGTGGGTGTAATTTAAACGTGCTGGCATTTTTTGACATAAGATAATGACTGATTGTTTCTAATCATGGCTATTTTGATGAAATGATTACAACAATTCATGAATTTCTAATAAAATCGCAAATATTTCAAAAAGTTGAAAACTTTAACCCCACAATGCAATATCAGAAAAAAGGGAATTCAATTTTACACAACTTGACGTAAAAAAATACAGGGTGTTCCATTTGACCTAAACAAGTTTTCGCGGTTTGAAGTTGACAAAATGTAACGCGAAAAACGGAACACTTGGTATGATATTATTGAATTTATTCCAGTTGTAGAAAGTAGTTCTCATTGTGTTCTTTTTATGTGCCAAGAAGCAAATGAGGATCTTTTACACGAAGAAAGTTATAACGGTTCTTGCAAACCGTTGCACCTGTCAAATTTTCTATAAAATGTCAGATATCTCTGAAACGGATGGATTTAGGCATAGGGTATCCTACATGTTTTTGACTCAGAATTTTACGCTCTTTTCGAAAACCCTAAAATATATAGGGTGTTCCATTTAAAATAAGCAAGTTGGTATCGACTTCCGGTATAAGCGGAAGTGCCAGCTGTTTGTAATTATTTTAGTTGGATTGGCCACACTGACTTTAGTAACTCCCAAAATTTTCAAAAATTTCTGATGCGTACTTTTCTCTATATCGATCGATTCAGTTCCCGGTGAGACACCCTGTATATAATATTGTTTAAATAACCCCAAAGCCAAAAGTCGGCAGGGGTTTTATAGGGAGATCTAGCTGGCCACAAAATATGACCATTATTTCCTAAAAATTAAACAATATCTAAATAGGCCAGGCGACAGGTAGTTCAATAAGGAAATAATTAGTGGAAAGCTGGAAATTGCTTTAATCGCTTTATTTGGACCCAGACATTGCTCTCCCAAGTTTTTCCCCTCGAGCGAAGTCGGCGTTGGCCCTTCTGGCCCTAAGAAAGTACAATTTTTTTGCAAATATCTCCCAAACCATCGACTTTATCAACAAAATACCTATTATGAAAAATAATCTAGAGTAAATTTGCTACAAAAAAGTTTTTTACCGTTTGTCTCTAAAGTGAACCGTTACGATGCTACGACCATTCAAAGTGGAGCCCTTTTTTATTCTTGCGGAAAAGTTATCGACAGCAGCTCGCAGTACCAAGTCCGCTGAACGTCTTTGACGATCGCACAAGCATGATGCTGCTAATGTTTTTTTTGATGAGTCCATGACGGCACCTATGCCACAAGCAAAATTTTTGTGTAATGACACAAACAAACGAAGATTGATCGACTTGTTGCGCGTCAAATTCGAAAGCGAAGGAATCGAAACCAGACAAGCTCCAGAAGATGCCGATGTGCTCATCGTTACCACCGCACTCAGGTTATCTCGGCCCGACAATTCGGTCATTGTAGTGGCTGAAGATATAGATATCCTGCTCATCTTAGCGGCTTGTGTGCCACCCTCCACGAAAATGTATTTTATGAAACCCGGCAAAGGTTCAACCAAACAACAACTATTTTGCACAACAAGTTTCAATCTCCCGCCGTGTGTGCAAGAAAACATCCCCTTGTTGCATGCGTTTAGTGGGGTCTTCGTTTTTCAGGCAGGGCAAAATGAAATTCGTAATACTGCTGAAGAGTAATGAGGAACTGCAGACAGCTGTTAGGGTTTTCCGAGACGTGAACGCAAACCCCGATGAAATTGACAAAGCGGGCCAGTTGGTTGTGGCTAGGCTTTATGACAACAAAACCACGGGAAACACCCTGAATGAGTTGCGGTTCCAACTGTTTGCAAAATCTCTAAGCAAACATCGATTTAATCTCTCAAGCCTACCTCCCACCGAATCAGCGACACGTGAGCACTCTTTAAGAACATACCATCAAGTCCAAACATGGTATGGAAATGATCCAAATCCATTGGATTGGGGCTGGAAAAATTCTCAATCTGGTTTGGCTCCCATACCTACGACGAGGGATCCGGCGCCACAAACGCTTCTAAACACAGTGTCCTGCAAATGTTCGAAAGGATGTAACGCAGCGTGTGGTTGCAGGAAAACGGGCCTCCGATGCTCCATAATCTGCATGAATTGTATGGGACGGTCATGTACAAATGCTGCCGAGGAAGATGATATGGATGATTGTGACAGAGACATCGATGTTAATCTTGAGCGCCCTGTGACGTCGGACAAATGTACCGATGAAGACGATGAAAGCGATGACGGAGAAATTGAGGCAGACGATCAAGACTGCCAGCCTTCATCAAAACGGTTGAAAATCGACTAACTTTGACATTTGAACAGTGGATTAAGCCTCCTGGGGACACCGCCAGGTGGTGTGGAAAAGAGTGATTTTATGTCAATACTAGTCAATAATAATACTAATCGTAGGTACTTTGCCACAGCTGTTTACATTGAAAAGCTGTTATACTTGTAACAAGTTAACAGCTTGTGCACCTGGAATGCTGACAAATATTTATAACATGTAGAAACTTTGATATGGCATATGATTTCGATAACTTTTCCGCAAGAATCAAAAAGGGCCCCACTTTGAATGGTCGTAGCATCGTAACGGTTTACTTTAGTGAAAAACAGTAAAGAACTTTTTTGTAGCAAATTTACTCTAGATTATTTTTTATAATAGGTATTTTGTTGATAAAGTTGATGGTTTCGGAGATATTTGCAAGAAACCGAAAAATGGTACCTTCTTAGGGCCAGAAGGGCCAACGCCGACTTCGCTCGAGGGGGAAAACTTGGGAGAGTAATATCTGGGTCCAAATAAAGCGATTAAAGTAATTTCCAGCTTTCCACTAATTATTTCCTTATTGAGGCTTTTTTTTTTGACCTGTCGCCTGGCCTAAAACTACTTTGTTGTTTATTAATTTCCAGTTAGCTATGTTAATTGTTAGTTATTAATTTTATTTAATATGCATAGATGTCAATGGAAGACAATTCGAACATTCATTGTAGTTTAGTTTTTCCCATTTTTAGCAAAATTATTTTATATTATAAGAAGTGTTGTTTTCCATAGCTTCCTCACAAATATATTGAATTCTTCGAAAATTAACCACTTTTTCTAGAGATAAATATGACATATGATATGTCGTTAGGTAGCCAATTTAAGTTATGACCGAACAATGAAATAATTTACAGGGTGCTCCGTTTAAAAAAAAACACAAATTATGTCTATATCTCGAAAACTGAGGCATGCATAATTTTCATCTTATCAGCAACGGATTCTACTCAAAAAAGTGGCAATTTTCAATTCGATACTTGGTAATTGAGATATGCCAATTTTCCAAAAACGCTCTGAAGCTCGGTAGCCGAAAAAGATAGACGATCGCGGTTTGCGCCATTGTTGGTCTCTCGAAAATCGAGCTCAAGACACATATACTGGTTTTTGTCTATCTACCATAGTTTTAGAGAAAACCCCAAATCCCGTCCAATTTGGTCTACCCCGTACACTGTTTTAATTAAAAGAAGTTTTATATACTCCGTGTATATTACGAAGTTGGTAAGAGAAATGCTAATAATATTCTGAATCTAGTTTCAGTTATATAATTTAGTAGTAGTTGGATATTTAGATACCAAGAATGCATTTCAAACTTGATCCTGAGTAAGTTAAGACGGGGAAAGGCATGCGTTAAATCTGAAGATGGACTAACCTGGTATTCCCTTTGCTGTTGTCCTATTTCAGTGAAATTGTAACCACTCACATATACGAGTAGGTACATACAAGACTCATTCATACATAGATAATAATCGAAAGTCTTAACTTCTGTGTGATTCAATATAAACTGTACCTAGAATACTACGAAACAATTGTATTATGTCCATAGTTATCTCATTAGATTTGAGTGAGTGCTTTAATAGGTAGTTTTAAAAAAGGATCTGTTTAGCGAATGTGAGAAATCATGTGTCAAGCAATTTATAAAAAATGAATTGTCTGCATCTTCGGTCATATTTCAAAAGTTAAGAAGTTATCGATATTTTCCTAAATGATAAGTATTTTTCCTTCTCTCACTTCCCTTATTATTTTGGAGAAAATCGATATAAAATTAAGAAAATTTAGAAATGTGGATATAAGCCAGATCAATGTCATTTTAATTGTTCAAATAGGTATTCGCAGTCGATAACGTCTGATTGCAAGTTTCACATATTTAAGAGGTAGGTAACTACAGGGACAGCAATAGTGTTTATTGCTGTGATTTTGTTTTTGGCATTTAGCGCCATCTTAATAGCTTCTCTAGTGGGACGGTAGTATTCCCTCGCAATCCTACTCTTCATTGTTATTATTATTATATGTATCTTTTTTGAAAAGTCTAAAACTCATTTGGAGTTGATAAGCACAAGCTCTATTATTATGATTTTTTTCAAATTCTTAATTACGGACTTTGGTAAATGTATGTGGAGACAGTTAAATGTTTTTTCACGAGGGACGTATATTTCAAATTTTAAGTTTGAAAAATCTAAAAATCTCTTTTACGAAACAATACCTGCTCTGATCATTATTTTATATAATTGATGCAAATTTCATGCATATAGCATTTATAGTTTAAAAGTTGCAAGTCCTTAAGGAACCCCAAGAATCGCGGTAACATCGATATGCCAAATAAATGGGGTTAAAGATAAAAAGAATCATTAAAATACGACTACGAATGCAAAATGATTTGATACAATATAATGGATATATTTAAAAGGGAGAGACAACATAATACATTCATTAAAGTATACGCCAACAAAATGAATTAAATTCGTAAATTTAGTAGTTAGTGTATTTTTATTTAACGTTCAATTCAATTAAGGTATTTGGTTTAAAGGTTATCTGAGAGTGAAGAATATTGTTAAACATTTATAGTGAAGTGCAATTTAATTTCTATCTTTCAGCCCGTTGGCACTTTTAGAGTAAAATGTATGACCTTGCCAGATATGTGGCTCACACCCGGTAGATTAGGAATCCACTTGTCGTAAAAAAATCGTAATGAATATAAGGGCACAAATCAAAATTTTCTAACTAACCACATCACGTGATAGAGCCAATCATGAAGCATATTTTATTCAAAAATCATTAAATTCTCTGTAGAATTTCTATTTTTAAAATAAATAAACAAACGAACTTTTACATAGGCTTATATGGCAGTAAAAAACAAAAATCCTCATTTTCTCTCGTTCGACTATAAACTATTATATTTATCAAAAAAAAAATCTTTATAAAATGTTTAAAATTACAATTGTTCTTAAATCAGATTTTTTAAGTATATTTTTTAAGCATATAATAACCAAGATAATAATTTATAGCGTGATGTCAATTTTCGAAGCTTATCGGCGGATTGAAATTGTTTCCGACTCCGAGCCCCCACTCATTGCTACTGCTTCAACAACCCCCTCTAACTCCGGGAGCACCCAAGTTCCACTTGAATGAATACCTACAGGACCGTGAACTTTTCAGATTAATTTATTTTACTTTTTCATCTATGGTAAATTGACATGTAAAAATCCAAATTTCAGATTACGACGAAATAGACTTTTTGAAATTTTAGACATGAGATCTGGGAGGTGTAAGGTAGAACGTTGTTGAATATTAATGTAATCGGTGCACCAGGAAGAGCCTGAAAACAATTGCTGTCGGATCTAAAAATATTTCAAATAAAAATTGTTTAGGATGGGAAGTATCTTAAAAGCATATTTTTAGTACACTCGGGAAGGAATTTATAGTCAGTCGTATGTGATGAGAAAGTACTGTCGAAGTAAATCTAACCGAACCTGAATTGTACTTATCTTTTACCAATTATTAATTTATATAATATTGTGTTTAATAGCATAAATGTATACATATTTCAATTGATTTTCAAGTTTGATTAATTTTAAAATACAATGTTGGCAAATAACAGAATCCATATCAAAATAAGAAAGTGATGAAAAATAATATAACAAAATTTAAATGTCAATTAAAGATATACACTATTTACTTTCTTCATCTAATTCAAATACATTTTTATTGATATAGTTGACTACACAATTCTTATGCGTGTAAAAAATGTCTTTGATCTTTACCGCACCGCCAAAGAAACAGAACATTTAAATGTTCTATATTTTTTTTTGCTAGTAAAACTAGAATAGCAATTTCAGATTTCGGTACCAAACCGCCAACACTGTTGGTTTTTCGAAATGACATAGTTCTAGAGTATAGATCATCTTCTCTTTGGTTGCTTATTTTTTCATGGAGTTTTAAGCAATCAATAAATGTTGCGAATAATTTCTCAGAACCTTTGATTACACGGCCCGGTTTCCTACAAATTAAGCATAATTTCTTACGAGTGTCTTTTACACTAAATTTTATTTTTGTCTCCACCTCATTTTTAGAACTTGTGACGTCAGTAGTACTTTCCATTTTAATTTCTTCTGAAAAGCACATACAGCACATGGTGGAAAATTCTACTGAAAAAATACATACCAGCTGAAAGTATCTTGCAAACAGCAAACTAGGGAGTTTCTTATAACGTGTTAATCTATTACATACAAATTTTATGTAGGTCCATATAACACTGAATTAATATAATCAACAAATATATTTATTCCATATTAATCATTTTCAAGACAAAAAATTAAAAAATATCACAAACCACAAGAGTTACAATGCGCGTATCTATTAACGATAGGCCTTTGCGGGAAGCAGCGCGGGTTGTTGAAACAGCCTTAAAGTAGTGGGACAGCGAGTATTTGCAGCGGACGTGATGCCGCCGATGTGCTTCGAAAATTGATATCACACTACATGTTCAATATCTCGGTTATTAGATCCTCAAAAAATCTTATTTAACCTTAGTAATCTGGAAAATATAGTGAATATTTTATAAAGAATAATTTTTTTTGATAAATATAATAGTTTGGGAGATATCGTCGTGGGAAAGAAAAAGTGTTCGAAAAATAATTAATTTTCTGCTGTAGCCCAACGGAGAAAATGAGGATTTTTGTTTTTTTACTGCCATATAAACCTATCTAAAAGTTCATTTCTTTGTTTATTTTAAAAATAGAAATTCTACGGAAAATTTAATGATTTTTGGATAGAATATGCTTCGTGATTGGCTCTATCACGTGGTGTGGTTAATTAGAAAATTTTCATTTGTGCCCTTATATTCGTTACGATTTTTTTACGACAAGTGGGTTGTCAGCCACATATCTGACAAGGTCATACATTTTTCTCTAAAAGTACCAACGGGAACAAAACTAAGCGACTTTTGTCAACGCGAGCACTCCACTATAAGGAGTCATATTCGTTTTCTGATTTCCGTGCTGGTTTCAAATGAACATATTGGAAACTGTTTTATATTTGAACAATATTTGTAGTTCTCTATAGATTCATGTTTTTCTACTTCTGTGTAAAATGTACAAATTTGTAATACGCAGGGAAATGTGAAAATGGCCTTTTACAATACCCCGTGTAGAAAAGTAAGTTTCATTAGGGGGTGAAGCACTATAATAATAAATTGAGGAATCAAGATCTTATTTATACTTTGACATTTACATTGATTTCATAAGAACAACATTGATTAAAATTTAAACCCAGGTACAGATGATTTTAAAATTTTCGATTCGAAGATATTAAGTTGATAGTACCTGTGGTTCACATGGCCGACAATTTTCTATGCTATGGGAACTTTACTTTGACAAAAGATTAGTTGCATTAGCATCCAAGCTTTTTATGCTTATAATACCCAGTGTACAATTAAAATACAGCAAATTTTCAAATTTTTTATGTGCTCCTGGACACTTTCGTCTGGTAATAGAAAATGTACACTGGACTCTGACCTCCTTAAGTTTCTTAATTACTACTCTAAAATTACCAGGCGGGTAAATTTTGGAAAATCATATTTTCTCATAAAACCCCATGGTTTTGCAAAAACACCATCAGTCTACCCTACTGGATAATTAATAACGAGTAAAATCAAACTTATTAAGCTACAATAAACATAAGCTAATATTAAGCAAATTAAAAACCGCTGCAAGCAACGTTAAGCGCGGTTAGTACTCGGATGGGTGAAATTCATCTTGGGAAACACAGCGATCTCGTCTCACCTTTTAGTGGCTTGTGTATCAGCATATACGCGGAAGCTATGTAATTTCAAGACGAGGATTACGTAGTGGATATACCATCTTTCAGAGGGGATGTAAAGCAGGCGGTCCCTTGTCTATTAAATATTAGGCAAGTAAAAGATCCCTCCTCTTCTCAAGAAAAGAGGTTCGGCAAAATTTCCAGGTTGGGGGTAGCTTGTCTCCTGGCGTCGGTGATAGGCCCTGGTAGCCGAAATAGGCCGATGTTAAATAAATAGTTAAAAAAAAACCGCTGTCCAAGGAATCACTACTTCCACATCCAGATTTGCTAGCCAAGTCTCTCACAACGAACAAATTTTGTATGTGGAAATAATTGTTTATGGAGCTTTAATAATATAATATTTGAAATCGTCTACCCCAAAAATCCATAAAACAATATCCCACATCGGTAGTGGGGTGGGAGTAGTGATCGGGAGGTGGCAGTGGGAATGGATGAAGTGAAAAAAATATTTTAAGGTCTTTGGTTCTTGAACACAAACTAAATCACATTTTTTTCACCCCCTTTTATAATGGGGCAAGGGTAGTAATAGAGGTGGCTAATTCCAAAAATTTATGGATACATTAGCTTCTCTTGTATATACTAAATATCAATTTTGTGGACTCTTGATTTACCATTTACCCAAATTTACCCCCCAACCCTTCAACGGAATAAGATGAAAATATAATCTAGTTCCAGATCTCTTTAAAATACATACGTGTACCAAATTTCAAGTCAATATCTTAAACGGTTCCAGAGTAATTGTGCGCACAAAAAAAGTTACAGACAGACAGACAGAAGTTTTTTGCTCAAACTTAATATCTCGATGTTGTATGGCATTCTAAGCCTATCTGAACAATAAAAATCTTTGAAATTTTTTTGGGGTTACTAAACTTCCACAGGATGTGGAAGTAATTAAGTCTAAATTTACTAAGCTTACTTACTTACGTACTTACTTACTTGCGTACTTACTTACTTACATACTTTATTTGCCGTGGCGACCGTTATGCAAACATATGATTATAGTTAGAAAACTAGTGGTTAGAATATAAGGCATTCTTTTTGGCGTTAAATCGCATAGTTCTTATTTTAGAAATGTTTGACTTCTGTCATCATGAAAATTAGATTCCGAGAAAATATTACAGACCTTAAAACTTAGACGTTGATTTCTACAGATTGTAAGCTATATTTAAACCTAAGATAAATAGATTAGTAAATACACACGTCTGTCGCTGGAATATTATGTTACATCTCTAACTTATACCACAAAACGTACCCATTTTTAACGAGGCTCTTCTCACAGTAAAATTCTGTTCGACTTTCATATAATGTGGACCAAAATTCCGATGAGATAGGCCAAATCTGATGACAGATTCGGATTCAGCGCATAAAAATATAAACATTTTGATAGGTTCTGTTTCTGGCTCACGACTTTTTTTTGCATACAAAAAAAAGGTGTGAACCTGAAGCAAAACCTGTCAAATATATGTATTTTTGTGCGCTGAATCCGAATCTGTCATCATATTTGTCCTATGTCATCGGATTTTTTTCCACATTCGATGAAAATCAAACGTCCTCAGTTTTCAAGAGAAATTTTGACTTCCATCGAATGTAGAAAAAAAGTTCGATGACATAGGCCAAATCTGATGGCAGATTCGAATTCAGCGCACAAAAATACATATATTTTGATAGGTTTTGTTTCTGGTTCACGACATTATATTTTTTTTGTGTGCCGGTGTTATTTTTATATAAAATTTGGTAATTCTAGAAAGATGTGTCCTTTTATATGTGGTAATTTTTTCATCCAAACCGTTCATTATAATTTATAAAAATGCGCCATCATATCTGTTTAGCTAACTTTGGAGATACGGCGAATGTTGGTCACTTTATAATATAACTTATCAAATTTTCAAAACTGTTCAACGTAAATTATTAAATTTTTAGTTAGTATACAATAGACGTTTTTTCAGATTTTTTTTATTCCTCGGATTTTGAGACATTCGCTCTTAAAGTGGGAACTTAGTACCTTTGAATCGTATATTAATTTCAGATTAATATTCCAAGTTTCCAAAATAGGAAACAAAACTTGCAAAAATTTGACTTACGCTAATCTAAAGAATCGTGGAAAGTACGAATCCTCAAATTCTTATATATATAGGTCTTAACTAAAGTCGTTGTGGAGGTAACCATATGCAAACTTAAAAATATTTCTTGATGATTTACCGATGATTTTCTATTCGAATTTAAGAATTTAAAGTTCTGCCGGATGCGCCGGGTACAGAACATGAATCACAACTTAAACCCAACTCTATAATTCGGGGGGGGGGGGGGGGGGCGACTTTACGACGACGATAAGAAAAAAGTTTCAACTACCGTGTGTTTGAAAATGCTGGATAATAGGGTGCAAATGAAAATAAGAGGATACAATTTTTTTTAAATATCTGAGGAACTCTTATAAATTGATATCTGGTATCGTCTAATATAATAATTTTGAATATAAACTCAGTTTAATATCAAAGGAATTGCTTATATTTGAGCATAAAAGTGAAAGATTTAGTAAGTCTTTGCCAAATACTATACATTATCTAACTGTTAACTTCGGGATTCTCTTAATTTTATGTTTTTGTTTCTGAATCTCTTCTCATAAATATTGACGTCCTGGTCAAATGTCCCAATGGGCACAACCTTAAAAAATGGCCAATTTTCAAGTTAAATTCTCCTTCAGTCTAGTAATATCATACCATAATATACAGAGTGATTAATAAATAATGGCGCAACACTTAACTGTGCATAGTAGGAGTCAAAATATTAAGATTTAGCTAATCATACTTTAATGAAATAAATAAAAAGGTACAGGGTGTAACATTTAAAATCCTACTTTTTATTGTTCTGTGTAATTTTTTTATATCTTTTTACACACACACACAGACAGTAACACAACAACCACTTCCTGCGAAATTGCCATCTGCCTCAGTTGAGAGACGAACTCAGAAGAGAAAAGCGACTAGCCGTGTTGTCTCACACACAACCGCAGTCTAGTCCACTGCTCTCGGCAACACGTGAAAAATACCACTAAATATCCATACCCTAGTCAGGATTCGAACCCGGGACCCCGTAGTCGCAAGCCTAACACCATTAACCATTAAAGTGATTTTATTAAACATTTGCATTTTCACATGTCGAGGGTTTATTTATATCAGTTAATACTCATAGTAGTCAAAACATCACAAACGTCGCGAGAACGTGAGGTGTTTCGACCTGCCGGTATTAGGCGGGGTAAATTCAGAGAGCCGCAGGAGTTGATCAGATTGTTGCACTCCATGATTGACGATATGCAAATTTTGTTTGTTTTATTAAAATATTTTAAAATATTGGGGATGCTGGAGGAAGAGATTGAGGATTATGTTTAAAACAGGGAGGAAAATAAAATGAAAAACCTACTTTACAACACTTTTTTGTCAAGTACGTAAAAAAGAATAGTTTCGAAGGGTAAAAGATCTATGCGGAATTAAATTTGATTGTAGCTTTTATCTTCCACTGGATTCCTTGGGGGGGGGGGGGGGGATTCGAGGGGAGATCATAGTGTGGTAAGTGTTTTTTTTCGTGGCGTAAGGGATGTTTTGTGTTATTATAATTGTTATTGTCTTCTGGTATGGTCAATGTCTAGCTTTTGGTGAATAAGTCCGTGGTTTGTTGCGTATTGTAACTCCTATCCTATGTAACTCATCAGTGGTTACGTATCGGAAGGAATTGGTCAGCAGGCGAAGCAACTTATTGTGCGTGGTCTGAATACGTTTTAGTTGTGTGTTTGAGGCTGCGTTCCAGACCACGCAGCCATATGTTAATATAGGCCTAAAGATAGCCTTATCCAAGGTGATCTTATCTTCAAGCGTTAATTTGCTTCGTCTTTCGACCAATGTATTCAACCGACCGAGAGTCCTGTTAATGGCCGCCGTTATATAGGAGTCAAAACAAAGTCTTTTGTCCAGAGAGACGCCCAAATAGTTAATTGTATTCTTCTCGGTGATGTCATGATTTTTATTTTATTAATAGTTTTGTAAGCAATGAGTCGGTTTAATGAGTTTTTAAAATTTCCTTTTGAAAATTGGTGGGTGAGGGTTATTTGGGGTGGGAAATCATAAAACATCTTCAATTTTGGTCTAGCTTCTAGATAGCGCTACCTATGCTACATTTAATGTGTTAAAAGGGAGGTAACCTTTTTTATCCGCAAATTTCTCATGGAAACAGTATTCTTCTATAATTTGGTAGTAAAAAAGTTATACTTGTTTTAAGTCTCTAAATTTCAATTTATTTATTTATTGGTTATGATGTATAAATTTTACAAAGAGAAGGACACCTAAATTGGCAAGACAAACAAATGTTGCTATATTAATTGTGGATCTTGTACTGGCTGGAAGTTTGTTACAAAATTTTGGTCCTGTAAAAGACACGAAATGTTGGCAAATACTTTTTGTGAAGAGTTTTTTTTTTAATTAAGCAGTCTGTAATTGTTCTTGTCTGGTTTGTCTGGTCTGTAAATATAACCATTTTTGAGAAAAGTAGAAATTAAAAGTTCCATGCAACTTTTTCAATAGACTTTTCAAATAATAATAATTTTTAAGAGTAGGGGTGAGGCAGCATTATCAGAGTAAATAAAGATACATACTTATCAAGTAAGCATTACAAAAAGTCAAACAGTCAATCTCTCAAACAATAATTAGTTGTTCCAGAAACACATAGCATTTTCCAGTGACTGCACTCTATGAAACTGAGTATACGCAAAGAAATTTAAAACATTTTTTTCTCCTGCTTTAAAGAAATATCTATAGTGGGGAGTTGCTTTTATTCTAATCATCTTTTGAGGATATTTTAAATGTGTATCCTGACAAAACTTTATTAAACCGTACGTTTACTTGTTAGAGAATAGAAAAGAGAGTTTTCTGAATTAATTGTAATACAAAGTTATGTCAAACAATAAGTATTTTAATAAAATCACATCGTCTTCCTTGAAAAATTGCGACTTATTTTCATTCTAACCATCTTTGAGGCTAAAATCTACTTTAAATTTATATGTGCATAAAATATTATTAAACTGTACGTTTACTTGTTAGGCAATAGAAAAGGGAGCTTTCTAAACTAATTTTGATACAAAGCTCTCTAAAACGATAAGTATTTTAATAAAACCACATAATCTTTCCTGAAAAATTGGAATTTATTTTTATTCTAATCATCTTTGGGGATAAACAGAAACTATTTTAAATTTATATGTGCACATAATTTTATTAAGCTGTACGTTTACTTGTCAGGCAATAGAAAAGAGTTTTCTAGATTAATTTTGATACAAAGCTATCTAACACAATAAGCATTTTAATAAAACAACATAATCTTTCCTGAGAAATTGCGAATTAATTTAATTCTAATCATCTTTGAGAACAAAGGAAAACTATTTTACGTTCATATGTGCATATAATTTTATTAAGTTCCACGTTTACTTGTTTGGCAGTAGAAAAGAGAGCTTTCAGATTAATTTTAATACAAAGCTATCTGAAACAATAAGTATTTTAATAAAACCACATAATCTTTCCTGAAAAATTGTGATTTAATTTTATTCTAATCATCTTTGAGAACAAAGGGAAACTATTTTAAATTCATATGTGCATATAATTTTATTAAGCTCTACGTCTGCTATCTATAACAATAAGTATTTTAATAAAACCACATAATCTTTCATGAAATATTGCAATTTATTTTTATTCTAATCATCTTTGAGGATAAAACGAAACTGTTATAAATTTATATGTGCATATAATTTTATTAAGCGTATGTTTACTTGTTAGGCTATAGAAAAGAGAGCTTTCTAGATTAGTTTTGATACAAAGCTATCTAAACCAATAAGTATTTTAATAAAACCACGTCATCTTTCTTGAAAAATTGCAATTCGTTCATATTCTAATTATCTTTAAGGATAAAAGGAAGCTATTTTAAATGTATATGCACATAAAATTTTATTAAATTGTACGTTTACTTGTTAGAACAGCTAACAGATATACTTGGAAAGATTGCAAAAGAAAAATGAATTTAAAATTTTTGCATTCAATCATGCATCGAGTCCGTTTCGCATTTGCAGTTAGTAGGTGATTTTTTGTTCATAAGTAGATCTTAATGACTTTTAACTTTTGAGATCAATTGGTTAAACACTGAAAGAATTACAGAGGTGTAAAGTTTTAAGTGACACTCTGTATATCAAGAAGCTAATCTGACTTAACTTTTATCCTTATCTGATTTCCAATGCTGAATGAATTTAGCAGCACATAAAAACTAAAATGAAAACCAAGTCGGGCGCTACCGAATGTGACTACATATTAAACACGATAATTTCAGACTTAAATTTTTATTTCAAATTTTGAACATTTGTAAAATAACATGATGAAATACTTATTAGTAAAACTGAGTCATCTGTCATACAGAGTGATCGCCAGAGGAATATAAATCTCTAATAGGGAACGTGAGCTAGGTTTAGACCGCCGTGAGACAGGTTAGTTTCACCCTACTGATGACTTGTCGTTGCTATAGTAATCCTGCTCAGTACGAGAGGAACCGCAGATTCGGCCATTTGGTTCACGCACTCGCTGGAGCGGGCGGTGGTGTGAAGCTATGTTTATATAAAATACGCTTTATCATAATTTCGGAGTCAATCTGTTACTAAGGTTTTTGATTATGCACACAGAAATACTAACATTTATAAGACATAGAAACTACAATGCACAGCAAGTCTCTCAGGTTCGAATGAACTTTACGTGGATTAGGAAATGTACCTATCAATTTAACATTAAAATAGCATGGATATTCTCTCTTGAAAGTGGGTTGTATCAGTCATACATGATGATCACCAGAGACGTGTAAACAGTCATGTTTCATATAAAATACTATTTTATTAAAATTTTAGCGCAAATGTAAAGGTCTTGGCTAAGTACACAAAAAGACGAGGATGTACAAGATATCGAAACTGCAATATACAGTACGTCCATCAGGTTAGAACGAACTTTACGTAGGTTAGGAGACATGTAATTTTAGTTTAAAATGTTATCCAGGTATATTTAATAAAACTGTTAAGGAAATTGGGCCGTTATACATACCATTGGGATATATTGATTTCATTGATTCTAAGATTTTATCTAATTCGATTAGAGATATAATGTTATTATTTACAATGTTTAATGTGGCGAATAATACGCTATTTTCCAAAGTGTCTAAGATCTCAATCATATTTTGGCAGTCAATAAGCATTACATTTATCCAATTTTGAAATTTAGGAATAAAGTGTTTTTGTTTGTTTTATCTTGTAATATTTTAACTTGTGCGTAGATTTGATTTTGGTTGACTAATGTATTTCCGACTACGTTATTCGTTTCATTCATAAATTCTTTTGTGATGGTTAGCATGTTTTTCAAATCATGATGTATCCTATGTTGATTTTTGTGTAATGTATTAAGAACTCCAAAAGCCCACTTGTATGCTTTTCCACTACATTTATTAATCCACGTTTTTGTTTATGTGTTGGTTTTAAATTCCTATATTTGTTTAGAGCCTTTTTGTGTAAATATTTTAGGTGAATAATTCTAATAGAGAGGATAGGGATTCGTCCTTTTCCTCGGCTGTTGATAATATTTCTATATTTATTTCTATTCTTCGAATACTTGTATATCCACGTATTTTACATATGTGTGTTTTTGTTCAGTCAATTTAGCTTTACTGACTAGGATAGTAAGGGGTTGGTTATTTGTAGTACTATTATTTGTGCTCTTACTGTGTGGAGGAATAAGATTGTCCGTGCTGTCGGCAGCATCTGTACCAACATTTCCCGATTTAGTTATTTTTCTAGGTGTCTTAATTAATTTCTTGTGATTGGTCCCGTGTGACGTTTCGACTTTATTGTCGAAATCCTTTTCTAATTCTACACGCGTTGTATGCTTAGCAGAACTAGAAGTTAGTTTTTTATACATTTGCTCACCTTTTTGCGGTATATACTATACATTCTCTTTTTGAATTTCTTTCTCAAGTAAATGTCGTTATTTTCGTTCACTAGTTTATTTATCAATTTATAATGGATTGCCTGTTTGTTTAGGTAGTCATTTATTATACAGTGGTCCGTAATTCGTAATTTCATTTAATATTTAAATTTCCTTTAACAATTTGAAATGATGTGTACCTTGTTACGAAGTTGATAGTTATTGTATACTAATAGACTGTGATTCATTAACATACGCCTTTATTAGTAGAGAGCCCATGCGTCCGAAAGTGCCTTAAAAAATGAATCTGTAGGGCTTTAAATACTAAAAGCTGACAACTGGATAAATCGATAGCATATATATAGGTAAACTTCAAAAAAAAGTTGTCCAAAGATTGTCCTATGCAAAAGGGCGTTATTCAAAATTTTCGAATTATGTAGTGCATCACCTAACCGAAGTAAATATCTATCTGTCGTAAAAATTGTATAATGTTCTCTATAGCTGTAAGGCTGTAAAAAAATAAACTATTTTCAAAAAAGCATTGTGCATTATGGGAAACACAAACTTTAAATGCCTGTATCTCTGTTCGACCTTCGCTAAAAATTAATTCATTTGCCGTTTTTTTTTACATTGCACACTCCATAACTCGCAAACTCAAATAAAGAAAAAATATTCTTTATAAAATGAAGGCCTATGCTTTCTGACCACGACGGTATTAAATATTTTTAGTGAAATAATAACTGAGTTAAGAATTTAAAACTAACACGATTACAAAATCTCCAAACGGTTAGAACTGCAAACCTCGATCGCCCTTTCGCACCACACCATTCCCCGCGGTGCCCAATGTCTAACTATTACTAATTCTTCTTGACTAATGAGTGCTTGTTTATTAACAATGTTATAAATATTAGTCAGTGTGAATTAATTTTTTGCCTGTTACCTGAATACATTTTTAAGGGGTAAGTAGGTATTTTATATTTATTTTGCATATCTACATGAATAATATCCAAATAATCATTCATGCAAAGCTAATTCGCGAATATAGGCATTTAAATTCAGTTTTATTTTATTGTTTTATTTTTACTTTCCAACAAAAAATTGGCAATCCTTTCGTGACGATGTTACACGCGCAATTATATAAATCTATGCCACGTAGGTATCCATAATATAATAGTTTGAATCAAGTTTTATAACTAAAGAGTTATTCACCAACAAAGTTATTAGACGTTTTACAAGATGATTTCATGGAATTTGAAATTTTTCCTAAATATGAGTTATGGTATAACGTGCAATTAAAATTCAATATTAATTGTTAACTATATAGTTGCTCCTGTAAATCTTTGCAATTAACACAAAAATGTATGATATACAGGGGTTAAAACAATGATTGGGGATAGTGAAAGTCCACTTCAGGGAGTACCTACCATCCGAAATTTGGGTAAATGCTGGGAAGAATGGAGATGGGGGGGGGACCCGGCCACTTTAGGTGCCCGGTTAGACCAGTAAACCCAGTATTCGCTCACTAATTATGAGACTTGGACAAATATTTTGTTTCACATTTCTCCCCCCTCATCAATTATTAAGCGCGGGGGGCCGTCAAAGATCTTAACAAATTTTTTTTTCAAATTTCTCCGCCCTGCTCATCAGTTATTAAGCGCGGAGACCTGCCAGAGATGTTGCCAAAATTTTTCACATTTTTCCGCCCCGCTCATCAATTATTAGGCGCGGGGGCCCGCCAGCGGATGATTTGGTAATAGATCAGCCGTTTTTAAATGACTTACCAGCGTTTCACGCAATCACAGAGTGTGACACTACTAGTCAATTTTCTGGCTGCTGGAAAGTATATCTTACATATTACAAATTGTTTGGTCGGATTGGAATTTGGAATAGCTAATTTTGACGATATTTTGTTTAGAGAAGTTCATACCTTTGTTCTAAAATTATATACAAGCAACGAGGAGATATCCTCGGTGAATAATTTACATGGTATCCTAGCAGCTTCGAAAACGCCGGATAAACTACCGTCTACTGAGGATAGTTTAAAATAGCATTGTTTACGATCTCATTACCAAACCATTATTTGGCTCAATGCTCGTAGTCCCATCATAAATCCCCTCAATGTGCTCCAATATGGTTGGCAACCTGTCAATGGTAAACTGCTACCGCTATTTCAAACTGCTCCACCTTTTTCACAAGATTTCACCATCTTACGCAGCTGTGGATGTAAAAAAGGTACCTTAGTTAAAGTTATCATTTATTCAAAGAAAAAAAATAATTTTTATTTTCGGATTGTAGATATAAATGGTGCAGCTGTAAAAAAAATAAAATGCCTTGCATAGGGTCTTGTAATTGCATGGGTCAAAAATCTTGTTCAATAAATGTTTCTTCCAAAGAAAATATATGTGAAGATTTAAAATAACACTTTTGTGAAATTATAGTAGTAATTAGAGTAGTATTTTATATAAGTTTAGACGTTACTCCAAACATCATTTAATTATTATGATAATATTAATTACTGTTGTAAAATAACTGATACATACACGTCACATCACAGATCGTAGGCACCGCTCGACCGCGGGGAGTAATGCAGGCGATCGAGGTTTGCAGTTCTAACCTCTTGGAGATTGTAACCGCGTTAGTTTAAAATTCTTAACTCAGTTATTATTTCACTAAAAATATTTTAAGTACCGTCGTAGCCAGAAAGCATAGGCCTTCATTTTATACAGAACATTTTGTTCTTTATTTGAGGTAATTGAGTGTGTAATGTAAAAAAAACGGCAAACGAATTAATTTTTAGCGAAGGTCGAACAGAGATACAGGAATTTAAAGTTTGCATTTCCCATAAAGCACAATGCTTTTTTGAAAATAGTTTATTTTTTTACAGCCTTACCGCTATAGAGAATATTATACAATTTTTTACCAAAGAGAGATATGTACTTCGGCTAGGTAATGCACTACATAACTCGAAAATTTTGAATAACGCCCTTTTGCACAGGACAATTTTTGGACAACTTTTTTTTGAAGTTTACCTATATATATTCTATCGATTTATCCAGTTGTCAGCTTTTAGTATTTAAAGCCCTACAGGATGAACATTTTCAGCCTCTGAGGTCTCTACTCTATACGGGCTTTTAATTTTTAATATACCATATCTTTCTATGATGGTTAAATGAAAGCGTTCAATCGTGAAATTGCTATTCGGGTTATTGGCTGTAATGTAATGTATGTTTATACTATATATCTTTGCAAATTCTTCTTATTAGTACAGAATTTCAATAGTAAATTTTTGAATCCTGTACCTCTGTCGCATGTTATTTTCATGGGAACGCCAAAGTCAGACATAAAGGGTATAGCCGGAAAAGTTAGGGAAATGTGCTCCCGCACTTACTTAATTAAAATGGCTTCCAGATGATGCAGTTTATAGAGTATATTACACGGTAAAAATTTTAACCCGCTACTACCCCTACGAAGGTGGAAAAAAAATAATATGTCTTTAATTATTATATATTTTTTTTCGGTTTCTATGCACCCGATCGATTTGAAATTTGCCACGAGTATTGCTTGTGTGGAGATAACTTACTTCAAAAAATAAGGTCATTTTATGACCATTTTAACCATCGGAAAAAAAATATAAATTTTTTTAGAGGACAAAAGGGTGGCTACCCTTCGTGGTACAATCACCATTCTATGATATATTATGTCTTGACACTTCGTGATTATCATACTAAATTGTCAGATTTTTTGCTGTGGTGGAACAATACGGAAAAAAATAAAATTGGGTAAAATAAAATATTTACACATGCCTCTTAGTTGTAACAATTAATACTTATAGCCTTACAAGGTATTGTTGCATATCTACAACCGACCGCGGGTGCCAGTGCGATGTTGCCAAGTCTACTTTTCCCCAGACGTACGGAAATTCGGCACAATTTGGCAATACCACTTTTGGAGGTTCCAGGATTCACCCCCCAGGGGCGAAGTATTAACTCTCTAGGAGCTTGGAGAAATGTTTAGCAACGAATGATGTTCTTTGTAATTACTGTCGTATTACGACATCTGAAAAACGACGTACTGAACCAGATGAAGAAAGTGAGGGAACGATCGAAGAAGACCAGCCTTTTGTGCCTTCGACATCTTCTAGCACTACGATTAGTGACTGATGAAATAATGCAACTACCATTGCTAAGACTCGTTGGTACACATAAATACTGTTGCATATGTGGTGATGGTAAAAAACTGACCGTAATACCCACTATTGCGAGACTTCAGTGCTATCGAAACAAACAAATATACATCTCCCGAGGCAATCGTTGCTGTAAAATGCATTTGATTTTTTTCCCCTCATTTTTGGCCTTGGATGAGTTCCATCAGCCAGCTACGCAGATGAATAATTTTTTTATCTCAGTTTGGTACAGTTGTTTAACATTAGTTGTCGTTTGTCAATACTTATCCTGACTTGTGATATTGATTCCTAATATACCTTTATTTTTATAACCTTTGTGGTTTAACCTACTATCCGTAGTCCAGGCTATGTGTAAACTTAAGTCGCCCTGATGGATCCCTGGGCGCGAAATGTGTCCACATTTGATTAAACATCGTTTTTATGAAGACGTTGCACATCTGGAACCATATGCCAATTGTAGCTCGATTCCTAGATCGGATTTATTCATTCTATTAAATTTCTTAACCCCAATAACATAACAACTCTAAAAAGCTCTACAGACCACCGCGGTTTATCAGACTATCTTATTAGGGTTATGGTTATAATTACAACCTTACTAATATACCAATGATATCATTCTGAGGATGGTCAATTTGTTCAGCTTCCTAGCAAGTGCGCTGCACGCTGGCACCATATCGAACAGTTTAGTAATAGGTCATTCTGTTATCATTATTACTACATATTTTCAGTTTTAATAGAAAAACAAGGACAGAAGAAGTTTTGTACTGGAATTTTCCAACAGTGACTTTAATTCGTAAATGGCATCTACCGTTAAGCCTGTAAACGTTAATAATTGCTTCTCTGAAGTGGTCTGTAGAGCCTTTTGGATTTGTTATTGGGGTTAAGGAATTTAATAGAATGCATAAATCCGATCTAGGAATCGAGCTACAATTGGCATATGGTTCCAGATGTGTAATATCGTCTTCATAAAAGCGATGTTTAATCAATTGTATTTTACAGCAACGATTGCCTCGGGGATGTATATTTGTTTGTTTCAATAGCACTGTAGTCTCACATTAGTGGATATTACGGTCAGTTCTTTATCATCACCACATATGCAACAGTATTTATGTGTAGCAACGAGTCTTTGCAATGGTAGTTCCATTATTTCGTCAGAGTCACTAGTCGTAGTTCTAGAAGATGTCGAAGGCACAAAAGGCTGGTCTTCTTCGATCGTTCCCTCACTTTCTTCATCTGGTTCAGTACGTCGTTTATTAGATGTCGTAATGCGACAGTAATTACAATGAACATCATTCGTTGCTAAACTTTTCCCCAAGGTCCTAGAGAGTTAATACTTCGCCCCTGGGGGGGTGAATCCTGGAACCTCCAGAAGTGGTATTGAAAGATTGTGTCGAATTTCCGTACGTCTGGGGAAAAAGTAGACTTGGCAACATCGCACTGGCACCCGCGGTCGGTTATAGATAAGCAACAATACCTTGTAAGGCTATAAGTATTAACTGTTACAACTAAGAAGCATGTGTAAATATTTTAATTGGATAAAAACCCAATTTTATTTTTTTCCATATTGTTCCACCACAGCAAAAAATCTGACAATTTAGTATATAATCACGAAGTGTCAAGACATAATATATCATAGAATGGTGATTGTACCACGAAGGGTAGCCACCCTTTTGTCCTCTAAAAAAAATTTATATTTTTTTTCCGATGGTTAAAATGGTCATAAAATGACCTTATTTTTTGGAGTGAGTTATCTCCACGCACGCAATACTCGTACCAAATTTCAAATCGATCGGTTGCATAGAAACCGAAAAAAAAAAAAAAATAATTAAAGACATATTATTTTTTTTCCACCTTCGTAGAGGTAGTAGCGGGTTAAAATTTTTACCGTGCAATATACTCTATAAACTGCATCATCTGGAAGCCATTTTAACTAAGTAAGTGCGGGAGCACATTTCCCTAACTTTTCCGGCTATACCCTTTAAGTAATTCTTCAATAACGCCCTCAGCATTTTGATTTGTTGTGTATTGTATACTGTAAAGGTGTCAATATATGTGTGGTTTTTCTCCTATTGGCGTATTTTGTAACACTATTTGACTGGGTCTTCTTTCATATTTGCAAATTTGACAATTTCCACATGTGTTTATAAAATTCCTGACGTCGTTAACTACTGTCTTTTTCTTGTGTTAACTCAGTGAGATAGTCTGGCTTGTACTAATTTAAAGCCTTTGTTATTAAAATATATTTGTAAAATGGGTTTAAGTAATGTTTTGTATCTTCAGTCGATTAAAATGTCGTAAAAAGTGTTTATAATGCGGTCTGATATAGGGATTTCTAAAATAG
The DNA here is from genome assembly GCA_936432065.2 of Rutpela maculata. Lineage (NCBI taxonomy): Eukaryota > Metazoa > Arthropoda > Insecta > Coleoptera > Cerambycidae > Rutpela > Rutpela maculata. Next base: position 67,973,501 of record OW386294.2, on the reverse strand, counting down.
GATTTTCTACCGTAGAGTATTGAGTATCATTGCTGGATGGTGGTCTTTCTATTACAGGGGATGCGATGATTACGTCTGAGATAATATTAACTTTACTAGTTGAAGGGTGGGGTTCATTAACTATATGGTCCAAGCGGATGTCTATTAGATTATCTAATGCTCGTTTTCAACGCGGTTTTCTTCATTATCGGGGGTTACCTATAATTGATTTATTTTCTAGCGAGTAAATCTCTGTGTATGATAGCGCGTCCGCAACTTTGTTGTCTTTTCCTTTCTATACTCTATATCATTGTCGCATTCGAGGAGTTTTAATTTCTTGAGTTAGGTTTCTTTAAACTGTTAAACCACTCTAGCGGTTTATGATCTGTTACAATTTTAAATTTTCTGCTGGAAAGACATGGTTGAAAATATTTGGTAAATTGATTATACTTTCTCTATTGTAGAGTAGTCTTTTTCAGCATCGTTTAAAGTTCGACTTGCATAAGCTACAGGTTTTTCAGAGGCGTTTATTTTTTGGGATAATACTGCGCTGATTGCGAAATTAATATAAAGTGTTGCGCGGAATCGGGATATTGCAATAAAGGTTCGTTGCTAACAGCGTTTTGCAAAATTCGAAAGCGTCAATAAATTTTCTATCTTGTACTATTTTAACGTACTTGTACTATTTTAACTCGATGCTAGTGGTTTTGTAATCTTCGCGAAAGCTTTGATAAATTTCCTGTAAAATCCTAACATGCTTAAAAATAATTTTATTTCGCCACTGGTTTTTGGAATCGGAAAATCCTGGATTGCTTTAATTTTTTTGGATTTGGTACTATACCTTCCGGGGTTATGACGTATCCCAGAAGTTCGATGTTCTACCTGAGAAATTTATCAAGTTGGACGCGTAATTTAGCGTCGCGTTATTTTTTATTAAACTAATTTTAAGTTTGCAATGTGTTCCTCAAGGGAGGTACTGAAGATATCGTCTATTTACACGAGGCAAACTTTATTTTGTAGGTCACGTAATGCATGGTCCATGACTCTCTGAAATGTTGCGGTCGCGTTCTTAAGGCCAAAAGGCATTTTCAGATATTCATAATACTCATTTTCAACATTAAAGGTTGTCTTTTCGATTGAATTTTGGTTCATCTCGATCTGGTGAAATCCACTGGCTAGGTCCAGGGTAGTGAAGTAATTACATGTACCTAGTTTATCGAGGATATCATTTGGTATTGGATATCGGTTATTAATCATTCACCTTCTGCGACAATCTACGACAATACGCCATTTTTTCTTCCCGCTCTCGTCCGCCTTCTTTGGAACTATCCAAATTGGGCTTGACTATGGGCATTGCATATGCCTAATAACACCGTCATCTAACATTTTATTTATTTGTTTGTTAACCTTTTCTTTGTGGCAGAAGGGGAACCTATAAGTTTTTGTATGAACCAGTATTTCGTCTGTCAGAAAATTCTGAAATTACTTTTAACATGGCTTGTCTCTCTTCGTTGTTCATATGGTCGGTTCTTATTCTATTCAAAGTATTGGCTTTGTTATTTTTGTAGTCGGGAATGAACGTTTCAAAATTAAAAATGTCTACTTCATCCGTTTGTAGTTTTATGACATGAAAAGGTTCTGAAAAAGTATAGCATATGGTGCGATCGCTTGTGTTCGGAGTTTCGAAAATGGCTTTAAAATTTTCAGCTAAGGCGGTCGTTTCAGGAATCCAGATTTTATTATATATAGCATCCGGTATAATTATCTCTACGGGGAATCTTTGTTGTAGACTCGAAAAAGGTGGGATTTCGATTGTGAACTAGTTTTGCGTAGTCTCGCCCCTGTAGTTGAATGGTATTTGAATTTGATTTCGATTGTACAGAATTTGATTTTGAAAATCCATAGTTAATTCTAGTTTTCGCAATTCCTCTAAACCTATCATTCCGTCAAAATAATCGGAGAATGGAAATAAAGTAAATTTTGTATCTTTTTTATTTGAAATTCAGGAAAAGGAAATTTTATTTTACCTAAAACTTTTTTGTCGCCAAGTAGCGTTTTTAGAACTGAAGGGCTTTTAACTATATGTTCAGGATAAAAGTGTTCGGCTACTATGGGTCTAATTAAATTAATGTTGCACCCGGTTGTTCAGTTTCGTTATTATCTGGGGAGTTTTCTAGGTGTTCTAAACATTTGTTAGTATAATATTCTGGGAATTCATTTGGTGGGTATTTGTTAAAAAATTGTTGTTCTGATGTGTCAGAAATTTCAAATGATTCAATACCTGTTTCACTTCGTTGTCAACATTATTTCTGCAATATAGTGTTGTTCTTGAGATGGTTTAAACCAGGGAAAGTTATTTCTAGTTTGCGATTGTGTCAATGGTTTTTGAAAATGTTGGTTTTGATTAAAATTTTGATTTTGTATTTTGCGCTGACGGTTGACATTGACGTTGGGTTATTTCTTGGAATAACATTGTTATTTGGTTTGAAAACATTTACCTATTGAAATTATTAGGTTTTCCGAACACTTGCTAATTTGTGGGAAATTTTTGTGGTGACAGATTTTTTGGTTGTATATTTACTGGTTTGCTTGGAAATTGCGATCTTTGGAAATTTTGGGTAAAGTGCTGAGTCTTAAATATCGAATTTAGATTCGGTGGTGATTTTGTTTTTCCCCGTGACTTTTGTGAAAATGTGGAAAATTTTGAGGTCTTCGTATTTGCATGCGATTATCGTATTCAATATCCGATTCTTCGTTAGCTACAATTTGCAAGGCAGCATCTAAAGTCTGGGGACATTTACATTTCACTATTATACGAATTTCTCCACTTAGATTGTTAGTAAAGGTGATTAATGCTTTTGGTTCGTAATTAATAATTTTGATTTATTTAAACGCCACTGTTTCACCATTTTCATTCAATTTTGCAACAAATGAATCCCGCAGTAATTGCAATTTAGTTGCAAATTCTGAGTTTGTCTAGTTTTTATTTATATAAGCTGTCATCAAATCGTTTAACCCTTTGACTGCTGACTTAATATGGCCTATATGACCTGGTGGCTAACCTAATCAAACTTGTTTTTCTGTTGCACGTGTACTGGTCTTGGCAAGATATTGCCAAACATATAATCTTTAAAAAAAAAAATGGAAACAAAAATTAACAAAAAACTAAAAAAAAAAAAACTAAAAAACTTAAAACTGGGTTATACGAATGACTCCTGAAGGCATCATGAGCACTGAAAGGTAGTAGGGAGATGACGCCTCCAGACGTCATCAGCAGTCAAAGAGTTAATAAAGTTTTTTCGCTCCGTCTGTCTGCGAATGACGAATTTAATTAAAGTCCATGAGTTTAATTCGTTCCTAGGACCAGGGACTGAAACCGAAATTAATTTCGGTTAGGTTAAATAACGTATATCATTTTTTACCTTATATAATCTTTATAATGGACGAATCGACTTACATATGGTTTTCACCATACAACTTGGTATTTTTACATCATGGTTTAAAGATTTGAATCTTTGATTTCAACCATATTCTGATATTATTGTTCTGATTATCGGACAATTCATTGGGTTATTTGGTTCTGCTTCCCTTTTGATATTCGATACTAAGTTCTCACAAACACCTATGAATGCTGACAACATGTGTTTGTCGCCATTGAAAAGCGGTATATTTTCAGCATAAATTCTTTAAAATCCTGCGTCCGTCCTTCTATCAGCAATTATGGAACAAATTACTAACAAAACCTTTATTAATTATATAGGATGGGTAATGGAATCTGACCACCTACCGACTATAATTACAGAGTGTAATTATAGTCGGTATTCAAATGGCAAAAGTTTTACTATATTCTAATATCTTAAAACGGAAAGATCGTTTTTACCCTATTATCTATTTCAGCAAAATACACCTGATTTTTCTCTTAGACTATTTGTAACAAAGATAGTTACTTTTTCTGAAATTTCTTCATTGACTGAAGTTTTTACAAAAATGTTCAGGATGAACTACGTTAAAACTAAAACACACATAAAAATCTATTATCCATAAAAACTGGAGAGGACAAGAAAGGAAATAGACAAACTTACTTTGATGTGGATCTGGCTAGCCCCACTTTCACTTGAGTTGACCACGAACTGTCTTTTTTTTCGAATAACGATATTTCTATTGAAATAGAAGGGTAGATTGCAGTAAAACTACCATCGCTATCCTACCGACTGCGCCAATAACGGTTCGAGATGAGGTGGATAAAAACAATTTCAAAGTCTAGTACACGAATGTATTTATTCGGTATAAATACAAATGCGACTTTACAACTCAAAGCTTAAGAGTAAACTATGCTACGATAAAATATATCATAATCCGGCAGTTTGAAATATGATACTGATTGACAAGATTAAATGTACGAATAAATTACAGTGGCGTATCAATATGTAATGCATACAAGCTGCTAGAAGGTGGGACGAGATCGCTGTATTTTCCCAAGATCCATCCAAGTACTAACCGCGCTGAACGTTGCTCCACTGTAAGTATTGAAATACGTGTACAGTCAAGACGCCTCTACGCTCGTCCCTATTTAAAATCGAAAGTATATTTTAATATGCCATTCAATATTTTTGATTGAATGGTCTGAAAGAAAGGACAAGAGGTTTTGATAACACCAGATATTTTATATGACTTTTTTCACTGTTTGTGAAATTCTACAGAAATATTTTTTACTACAACACCAGATGTTTTATATAACATAAGCCAACTTACTAATGGAAGACAATTTATATACAGGGTGAGTCAGTAGTGTGTGGATGGTCAATATCTCCTCGACTATTTGAAAGGACCCCGTAAAAAATGATAAGATTTTGGACCTCATTGAAAATTTATAAATATTTTATGTGTCAGTTTGTGACCTCCTGATCAGAAGTCCTCATGGGTGTAAGACCGAAAAATGGACAGTTTTTGCAATACGCGGGATGGAAGGTCACCAATCACTTTTTCTGAGGCAAGTAGACATGCATGAAGAATAGATGTCTGTGTGACGTATTTCGATTTTCTTTACGCCGTTGAATAGCCTATTAAGACACCTTTCTCTTGAGGCATCACAAAGAGTAGGTTGCTATTTGAAAAAAAATGTTGCGGTGGCTGGGAGTGGAGGGTGTAAAATTAAAAATTGCACCAAAAGTTGCGTAATCGAAAAGATTGAATTACTTGAATTATATTTTAATAATTGAAAATATTGTGGAACACTCTGTAGATTTTAAAATAATTTTAAAATATATCACTCTTGATCACCCACAGTTTTTATCTGAGATATTTTTTTATACTTATTTCAAATGGTTGAGGATATATACACACTACTGTCTTACCCTGTATATAAATTGTGGACAATGAAAATAACATTTTTAGTTAAAATCTCGAGTAGAATTAAACAATATTTACTAAAAAATAAATTTAATTATATTTACATTTCATACGTGTAAATGAATTGAAACTTCTTAATAGTTATTTAGGCATATCTACAAAACAACCACTTTCGTGGGTAGGCTTTGAAATAATGTAATATAAAATTGGCGATATAAATAAATAAGCGTGAGATAAAAAGAAAGCCACTGCAAAAGGTTTAAAGTAAGTGCCTAATACCCTTTACAGCAGCCAACACAATCCTACGCATTCAAGCAAGGGTTCCATCAGGATACACGAAATTTTTCCAACGTTTGATTAACGTAAACAAAAAACATGGGTAGTAACACGTCAATATGCGTTTATTTTATAAACATCCATTCCTTAGTTATGCATGTACAGGTAGAATATTATGTAATATAATCTTTGTTTTGCATTTTTGGTGAAAGCTTCCTACGTATTATTAAATTACCATTGTTTACACATATCAAATATTTTCACTGTTCGTATCCAAAATGGAATGTTCAGTTGATAATTTAGTTAAAAAATTAAAAGGTCTTCTGAATATACTTAACAATCAGAGGTACGATTAATTGACATTACTCTATTAACCATAACATACTATGTTTGATATAACAAAATGCCTAGAAATAGCATTATTTCTCAAAATATCGAAAAATGTAAAACAAGTTGTATACAGGTTTGCTTAAATTCGGTTGAGTTAAAGGTGTAATAGGATAAAAAAAATTGTAAAAAACATAAGTTTTACTAGAGGATTAAAATTTGGTAATCGTGTACAAAATTGAAAAATAAAAAACTTTTCCATTTAGAATTTTTCGAAATTTTGAGAAATGACAGCATTTTCTTTAGTCAAATGTGACAGATAAAGAAAATCACGTGATTGCTTCTGTTCACGTCATTTGGCATTATTTTTCAGACAAAAACTTATGACAAAATCAAAATTGACCTAAATTGATTAATAATGTTTTTTCCCACATTTTCCGGATTTTTTTGGTAACTCTATATACATACTTCTTACAGCACAAGAAAACAAAGGGTTTCAATTGTTAATGAACTACTCAGTTTTTACTCAAATTTCACTTTTATTTTTTTCATTTATTTAACAGAGAATTTCTGCGACTAAGGCCATCAGCCGCGTCATCTAGAAATTTTGCTGAATCATAGGGATTTTTTCTTGCTTAGAGTCTAATAAACAAGAGGTCGAATACTTTACACCACCTCCGAAATATGGTATATCCACTATGCAATCCTCGCCTAAGATTGCATAGCTTCTGCGCTGACTCTGATATACACGTTGCTATGAGCTGGAGCGAGGTCGCTGTGTTTCTGCGAAAGTTACCCATCAAAATATTAACTTCGACTAGTGCTGCTTAACATTTCATATCGAGTACGAGTGTTAAGGCAGAGCGCCGCTTGCCCCCACCTTATGACCGATTTTAGTGATTCTAATCTGGACTAAAATGATATGATGAGAATATGAATTACCTCTTCTCTTGGAAGATGGTAAATAATACCGATTTACGTCAACTAGAAAGTATATATTTCACAGCACAATTTTTTTTAATTCGTATTCGTTTGTAAATACACCTCATTTACTAAAAGCCATCCATACTTTTGCGATTATTCGTAAATTAATAACCGCATGATCCTCTGCATATTTTCAGCCACAATTAACTCGTTATTAATTTCATCCTTCGATAACTTGTTTATCTTTGGTCGGAGTTTACAGATGTTAGGCCAAAGTGTTAAGGGAAGTTCCCAGAATTTAATCGAGAATAAAACTAAATAAATTTAAAGAAGGCGGGTGTGCACAATTATACCGTATATTTCGAATTTATTTTAAACGTTTTAAAATAAATCTATTATAAACCTAAATTTGAATTTATGGATATTCGGACGAGAAATAATAAGTAAATGAAACGAGTAGAAATTGCAGTCGGGCGTGACCTAATTTTAATAAGAAGTATTCTATTATCCTGCTGATTAAATGTGTCAATGGGCCCAACCCCCTAAAGACAAGGGTTTCCAAAATATTTAAGTATAAAGTTTGAGAAATTCAGTTGACAGGGGTAGTAATAAAGCTCTATAAAAATAAAGAAAGTAAAGTTTTCATAACAGTGATATAAATGTTTGAAACTGTCAAAATACATTGTAGTGAATTATTATTTTTAGATAAAAATTAGATCTAGTTGCTGAGATATTATCTGAAAATTGCCTTTTGGACGCCATCTTTATAGAGCTGGACCTTCTCTACGAAGCATTTTAGGGCATACTCAGGCCTTTTTTTGGATTTCTCCCACCGCTCATCAAAAATTTTTTTGGATTTCTCCACCCCGCTCATCAAAAAAATTTTTGGACTTTTTTACGGGCCCGTCCTGAAAAATTGTTTGTCCGCCCTGAAAGCACTTTCTAGCTACAGGCCTGGGCATACCTTCATTAGAACTTTTATATTTGAAATTGACCATGTAATCACCACCTTTTCTTACGTACCTTGTATACTTGGTGGAAACGTACTGCCCTTGCCAGATGCATTTGTCAAATTTTATACTTAAATATCTTGGAAACCCTTGACTTTAGAGGCTCATTGGGCTTTTAATCAGCATGGCTTGAAGTACACATACTCCAGTTTTATAACATTTGACTGAAATCACTTTTTACATAGGTTCCACGGTGGCCTACAACTAAATTTAAATCAAAGTTGCTGCCACTCGGATTATTTTTTTACATTTTTGGATGTATATAGAACCAATTTCCATGATATATAAAATCATTCATCGCAGACTTTTTTTTTACAAGTTTCTTGTTAAATGACACAGCCACGCAAAAAAAGTGGTCTAGCCTGCGGTCCAGACCAGTGTATCCTAATGTATTTGGATTTGCTAAAACCGAATCCGAAGTCAGAATTGTCAAATTGGCTCGTTTTTCACCCCCAACCCCTAAAAAACACCCCTCCCCCAAAAATGGTCTGTCCGGCGGACCATACCTGCGTATCCTTATGTATTTGGACCCTCTGAAACCGAATCCGAAGTCAGAATTGTTAGATTAGCTCTCTTTTCACCACTAACTCCAAAAAAAAACACCCCCCCCAAAAAAATGGTCTGTCCGGCGGACCATACCAGTGTATCCTTATGTATTTGGTAAGGATACACTGACTGGTCTGATAAACTGAAAAACGAACCAATCTGGTAAATCTGACTTCGGATTCGGTTTCAGCGGGACGAAATACATAAGGATACACTGCTCTGGGCCACAGGCTAGACCAGTTTTTTTGGTTTGGGGGTGTTTTTTGGGGTTGGGGGTGAAAAACGAGCGAATCTAACAATTCTGACTTTGGATTCTGTTTTAGAAGGTCCAAATACATAAGGATACACTGGTATGGTCCCTCGGACAGACTATTTTTTTTTGGGGGGGGGGGGGGGGTTATTGGGGTTAGGGGTGAAAAATAAGCCAATCTGACAATTCTGGAGAGTAGTCTTTTCCAGGGTAGATTCACTCCCTACATCCAACAGGTAGAATCATGGTTCAACCGCATCATATGCAGGTGCTTGTTCAGAGGACTGTGTCCTCTTATCTGGCCTACTATTCATCTCAATCGTTCTCTATCGAGCTCAAACAGTTGCTTTACAGTAGTCAGTCGAAGACCCCTTTATATGGAGCTTCGGCTGCCTCATTCTGGTGGCCTTAGCTCACTAGTTGTTAAACTGTGCCAGCTCTGATTGAATCAGGCTTCTTGGCAGACCGAAGGCTGGCTCCGGGCCAGGGAAAGGAGATTTTGCTCCCTCATCCGTGCTTCTTTTTTGTCCTCGACCCCGCTGTGCCCGGACACCATATCAGTCTCAAAGTTTCGACAGTTCAGCACCAGCTTAAAGGTCGCCTTGTTTGATGCAAGAGCTCTTAAGGCCATCTGGCTCTCGCTACATATATAAATATATGCTTATTGATGAAATCTCTTCCAAGGTTTTCGCTTACACACAGCAAAAGCGCATATATATTAGTCTGGAATACACTGGTACTTACTAAGTGACGCCGATATACGAGCCCTTGGTTTGCATCTGAGCGCCGGTTCCCTCCTGAGCTTTCTATCCGTCTGTGTACCATTCCAGACTTCCGGGATAAAGGAGATTCATTTTATTGTGTTTCCAGTCGTCTCGACTAGCGAATACGACTGTATATGGAATACTGATATTATAAACAGGTTTTGTGTGCTCCAGCTCTAGTCCCGACGTATTTCCCATTCTACTTTTAAACAGACTATTTGCCACTTTCTTAGCTTCCAGTTCCACTACATGCAAGGAGTGAGATGGCCTCCATTGCAGCTGTTGGATTGTTCCTGATTGCTGCTGTTATTCCTAGACAAGCTAGCCTTTGAACTTGACATAGGCGAGCCCTAATTATAAACCACTCCTTGGAGAGCCACCACACAATTGCCGCATATGTTATGAGGGGTTTCACCAAGACAGTGTACATCTAGGAAGTAGTCTTTGGACTCATTCACCACTTAAGACCGAAGATACGCCTGCACGTGGTCCTTCTACGACAGTTAGGAGTTTATGGTTACCCCCAGATACCTCACTGTACGGGAAAGACACAGACGCGTGCCCATAAGAGAAGCTGAAAATCGCTTATTTTTCTCCGTTTAGTGAACAGCATTAGTTCTGTCTTGTCAGGATTGACAGAGAGTCAGTGTGTGTTGCACCATACCTGAAGAGCCCTTTGCATGAGCCCTGCAATAGTCACTTCAAATTGGCGTCTTAAATCATGAAAGCCAGATCGTCCTCATATGCTTGCACATAGAATCCTGCTTCGCCCAATTCGGCCAGTAGTCCGTCAAGCATGAGGTTCCGCAGTAGTAGGTACAGTACCCTACCCTGCGCGCAGCCTCGGCCGGCTTTGGCTCTAACCATTTCGTTGCGAAGCGCGATTTCAATGTTGCGGGTGTTTAGCATGGACGGTATTAGCTAAGTGGTGCCGCGGTCTGCAACTGCTTAACAGAGAGAATCTAAGGTTGGTTCTTGAACGCTCCTTCGATATCCAAGAATGCTACCAATGCCAGTTTTTTCTGTTCCAGCGCCTTCTCATCTCTAACAATGATTTGATGAAGGGCTGCCTCTGCAGATTTGCCGGTTTGGTATGCAAGTTGGTTGAGGTGAATTGGTGATAATGTTATAGAACCTCCCAGAATCGACCTAAGTCGAAACTAGTCCAAAAGGACCGTTATGAGTTGGTACGCCAAAGTTGTACTTTGAACGTTATTTTTTTTAAAAGTACGCCAAAGACATTGACCATGGAGGTACAGTCATTATATACCTCGTTCTAAAGAATTTCAATAAGATATTAACAAGGAAATGTATCAGAAAGGCGAAACCGACGAATTTGGCAAAAGCGACGTAGCGCCTATAAACAAAAATTGTCAAAAAATCAATGAAAAAGCACGAGGCCGGTTTCTTGCATAAAACGAGTCTGGATTCACACAGCGACTCATAATTTTGACGAGTGCGTTGGGTGGTCAATACAAAGCGGTGGTAGGAAAGCCAATATCAGGGCTTTCCAAATAATAAAGTTAAAGAGAAAAACGTATTGTGCATAAAAAGTCAAAATTCGATTTTGCCCAAAAGTCGTTTTTAGGTGGCTCGCTGTTATTTTTCCAATATTGAACCCCTACGTAAGGACAAGTAAGTCGTGGACTGACCGAACGTTATCAAACTTATGTAGTAAGTAAGTCCTCTTGAATGTCGTTTTAGTACGTGAACTCTCACGTTACGAGAACTTTAAAGCTAGGTAGTCTCTAGTGAAACTAAATTTTTTTCGTAAAACATTTTTATGTCATTTTCAGTCAGCCGTAATTACTACATTACAAAAAGTCATATAAATTTCAAAAAAGGCTTATGCTTAATTCTGGGAAGATTGCATGACTCTTTTCTACCAAATTGATTTTTAGCGTACGCTCTCACTTGTATGGTTAAAAAGTTATTTGCCTTAGTTGGGGAGGCGTGATTCTTTCACATTTTGCTGAAAATCACTGTATTATTTCATACTTATTAAATAAATGGTATTCTTTGAACTAATTGCATTTTATTGATGTAAGGACTTGTTGCTAGTCTTAATCCCTGGACTTTTCGATTGGAAGACCTAAACAACTGAGTTAATCGGAATCTCATGATTCCTCAAGTCTGATACTTACTGTTCTGGTCGCCTTACAGGATCTTTATAGGGATTTTTTTATGCGATTTCTCCGGAAATCTTTAAGTGCTGTGACCATTATTAGTAGGTAAATACATACAGATCACGTCAAATTCCAATCACGTCAAATTCCAATCCCGTCAAAAGAAAAGAAGTCAGGCTTATCGGTGTTAATGCCTTAACCTGGTCATATATGATACAACCTCTCTTTGGAATAAATACCACTTTTACCTTTCTCCAGGACATCGGCAATTAATTCCTAAAAATAAGAACTATTATTGAAAAAGTTTTCTGCCTCGTACTATAGCAATTATTAATTTATTATTTTATAATTTTTAATTATTAATATAACTACAGTCATTTAATTAAAACAAAAGATGGTACCATTAAACAAGATAAATTTGTAAAATTTCTTGGTGTACATATATCAGAAAATTGCTCATGGACCATTCACATTGATGTTATTAGTAAAAAGATTGCCCCCATTTGTTACTGTATAAACCAGTTACGAGAGATAGTAAGTAGATCAGTATTGGTGACGTATTATTACGCACATTTCCACTCTGTGATATCTTATGGTATCTTGGCTTGGGGTGCCTCAACTGAATCTACTCGTATTTTTAAGTTACAAAAAAGAGCGGTACGTTTTATAATAGGAGCCAATAGAAGAGCAAGCTGTAGAGATATATTTAAACAACTAAATATATTAACGCTACCATGTATATTTATCCTACAGTTAGCAATCTATGCCCGAAGTCATTTACACGATATACCTTCACTAAATGCTAATCACTCATATTACACTAGGAATGAATTAACACTCGAAATACCAAAACATAAATTATCTTTATTTGAAAAAAGTCCACAATATTTGGCAGTAAAAGTGTACAATAAACTTCCAAATTCATACAAATTACTTGATCTCAAAAAATTTAAAAATTCTGTTAAAATAATGTTGTGTAATAAATGTTATTATTCACTGTCTGAATACTTTGATGACATCTTGTGATATTCCGTGTTATGTATGTTCGTTTGTATTAACTGTTGATGTTTACATTTGATATATATGTATATATCTATTATATTTATGCTAGTACTGACGATGTGATATTTTATATAGTATTGCATATATAATCTTGTTTAACCGTATATACACTCATATTATGTATTCCTTTTATTAACTAATTTCATGTAATTTTTATTTATACTCTGCAATGTGTTGACTTATCCTATATCATGTTATGTGATCAATTGGATTAATAAAGTATTATTATTATTATTATTATTATTAATTCAATATTATCTATAGTAATATATAGGTATTATTTAATCATAAATGTCCTTGTCTGTGGTATCAATTTGCTTTTTTAGTGATGAAATCCAAAATATATGCACATAAATGACAAATTATAGAAAATGTTTTTTTCTTTTTGGCTTTTTAATTTAAGTACCCCAAATTCGATTCAGCCACGGTAAATTAAAATAGATGATTTTTCTTTTGTTTTCTTTTCTTTTCATATATTAAACCATCGTTGGAGCTACTAAACTAAACTACAAATTAATTAACAAAAATGCTAAATTTTACACTCGCTTTTACACTTGCTAAGTCATGTTTAGGCTGGGTTTATTATTTACGATGTATATTATTTCGTACTGGTTATAATTTTATGAAGTTTCTGCTTTGACTGCTGCAATGTGGCTAAAAAATCTCAAATTCTCAAAGAATGTGAGTCTGGATTCGTTTATGTTACCGAGTGGAGAAAGCTTCAATCGTACATATTTTTCTGAGTTCTGCTTTAACTTATTTAGTGATTACTGGAGTGTAGATAATAATCATATTTTACATATTTTTGCGCTTTGTGGTAAGATGTAAACAATATAATTTACTCTGGGGTTGTTAATTTTGGAGAAAGAAATAAGTTTAGATTAAATTCTCTAAATCAGTGCGGTTGTTTATTATGTTATTTATGTATTTTAATTTGAAATATTTTCCAGAATTGTGCCGTTTAATATTCGAAAATGACCAGAGCTTTCACTTGATTTTAATACTAAACTAAAGAGCACCTCAATTTACGCAAAAATTATTTGAAATAATAATATCTCAAAAACCGTTTGAAATAAAAATAAAGTATATGATATTAAAATGTGCATAATTGTATGCTTTACTCATCCCTGTAAAAAAATTGAGAAAAATAATAATTAAATATCAAAAACAAAACTTTTATATTATACATAAATTATACAAGATCATTAGTCCAAAAATGTATTATTTACTTGCACATATTGTTCCTGTCACTTTATTAAGGCCAATTTGGAGTGTCATTTTTTACAATAGTGATAAAAATGTGACACATTTTTTTCAGTACACGCAAGCGTTAGATAATAGCCCATATTTTAATAATGGAAGGGTTGTAAATAACTTTAGCTTGCTATTTGTTAGATCTGTTGCATGGTTTTGCGTTTGATACGAAACGGTAATTTTTTGTTTTATACACATTTCAGCACTAGTTTGTGAGCAGTAGTGAGAAGTTTATTAAAGTTTATAACCATAATGCAGCGACTAGGACCAGCAGAGCTCTACCTCTGTAAATTATATGGGTCAGTACCCTACGAGTGCGGTAACCGCAGAATTAGGGGAAAATCTGCGGAGTCCGATAGTATGTTTGCTTTTGCATAATTTAATTTGAAAGTGAACGGATTGCATTTATAAGTCATAAGGACATGCAGGTTAATATATTTGCATTTATTTGAAATTCATCTCACATAAAACACTCGATACCAAACGTGCTGTACGGATGTAGAAAACTCTATATAATAGAAGTCAAACATGATGACTCTTACTGTATCTGATGTACATACTTTGAAAAGGTGTTTCTAAAAGGTCTATCTACCACTTCATCAACATATTCCACTAGCAAAAGATGAAACCTTTCTATGAATCTGTGCTTTAAATCTAATCATTACCGAGTTGGGATGTTGAGGTTTTACTGGAATTCATCATCATAAATTAATGAAATTTTCAGGATTATCAGGTTACAATTATTTTGGAACAAAATTCAGTTGTAACTTCACCATCGCTTATTCGAATAGTAATTGGAGCAACATGAGCATACTGATATTCAGAGTAATTCAGATATTACCCGAAAAATTTGCCGTGCTTTAAAAATTGGAGTTAATACCACCAAAAAAGTATAAAAAGTGGTAAAGTTATTAAAGTTATGATTTTAGATGGAACCTACAAGTAAACAATCTTGTAAAGAGGCTTTCTATTAAAGATGAAATATTTAAAAAAGTTTTTGAACCAAACACATTAAAAAATATTGTATTTTTCATGGATACAAACACAACTTCAATATGGAATCCTACGATGGGGAGAAGGGAACCAAAATCACTTTGCAATTGCAATTTGCAGGACACTCAAAAATGGATTTTAAAAGTTATTTTTAACAAAGGATGCAATTATCTCACAGAATTATTGTACTTTTTGGCGCTATTTTATACACACATATAAGCAGTTTAACTATTACTGTGTTTTCTTTCATGTTTATTTATAGAAAATTGTAAATATATTGTTATTTTTTTTCTAAATAAACATTGTTACTATTATTATATTATTGGACCCTATTTAGTTGGGTGACTGTAGTTTAATTCGGATTCCAATTGTATTGTCATCTTCTCCTTTATGCCTTGGCATACATTATTATACCACATTTCGTCAGTCGGTTTTATTCTTTGTGTACAGAGTAGTACACTTGTGTCAGAGCAGTATTATTGAGTATTATTTTATACTAACCTCAAACTTTCAGATTATTTTCTAGATGTCATATGTTAAATAACACGGTGCTGATAGAAAATTTTAATTTACGGTGAAAACATGCATTAGCAGCTTATCGCTTATATATACAGCGATTTTCTAACTCACACATATCTAACCATATTATTTTTACGGCATTAGTGGAACATGGATGTGGTAGTAGCAATTTACAACAAAATCGTGGACGACACTGAGTACCGGACATCCACAACGTATTTTTCATATTATTATTATCGAATTAAGCGTCACACATTCCCCGCAAAAGTTTGAAAACATTCACCGATGTCTACTCTTAATGATTTAAAAACTTTTTCGTGATATGGCAGGTCTGGAGAATCATCGTCCATTGAATAACCTTTGCGAGGGCTTTAAGTAAGTTAAACTATTTGAAATATATCAAGAACTTCTTCATCACTGCATGTGTAGCTGATATTATGACGGGGACAGTCCGTTCTTCCAGTCGCCGTATATGTCGAAGCTCGATGCTTTTGATATTTTTGGATCTCTTCCATCCCCGTTTTCTTAAGGTTGTTAGTTAGGGGATATCCGATGTCAATAATGGTGGCCTTCTTATCTTTCTTCTTGATCACCAATATGCCATGGCGGTTGTGTGGCTTGCAGTTCTAGCGGATTGAAACATGTTTCATCACTTTAGAAAGCAGCTGAGCACGCGTATTTATAGAAAGGCGATGGATTAGTAACGAGTGTGAACTTCAACTCTAATTCTCGGCGTATGACCTTTGCCACTTCGTTGTCTTTCAAAATACACCCATGGAGCCAAAGTGGGTCAGCCTCCAATGACATCTTAAACAGTTTCGCTCACTACTCTGCATTTTCTGCAGATATCGTTCACTCCAAAAATGTTCATAATTTGTTCCTTCCATAATACCTTTGGTCTCCGGATGTACCCTTTCTTGCGCGACCACAGCAATGAGGACTTCTTGTCAACCTTCGGATTGTTAAAAGTTTTGGGATACTTTTCGTCAAACACCTTGTCATTTAGTAGTAGTAATAACCTTCATTTCCCAATCACAAGTACAATTAATTAATAACCATACAAGTAACTCAGGAGTGCGTCAAAAATTTGAGCTATTATTCATAAACATAATACAATACAAAATATAGAATAAAATATATGTAAAAATTGTATAAGCGATAACACGTACATAATAACAAACTACAAAAGTATATAAACACAATATACACATAAATATATAAATAGTCAGACTGAGTAAAATTCGTTAACATCATACAAGCACTTTTCAGTTAGTAAATTCTTTATCTCTTTTTAAAAGTAAATAGGCTTTTAGAGTTTTTTAAATCAATGGGCAAATGATTATAAATTTTACATCCGTTGTATATATTGCTGTTATATGCCGATGAGGAATTAGCCGATCTTTAAATCTAGTTTGATAATTGTGGTGTGTTTGATTTGTAAGGAAAGTTGATTTCTTTTTAAAAACATAACAACATGTATCATAAATATATATACTAGGCAGAGTTAATGTTTTTAAGGCTCTAAATAATTCTGTGCACGATTCTTGGGGATGTAAACTCTCCATAATCCTAATAACACGCTTTTGCAGAATAAATGCCCGACGAACAATTCCCACAGCATAATTCCGTACCGTAGATGGGAATGTATGTTAGAGTAATAAAATGTCAATAGAGAACCTTTACCGCAGTGATTTTTTAAGTTCCGCATACCGTAACAACCTTTACCGAGCTTCACACACAAATTATCTATGTGAGCAGCCCACGTCAAATTTCGGTCGAACATGACACCCAAGAATTCGTCGTTAGCGTTTTGCTCGATGATGTACCTAAATAATACCGTAGTTGTTTTTTCTTTATTAAATGTAAGCCGGTTTTTCTCTGACCAAATTATAACGTCCCTGTATAGATCTTTCGACATATTTTTTGAACAACTAAAAAGTTGGTATCATCAGCGTAACAAGTAATACAAACGTTGTATTTGCTTTGAATGTTTAACATAAGATCGTTGGCAAAGACAAGGTAAATAAATGGCCCCAGTATGGGGCCTTGTGGTACACCGGCATTTATTAGATATTTGTTGCTCTTTCTTCCATTCACATAGACTACTTACGCATGGTTTTTAATATAGCTGGATAAAAAATCTATAGCAGGACCCACAGTACCATATCTAAACAACTTAACAATAAGTAAGTCATGATCTACACAATCAAAGGCTCGTGAGCAACCTATAAAAAGACCAAGAGCACATAAGAGCATCTACTATTGAGCTATGAAAGTTTACTAATGCAGTGTCAACACTTCTATCTTTTAGGAAACCGTGCTGAACTGACAATAAAAGATTATTTTTAAGAAAGAATCCATTCAACTGTTCTAAAAATGCAAGTTCTATAACTTTCGACATACTTGAAATTATGCTAATCGCACGATAATTATTATAAGAGTTTTTGTCTCCTTTTTTAAATAGTGGAATTACTTCACTAATTTTTAAGTCGTCGGAAAAAATTTTGTTTACAAAGAATAGATTAATTATGTAAGTTAACGGTGAAATGAAATTATTCTTACATTTTTTTAATAGATTCTTAGACATATTATCCAGACCACTGGAATGAGATGGCTTGAGCCGACTAATAAACGATAACGTATCTATTTCAGATACTGGTTGAAGAAAAAATGATTGATGAAAAAGTGGTATGTGTTTGTATTTAAGAAATTTAAATCGATGTGGTCAACTTGGGCATTTATATGACCTGTAGTAAAATAAGCATTGAAATTATCTGCAATAACATTATCTGGCAAAAAGGCACCATCCTCATGAACAACTATTTTTGTCTGTGAAGCAGAAGATTTTCCTACCACCTCGTTTATCATATTCCACATTGTTTTAACCTTGTTTGTTGATTCTGAAATTTTATTATCATTATATGCTGTTTTGCTTTCCTTTACTTTATTTTCATACTCATTTTTTACATTTCTGCAGACCGGTTTGAGATGAGGATATTTTTGAGCAAGGTCTGAGATCAAACACACTCTTTGTTTTAATTCTAGAAGCTCCTCCGAAACCCACATAGGCGGAGATTCTTTTCTGTTTTGTTTGACACGTTGAAGAGGAAAGCAAATCTCAAAATAATAACTTAGAGTATCCGCGAACTCATTAAAGGCAGAGTTTGGACAGGTTTCAGAAAAAACATTTATCCAGTTTTCATTTTCTAAAAGGTCATTAAATCTGTCGATTTTCTTTTTACACATGTTTCTTTTGGTTTATTCGATTCATTTCTATTACAATATACATTAAAATTTAATATGTGAGTATAATGGTCAGAGAGACAGAAATTAATGTTATTGATCATATAATCGACAAGACCTACATTTACAAAAATGTTGTCAATACATGTAGCAGTATTATCCTTTACTCTCGTCGGTAAATTAATCGTTGACTTAAGATCATACATCACCAGCAAATCGTCAAACATCAGTTTATTTGCAGTATTTTTTAAACGGTTAACAATAAAATATCCTCATATTATATTGATGACGTATTTTCAAACTGACTAAGTAGTCCGCAGAAATACTCAAGGAACTGATAGAAATCGCCAGAGGATGGCCTGTACGCAACTATAACCGTGTCTTGTCAAGAAGTTTGGATAACTGCATTCGTATGGATCATTATAACCTGCTGTTAATGTTAATGGTTAACATTGTTACCCATTTTATTGTTCTTCAGAAATTCCTTTCCATTATTGTGCCACATACGAGGCGAACATAAGAATTCTGAATAAGTGGTGTACGTTGACCGTCAAATTTAGTAAGACAGGGACCTTATACTACGTCAGCGAAACTAAAATGCAACATTACCAGTGCATGGCATAGCATTCTTCTAGCTGAAGGATTCAGAATTTCGGATGTGCATAAATAAGTTGTAAGTTTGTAAATGCTACTTTTGTTTTACTTAATACGTGGTTAGAAAGTTGCATCTCACATAATCATGTGAAGTTTATTTGTAGTGAAACGTTTAACAAAAATTGTATGAGTACTGATGTGAATGCTGATTTTGTTGTTGAAACGAAAGGTTATAATATATTATAGACAGAGTCGCCAACGGTTTTGAGTAGTATGTTAACTGTGGGCAGTTCTTTAACCGTGTTTTTGGAGTTTAAAAAGTTTATATTGATGCAAATTTCGTTAATAAAGTATATCTTCGTTATTTGAGAAGACAAAATGGGACTTTAGTAGACATCAAAGAGTCCTTCTGTTTTCACCCTCGAAGCCGTGCTACTTCTTATAACCATTAAGAAACCGCCCACAACTTCGTTATCAAATTGCACCCCTAAATTTTACATTGAATTTGAATCCCACTTAATTATAAACACTCAAAATTTTAGGGGGTGCAATTTGAAAAACAAATATCCGCGAAGGTTTCTTAAGAAGCAAGACGAGTATAATCAGAAGAACTCTTCGATGTCTCTCACGATCACTTTTAGTACATCTTTTTACATCTCAAATAACGAAGATATGGTTTGGAAACGAAATTTTGTATATTTGTTAGAATGTATAGATTGTACAAGAATAATCGTATGTAATAATGGAGAATAAGTTTTCAGTGTAAAGAAAGCATGCGAAAGTCTTAGAAATTTCCACCATTACATTGGGCACAGTTTCTTTTATTTAAATAAAGTGTTTTGATCGATTTTGTAGGAGTAAAGTAAATGGATTCGTTCATAACATCAATGATTTTATTATTACTGTTTTAAATAAATGGCTTGAAATTGAAATAATTGCATTAATTAAAAAGCAGAATTCAAAACAAATTTCTACATCCCTGTATTGCCGTTAGCGATACACGTTTATAGAAACTTTTGTCGTATGCCCGTGGAAAACGCTTTTGAGCCTTAGGCATGCTTTCCAGAAATTTTAAATTTTAGATAAAAATTTTAATTCTAACCAAAGTTTTATAAACGAGATATGGCTTGTAGGCAACAGGCCCTTTGTAATCGTTATTTGTTGAAATCAAAAAGGCAGAAAAATGTTTTTTCAACACATCAACGCTGTTTTACTAAGATTTGTTTAATAAAAGCAATAACTACGGAAAATCTCTTCTTTGTGAAAATCCTATTGTGCCAACTTCAAAGAAATGTGTGGAAGTCACAAGAGACCTTCAGCTCAAAATGCATTACAAAGGATCTAATATGGAGAATAATAAACCATTCAAACACTTAAGAAAATATGCATTCTGTTTTTGAAGTGGTTTTCATTGTTTAATGTTTATATCTCACCGTGACATGACAGAAGGTCTCTTTTTACATAAGTCGTAAATAATTTAATTTAATCGTGGAACTGAAGTGAAGTTCAAGGTTTTCAGAATGAAATTCTCTTTTTAAAATCGTAAAATACACGTAAGTAGTTTTTTTGCTTTGAGATAAGATTTTCACATTCATATAGGTACGCATTTCATAGAAATGGATTTGAACTTGAGAATAATAAACCTAATATTTGTATCTTCATTAGGCATAATACACCTGATATTAAGTCTTGGGAAATATAACTTTCCCGTTCATGAGGTAAAAAAAATTTTGAGGCCTTTGGTTCTTGTACTCATACTAAATCACAATTTTTTTTCACCCCCTTTTATAACAGGGTGGTAATGGCGGTGGCTAATGCCAACATTTTTTTGAGACATTAGCTTCTCTTGTATACCGGGTGATCTACCACGACATGCGGAAAATTTAACAGTAGGTTATTAAAAAATGAAAAACTAAAAAAAAATGACCAAAAAATTTCTTTATTTTTTGTAGAAATGCGCCGTCTATGACTTTAACCGATCTGACGTAACGCGGTGCAACCATTCACTTCTCCTTCCCCTTTATCGAACTTGGGACTGACAGCAAAGTTGACGGAGTTAGAAGTGACTTTTTGGAGTTAATCACACTACAAAAATAGCAAAAAGTAAATTAATTTTTGTAGAACACAGCACAGCACAAAATTTAAAAGTAATAAGAAGTCAAACAGAGTGTTCCAATGCAGATAAGAAAAGACCAAACTCAGAGGAAAACGAACAGAAAGAAAACAAAAAAAAGAGAAATTAAGTCATATAACTTATTTCGGAACCGTTAATTATTGTACAGTATATATTTAGTTCTTTTATTATTCATTGTTATTAACATAATATAATGTATATTAAATTTATTTTTGAATTGTAAGAATTTGGAACAAAATAAATAATGAATCCATATATAAAACATTACAATTATGAAAATATTAAAACAAATATTGCAAATGATGTAATTGAGCACAACAACTTGATATCAAACTTAAACTTAAATACCAATATAAAAATTTTTCAAACCAACATCAGAAGTCTACAAAAAAATTATCATACTAACAGAAACATTTGAAATTCAGGATCTAGCTTTATTTAATGTGAATGGGTATAACACTCTGTATAATGAAGGAAATGTTAACAAAAATGATGGGGTAGTAGTATTAATTAAAAAATGTCTGTCATATCATCATAGAATATATAAATTAAAAAACATAAAATATAACAATAATATCATTAATTTAAATTTACTTGAAGTAGACATAAATATAAACAATAGAAATATTTTAATAACTTGTGTTTATAGGTCACCTAATACATGTCCCTATAGTTTCAATAAAGAATTAAAAAAATATTTAAAGGAAATAAATAAATGTTATTATGCACATATACTAACTGGAGATATAAACATCAATATTTCCTCGGATGACGATTTCTGTCAAGAATATTTAAACATTTTAAATGAGCATGATTTCAGGCCCTTTATAAACAAGTTCACTAGGGTACAAAATAAACAAAAGTCTATCATAGATCATTTCTTTATCAAAAGCACTGAAAGAGAAAACAAGTTTTTTCCTACACAACACAACACCAGTTTCAGATCATTACCCAATTTTATTGTACATGGATATTAATAATAATATTAAGTCTATAACTAACAAAAATTATACAACGCAAAAATACATAGATTATATCAAGTTACAACGCGATTTACAAAAAGAACAATGGACAGATATGTATCAAAAGGATGACATTAATTTACAGTGGGAAATTTTTATTAACAAATTCACGTACTACATAAATAAAAATACAAAATGTATAAAAAAAAAGAATAAAACCAAAGGTAAAAAAGAATGGATAACGCCAGGCCTCCTTCAGTCTGTAAAAGAAAAAAATTCTTTATATCACAAAATAAAACAAAATCCAGAAAACAGAGAAATAGTTAATCAATACAAAAAATATAAAAACAAACTAACGCAACTGATTAAAAATGCTAAAAAGCATTACTATAATAGTATTATAGATAAAAATAACAAGTCTACAAAAGAACTTTGGAATGCTGTAAACCAAATATGTAATAAAAGTAATAGCGAAATAATTATAAAAGAAATTGAGTCTGATAATACAATCATTAAAAATGAAAAAAAGATAGCCGATACGTTTAATCAACACTATATTACCATGGGTGAAACTTTAGCAAAGCAAATACAAAATAATATTCATCTTATTGATAACGAAAAATACCTTGAAAATTCGATATATTTGCAACAGACTGACGAAACTGAATTAAGGGAGATCACTAATAGTTTGAAAGAAAAAAAGGCACCTGGATATGATAATATTAAAGCCGAAACCCTAAAAGAGACCCTAAATGAAATAAAGCAACCACTCATTTATCTAATCAATAACTCGCTTGCACAAGGGATATTTCCTAATATATTAAAAGTTGGAGTTATAAAACCCTTATATAAAAATGGCGATAAACTAAAACTAATCAACTATAGACCTATTACCCTAATTTCTAATGTTGCCAAATTGTTTGAAAAGATACTAAAAAATAGAATTGTAAAATTTATAGACAAATTTAATATTATATCCAACAAGCAGTTTGGTTTCAGGGAAAGAAAGTCCACAGAAGATGCTATTGCCTATTTAACAGCTTTAATTTATAAAAAATTAGATGAAAATAAACCATCCTTGTGTGTCTTTGTTGACTTAGCAAAGGCGTTTGACACTGTTTGTCACAAGCGTCTGTTATCAAAAATGCAAAATCTTGGGTTCCGGGGAAATGCTTTCCAACTCATAAAAAGTTACCTTACAGAGAGGACCCAATATGTCAGAATTAATGAGACTATAAGTAACTCAAAAATTGTAAATTGGGGTGTCCCTCAAGGAACTATTTTAGGGCCAGTTTTATTTATTATTTACATAAACAGTCTACTTACCCTTAATAGCGCAGGTGAAATTTTAAGCTTTGCTGATGATCCCGCTATATTTTATAGTGCAGACACATGGCAGGACCTAAAACAAAGAGTAGAAAATGATTTAAAAAACATCAAAAATTGGTTTGACACAAATATGTTGACTATAAATAACTCGAAAACGAAATACCTTCCATTTACATCTTTAGCGAATAATCTACCTAACTTCGGTCCTTTGAATATAACATCAAGTCTAGTCATTGAGGAAGCAAAATCAATGAAATACTTGGGTATTGTGATTGACAAACACCTTCGTTGGGATTTACAAGTAAATTATGTCACAAACAAAACCAGAGCTTTATTATCACGTTTCAAATACCTAAAACAGTTCCTAAGTATTAGTCAATTAAAAACACTTTATTTTGCATTGATACAGTCACACTTGACTTATGGAATAATAGGTTGGGGAGGGGTGGCAAATTATTACTTAAGTAAATTACTTGTTTTGCAAAAATGGTTCATAAAAATTATATTAAATAAAGAATACACATACTCAAGCAATAGTTTATTTCAAGAGATGGCTGTGATGGATATTCGACAATTATATGGATGCTCTCTTTTAGTAAACCTGCAAAAAACAAAAAATATAGATTTTAAAAAGCATAATTATAACACCAGATTAAAAAATACAATTACTGTAAAACCAAAAGTTTGTAAAACAGTTGGTATAAAGAACCACACTTATTTGTCCGCAAAATTGTATGATTACTTACCTTATGACATAAGAAATTTGAAAAACATGTTTAAGTTTAAAAAAAAGGTAAAACAATGGATATTAGAATTTCCTAGGGACAGAATAAATAATATCTTACAAGGCAACTTTTTAATTATTTAAAATTTTTGTGATGTTTTTGTTTATTTTCTTACATGTTTAGTTTTACTATTTATTAATTTATAGGTGCTATGTGTATGTGCAGTATTATTGTATATAAATAAATATTATATAGAGATAGATATTAGATAGTGTAAAAATGAAATGTTCTCACACTCAAAATCGCAAACAAGTGTCACTAGAATACTTCTGCGAAACCTGAGTGTTTATTTGGTAAACATCTTTATTGTTACATTGTGTAATCTTGTGTAACTTGTAATTCCAAATAAACATTATTATTATTATTATTATTATTATTATTATTATTATTATTATTATTATTATTATTATTACTACATTCAATGAGAAGCGCAGAATGGCATATTGAACGATATCGATTTACGAATACAATTTAGAAGACAATAAATAATAATAATAATAATAATAATAATAATAATAATAATAATAATAATAATAATCGACCTTATTTCATACAAAAAATAACACAAGCAAGGCGAAGTTTAGCTTAAGCTACTCTTACACTTAACCTTGTTTGTATTTAAAAATATAAACATATAATTAATTAGATGTATGTACCAACAACCAAAAACTAAAATATAAATTTACAAAAGAAATAGAAAGGGATAGATATATAAATATAAGACTAAAAACTAACAATTTGGACTAAATACATAGTTTGGATAGTTCATTTAAACTAAAACAAAAATTAATGCTGGCTTTACACATTTCCTACTTCAGTATATTGTTTAGTTTAGTTCTAAATGAATATTTTGATAACTGAATGAGATCTTTAATGATGTTGTTGTATATTATACCAGCCGAATACGAGAACGATTTTTTGAAAATAGCTGTTGACTGATGTGGAATATGAAAATTTTGGTTATCTCCCATACACTAACCCCATGTCAGTAAACTCTTAAACTACACACCTGCAACCAGCCTGCAACGGACCCGATCGTTGAAGTTCGTAATAAGATAGAAAAATACAGATATCAGTCACGATCGAGTATTGGCCTTAACTTTTATTTAAAAGACGGATCCGTTCCAGGTGGTGCGAGGTTCATACTAATTACCTCAGAACACTCTAAAACTTTGCAGGGGCTTTCCCACATTGAAGACTAGTACACCATTTTATTTTCCGCATATCATAGTAAATCGCGTTGTATACTAAATAGCAATTTTATGGACTCTTGCCTACTTGATTCACCTATTTACCCCCATTTACTCCAATTTACCCCGTTCCTTCAACAGAATAAAATGAAAATATAATCTAGTTCCAGATCTCATTAAAACACATACGTGTACCAAATTTCAAGTCAATATCTTAAACGGTTCCATAGTAATCGTGCGCACAACAAAGTTACAGACAGACAGAATTTTTTTTTGCTTAAACTTCAAATCTCGACGTTTCATGACATTCTAAGCCCATTTGAATAGAAATTTAGAAAAAAAATTTGTTCGTTACTCTACTTCCACTGGATATAGAAGTACTTAATTGACAAAAGTGAAAACCACCACTGTAAAAACTGATGTTGAAAGTTAGAAACATATCACTCATGACTTAAATAATTTATTACACAAATACCATTATTTCCTGTCACTTCACTACAGAAATTGAAACTAAAATATAAAATATTAAAATATTTAACACCTCTTAAACTTCTAACAGTTAAACACTGACCGACCTTCTTATTCTCTTCGTGGAAGAACAATACTTTGGGCACATATTAGTAATAATATTTTTAACATTTTTTCTTTTGTTCGGCTTCCGAAAAAAAGCTTCTATAAGTAAAAAACAAATATCAAGTCTTTGTTTTGATATTGATGTTGTACCACTCTTTATTAATTACTATTACTCGGACACGTGCCGTCCCGCCGACTTCCGCTTTTGTTTTTCCCGCTCGGGGTCCCAGGGCCTGTATTATTGCCATGCGCCGCCTTTTCCTTTTGACTTTTGTCTTAAGACTACATGCCGATTAACTGCCCCTTTACACAGTCGCACGTGTGTCGTACACACATTCGCACACTGGTAGGCACGGCCCTTTCATTTACTCCTAAACACTGGATATGATGATAGCTGCCTTAACAACCATAATTACACGGTCCCACAAAAAAAAAAGTGGTCTGTCCGGCAGACCAGACCAGTGTATTCATATGTAGTTGGACCAGTTGAAACCGAATCCGAAGTCAGAATTGTCAGATTGGCTCATTTTTCACTCCCAACCCCAAAAACACCCCCCCAAAAAATGGTCCGTCCGGCGGACCAGACCAGTGTATGTTTATGTATTTGGACCTGCAGAAACCTAATCTGAAGTCAGAATTGATAGATTAGCTCGTTTTTCACCTCTAACCCCAAAAAACGCACCTAATAAGAAAATGATCTGTCCGGAGAACCATACCATATCCTTATGTATTTAGATCCGCTTTTTTGGGAGATGGGGTATTTTTCTGGGGTTAGGCTAGAAAATATATAATTATCAACGTATACACAGACACCACACATAGCCGCTGAATAGTGATATTTTATTTTTTCCAATGGGTCAATTTCTCGACAAGTTACAGCCTCCAATATATATATTTATCAAAAAAATCACCAAGCAAGGAAATTAAAATGATTTGAGATGTACTTTTTTTTTAATCCTCGTTACCACAACTTAATAAACCATAATAAACATGAAGTGTACATAGTTTTCAACAGTTCTTAATGAAGAAAGAATTTTTTTGAAGGGCTCTTATTTTTTCTATATTGTTTATTGTGACGATTGAGCTCGGGTGTGATAATATATACAAGTATATTTTCCCATCCATCCTTTGCTTGTATTGTTTAAAACAAAAAAGCATCAGAAAGCTACAATTTCCATCTTTTAAATGAACCAACACTTGAATAAATTCTGATTTAGTGTCATGTAATTCAGTGCATCGGTGTCACAGTCATGCGTATTCAAACGCGTGCACGCATGGATCTCGCTCCGAGTTATAACTTTACACTTGACTATTTTTTTCCGGGAAAATCGTGGCTTTAACGATAAATTTTGTTAAAACATTTTTTGTTCATAAATACGTGATCTATCCATCGTTTTTTTCTAGCTTGATTTAATTTAAAAATTTTGAAGAAATGGTTGAAAAAAATTTTTTTTACACTTTTTTCTATGTTCTGCATCCGAACGAAATGTAAACTTTTCAGGATATTATTTTACACGCTTTCACGAATTCATTAAAAAAAGTTTACTCAGTTTGCAAAATTTTGTGGGTAAATACCTTCATCGTCTGGGCTAAAGGATACACTGGTATGATCTGCCGGACAGGCCACTTTTTTTGTTTGTTTTTGGGGTGTTTTTTGGGTTTAGGGGTGAAAAACGAGCCAACCTGACAGTTCTGACTGCGTATTCGATTTTTAAATACATACACTGGTTTGATCGGCCAAACAGTCCATTTTTTGGGAGGGTATTTTTTGGGGGTTGGGGGTGAAAAACGAGCCAATCTGACAATTCTGACTTCAGATTCGGTTTCAGCAGGTCCAAGTACATAAGGATACACTGGTCTGGTCCGCTGGACAAACCACTTTTTTTGTGGGGCTGTGTTATTTTTCCTTATTTACGGACGTGAAAATTTAAGGATGAGCATAACCTCTTTAAATTTAACACTCGAAAAATATCCATATTCCGAGCTAGTATACACAGATGGTTCTAAATCTTCAAATGCAACAGGATGCGTATTCTATATGCTTTGAAAAATATAGAGAGTAAAATAAAACTTTAAATAGAGTGCACTATTTTTTCAGCAGAGGCGACAGCCATCTATTAAGCTCTCAAGTTCTTATTTACTTCCAAATATCAGAAAACGGTTATTCTCTCTACCAGTTATGATGGCTTTAAATACCACTACCTTTAAAAAACCGCTGCCCAAGGAATCCCTACTTCCACATAAAGATTCTCTATCCAAGTCACTTACAACGAAAAAATTTTGTACGTGGAAATAATTGTTTATGAAACTTTAATAATATAATATTTGAAATCCCCAAAAATCCATAAAACAATACCCCACATTGGTAGTGGGATGGGGGTCGTGATGGGGGGTGGTAGTGGGGGTGGATGAAGTAAAAAATATTTTGAGGTTTCTGGTTCTTGTACACCACTAAATCACTTTTTTTTTCATCCCTTTTAATAATGGGGTGGGGGTGGTAATGGGGGTCGCTAACGCCAAAATTTTTTTTGAGACCTTAGCTTCTCTTGTATATACTAAATACCAATTTTATGGGCTCTTACCTGCTTAATTTACCTATTTACCCCAAATTTACCCCAATTTACCCCTCCAACCCTTCTACGGAACAAGATGAAAATATAATCTAGTTCTAGATCTCGTTAAAATACATATGTGTACCAAATTTCAAGTCAATATCTCAAACGGTTCCAGAGTAAACGTGCGCACAAAAAAAAGTTACAGACAGATAGACAGACAGACCGACAGAGACAGAAAATCTTTTTTCGCTCAAACTTAAAATCTCGACGTTTCATGACATTCTAAGCCCATTTGAACAATAAAAATTTTTTAAAAATGTTTTTGTCGTTACTATACTTCCACTGGATGTGGATAAAGCTAATCCCCTTATAACATGCATTAAAAACTTGGTACATAATATCTTTGACGAAGGGAAAGAGATATATTTTGTGTGGGCATTTCTATTTGTGTTGGTATCATGTATTAATTGATTTGAACTAAAATTTATACTCTATTTGAAAATGATGAAAAGTACTAAAAGCTCAATCTAGATGTAAGTGTCCCCTAAAAATGTAGTCACAGTGCTGTAATAAATATTTATTTATTTTTATCTGCAATTTTAAGAAATCACTCGAAATACTCGTACTATGATACCTTTTGGTAAGTTACTACCTGCTTGTACTTGATACGAGGCGAACTGCCTTGTCTCTGCCGCTCTGAACTGTATCCTTTCTCTGTCATATGCCTGCCTAAAAAGTATTCACAAAAATTATAAATCTACATGTAACGCGGGCGAAACTAAGAATTGGAAATAATTACAATTGGAATAGACTACTGTTTCATTTCTTGAAATGTACTACCGTTTCTTTCTACTTTCTACTTTTAATGTAAATGTATCAGAAGGTTCCTTATTATTTCTATTTTCCAAAAAAAATACCTAGCAAATCAGATAAGTACTAATGGTTTATCATATAATAGCAGCTGTAGAGAAAACTGCTCAAAACATGCCAACAGATGATGGAAATGAATATCGCGTACGGGCAAAAATTGCTTTAGAAAAGCAATTTAAAATTAGAGATAATTTAAGTACAGAAGAGAAACAATCTATAATTTCCTTAAGAAGAGATGAACATATTAAAATTTTGCCAGCAGACAAAGGTAATGCCACGGTTGTTATAGATAAAAATGTATATGATACAAAAGTCATAACATTAATCAATGAAAGACCTTACTCAAAATTAAACAAGGATCTCACAAAATCAATTGAGAGCAAAATATATAGAACTCTATTCAAGTACAAAGATAAATTTAATGACTTTGAACGAAGTAAGCTCACACCGCATCATAGCAAGCCACCTCATTTTTATGATTTGCCAAAAATACATAAGCAAAATATTCCTTTAAGACCCATTGTTAGTTCCATTAATTCGTCTTGCCATAATTTGGCAAAATTCTTACTTAATATTCTAAATTCATTATCTGGAAACACCGATTCGTATATTAAAAATAGCGGACACTTTATAGAAAAGATTTATGAAAACAATATTCATGATAGCCATCTGATGGTTAGTTTTGATGTTAGCCTCTTTACTAATGTCCCAGTAGATAAAACTTTAGAAATAGTCAAATATAAATTGTTGAATGATAATAATTTGTAAGCTAGAACTAAATTAACTGTTAATAGCATAATGGAACTATTGACAATATGTATAAACAAGACTTACTTTCAGTTTGAAGGTGATTTCTATCAACAAAACTTTGGTATGGCAATGGGGTCTCCATTGTCGCCAGTTTTAAGTAATATATTTATGGAGAACTTTGAAACTAAACATGTTCAAAATTGTATATATAAAGCGGTTAGTTGGTGGAGATATGTAGATATATATTCGCAATTTGGCCCAATGGAGTCGATTTGCTAGATAATTTTTTAGGAAATATAAATAATAAAGAACCCTCTATTAAATTTACATTAGAAGTAGAAAATAGAAATGAACTAGCATTTTTAGATGTTTTAATTAAAAGAGTAAATAATACAGTTGAAACAAGCGTTTATAGAAAACCAACACACACCAACAGGTATTTGAATTTTAACTCAAATCAGTCGATGCATATTAAAAAGGGTGTCATAAAATGCTTATATAATAGAGCCAAAATAATTTCTTCTAATGATGAAATATTAGAAAATGAGAAACGCTTGATAAAAGAGGTTCTTATAAACAATCAATACCCTGAAGCCTTTGTTGATAGAACTTTCACATACATAGAAAATAATAATCATGTACGACAAAAACCTGAACAAAGGTACACAACGCTAATTCCTTATGTATACGGATTATCTGAAAAGCTACGCCGCATAGGCAATAGATTTGATATTAGGACGATATTTCAAACGGGCAATACATTGAGATCTATTTTAACAAAAACAAAACAGCTAAATCATGAGCAAAATTCAAAAAACTGCATTTACAGTTTCCGTGTGAGTGTAATAAACATTATGTGAGTGAGTCATCCAGACCATTCAGTGGTAGATTGAGTGAGCACAGGGGTTACATTAGGAAGAATGAGATTCAGAAATCGAAGATTTGCGAACACGCTTGGGAGAACGGACATATAATAAATTGGGACTTGGCAAAAATTTTAACAAAAGAGACAGATAGCAAGAAAAGGGAAATTAAAGAAGCGGCTATAATACTATTGAATGAGGATAAAAACTTGTCGAATTGTTCCGTAGATGTTTGCACAACCTGGCTGCCGATGTTAAAAGAAGGACTTAACAAACTCAACATTGTTTAAAATAAAACTATCAACTTGACATGTCAACAGTTGTGTGTAAGCAGTATCTATGGATACTGAATATAACAAATATATTCTTGAAGCTGTGTATTTAACATACACAGCACACAAACATTTATAATACGCTGTAAGAAAGGAAACAGATTTGTTTTCCGAAACGTCAGCAAAATACGTTATTTTTATATTTTTGTTCTTATTTATTATTTGTCAAAAACCACCCTCTAACTGATCCTTTGACGTAAAAGTCACAGGCGTAGAGGTTATTTTCCAGTAAAATACTGGATAATTGTATTATTTTGTAGATTTCACGACATTGTTTAGAAGAAAATACATGTGGCAGAGCATCTCAATAAGAAAGAGAAAAATTAAGAAAATGCCACAACCAACATTTAGACAATATTATTTTATGATATTTTAAAAAGGGAATTCCATTTTAAACCACTTTGTATGGCTCTAAAAAATACTTCTTGGTATAAGCAAGAATCTTACGCCCTTATACTCAGCCAAGGGCGGTCTAACATTGGGTCCTAAAATGTCAGTAATGTATCCAATAAATATTTAGGATCAAGTATCTATCGGGGACTGCAGTCACCTCGGTTTGCCTAGCCTGGAGTTCTAGTGCGGTCCCCTATTTCTCTTATATCTTAAGCACCCTACAGAATGGAGATATAGTAACAGCGATCCTTTGAGCAATCAAACAACGATTTTGCCCTATTTCGGTAAACGTAATAGTTTGTAAGCATTTATCTCTTATAAAGTTGATAACAGTGCGATGTATTTTATAAATATAGATGCAATAAGAACAAAAAATATATAAATGCAATAAGTAATAAAATTGCAGTTAATTTTTTTTTGGAGAAATCTTCAAGACACGTTAGCTACGGACACGTGTTTTGGAATTATTGTTCCTCATCAGCGTAGCGTAGCAACAAAAAGGATCTGGACAGGACAGTTAGGAATAATAATTGAAGGTTGAAAGCACAGTACACAGTACTCTTATTTGTGCATTCATATGTTGATCCAGATATGAATGCACAAATAAGAGTACTGTGTACTGTGCTTTCAACTTTCAATTAGTGTTCCAATCTGTCCTTTCCAGATCCCTTTTGTTGCTACGCTACGCTGATGAGGAACAATAATTCCGAAACACGTGTCCGTAGCTGCTTCATGTTTCCTCTTTGGGGTGTAAGGCGTTATTTTCCTCACTAGATAATAATAATTGTAGATAATTACATAATACTTACTAACTATTTATAAACGAAATTAAGAGTACTTATACATAAAAAAAACAAAATATAATAATTAACCCTATAAGTTATTAAGGGCTAAAGTTAATTTAAATAGAGTTAAATTAAGGTATAAACTAAAATAGAGCCATAAACTTCTGTGTATTATGTGTTATGTATGTCCTACATGTGTGGTTAAACTTTCTTAGGTTTGCAATTGATCTTATTTCTAAAGGGAGAATATTATAAATTTTAGGAGCTAACTAATTTAGGAATCTTATATTAATATTAGAATAACTATTGGGAATTTCCAAGTGTCTATTTACATTGTTTCTGGTTCCATACGAGTAGTTTACATAATTTTCTAAGTTCACATTTTTATGTTTAAAACAGATTCCCAAGTTTCATTGATTGGTAATTTATTTTTTTAATTGTTTTGGAAGCATACTTATCAACATCATGAGGTACATTATCATTAGAAAAGTTTATCATAATTGGAAAGTGATCAGTTAAATCTGAATTCAGAATATATGAATTATGTCTGAGTAGGTTAGGCTTTAGCTTATATTTAATGAATATATGATCCAGGCATGTTTTAGAATTTGTAGTTATATGAGTGGGACCATATATAGTAGAAACAAGGCCGAAAAAGGTCAAGATGGACATGTACAAATTTACGTTATTGTCATCTTTATTAGAAGTATTTATGTTAAAATCTCCTATATACAATTCCACTCGACCACACAGATTATCAGTAAAATAAGTTTCAAGATCTAGAAAATATTGAATGTTTGTTGAGGGTGGCCTATATCCACTTGTGATGCCATACTTTATATTGTTTAGCTCGAAGTAAATTTTACTAAGAGTAACACCAGATCTTATAAGTTTAACATGATTAATATTAGCATTAATCTTTGCATTTATAAAAATTGCAACACCATCATTTTTATTTATATTGGCTTCGTTATAATACATGTTGTATCTGTTAATATTGTATAACAAGATTTTGTAAATCTTTAGGTAACACATTAAAAAATTTTGTTGATAGATATAGGTAGGAATTTTGAGATTTACTTAGTCTATATTTGGGCAATCTCAAATTTGTTTTTGTCTTAGTGTCATGGTTATGTATGTCCTCTTGCTTGGTAATTTTGTTACTTTTTAATTGTTTAATATGAGACAAGAATTCATATATACAACATGACGGCAGTGTTAATATATGGAGACTTTTAAAAAGGAGTTTACAGTGGTCATCATAATTAGCTTGAGTCATTATTCTTATAACTTTTTTTGTAATTTAAAGATTTTGCTCGAATGACATGATGACCCCCCATACTATCACTCCGTACGTCATTATGCTGTGAAAAATGGAAAAATAAGCTACTCTTACGCAATCTGCTGTAATTATGTTGCTGAGGTTTCTTATTATATAAATACAAGTCGACAATCGTTTTGAACTGAAAATTTAATGAATTATCCAAATGCACACCGGGTAGTTTAATAGGTTCGTTATTTATTTCTCTTTTTTCACTGCAAAATTTAGAGTTTTAGTTTTATCATTATTTATGGTAAGATAATTACTCCTTGGCCAGTTTTTTATTAAATTATCAGCTTCTTCTTCCTTAGTGCATAGGTTGGAAAACAGCTCGTTGCTTAGCAAAAATGTCATGTCATCAGCATACATTATTGAAGACACTTCAGTAGCACAATTGAATGATACATCATTAATGTATATTATAAACAGCACAGGACCCAGAACTGACCCCTGTGGCATTCCATAATCAACACTAGAAAGTTTTGATACTCTATCATTAAACTTAACACACTGTTGACGGTTCGCAAGATAAGAGATAAATAGATTTAAGGAATTTCCTCTGATCCCATAATATTCCAATTTTTATATTAGAACATCATGGTTAAATATATCGAATGCTTTAGTCATGTCGTAAAATTTTGCAGTGCATAGTTCACAATTCTCAAAAGCTTCTATAATGTTTCCGTACATTTCACAGATTGTGTCAATAGTGGATTTCTTCTGTCTATAGCCGAATTGGGCATCAGTTAGTAAATTGTTTTTTTTCGAAGTATTCTAGCAGTCTATTTTTAAGAACGATCTCAAATATTTTTAAGATAATAGGTATAATAGAGATATTATTAAAGTCACCTTTTTTTTTTAATACAGGTGTAATTTTTTGAATATATCAGGATAAATTCTGCGTCCTATACATATATTTATTAAATGTGGAATAGGCTTTGCAAGAACATCACCAGCTAATTTTAAAATTTCACTGTTAAGATTATATATATCGTTAGATTTACTATTTTTTAATTGTGATATAACAGTTCAAATTTCCAGATCACAAACTGAAAATAGAAAAAAAGATATATTTGCATTAGGTGCATTCTTTAGAAAATCTGAAAACTTTGTATTGTTAACATTACCAAAGTTAGTCATTAAATTATTTATAGCATCAACAAAGTAGTCTGAGAAATAACACAGCCCCACAAAAAAAAAGTTCAAAGCAGCGAACCAGACCCATGTATTCCTATGTATTTTCGGTCGCTGAATTCGAATCATTAGCTAGAGCCAAAAAAACACCCCTGAAATGGGGTAAAAAGAATATTAAGCTACGAGAATAGTTGTTACATCTTAATCAATCGAATTATACAAATTAAGGTTAAACAGCAGCGTACATACAATGGATATGAAACACATCCCCAGGGAGGGGCAAAAACTAGCCTCCATATATAAAAAAATCGATCCAAAACAGCAATGACTGCTGAAAAAGCTCAAAATGTCTAAGTTTTGTTAAAGTGATAAGAAACTGCATCAGGTCCTATGTAATCTTCATAAACTGCCCCTATAGAGTTAAGAACAACCACCCCCAAGTTTAAAGGACACGAGAAAAACAAGAAAAAAACCTAAAATGCAACAGGATTTCTATTTTCATGGATGCTATGATTGGTTGAAATTGCGTAGTACTTTAAAATAAAGCTAGAAACTTACGTACCATCAACATTCTACAGTGTCAACCCTCAGAGGGTGTGAAAACTACCCCCTATGTAAGGTTTGACTATAAAAAGTTACAGTGACTTCTATAAAAATTCGAAACACCTGCGTTGTGTGGAAGAGAGAAGAAACTAGACTATGTTCGACGCTGTGCTTGAAAACCACCCCCCATGGGGTTGAGAGACGCCACCTCTAAAAAAAAAAACTATGGAAATGAAATGAATAAGCAACAGTATAGCTTTTTCGTTACATCTTGAATTACGGTAGTTTACATCCTTTCTGGGGGTGTTACTTAATAACATTTATAGGACATGAGATTCAAACTCTAAGTGTGCAACACGATTTTTGCCAATCATAGCATCCATAAAAAATCCAGTTAGTTTCTCTGTTTTTCCAGCATCCTACAGATATAGGGTAGTATCTCGCAACCCCGTGGGGATGGTATTCAAGCACATCGTCGAACATAGTCTAGTTTCTTCTCTCTTCCATACAACGCAGGTGTTTCGAATTTTTATAGAAGTCACTGTAAATTTTTATAGTAAAATCTTACATAGGGGGTAGTTTTCACACCCTCTGAGAGTTGACAGTGTAGGATGTTGATGGTACGTAAGTTTCTGGTTCTATTTTAGAGTACTACGCAAATTCAGCCAATCATAGCATCCATGAAAATAGAAATCTCGTGTCCTTTGAACTCAAGGGTGGTTGTTCTCAACCCTATAGGGGCAGTTTATCAAGATTATGTCGGACCTGATGTAGTTTCTTAACACTTTAACAAAACTTAGATATTTCGAGCTTTTTCAGCAATCAATCATTGCTGTTTTGGATCGATTTTTTTATATATGGGGGCTAGTTTTCGCCTCTCCCTGGGGGTGTGTTTCATATCTATTGTATGTACGCTGCTGTTTAACCTTAATTTGTATAACTCGATTGATTAAGAAGTAACAACTATTCTCGTAGCTTAATCTTCTTTTTATCCCATTTCAGGGGTGTTTTTTGGCTCTAGCTAATGATTTCTTTTGACCCCGGATTCGGATTCAGCGACCGAAAATACATAGGGATGCATGGGTCTGATTCGCTGCTTTGAAATTTTTTTTTTTTTTTGGCTGTGTAATTAGCCGTTAAGTCAGAAGTTAATAGGTACGTGTTTTTATTTTTTCTGTTTTTGTTGATAATGTCCCATGCACTTTTTTGTTTGTTATTGGAAGTTAGAATTCGCTTATTGTTTGATTCTAATTTAGCATGGCTTATTTTGTTTTTATAATCTTCCTTTAGAGTATTATACATCTGAACATCATTATCATTTTTGGTAGAATAAGCGATTATATGGACAGCGTCTAATGTTCGTTTTAATTCTCGTAAATTATTGTCAAAAGTAAAGACATTATTTTCTGAACTAGGCTTTTTTATAAGTTTCTCCTTAAAACATTGATTATAAAAGTTTGATAAAACATGAACTAAAAAGTTAGCAGATTCGTTGTAATTTTGTATTTCATAAAATGTACACCAATTAACATTACTTACACATTCGATAAATTGTTTTTGTTCTTTTCAGTCATAGGTCTACATAAAATAAAATTGTTTTTTGGTTTGGAGATTATATCTATGGTGAACCAAATACCTTTGTGGTCCGACATATGAGGTTCAACCACTTTCACTGTCATATTATTGCAGTTTATATTTGTAAACAAATGATCTATTTTTGTCGCGCTGGTATTAGTAATTCTTGTATTTTTATTAATTCTTTCCCCTAAATTTTATGACAATATGTTTGTATACTCAGTAACATCTATACCATAATTATTAAAATTTAGTTAAAATCACCGACCACAACAATTGGTTTGTTATCAGGTATCGTCTCAATTACATTGTTGAGTGCATTGAAGTAAACATCCGTATCCCCTACAGGAGACCTATATGTGCACAAGAAATAGATTTTCTCATTAACCAATTGAATTAGCAATAGATTCAAGTTTGTTGACATTTATGTTGTAGAACGGTGACCAAACAATGTTGCAATATTCCAGAATATATCTAACCAGTGAAATATACAAAATAGTTAATGCAGGAGGATCTGAAAAATACTGAGCCATTGTCTTCCCGATCGTTGGTTCGAAATGCTCAGAAAAAGAAAGTTTAGAATCAAATATAACTCTTAAATCTTTCACAGTGGTTACGTTACGCAAGCCCACATTATTAATAAACAGATTGGAAAATACCATACCATTCAATAAATTATTACACATAATTAAACGATATAAAGGTAATTAATGTTCGTAATGACGCCAACTTCAATGTAAACACTGCATCGTTGCGTTATCTCTGACATAACACTTGAGGAAAAGTTAATCGATGTGAGGTCTGGCGACCGCACTGGCCACGTAACAAAACATCATTTAGTCAAAAACGTATTATCTAAATAATTGCAGATGTCTGCTGTAAGGCGTCCCTAATATAATAAAAACAAAATTAAGACAGTCTATATAACCTGAGTAAATAATAGAAACAGATCCGACTCCACGATTTCCCTTGTTTATTGATCGATGATCTATTAATCCATCGCCAAGACAACGAATATTTCATTGTGATACAAGTTAAAACATTACTTTTGTATTTAAAGAAATATAAATTAATCTTTCCGATCAAGTGTAAATTAATTTTGAATAATAATTTCTAATACCCTTCCCTCTATTTGAGAATACCTGTCATCATAACTCCAAAATCACAAGTCTGATTTGAATGCGGTGTTAACGAATGTTAGAGTATAAATTAATAACGGTAATAGGCTATATCATCACAACTACAAAGTAAAAAGTTAGTCAGAAAGCAGGAATAAAAACGTTAAAATAGTTTTGAACTGGCTCCTCCGCCATTTATTAGAAAACGACAA
This sequence comes from Rutpela maculata, assembly GCA_936432065.2. Taxonomy (NCBI): domain Eukaryota; kingdom Metazoa; phylum Arthropoda; class Insecta; order Coleoptera; family Cerambycidae; genus Rutpela; species Rutpela maculata. The sequence continues at coordinate 67,934,861 of OW386294.2, read as the reverse complement.
ATGATAATGAATAATGATTACTACATACGACAGTTTTGGTTGACTCATTTTATTAATTTTGTAAATTTGTGTTTCGTAGTATACAGGGTTATTCATTATATTTAGACCACCCTTATTATCGTTATTATTGGAGATAGAAAAAAGTTTCGGACGAAAGTTGTAAGGCTGTAACTGAATCCTTTAATAAATTAATGGAAGCACAGTGGCGTGCACAAATTGAGGCGTGCAAGAATCAATAATATATTTTTTAATGGAACGCCCTATGTATTGTTGAATTTTTGAATCCTTCTTTTTTTTTCTGATTTCAAAAATATGACATATGGTAATCCTATCTTTAACCGTTTTCGAGTTATTGAACATTGAAAAGCATATTTAAGCTATTTATTATACGAACGGAAGTTACAATTATAAAACTATGAAAATGTCAAGTATTCTGTTATTATATGAAACGCTGACAGATTTAATAACAGAATACTTGTTATTTTCATAGACAATACACAGGGCGTTTCATTAAAAAATATATTATTGCTTCTTGTTCCCCTCAATTTCTGCACGCCACTTTGCTTCCATTAACTTATTAAAGGAGTTCAGTTACAGCCCTTTCGTTCGAAACTTTTTTTTCTATCTTCAATAATTTATTTGTTTATAAAATTTACAAATCAGCAGCAAAGGCCGGTGGTTGTACAATATAAGGACATAATTACATATAGTGTATACATATAATGGTGAGTAATAGAATATGCATATACGTATCATTTAGCTAAACTCTTACAGCTTCCTTAAATAAACTAAGTTTGGACAATTTATTTACTGCAGCCTCAGGCAAGGCATTCCACAGTCTGACGCCACTCCCGACAAGTGATGAAGCCCCAAGGGTGGTATTAAATTTGGATATTCTAATTTTGTAGCAATGGCCGTTTCAACGAAGACATTTTTTATTTCCTCTAAAGCAGTATATCCCGTGTAGACTTTGTACATGGCAATTTTTATAAAGTATTCACGCCTAGATTGCAGAAACGGCCAGCCTAGCCTTTCAATAATTGCCGGGGGGCTGAGGTCATGTGAGAAATCTAAATACACCCATCTTGTCGCGTTTCTTTGCACCGTTTCAAGCTGGTGAGATAAACTAGCCTGATGAGGATGCCACACTGCTGCGCAATATTCGAGACAGGGACGCACCAGGAATAAATAAGCTTTAATTCTGGTTTCCCTGTTGGCTTTCTTTAGATTCCTCATAACAAAATTTAAAATTTGGTAGGCTTTTGCAACGGTCTTGTCGATGTGTGTACTCCAGTTAAGATTACATGATAGGTAAACCCCCAAGTATTTAACTGAACTTACAGCTTTTCTAATTTATAGTTATAATACATTTTTTTGCTACCAAAAGTGATCAGTTGACTTTTTGCTCCATTGAGTCTCATCTTATTGTCATTTATCCATTTCTCTATCTTCGTCAGATCAGCCTAAAGTTTGTTGCAGTCTTGGGGGTTTGCTATAGTGTGATATACAATACAATCATCCGCAAAAAGTCTTACTTTTGAAGTAATACCTTGGGGAAGTAACGGGTTTTTTGTTAGAGAGAGTGTCGTTTACTCTCACGCTCTGGAAATGCTCCGATAAAAAGTTTTGTATCCAGAGAACTACTCTGGGATCGATATGAAGATTAGAGATCTTTTCCATAAGTATATCATGTGGGACAACATCAAAGGCTTTTTGGAAGTCGATCAAGACTGCATCTACTTGCCCCCTTTGATCAAGGACACTTACTAGCTCCTTAGTAAGACAGGCCAGTGCCGTCTCGCATGAAAAACCAGTTCTAAAGCCATGACATACTTGTTAGGGGTAGAAAAACCCTTTTCTACTGATATAATGTAAATACCACACCCAATAATTGGATGGTTAGTTGGGTGGGGTGTGAGTCGTGTAGCAACACGAGCGAAGAATTGGACAGTGAAAATTGCGAAAAATTGATACATTTTTGTTTTTTCTAAGACGTTGCGCGAACGGAACAAATTAGATTATTGATCAGAATTTAATTTATTTAGGTTATTTAAGCTATTAAACAAGCATAAGAAACTAAAGCATGTTTATTTTAAAAGTTTTAACTAACAGAAAAAAATTAGGTACAAAAATATCGTGACTTTTGCAATTTTTCATAAACTTTAAATACGCGAACGGAAGATGTCTACCGATTTTAATTTTTTTATGCCGTTTTTCTTTTTATTACAATAGGAAACTTTTTCGCTCTAAAGCGTTCCAAAAAAAAATATTAATTTTTTCGGCCCACCCTACTGTACATGCCCTATTAATTGGTGAATTCAGGTTGCCATGCGAGTAAAAAAAAGTAGTGCCACTTGAAAACTGGCAGATTACATTTTTCCTGCATTCACACCATAAACTATTAATACATAATTCATAAAGAAAATTTGATACTTATTGGTTTCAGTCAACGATAATATATTTTTTTATATAGCTGGAACACTATCCTAATGAGACACGCGTACCCTGGCAATCAACCATTTTCGCTATTTATGGCACAGAAATATTACAATAACGTTAAAAAAATGTTAATCAAATCGGTCAAAATTTTCTGTCGCTGCCTCCCGGGCCATACCTTTTATTACTCAACATCAAAAAAGTCAATTTTAATGAAACTTTTACCTACCCTCTCTCATTAAAAGGCCCATTAATTATGTTTATTGAACATATTTTTAAATGTAGCGAAACAAAGTTTCATCCAGCCACCCTTACATTTACAATTAATGATGTGTAATAGACACATTCCTATTTTCAATATATCATGTTATTTATCTGCTACCATTAGAATATTAGCCACTATGTAAGAATACTATTCTCTGATTTTTTCTTAGAAATACGTCTTGCCAAGTTAGTGGATTCAAATTAGGATTTTAATGTGAATTGTCTGGTCGGGGCGCTTTTTTTTTTTTGTTTTAACGTGTGCAGTGGGTCAACTATAGTTCACAGTTCAGTTTTCCAGTTTCTGCGAGATCGGCGTATTGTTTATTTAAACAATTTAATTTTTTAAACCGTGTTTTTTCATCGGTTTTCTTTGAATATCTCGAAATATATAAGTCCTATGAAAATCAACAAAAAGAAGGAAAATGTTCGTTATAAGTTGTGGAACAAAAGTACATAAACTATAATTCTCTCCAATTGTTATTATTATTTAAAAAAAATTGAACATTGCACAATTATGCGTCTTTAAACGAATTGCTGTTGTTTCAAAAATAAAAGATAATTTTCAATGAAATTTTGGAAAAATATAGCTCTTACAAAGTACAATCACTGCTTAAAATTTCAAATCTAAATGATTATTAAAACGACTCAAATATATAATTATTACTAAAAACTTTGCACCCTTGCGAAATCGTGCCATCAAGACATTCTAAAGTACTTTAGGATCACGGAGAAAAAATTTTTTTCAAAACTTAAACCCGTTTTATTTTATATATATTTTTTATGAAATCAAAAACGGTAAACGAGTAATGAAAGTAGATTAAAAACACAATTAAAAAAAAATTAATGCTCTACTTGCATTTGGACCTGAGATATGTTAGTTTTTACATTTATAAATAAACAAATCGACATTTTTTCTTCTTGAAATTTTGGCTGGTTATTCTCTAATTTTTTATAACTTTTTTAATTTTTGTCACGAAAATGGTAAACCAACCTAACTTGAACAACTATCCTTATGTTCATGTATGCAGCTTTGTAAAACTTTTAATATTACTGGTACAATAAAAAAAAATTTCGCGAGCAGGATTAGAACCAAAAAATCAAATCAAAGATATTTATTAATGCTTAAAGACATGAATGCGCCTCAGCTGGGTCCAGTCTAGAGCCGATCATCCCACCGCGGCGTGCAACGTGGATGGAGGGGTTTAGCTTCGTCTGTAACGACAGATGAAATTGGGGCGTTAGAACCCGAGACGTCCGCACTCTGAATAAAAAGTGCCAGTCGAATTACCCAATCGGACATCTAGCCACCTGACTGTTTGTAAGAACGTAATATAACTTGAAGACATATTTAGTGATATTCGGATCTCCAACAAAATCACTAAAGACACCACTTTCAGGTCTTTATGCAGTATCTTTTAGCAATTGTAGCTTTGGATTGTTTTTAAGTAGCAAAGACAAAAGAATAGACATTGGAGAATTACCAGTCCAAATTTCAATAACAAATATCGATTTGTTTATTTCTAAGTGACGTAAACGTAAAAACTAACGCATCTCTGCTCCAAATGCAAGTAGAGCATTAAAAATTTTTTAAAGTTGCCTTTTTTAATCTACTTTCATTACTTCTTTACCGTATTTTAATTAATACAAAAACCAGAGAGTTATTTGAGTTTGATTATAACTACAATTTCGAAAATTATAAACAACTGCAGTAAAATGGGTTTAAATATCTCCGTGATCTTAAAGTACTTATAAAAAGCTACAATTTTAGCAGCAATGGTATATTCGAACCGTTTTAATAATATATTGATTTGAAATTTTGAGTGGTGATTGTATTTTATAAGAGCTATATTTCTCCAAAATTTCATTGAATATTATCAATTATTTTTTAATGAACAGTGATTTGTTTAATAATGCATAATTTTGCAATATTCAATATTTTTTAAATAATAAAAACAATTTTAATGAATTATAGTTTATGTGCCTTTATTGTACAGCTCATAACGAACACTTTTCTTCTTTATGTTGTTTTCCATAGGACTCATAGATTTCGAGATATTCCAAGAAAACCGATGGAAAACACGGCCTAAAAAATTAAATTATTTAAATAAACTATACGCCGACCTCGCAGAAACTGCAAAACTGAACTGTGAACTTATGTTGATCCCCTGAACACGCTAAAATAAAAAAAAACTGCCCTGACCAGACAATTCACATTGCGAATTTTTTAGTCCTAATTTGACTCCGCTAGGTGTTAAATGTAGCTTGTTAAAGCTTGAACATCTGCTACGAGTTTATTAAAGTAACATCTCCCTATATTAATCAGATTAAAGTTAATTAAGTAGATATATGTAAATTATATCAGAATTAGTACAAGAGTGACATCAGTAATTATTGGCGTAAATATGACCCTCATGTTTGCGCGCCGGAAACCGCCCACGCTTTGTATCTGTTTTCAAAGTATATAAGCTTCTTAGTACTTCCGTTATTGATTTATAAAAGTATCATTTGGATCACGGGAATTAACTTCAAACTAAAATATGGACGTAAAAATATTCGAACAAAAAGGATGCATAGCGAACTTTTTACAAGTAATAAAATAATAAATATTGCTAAATTAATTTTAAATTAGACAACTTAATCCTGATAAAAATAACAATAAATATTTTATTGTACAAGTCAGTTCCTCTATTGAATTTTGAAACACCAATTGGACTTTTAACATCTCTGAACAAACTAAGAAGGTACAACTCAATAAATCGAGTTGTTAGGATAAATTTTATTGAAAAATATTTCAGACTCAATCTAAGGATTTCGGCCGGTTCGACCTTTTTTGTGTTAACGCTGCCGTAAAAAGAAAATGTTTAACAGAATCGCAATTTGAGGAAGCAAAAATAATAAAAGTATACCTTAAAATGATTGTATCCATTAAAGTCCTTTAAAACTTGTTTGTCAGGTTTGACTATTCAATACTTGGTATTTACGTGATTGTTTTTATTCAATCAAGTACGTCAGTCTTTGCTTTAACATTTCTAACTGTATTGATATTGACGTAAAATTTGCTTTATGTAATTTGTTCGTTTTGTAATATTCGTATTGACGACCTCAATTTGAATAATTAGATTTTAATGCTAATTTTTGTTCCAACGTTGGTGTTTTTTGTACCATTTAAGTTTAATGGGATTATTGGTAAAAAATATTGTGTAGATTTTATGTATCAATTTTGTCATTTATTATTCATAAAATCTTGACAGATATTATGTGATCCATAAATAATTCTGATTGTCTCTCTTTATTGCATGGTACGCCTGTCAGCGCCACACCACTTATAACGGTTGCCTGCTCCGCGTACTATTTCGCCAAAGCCCTTTTCCATCAGATCTTTAGAGATCCAAAAGGTTAGATTAATACGTTAGGTTAACGTTTTGGAGGGCACCCTTTCCATCTCTAGCCATCTCATCTGGTTTCCATCAATTAATAACCAATCTTAGCTGTTCTCTCTCCGATTGATCTAGCCAAAGAATGAGAGGATTCGATAGAATACGACGCTGGAGAGTTGATATTCTCATCGTGCCTGGGTTTTCACTTGCTCGGCCTCTTTCTCATTTTGTTTTCATTAACAATGAAACGGCAGAGATATTGTTTAAAGGTTATCCAGTAGGTGTATGAGTTCATCTTCTACAACTAAGCTGGAATCATCTGCAAATCTTAAGAAATCTTAATGCCGCTTATAGCTACTCGACCTCCACCACAAGTCGTATCGTATATTCACTATGGAAGTAAGAACAGAGCCCTGTCTGATGCCTATACCAACTTTATATTTGTCGGAGTTAATGTTATCGACTTTTATCAAAGCAAAGTTTCCTTCTTACAGTCGACGAATAATAAAGACCAGATGTTTTCACTTACAGCCCACCATATCAGATTATCAAAAAAAGCCTTACGGACATGCTGAAGATGCTGAAGATGCCTCGATGCTAGAGGTGTAGGTCTCGATCGTGGTCGATACATCGATGCCATCACCTATTTGTATATTTAAATGTGACTGCACATACCGGGGATGCCAGCAGCAGTTCACCCGTTTACATCGAGGTTTAACGCGATGTTGAAGTCGATATAAAATAATTTGTTTCTACAACGCTGTAGGCAGAGGTATCGTGGTAGCTTGCACCGGGTTGGTTTACTTAGATCACGTGGGATCATTCCTGTCTGCATGCTTCTCAAGCTTCTAACACTGAAACAATAAACCTCTCTAGCATGTCTACTCAGCATCTTAGTATCGATGTTGCGATATATCGACCGCCACCTCCACCACGACCACGATATCCACAGCCATATGTCTTTAGTATGTCCGTACCCTTATGGTACAAAAAAAGATATTATACATTCAGTTTAGATATTTACTATTTAAATAGTGAAATAGTGAAATTGTTAAAGAAACAACAGATTTTCTAGTTCTCCCATTAATGCGGATAATAAATGAATGTTTTAGTGGGGGGTTACTTTCCTGATATCTTTAAGGTAGCCCGAATTGTGTTTATTTTTAAGATAGGTGATACAAGTAGTCCGGATAATTATCGACCAATTTCGATTATCCCTCTTTTTGGCAAGATAATTGAAATTATTCAAAAAACCTTATGTCGAAATATTTCAAAAAATATTCCTTATTGCATGCTTGCCAATATGATTTGACACAGAAATGTTCCACAACAGATGATGCAATCGGTAAGGTTGTGGATGACATAGTTGAGGGCCTGAGGGTGAACATACTGTAATTGCGCTGTGTGGTCTCAGCAAGGTCTTCTACTGTGTCTGTCATACTCTCACATCGAAAAACGTAGCTTTTATGGAGTCAGAGGTATACTGTTATCACTGTTAAAGAATAGGCAACAATGCGTCTCACATAACAGTATTACATCTTATTCTAGATCAGTAAAACATGGAGTACCTCAAGGATCTGTGCTGGTACTTCTACTGTTTATAATTTATGTAAACGATTTATTTTATTACTCATTCCCCTAATAATAATAATAATGATAATGACAGATAATAATAATAATAAAGTCAGCAGGGCTGAAGTCTGAGATCGAGGGGTTCATAACGGCTTGCCAGGATGCTGTATTTAACACCCTCGTCTATCGTAGTCGAGTCATGACGGAGCACTGCGAGTGCTTTATTACCATTTAAGGCACTCGTATGGGGTAGACGAGACACCAGTGCTGCTTTAAACTCCGGGGGACATTGAATCCGTTGTGGGAAATGAGAAGTGTCTAATTTATTGGAACTACTCGTTTCCCACCGTCAGACAAATAAAAGCCAACAAGCCTGACGTAGTTCTCTTCGACCACCAACTCAAGAGAAAATATAGAGATTTGCTCTTCGAACTCCGCAGACTCTATCCAGGCCATAATGTTAAGATAGTGGTACTGATCATAGGAGCCCTCGGTGGAACGAGACACACATTGCTTTCGGAACTGAAGATCATACCGGCATGCCGAAACTCGGCAGAGATCTTAGCCGGTAGAATGCAGAAGGCCGTCATCCTTGGTTCGTTACGTCTACTCAGGGCACACGATTCCCGGACCTAGTAGTCACTCACCCCACGGAGTTGGGGAGTGATTGCCGGTACTACCAGCTCCCCTCTGTAAGGGACGGAGCCACAGAGAAGGGTGACTGGGTTTTAACAAAAAAAAAAAAAAAAAAAAATAATAATATGTATATGAGTCGCTTGAATACTTAGAACTAAGTTGAATGGTAAGAACACAGAGCCAGAGCCATTAACAGCTATGTAATTCCAGTTTTATCTTACACATTTGGCGTTATTAAATGGACGAAGACTGACATAGAGGATATACAGAGAAAGACCAGAACTACCTTGACTAAATTTCGAGCTCATCACCCCAAGTCAGCAATCGAAAGACTTACGATCCCAAAAGCTCATGGTGGAAGAGGTCCAACTAATCTGTCATTCCTACTCCACGAACAAATCGTATGTCTCCAGAAGTACTTCCAAGCAAGAAACATCTCCCGTTCATAGAGCAGTCACCTTCGCTGATGACGGTTATACTCCCTTGAACCTTAGTACAGCTGTTCCACAGGACAACACAACAAAGGCAGAAAGAGTTACCTCGCAGATTGATGCATGGAAGCAGAAGGCACTACACGGAAGACATCCTCATGAGCTCAGTTTCGAAAATATCGATCAAGAAGCATCAAACTATTATCTGACTCGTGCTGATCTATTCCCGGAAATTGAGGATTTTATTATGGCTATACAAGATCAGGTAGTTGCTACGAGGAACTACCTTAAGTACATCATCAAGGATGCGAATGTAACTGACGGCAGATGCAGGAAATGCCTCCGCGCCTCCGAAACCATCCAACACATTACGGCTGGGTGTACAAGTCTTGCGCCCATAGAGTACCTGCACCGCCACAACTGTGTAGGAAAAAGTTTATATTTAAAACTTGCGCACCTTCACCACCTCACAGAAAATATCAGTCCATATTACCATTACACATCTGAGAGCGTCCTAGAGAATGAGAACTACCGGCTTTATTGGGACAGAACAGTATTTACAGACAGAACCTTGCCATCAAACCCCCCAGATATTATCTCGGTCAATAAGCTTCAGAAAAAGACCTTTCTGATTGACATTGCTATCCAGAATTCCAATAACATCCAGGAAACTGCCCAAAACAAGTTTTCGAAGTATGCTGACCTAGCTTATGAGATTAGGCAGCAATGGAGGCAAGATAGTGTTGTCATCCTCCCAATAATAATATCCACTACCGGCATTGTGCCTCGATCCCTCGTCAGAAACTTAGTCACCCTGGGCCTTTCCCCTTTCTTAGTTAGTGATATGCAGAAATCAGTTGTCCTTAATACTTGCCACATTGTGCGCAAATTTTTGAGCCTACAGTAGTTCGTTTTCTTCTTGCCTCGGCCGATGAATACCGATAATACCGCACTAAGCGAGAAACAACAAAACATAATAATAATAATAATGTGTCCCTATTTATTTTCAAGTTGGAGAAATCACATTGAGCACCTCAGCAATAAGTTCTCGTGCTATTTATTTCTCTGACGAAGATAAATAACTGTTTTACAACTACACCTTTGCTTCGATTCATTAATTCACTCCCAAATAAGCTATGGGGTTATACTCTGGAGAAACTCAAACAGCGTTGTAAAAATATTGCTACAACAGAAAGAGTCTATAAGAATTATAACATGAGCAGGTTTCAGAGAACACTGTCAAACATTATTCATCAAATATGGGATAATGCCTATTTTTTGCCTATATATTTACTACTCTCTTTTAGAAATTCATAAAAATAAGGATTTGTATGTAACTCCATCTGAGCTACATAATTATAACACAAGGTCGGCCAATTCGTTAAAACCTCCTAAATATCTCTTAACAAAATCAATTAAAAACTCATTAAACTTGAACTTATACAATAAATTAAAGTTAAAATTAAATTTAAAACAGATGCTAAACAGTTCTTTGCTAACAAGCCTTATTATAACTGGTGAATATTTCACTAACATTAGCGAGGCAATATGTTTGTTTCCCTTGACGATTTCAAATACTCACATAAATGTTACTATTACTGCTATTATTATAGTTTAGAAACATTAGCTGAATATATTATTCATAATTTATTTCATTTTTATTCCTGTTTACATTGTATCAAAAAACACTCTCCAACTCTTCCTTTGACGAAAAGTCACAGGTGCGGAGACTTTTTCCCAGTAATACGGATATTTCTATTATTTTGTAGATATTGTAAATTAAATGATTTTAATTTTAGACGATACTTATTGGGGATATAAAACATTATAACATTTATTTAAATATAATTCACAAATACAGAAAAGCATTACAATAAAATAATGTGCGTTTATACTCTTTTTACAAACACAATGTTGACGAATATGTTGACAATAGACAATTTTTTATAAGATACCTGATACGTATCTCTTATCTTCGTGGGCAACAAATTACAAAGTTTATTAGCAATATAACCATAATATTTTTGACCTACAGTTTTTGCAGTTTTTGATATTTTCAAATCCTCTCTTTATTTACTTCTTGTATCACAATAATAAACGTTCAGTTGATTTCTTTTATTTTTATATATTATATAAAATAAGGCACTACTAGAATACAGTTGTCAAATATCGAGTAAGTAACAATTGTCATATATATTATGTGATAGAAAATACCAATAAAAGCATATGAAACAGAATTTTCTTTTAAATACATTGATATAATTTTTTTTCAGTATTTTTTCAAATAAAAATAGCTCAAAAAAATAGAACAATAGTTTCATTTGGGGTTTTTTATAACAAAAGGGCCTTCGTTACTTGAGTTAAATGATGATAATTATACTATATCATATAGAAGAATGCCTGATGTGTTCCACTACGGGTTCATTAATATAACTACAAGTAAAGTTGAAAATTTTTAAAAACTCCCGATCAATGTATCTAATCGTACCAGTTTCATATGACCGAATCAAAATGAGGCCTAAGTCATGTTCGGTTACTATAATTGTCTGCACATTTTCAATTTTACTTCAATCGGAAAATTTCTAGAGAAGTTCAACATGGGGAATTCAAGATGGCGACCAAACATAATATCTAATATGGCCTATAACCTACTTGACAAAATACTCTTTCAAATAAAAAAAACTACGTCAAAATCGGATCACCCGTTGAAGAGATATGAAGCCATAGACAGACAGACACACAGACAAACAAACATACGCGTCAAACTTATAACACCCCCCTTTTGGGGTTGGGGGTTAAAAAGAAACTAAGAAAAATTGAGAGATTACCACAAATAACTTATAATGATGAAATGTGTATCATATACATTATTACATATAAAATTAATTAATTTCTGATTTGAGATTACACCTACATACGAATATGTAGTTCAACTAATTTACCAAGAACTTGCAAAGTGGGAGGGAGGTTCATACAAAATACCTTAGAGCGTTGTTATTATACATAAAGATTTTCTTACATATTTTTTTATGTTTTATACTTTCCACAAGATAATTAAAAGCTCTTTTTAAGTGTTCCAAGTTTTAACGTATATAAAAAAGTTTATTTTTCCTTTACATTGTTATTAATTGCGATTTTTGCTCACATAAATGTCAAATGCAGACACTAGGCAGGGAAATATATCTTACCTGGAAATATTGTTAAGAGTTTTTAATTTGGTATAACACAAAGGAAGTGAAAGAAAGCCGACATTTAGATTTTAACAAAAAAATGTATAATGTTTTGACCTTCATGATTATCCGAAAGATGAAATTTAAAAGGAATGCCTGCTTTTAATAAAGATAACTTTAGAATTGTGATATGTACTTGGATGAAAACCGGCAGATACAGACGTCCCGAGGCTAAGTTTTTATTTAAAATAAAGCGTTCTATAAATATAAGACGAAAAATGTCGGATAATATCAGAGTTACTTACAAAGGTGTTACAATACAAAAGTTTTTATTGTAAAAAAAAAGTAATAAATGATTTTTTTGCTATTACGTAATTGATATTTTCTTGCGAAAAAACAACATCTAAGCGTCTAGATACGAAATGTTTGTAACACTTGAAAACCGTACAAAACGAGTTTCTGATTGTTTTATTAATTAACAAAAATCTATAAATACTACATTGATGATAATAAAAATTACAAAAATGGGGAAACTATGGTTAACTAAATATTTAAAAACACGCGTGGGAATATGACCAGGTTTTTCAATATGCGATAATTCCAATTAAAGATCGTAAGTTAACTAAAAAGAAGTTCGACTTTTAGTTAACGGGGGTTTTAAGTACATGATTATCGATTTATTGAGCGAAACAAGGAATACGTTTCGACAACAATTTTATGTTTAACGTATGCATAGATAGTTCGGGGTCCAAGCACTTCAAAATCAAGGTGACCTATTCCACTTTGATGTACACATATTGATATACGTAATGGAGATAGCATTTGCTCGAGGAACTAGAAAACACTTGTTGGATTACTACTTTCTCCTGCAGAACTTCAGATATGACCAAAAATAAAACAACTTAACGATTTCATAAATTATGTTTTAAAATGATTAACCTTCGTTAAAGAAAATTATAAAAAATACAAATCTTACTTTTGGAATGTTCACTCAAAAGATATGTGCTTCCAGCTAACTTTGTACTTTTTAAAATTTAATGTTTTTGTAGAAAACAATTGTTAAAATTCAAAATATTGACATACAGTGTGTCTCATTTAAAATGAAAACACCCGGATATTTTCGTCATTTTTTTGAAATCCAGGTTTGAGCTTTGGCACAATTGTAGTCCTATATAAGGCGTACATTTCGGAACTACCAACTTAAATTTAAGTAACAAACTGAGACAACGGCAGCCCCCCCCCCCCAAATGGGGCCCATTCCCGATATTTTGCTTCGCGTTGAAGAAAAAAGTTATTAGGTGTATTTTATTATTAACTATTACTAACTGTTATAGACAGTTTTCTTCTTTCGAGATAAAAATATTTCGAGTATAAAATAGAAAATAAAAATAATAATTTTTTAAATGTATATATTTTTTTATGTCCAAAGAAGGATGCCAAAGTCTTATGGGACTTTGGGCTCAATACGAACCAGTTTGTAAAGTGTACGAAGTTATTGTACTTGGTCTTACAAACAAACAAAATAATAGCCGTAATCCCCAAAATTGCAAATTGAAGGTCATACTATCTAAGATATTAGTTTGCGAAGCCGCTTAAGTGCATAAATTATGCTGGCCTACAAATGGAGAAAAGTCATGCTCAGAGAGCTAAATCATTGTATTCCTATTCATTTCGGCTCGCTGAAATTGAATATAACCACAATTTTGGCCTTTTTTTTCCTTACGGGTTGCGGTGCGAAGCCCCGCCGTACTGAAGCTTAAGCTTATTGTACCTCATAGTCTCGTTATCCCATTAATCCCTTTCCTCTCCAAAAGGAGAGTATACGGTCAATGGGAGCTCTGGCTATTTTTTCCGGGGTCACCGTTTGTTCCCCCAAAGTATGAAAACCTCCCAGCCACCAAGGCTGGGCATTCACATAGTATGTGGTGAGGAGTTTCTTCATCCTTACCACACATCCTGCATTCTGGATTATCCTTCACAGCTATGTTGGTTAGGTGTCTGTTTAGTATGCAGTGTCCTGTTAGAATTCCCACTGCACACCTCAGCTGTTTTCTGCTCAGCTTTAGAAATTCGTTAGTCTTTGTCTTGGATGACCCGCCGGTGATGAACATACGTGACTGTCTCATCCCCGGCGCGCCAGTCCAATACAAGTTATGTTGCTGACTCAATAGTTCCTTTACCATTCCTCTTGCGGTATTGTATGATATCCCGCAGGATGGCTGTGTCCTCGCGTCCACTCCAGTTGTATACTGTTGTGTTCCGCCAGTTTCGCCAGGGATTCAAGGCAGTCTTTTACCGTTTTGGAACGTATCTCTACTGCATTCAGAGCTTTGATAGCTGCTTGACTGTCAGTGATGATGCGGATTCTTTTGTCAGTATATGCCCTTCGGATAATTTCTTGTGCACAGATTTCTATGGCTGTGACTTCTGCTTGGAACAACGTAGCGGTACTGCCCAGGTTCAAACTGATGTCCGTCCCTGGTTGGTCCCCCGTAACACCTGCTCCAGTACTTCTTGACGTTTTCGATCCGTCAGTATACCATATGGTATCATTTGGATGTCTTCGCAGTTGCCTTGTTCCTTCCTCTTCCCTATCGGGTATGTATACCCTGAAGGTCTTTGTGAAGTTGTGGCTTGTGCTCATTCTATCTGACTGCATATCTAGTAGTCGATTTTTTCTTATTTGTTGGAATATTTCGGTGTGGTATCCTATTCTTGGAATGGTCCCATGTCTGTTTATTTTCAGCCTGTACGCCGCCAACAGTGCCTTACTCTCCACTACTAATTGTAGTGGGGGCAGGCAAAGTAGCGCTTCCATGGCTGCGGTAGGCGTTGTTGACATTGCTCCCGTTATTGCTAGACATGCTAGTCTTTGTACTTTCCGTAGTTTTCTCATTGCCTCCCCTTTTCCGGCTTTATGCCACCAGATCAGGGAGGCATAGGTTATTATTGGTACTACATCCCTTTGGTACAGCCAGTGCACTATTCTTGGTTGTAGTCCCCAATTTTTACCTACCATTCTTCTGCTGGCCCATAAGGCCCGCGTAGCTTTGGTAGTCACTCTATCTAGATGAGCATTGAAGTTTAATTTGGTGTCTAGAATCAGTCCCAAGTATTTGACTTTATTGCTCACCTGCAATTCGTTTCCCCGGAGATATAATCTTCCCAGGTTGAGTTTCCTCTTTCTTGTGAAGGCGACCACAGTGGTCTTCCCTGGACTCACGGAAAGACCTTCCTGGGTACCCCATTCGTCTACCATAACGAGGGTTCGCTGCATCTTTTCCGCTGCAGTGCCCTCGTATTTTTCTGTTACCAGGATGGCGATATCGATTGCATAACCTTGCGCATATATTCCCCGCTGTTCCAGTCGAGACAGGAGCTCGTCCGCAACCAGGCACCACAGGAGAGGAGATAAGACCCCCCCCTGCGGGCATCCTCTGGTCACGGATACCTCCTCTGTTGTCGATCCTAGCGTGGACTGAATTTTCCTAGTTCTGAGTGCTGAGTCGATCCATCTTGTTATTGACTTTTCGACTCCGCGCCTCTTCACTGCCTCACTTAGTGAGTCGAATGAGGTATTGTCGAAGGCACCCTCTATGTCTAAGAAGGTTCCTATGGCAGTTTCTTTACTGTCTAGGGCCCTTTCTATTTGTTGAGTAAGCTCATGTATTGCTAACTCACGAGATTTTCCTGTTTGGTAGGCATACTGGTTTCGATGTAGAGGTTTTGTACTCATTTTATCGTCCCTGATGTGCCTATCAACCAGTTTCTCCAGGGTTTTCAGAAGAAATGATGTTAGACTGATAGGTCGGAAGGATTTGGCCTGGGCGTAGGTATCACGCCCTGGTTTTGGTAATAATACCACCTTTATCTTCCTCCCGCCGGTTGGCACATAACCCAGGGCCAGACTGGCCATGAATAGTGTGCACAGGGGTGTTGCAAGTATTTCCACTCCCTGTTGAAGTAGAGCTGGAAATATTCCATCCAGCCCTGGTGACTTGTATGGTTCAAATGAATTGATTGCCCATACAAGTCTTGTTTTGTTAATTATCTTGTTCGCAATTTTCCAGTCCTCCTTTGACGCCCTTCTCATTGGTATGTCTTCGGGGTAGTTACACTGCCTGGGAAGTGTGTCTCTAGTAATAAATCTAGGGTCTCCTTCTCAGTGTTTGTGTACTCCCCTTGTTGTCTTTGCAGTGATCCTATCTTTCCCTGATTGTCTCTCTGCAAAATTTTCTGTAGTCTAGCAGCTTCGGGAGTATTTTCTATCTCCTCGCATTGCTTCCTCTATGATTTGGTTTTTGCGTCTCTAATGGCGTAGACGTATTTCAGACGGGCCTCTTTGTGGTCATCCCATCTGCCAGTCCTTTTGGCCTGGTTGAACAGTCTTCGAACCTCTGCCCGTCTGGAGGAGAGCTCGCGATTCCACCATGGGGTTTCACGCTTGTCTCTTCTCTCTTTCAGAGGGCAGCTTAGCTCGAAGGCTGTTATGACTGCTGAGGTTATTAAGTCGCTCAGTAGTTCTACTTCCGCCGGTGTTTGTGGTCTTGATGGACAGTCCTTCAGCCCCTGCTCTAGGTTCTCGTTGAAGAGTTCCCAATCGCAGGTTCTTGGGTTTCTGCTCATCTGCCCTTCTTCCAGTAGAGTTTCTATTTTGAATCTTACATACCTGTAGTCCGATAGCGATGGTTCCTGGGATACATGCCAGTCACTTATCACTCGTCCCGCGCATTGCGTGGTAATGGTAATGTCAATTACTTCTCGTCTTGTTGCTGTGACGAAAGTCGGTTCGTTTCCGCGGTTTACTACTTCTAGCTTATTACTAACAATACATTCTAGGAGTGCCTCACCCCTTGTGTTGTTGCCTGTGCTCCCCCAGACAATGTGGTGTGCGTTGGCATCACAACATAGGATGAGCTCTAGATGGTTTGTTTCGCATTGCTGGACCAGTTCTTTAACTTCCTGGGTTGGAGGTAGCCCTGGCTGATCATAAGGAAGGTATGCCGAAGCTATTACTAGCTCCTTCATTGACCCTTCCATCTCAACGTTAGTTCGTGCTACCATTAGGTCCCTGGTGCATAGTCCTCACATTGGTAGCAGATTAATGTTTTTCTTTGCAATGATGCAAGCTCTTGGGTGGTCCTCTGGTGGGCTGACTACTTCCCATCCTTGTCCCACCTGTAGTCCCCTGATACGCCCCTTGTAAACCCAAGGTTCTTGTATCAGTACTATATCTATACTATTATTTATAATGTATCTCTGCAAGGCAGCTGAAGCTGCCGCATAAGAAGAACCAGGTTCATTGCTGACCCTGTCCTTCCTAATTGGCCGTGTTTTTCTGAGACCCTCAGGGGTGCTTCCCTCGGACCGGTCTCGCTTGACTCCCTGCCTTGGGTTGCCTCCCTGAGGTTCTTTGCTTGTGCCCGGCAGATCCCTGGGAATGCCATCACTTCCAGACTGTGAAAGCCCAGATCCCGATGGATCCCCTAGTCCCTGCCGTTTAATCTTCCGAAGCTTTCTTCTGGCAGCTCCGGAGAATTTTCTCGGTGGATTCTCCTTTGCAGGACCTCCTCCCGAGGTTGTTTTGTTAATGTGGTTGTTTTCCATAAGGTTCCCACGAGTAAAGGGGAAATTGAAGGTCACTGTGCCCAGAGCCACCTGTGGACACAGAAGACTATATGAAACGGGGTGCGTCAGGTGCCCCGAGTTTTGTCGCTAGTGACCGAGCCTCCCCTCGGCCATGCATCCCTTCGGCGCGCACAATACCTTGAGATTAGGAAGGTTTTTATAGTGGTACCTCATCCACGCGAACCGGGCACTTAAGCCAGGTCCCCCGTGCCCCTTGTCAGTGCTATCCGGCTCGGGTTTTTTAGACCCACTACCAGAGTCGTACCTCACAAGTGGTTTACGGTGTGAGTCGTGAGCTGGTCCGCGGCGACGGTTTTCCTTCGGTAACGCGCGGGTTTTAAACCGCGGCCCTCCCTTATGGCCGTCACTAACGAGTTCCCCCGGTATGACCCAGCAGACTGGCCGTCCTCCTATCCGCCACCTGGAGACGCGTCCTGTAGATTGCTCAACCACAAGGAATTTTGGCCTTACTTGAATTAATTTTTCAAGTATTTCAAAAAAATGCTTTTTTCTTAGATGGTTACATTGTATGTGTCAAGACGTTAAATACACAGCCACACACACACAAGAAAAGTGGTCTGGCCTGCAGACCAGACCAGTGTATCCTTATATATTTGGACCCGCTGAAACCGAATCCTAAATTAGAATTGTCAGGTTGCTTTTTTTCCACCCCCAACCCCAAAAAAACACCCCCCCAAAAAAGTGGTCTGGCCTGCGAATCAGACCAGTATATCCACCCCCAAAACAAACAAAAAATGGTCTGGCTGGCGGATCACATTGGTGTATCGTTATGTATTTGGATCCGCTGAAACCGAATCCGAAGTCATAATTGTCAGATTGGTTGGTTTTTCACCCCCAACCCCCAAAAAACACCCACCCCAAAAATAGTCTGTTCAGAGGACCATATCAGTAGCAGTGTATCTTTATATATTTGGTAAGGTCTGGTCCGCTTGTTTTATTTTGGGGGTGTTCTTTGGGTGACAAACGAGCGAATATGGCAATTCTGACTTCGGATTCAGTTTCAGGGGGTCAAAATACCTAAGGACATACTGGTATGGTCCGCAGGTCAAAGCACCTTTTTGGGGGGTGTTTTTTGGGGTTAGAGGTGAAAAAAGAACCAATCTGACAATTCTGACTTCGGATTCGATTTTAGCGGGTCCAAATACATAAAAATGCACTTATCTGGTCCGCAGACCAGATAACTTTTTTTAGGTTTTGGCGGTGTTTTTTGGGGTTAGGGGTGAAAAACGAGCGAATCTGATAATTCTGACTTCGGATTCGGTTTCAACGGGTCCAAGTACATAAGAATATACTGGTCTGATTCGCAGGCCAGACCACTTTTTTGGGGGGTGTTTTTCTGGGATTGGGAGTGAAAAAAGAGATCTGAAAATTTTGACTTCGGATTCGGTCTCAGCGGGTCCAAATACATAAGGATATACTGGTCTCGTCCGCAGGCCAGACCACTTTTTTTTTGTGTGGCTGTGATATCAGTTAATAATTCTCTAGTGGGTACCCCATCTTTTTCCGCTCAATTTTCGGCAAATTGAAGGTCATACTTGTAACCAGCATGCCAAAAAACATAAGATAGTACACTTTTCAAAGGTAGGCGCATTGGGCCCAAAATTGGCATCCTTCTTTATTTGACGTGATTTGTTGTAGAAATTGGGGATATTGCCCATTAAATAAAACAGCTTCAACTTTTGAATCCAATAACGATTATTGAGATAAAAGCAATCATTGAAATTATCGTAAACATTTAACATATAATACGAATGCAAATCATAATCGTTAAATATTTTAAAAACGAAACATAATATTGTAACATAATTTATTAAATATAGTTGCCTACAGAAATCCGCAGCCCTAATTCTACAAACTAGTCCGCAACTCAAAAGCAAATTGCAACATGATGTTCAAATTTGAAACTATAAATTTTAAAATATTTGTCTATATATTTTACAGTAATCAATTGCATAATTTACAGTAAGAAATAGTTTTTTCTTATTTTCATTCATTACTTCTTGGTAGAAGCCTTGTAAATAAAATAATTTACAGTTAATTAAGATAAGGGAAATAGTAATTTACCAAATCAATCATCATTTTGTACCACCGTTGATTGTTTTCTCGAAAAAAAAAAAAACAATAAGGCAAAGACAATGTCGATCCACCTTAAGAATAACAAGCCATTACTAATTCGTCCTTTCCTAATAAGAGAATCTCGCGATACCGTTGATTAACCCACATTGGTGATTACACTTTACGTATGTTAATCCTTGTGGCCACAGTGTGCTTAGGGGTGCTTTATGTGTGCATGTTTTGCCAGAATTAGGTAAATGATTTGGAATAGATAATGATTTCTCTTGCAAATAAGACTAATTCGGTGTAAAAAAGCGAGGTGCTGTAAGTTGACGTGAATTGTTAATAAAATTTTGAAATTGCGCTCATGATATATGGAAATAGAGTGAATAAAATGATTTAAATCACATCAATTAAACGAAGCGTGAATATCACGATAGAGTGGAAACCAAATTCTAAATTACGAATTTATGAATAAAGTTACAGTTGGTCAAAAAAAAGTAGTGGTATACATATCATATGCCCACAAATAACCTTTAGGATAATTTGTACTGGTTGATATGTATAAAAAGGATTAGTTTTAATCAGGGTTGGCATGTTTAAAACATGTTTAAAACATTACACTGTGTTTTAAACAAATGTTTAAAACATATTTAATACACAATGCGATGTTTTAAACAACTGTTTAAAACACAGTTTAAAACACAGTACGATGTTTTAAATAAATGTATTATTTTGGAGTTTGTGGAAAAGCAGGAAAAGCGAAAAAAAATGGTCCATTCCGATAAAAAATTCCGATATAGTGTTCACATGCACTAAACTGAGCATTTTATTTGCAGAGTGCTGTAAAATCCATTTAAAAGCGCCATCTGACATCAAGTAGTAGTGGCAGACATAGCGTGCTTAGCACCATTTAATTTTAGTTGAATATAGTTTTAAACGTTTTAAACTTGTTTCAAACATGTTTTAAACAAAAAAAAACTGCTCAAAACAAAAAAAACTGTTTTTTTGTTTAAAATGAAAAAAAACTGTTTTTTTTTCCAACCCTGGTTTTAATGAACGTCTTAGGAAGTAATAAGTAGTACTGGTGATCTCTCCGTATATGATGACTTCAGAAATAAACTATGACATTAATATAACCTACAAAAATTTCGTGAATTCTGAGCGATCGTAAAAAAATTTATAATGTTTAATAGTAGTAAGAAAGATCCGACCAATGTATCGGAAGAAATGTATTTTGATGAAGCTCCGTAAGACATATTAAATTCATTTTCCAACTACTTACCCGTCACTGTAGACCGGGAATAATTTCAGTGAAAGCGATTGAACAATGAAACTACTGTGAATATAAATTCATTCAATAATTACTTATAGAAATATTTCAAAGCCCTATTTTCAAAAAGGGGAAATTAGATATTCAGAACTTTGGAACCATTCCTGTAACTTGTAACTTTTGCAACATTAAAATGACTGCTTACCCACATGGATATATGAGTCTCTAGATGAATATACTTAAAGAGATGAACTATATATAATTTCCCCAAAATATTTAACAGGGTTGATCAGCAGTTACCACTGAACAAATTAGAAAAAAAAATGATGTCTTATATTCTTTATCTATTTTACATATTTACGAACAGAAATAAATATTTTCAAAAATAAAGATAAGGAATTCTAGTAATGAATACAATCAATACTATAATCTTCAAAAGGTCCATCAGCATCGAGGCAGCAATATTGAATTTAGTAAAGTAAACGACTATTGCTGAAGAGCAGTTGGAACCCTTCTACCAGGATCTAAAAACTTTACTCTACACTATTTCAAACAAAGAAATTACTATTATTATGAATAATTTCAACGCTAAAGTCATTTCTTCACTGGAAGGTAATCAGTTGTAAGTTGTTGGTACTCGGAAACGAAATGAAAGGGGAGAAAGGCTATTTCAGTTGGGTCTAGACATTGCTTGTACGACAGTTAACACCCCATTTTAACAACATAAAGGGCACTTTTACATTTGGCTGCTATCTGATCTCGGAATCAGATTAATTGCGTTACGTTGGAGATCTTCAGTAAGGCTCTAAAAACTTTTTGACTCTCACTGTGGTTAGGATCACCAGTTGCCCATGTGCTCTATCACATTGGAGTTTAAAATGTGTCAGTGGGAAATACATTTTCTCATCGTAACTGATGGTCCAATCTTCCAAAATATATTCAAGGAATATATAAGAGAACTCAACCCACAATGCTGACCACAATAATAGCGGAGAAGGGTGAATACACGTAAATCCAAAACGTGGTCAATTAAAGACTCCACCGATACGCTGAAAACTGGCAATGTTCAGATTATTGAAGTTTAGCACCAGTGATAAAAACCTTTTAGAAACTGACCATCTTGATGTTCCAGTGACTATCAACAAGGCTACGATTGCGCGCCTTTATTATTAGATCTAGATGTGCAAACAGTTTACAAAGAGTAAAATCCGGCGAAACATTTGGGGTTGACAATATCACTACAGTTATGTTATGATCGTGGACCAAGCAAATGAAAACCGGATGGTTTTCATTTGCTTGCACGCTGTGCACGTTAACCCATCCAGTGCCAGACTGTTTTGATGACTCCCCCCAGGGAGCCGGCGAAAGTTATTTGTTATAATGTCAAAGAATAATAGTTAAACAATAACAGACATCTACAAAAAAAAATGTCTGCTCCAAGGACTAAACCTATCATGCCTTAAGTATTTTTATGTGTTGAAACCGAATTATCAATTAAAAAAATTTTCTACTGCGTAGATTTCGAGTAAATGTCAAAAATTGTCAAAAAATCATATTTTGACAATAAAAACCGGGATTTACTCGAAATCTAGGCTGCAGAAAATTTTCTTAATTAAAAATTTTCCACTGCGTAGATTTCGAGTAAATCCCGGTTTTTATTGTCAAAACACGGTTTTTGACTTGAGGCTGTGTTTGGACTAGTTAGAAGGTAAATATACCAAAAGTTCCCGAACATAGGAGGTGCGAGGGGTGCAGGGGGCCATGAAGAATGTTCCGGTTTTTGGTTTTTCGTTCATATCTCGAAAACGGTTAGCCCTAGCCAAAAAGTGGTTATGTATAAAATTGAAACTGACATTTCACACAATAATGTCTCTATTATTTTTTTTTTGTCTGTTATCGTTTAGTAATGGCTTTTATATTTTTTCTCTTTATTCTAACTTTATTATAACCGGACAAAATTTTTTAATAATCATCGTAGAAACATTTTTTTTGTACAGAAATCCTTTTCATAACAGACTGAACTAAAATATCGAATAAAAAATGTCTGTGTGTCTGTATGTGTGTGTGTATATACCGTTTCTTGTAAACACGATAACTTTTGTTAGACTTAAAATATATAATTACAATTTGGAATGTATCTTAAAAAAAGCATATTAGAATGATCCCTATTGAAATTGGGCCATATTTGTAATATATGGTGACCACCAGAGGCCTGCAAATTCTCACTTGTATGCAAAATAGGTTTTATTTTAATAATGTCATAATTTTGAACAGGTACAATCAATATTTTCGCAGTTTGTAACAACAATAATAAATTATTATAAATAAATTCATTATGCACATGTGCATCTTTCTTTTTGTACCCCACTGACGGCTTTATATAAACAAATAACATATACAAATAATATACCAATCGATAGAAAAAATAATGGTCTTTATTTTTTTTATCTTGTAGAATTTTGACTTATTGGGCCGTTTTAGAGGTATAGCCAAACATGTGTCGTTGTCTTAAAAAAAAAGAAAATAACAAAAAGCAAATGGAGGGTCTTATGCAAAATTTTATACTCTATCGAATGGCGTCAAGATCATTCCTGTAGCTCCTACCGTTTTTGGTAGGAGCTAGAGGAATGATCTTGGCGCCATTCGATAGAGTACAAAATTTTGCATGACCCTCCATTTTTGATAAAAAAAAATATATATAGGCAGATACAGGCAGCCCCTTTGAGGGGATGCAGGGGGAGCAGGCATGATTTCTCGAGGTGGGTCTGTTCGAAAATCTACTTATTTTGACTAGTTCTATTCATGGTTAAAAGGATTTGCTATTACTCAAAAGTAAAAATATCAAAATACCTAATTCACAAGAAATAACTTGTTTTTTGATTATAATGACCTTTTGAGTAGGACATTTTTTGACGGCTTTGAGATTTTGAAACATCAGTATATCATCATTAATTTTATATCAAATTCAGCTAGTAACAACGAAACCCCCCACGGAAGTCACAATAAGCGTATTAATGCACTCTACTATTGCAATACCCCGTACATATTAAGAGGCATAACATATTAGGTAAGTAAGTATAAACATATATGAATGAATTTCGATACATATTGATTGCGCAATCACGACATTTACATTAAAGTTATATACTCCGCGAATATATCTCGGTTACGAAACGTGTTTAAATGTCGAATTTATCCATTACACGTATTTGAGGAAGCAAATTACTTAATTGGCTTTACATGCTAACAAAAATGTTTATAATATACGATTCAAATGAATATTTGATTGATGTATAATGGAAAATACATTTTATATGGGATTTGTTTCAACGAAAGGAGATAATAATAAAAAACAATTTCTGTAACGATCGTCGCATAATATCAAATTTATATTACATTTCACTTTACTTGCTATTCACAAGACACATTATACAGTTTTTTTGGGTACACTTAGACTTACTTGTTCGCCGTAGTTAGTTATTGAAATTAATTTAAATTTCTTTTTAACCGCCTCCCAAATCGCCTACCCCCCAGGATTTACCTAAAAAAGTAGTAAAGTTTATTTTCTCATCCGAACTCTGAAAATTACATTTGGTAGAAAAAGTTTTTTAATACTACTTAGCAATATCAGGAAGATAATTATTTATGATTTATCAAAAATGCTCTATCTGTTAAAATATTAATTTCAAGTCTGTGATTTTCTGATAATAGATGTTCAGGCTATCCCAAAAAATGAAATGTTCTAAAATAAACGTATTTAAAAAATAGCTGTCTAAAAATTACAAGAAACACTCACATACAAATGAATTTTTCATTTATAAATAATTTAATACACCGAAATGTATGTCAGGGTGGTTCCCAAACATGGAGCGAAATTTTATCAATATATACAACAAAGTCAAAGATACATTATTTAATAGTTTCAATTATTACGAGGTTCCGAGAGAGTCAAAGGTGAATTTTTAACCTAATGGCAAGGTAGCGCAGTGGGCTAAAGCATGTTGTACGGCGAGCACCTTTGGTCACATTGTCTATCAAATATGTATACAGGAGTGTGTATATACACTAGTTACTATGCAATGTTGTGGTTAAAACAAATCATACTTTTATGGACACAAAGAAGAGAAATAGAACTATAAAGGACCCCGTACAAAACGAATGTAAAGGGCAAATCGGTCAAATTGTTTCAAAGTCCGGGAAAAGGTAGCTTTTGTGATGTTGAACAAAAGCTCTCATGGGCACAACCCCAAAAAATGAAGTTTCCGAAATAATAGAGGTGAAAAGTTGAAAATCTGTCTGGACGGGAAAAGCTCGCTGGCGACAAGTGAATGCTTTATAACTATTTATTAAGGCAAATAAGTAATCCAAATACCTTCAAACAGATACTATAAGTTATCCATGATGAGTTTTGCAGCAGCCCGGTACACCAACCCCTGAAAACCTAACTTCACCCCCCAAACCACCCTTGTATATAATTGCAAATAAAATGGATGGGTTCGTAGCAGGTTATTCGTGACAATGCTTATGAATCTGACGTTTAATAACGTTTATCCCGTCATATTGAATAACTCACCTTCAAGCAACCCTCAACTCACTCACCTCGAAATTAACCCCCAATACGGTATTGATTCAAGATACCTCATTGGTTAGTGTCCATTGACTGTTAAGCCGTTGATTTTGAATTCGACGTCTGATGTCCAAGTACGTTAGTTTTTCTTATTTGTGAACCACCCTTAACAGCTGTCGCCCTCATATACTAGCGTACTCAATAAAAGTAAAATAGATCATTTAGTTTGAAGTCTGTTAATTCGATGTTTGTTACTGTGAATCTCCTTGCCGTTAATTACTGAACAACAGATCTTACCACCCAAAGTACCACCACTTGAGTGCAAGTTATAAACCTAGTAGTTATATAAACTCATTGAGTGAACTCTAATTAGTTTTCGTCATATTCTCCATTGTCAAAAACCTTACAGTAATCTACGAATTGCAGGCATCTGTCGTTCCCTTTTTATGTAGCGGTCCAATCACCGGATCAGACTTCTGCCTCTCATATTTTTTGGCATATCCTTTGAAGGATTCTGATGCGAACTTCACCAACTAGCTTAGGTGCCTCTTCCGAGATATTGTTGAACCTAGCTGATTTACCAATTTTTAGTTTTTATATAGCTGCTACAACTGTTTTCGTTGGTAGCCCTGCTGCCAGTTATCTTCTGCCTCAAGATGGCCATTTGGCAGTATTGGCTCTAAATCTCAACCCCTGCCCGTTCTTTAAGTATCGGTAGAACTCTTAATTAACAACGTTTTGGGTTCAAATTTACATCTATTACCCTTACTATTCGGAAAAGTTTCATGATAATATTGTTAGCAGCATGTGACTATGCCGCATTACTATACTCTTTCCATTCCAAAGCACTGTTGATAACTTAAGTCTTCAGGTTTTTGTCGCCTCGTACTTTAGTGAAAGTTTCTAGAGTTATTCAAAGTTGTTTCACATTTCTATCTATTTCGCTTTGTATTTCCGTTGCTGGTCGTGTGATGTTCCCTTCTAGAGAAACTCACATCATTTGAATCTCCGCCATGTAATGAGTTAAGTTATAAATTTTAATGCGGAAGGCTGGACCATGAGTTACGATGGGTAAACGCTTTTTACTCAACTTCTTTTCAGCTGCAATTATATAGATGTATATACTTGTACCAAGCTCACTCACTATTGTTAGCTTGGCGTTGATCCTTAGGAAAATTATCATGTCACTAGTATCCGAGAACTGATCGAGTTATTTCTTAGAGATCCAGGATCCTCTATATTCCGGCTGATATTATTGTTTCCAGAGAAGCATATCCATGATTCCCATCGTGGATCTAAAATGTTCGGAGTCCCTATAATGCATATCAGATAGACCTCTTATTTCTATTCTTGAGTGCAAGTTATTTTTTCAGCAGACAAAGTTTTTCTGGCTGTAAGTTGTAATTCTATATTTTGCTGAGCTAGTAGTCAATTTCGCTCAGTTATGTCGATTCCTTGCGTCTAGTGGCCAATTTTACTCTGATTCCTTAGAAAAAGGGCTGCATCGGTTGCCACCTAGAGTGTGAAGCTTATCCAAAGACTAGCCAGCATATATGATCATGGATGCTCGTGGTAAAAATTGATTACAGTAGTTTCCTCTAGATTTCTGCAGTTGCCGTGACAGCTGGCCACTCTGGTAGTCTGAGAGACTTAAATTTACGTTATCGCCTTTAAAAGATTCGACCACTTGAAAACATATCTAACAAGAAGCCATTTAGAGAAAAAAATTGTCTGCCAGGGCAGACATGACGCGTTAATTAGCAGCGGTCAATTAAATGTCTGTAATTTATTATGTCAATTTACGTCATACCTTTAAGAATAACTTTTGCGTCAAATGATTACTTGTAAGGCATAAAATGTAGGAAAAATTGTCTGTTAGGCTGCAACTGTAGCGAACCTGGTGGCAGGCTCCCCGTATGGGGGGGTCTATTGGGTACTGAGTTTAGAGGCCCGGGCTTCCGAGAGGCCCATAGCGGGGGCCTGACAGAGATTTTGGCAAACACTTTTTTTTCAAATTTCTCCCCCCCGCTCATCAATTATTAAACGCGGGGGTCCGTAGCGGAGGCCCGCCAGAGATGTTGACAAAACATTTTTTTCCCGCTTAGCAATGATCAGGCGCGGGGGCCCGCCAGTGAATTTGGTACCGGGGCCCACGATTTGATACGGGGGGGCTGCCTGGTGGCAGACACGTTCAAAATGATTGAAAATGTACGTTAATTTACGTCATCCCTTTAAAGTAAAAATTTGCACAGAAAAATTCTTGTAATTGTTTACGAACAATTTATATTCTGGCAGACAAAATTTTCGAAAGATTGGTTGCTGACAGACAGGCCCGTACTGCAGGTAATTTATATAAGATATTTTGAATTATGTACTACCCACATTATAATTTTAGTCTCAGTAGACTTTAATAGTTGCCCAAAATATTTTCCTTCATCAAATTTGGCAAAATTATTAGTTGATGATTTACAAAATGAAGGATATCATTACTTTAAAAGTACATTTGATATTCCTGAACACAAATAGTTATGATAAGCATTAAAGTATTGGAATATAAATATAAAATATTTTAATAATATAAACATAACATTTGTAAAACAAAACATTTCTAAAAATAAATATAAACTTCTCTAGATCAAAACAATGGAAAATAAACTGTTAAAACTTTTCCGAAACAATTTTCCACTCAAGTCTCATCACCACTGGTCATCTTCTAGAAATAATGTAATAATTAGGGAAGTATGTAGATATTTGAGTTCGTAAAATTCTTACCTTCTTCAGCTTCGAGTTCTTCCTAATTACCCATCACATCTGCTACTGTTGAAGGTGCCTAATCGCCTTCATAGTATAAGAGGGTCAACTTTCCGCATTCGTCTAGGCCCCACCTACATTTTTCCGGTACTATCTCTGTAGGTATTTGCTTGTCAGCATTGCACCAAATTGTTGATACAAATTGGGTTCTTTTTATTTGTTGTAACAGAACTCGATAACTAGGGGTGTATGTTATTATGATCAAAACTCTTTAGGTGTTTAAAAAATTTCTCATTATCTTTTTTTGGCATGTAATTTTTGCAAAAAAGAATCTCCCTAGCTTCATTTACTGACGATGTTGACTTTACACCATAAGACATAAATATTCTTGAATGTCATTAATTATTCTGTCAAGGTCTTCACCTTCTCCCAATAGTTGAAAAGCCCTTTGAAATTTCTTAGAGTTCTGCAGAATATTAAATACCACTTTGTTCCCTCTTTTGAAAAACGCAGCTGTCTAGTCACATCTAGTGAAGGAATGAAAACTTGGAAGTGCTCTACATAGTGTTACACCTAGCTTTTCAAATAATGTATGCACTGCAATGTATATCGCTTATTGTTGTTTCTTATTGTACCAACTTGCATCCATATCTTGAGACTGTTTCGAAATTTATAGTAGTTTGCTAAAAGAATGACTAACACATCAGTGTGTTCTTACAAAAATATTAGCGGTTTCTCTACTTATATGAAAAGCTATCCGCGTATCCGTTTCTTAATGATTTATTGATAAATTGTCCCCTCTTGTCTCTCTCAATATCTTTAATGCTTGGATTACGATACTGGTCAAATATAACGTGGATACTATTTGCATGTGTTTGAGTTACAGTTTGCAAAATTTTAGTGGACAGTTTTCCAAAGGTTTTAGGAACATCCTGAATCAAATGAAGCAAAAAAAAACATCGAAAATCTGAACATCGATTTTGTTAGGAGATTTGCTTTCAACTTTGCTTTCCAAAATATGCATAAAAACTGCCTTATCAGTCTTGTGCATGGTTCCATCATTGGGGCATAATGCAGGTGGAATGAGAGTTAGTGGAAAACTTGCGAAAATATGTGATACATCTATAATTTTGTTTATTGATATAGCTAGCATTCTAGCAAAAAGATCCTTTTTCATTTTTATTTCCTGCAATTTTCCATTTGTCGCAGTACGAGTCTTTTTCGCACACTCTTTTGAAAGTTGTGGATATTTTGACTTTTAATCGCCTTCTCTACTCGGTAGCAATCAGTAAAGCAATCCGTTATAAACTTATTTCGAGCCTCATTTCCATTAACTACTACACTCAAAAGAAATATAGCTTTTTTTATCACTTGCTGCTCATCCCGTAACTATATTATATAGAGCGTCCTTGTCTGTTGTATCATCGAATGGGTTTACAAATCCTTTAAAGGATTCCAACAAATTATGAATGCACTGCCAATCTTTCTGAATTCTGAATTGTTTGATCTCTGGTGTTGCATCTTGAGCAGAAGTTATTCCAGCATTTTCGGACATATGAGTCAAAATATCTGTTGTCTGTGAATGGTTTTTGGCCCACCTTTGTCTGCTGATATCGAATTTGTAACTTGCAGTATTCCAGTTAGCTTATTAGCTGCATCAGCGTTTATAGTTTGTTCTAATACCAAATCGAGAGGTGACCGAAAAAATTCATTTCGAGTTCTCTTCATTTCAAATGAGCCTCTTTGAAACGATTCTTCAAGGCCAGGATGTGTGTCCCAAGTTTTCTCCGAAACGGTTGTTTTCCAAGAATTTGATACTGACCATATCATCTCAAAATGTCTCAACTGGAAGCTTCTATAGACAATTGTTTTTTATTCCACAAAATACTGCATAATATAATATACTGACGAACGTTTCACGAAAGCATAATCAAGGGATGATTAAAATTGGAAATATAGCAATTATACCTAAAAAATTAACTTATTTTCAAAAAAAAACTACGAAAAGTATACTATAGAATGTTCAACAATTATATAAAAAATCCGGCCAAGATAGATACATTATGCTTTGAATCCACAAATACAAATATGTATAGGTAGTACCTACTTTATAATATAGATTGGTAGATAAAGATAGGTGTTTGGGTAAATTATGCTGGCTAGTGCTGGTACGCTATTAGCGGGGTGATCTGCCGCAGTTTAATCGTTCGAAAATTTTATCTGCAGAGGCATTTGTTGTTTGTGCATCAATAAAGCTATGTTTATATGCAAGTTTCATCCTTAAAGGAATGACGTAAATTGATGTGTATTCTTTTGGTTTTTTGAGCATATCTGCCACCACGTTCGCTTCAGTTGTTACGTGACACAATTTTTTCTACATTTTATTCATTAAAGGTATGATGTAAATTGACATAGAAAATGACGAACACTTCATTGACCATCCCTAATTACCGCGTCCACTGTTCGCCGGCAGACAATTTTTCCTCTAATTGATTCTTTGTTAGATATATTTTAAAAGGGTTAAACCATTTAAAGGCGATGACGTAAACATTTCCCCCCTAGCTCTCGGATTATGGGCCATGTTGGTAGCAGCCGCTCACTTTTCAATTCTTCCACTTTTATAATTTCTTACCCACTTAACTCAGGTAATTAAAAAACCTAAAAAGACTTATTCGTAGTCACTGATACTCCTTTAAGAAAATCTGAAATATCTAATGGCAACTATAAACTAAATGCATATTTATTGTAACATAGCTATAGCTACCAGCTTTAATTCATTAATTCATATTGTTTTCATTTTTTGTTCTCTCTTTTAATTATTGGTTTTAAACGTACGCAAGTATTCTATTCCAAATTGAACATTCAAATGTTGTCATTTGGGCACCTCAATTTACAAATTACGCAGGCATTCACAAAAAAATAAATAAATAAATTTAGTTTTTTCCCGATTTCAGGCTTATTCTAAGATGTTTTTTGAGCTTACATGAAAATATTGATGGCATGTGACAATTCTGAACTGTGTGCCTGTGATTATTGATTATATTATATTATATATATTATTATTGCATGTCTAAGCATGGTGTAAAAATGTACTTCAATAAATCAAATTGAATTGAAAATTAAAATGAATTGAATTTAATTTTAATAAAGTAACAGAAATCGGTGAGTTTTATGGTTGCGAACAGGATAGATGCACATCGTTAAGGAGGATCTGAGGTCAATGGGAGTGAGAAATTGAAAAATAAACACGTTCTCGAGAGCTGATTGGTAGAATATCGTAAAGCAAGTCAATACTCATGGATTCTAGAGCTGTTGAAAATGTCACGTCCATATATACTCACTATTAACTTTAATTAGAGAAAACTTCCGGGAAAGAAAACGGTAAAATATCGCTTTCAGTCAACAAAATATAAAATGTTTTTTCTCTATAATTTATTATTAGAATAATTCAATTACGCAAAAGATTACTGCACTCTGTTAGGTCTCTTGCATATTGCGGCAATTTCTTCTCAGTTCTTTTAAATATATAAAGAAGCTATCCTGACCTTATTTTTGTCCTTGTTTCCTTTCTTGCGCTGAATTATTAATTTATAACACAGCTTCACAAAATAAAAAAAGCGGTCTGCTATTGGAACTCCCTATGTATTTCGAGGCGCTAAACACGAATCAGCCCGTTTGGCTCCATCACCCACCATTTTTCTGGAAATCGCGAAAATAACCTAAAAAAAACCCTCATAATTTAGGTTATCTTCCGGATTTACTAAAAATTGGTGGGTGATGGGGCTAAACGGACCCCCAATTCGTATTCAGCACGTCCACAAACAATTTTTTCAGGTGTTCGTTTAGCTCCACCACCCACCAATTTTTAGTAAATCGCGAAAATAACCTAAATTATGAGTTTTTTTATGTTAGTTTCAAGTAAGTCTCAAGATCAATTAAGATGCAATTAGTTCAAAGAATTCCGTTTATCTAACGGATATTGGTAATATACAAAATGGGTCAAGCAAAATTCTTATTTTAAGAATCAAGCCTTCCCCAGCTAAGGCAAATGGCTTTTAGACCATGCAAGTGAGAGGGTACCTAATAATCGATTTGGTAGAAAAGACTCATGCAACCTTCCCAGAATCAAATATAAGTCTTTTAGAAATGTCTGTGACTTTTTGTAATATGGTAATTACGTCTGACTGAAAATAACATAAAAATGTTTTACTAAAAAAAAAATTAGTTTCGCTAGAGACTACTTAGCTTTAAAGTTCTCGTAACGTGAGATTTCACGTACTCAAACAACATTCATGAGGACTTACTTACTACATAAGTTTGATAGCGTTCGATCAGTCCACGATTTACTTGCCCCTATGTAGGTGTTTAATATAGTAAAAATGGCAGCGACCCATCTCCGAGCAAATTTTGGGCAAAATTGAATTTTTGCTCCCTTATGCACAAGGCGCTTTTCTCTATAACTTTATTATTTGGAAAGCCCTGATATTGGCTTTCCTACCATCGCTTTATATTGACTACACAACGCCTTTGACCAAATTGCGAGCCGCTGGGTGAATCCAAACTCGTTATACGAGAAACCAGCCTTGTGCACTTTCATTGATTTTTATCAATTTTTTGCTTATCGGCGCTACGCCGTCTCTAGCAAGTTCGTCCGGTTTCGCCTTTTAGATACATTGCTTTGATAAAATTTTGTTGTCAGACTTTAGAACAAGGCATATAATGACTGTACCTCCATGGTCAATGTCTTTGGCGGAGGAATATAAATTGAAAATATTACAATATTTTCAAGCCCAATTTTGGCGTACTTTTCAAAAACAATGTCCAAGGGGCAACTCTGATGTATTAACTCATATCGGTCCTTTTGGACTAGTGTGTGGCTCTGAAGTCTCTGAGACTCTCGAAAATGTCTTTAAATGAAATTTTTGCCAAAATCGAATTTTCATTTTGTTTTCGACTTATGTCGATTCTGGAGGGTTCTGGAACACCATTACTAGAAAGACACAAATTAGACAATAAATCGTTGAATATAAATTCGAAATTTTTGATCATCCTATGCACATTTTTGCAATTAGAAGTGCTTTAGTGATAATTCTCAAAATGGAATAGATGATACGAATGATGAAGTAATTCCAAATAAGTATAACATTAGTTCATTGATCAATTATCCGTTTTTTTTAATTTGTGGTTAATTTTTTATCGTAAATAATTTACCAATAGTCACATTATTTAACATTAAAACAATTATTTAAAAAAATCGATAAAATGGATCAGTCTTGAAAACAGAAAAAGTTTTAAATAAAAAAGATGTCTCTATCTTTATTTCTGCTCATTATAATTGGTATCTGTTTCAAAAGATAAAAAGTTTCCCGCTTGCTATACTTATAACCTGCAAATTCTCACATTTTATCGAGATCTGTTAAGAGTTGCGACCTGTAGAGTGTTTCCGTACATACATAAGTACCAACTGACGGAGATGTGCGACAATTTTCAATTGCAATTTTAGAATTTAATAGAAATTCAAATCAATCTAAAAATGGTACCATATATGGAAATACATTAAAAAAATATTTTCATTATTAATAAACAACTGTAGTAAACTTTTGTTATTTTAATTCGCACTCAAGACAATTTGTACTAAATAAATATTCAGCTAACTTTAAGCCATTCTTTGAAGACAGCGGCAAAAGCTCATAGCGAGGACTCAACGGACTATTATTTCTGAGCCAATTCTAAAATACTAGTGAATCATCCTAGAATGGCAGATGAGATTAGGATGGGCAGTGGATGAAACCAGTCCGCCGCTAGGAAGCTCATTTGTTTATGTTTCTTCTCTGTGTAAAAATCGGTACTGTCTCGAGAAAAGTGCTTGCAGTATATAACTTAGATTTGATACATACTTAGGTACCTATTATAAGTACTTACTTATAAGTATTATTACGTTTATTATCACTAGTAGTATTTATAAGAAAATATGATGTTTGAAAGCAAAGTAAAACATAAGACTTTATCTGGTCAAAGCCGAGAAAATATGAGTTCTATCTTAAAATATAATATATGAAGCAGGAATCTATAGCTGGAGTCCCTATTATACTATTTTCAAAAGTAAGTGTACAAATCTATTCAGTTTAAAATTTTGTATTCTGGCTACTCATATAATTTAATAGAGTTTACCTACTGGGTTTCCTCGGAAGTTGGGTCGAGCAAGTAAATAAAGTGGGTGTATGACATTTCGCTGCCGCCAATCCGCCGCAGCCGTTTTGCCGAGGCCGTTTCACCGTCAGACCTTTTCACCACCAGCCGTTTCGCCACCAATCCATTTCGCCACCAATTATATCAAAGAAATATCTTAAGCTAACCTCACATAAATTCATCCATCTTAAACTAAACTAACCTAACCTCACATGAAAAGTACAACCCTAACATAAGGGGGAAAAACCATCGTTAGAAATCTTTTCACAACCACGCTTATTTACGATTCAGAATTACATTGTCAGGAAAGTATTTATCCTCGACAATTCTTTGACGTATGCTGTCACTTTGCGCCAGCCAACTGGACCAGTGGCGAAATGGACGGTGACGAGACGGCTGGTGGCGAGAAGGTCAGGCGGCGAAACACTAGTGACAAAACGGCCGCAGCGAACTGGCGGCGGCTAAACGTCCCATTCCAAATAAGGTATAGTGTAAGCGCTTATCTCAATCTCAATATAATTTTAGGCTCGTTCTATTTAATTTAATGTGTATTTGTTTTGTATATTTGCTATATAAAAGCAAATGACTGTTCGAGTGTTCATTCGAAAACACTAATTGGCCTAAGACACACAGGGATTCTCGGTGAATAGGGCGCGCACTTCACGTTTTACTGAAACTTTTTCCTTTGACTGTACTTTCATAGCTTAAGAAGCACGTTTGTCTCTGTCCAACAGTGACAATATTTCTTCTCTCTCTGCGCGGCTACTTGCCATCCTAGGATGGTTGACTAGTACTTTCCAAAATTCCCATAACAAGCATTCTACAGTCCCTTTTAGTATAGTATTTAGAGTGTTGAACAGTTAATATGAAACGGTGTCTACTTCTTCGTTTGCAATTACAACAGCTGCATGTGGTAGTACATCTCAATAGGAAGAATTGAGAATAACATTGAAAAATGCATGTTTGATTACCGTCGAGCTCTACTCGATTATGTAGTAGTTGCTGTTTCCTTATATGCCGACAACTCGACCAAAATTTCTAATTGTCTACAAATTCTTGCGCTATTCAAAGTATCTGTTGCATCTTCTTTGGAGGCCCACTTGTTCAGCTTTAATTTTTATTAAGGCACACAATATTCAAAACAAGGAGAAAACGTTAACCTTTGTCTAAATATTTAGTCACGTAGCATCGAGGGCAATGAGTTAGTCGATAAGACAGCACATCAGGCGGTCACTAGTCCAGACACAAATATGGACTAAGATATAAATGCTAAAACATTACAAAATTGTATCAACCCATCAGTTGATCTTGGACTCCTCTATTGCTCTAATTAGAAGAGAAATAATCATTTTTACCAGTTTAAAAAAGGACACGTTTATAAAAAAATCGTGTTTTTTTAACATTTACACTGACATATCTTCAAATCTAATCGGATCTAATTTTTTTTTAAATTCAAGTACACAAATGAGCGCTCCCAATGGTCTTTTTGTTTCAATCGATAATTGTTTATTATTTTCTTTAAACAACAACGAACTTATTACTTGACTCTTACTTCGCTAAAAATGTACTCATATTTTGAGAAGTTTTTGAAAAAAAATTTTTCATCTAAGACTTACAGTTTTTTGTTAATGAATATTTTTGTGACACAGTAGCATGTGGCATACACCCGGCAGACGTACGGCGTAAATTATATGATTGACACTTGAAATTACCTTTTTCAGTCGTGTTTAAAACAACTTAAACCCTTTTAAATATGGTACACTTAAATACACACTATAATTTAATATCACAGACCGAATACAACTAAATAATTTTAGGAAATAACTGCAAGCTGTCCGAATCACTGTACGCGCAGAGATATAGTGATAGATGACGTCAAGTCCAAATGAGTGTTTTCTCAGATTTATCCCTTCTCCCGGATATTAGTCGGTGATATACTTTCCAGTTAGAAATTATGAAAACAGATTTGATAATTGCTAATCTTTAGTAACACTATATTAATATACCGAGAGATTTTTTTAGTTGATACAGCACCTTTTCCTCGCTTATTATTAAAGATAGAGTTTTGAAATTTTGCAGGCATACTTAATGACAATTTTTGCATTTCTTAGTTTGTTGGGTATTTTGCCACTGTAAAAATATTTAAAAATTTTGATGAAATAAACCTCTGCGCAGAGGTTTATTTCATCAAAATTTTTAAATATTTTTACAGTGGCAAAATACCCAACAAACTAAGAAATCATGAATATGCCACAAATAATAAATTATAAATAATTTTTGCATCTAATGCACTTTTTAAAATTTTTCTGCTCTTTCCCGTCTAACCGGAAGTGACGTCAATTTTCGATTTTCAAATGAAACACTATAGTTTTTCTTTTGGATTTCAAAATTAGATTTTTTTCTGAGTAGAATATGTAAAAAAAGTATTAGGTTAGAGAGAAAAATTTTTGAATGATTTAGTGGCAGATTAAAATTGCCGTCAAAACGCGTGGTAGGCGCATGTCAAGTCAATAGAAGTTTGCGTTGTCGTCTTTGAAATTAGCAGTTCAAACAATAAAAAATAAACAAAACAATAAACATTTGTGACAAAAATTTAAACACGAAGCTGCAATAACAAGAAAATTATCACCAAATAATTTTCAAATAAGCCACCATTTTGATCTAAACACTTTTCAACTCTTCTCTTGACACTTTCTATTGTGTTTTCAATAAACTGGGGGTTCATCTCTTGGTAGATTTCACGAACACGTGCTTCCAAAGCTGCTCTTGTTTCGCGATCGACTTCATAAACATTATCTTTAATGTGACCCCATAAAAAATCCAATGGATTGAGATCCGGGGACCTCGCTGGCCATCTAATCAGCCCGGAGGTTCCGATCCATCTGTCCTCAAAAATAGCTGTTAGAAGACCGTCCATCACCCTTGCATTGTGAGGTGGGGCTCCGTCTTGCATAAAATAAATTTCTCTAAGTGCTGCCAAAGGTATTATCTAGATAATTTTCTTCCAAGAAAGGCGATATGTTTTGGGAATAAAACGCTGCATAGATTTTGATCATAAACAACAGGTCCAATCAGTTGGTTGTTAATAAGCCCAACTCAAACATTGAACTTTCAAACTATCTGAAAGTTGCTGGATTTAGTTAAGTATAAGTTAACCATTGACCAGTAGTGTGCGTTTTGTCGATTGAAAATGCCGTTATTGGTAAAACTGGCCTCGTCACTCCAAATTACTTTGCGCTAAAACCAGGGATCTTCTTGATTTTTTATCATGAACCATTCGCAGAACGTAGTTCGTCTGGGAAAATCTCCAGGTAGTAACTTTTGATGTATCGAGTATTTGTAAGGATGCTTTGCTTTGTTTATCGATTGCTTTGTTTATTTGAATTTAAAAGATTAGATACATCATTTGACAAAGAAAGAAATTTTCCAAATAAACACTCAGGTTTCACAGAAGTATTCTAGTAGATACTTGTTTGTGATAAAGTAAGGATTTGTAAGGATGCTGCCCGCATAGTTTCAATATTTTCTGGATGGAGGAATATGATTGTCAAACTGCACTTCTAGTTGACAAATTGAAATACCTGAATTTTCCATAACGGCCAATAGAATATTTAATTCATTATCCTCTTGCTTCGTCACATAGCAAGTTCTGTTTCGTTTCACTTTAAATTGTCCTGAAGTTCTTAAATTAGTAATTATTTTTTTTAAAAATCGGCGATCAAGTCTTCTTTTCTCGGGATATTCTGCATTGAAACTACGACAAGTTGGTAAATATCTTTGACCATTTTGGTTAAAAATCATAAGGATGTTAAAGAAATCTTCGTTTGTATTGTTATTTTCCATTTTTTCACTAATTTGTTTCTAAACTGACCCCAGAAAACTTTGAAATGCTAAATTCAAAGACGATAACGCAAACTTCTATTGACTTGAACTGAGCCTACTACGCGTTTTGACGGCAATTTTAATCTGCCACAAAATCATTCCATAGGTAACTCGATTTTTAGTGCTTCTCAACACTTGAAACCTTAAAATCGCATTATCTCAAAAACTTTCCTCTCTAACCTAATACTTTTTTACATATTAAATAAAGAAAACCTGCAAAAGCCATGAAAGAGTTCTTCTGATAACACCACTGGAACCGTGTTGCCTCTTGCAACCTCTACTACCCTCAACTACCCTACTACCAGAAACTACCCTCAACTTTTTTTCCAATAGCTAATTATTGAAATTGCAACCCCACGCCATTCTGAGCACAGTGATATACCATGCTTGGTACGTTTGGAGAATCATATGGATCGGAAACGTGAGGCTTGCCGCAGAGTAATCCAGCTATGCTTAAAGAGACCTGCACACAATAGTTACTGCGGAAGCTCGTGCCCAGTTTGAGTATTTTTAACATTATTTCCGAGATAATCTCTTAATTTATTAATATGGTACATATCCATTCTTTGTCATGATTTTGCAATATGTCTATTTGTAACTACTAAACAACTGCAACATACCAAGTATGGTATATCACTGTGCTCAGAATTACGTGTGATGCAGATTCAGGCTCTAGCTATTTGAAAAAGATTTTGAAAAAGGAAGTTGGAGATGGTTTCTTACGGGTTGTAAGAGGCAACATTGTTTCGGGGGTGTTATCAGACGGAGTGTCTCGTGCCTTTTGCAGGTTATTTAATTTACAATTTTATCTCTACAAATAACGGAGATATCGTATGTTAACATAATTCTGGGACGCCCGGTATACCGGTGAGCATATCCAGTTGTATTTTTTGTGTGTTGCTTCTCTCAATTAAACTGTGATTGAGTTTTGTTTCTATTAATTTTCTGTATACATTTTATGTACCTTGTATATATTTGTGTACATTTGTTCTCCGTTTAGTTATATTGTGTATATCTTTTTTGTCTATATTAGTAACACGTTCGATATTACTTACGTATCCATTTTATACGTTCCTAAACGTAATGACGGGTTAATGAGCTCAGATGTCGAAGCTTTTTGCTAAAAAAAAATAATACATAAATAAGGATACGACTATTTGTATTCAACTATAAAAATAGACGTAGAATATCTATTAAAGAAAATACTTTGTTCCAGTTTTGTTTTGCGATATCGTACAGAAAGGAAAATATACGACAATACGAACTACGTGCTCTAAGTGAAATGGACTGTAAAAACTGGATAGAAGCCATTAGGGAGGCTAGGTAAGTCTTATTTTTTTATCTCTTTATAGAAGTAAACGTAATTTAATTCCTTTGAAATTTTTAATGCCAAACAATATTTATTAATCGGATTAATGATTTACCTTTCAGTATTAATATCTGCAATTTGATTTAGTAATCTATACCAAAGTAAGGGGAATTTCAGTTTTGATTCCGATGAGCAGTTAAGTAGTAATCTGCTTACCATGAAATATTAAAAAGGCTTTTTAAAGCTCTGAAGATACTTCGCGAAAAACGTAATAATTTGAGTATTTTATTACTGCTTTAACAAAACATTATTTAAAGCTTTTGGGGAAATATCTCGTATAATTCCTTTTACTGAACAAGACATTTCACAACATATTGTGTTTATTACAAAATTATTGAGCTGAAATAATTTCTTTTAAAGTATTAGTGATACCATTTGGCCATTTGATATAAGTGCTAATATTTTTACCTTCGATTTATTAAATAGAAAATTGATACAGGGATCTCATAAAGTACACATATAGACAAGACGAGAACCTCGCATTCGTATGAAAAAAATTTCGCATACGATTATTTTGCATATTCACGTTCGGGACATGCCCCTGAATAAGGATCAAGAGTTTGCCGGATGAAAATCTGATCCCAATTTTTTTAAACTAACTTTTTTTTATATAAATTGCAAAAATCCCTTTTAGGTTTTTTTGGTCATTCTAAACAAAAAAGGTCTCTTGCCATTTTTTCGTAAATTTGACAGTTTCGGCCAACAAGGTTGAAAAACAACATTAAATAAATTTTTTGAGTGCACCAAAATTTTTATATAATCTTTGAACATCCATTAACAAAATTCTGAAAAGTAAGTGCAGATTATTTCATTCTAAAGCTAAAATGTTTAATTGGTAAATAGACGGGCGCACGCTCTCTCTCAACTGAGGGCGCGCGCACTCGCTACTACCGACTGGACTATAGAGTATCTTATGTGTTCTCGATGCTTTGATTTTACATACGCTTTAGTAACTATTGCTGTAAATTAATATAATTTGTTATAAACTATCATAAATGTAAATGTTAAATTAAACAAAGGAAAAGCTAATTCTTGAATTAGCGAAAAATTTATTTGAGCATATTCTTACATTCATCTATACTACAACCACATAAAGGTACACGAGTATAGTAGTTTGTGCAACAAGAGTGGATATGATATCCATATCGCACGATAAAGAAGTTTGACGACGCCGTAGGCGGTGTGCTTCAAATCCTTTGAGTGCGATATGGATAATCCATTCGAGTTGTACAGTATACTTTTTCTACGACCAGCTTAAAAAAACTACAAAAGTTATTAAACATTAATATATTACACAAATACACACTGACAGTTACTTTGACAGCTTACGCACTAATTTGATTTTAAAATGAATAGTTGTCTATGTACTTAATACACGAACTGTGATTGGTCGGTTTCATTTCATATCCATCCTAGAACTGATATGAAATATATCCGTTCAGTTAACTGGAATTGCCTACTTATCCATTCTACAGACTGTACAGAAAACAGCAAATTTACATAGGGGAGTAGAAAAATATTATTTTTTTTACAATGGGATGCTTTGGTTTTGCAAGTCTTTAAATATTTGCACTGAGAAATAAGATTATCAGATACTGAATTTTTTAACTTAAATCTAGATAATAATACACCTGTTT
Source organism: Rutpela maculata (assembly GCA_936432065.2). NCBI lineage: Eukaryota > Metazoa > Arthropoda > Insecta > Coleoptera > Cerambycidae > Rutpela > Rutpela maculata. The sequence continues at coordinate 67,893,603 of OW386294.2, read as the reverse complement.
CATGCAGGATGTATCCAAAATCTTCAAAATTTAAAGTTATATATCTAAGGTTTAAGGAATTTTTCCAGATATATTTTGTTTACAATGACGCTCTCAACGCATGCAGTTTAAAAGCATTAGACGTACATGGAATCTTTCCTAAGTTTACACTCATTCCACATGAATGAGAGAAAATAATCAATCTAGCCTCATCTGCCGTTTCACCGTTTTGTTTAATATTTTTATATAAACTTTTTTTCTAATGCATTTAATTGCTCCTTGGTAAGCTGTAACCTATTGCATAGAGGAATAAGGACATTTTGATTACTATCAATCTCAAATATATTTAAAACTTTATGTTTTGTACCTATTTAACTTGTTGTATCACAACCGGTGAACGCATGCAAGGCTGGTAAAATTTGACACAAACGATAATTTAAAGTTTCAGCTGTTACATGACAAGCTAATATTTTTGGTTTTTGACTATTTACTTTGAAAAATAAACCTTGACAGTTTAAAGATTTGAAATGAGAGCAAAAATAAATGCCTAAAATGAAAATGTCGGTATCAACGGAATGAATATTAATAATTTCTGAGTTCAATGGAAGTATATACCGAGCATGACAAACAATTCTAGTATCTGTCTCTAAATGATTGTTTTGTAATAGAATTTCATACATCATGTTGCCTTGAATTTTGTGGCATTTTTCTAAATCATCAAATCCTTCCGATATAATTATTTGTTCATCACTTGTTAACGTAACGTAATTTAATATATTTGCACATAAGAACTTAACTAATTTGAGCTTATTTTTTGCATTAGTCATCAGTCATTATGTTGTTTGGATACATTATGGATACAATTAAAAATGTTAGCTTTAGAATGAAATTTTTTGCACTTTCTCTTCAGGATTTTGTTAATGGATATTCAAAGATTATATAAAAATGTTTGTGAACTCAAAAATTTATTTTTTAATATTGTTTTTCAACCTTGAAAATGACCGTTTTTGCGTTTTTTCAAACATTAAATTGTTTATAAGTCGGAAACCATCAACTTTACGAAAAAATGACAAGAGACCTTTTTTGTTTAGAATGACCAAAAAAATTCATTAGGGTCAAAAATAGGGATTTTTGCAATTTATATAAAAAGTTAGTTTAAAAAAAATGGGACCAGGTTTTCGTCCGGCAAACTCTTGATCCTTATTCAGGGGCATGTCCCGAACGTGAATATGCAAAAAAATCGTTTGGGAAATTTTTTTCATACGAATGCGATGTTTTCGCCTTGTCTAATACGTAAAAGAGTAAATCAGTGATTTGAGAAAGACCTAAAATTACTTCAGCGAACACTATTCTGGTGAGCTTTTCATCAAAAAACATCATCTAGGATTCATTAATTATGAAGAAAATTCCAACTTTAGGATACAACACACGGAATGATAGGAAAATGGCCCTCGGTTAAATTGCACCAAATTTTAGTATGTTGTAGGTCTCGGCCTCCTGAATAATAGTTCTCATGAACACAATGCTCAAAATTGTGTAGCTTTGACACCAAAAGTTCTATGACTGGACCGCAAGACATCTACTTCTCCGTTTTCGAATGCGGGGAATACGATGGTGACAATAATTTCTGACATACCCTTCACCCACTACCCTAAACCAGAAAAAACACCTTTTTTTCCGATTTTCCGGTGCTAGGCTAACGAGGTCGGATTGGTTTTCTTTTTGTCAATTCGAATAAAATAAGTAACGATTGATCACAGGTGACCTAACCAACCCCTAGTTGTTGAAACTACCGCCACTCCCAATAACGAAACAGGCCCACCACATCAAATCATGGGCCCCGGTACCAAATTCATTGGCGGGCCCCCGCGCTTAATTGATGGACGGGGGGGAAAATGTGAAAAGAAATGTTTGTCCAGGTCTCATAATTAATTAGCGAATATGACGTTTTACTGGTCTAACCGGGCCCCTAAAAACCTTTTAACGATTTTCCGGTGCTGTGCTTGCGAGGGCTTGTCGTATCGGTTTTTTGTCAATTCGAATAAAATAAGTAAAAATTGACCACAGGTGACCTAACCCACCCCCGGGGATTGAAACTACTCCCATCCTCAATAACGAAAGACCACGAAAACAACAAAAATCAGCTTGAAAACGGTATACTTCCGTTTTCGAGGGAACACATTGGTGACAATATTTTCGAACTACCCTTCACTCACTACCCTTGAACCTGAAAACCACCACCTTTTCCGATTTTCCGCTGCTAGGCTTGTAGGATAGGATCTTTTCTCGTCAATTCGAATAAAATAAATAAACCTCCATCAGACGAGACCCAAACAACCCGGGGGTTCAAGCAGCCTTTACTCGAAGTAAACTTTTCTTTCAGTGACTGTGACGTCCATTTCAACTCACATGAACAGTGTGGTTATAATTGTAAGCGTCAAAAGATCTATTAGCATAGAGTGAAAATTGTATATAATGAACCAGATGTAATGAATGATCATTGAATGAATAAAAACATATATAATCCATGAAAAACTAAAATATCTACATATACCAATGAGCCATGTTAATCAATTCCCTATAAGCCACTGAAAGAAAAGTTAACTTTGTGTAAAGGCTGCTTGAACCCCCGGGTTGGTTAGGTCTCGTCTGATCGAGATTTAACTTATTTTGTTCGAATTGACGAGAAAAAATCCTACCCGACAAGCCCTCGCAAGCCCAGCACCGGAAAATCGGAAAAGGGAGGTGGATTTTCCGATTTAATAGTAGTGGGTAAAGGGTAGGTCGGGAAATACTGTCACCGTGTCCCCTGCCCTCGAAACGTTTTCCAGCTGATTTTCGTTGATTTCGTGGCATTCCGTTATTGGGAGTGGCGGTAGTTTCAACCACCAGGGGTGGGTTAGATCACCTGTGGTCAATCGTTACTTATTTTATTCGAATTGGTAAAAAAAAACCGATCCGACAAGCCCTCGTAGGCCTGGCACCGGAAAATCGGAAAAGGGATGGTTTTTCCGGTTTAGTGGTAGTGGGTGAAGGGTATGTCAGAAAATATTATCACCATCGTATTTCCCGCACTCGAAAATGGAGGAGCAGATGTCTTGTGGTCCAGTCACAGAACTTTTGGGGTCAAATATTTACCTCAAGGAACCATATAAGACATATATAACTTTATATTTTTAGACTTCAAAGGCCACTGGCAACTGAACTATTGAATTTTGAGCATTGTACCCATGAGAACTATTGTTCAGGGGGCCAAGACCTATAACATACTAACATTTGGTGCAATTTAACCGAGGGCCATTTTCCTATTATTCCGTGCGAGGTCCTTTGGTATATGAACATTTTATTGACATTGAGAACATCTTTTTTACTATAACATTTTTAATCTCCTCTCAAAAAACTACTTTTGGCATAAGTTAACTTGTCTATTATTTTATAATCTCCCTGTACGTTATTTATAAACTCGGAATATGGCTACGGACTTCTTAGAATAAGCAGAACTTTTAATAAAAAATTACTTTTTGGTCACATTAAAAAAATACATAGAGTCTCAAATTCTGCAAAATCGCAAGTGACCTTTTGCGGTCAGAGTAAAAATGTAGCACACTTTTTGGGGCCGTAATAATAAGGATATAGGTGGAGAAGAAGTTTTCATGTCCTCAAAAATTTATAAAAGAGGCTACTTAAACAGTTTAAATTAGAGCTAGCGAAATACCCCTAATTAGTTATCAAAATCGAAGGCGACTGAAGGTGGCAGTCACATTATAATCAGCGTTTGAAGTATTTTTCTTCTTCTACGGTCCTAAAGCCCAAATCAAGCCTTGACCTTCCTTAGCTTTCGCCTCCAAATATCCCTGTCCGTAGCCGTTCTTCTCTAACCTCTGATTCCTAGAAGACTCCGTGCGACTTCCGCTACCAAGTCTTCCCAGTGCTTTCTTGGTTTTCCCACTGGTCTTTTACCATGCATTCGTGTGCTCAGCGTTCTTTTTGGTAGTTTTCCCTCTTCCATTCTTACTACATGCTCAGTCCACTGCAACATTTGTATTCGATATACTCCGAGAGCTTCTTTAAAAAGTAATTCATTTGTATATCTCATTCTCCAGATACCATTATTGAGTTAATGGTTCCGAAATCTTTCGCAGAACCTTTCTTTCGAATATATTTGGTTTATTTGTGAACGGTTTTGTTAGGACCTATGCTTCGCTGCCATAGCTAACTTTTGGCCTGATCATTGTTTTGTTAGTCTTAGCTTCGTTTGTCGATGTTTATTTCTGCACCGTCTGAAGTATTGTTTAAATAAAAAAGCAAAAAATGGTGTAGGTAGTGTGAAAATAATTCATACTGTGTTTCTCTATGTATCAACTAATACTTGAGGGGCATTGGAAAAGGCCTAACTTATTTTATTTAAACAAAGTCTATTTAATTGACATCTTAAACATTTATCCTTAATGCACTCTTTTTAAAATACGTTAGAAATTCAGCCAATTTAAGTAGAGCCAGGAGGGTTTTTAATAATGTCTTGTTTCGCCAGCTTAGGTATACATCGCACCCACTGCTTCCAGCCTGCATCGGCTTTGATATCTAATAACTAATTGAGGGTATAACCCTCAATAGCGCTATAAGCGCTAGCATTAATTTAAAGGAAGCAAGTGGGTGCTAGCTCTCCTCTATCAAATTATAATTAAAAAAAACATGTTTTTTTGAAGTCATGAAAACTTGTCAACCGCACCTATCTGTATCTATTAGAGTGGCCCTTATTTTTCAAATTTAGATTTAGCTGATATACCCAGACCCCCAGACCCAGACTCAACTCGTAAATGTGATGTCGGCAAGCCAGATAAAGCAGGTCTTTTTCAGGAGCTGTTCTCGTAGATCACATGTGCCATTGAAAACTCCTGTATTTGTAGCTATGGTCTATCTATAGTTTCCTTCCCGGTTAATGATGGGAGTAATTTCCCATCCCAGTGAATATCGGCAGATTTCAGTTCACATTCTTTAAACTCTGCTTTTAGATTCTTGGCTCGTTGTTTGCGCAAGCGCCTCCTTTAACTCCAAACTGAGGTTCTGTTAAGTACAATATAATTAAAGTTTTCTCTAAGAGCTTCTCCAATGGTGAAAATCAGTCTAACAGCATCTCTATCGTTGATTTTGCACTCATCCAATACCACTAACTTTGGTATTAAAATTTCCTGGCGTGCTCGCCTTATTTTTGACGGTCCAGCTTCCGCCATAGGTTTCTCCTCGGGTTGGAAATACGCAGTATTTTCTGGCACTTCCAGGTCAATTCCATAGCCGAAGTTGAAGAGACTGGCGTTATTTTTTCGCTATTAGACAGCTATGCAGCTCCACCATTTTTTTAAAATAGAAAATTCACTAATTAAATCCCTAATAATAAAGGCTTTTTAATATGACCGTGCAAAAACTCGCCTTTATAGAATGCGCTAAATACAGTAACTTCATAATTAATTTGCAAAAATTTCTTTTTCACCCTCTCAAAAATAGTTTGTTACAGTCTATTTTCACATTTAGTAATTGCCGAAATTTTATGTGCTAATTTCGTATTTGCCCAAATTTTATTGTGCATTTGAGCAAAATAGGAAAGGAGCTGAAGGAAATATCCTTCAGCTCCAAAACGAGTATAATTGGTTGCCTAATAGCGCTACCCGATGTTTTATTTCATGCCATTTCATCGCTGCTAGTAGCTGGATGAGTGCGTTCGAATACTCTTTAAGAAAGCGCGCTATAAAACGCCTTGGTAAAGCTTCCACAATGGCCGGTAATGTTAATTAAACTGTCTTTTGGTGTGTAGACTTGTGAAAGGACGGCCTTCGGAGTATATTACGATATTATTTGTGGATGTAAACGAAGTTAGAAAAATCAATTCAGAGTTGTGGACCGTGAAGTGAAAATTCTGAAGGTACCGACGGAAGTTACAAGAATTTGACAATTTGATAGGGGGACGTTTTTCTTGGTCATTTCCTTTTTGGTCTGGCTTGAAAATTGAGTCGTTTAGCAATATTGTAAGTATTGCTCCATTTATGGGATTTAGTATTCATCACGGCAAAATTAGTCGTGTTTCCATTTTCGTATTTGAGTATCGTTTTTTGGGGAGATACAACTACGGATTTCCGGATTAAATCAATTTTCTGAAGCACGTGGCGTCTTTCGAATGCAAGACTTCGGAGTGCATTTGACGATAAAGGGCCTCATTCAGCCCACATCACATCTCAGGGTGTGTTGGTTAAGTTACGATTATTGGGATTTATTTGTTAGTTTATGGCTATTTAGATTTGTTACCGTATGATTTTACTTGGATCTGTTATTCTACGTTTTATTTGAATCTGTTATTTGCATTCTACTTGAACTTTTATGTCACGTTCTACACTTTACGAGGGACTTCCAGCCTGACTCTGGTTTCAACTTCTAGTCCAGATTTTGGTGTCTAGATTGTGGATTAATGCTTACCATATTGTGCTTGTATGGTACTGGGTATCTCGTTACCTTAGACTCCACGTAGATTGTCTACGACCTGCGGCTATTATCACCTAGAATTACGCTACCCTGGTAGGACGGGAAAAGGTATTCAGTCACTACCAAAGGTAAGCGGAATCATATTCTCTTAACGAGGGATTCGGTACATCAACACAACGTCCACACATTTGTAATATTTTGCTCGTAACGTAAATTTCAGTAACATTTTAGATTTCAGTAATATTTGGTATATTTTGTGTATCATATCTTCACTAACTGAATAGCTTTGCCTTATTTTACAAAGAGATTTCAATAATTTTAAGCCATTTATGTTTTACAGTACCTTGGGTCATATGTAGTTTTTTGTCACGCTTCTGGCATATGACCTTTTCGTATATTTATCAAGAGTTTATTCGTTTCTAAGATATTTTGTGTATGTTAGGTTAAGCGTGTGGGCCCCATTTATTAGTTCGCTTGTTAGGTTATATTGTGATATATTGTACTACGTACCGAACTATCGGTATTAAGTGTGAGATATTTTGTACCATGTACCAAGCTACTCTTATTAAAGATTTGATTAGAACGACTTTGTCTTTAGATATATTTGACCATCCTGTACCACCCCAAATTATCGAAACCACCCACAAGGACCTGATTAGTCGGCCGTGTGAGACCCTTTCCTCACCAGTGTATTGCAGAGGGGGTTCTGCATGTTAAACATTACAATTTTGTTCGGAGCACAGGGTGACTACCCTACCCTGCGTTCGCTGTTTAGCAGCCTTTGGGGCTCCCTTTTATAAGTGGGCCTAGGCCCTATAGCGAGTTGTATAAATAGTTATTATGTAGTACTTACTGCTTTCTATGTCTGTTTTACTCCGTTCGCTTCTTAGCAAAGTTTGTCGTTGTCGTTCTTTAATTCTTATTTCATCAGTGCCAGTGCCATACATGAAGTCTGGTCTGCCTTTCTCGCGTTGTCGGATCAGATACTGTTTGTCTTCCTCGATGGTCATCAATTGCAACGTTTCTGCATGTGCGATATCAAATATTGTCACAAAGTCTTCTTTTCGTCGTTGTTTCGGTTGTCCGCTTAGAGCACTTTTGCAATTCTCTCCATTCGTGGTAAAGGTTTTTCAACTTGATGATGCAGTTTTTTAAAATTCTTGTTGGAATTCTTGCCTTTTCACAAAAAACTAATGTCTCTTTAGTCACAAGCTTTGCACCTTCACGCAGGTCTACCAACACTTGTTGAAAAATAACACACTTGATACTTGTTTATTAGATGGAAGTTTACTTCCAGTGATCGCGAAAGCGTACTGTTCAAGAAGATAAACTCGATCATCACGACGCAAAGTAACTCACGCCATATTGAAATTAAATTATTGGAAACATTGAATGTAAAATTGCTAAATTTCAGAGTCATCATCACAGTACAAGAATCAAAGCCGTACTCTCTTTACCACAAAGACCGTTCCAGATAATTCACTGTTACTCCCTCTAGCAACGTCTTTCCGCTTTCTTGGGAAAAGGGTCTGGTAAACTATTTTATATTTATCCATTGTGAGTTAACACCTATTTACTTATTGTTTACTTCTTAAGAAAGGTCAATTTCACAATATGAGGTATTTCTAGAAATTTAGAATCTTGGAGGTGCTTGAAGCACGTTTTCCCCTTAACCGATTTGACTCAGATTTCCAAGGAATTACTTTTTTAGGAATTGGAACCATTGTGGAGGGTACCGCAAATTAAATTCGTCGTTTTTTTTCCTATCAAACATAAATAAGGTCCCCCCTTCCTATAGTACGGCCCCAGAAAGTACGCCAGCATTTTTACTGGGGGCTATTCTTTATAATTTGAGACTATTTTTGCAATTTCTTATTAATGTGACCAAAAAAGCGTTAACTTGGTCTGCCACCTTCAATAGTTAATAAATCGAAAACGAATAGAGTTCTAGCTAATTACTGTGGGGCATGTTTCTGAGAAAATAGTTTAAGAAGACAAGTGAGGGGGGCAACTTTACTCAGGCAATAATGCGATTAATACATTTAATTAAACCAATAATCGGTAACGTTATAGTGGTATTTTTAAAATCAACTTTTTTCTAATTTACTTTATACATTTCGATAGTTGGCTACAGTTAAAAGTTGCACATATTTCCTTAAATTAGAAGGATGTTCTGAAAGTACTTCGAAATATTTTTCTGTCAAAGATAACTAAAGACCACACTGTTATGAATAATTTATTTACATCGTTGCCTGATGTAATACAGAAAATTAGTGTACTTAGCAGCAAATTTTAACTTAACAGGTTTGATTCAAAATGAAATAAATGAGTTGCCATCGATAGATACACGTAATTTTAAGCTGGGTCGAAATCGACTAATTGTACTGGAATAATTATCTGTTCTATTCCACTGTGAGGAGGGTAATGTTTAAAATTATGTTCGTTTGTTGAAAACTTCGCACCAAGTATTGCAGTGATCCGGCTAGCATATTTTTGAAGAAATTATGTTATATTTGGCATCCTGTATCAATAAGCGTTTCATTTACACGGACTTCCTTCTTGAATGTAATCATGGAGTATTTAAAAAGTGCAACTGTTTAAATGCCAAGAATGTCTAAAAGCATAACGTTTGCATTTAAAAATATACAAAAATACAACTTCCTTGATAGTAAATAACTAATGTAACAATCAATATAATTAAATATTTTATCGAGGACCATTGTTCTATGCTAACAGTATATGTGAAAAATACCAAGCATACGATCAAATTTCGGGATTACGTCAAAAATTATTTCGGACCTGGTTAGTTAATCTCACCTAATTATTTTCTAAATGTTTAATCATCCTACTGAATCTCCTCCTAAAATATGTAATTATAAGTCTCTTTGTAAAATATTTTCTTTTGCTACTTATTTAATAAGCTTCCCTTGGCTTGTTTTAAAGTCTTATAATGTCGTAGAAATGTTCAACATTTGTAATTTACTAAATTATAAAGTATTCAACAAAAGAGAATTTTGACAAATGCTGCAATGGTATAATCACTGAGCGCCATTAGTGTATTCTAGAATATATTTTCATAGATCAAATCTGTTCAAATTTCATTTAAGTGATCATCCAAGCTTTTAAAGTCGAATTTTACTTCATAGCTAGATTTAACTAGGTAATTCGTATTAGCAAGATGTAACATTCAATAAGAAACATGAACCTTGAAACTTAATAACCATTTGTTGTTTTGTTTAGTTTTCAATTTGTCCGTGTGATTAAACAAAATAGTAATTTCGCTTCTCAAAGTGTAACGATTCAGTTTACAAATGCAAAAGAAATTATATATAATATACATTTACGACGAAGGTGAAAGAAATTCACACCAATTCCGACGTTATCCAGATGGACACCAACTTTCATTTAAAATTTTTTAGATCTATGAGATAATTTATTATCTTTGTTAAATCCAAGAAAAATCATAGAAAACTAATAACAAACGATCAAAATACTACAGAGGGTTAATGATAATTCACAGATATATCTACAGAGAATTCAAAGTTTCACTTTCTTCTATCCAAAATTCATCTTGTTCATCACCATAGTAGACGACGCGATATTTTATACACCAAACAAAAATTTGCAAGTATTCGTATTTAATGCTTTTCACAAATTTTAAATATTATTCATAGCATCAAAATCATTAGCCTGGTAGCTATTACTATTAAGGCCCAGACTTTCATCTATAAATAGTGGTATTTATCCTGCTGTAAATTTTATCCCGAAGATAACAAAACATCGATATTTTTCCCTCCGATTAACGCTTTTATGTTTGGGATAAGAGAAGCTAGACCTACGCAGTTGCGCTGTGATTGTCAGAAGTTCTGTTTTTCATTTAACTTAGTTTTATAAAAGTTTGTGGTGTTTTAACTTCAAATCTATAATTGGGGGTAGATAATCATGTTTACTGAAAAAAACACTAGTAAATGATATTATAGGCTATAGGTACACATTATATTGTAATATGCATATTTTAAATACTTTGTCCCAATAAAATAACACTATATTTGTAAGTTGGAAATCCAACCTATAATTAGCAATCTGTTTTATTAACCAACAACATTGAACAATTATATTTAAATGGATTTATAAATATTCGCCAGTATGGTTTAAAATTTAAAATGCGATACAAACATAAAAAATGAGAATAAACTAAAAGAAATTAAAATTTCAGGTTATGTTAGTTACATGAAGCACATGCCCTATGGGCTACTATTTCGAACAATATAATAACCCAAGTAACAACTTAAATGCTATGTGATTTTGAATAAATTTTGTAATAGCTTTATTGAGGATGTAAGTTTCCTAAATGGCTTTATAGCGGTAGAATAGCAGGCAAATAACTCTTTCAGCCTAAGTAGTTTTATTAAGAGCTGTAACAACCTCCTGGAGGCTGAGTTTCAATACCATTTAGCATTTGTTTTAAATCGAGTCTATTGGCATTTGTAAAGGTTTTATGGTGGTGGTCAGCACTACCATGATAAAATCATTTGTCCTAGGAAACCAATTTACCTCAGACACAACGTTCAGAAAACCAGTATGCCTAAGAGTTTTAAAGGGGCACTTGAATATACTGCTATAAAGCTGTATTGGTTTGTATAATGCCAAATGTAACGTAAGAACCATTTAGTCTAGACAAATTCCTTCATAAAACCGCAAAAGTTGCAGTTTGACAGAGAGTTATTTATAAGTAATCGCGTGATTTAGGTAGGATATTAATGACACTGGTTTTTTGTCAACATCAAGTGTCTGTTTTTGCCTTCTAACAAGGATTTTTGTGTTAACTGTATTCGGAATACTATATTTTTAACCCGATACTGACTTTAAACAATTAGAGCCACACCACACATTTGACTAATCAAAATAATCAAATAAATGTGAGAGGATACCTTCTCATTATTTACATCTTTTTGCTCTTTTATTCACATTTTAGTGCAGTTCACTGCATCGGGGTATAAGGGCATATAGCCGACCCTTTCAGAGCAATCAAGCACAGCTAGGCAAGGAAAAAGTAATTAACAAGTGTGAGGTTATATGTAAATAAACGTCAAAAATTGGTTGTAATTAGTAGCAAACGCTCTTGTATGAGAGCATTGTGACAACCTTAGGATCAAATACTCTTATTGTGGTATTGCCGGCAACCAACAGGTTTTAATCAAATATCGCCATTTTTCTACCAAAATATCTTTGTAAACAAAAACTGTCATGTTGGAATTATTCAAATGAAGAATTACTTAGTTGAAGTTTTTGCAACAATTTATGGGCAGGTAATAAGAACTAAAATCATGATTACTATTACTAATGTGTGATTTAATTTGATGTCAACAAAAATAAACCTTTTTTAAAGAATGAATTTTAAAATATTTTTTTAAATTTCCAAAATTTTCAATACTTTTCACGTTGTGATATCATCAATACAATTTAATGCGCAGCTAAATTTTCACGGTGAGTACCTACTGAACTTGATAATTTTAACCAGTACAGAGAGACCAGCTGAAAGCTGAACAACAGCAAATGTTTATTATAGTATCCATTACCAACACGCGACTAATTTTCCAACATTGCCAACTTAGATTTAATATGATGGCAAGCATTAAAAATAACCATGTTAACAGAGCAAATAGCTTTTTTAAGTGCAGTTCTAAAGCATTTTAGTTTTATGATGACTTGTTCGAAGTGGTTTTATAATAGTTTAAACAACGGTTTGTAGATAGTCCCTTAAGGCCAAAATTATGCTTTTAGGATTTATTGTTGGTTTTATGAATAGTTTTATCAAGGTCTTCAGAACGTTATAAAGGCTGTTTAGGATAAAACCAATTGGTTCTAAAATAACTTTTAAAAAAGGCCCTTAGAACTCTTTTAGGAATGGTCCCTCTTAGATGTATACAAGCTTTATAAAGGTTTAATAGCGTTTGTCAAAGATATATATTTTATCAGAAGTTTTATTAAATAGACTTCAAGAGGTTCTGAAGATCACGATAAAATTTAAATTGTTACTTTGGAAACAATTATGAAAATGACATAAATATCATAAACTGGTAACAAACCACAGTAGAGGAATCATAAAACTTCCTTACATTACCGTATCTTAAGTTGGCAACACTCATTTTGGGAAGCAACTAAAATCATTTCTATCGAATAGTTAATCGATGGTATATTTTGAATGAAAGTACGGATGCGAGTTATCCTGCAGACAGCAAGCTCCGGTTTTCTTTGCCATAGAATAGTTATTCGCTAGATAAAGTTTATTTATATTTAAGTTAAAATACTGCGCCTAAGTGTAATTCGAATTTAAAAGTATGAAGTAAAATAACACAAAACGTACTAAAATAAATGAAATATAAATAATGTTTATAATTAAAATTACCATGCTCCTGTCATCGAATAATTTTTTCTCAGCGTCGTAGTGTGATTCGGATGACTAATCTGGCAGAACAAAATTATTTTGTCAATTATAGTTCAAAGTAGTAAATAAATTTATTAAAGGATAATATTAGTGTAATTTTGTCCATACGGACTTTTTTGCCCTTTATTATAAGGAGTAGAAATATTTTAAGTAAATAGAATACTTACTCTACGACTGTTAAAAAAACTACTTTTTTTTATCATTTTTACTGCGTAAAACGTATGTTTATGGTATTAGTGAAATAAGTAAATAATAATAATTAAGTAAATAATTAAATAAACACTTTATTTGTTCAACAGGTATAACCCAATTAGGGGGCAAAGTTATACACAAAATTTAATCAATAAAAATTATCAATTAATTTAAGTTAGAGAATTGTATGATTCATTTTTAGAGAGGAACGTAGAATAAAATGAAACTTAAAATAAAAACTGAATAGTAAAAAGAACATCTACATCTACACATTAATTATATACTTATACACACATACATATTTTCTTAGTAAAAAAAATCCTTATATATTGAAAACTTGTATTGTACAATTTATTTATTCCTTTTGAGAACACCTGTTTACATCATAAAAAGTTCACTAATTTTATTATAGTAATTACCCATATAGTATACAGGTGATTTTAACATCATATTTGTATTGGCACTTTCACAATAAAACTGGAAAAGAATTTCTGGAGTGTCAACTTCATTACGAATGGTTTTATATAAGAATACCAAAAAATAATAAATTCTTCTAAATTCAAGGCTCTCAAAATTAAATGTGCTTAATAAATAACTGCTGTTCACATTTCTTCCCGGATACTGTCCGGCTGATTTGAGTGTAATGAATTTTAAAACTTTCTCTGAATTCGCTCTAAACTGCTTTTGTGAATTTGATCATATGAATTCCATATTATTCCCATTCGTGAAAAAAGTACCACTTTATGCACTTATGCATTCATTATTATTATCATAGTTACTTTAAAAATGCAATTTACTTGTTTTAACAATAATAAGATCTAATCATCATCACTACCATCCTCGTCATCATTTATGTATTGTCTTGATAACCATTTGGTTCCGATATGAGAAGGCTGGGAACTTCGGAAAATACAGGTTTACTTTTTTGCCGCTCAATACAAAACCTGCTGATAATTGGATCTGAAGAAACTAGTAGCATATGTAAGTCTGTCATTATATTAATCCGACTAAACTTCCTAGCAAGTTGCATTCCTCAAAATGTTAAAATGCCTTTCGCAGAAGGCCGTCCTCTAACGCTAAAATATCAGTTAAAGAAAAATAAGTTGGTTAAATAGGCTATAATTATTTATATACAAATATATTCCAAAATGGCCATTCTAAATGGTGGTCATAAATTTACGGTAGCCTTTCACAACCTTTGCTTTTTCTTGCATTCAAAGTTGGGCAAAGACTGAAATTTTTTTATATTTATTTACGAATGTATAAATACATCACCTAACAACAAGCTAAAGTATTTCATAAAAAAACTCAATATACATAAAATAATTACATAGCAGTAGCTACGTTTGCCAAAGTTTTCGACCTGGTGATTTCACACACTTTTAAATAGATCGGAATCTTTGGATGACTATCGGGCGTTTGCAATACAATAAAGCGAGTGCAAAACAATAAACTTCTATATACGGGAAGCTCTTTTGACTCGTCGTTCCACGGATATTAGGCAACTATTTTAAAACTATTTATTTCCTATAGTGCTATCAAAAATGTATACCTTTTTGCAACCAGATTTTTAATTGGAGCACTGTGCGTCGCGACTCCAAAACTGCAACAGACGACGACTACAATTACGTTCTAAATAATAACATATTGTCAAAAAATGTAAGCAGAAATACAAGATATTTATTTTTAAATATAAGTGTCACTTTGTAAACCTTTCGCAGATGTCAAATAACATCTTTGATTTTAAATTTATAGATTGGTCTGTGCAGTTTTATGTGAAACACCCAGTATATGTTTTTCTTATTCCAAGCTTTATTATTATCTTCATTATTATTTCTGTGCTTTATTGGAATTTTGCTCCTTTATTCGAAATATTTTCGAAACTATAAAACCGTTTTTAATCGCATTTATTATGACGTTAATTTTGTTAATGGAAATTTGGTGATTATTTCAGTCAAAACCTGCTGCAAACATATTTGCCAGTTACTCGTTGTACAAACAGCTTAATATGAAGGAAATAAACGGTATTTATGTATGTGAGTTAACATTTTAGAATCATTAACAAAGTTAATTCATAATTATGATGTACTAACTATCCTTGAAATTTGATCACATAAGGGTATAAATACATTTCGATGAAGAATTAATGCGTAATTGCAGATATTATTTCTTTTCTGATCCCTTAAAATCTATTATTAAAATATTCCGCGTACCTTATTGTTTTTCTCACAAGTTTATTTCATAATGAAAAATACAAATACAAATCTGGGCTTCTTGCTGGCCACTTTCTTGTGAATGTACCAACTTCTTGGACATAAATACGTGTTTGATTATACAATAACATATATTAGATCCTAGATTGGTTGTGCGTTATTAATGGATAGTTATCCGTTTACGTCTGCGCGTGGAAAAAAAAATTTTTTCACACCATAACTGACTCCCATTACATATCTCTCTTACAGTCTTATATATTGGATGTCAACGGAATTATTAGACAAGCCATAGTCTCTAAGGTTTTTAAGATGTTGGCTCAAACTCGGCCAATTTCTCATTTATTTGACACTTTTGCATCCTTGGAAATGACCCCAATTTTAATATTTTAAATGGAACACCCTGTTTGTTTTAAAATTTTTGTATTTCGCAGACGATGTTAAGTACGATTGCATAATTTAAACAAAAATTACTACTCGATTTTTTAGGGCCATTCTAATGTTTGACACCTTAGACACCTAGCAGTTACATTATTAAGTCGAAAAATCGGTTCGAAGTTTCTTGGTGAATAATAATTAAAATATCTACAAAGTACCTTTGTCAAGCACACTGTGAACATTTATTAAAACTAGTCTCAAAACATTCATTTTGTCAACATAACAACACTGCAAATAACAAGTGTTCTGTCTGAAATGATTTATCTTAACAATAAAAAAATTATATCCAAATTAAAAGATTAACCGAAAGTAGTAGCTGATCAAAGTACAAGGCTCCTTCTTTACATTTTCTGGCTCGATCAGTGGCGTTTCGCATTTCGCAACATAGCTGGAGTTATACTTATAAAAACTTCGGAGATATGACTTTGTAAAGTTTCATTGTTTTTACAAAAATTGTACCCCATAAAAAAATATTAATTATGTCTGGTGGACGGGCAGGCCAAGGTACAGGGCTATTTGTTGCAATTACTCGTCTATTATACCGATTCACTAAATGGACCATAAGTCAAGCAGCATTGTGAGCTGGAGCTCCATCTTGTTAAAAATATATTTATTCTGACCCTGCAAGTAGTCCATCAACATTTCATCAATACCAATTTGAAGGTATTTTAAATATCTCTCATGTCAAAGAAGAAAAAATTCGTC
This sequence comes from Rutpela maculata, assembly GCA_936432065.2. Taxonomy (NCBI): domain Eukaryota; kingdom Metazoa; phylum Arthropoda; class Insecta; order Coleoptera; family Cerambycidae; genus Rutpela; species Rutpela maculata. The sequence continues at coordinate 67,877,160 of OW386294.2, read as the reverse complement.
CAATAATTCTTGTTCCAATTTCCCCAGTCCACACGTTAACTCCAAATCTTTCCGGAAAATTACCTTCCCTCGTTAAATGTTGATTTTGTTGTGTCTAATATCAATTGCTTTGTTTATTAAACATTCCATTGTTGGTGAATCTCGACTCATCAGAAAACAATATCAAAGAAGCAAAATTCGGGTTAGCGGTAGCTACGTCTAACATAGTCATAAAAAAAATTTGTTTACCTCTAAAAATTGTAATAACTGACCCAACTCACATATTATGGTATAATTTTAATTAATTAATTAATTAATTAAATTAATTACATCATGCGAAAAAATATTTGCCATTTTGATATATATTTCAAATACATGTTATATACTATATATTTAATTAGAATATAAGCCTTTTAATCAGAAAATTAATTATTCTTCTTGCGCTTCTTAGCCCGTCTCTTATAAGTTACTTCTGGAGCATCTCTTATACATGTCCAACAGTAGTCTGCCAACATCGCAGAAGTCCATTTGCCCTGATATCTTTTTCCATATTTTGAATATCCTGGTGGAATCTCTCTCCATGCTCATCACTTACTGCACCACAGTTTTCTGGGAAGTAATCTAGAAAGTGGACTTTTAATGACATATTGCATCCTAATTTCTGGTAGCAAGAAAGAAAATTCCCAACAAGGTCTCCGTAATTTTCTGCTCTTTTGTTACCGAGAAAGTGTGTTGCTACCATTTTAAAGGAATTCCAAGCAGCTTTTTGATTACCTTCTAGAATGTTGTCAAATTCAGCATCTTTGAAAAGGTTCTTGATTTGAGGACCCACAAAAATTTCCTCTTTAATTTTCGCATTACTAAGTCTGGGAAATTTTTGTTTTAAATAACTGAAAGCACGTCCTTCTTTGTCCATAGCTTTTACCAAGTTTTACCAACTAATGGAATGTTAGCAACAATGTTCTAATCGCGCTTCACTGTCCCGCTCACAAAGAAAACAGCAATATTTGGTATACCCTTGCTGCATACCAAGTAAGATAGCTATCACTTTTAAGTCTGCACAAATCTGCCACTTATACTTGTTATATTCTATAGTTTGTAGCAATACATTCATGTTACTGTAATTTTCCTTCATGTGGACAGCATGGGCGATTGGAATTGATGACAATTTATTTCCATTGTGGACAGCTTTTAGACTAAGTTTCGAGGCATCAATAAAAAGTCTCCAGTCAGTAGGATCATGGGGAATATGTAAAGCACCATTAAACCGTCAATGTCCTTGCAGGCAACCAAGTCATTTTTCATTATAAAAAAATTTATAAGATCTTTTTGATGACTTCGATACATGGAAACTTTAACATTTTCTTGTAATAAATTCCATTGTTGTAATCGAGATGCCAAAAGCTCCGCTTTTGCCTTGGACAGATCAAGGTCCCTTATAAGATCACTTAATTCGCGTTGATTAATTTTGTGTGGTTCACCACCGGACACTTCGGCAGAGAAATCGGGATCTTGTGATGTTGATGGCTGGACTAAGTCGTCATCTACATTATCATCCGATTCTTCGTCAGAATCAAGGCTGTATTCTTGAGGTGGATTAGGAATAGGTAGTTCATCACTATGGAGAACTGGGCGAGTGGCAGATGGTAAATTGGGGTATTGTATTACCATCCTTTTTTTCTTGTTAATACCCTGTCTAATAGGAGGTATCACGCAAAAATAACAATCGATAACATGATTTGTAGGTTCTCGCCAGATCATGGGCACAGCAAAAGCCATTGAACGTCCTCTTCCACTTAGCCAACTGCAAAGATTGTTCGCACAATTGCTGCAACATATATTTTTTGTCTTCATCTCTAATTGTACAACCAAAATGCAACTAGTACGCCTTCTTAATTTTGGGAGTAAAATTACGTTTTTGATGCGCAAAAGTCACTTCACCACAAATATAACAAAAGTTGTTAGGTGTATTTACACAATCTCGTGGCATATTTTCAAAATAGCACTATTCACTTTCGAAAATGAACGCTTATCATGCACAAGGTACAAATACGACTACCTAAGAATATTAGTTTTAGTGATAAATCAAGCATTCATCTGCTAGGCGCCTAAAGATGTTGCCTTTTGAAAAAATTGTTGTTTTAGTTGGTCGTAGGTACTAAACTAATTCGAAGCCATGCTGTGGCTTCTCGTGATTCCGTTGACATGCAACAGATATTGTACCAGTTACGGAAAATAAATTAATCAGAAAATCACCTATTTGTATACTCGTACACAAATTACAACCATACTCTTCGATTATGAATCGGCAAACGGAGATAGGCAATTCTGTATTTACAAAAATTGCCGTTTCAGAAAAGTACTGCCGAGGAATCTGTCTCTAATTGAGACAATTGCTGCTAAGTCGAGTTCCTAGTTGGGTTTATTACTGTTACTATGTTTGTTTAAATTATCTCAACAGCGGACAAATTGTTAATTAACACTCCAAGCTCTTGAGCTAAGTTGAATAAGTTTTCATCTTCTACGTAACGGCTAATGACAATGACAATCTTGTGTTCCATTCAGGTTCATTGTAATGCAAAAATTTCACTACCTGAACGTACATTTTTAATAACATTCTAAATGATGTAGAACGGAGTCGAACGAATTGTCGACTTAGGTTTTCTAAAGGAGGGGGTAATACACAATATGTCGCTGAGTGTATCTGGACCCGATAACGAATTGATGATTTCCTAAATATTTATATACGTCTTGGCTTGAAAGCACTATATATGTTATTTATATGCAGTTAAAGTGTAAATTAAATGGTTAAACTGCGACAATTTGCATGGTAAACTATTTTGAGAATTTGCAATTTCATCACAATACGAAATTGTATTAACTAATCTGCTGGATAGAGACAAGAACTAATACGTACTCGATAGGGTGTTAATCAGTTAAAGTAAAAAAATCTTTTATGCAAAAAATAACAATTAATTAGTAGGTTGGGTTTCGAAATTCCTAATTTGGTGTTGTCAAGTTACTTGCAGCTGAAAGTTTTTGTTGAGGTAATTAAACAAAGAGCTTACTTAATGAAATTTTAAAATTGTACACCCTTGCCTTGCGAAAAACGTAGCGCAAAAAGTCGCGTGGGGAAAATTCGTTTTGTTTAAACATCGTTACTAATTGCTATTTTCATTAAAAACTGATATAATATTTCTTTTCAGTATTTGAATGTTTACATTTTGGCGCACGTATTTTATGAATCATGAATAAAACACTAATTTTTTGCTTCATTATATGGAAAGATATGAAACGGCAGTTGCCACAAATTATATAAACTTAGCGAAAATTATCAAATTATTAATTTCTTTACCCAGTTTTTGTGTATATTGTTAGCCAACCACTGTATTCTAGACCTGATCAATATAATACAATGTATTTTTCACTAAATACTGCATCTCCATGTATACTTTCGATTAGATGGCTCCAGTATACTTTGGATGACATTTGCTATTTATTAATAACATAATTGAAATACATAGAAAAACAACACGAAATAAAATTTATTACGAAGAACACAGTTACGCACTCATTATGCATTAGTTAGCTAGCTTAAGAAGCTTACGATGCTTGTTTGTCCCTGTCCAACAGTGATGATATTTCTTCTTTAGCTAGATTAAGAAGCTTAAAAAGCTTGTTTGCCTCTGTCCAACAGTGACGAGGCTGCTTGCCATCCTAGGATGGTTGACTAGTACTTTGAAGTATCAGGGTTTCTAAGTTCTATCTAAATGTAGGTCACCAAAAACTAAAATGTCACAGCCGTATGGAGCACGGTATTTAGTGTCTTACCTATTTTGCTTCAAAATGATGTAAAAGTTTGGAGCGGGGTACTCACACGGGATTAAGGCAACAATATACAGAAAAATTGTAATATTTTTAATTTAAAATGCGAAATGTTATCATTTACTTAATATTAATTATAACATTTTTCTAATTATTCTATGACGTTTCGGTAAAATCACTTTTTTTCATCGTCAGGGTTATTCTATTTATTAAAAAAACTAGTAGCGACGCTTTAATTCAAGGTGATAGTTTAAAATTGTCAACTTTAATAAACATATTGTAGGTAGTTATAAAATATATTTTAAGAAATATTACATGAAGTCAATGCAATCCAGAACTCCACCTCCGTTTTTTCTCTCTACTTTAGTCTATTTCTTCCACACTCCTTCTTTCTGACTCTTAAGAATAAATCCAGACCTCCTTTTTACCCCATATCCGACAACCTCAACGCCTAAGAAATCAACACCTGTTGCTCCTCAAATATTGATAAATACACCCAAGATTCTATTAACAATCTTATCGACAGTATGCTTAGGTGACTTCGAGCTGTTACTGTCGCAAACAGAAGACACAATGTAATCAAGCTTATTTTAGCAAAACAACCTATTTTCAATATTTTTTTTTACATCATTTTACTTTTTGTTCACAAAAGAAAAGTAAATTGTCGGTCACTGCATCGAACAATTAAAGAAAAATGTTATCCCAAGTATTTTCAAAAAGAAAATCTGGTTCTAGAACTTCCTATTACCAAACCGAAGCGATAAGATAGACAGTCATTTTACTTATTTCTCCGAAAAGTGAACCACATAATTTTCGAATATAATTTTCTCTTTTTCAAACACGCGCAGTTTATAATAGATACAAGTACATTTTACTTTCAGTTTTAACAAAATGCTTCTTCAGAAGGAGGAATTAGAACAGAAACATTTACACTTATTACAGATTGTCGAATCAGAGAAGACAGCTAAATGGCAATATACACAACAGTGTGAAGAGCTTGCCTCGGAGATAAAGAAATTGCGATCAGAGGTACGTATGAAATATTAAAATAGTCTTTTCAGATACCACGTGAGTAAAATAAGCAAATAATAATAGAACTTACAATCTAATATATATTTTAACATTTTTCTAAAATATGCCTCATTAAGAAATATAACGTTAAAATTATTTTCGTTGATTATTCTAAAAGTAAAAAACCACGTGAAGCCTGATGAAAGATACGGTTACGGATAAGAAATGGCATTAAAAAATATGTAGCAGTAGATGACAGGGACATGTTGGAATAATGAAAATATCATTTGAATAATAGGCATAGGGTAACCAACGAAGAATGGAGAATCAATATAGAAAGTACCTTTTCTGTTTAATTGAAGAGAAAAGTGATGTCGATGAAGCTTTCAAAGATCGTACAGCAGAAATTAAAAATATATAAGAAAACGAATCATGTTTCTTGCACGTGCAACACAAACGGAAATTCCTCAAGAGCTGGAAACTACAAAGTTATCTCATAATAATCTGCAAATAAGTAACATGCAAGAAATAAGTTTGTGTTTTACCGATAGCCTTATGGCCTAATTTGTTCTTTATGAATAAAACACAAAATACGTCTACTATGTTCATAATTGATCCATGTAAAATAAAGTGGTAGTTCTATATCGCTCTTCTGTTTAAATTTCCATCGTAATTCAAATCGAACATAATTATAAAAGTGTATGCCAAAGTTTTGAATCTAGTTATTCGATGATAAAATATAAAATGAGGTAAATAAAAATTTCTATTTCAGTTATTTGCGTTAAAGCGGGAATGGAAAACAGTTCCCCAACATCAATCTACCGGCAGTCTATCATCAAATCAGGGATCATGCAGTTCAGGATTGAGCGGGCAATTTATAAATTTAGATCAAGATTCCTCCGAAATGCGTAAGATAAAAAAAGTACAAAGCTTCTTTCGCGGATGGCTATGTCGAAGAAGATGGAAGCAAATCGTAGAGCAATATATAAAAAGTCCACATGCAGAAAGTATGAGGAAGAGAAATAGTCTCGTTTTTCGAATGGTGGAAGCGGAAGAAGAATACATGGAACAGATGGAGGTGCTAGTGACTTGTTTTTTAAGGCCATTCAAAATGGCCGCTTCTTCGAAAAAACCACCGTGCACTCACGAAGACGTCAACTCTATTTTTTTAAATAGTGAAACAGTTTTATTCCTTCACCAAATTTTTCTGAAGGGGTTAACCTCTCGATTGGAAAGCTGGCCTACTTTAGTTCTTGGTAAGTATATTTTTTTATAATTTGTTTAAAAATATCTCTAAAATCTTCTCAGCTTCTTATATTAAGTTTACTAGGTTCAGTACTGTTCGACACAATAACTATTTTTTACTTATATCTTTGATAAACATAATATTTCTCAGTGAAATAAATGTACGCCGCCATTAATTTTTCTCATTTTGGTAATAGAGATTTCAAATGGATGTACAACTATCTAAAAAAAGAAGTTTATGCTTCCACTTTAACGGGAAGTGGAGAACTTTCTTTTCTTATTTACAATGTCACGGTGATCGTCTGAGTCTTGCACACTGTCATATTCTATATAAACAATAATCTTAGAGTAAGATATTACTAACGTTTTTAAGCACACAAAAATACGAAGCCGTGCAAGATATAGAAACTGCATACACAGTTTTTCCTAGGCTTGAACGAATTTTACATATATGAGGTGATCAACTTTAATCTAAAATGTTATTAATTAGACTATTGCGAAACAAATGAAAGTATACTGCCTCTTCTACTCAGGTGTAGTAGAAATATTGCACAGTAATAATATTCTAGGTAATTATGCTATTTTTTATATCGAACATAATATTTATGACAACAAACGCCATTAAAAAAAAGTAAATTTAAGTAACACATAACTAAGATCATTTTCTGATGAAAAAACTGTATCACTGGGAAAAGAGGACGTATCAATCAGAAAACGGCGATTTAAAAATGTTAGAAGGAAAATTACAGATATCAAGTAATAAGACACCGGCGTTAAATTACGTTTTCACTAGAATTAAATTTATGTATCCAACCTTCCGTTTGACTGGACAAATTTTTAATTTTATTCTTTTGAATCAATTTTTTGAGGCATATCATTTTTTAGAAGAACATATATTAATTTTTACTTCCTAAAATGAACAGAATATTAGAGTACGTTAAGTAATTTAGGTGTTTTAATAAAATCTCAGCCTTGAAAAAGAATATGAGTGACTGGTCTTTATTTGATTCATCTTTGGAGATGAAAGAAGAAATTTACTTTGGAATTAAATGCTCATAAAATTATATTAAATTGTAAGTTTACCTGTTAAGGTAATAAACAGAGCTTTTTGCATTAATTGTCATAAAACAAATTACAAACGACAGGTCCTTCAGTATATTAAATTTCAGTGGCGATCCTTCAGTTTTTTACGGAATGAATCTGTAATTAAACTTGAAAATTCATTGTTGTCTTGTTAGAGTATTTCCAGTTTTTCTTTTTTTTTTATAAATATCGCTTCAATATCTACACAAAATTATGTCTAAAGTTTTGCTCCAAACGCGATTCAGATGTACGGTTTTATAAAATATATCTAACGTAAATACATTTTGGAATAAAATTTATTGAAACTCAATTCTCAGTTATTCAACACGGAGACTGAGAGTTAAAGTATTTATTTTACATGTTAAAAAACATATGCCTGGATTTCCTTTAAGCAGAAGTTCCTGATATATTTACTACAGTCTCACCGTCTGTCTTAATCTAATATGCGATGTATGCGATGGATAGGTGAGAGTTGGAGGTATAGCAGTGCAGTATAAAATCATTTTTAACTATAGAACTATAGATAAGTAGATTTTCAACAGCTCAATTTTACGTAATTCAATACTACAATTCCTTCATCTGTGTTGTAAGGCTGATGATATAAGTATATGTCATTCTCCAGAGCTAAAATATCGAGGCAATAATAGAAAAATCATACGCACCGTGTTCTTCTCTCATAAAATCGCACCAATATTTTGTAGAAAACAGAATATTACAGAAATCCGTTTCATCACACGTTGATATCAAATATCGAATAAGAAACGTTTGTGTGTATGCACGTATTTGGTATGTATGTATGTCTATGTATGTATGTATATGGGTTATTTCATGTCAACTGGAACATTTTTACACCCAAAAATAGGAGCGTAGGAAAAAAATGTTTTGGCATTCAAAATTTTCATTGAGAGTGGTAGGTTCGAAAGCAATGATTTCGAAATTTTAATATGGCGGTTAGTCAGGGCAAAAAATTTAAATAAACATCAATTACAAAGCGAATTTATTCACGAAAAATCTGAAATTGCTCACAAAATTTGCTCTTGCATAATAGCTTCGAATGCCATATTTAGTTTCAGGAAATTGACAGAGGGTACTTAAAATAATAATAGTACAATAACTAGAGATTTAATTTAGAAAGATTGTGATAAGGATTAAAATTTCATTCCTTTTATTGTATAATATGTCTAAGAAACTTTTCTATATTATGCGGGGGCTTGCCACTTTATAGATTATGGATATCACTCATTTTTAGTGGTACCGAAAAAAAAAAAATATCCATTGGAGCTGATAGAGAAATGAAATTGAAAGAATAAAACATTCCATAGAAGTTCTCACATAAATTGATAATTCTAAAATTGTAACGATGAAAATTGAAATTTTAGCTTGAGAAAGCAGGAGTCTCAAAACGGTTTTCGTCGAATAAATGGAAAAGTACCACATTTACTGAAAAAATGTTAGAGACCAACATGAACGCTTGTATATTATTAATTTTTTTTTCTTTTACTTTTACAATTCACTGACAACTTCATTTTCCGCATCAAAGAGTAAAAGTGCAGAACAGATTATAGTAGACTATAAGCTTAATTTTACTTTTCTACGACAGTTTCGAAAATGTAGAGCGCCGCAGTTCGAGATATTACTTAGATCCATGTTTTAAGATAATTCAACTTCTGTACCGAAAAGTTACAATTTATTTCTATTTTTACACATTTTTTTTTTCCATCGATGCATACAAATCGAGCAACAGAGAAATTGACAAAAAACACGATTTACGAATCTTGTACGATTCTACGCATTTACGAATTTTCGAACACTATGTCTATCTTTCTATTTATTGAATAATATTCATAGCATTTTATAACAAATATTTATAAAACAAAACCTAAGTGCACTATTTTCTAATCTTATCAAATATCAGCTTTAAGATACTTTTAGTAGATTTAGTTATTTTTTATAGTATAATACATATTTTTTAAATGGTGTGTTTTTAACATACTTTTAAATGCTGTTAATGAGTTTTACAAAGAATAAAAATTTAAAACAAGAAATACCTAGTTATTTGTTTAACTAAGCAGCGGCTGATAATACAGCCAAGGCAGTCAATCTATTTTGCTGCGGAGTTGAACATACAATTTTATCGCCGATTGTTTAAATATATTTGAAAATATTTAAATGATTACAATTCTCATAATTTCTTTAATTTTGTTGTTGTGATAAATTCAATAAAAATTCATAAAAATCGCAGTTGTTGCGTGTTGACATATGTCAATAATCACCGTAATAATCGAAGTTTGACAAGTTACAAAAGATCTTGGGAGTTTCGAAAAAATATGTATTCTAAATTGTACCAATGTTAAAAATTACTAAAAGTGGGCTGCTAATTTTTGTTGGAAATTGTTTGTAATTGTGTTTATTAGTAAATGTCACTTCAAAAAGTGTCAAATATTTAGTTGCCATGGTGACCAATCATTTTGCCGCCTAGGCTCAAAAGTGAGTACTTTCCGGCCAAGGCAGGGAAAGTGACACTTTGGTGATTGAAATTAGTCAGCAAAATCAGTATTTCCTGTCAATCGGCGAAAAAATAGTTTATGTATTAAAAGAACGAGAAAATAGTGACATTTTCCAGAAAAAAAATCAAAAAGATCCAGATTGGTTTATTCCACCTTGAACTGTATAAAACAAACAAACAAACAATTTAAAAAAAATGTTGTTCGGTCCAAAAATGACGAAAACGAAAATGCAACTCCCAGAAAAGACTACGTTAGAATAACATTTGAACCACAAATTTATCTCAAAAACGAGAAAATCGAGCATAATGCATTACAGTGTACAAAGAAAATAATATATTCACATTATAAGAAATAGTTGTCAGTAAGAAAAAACAATCCTGAAAAAATAGCCATTTTATATCCAGTTTCACGACTTCGTATCTCCGTTTCTATTCATTGCAACTCCACTTTTTGGCCGCATTTTTCTGGACATATGATGTAGTTTCATGAGATCTTTATCAATTTTTGATATCTAGGTCATGTAAAGTCTGACGAGACAAAATGTAAAAATGAGGCATTTTAGGGCGATTTTCTCTAATTTTAATCTTAACTTCACATCCCAATGTCTCCGATATTATTTATCGTAGAGAGGTCAGATGAAGCTCATTTCTCTCGTAAAAAAGTAAAGAAAGAAAGTATAACCATATTTTGGATATCTTTCGAGCTGCAGCGAAAATAAATTAAATAATGTGCTTTTTGCTTTTTTTCTATGCTCCCTATATATTCGATTTTGCGAAACTAGGTGTGCTTTATTGATGCCCAAATACAATAAAAAATGCAACAAAAAATGGTTTTTCTCCTCTAGAAAGGAGATCCATATGCGTATATCTTAAATATGTAAAATAAATACATTTAGATGTTATCATGTTTTTGAAATGAGTATCAAACATTAAATACTTGAAACGCCCCATTTTCCTTTCTTGAAAGACTTAAAAAAAAAGGTAGTCGAAAATATTAATTTTATGTGCTTGAAAAATACATGTCATAATCTCTTTTCTAGCAGAAGTTCTTGAGAAAATAGTTTTGTAAATTTCTACCCACTCGTAAAGAACTGATACAGAGATTATTAAAATTATTATTAAATTAATCTCTAATCAAAAGCCACACACAGAAGTTGGTTCCTTATCTATCATTTACATGCTTATCATGCAATATCTCACGTATAATAACATAAACCTGAAATAAAATATGTAAAACATTTTATTACATATCTTAATATATTTTTCGTTAACGAAACGGATTGGCTGTACTAATAGATATATCCGGTAAACAAACATTATGGGAGTTATCCATTGGTCGCATGTTTCGAAAGCCTTGCTGTCTCAACCAGTTAAACCGCCGTAAAGCTTTCGGTCTTGCGCAACGCCCCAGTAAAATTAGTGTAGGGCATCCTAGACTCCTTTATAACTGAGAAACGTGAGCTATATCATCACATTTCCAACGTATCATTTCTACACCTACAACAAACTTTACTTTTTATTTATCAAGGTGTTTAACAGTGAACAAATCATAACCAGCAATAGGTGAGTTAAAAATATCAAATATCTATCTTTTATATATCGTTTGAATTATATACTAAACTTTTTTGTTCTGTAAAATTTGAAAATTATATCAGACGAGTTTCACTTCATACAAGTATTTATTTTATACTGCAATTATTTATTTTCTAAAATTGTCTGTTTTATTCTACAGTTTTAATTTTATAATACATTGCAACCTTTTTTCTTTTTATGTTTTAGTTTGCAAAATGAAACAAAACTATTTTGTCACAAATAAATTATGAAAAATGTTTAAAATTATTGTTTTTTTTTTATAAAATATATTAAGTTTAGCTGAAATATCAGTGATATATTTATTATTTTTTGAACATTTTTTGTAAAACTGGGAAATTATAAGAGACAAGTTTTTCTGGCAATTGTGATATTTGTTTTATGTATATTTTTAGTACAATATATTTAGGTGTAATTGTTTATATACCTAAAGAAAGAGTTATTTTTTGGGTTAACTTAAAATAGTTGCTTCTTATTCTGTACTTTTTATATTATAATACCCCTTCGCTTTTTTCTTATTCTTTTCATTTCTTAGATTTGGAAAAATAAATTAAGAAAATATATTTTTTTGCCACGTATAAATTATAAAAAATTCAGAATATTATTATTGGATAGCTTTTATAAAATATTTTTTCTGAAAATTTTGAGAAAACATCTTTTCTATTTCTGTAAAAATTGTCTTGAAAATCATTACCAAGATTTGCAAAATTAGATGAATAAATCAGACGACGTGAGTTTTATAAGAGGCTGAGACTTTCCATTAACTAACAAACTATATATACATGAATACATGATATGTAGAACTTGACTTGATTTTTCATAATTAGTATATTTTTACCTCAGTTTACCCCCAATGATTTACTCACCCAATTTTTCATATTCATTGATATAAAAACTGAATACAAAAACGTATCTAATTTAGTTTTGGTTCTGTAAAAAAAATAATGCAGAAATATTATATATATATTTTTGAAAATTGATATTATTTAGGGAATATATATGACCTGTAAAAGATGAAATATTAATTTATAATCGTTTTATTTTTTTTTAATAATCTGAATATCAGACTATGCAAAAAATAAAGAGATTTTAAATTATTAGTGTAAAAAAAACGAGAAAATAGTGACATTTTCCAGTAAAAATCAAAAAGATCTAGATTGGTTTACACAACCTTGAACTGCATAAAAGTACCTAAAGTATTTAAAAAATATGTTGCTTTGTCCAAAAATTATGAAAACGAAAATGTAATTCAAGGGCAACATTTCAAAACACAATTTTATACTTATGTTTATGGCTATTAAAAGTATAATTGTCCGAATTTCCTTTAAAACGTAACGCATTCAAACCAAAGTACTCAAAAAAATTAATAAAAAATCAACAATGGCAGCGGTCTTTTAGGATTAGAAAATTAATTTTAATAGTTCTAACCTGCTCAGTTGTATAGAGACATTTATTACAAACAGTTTTAATTTTTTGTACCGATTCGACATTTAGGAACTAAGATATTAAAAAAAAAACTTAACCGGAAACAAGAAAAAATCTCAATTTATCAAGAAAATCAGATAGAAAATGTTTTGTTGCGTTTAGGACATATTTAGACGTCAAAGAAGGGTATCTAGCTTTGTAGAAACAAACTTATAGGGAATATAGGGAAAAACAAAAAGATATGTTTTTTTACTCGTGTTCTTTACCTTTACGGAGAAAATACATATTTTCAGAGATTTAGCAGTTTGTAATTAGGGTAAAGAAAAAATCCCCAAAAATGCCTCATTCCTACATTTCTGTCTCGTCCAACTTTGCATGATCCGGATATCAAAAATTGATATAACATTTATAAAACTATGACGGAAATGACGATCCTTTTATAAAAAAGATAATCATTATTTTGTAAATATATAGTAAGATAGAGCGTAAAATTATCTATCCGAGTACCTAATATCTACTTTGCATCCAAATCTAATTCACATTTCAGTCAATCTTGATTCAGTCATCTTGTTTTACAAATTTCAACTATGTAATAGAATGTAGGTGTCAAAATAATATGAAATTAGTGTTCGCAGTTTTATTCATGTTAAAGCCGTCCAACTTTGTCAGAAAAGTATTTGAAAACGAGCGTTTTTCTTCAAGAAAGTTAAAAAACTAAATATAGATATTAGATGTTCAGAAAGAGAATTTTACGTTATGTCTTATCATTATATTTACAAAATTAGTAATTTTTAGAAAAAGAACATCATTTCCCGCTAATCCGGAAGTGATATTTAAAATGCATTTTTTACTTCTATCTAATAGCACAATTAATAAAATACAAAAATTTGCCATTTTGAATTCTTCAAGAATATTGTTTTTATGGCCATATTTCTTTTTTTGATGCTCAATTGTTATTTACCTAGTGGATCAGATCCCCAGAAAAGACTACGTTAGAATGACATTTGAATCATAAATTTATCTCAACAACTACAAAGAAAATCGAGCATAATGTATTACACTGTACAAAGAAAATAATATATTCACATTATAAAAAAACCGCTGCCCAAGGAATCACTACTTCCACATCCAATTCTCTATCCAAGTCACTCACAACGAAAAAACTTTGTATGTGGAAATAATTGTTTATGGAACTTTAATAATATAATATTTGAAATCCTCTACCCCAAAAACCCATAAAACGATACCCCACATCGGGGGTTGTGATAGGGAGGCGGTAGTGGTAGTGGGGGTAGATGAAGTAAAAAAATGTTTTGAGGTTTCTGGTTCTTGTACATACACTAAATCATAATTTTTTTTCATCCCCTTTAATAAGAGGGTGGGGGTTGGTAATGGGGGGTGGCTAATGCCAAAAATGTTTTTGAGACCTTAGCTTTTCTTGTATATACTAAATACCAATTATATGGACTCTTACCTGCTTGATTTACCCACTTACCCCAAATTTACCCCAATTTACCCTCCAACCCTTCGACGGAACAAGATGAAAATATAATCTAGTTTTAGATCTCGTTAAAGTACATATGTGTACCAAATTTCAAGTCAATATCTCAAACAGTTCCAGAGTAAACGTGCGCACAAAAAAAAGTTGGACAGACCGACAGACAGAAATTTTTTTTTTTCGCTCAAACTTAAAATCTCGACGTTTCATGACATTTTAAGCCTATTTGAAAAATTAAAATTTTTAAAATTTTTTTTGTCGTTACTATACTTCCACTGGATGTGGAAGTAATAGTTGTCAGTAAGAAAAAGAATTCTGAAAAAATAGCCATTTTATATTCAATTTCACGTCTTCGTATCTCCGTTTCTATTCATCTCAACTCCACTTTTTGGCCTTATTACTTCCACGTCCAGTGGAAGTATAGTAACGACAAAAAAATTTTTAAAAATTTGTATTGTCCAAATAGGCTTAAAATGCCATGAAACGTCGAGATTTTAAGTTTCAGCGAAAAAAAAATTTCTGTCTGTCTGTCGGTCTGTCTGTCGGTCTGTCGGTCTGTCGGTCTGTCTGTCTGTAACTTTTTTTTGTGCGCACGTTTACTCTGGAACCGTTTAAGATATTGACTTGAAATTTGGTACACATATGTACTTTAACGAGATCTAGAACTAGATTATATTTTCATCTAGTTCCGTCGAAGGGTTGGGGGTAAATTGGGGTAAATTTGGGGTAAATAAGTCAATCAAGCAGGTAAGAGTTCATAAAATTGGTATTTAGTATATACAAGAGAAGCTAAGGTCTCAAAAAAATTTTTGGCATTAGTCACCCCCATTACCACCCCCACTCCCTTATTAAAGGGGATGAAAAAAATTGTGATTTAGTGTTTGTACAGGAACCGGACACCTCAAAATATTTTTTTACTTCATCCACCCCCCACTATCACCCCCCTATCACCACCCCCCACCCCACTACCGATGTGGGGTATCGTTTTATGGGTTTTTGGGGTAGAGGATTTCAAATATTATATTATTAAAGTTCCATAAACAATTATTTTCACATACAAAGTTTTCTCGTTGTGAGTGACTTGGATAGAGAATCTGGATGTGGAAGTAGTGATTCCTTGGGCAGCGGTTTTTTTTTTGGGCATATGATGTAGCTTCATGAGATCTTTATCAATTTCTGATATCTAGATCATGATATCTTTTGTCTGACGAGACAAAATATAAAAATGGGCGACTTTTTCTATTTTTAATCCTAACTTCAATATCTCCGATATTATTTATCGTAGGGAGGTCAGACGAAGCTCATTTTCCTCGTAAAAATGTAAAGAAAGAAATTATAACGATATTTTGGATATCTTTCGAGCTGTAGCGAAAATAAATCAAATAATGTGCTTTTTGGTTTTTTCTTTGGTCCCTATATATTCGCTTCGCTTCTGCGAAACTAGGTGTGCTTTATTGACGCCCAGATACAACAAAAAATGGCTTTTTGGAAACATTTCTTATTTTTCTCCTCTAGAAAGGAGATCCATATGCGTATATTTTAATTATGCAAAATATATATTCAGATGTTATGATGTTTTTCAAATGATACTATTAAAAACTTAAACACCCCATTTTCCTTTCCTGAAAGACTTTAAAAAACAGGTAGTCGAAAATATATATTTATCCCCTTAAAAAAATTGTCATAATCACGTTTCTAGCAGTTCTTGAGAAAATAGTTTTGTAAATTTCTACCTACCCCTAAAGAACTCATACAGGAATTATTAAAATTATTATTAAATTAATCTCTAGTCACAAGCTACATACAAAAGTTGTTTCCTTATCTATCATTTACATGCTTATCAATATCATGCAATATCTCACCTCTAATAACATAAACCTGAAATAAAAATATGTAATAAAATATGTAAAACATTTTATTAAATGTTTTTATATATTTTTCATTAACGAAACGGATTGACCGTACTAATAGAGGTATCTGGTAAACATTTTAGAGGTTGGCTATTGGTCGCATGTTTCGAAACCCTTGCTGGTTCAACCAGTTAAAACCGTCGTAAAGCTCACAGTCTTGAGCAACGCTCCAGTAAAATTAGTATAACGCATCCTAGACTTCCTTATAACCGCGGAACACGAGCCAGATCATCACATTCCCGACGTATCATTTTCACATCTCCAACAAACTTTTCTGTTTATTTTTCAAAGTGTTTAATAGTGATCAAATCATAACCAGCAATAGGTGAGTTAAAAATATTAAATATCTATCTTTAAAGTATCGTTTAAATTGTATACTAAACTTCCTTTCTCTGTAAAATTTGAAAATTATAACAGACGAGTTTCACTTCATACAAGTATTTATTTTATATTGCAATTATTTCTTTTCTAAAATTGTCTATTTCAGTGCAGTTTTAATTTCATAATACATACATCTCTTTTTATGGTTTAGACAAAGAAATTATAAAAAATGTTTAAAATTATTATTATTTTTTTACAAAATATATTAAGTTTCGCTGAAACAGTGATATTTTTATTATTTTTTAGAAATAAAATATAGTGTGGTAAAATTACATATTGTTTCGCTTCATAAAACTTGGAAATTATAAGAGACAAGATTTTCTGGCATTTATGATATTTGATTCATGTATATTTTTAGTACAATATATTTAGGTGTAATTGTTTATTTTATGCTTAAAGAAAGAGTTATTCTTTGGATTAACTTAAAAAAGTTGCTTTTTATTCTGTATTTTTTATATTATAGTGCCCCTTCGCCTTTTCTTATCCTTTTTATTTCTTAGATTTGGAAAAATAAACTAAAAATATATATTTTTTGCCACATATAAATTTAAAAAAAATACAGAATATTATCATTGGATAGTTTCTATAAAAATTTTTTTCTGAAAAATTTTGAGAAAACAGCTTTTCTATTTCTGCAAAAATTGTCTTGAAAATCATCACCGAGGTTTGCAAAAATATGGGAATAAATCAGACGACGTGAGTTTGATAAGAGGCTGAAACTTTCCATTTACTAACAAACTATGAATACATGATATTTAGAACTTGATTTTGATTTTTCATAATTAGTTTATCTTTTACCTCAGTGTACCCCCAATGATTTACTTATCCAATTTTTCATAATCCAATTTAGTTTTGGTTCTTTAAAAAGAATTGCACTATTCTTATATATATATATTTTTTTGGAAATTGATATTATTTAGGTAAAATATATGGCCTAATAAAAATGAAATATTAATTTATAATCGTTTTATTTTTTTAACAATCTGAATATCAGACTATGCAAAAAATAAAGAGATTTGAAATTATTAGTTTTTCCAAATATCTATCAAAAAATGTTTGTGGTACAAGCAAGAGTCATTTCGAATTTTTTTTCTCCTAAATTTCAAAAGCTCGAAACTTGCCGGGTGCTTTTATAACTTTTTCGATATAAAAACGTAGCCAGTAGGTTTCGAGATTTTGGAATAGAAAGAAAAATACAATAATAATTTCAGGGTATTTTTTAAATCTTTAAAATATTTTATATAAATAAATAGTATTTCTAACGGCGTCACCAGCAACGTTAAAAAAGAAAAAGTGTGAAAGGAACTTCTCACGTCAAAAACTATTAGAAAATAAAAAATTTTAACGACAGTAAAAAACAGCATATGTATAATATTTTTTTAAAATCCTCACATGGAAAAAACGGACGGCGAACGAACATTTCCTATTTGTTGTTTTCCAATTCCGTTTTTTTTATATTTTACAGTGTGATTGATTAAAATCTTGACATTATTGTTGCTGTTTTCAAAAAAATAATGGGAAACCTAATTTATTTCATAAAACTTTCATATAAAAACTTTTAAATAGAAAACAGCTTACGAAATAAAATTATTATTTTGGTTAACATAATCAAAAAGTCACCATCTCGTTTTTTTACAAAAATCTTGGTATACCGGTAATTCTGTGATTGTTTTATATTACTAGAACTTTTTCTCGAAATGTCCAAGAAAATACTACTGACAAAAAGTCTCATTAAGAGAAGGTAATATTATAAGAATAAAAACTAAACGATTATGAATTAAAACCATTTCATTGAGGAAACACATAATGCTTTGAACATTCTTGATTAAAACTTTTTTGAAAAAAATTGCACCGCTTCAAAAAAGTAATGAAAAATTCTTAAATAAAATTTCACCCAGTTCCAGCTAATTGGACCTTATTACCTAATATTGATGTTGAAGTTGGTTAAAAATACTTTTAGATTAATTTCTTGTTCATTTTTACACCGACCTTAAAATCGATATCAAATAATAATGTACAATTGTATGCTAGTAATGCGAAAAACGTAAAAAAGTACTAATTCAAAAATAAGATAAGATAGGCCTACTACGATTTTGTTATAATGGCAAAAATCCAGAAAAAATGCTACCGATTTTTTTATCTCAAATTGAAATTCAAAAAACAATATTCATTTTCAATAGAGATATAGGATAATGAACATTATTATTATACTACTGAAAAACACGCTTAAATTGGCATTCGTTGCCATAAAATCATAATTTATTTAATATCTTTTAAAAGGATTTCATAGCCGAAAAGACTTTATGGATACTGATAATCTATTTGAAGTATTATAGTATATTTAATAATATATTACAATATTGACGTATTACTTTGATAGATATGTACTTGTAAATAATTTTAATATAAATTCTAGAATTAATAACCAGTTCAGGTGGTACAGGCATATTTTATTTTAAACTAAGTGTAGCGTATTAAAATATCACAATCACCACAAGATATTAAGTTATTTCTATTAAAATGAATACCTAATCAAAATAACGTATGTAATTAAAGAGATTGTTGCACTCTCTTGTGCCCCTTCTATATTAAGACAATTTTTCAGTTCTTTTAAATGTATAAAAAAGTTAACGTGATCTAAATTTTGCCCTTATCTCCTTTCTGGTGCTGAATTATTAATTTATCATTATCTTTTAATGAAACATTACACCAACTCCAAATGAAAACAAATGTTCTACCTCTGTCTCATTGCTGAAAAAAATACAGTTTATATAATTTAGTGTTAAGTATATATTTCCTTATTAGATATTTGGTTTCAAAATTTCAAACGTTTATCGATCAAACTTTTCAGTGTAAACTATCTCTTTTTTCCCATGTTTACTAAACACTAGTAAATTCAAGGAACAAGTTTAATATAACACTCTGAAATAAATACTTCCAAAAATATGACACTAATTTGTAATAGCTTTTATGCGTGTTTAGTATTTTACTCAATATAATGCACTATTACTTTCATTGTCGTTTAAAGTTTTTAACTCAAATCAAGATAACTGGGTCATGTTTTATTAATAACAACACAACATAACAATAATTACTTACACATAAATTATTATAAAATAACAAATTAGAAATGAAAAATGTTACCTTTTATTAAAATTAGTGCTAGTAAGCATATACAAATTAAATAACAATTCCAAATCTGTATTTAAGTATTGGTCTTACCATCAATATTTTGTTTCTGGCCACAGTGCCACAATAATCGAAATTAAATAGTAATAAATGTATGCAGGGTGTCCCATAAGTAATGGTACATAGAGCAATGGCAGATTCCTTACGTAAAAATATTACGATTTAATCAAACTTACCTTAGTCCAAAAGTTGATATTAACAGAGATACATGGTGTTTTGGTTTTTTTTAAAATAATTTCTTTAAAAATTGAAATATTTTAACAAAATTTGGTGAATGGCGATTTTTTGAGGCGAGGGATTCAAATCTATTCATACTTTTGCTGCTTTTTGTAGAGGGCGCCACCTACGGTAGTTTGCGTGTCGTTTATATGTCATATATTTTTGGCGCATTTTTTAAAGTTTTTTTTTAATAAAAATTCCTATTTTTCTGTCTTTCTTACGTAAAAAAGGAGTACCTTCTAAATGTCGCTTCGAGTAACCGTTTTCGAGATATTTGGTTTGAAAGTATTGAATGCAAACAATTTAAATTAAATAAAATATCATATTATTGTTTGATTTACAGAATAATTGATAGTGAAGCGAACAGTAAAAAGTAAAAATTAAATGTTATTTTTTTCAATTTTTTTAAATTCATTACATTCCAACACTAGTAAAAAAAGAACGAAGAACAATGACTTTCAAATAAATAAACTTAAAATTTGAGAAACAGTTTTTATTTAAATACAAATTTCATTTAAAAAATAAATAAATAACAATAATTAATTAAAAAAAAGAGATCTGTGTTCGGTAACAAATGTTCGAAGTGACTTCAATACATTTGACGATGCGTTTATTAAACGACCGCCTTATTTTAAATAATAAGTGTTAGTTTTGAAATAATTCGATTGCATTTCTAATTCTCTGCAATAATTCTTTTCGATTATTTATTGCATCTTGATACACAAGAGATTTCATGTACCCCCATATGCAATAATCCAACGGATTAAAATTGGAACTCCGCGCAGACCAAGGCATATTGCTCCCACGACCTATTCAGCGACCAAGAAAATTGGTATTTAGGTAGTTTCTCACCGGTATAAAAAAATGCGGTGGAGCTCCATCTTGCATAAAAAACATATTTTGTCTTAAATATAGTGGTACATTATCCAAGAACTCGCGTAGCTGAGTTTGTAGAAAATTTAGGTATAATGCACCATTTAAATTGGTGGTAACTCATACGGTCCAAAAAAATAATTATTTTACATTTAGAAAGTATACCTTTTTTATGTAAAAAAGATAGCAAAACAGGAATTTTTATTTTAAAATTTTTTTTTAAAAAAATCACCAAAAATATATGACATATAAACGACACGCAAACTACCGTAGATGGCGTCCTCTACAAAAAACAGCAAAAGTATGAATAGATTTGAATCCCCCGTCTCAAAAAATCGCCATTCACCAAATTTTGTTAAAATATTTCAATTTTTAAAGAAATTATTTAAAAAAAACGAAACAAAAATTTAAATTTGATTCCTTGTATCAATATCAACTTTTGGACCAAGGTAAGTTTGGTAAGGAATCTGCCATTGCTCTATGTACCATTACTTATGGGACACCCTGATATTTAGTATTAAAAAATGTAAGCTAGTCCATTGCTAATCATACATAGAATATCAGCCAAAAAAAATTGCAGTCGGGCATGGCCGATTGAAATTTTGCTGGAATATGGTTTTTCACTACGGATTTCACTTTTACATATTGTCGCTGAGATTAAGTACACAGCCAATACTTTTTATTAGATCTTAACAGTCGATAGCACCCTAACTGTCACTTGTTTCATAACAGTCTTATTAAAAATATCTTCTGACAACATTTTAAAGCAAAACAAACAAACAAAAAATAAGTTCGTTCGAATTCCAGAGACCCAGTATTTTGCAGTTTCGATATCTTTCCTCTAAATTTTATTTTCCTCGGGCGTTTTCTTAATTAACTACTATTTAACGTAACCACTCTGTATATTCGCACTAATTTGGTAATTTTGTTAGCTAGAGTTCAAATATTACTGTCCATCACATGTTTCTCATTATTTTTTAGAGTGTCCACATTGTAAATTTTGCACTAAACGTATATACTATTTATTCACTGGTAATAGCATCAACTGCCTATCAAATATTATTTTCATCAATATTTTTGAAGATATTGGGCTAACAAACAGACAGAACCAGACCTACAGGCGGACAGATAGATAGACAGGCACAGACTCATGTAACTGAAAGACCTTAATTATTTTCGTAATCCAAATTTTCAGACTGAAAAGTGAAAATCCAAAGAAATCTGAGACATAAAAATCTTTGTTAAATTTTGTTCCAAAATTGTAATAAAATAAATATGCATTAAACCTGGCTTTTTACACGACCCCGACGATCACTCTGTATAACGGCCCAATTTCCTTAATAGTTTTCTTAAAAATAACTCGATAACATATTAAACTAAAATTACATATCTCCTACCCTGCTTAAAGTTCGTTCTAACCTGAGAGACACACTGTATATTGCAGTTTCGATATCTTGCAACTCCTCGTATTTTTGTATGCTTAGCCAGGTAACATTCTGCACTAAAATTTTAATAAAATAGTAGCTTACATAAAACATGACTGTTTACACGTCTCTGGTGATCATCATGTATGAAAGATATATCAAGAATATCCTACCATGCTATTTTAATGATAAATTGATAATCTACGTAAAGTTCGTTCGAACCTGAGAGACGCGCTGTGTATTATAGTTTCTATCAAAAACAAGTAACAGTTTGCTCCGAAATTATGATAAAACGTATTTTATATAAAAATGATAGTTTATACTCCGCTGGCGATCACTCTGCATGATAGATGACTCAGTTTTACTATTAAGTATTCATCATGCTATTTTACAAATGCTCCAAATTTTAAAGTCTGAAATTATCGTGTTTAATATGTATATTCGGTAGCACCCGACTTTGTTTCCATTTTGACGTTTATGTGCTGCTAAAAGCTGATAAATTCATTCAGCATTAGAAATAAGATAAGGATAAAAGTTAAGTCAGATTAACTTCTTGATAGACAGAGTGTCGTTAAAACTGTACACAGTGTACACCTGTAATTCTTTTAGTTTTTATCCACTTTAACCAATTGCTCTCAAAAGTTAAAAGTCATTAAGATCTACTTATGATCAAAATATCATTTACTAACTTCAAATGCAAAACGGTCTCGATGCATGATTGAATGCAAAAATTTTAAATTCATTTTTCTTATTCAATCTTGCATCGTAGGTGGCTTTGCAAGAGGGTAACTGATTTTGTAACTTATATGTTAGCTGTCCGAAGGTCTTTCACAAGTCACCAGTGTCAGTCTTCATAGTAATTCAAAATTCTCCTGTTCTTTAAGTATTTTGTGTCATAATTAATCTAGAATCTCTTTTATATTGCTCTAACAAGTAAACGTACAATTTAATAAAATTTTATGTGCGTATACATTTCAAATAGCTTTCTTCTATTCTCAAAGATAATTAGAACATAAACGAGTTGCAATTTTTCAAGAAAGATGACGTGGTTTTATTAAAATACTTATTAGCTTTGTATCAAAATTAATCTAGAAAGGTCTCTCTTCTATTGCCTAACAAGTAAACGTACAGCTTAATAAAATTATGTGCACGTATAAATTGAAAATGGTTTCAATTTATCCACAAAGATGATTGGAATAAACATAAATTGCAATTTTTCAGGAAAGATTATGTGACTTTACATTAGCTTTGTATCAAAACTAATCTAGAAAGCTCTCTTTTCTATTGCCTAACAAGTAAACGTACTGCTTAATAAAATTATGTGCACATGTAATTTGAAAATATTTTCCCTTTATCCTCAAAGATGAATGAAATAAGCATAAATTGCAATTTTCCAGGAAAGATCATGTGATTTTACAGTAGCTTTGTGTCAAAACTAATCTAGAAAGCTCCCTTTTCTATTGCCTAACAAGTAAACATACAGCTTAATAAAATCTTATGCGCATATAAATTCAAAGTAGATTTATTTTATCCTCATAGATGATTAGAATGAAAATAAATCGCAATTTTTCGAGGAAGACGATGTTATTTTATTAAAATACTTGAAATAACTTTGTATCATAATTAATTCTCTATTTCCTAACAAGTAAACGTACAGTTTAATAAAATTTTATCAGCATGCAACTTTAAAATAGGTTTCTTTTATCCTCAAAAGATGATCAGAATAAAATAAAGTTGCAATGTTTTAAGAAAGATGATGTCACTGTGGTTTTATTAAAATATTTATTGTTTTAAATAACTTAGTGTAGGTACTACATAAATTATTGTGTTCATTTATGAATCTATGCACTTCTAAAATGGAAATATCTCCGGAAACTGACTCCAAACTAAAACTAAAATAAAATTGCCCAACCACCTGAAAGTATATCAAAATGTTATTTAAGTGAAAATGTAAATTAACTATGTTATTTATAAATACAAAGGGTGTGTAGGGCAAAAAACAGGGGGTACACCTGGATAATTCCTGCAAGCAATTTTTGTTTATATAGGGAGGGAGGGGGGGAGGTTGTCACATTCATTAATTAATGTTTTCGACAAAAATATCGTTGCCGATACGGCAGCCATGTTGAAAAATACGTTTATCTCGATTATTTAGTTTGTTAATTTTACCTTTAAATTAGTTATTAACAATTCGTTCTGGTGAATTGTTTTAAAATCACAGCAGTTTGAAAATAACTAATTACTAAGTAGGAGCAACGGGGAGAGAGACAATTGCAAGAATATGTAGTGAAGCACAAATTTTTACCTTTTTGAGCTAGTGTAGATCGTAAAGTGTTAGCAACAGATAAAAATTTTTGTATTAACAGATTAGAGAAAACACGAAAACTTCATTGTTTTAAACAAATAATACCACTGAAAGTCAATTTTATTGGTTATGTAAAATAAATAATTAGTATTAATGACGCCGAAACATCTCAAATCTTCAAATTTTGAGCTGCTGTAATTTTTAAACAAGTTTCAATTGTTCAAACATAAGTTAGGAAATTTTATAATCTACAATATTAATAATAATTAATTACTACGTAGGAACAACTAGAACAGATAATTGCAAAAATCTGCAGTGAAGCACAAATTTTCACCTTTTTGGTGGCTGTAAATTATTATTATTAGTTTTTTTAACTCCCTACAACATTGGCACTTCCTAATTTTAGGGTGGAACTAACATAAAAGGATGTAATTCAGTGAAACCTATTTTGATCGCCATTTTTCTATTATGGCGGCCGTAGCGGCAACGTTATTTTTATGAGAGATATTATTTAATTATTGTGGCACTTCCCCCCTCTTATTATACAAACGTGAATAATTCATACGGGTCAAGTGACAGATTGACTATATTACGTATAGTGAAGTTGAACTTGAGTTAATTATATCCATATTATATTAAAACGTCCCACCACAACGATGTTTCCTCTAGATTTCTTTACAGCGTATTATGGTGTTATTTATTTTTACCAACAATCAAATCGGCTAACAATGATGCCAAACTAATATAAGAAATGGCAAGATATATGTATATAAGAAGACAGTTCAAAATACAAGAGCGATATCCGGAAAACCACAAGGCAATTTAAAGAGTCTGTTGATTTTCCAATGAGTATTTATAAAGGTATCACTGGACAGCTATAGGCTGTATTAAAGTGGTGAAAAACTGCTTCTCAAAAGACCGCTGGCCGTAAACTCACAACACGGTCGATTGAATTAAAAATGACCACGTTTAGCTCGTTTTATGACAACAAGTTCTATATCAGCAGTCAAATGCCACTGTACCGTTTTCTATTAAGGCTAGGATTTTGCAGAGTGAGAGGGAAATATGCGTTTATTTTCGATTTATTTTAAATATTTAAAAAACTACACATAGTATAATCTTAAAACTGCTTTAGATACTTGCTATTGATCTAACGAATACAACTATATATATTTTTTTATTATAAATTTCTGTTATATTTAAATATCGTAGTTTGTCAATGAAAATAGTGCCTAATTTCATTATTAAAGTATGGCATTTGCATATATATAAAACTAATGACAAAAACTATATATGGATGTATCTGAAACTATTTTAAAGATTATATCATTTATGAATTGTTAAATATTTATAATAAACCGAAAATAAACGCATATTTCCCTGTCACTCTGCAAAATCCTAGCCTTAAATTCAAAAGTCATATTAACAAGGCAAATTATTTTTAAAACTCTTTCAAGTAAAGCTGCTAAATTTTAAAATCTTGTCATTTCTTCATTTCGATTATATCATAGTTATTTACGATATAAGTAGAATAAACTCATTATTAACACATGCATTGTGAAGAATTGACGTCTCTGCGGATCGGCAACCACCTGGTACAGGAATCTATAGAATAATTAGAAACACTTTTATCCTCATTTAACAAATGAATTAAGTTTTCTTTTAGTTGAATCGCTTTCTTTTTCCAAAATTTTTGCGGAGTCCCACGTCCCACTGGATCTTATGATTGTTATCCCATGTGTGTTCACAAATTTTGACTTAATAAAACGTCCCGCAACAACGATGTTGTAATAGAAGTATTAAAAACCAGCCTTTGTCTGATCCTTTTGGCGTAGAGGTTAATTTAACAAAAATTTTTAAATATTTTTACAGTGGCAAAATACCCAACAAACATAAGAAATCATGAATATGCCACGAATAATGAATTACAATATTAAGAAACTAAGTTTTACAAAATATTTTGAATTTGATTGATAATAATGGATTGGCTCACATTATTTTTATTTTCAAACATAACCTTTAATATAATATATTAAGTTTCAAAGTTATTAAAGGTAAATTACTAGCCAAGTTTACTGAACAAGTTAAATTTACTGTCTTCTACCTATGAAATATTCACATCGGCAAAGATGTTATAAAAAAATATAAGAGAAAATGTTTTTAAGTTATTTTGAATTTTAAAATTATTTCAAAGGCGTCTGTTTATAGATTCAAATATTAAGCAAGAAAAACGAAATGTATAGGAGGCTTTAAGCTGTTCAAGAAATTTCTCTTTGAGATACTCTTACCACCCTCAAACGAATCGGAATATCTTTACATATATACAAGTTTGCATATTTCTACAGTTTTCCATTTTAATAAACCATTTATAGAAATTATTTATACTTAGAATACAAATTCAAACTCAAAATCAATTAACTTTATGATGAAATTTAGAATAATACGGTAATTTTGCAATAGTTCATTGATTTAAAATTATGTTGTCCTACGGATAAGTTTACATTGGAGAGACTAAAAAACATATAAACACCAGACTCAAAGAACACTTTAACCACAACCACACTAAAAGTGAACCTCTATGAAATGAGCGGTTGCCGAACTTTCAGAAGAAACCTATAAACCGACAAAATTCGACGAGACCAAGAAACTAACAAATATTACTGAGAACATACTCTGTATATTGAACCCGCATACATAGTATCTGTGAGTTACTTTTTCTTCTTCTTCTTATTTACAACGTCATGGCAGGTGTTTTGTGATCCACGCATAGTCGCACATATCCTAACTTGTCCGCGTGGTTTTAATTTGCTCAGTTTACAATGATATTCATTTTGGTTATTATTTACAGTTAAACCGTAATCAGAGCTTATTGTTTGAAGGTTGTCTACTAAGCGCATGAGCTCATCTTCGCGTGTTGTAAGAAAGTGTCATTTGCAAATCTCAGATTAGAAATCTTTGTTCGGATTATAGCTATTCCATCCTGCCAGCAGTCTCCAGCATAAAAAATTACTTCATATTTTAATGTTATAATCTAGATATCCTAGATATTATTAGAAGTAAGCAGTATAAATCTAGCGTATTGACATGCCATTAAAAAATACAACAACTAAGAAAAATCCTAGTAACTGAACCTAGTATATTATACATCAACTATTATTTATGCGATCTAAAATAGTCCATAAGATAGTTGGAACTGATATCTTATGCATCTTATTTAGTAGCAACCAATTACTGTATCATATTTTACTTATAGACTAGGAGATAGCTACATATATGGGGCCTGGGATATAACCTGTTGGCATTGCTGTTATGTTTTAGCAAATATTTTTCTGAGTATTTTATCTTATGTGAGTCAGACCTCCTCCCCGAAAATATTCTATTGTGGAACAGAATATAACCCTTTGGGGCTTGGTGTTAGTTGAAGAGGGTATATTGGCTATCAACATTCGATATATGCCAACATTTCTTCACTGTGCAATTGGCAGCATTGGCGACATCATTTATGGCCAAAATTGGAACGTAGTATAATCATTTCTGACCAGGCGAAAAATTTTCTTTGTCAATGTTTATTGCTGGAAAACCATATGCCAACATTTTTTGCTTGGCCATTTTTCAGATTTTTTGGCCAAAAATTGGACTTTTGGCCTAAAACGGGTGCTTTTCAAAAAAAAAAAAAAATGTTGGCACCTTCTCAAACCTGTAGTTTTTGTACCAAAGAAAAGTCTCTGTGAGTGTTTTCCAGCAATGAGCATTGACGACTAAAATTTTTCGCATGGTCAGAAATGGTTATACTACGTTCCAATTTTGGTCATACTTGATGTCGCCAGTGCTGCCAATTGCAAGGAGAAAAAATGTTAACTAACAACTAACACCAAGCCCCAAAGGGTTATAATCTGTTCCACAGTTGGATATTTTCGGGGGCGGCTAGCGCCAAAACTGTCAGGGGGAGGTCCGACTCACATAAGATAAAATACTCAGGTTATATCCCAGGCCCCAATACAAGGTGTTTCACGAGTAAACGGACATGTTTTAATGCCAGATAGAAGACATCGAAGGTAATCATAATCATCCATAGAAAAAGCTAGTTGGGCCTTCCTTGCTGAAATACAGGGTGTTTTATGTATTTTTGCCAAAATTTCTTTTGGTTGTTACTTTGTAAAGGACTTGAATAATAAGTTAATATTTGGCACATATAATACACTAGTGTGGGGCGAGCGTAGAGGCGACTTCAATGTGAATATCAGTCGATATTCCGTTGAAGCAACGTCGAGCGCGGTTAGTACTTGGATGGGCTCCCATCTTGGGAAATACAGCGTTCTCGTCCCACCTTCTAGAGGCTTGTATATCAGTGTATACTCGGAAGTTACGTAATTTCAGACGAGGATTACGTAGTGGATATACCATCCTTCGGAGGGGATGTAAAGCAGGCGGTCCCTTGTCTATTAAATGTTAGGCAAGTAAAAGATCCCTACTCTTCTTAAGGAAAGAGGTTCGGCAAAATTTCCAGGTTGGGGGTAGCTCGTCTCCTGGCGTCGGTGATAGGCCCTGGTAGCGGAAATAGGCCGACGTTAAACAGTTAAAAAAAAATACACTAGTGATCCTTAATAAGTACTTATGCCACACACAAAAACAGTCCAGGTCCGGACTTAAAAAAACATGTTTTTGTTGTTCTTCAAGAAAACAATACCCTGTATATATATTTTTTTAATTTCAATATTAATTTCGAAAAGTACATAAAAAACTGAACAGAATGGCTTCATTAATTTTTTTCCACACCCTCGACGTCTTCGTAATAAATTCCACTAAATAATGCAATATGAGACTTTAGAAAATATTGATGAATGATAAGCGCGAAAAATACTTTCTCTAATAAATTAGACATTTTTAGACATTTACTTTTTTGTCAGCAATAACTATTATGTTTTAATTACCAATTTTTATGGATGGGGTAAAATTAATAAAAAAATAAATGTTGGAGGACGCCGAATCAAGAACCTGTTTCATTCCTCTCATTTATTAAATGACTAGTAATACAGCAACATAACATACCTATTAACAACAACAATAACTCTAATAACAAAGTTGCATATTAATAATGCACATAGTAACAGGATAATAACAAAATATCAACAGAATAACTGTGCCAAAAACAAAAATGCAGATATTGTTATAAAATGTATTTACAAATTAGAAATATAATTAAGTTCTCTGATCAAAATGTCCTCCTCAGCCTCAATACATTTTCTAGTGTGCTTCACGAGATGACTGATCTTCTTATCACATCTAGACTGTTTTTCTCTAATTTTTTTGTGGTATTCAACAATCCTTTGAATTTAATTGCTCCATGCAATCAGTGTCCATTTTGTTGACGTCACCCTTTAAATGACCTCATAAAAAATAATCTATATGGTTGAAATCCGAAGACCTTGTCGGTCATACATGAGGACCTTGTGGTCAATTCATCTGTTTGTATCATTTAAATGGTTTCTAATTTGGTTGGAGAAATGCGGTCAGGCTCAATCATGTTGAAAGAACATACCTCGGATATTTACATTTCCTAAAAGATTCGGTAATGTATGTTGTAAAAACCTTAATTTGAGATTTTTATCCAAACTAATTTGCAAAAAAGAATGATCAGACCAGACCAGAAATTTTACTTTAAACAATGGCCTTAAACGTAATCACTTATTTTTAGATTATGAGGTCACTTAAAGAGTGGACATTAACTGCGTAGATCAATTAATTCAAAGTATTGTTGAATGCCGCAACGAAATTAGAAATAGTCCAGATCATCTCGTGAACTGCAGTAGAAAATGTACTGAAGCTGAGGAGGCTATTTTGAACATAAAATTTAATTATAATTCTAATTTGTAAATATGTTTTGTGAAAATATCTGCAGTTTTTGTTTTTGGTACAATTATTCTGTTGATATTTTGTTGCTATTTTGTTACTATGTGCATTATTCATATACAACTTTATTATTACAGTTATTGTTGTTGGTAACAGGTATGTTGTGTTGCTGTATTACCACTCTTTAATAAATGAGAGGAATGAAATATATTCTAGATTCGGTGTCCTCTAACATTAATTTTTTAATTTATTTTCACCTCCTCCATAACAATTGGTAATTAGAACATTAGAACGTTATTGCTGAAAAAAAAAATAAATGCCCAATTTAA
Organism: Rutpela maculata; assembly: GCA_936432065.2. Lineage (NCBI taxonomy): Eukaryota > Metazoa > Arthropoda > Insecta > Coleoptera > Cerambycidae > Rutpela > Rutpela maculata. The sequence continues at coordinate 67,846,518 of OW386294.2, read as the reverse complement.
CAGTGCAAGCATTTTTTGCGCATGTCATTCATCGATATTTTCTAAAGTCTCATATTGCATTATTTATTGGAATTTACTTCGAAGACGGCAGAGGTGTGGCAAAAAAATTAATGAAGCCATTTTGTTCAGTTTTTTATTTATTTTTCGAATTTAATATTGAAATTAAAAAAAACATATACAGGGTATTCTTTTCATGAGGAACAAAAAATACATTTTTTACGTGCGTGATACAAGTACTTATTCAGGATCACTAGTGTATTATATATGCCAAATATGAACTTAGTATTCCATTCCTTTACATAGTAACAACCAAAAGAAATTTTGACCAAAACACATAAAACACCCTGTATTTCGGCAACGAGGGCCCAACTAGCTTTTTCTATGGTTGATTATGATTACCCCCGGTGTCCTCTATCTGTCATTAAAGCATGTCCGTTTCCTCGTGAAACACCCTGTATGTAGCTATCTCCTAGACTATTATTAATTTATTGATTCTTGCAGGAGACCTTTTTTCTATGTTACTGCCTATGTTAAGTATTTACCAAGAATATGTAAGGAATCACCATTACTCTCTTCAAGTTTTAACAGAGTGTAAACAAACTGCACAGTTCTCAGCGTTACTTAAAAGACTAGAATCCAAACCAGCTTGTCGTGGCAGATCCCTTGAAACATTTTTAACTTACCCTATGCACCAGGTAAGTACTATTAAATGTTATTTGTAATGTGATTTCCTTAATTTAATAGCATAAACTAGTAGTATTATCACAATTATAATTAATCTCTATCTCAAGATCGGGATTAATTTTGAATCGGAATTAATTTTAAATTGGGATTAATTTGGGATCGATGTTAATTTATAATTAGGAGTAATTTGGTACCGGGACTGACCTCGCACTTGATAAAGCTAATATTTAGCGGAAAAAATTTGACGTAATATAATTCTGACAATATAAAAAACAGTTTCCAGTGTTTTATTTCTTCATTTAGCAGTAACAACATGGATTTTCGCCAAGTAAAGGTTAATTTATCAACCCTTTTTTCTTTAATTAAATTACTTGCACTGGATCCAAAATTCAAGTTCTTTTTTTCTATCATATCATATTATAATATTGCAAATTATCGCAGTCTTAGTTTACTGCTTTCCTCAGCAAAGAAGAATGTATTTTTGAATTATATACATTCTCCAAGAAATATAAAATATATCTCACTTAATATAAATCGTGCAAAAAAATGTTTTTACGAAAATCGTGCCAATTTTCATCAGCTACAAAATGGTTTAAAGATATTTGAAATTCATTTATTAACAAACTTATTTTGTCTATTACCATATCCCCCCATAATTAAATGTTAGTCTTTCTTTTTCATATTCTTAGGTATTTTGTATGTCCAACTAATTTAATGTGCACCGCAAAAATTGAAAAGTCAGTTTAAGTCCAAATTAATTAATTTCGTGTAACTTATTTTTGTGTTTGTTAATTTTTTCATCACTGACTTTTTTCATCGCACTTTTTGCATTTTGTATATTATTGTATATTAGCGTGCTCAGATTAGGGCAACAATATACAGAAAGTAGATAATTTCATAATAAATAAAAAAGTGTGAAAGTTGTGATTTGCTTAATATCTAAATAATATTTTCTAATCACGATGAAAGCAAATAAATAAAAAATAATTAATTGTAAAAATAAATCAAGAATAGGCTTATAAAAAATGAATGAATGTTGCTATACTCTACTCATGAGAACTAACGAGTTCGAAAAAATTTGTACAACTTTTCTAGAGTTGAAATAGATTGTAAGGCTCAATAATTGTTGTGAATGACTGAATTTCACTAAATGATTTAAGTATTTTCAATATATTTTTTTTGCCTTAAAATGCTAGGAATCCTATCATGTAATTCAATACTTCGTCAGTATTAGCTAGAAGAGTAGTTGTTTTGACTGATCCCGCAATGATGAGCGTTTTGAAGTGTTTTCCTAAGTGCCAGATAGGGTACCAATAAACAGAAAGTAGATAATTTGATAATAAATAAAAAAGTGTGAATGACTGAATTTAAATAAATGATCCAATATTTTCGATATATTTTTTGCTTTAAAATGCTAAGAATGCTACGTAATTCAATACTTCGTCAGTATTAGCTAGAAGAGTAGTTGTTTTGATTGGCTCTCCAATAATGGATGTTTTAAAGTATTTACCTAACTAGTATATTAGCGTGCCCAGATTAGGGCAACAATATACAGAAAATAGGTAATTCCATAATAAATAAAAAAAAGTGTGTGTGTTTGTGTAAGCTTTGATTTGGTTAACACCTAAATAGTATTCTTTGGTCCTAGCCTATTGAGTAATGAATCAGTACCCACGGCTGTGAGTAATGAGCCCTATTACATGTTCAGAAACGTATTATTCAATAGTCGTCGAAAAATCCTATTTCAATATTTTGTACGCATTTTTATCTCATTTAAAAATATTTGGTAGAAGGTAAAATGGCGAAATAATAGAGCATAATGATAATGATCAGGTATTGGCAACCCTCTATATTTTAAACTCAAATAAAATTGTATCTCACTAATGCACAAATTGTATAGAAATATATAAATAACATCATGAAAGGCAAATTAGTAGGGAAAGTTTTCGTTCTTAAAATAATGAATATGAAATGAGAGATATTCATGCTTGCTTTTCCTACATTGTGAATAACGTAACCCAAAATATTATTAAATATTTAATATATACTGTGGTTGCAAAGTGAACCACCACCCTGATCTCGTTTACTTCTAACTCAACGGAATCGAGACCAAATATATTTTAAATTGTCCGACAGTGCTAAACTAAATAACAGTTCTTGGTGCTTATTATTTTCTTTCAATAAGGTGAACTTGTAGAATTTGATTCTGCCAAGGTAGAGACATCGAATCAAACATAGCGGCATGTTAAACATTAAATGAGTTAATTATTAGGCGCCTGGTTTACTTGATAGACTTTGTATGAATTTTTTTCAGTTACAAAAAAATAAGGGTATACAGGGTGTTCCACTTTTCATGGAGCCACCCTTATCTCTCGCTCATCTGATATCTGATTATTTTGAAATTTTGGTGGTGAATATATACCAATAAAGTGAGTCTTTGGACATGACAACATTTGATTTTAGTCAGAGGCGTCCGATTCTAGGACGGAAAAACAGTGGTGGATTTTCAAAAAAAAGTATTAGCGATTTTTTTAGAAAAAAAACTAGTTAGATATTCATAATCAGCACCTTCTGTACAAGATTACATCGTAGTAGGCTCAAAGGTGTTTGAGATAAAACCAACAATTTCTTCAACTTAAAATAATTTTTGTCTGTAAAACGGATTCTCAAATGAAAAAAAAAATGTATTCTTCATTTTTTGTTCAGAATAATGTATTGTATTATTTGAATTGATTTTGCAACAAAATAATTATTTATTTAATAAGGCAAAAATTCTAATTGGTATAAACCCACCATTTTTCTAACAAACAATCTTTAATAAAGACCTAAGTAAGCCATGAAAACAAAAGCTATCCTGAGTGTCAATTTAATTATATAATTCTTTGCGTTTATATGTAACCACCATCATTCCGAATACATTGCTCAATCCACTTTCTTATATGGCATATAACTTTTCTAACACATTCTCTCTAATTCTGACCACCAACTCTTCTTGGTTACGTGGTCTGCTCTTACACACTATATTTTTTAAATAACTCCACAAATAGAAATCAAGTGGTTTCAGGTCCGGAGACCTAGGGGAAACTCCTGCAATTGATTTCTTAGACCTATTCATTTACCTGAAAAACTGTTTTGTAGTCAACCGGGGCATCATCAAGTTGATAAGTCTCTTCTGATATCTTGCACCAAATGAAAAAAGGCCCAATAATCTGGCCATTCCATAAACCACACCAAATGTTAACTTTTGATACATAAGTACTGATAAACCTGTGAGTATATTTCAGAAAATTTACATTGTTTAAAAATTCACCCTGGGCCCAAAAACAGAAATCCGATCTTCTGTTTGTATCACCATCTTTTAGAGTATGTAAAAATTTTGGCTTGAATGCTCTTTGTCTGTTTTTTCATGCAACGCCAAACCATGTTCTTACTAATATTTAGATTTAATGCTACTTGCCTACGCTGTATATTGTATTTTCTCTAAAATATTGTAGAATGCGTTCTTCGTTTTTAATTTGGCCATTTTGTAAACTATTCTTTGGTCTTAACTTACGTACATTTCCTGCACTGTTAAAACTGTTATTGATGGTGGCTACCAATTTATGGTGAATGGGAGGCTGACGGACAGGATGCCGTAAATTAAATTCAACAGCAGCTTGTCTAAACGATCTGGCATTATCTCCGACAAAACGAATCAACTCCACTTTTTTTTGCATTGTTAAACGCCGAACCATATTTATTACACAAAAATTTGCAATTCACTGATTATCTAACATTAAACCAGCATTCACATGAATTTTTAACTGATTAACTTATTTACATTCTCCAGATATCATGTCATAGAAGTTTTCATAGTTTTAAAAATGCCTCGATGCTGAAATTTACATTTTCTATAGAATTTGTTCACAACAATTTGGAGAATAATAGGACAACGCCTGAGTCTAGAAAGGATAAGCTTTCCATTGGTTTGAAAATCATTAAGAAATGTTAAAAAATAAGCCTGTAAATGCGGTGGGAATATAAAATTAATCACTTTTCAGTAATACAAAAATTTTCGAAAAACATTTTTACAACTTTTTGCAACAGTGACCAGAATGGCGCCCTCCACATTTAGATCATCGAAGTCATTCTAGATAATGTACGTAGTTTTTTGAAAACTAAGTCTTTGAATGCACATCCTGACATTTTAAGAGCGTCTTTCGAGAAAGTAGATTCCTGTTCAGCAATCTCGCCAGCTCAATTTCAAGAAGTTTCAATCATTTTCTACTCAGTCTAATATTAAATCCACGTAGTATAAAATAATTACCCTCTTAAAATGTTTCGTGTTCATTTAAATCTAAGCCTGTTACATTAATAAACCTATAACTGAGTTTATGCGCACATAATTTTGTTTCACCTCCTTAGCATGGTTTTTCGCGTATCAATCCAGACAGATTATTCTGTGTTGCGGTGTTAATGGGGCACGCCCGCTTGACGCTTCAAAAGCAAAATGATGAAAACTAAAGGAAACGGTAGAGATCAAAGGGCGAGGTATATTGTAAATATGAGCAGATTTTGATATAGAGGAAGTGTGAAATACTAAAATCAGGAAAAAATAACATGTTCTCTGTTTATTTTAGAGTAGGATCCAGTTAAAATTACCAAACTGTAGATTCGTTTATATTACGAGCATATGTTAGTTGGCAAATTATATTTCTGTCTGCTCCGGTCACGTCAATCACAAAGATAGAAAGTTATAATTTACTTAAATAAATTATCTATATAACAAATACGACGTCAATATAATCTCAACAATTTATTATCTAAAATAAATCTCTACAAAAATACCATTAAGGAAATTACAAATATTTGCAAAAATTTCCAAAATGAAACCCCTAACTTCCCTACATTTTTGTTGGCGTTTGTTTAAATCACCAATGTATTTTATAATTAGGGCATCATTGCTTCTAATTTCGGCATAACAAAGAAGATTGCGGTAAAGTAACTGGTCCTTGCTATTTGTGGCTTGTGGGTATACTGTATACTATGGTCTTGAGATATTTCCATAGAGAATCATCTATTGGGTTGAAATCTCGCTATCTAGCCAACCAAGCACGAGGTCCTTTACCCGATCCATCTATCTGAACAATGATTATTCAAATGCCTCCTTATTTCAATACCAGAATGAGCAGCAGTTCCGTCTTGCTGAAAGTACTGCCCTCTGATATTAACAAGTCAGCAAAATGTTTTATGAGAAATCTAAATACACTTCTGCAGTTAACCTATCCAGAAATACATGTGCGCCAATTAAGTGGTTACTAATAATACATACATTAATTGAGGACAGCCTTAGTTCTGGTTCCAATTATGCGAATTTCTTGAGTTAAATATGCCATCCCGGATAAATTGGACGTTTGTAAAGAAGGTTCCTTCTGTAGTGTCATCCATAGTCCCATATAAGGAACTGCTAACAGAACACTTATCCATGTGGTATTACTTCGGAATATCTTCAACAATATTTATGATTTTTTCTAGTTCTTCAGCATCTTGAACAACACTTCCTTCCACTGTTCATAATGAAAACTAATCATATACCCTTCAGTAATGGTAAACAGATGAAAATGACTGATGATTATGCACCCTTTTGTTAGGAAAACACCTGTGGTGTCCCTCTGCGGCTTATGCACCATTACCGTAAAAAATCCATGAAAATAAATAATAACAAATGTCAGGAATAGCTGGTTGAAGCCCATTGTATAACCATTCATTTCTCAACAGTGGCAGACGCGTTTCGCGCCCACTATTATCCTAATGGCCTTTTTATTTTGTAGTAGGTCTTCCGTGAATTTGGCCGATCGTTCTTTAATGAACTTTTTGATCTGTCTCTGTTGTGGAAAATTCTTCCACCACTCTAGAGCTTTATTTTGTACCCATTCGTTAATGGATGTTCATATGCGTGACATAGCCACACCGCAAAAGGGTTCGGGTCCTACTAGGGCCTTAGATGCGCCTTCTCGGGCCAGTTCATCAGCCTTCTCATTTCCCCTGTGTCCCTCGTGTCCTGGTACCCATGCCACGGTCACTTTGTTCTGACTTCCTAGGTCTGTAAGGGCATTTATACTATCCCATACTAGTGTTGCATCGACCTGCAGGGAATCGAGTGCCTTTAGCGCTGCTTGCTATCGGAAAAATGGCAATTGACTGGTTTACAGTTCCTTGCCTCATTATTTCCTTTGCACACCACTGTATAGCGGCCACTTCAGCCTGAAATATTGTGGCATGTATTCCTAGACTTATCGGGATTTTCGTTTTCGACCTTATCCCCTAAGTCCCAGCTCCGACTCCTTGTTCTGTCTTGGAGCCGACCGGATACCAGATCATTTGCGCCGATATTGGAGGACCGTTTTTCCAGTCCTCTCTGTCTGGTATTTTGATTTGAAAATTTTTGTGGAAGTTATACTTTGGGACCATAGTGTCCTTGGGCATTCCCAAAATGGGATTTGCCTTCAGATCTGAGTATAACTTTTGGTGCTCTGTTCCGTGTTGTTGCCTTATGGGCGTTGTGCCTTGCATTAGCCTATGTACCACTGAACAAGCTTCCCCTTGGATAAATATGTGTAGTGGTGTCAGGTCTAAAAGAACTTCCAATGCAGCCATGGGAGCAGTTTTTATGACCCCAGTGGCGCACAGGCAAGCAAGTCTATGTACGCCACTTAATATCCTTATTACTCCAAGCTGCAGTGTCTTGGTCCACCATACCACCGATCCATAGGTTATCATAGGTCTTAAAACCCTGGTGTATAACCATGGGGTTATCTTGGGGTTTAACCCCCAAGTTTTCTCCACACATCTGCCTGCACGTTCCCAGGGCAATTGTTACTTTCTGAGTGACTTTTTGGATATGGGAATTCCATCTCAGCTTTTGGTCGAAAATGACTCCTAGGTATTTAACCTCGCTGGTAAATGAAATTTCCACTCCATTGAACCTCAGGGGTTTTAGGCCTCCCAAGGATCTTTTCTGTGTAAAGGTGACGACTGTAGTTTTGTGAGGATTTATGGAAAGTCTTTGTGAACGCTTTGACACCGTGTTCGCAAATCGCCCCTTGACTACTATCGCTAGATCGTCAGCATATCCTAGGCAGTAAAAACCTTCTGCGGAAATTTTTCGGAGGAGTTCGTCAACAAGGGTTGCCCACAGCAGTGGAGATAATACCTCTCCTTGAGGGCAGCCTGTACTCACTTTTGCCTCAATGGTAGCTTCGCCTAGATTGGATACTATTATCCTCTTTTCTAGGCTGGCTTTAATCCACTGGCAGAGTACTGTTGGAACTCCTCTATTTAACAACGCATTCGTTAAAGATTGCATTGTCGCGTTATTGAACGCTCCTTATATCTAAAAATGTTGCCACTGCCATTTCCTTGTCATCTAATGACTTTGTCAGTAGCCTATTTAAATCATCCAGCGCAAGGTCTGTTGACTTTCCCGGCTGGTATGCATATTGGCGCTCACTAAGGGGGTTTTCCCTTAGTATTTCTCTAATGTACCTGTTCAGTGGTCTTTCCAACGTTTTAAGTAGGAAAAAGGATAGGCTTATGCGTCTATAAGACTTGGGCGTTTGGTCTGATGCCCTACCTATCTTTGGTAGGTAGGTGACCTTCACCTTCCGCCATATGTGTGGTATGTACTTCCAGGCCAGACAGGCTCTGAATATTTTACACAAGAGTGGTATTAGTATATTCTGTTCTTTTTGGAGCAGGAGACTTGAATGGTTGGAACTTGCTAATTGCCCATCTGATTTTGTCGGGTTTTACTACCTCATTGGCCAGCCTCCAATCCGCAGATCTGGGCCGCTCCGGCCTTTGATCTGGGAATTGCACGGCCTCCGAACCCTCCAATATCTCAGAGAGCCCGGAAAGTGAGTCTCCATGAGCAATTTGAGGCTTTCCGTTAGCGTTTCTGTGTAGGTTTCATCCTCTATCTTGAGGAAGCCTACTTTATTTGCAGTACAACCATTCTTGGCCAAGACCCTATGGATTTTGGAGGCTGCAGGGCCATCATTGACCTCTTCGCAAAACCTCCTGCATGAGTCTCTTTTGGCCTTGCGGATTTCGTTGTTGTATTGCGTGAATTTTATTTTGTAGGTATCCCAATCTTGGTTGGATCTGGCCTTATTGAACAGTTTTCTCACTTCTGTTCTGAGGCCTACCAGATGTTTGTTCCACCGATCCACAGATTCTTTCACTTTGATTGTTTTTCCTTGTTTTATCTGGGCAGTTTTCCTGGTAAGCGGCTATTATCGCCTCGCTTACCTGTTCCACTCCACTTCAAGGCTCTCTACATCTCTTCCGGATGCTGTTTCCCCCTCCAGGTGCCTTCTAAGGGACTCTGAATAGCCTTCCCAGTTGGTTTCTCGGAGATTTCTGAACTTTATCTCCGTCAGAGATGGGGTCGTGATATCAAATCTTATGTGCCTGTGATCGGAGCCTGATGGCTCTTCTGACACATGCCAATTTATAATGTTATCGCTTATGTTACGCGTACACAAGGTTATATCCAAGACTTCTTTACGCACTGAAGTAACAAAAGTAAGGTTCTTGCCTATGTTGGCTATTAGTAACCCTTCACTTAGAATGAATTGTAATAGAGATTCACCCCTTACGTTGATGTTGGTGCTTCCCCACACCACGTGATGTGCGTTGGCATCACATCCTGTTATCATTGGAAGATTCCTTCTTCCGCAATAGGCAACTATGTCGCTTAGTAATTGCGGAGGACAGGATCTTTCCTCGCCTGGAAAGTAGGAGCATATAACCCAGCTCTTCGTCCCCTCTTCCGTTGACGCTGTTAGGGTAGCTTTAACAAAATCATCGTACAACTTACCCTATTACTGTGTACTATACACGCCCTTGGTTCACTTGAGAGTATATTGTACAGCAACTTTGTAAAGGCTTTAGGCCTGCGGGCCTTCCCTTTACAAGCCAGGGTTCCTGCAGAATGGCAATATCTACGCCTTCTTCTTCGAATCTCCTGGCCGAAGCAGCCTTAGTATGATGGAGATTCGCCTGCAGGACCTTGATCTGTTTCTTGCTCTCCATGTGGTTCCTACGAGCAGCTAGGGAAATGTAAGTCCACTTGGTCAGAGGGCCGCATGACCGAGTAAGGCATAGAATACAAGGGGGTGCTTCCTGATGCCCCCAGGGAAACGTTCGCGACTGCATTTGACCATGCGTCCACTCAGCCCTCGGCACGTTGTCTTCCACCTTGGCTTGGGTTGAGTCGTCCTTAGTTTTTCGCCGCTCCTCTTTGACCTTACCAGGAGTACAACACTCCCGCCGGCATCGCTCTCAGAATCATTGCAGTTACTTAAGCCTCTCCACCACGACAAAGTCCCACGACTCTTCGGAGGGGTGTCTTAGAGAAAGTTTCAAAAAGACATTCAAGAGATAACAGTATGACTGCCTTATCAAGGTATTTGTCAAGATTGTTAACTCCAACTTAGGAAGATCGAGTTTTACTGGAGAATTTAGGAAATATTGTGGTTTTATATATATATATAATCGCATAAGAAATTATCTTAAGGTGGTTGTAAATTATGGCTTATGTATTATGCTTTGAGATCACTAAGTTTCCAGTCAAACCTTCATAAATATACTTCTTATTAGTTTTGATAAAGCTGGCACATACCTATAATAAAAATATTTGGTTTCCCTTTGTCCAGTCTACCGGTAGTTTTAAAGCTGTGCGAAGAAATATTCGTTGGCATTTCATATGTGTTTGCGGATGATGTATGTATACGGATGAATAAACATAAACACAACACAGTAGACATCCCCTTAATCCAATTTGAAAAAACGCCGACAATACCATTACCCAACGACATGCCAGTGTCGAAGATGGCGATTGAACTACCGTGCCATCTCTCGGTAATTTATAATAATGGCAAGAGGTACTACCAATAACTTCTTCCAAACGTGGCAAAATATTAAAATCAAACCGAATTTTTGGTTATACAGGAGCCATAAATCCTGTAGGTCTTAAAGGGGTGGCGTTAATTGCTTAAAGAGTTTAGAATAGGTTTTAAAATAGCCTACACTTTTAAGAAATATATTAAGACCAATTAATCTTAAAATGTACTTCTGTGTATTTAAGAAGAAATTGGTATTATAAGACAAAATATGTTTGAAGTGGAATTATTCACAACTAATGGGGTTTATGTGCACAACCGCCATTGTTTCTAGCAGTCAAGCAATGTAAAACCATCAGCCCTATTAGTTATATTCCAGATTGGACAAAAATTGTAATTTGTATCTGATAAAAATGTTTTCTAAAAACTAAATTGCATAAAATTTAAACAAGTCCGGATAAATCAAAAGGAAATTCTGTCCAAAAGAAATGTTGGTTATACGTAGTTTATCACTCTATATCTTAGTAATTAAGCACTGCATTATAGCTGTTTATGAATAGACAAGGGGTCCTCTGTTACCCTTAAAAATATGCCCAGGTCGTTATGAAATACTTTGTACATTTGACAAAAACTTTTTAATTGAAATATTATATTCATATTGTATTTGATACATTAACTGCCGTTTATTAAAACTGTTTTCGTTTGCAAATAATTTTGTCACGAGCTGGCAAAAATAAATAAATATATTTATTAATATTTCCTTTATATATTTAATTTTCCCGGTCAATTATGAAAAATATCTAATTGTTCCCAACTCGATAAATGTCACTTTGCAAGGCAATTTGAGCAGTTTGAATTATACGTCGTGTAATTGTTCAATATTGAAACTGACTACCGTTTATTAAAACGTTTTTCGTTTACAAACAATTTTGACACGAGCTTGCAAAAAGGTCCGTAATCAATATTTCCTTTGTATGTTTAATTTTCCCGGCCAATTATGAAAAATATGTAATTGTTCAATATGAAATTTTAGGTACCCAGATATATAATAACACTCCACGAATTACTGGCACATACTCCCCATGATCATGTAGAGAGAAAAAGTCTCCAAAACGCCCGACAACAATTGGAAGATCTGTCTCGACAAATGCATGATGAGGTAAGTCTTTACAATATTGTATTATCCGGTAGCCCTCGGCAAAAAAAGGCATGTGCATAATATCGCACATTGCCCTACATTTTGTAATATTCGTTACAATATTAGTTTACATCAACGTTTATAAACACAGTCAAGCATAGTTAACGCGACAAAAATTTTTATTTATTACTTTCCGAGATTAAATGTTTTTTATCCTTCATCATTATAACAATATTGTCCATTTTAGGTATCGGAAACAGAGAACTTAAGAAAAAACCTTGCACTAGAACGAATGATCGTAGAGGGTTGTGATATATTACTTGATGTAAACCAAGTATTTGTGAGACAGGGCTCCCTAATTCAACTACCTAGCGATAAACCCAAAACCCCTAGAAGTAAACTAGCATTTAAAACAGAAAAGGAAGCAGTTCGTCAATGTTTTTTATTTTCAAACCACCTTATTATTGCAACACGGTAAGTGTGTGTGACAAAATCTAATTAAAATATTAGCACTGTCTAGACATATGTTTGATATAGTGTATGACCTCGTGACTCTTCATTGATATCATATCTAGAGGGGAGCAAAATTTTTGGGGTTATGGTGGATGAAGAGGGTTTAGTTGGAAATTTATTTCAGCAATTGAGTTTTCCCTCTAACCCGTCAAAACTAGTTTTTCTAATTGTTAATTATTTTTTGTTAAAAATTTCATAGGCAAATTTTCCAAATTGACAGCAAAATTAGCTATGCAACTAATTTCAGACTGTCGCTATCCGATGTTCCATAGTAAAACAACAATTCCATGTTAATTTTGGTAAAGGATTTTTCCCAAACAAAATGGGTTTGGACTAAATTTAGATTTAGAAAGGAGAAACTGGCTGATCGGCCTTGACCACCGCGACCCCCTCTGGATCTCTTGTAGCGCTCTCGTACTAGTTTTCTTCAGAGCTCCTTATGCAGCGTTGCCCATGGCATTAGACTCCACACACTCGATATAGTCCCTTTAGTAGAGCAATCAGCTATTGGTTTTCCTCTTCATGTAATTAGAATCTCAGTTAAGTTAGGCCTTCACAGTGATATAATGGACTGAGATTTACTCTCCCCCTCTTGGCAGAATTTGGGTCCTCTATCAAACCTATTATACTCATATGTCAGTTAAGCCGACAGTGTCCTTTTAGAAGATGCACCATTACCATAATGGCCTTTCTATTTTCACGTAAGAGGTCTTTCATAAATTTAGTCGATCGTTCTTTAATGAACTTTTTGGCCTGTCGCGGGAAATTCCTCCATCATTCTACAGGTTTATTTTGTACTCATTTATTAACGGATGCCCGTATTCATGGATTAGCTATACCACAAGAGAGTTCGAGTCCTACTAGCATCTTAGACGTACTTTCCCCGGTCAGTTCATCAGCTTTTTTATTTCTGTTTTGTCTCTCGTGTTCTGGCACCCAAACAGTTTTACTTGTTCCAATAACACAGCCCCACAAAATAAAAAAAGTGTGTTGTACCAGAAAAGAGATCAATCATATCCTCACTTATTTTGGTGCGCTGAATCCGAATCTGATGTCCAAATTAACTTCTACCTTGTCATTTTTTTGTAAATCGTGTTTTTTTCGCATTTTATTTGTGTTGGTAACGAAAAATGGCTCAAATTGACAAGATATCGAAAAATTTTATTAAGAAAAGTGCTTAGAATACAAGGACCCCATATGTTAATTTTGAACAAGATCTGAGAAAAAGTAAAAAAAAACATACGTAATAGTCGGCGTAAAAATTTGTATTTTTATTTTTTCTCATATTTGGTTCAAAATTGAAATATGGGGTTGGGGTTGGATTCTAAGCACTTTTTTTTTAATAAAAATTTTCGATATCTTGCCAATTTGACCCATTTTTCGATACCACCAAAGAAAAATGTAAAAAAACGTGATTTACAAAAAAATGACAAGGTAGAAGTTAATTCGGATTCAGCGCGCCAAAATACGTGGGGGGTACAACATACTTTTCTTTTTTTTGTGGGTCTGTGTAAGTGTTGTGGTTTCATTAAATTATTTCATTTTTTATGAAATTGCAATGTGGCTATTAAAATTAGTTATAATTTTTAGAACAACGAGCGGCAAGTTACATTTGGTTCCCGACATCGGTAAAATACCTCTCGCTGATGCACTTTTAATAGAAGATCCAACTGAAAATTCTGAGGACGATGGTAAGTCAGATATGTTCAAATACATAAATCAAATTGTTCCATTTTTATTTCTCTTAGTGTCTTCGGTTTGTTCCGTGTCAAGTCAATCGACTGCCAGCGAAGCTTCGGGAACACCTAGCTTTCACAACAGAGACTTCAAAATTATAGTTGAAGTAAAAAGCCTTGCTCAACCCGGACAAGTGAGTATATACTATATTTTTATATGTACAATAACTGATAATTGATAATTTAAACGTTTGTCAATAGGACATAGTAATCTAAATATGAATTTTCCTTCATATAGTGGAGTAAAAAAAAGCTAAAAATCGATCTTCTAGAGAGGGGATTTTTTTATTTAAATTTGAAAAAATAATCATATAAAGAAGTATGACGGTTTCGGACTTCAGGAGCGGTCGGGAACATATTAAACAGTTGAAATTGCAAAATACCGTTTTTTCTCGTTTTTTTTGCAAATTTCTTTTGTAGTATTCGTCGTATTGCAAAATTAAAAAATGGGCATTATTCATAATAATTTTTTTTAACATATCTAGATATAGAAACCTCTATTAAATATGCAATTAACCTCAAAGAAAATGAAAAAGCCGATGTATACCTTCTTTGTACAATTTAATATAGCTTTAATAACAATGTATCGATTTAGATAAAATTTTGAAAAATCATTCTCTTTATGGATATCAAATCAATCAAAATATTTGTTTAATTAGTCTAGAAATTTTTTTTTAATAGAACTCTAGGTTTTTAAAGGTACTTTTGATTGGTTCTAACGAAATATTTTTTCGTTTATTTCAACCATTCCTCTGCAATTCAAATTTGTCTTGTCCAAATTCTTGTATTTTGAGTTTTTTTGCAGAATTAAAATGTCTGAACGTATTAAGAAGTACGTAAGAAAAGCAATAGGCAAATAACAAATGTCTTCTTCTCTTAACTGGAAGCCGAGATATCGAATGTTTTACGTTTATAAGAAAAATGAATGCAAGAAAATGATTAGAATCGACGAAAAAAATATTTCGTTACGATCAATCAAAAGTGGATACCTACAAAAACTCTGAGTTTCTTTAAAACATATTTCTCTATGATTTGCTGGCATCAACTTATGACATCGCAAAATTTCGAATAATTTATGTTTCTTTGACCGTTTAAATAAATATTTCGACTTGATCTGTAGTTGTTACCTATATAATCTATAAAGAGCATATTGTTTAAAAATTTTATCTATATCGATATATTATTAAAAAAGCTGTATTATATAGTTTAAAAAAACTATACATTAGCCTTTTCATTTTTTTTTGAGGATAAGTGCATATTTAATAAAAGTCTTGTATATCTAACTCTATGTGAAATTTTATTGCCAACAATCTCTATTTTTATTTTTACATTGGACATATTTGCAAAAAACCGAGGAAACTATGTTCTATTTTGTTTTTTTTATTAAAGGGGTCTGTCTGTTTTCAAAGATAAAAATCACTAGCATTAATTTGCTTGACAATGACTTCTATAGACTACTGAAATTTTGTAATTAAAAATAATTATAAAATAATTTTTCATATATAAGTAATTATTAGATGGTGTCTAATTAGCACATAGTTCTAATTTTTGCAAACTTAATTACATGTAAAATTGGGACTTGATTATTCATAATATTACTTGTGAATACACAAATAATATACCCTCCAACTTAATTGGCATATCGGGCTATAATTTACTTTTGTATAAGGAGTTGAAGTAACTAAATTAGGTCTTCTTTAAGAATATGGTGTTAATGAACACTTATATATGAATATAAAATAGTTGCCCTATAAGTAATTTATTGCCTTCCCCCCCTTTCTTAGAATATTATCACGTAGAGTATTCAATCTTTTAATACTTGACTCATTTAGTTAATATCATAGATTAACATTTATCCATGTAATTTGAATAATCCCTTTCTGTTTGTTTTGACGGCTTCGGTTTCTCAAATTGTAGATAATCTGACTTGTAGGAGTAAATTCTCCTCAACATTAATACCTAGTTTTTATCATCACTGTTGATTAATTAGACCTGATACCCTCAATTCAGAAGAAATCTTTGATCATAGAGCAGTTTGGCGTCTATTTAATATTAAAGAGGAGACAAAGCAACCAAATTTCCACACTTTGGGATTTCAGACAATTTTAACAGGGATTACGTCTGTATACTTGATAATAACTTAATAATTCAACATTTAACACATCACTTTTATCATTATTTAATCATTACGCTCCCGTACTTACAGTTCGTCAAAGTAAGCTCTGTGAACCCTAGCGAAATAAGGCAATTAAGTTATTGTGGAAAGAAAAGGATAGAGCCTTTGTAAAATATACCACATCACTCAGAAAGGAAGAGGCGGCTTATATGCAATATTCAGCAAATGAAATTAAAGAGAAATTTGGAAAGGGCGTTAAATATCTTGTCCAATGAGATTATAATAAACAAATCCCCACACGTTTTAACGACCTTCAACCCATTAATGCCTTGCCCGTTATACAATTATTGGCTTAATTTTTCGCCCCCCTCCTGTCCGCTGTCAGATATCTTGAAGTTTGTTGAAGTTGTGGCATATGCTAATTTTATTTGACTGCATGTTAAGTAGCCGATTCTTTTCTAATTGTTGGAATATCTCGATTTGGTATTCTTTCTCCGTATCCGTTTATTTTCAATACGCTAGCCTTAGGATTTTAGTTTTCTCATTGCTTCTGCATCAGATCAGAGAGACCCACATGCAGATGTCAGTGTGCATTAAATTTTCCTACTTCTCACTGCTGGGCTTGTTCCAAAATATCATTTCAGTTTTAAAACGAGATATAGCAATACTTCTTAAGGAGGAGGGTATATTTTAATTTTAAATAACGCCGGTGTCTATAGAGGCCACAATGTCATCCATGGATTGGTTTCTGACTAAAATTAAAAATAAATCGTTTGCTGGTGGCTTCTTGGAATTAACATAATTATTGAAAACTGCTTTTGCAAGTAAGATGTTATGCCCCTAAGTGAGCTAGAGGAACAGTTATAATAGTATTTATGACAATTTTGTTTTTAGATATTAATTGTATTTCCATAATATTATCTAATACTTTTGTTGGCAACAGGTTAATATATCTGAATCCCCTAAGTTGGTTTTTAATTTGGAAGAGGTATAACCTCAGTTTTCTTTATAATTTGATGGGAATACTGATTGGAATACATTTACTTACGATATAACAAACTTATGAAAATAAAAAACAACAGCATAATTTGATTAATGTGATTCTTATATCTGTAATGTAATAGAAAAAGCTACTCTGTTAAAAAATTTATATTACGTTCGTTTAAATTGGAAGGGAAATAATTTATAAATCTTTGTTTAGCACACAACACTTCGTTAAAATATCGAAAATTGCTTAAATTAATGTAGGTTAGGTTAGGTTAGATTAGATTGATGTGTGAGTGGGACCCTCCCTGGTGGAACAGGGAACTCCAAAATTTACGCAAGGAGACACGCAGGCTCTTTAATAGGGCAATGCGAACTCAGCTCCCAGAGGATTGGGACGGCTACAAAAAGTCCCAACGCCTCTACAAAAGTTACATTCGTAACAGCAAGAGGGCAGCCTGGAAGGACTTCTGCGAAAGCATAGAAGATCTCCCAGAAGCCGCAAGGCTCTGCAAAGCCCTCAAAAAAAGACAGCCCGTCACGAGTAGAGAATTTGAGGCTTCCCTCGGGTAGACTAACGTCTACCACTGAGGAGTGTCTCAAGCATCTACTAGAAACTCATTTCCCCGAATCCGTAGTGGAGACGGAGGAAATGCCAGCCCCTCGGCCTCCCCGCGCTGCTGTCACGGCAGCGGATTGGAGGACGGCCTCAAGGGTGGTTACAGTGGAAAGAGTCAAGTGGGCTATTTCCACCTTTGACCCGTTCAAAAGCCCAGGATCAGATGGAGTGTTCCCGGCACTTCTTCAGGAGGGGTCGGGTCTATCACTTGCTGAGAACCTGTCTGGCCATGGGGTATATTCCCATACCCTGGAGAGCCGTCAAAGTGGTTTTCATACCCAAAGCAGGACGCACATCGTACGATACTGCTAATTCTTACAGAGTAATCAGCCTTACTTCATTCCTGCTCAAAACATTAGAGAGGTTGGTTGAAAGGTTTGTTAAAGACGGAGCACTGACCTTAGTGCCTCTGCATCCGTCGCAACATGCTTACCAGGCCGGGAAGTCAGTGGAGACGGCCCTTCATCCGATCGTTTCCAGGATCGAGAAGGCGCTGCACCACAAAGAACTTGCGGCTGGTGCTTTTCTTGACATCGAGGGAGCATTTGACAATACCTCCTTCGACTCAATCTGCGCCGCGGCTGCCTATCATGGCATCGATGATACCATTATCAGATGGTTGAGGGCCATGTTGGCGGGAAGGCATATTACAGCTGCCAATGAGGAAACGGCAGTAAACGTTTCAGTAAGGAGAGGCTGCCCACAAGGAGGCGTCCTCTCCCCTCTGCTATGGAACCTCGTTCTCGATGGTCTACTCCAGGAACTCGAGAACGAGGATCTCTTTGCTCAAGGTTACGCAGATGACCTAGCAATTATCATCTCGGGAAAATTCCCAAATACGGTTAGCGGGCTCTTGCAAAGGGCCTTGCAGATCGTACAGAGATGGTGTAACGACCAGGGCCTTAGAGTTAACCCCTCTAAGACAGAACTGGTAATTTTCACTAGAAGGCGCAGGCTAGACGGTTTCGTCGAACCAGTACTCTATGACACGACTCTAACCATCTCCAGGACAGTGAAGTATCTGGGCGTCATCCTGGACTCTAAGCTGACCTGGAAAGATCATATAGAGAGACAAATAAAAAGGGCCACTACAACCCTCTGGGTATGTAGAAGGACCTTTGGTAAAACATGGGGCTTAAACCCCAGGGTAACAATGTGGTACTATACTGTGATAGTAAGACCAATGATTACTTATGCTTCTGTTGTGTGGTGGCCTGCTACAACCAGGCTATACATTCAGCAGAAGCTAACTCAACTTCAAAGACTCGCCTGTTTGGGAGTCACAGGAGCGATACGCACGACCCCCACAGCAGCTCTGGAGGTCCTTCTGGGCCTCGTGCCCCTTCATTTGGTGATTGAGGCCGAGGCTCGGAAAGCGGCCTACAGGCTGAGGTGTGGCGGTCAGTGGAAAATAGGAGGAGAACAATTAAGGCACACAAGGGCCCTTTCCCAAGCGATAGGGACTCACTCACTTCTGGAGGCCAGGAGTGATGATATAGTGCCTTTCTTCTCCTTCTCAGAACCCTTTGAGGTTGTCATCCCCAAAAGGGAAGACTGGAACCCACTCGAGGACATACTCAGACCTGCCGATATCGTCTGGTTCACAGACGGATCGAGGTTTGAGGAAAGTGCTGGAGCGGGGATATACGGTGAAAGGCCCAGGGCTGAACTTTCTTATGCCCTGGGCAAATTCGCCACGGTATTCCAGACCGAGATCTTTGCTATTTTGGTCTGCGCACAGGAGAATATCCAAAGGAAATATTCCAACAAGCACATATATATATGTAGCGACAGTCAAGCGGCCCTCAAGGCCCTTGCATCAGTCCGGACCAAGTCAATCCTGGTTCAAAACTGTAAACAGGCTCTCTGTGAACTTGGCTCATCGAACTGGGTCAAGCTTCTCTGGGTGCCTGGACACAGCAACATTGAGGGTAACGAGCGGGCAGATGCTCTGGCCAGAGAGGGTTCTCAAAGGCCCCTACTGGGTCCAGAGCCGGCTCTCGGCTACCCTAGATCAAATGCCAAGAAGTTAATAGAGAACTGGACACAGTCCCAGTTCCTTGACTTCTGGGCCTCTTACCCAGGACTCCGGCAAGCGAAGCTCCTGCTTACAGGGCCCTTGCCGAAGCGAGCAGAACAAATCCTGCGACTAAGCAGGAAACAGGTCAGAATCGTGGTAGGTCTTTTGACTGGGCACGGCTCTTTCAGAAAACACCTGCATACCATAGGGGTGGTCGACAACCCCGACTGCAGGTTCTGCGGGGACGAGGAGGAAACCTCCATCCACGTCCTCACTTCCTGCCCTAGTCTCATGAACTTGCGGCACAAGCACTTCGGCATTGGTTTTCCGGTGCTGGAGGAAATAAGGAACGCCCCTATAGGGAGGATTTTGGCCTTCGGGTTAGAATCCGGCCTGAATGGGGGCATCCAGTAAATACGTAGCGGTAGCACAATGGGCCACAAGGCCTGAGTGCGGCGACCCTTCGTCGCCCCGCTAAAAGAAGAAGAAGGGACCCTCCACTGCGACCATATGGTCTATTGTGGCTCACTCCTAATTATATCTCATCCAGTAGGTTCAGCTTTTTAATAAAGCCGACTACCTTTTTGGGTGAGAGGTTGTTCAGGTCCTGTGTCAAAAAGTAAGATTCTGATTCTTTCTGCAACAGGACATGCGCTGTCGTTTCATCCTCCTCCAAACACGTCGGTATTCAGCATTGTCCGCTATTCCGAGACTGTGTAGGTGATGGTTTAGTCTGCAGTGCCCAGTATATATGCCTATAACTAGAGTTCTTAGGTGTAACCTATTTAACTCTAATAGTTTTTTAGTTATTGATTTCAAAGAATATGTAATAGACTTCTTTGAATGAACTAATCCTGGTAGTTCTTGCCAGTAGTGGAGGATTTTCCTTTCAGTCTAGGCCAAGATGGTTGTTTTCGCAGTGCGATAAATTTGCGATAAATTTCGATTCCGCCCTTTTCCTGGCTAAGGGGAATCGGTTATTTCGTTGCCCTCCATGCCGGAATGGCCCGGTATCCAGACCAGAGTTACCGTGTTATGTCTGCCAGTTGGGTTAGAGCCTTTTGGCAGATCCAAATTAATGTAAAGTAAGTAAGTGAAACGAGGAATGGAGAGAAATATAACATCAAATACCAATAATATTGGAGGTTCGTTACAGAGGATGGGCCATTGGGTAGTTCAAATTGATATATTTTAAAACATTTAGGCACGTCAACTTTATTTTCGAAAGGAACACCTTTTGCAATATAATTTATCTGCAAACCGCTTCATCCTTTCGCACTGTAGCTACAAAAAGTATTATTTTAAATGTTCATTTTAAAGGTCTTGCTCCCCTAAATATAAAACAATAAAAATGTTCAAATTCTATCGATTCGTTTCCGTGTTATCCCTTTAAGCGGTGGTGGTATATCTTATGTACCAGCATTGGATTTCATATAGTAGTTATGGCTCCCAAAGCTCTTTTTATTAAGTTCAGGAAAATTTCTTTTCCTAACATTTCTGATGGATTGTTAGAAGGATGTATTAAAAATAATGTTCTACGAAAGATAGTGTTTTACAATTTTTTCAAGCTGATATAATAAAATTATTTCTGATGAAAGCAATAATCTTGTCTTCAGTTAAGTTTTTTTTTCCTTATGGGTTGCGGTGCTTATTTTACTCCATAGTCTCGTTATCCCATTGGTCCAGATCCTCTCTAGAAGATGAGTGTACGGTCAGTAGGAGCTGTAGCTATTTCTTCCGGTTCACGAATGGTCCACAAAAGTAGGAAAGCCTTCCAGCCACCAAGGCTAGGAATTCACATAGTATATGGTGAGGAGTTTCCTTATCCTCACCACACGTCTTGCATTCAGGTTTATCCCTCACCCCTATACTGGTTAGGTGTTTGGTTAGTGTGCCCTGTTAGGATGTCCACTGCACGTGCACATCTTAGCTGTTTTCTGCTCAGCTTTAGCAATTCGTTGGCCCTTGTCTTGGATGGTCATACGTGATTATCTCATCACTGGCGCCCCAGTCTAAGACAAGTTGTGTTTCTGACCGTTTCATTACTAGTCCTCTTGCGATATTATATGATATACCGTAGGTTCGCTCGGGTCACATCAAGGTTGTTTTTGCATTTTCTTTGGCCAGCTTATTTACTATTATTTATTATCTTCATGGTGTTCTCGCGTCCTCTCCAGTTGTACACTATTCTCTTCCGCCAGTTTTGCCAGGGAATTAACGCAGTCTTTTACCCTTTAGCTTTGAGAGCTGCTTGGCCGTCAGTGATAATATTAATACTGTGAGTATGTGACCTCCACATCATTTCTCGTGCACATATTTCTATACCTGTGACGTCTACTTGCAACACTGTTGCGATACTGCCCAGGTTCAGACTAATGCTTGTCCCTGGTAGATCCCCCGTAACTCCTGCTCCATTACTCCTTGACGTTTTTGATTCATCAGTATATGATATGCTATCATTTCAATGTCTTCGTAGTTACCTTATTCCCCCACATCCCCTATAAGGTATATAATATCCTTCAGTTTAGTTAGTTCGTAATTTCTGTTTAGGAGTTTAATTCTCAACAATGATTTACACAGTTACGGAAAAGGCAGAAAAATCACGTTTATTTTTACAAAATAATGAGTGCGGTAACCGAACAAAAAATTTATTCATTAAATAATATCCGGATAAGCATGCGAATAGAAAATGCTTTGGAGTAAAGTGAAAAAGTTTCTGGAACTGGATCAGTGTCTAAAAAGAAACAGGACCCTGAATGTGAACTTTCGGTAAGGAATGAATCTTGAGGTTGTAGTTTTAGGACAAGTTGCTGGAGACCCAACTTTGAGCACCGCTACTGATTCTAACGTCAGTAGAATGACTACTCGCCCAATATTTAATCGTTATCATCCTCATTAAATTCATTTGGTGCACGAATTGAATGAGAATAAATATGGTTGGCGATAGGAGTTTTGCGAAATTATGACTGCTCGAATAGCTGCTGATGGGAATTTTCTTTTTAATACCTGTTTTTCTGACGAGTGTACGCTTTACTCAACTGTATATCGTCATAATTGTCGCTGTTGGTCCGATGATAATTCATAAATCTCCCACAAAAAAATTGAATATCTTTTATTTTTGGAGACCATCTGGTTAGACCCATGTTTCTTGACGGTAATCTGACAGGTGCAACGCATTTGAACGTACTGGTTTTTCAACAAGACACAACCCCTCCACATTATGCACTGGCTGTTAGGGAGTTCTTGAACAGGATGTTTGAGTAATGGATTGGAGAGGTGCTATGGAATGGCCGAGAATATCTACAGATTTAGCTCCTCTCGATTTTTTCCTATGGACCCATTTGAAGAGCAAAATGTACTTAAAGGAACCGGAGTTTCTGGACGTCGCATTGTTGGAGAATGCTGTTAAATAATCCCACAAAAGCTTCAAAATGTAAGGACTCATTTCGATCCAAACTTATATTATAGTATGGAAGTTAAACACCTAATTGACTGATGAAGTTGATAGTTGTATTATATGAACTTCTCTACTCGAATAAATAAAGAGTGTTTTTCAACTTAATTTTTAAATATCTTGGAAACGAATCAACAGAATTCAAAAATTTTGTGGGGTATTCGGGGGAGGGAGACCTTTCATCATGCCATTCAAAATTTCAGAAATGATGGTTACAGTGTAAGAGGATGAAGCGATTTGGATATGTCATATTGCAAGATGTCCCACTCGAAAATGAAGTTTACGTGTTTCAGTCCTTTTTAAAAAATCAATTTGAATTGCCTAAAAACTCGTCTGTTTAGTTTTCAGTGGCCCACCTTGTATTGCGCTGTTTTATAAATATCTTTCGTATACTATAAAGTAATGGCATAATTAGGCCTGTTTTACAAACGATTTGTATTTCAGCTCTCCGTTCACCTTGTCGCCCCAACAATACAAGAGAAGGCAGCATGGATCTCGGACATAATACAGTGCTTGGACAATGTACAATTTAATGACATGATGCGCCCTACAATGACAGACAGTAGCTCAATAAGTCTACCACAATCATTAAAAAACGATCCGAAACTATTTAAGGACGAAGCTGACATTCGTTTCAGCAGGACACTCAATTCGTGCAAAGTACCACAAATAAGATATGCAACGCCGGAGCGACTTCTGCAAAGATTAACCGGTAAATGAGAAATTGGACGTGTTTCTTGTATTTTGTTATCACCGTTCATTAAAATCCATATAAACTGGAACTTATTTTTTGTGTTTCGCTCATATTTCGCATTGCATGATCCCTATTCCTGATCAACTTTCTCAACTGATTCATTCAGGTATATATATGTGTGTAGATGCGGTTGTGAGATAAACATAAGAGTTATTTCCAGATCTACGGTTCCTATCGATCGACTTTCTCAACACATTTCTTCTAACATACCGAGTATTTACTGACGGCGTGATGGTCTTGGAAGCACTAAAAAAAGTATTCTACAGTATTGATGCAGAACCTCAAGGTTCCGTCATATCTCTAGAAGCATTTCAGTCTAAAGATGAAAACACCTTGCAACTATATGAAGATCGCAGGAGAAGTAGTATTTCACCTAGACGTACAAGCGGTGCAAGCTCAGTATCTGGTTATGGATCTGAAATGAGTGATAGAGACAGATCTCACAGTTACGATTCTCAGGGTCACCGACACTGGAAGGCAACCCTTCATAAATGTATGTAATTCAGACCTTATTCAGCATCTAAATTAATTTTTTTTTTAATATTGTTCTCTAGATGAAGAAGAATCACAAGAAGCGGTTTCACTAAAGATTGTTAAGCATAGTCCTACACACTCTAAAATAGGAGATACACTTGCACCTCCAGCCTCAAAGGGTGTATCCATTAGAGTAGATTCTGCTAAAGATACTAGTAAAGAAACTTGCCAACATTTAACAATCCCAAAAGTGGCCGCATCCAGCAGTAGCGAAACTTTGACGGGTAGTAAATGTTCATACGTGTTATGTGATTTTAGTAAATTAGTTCTTTACAGATGTAACTGTACTGAGTGCCCCTTGTTCGCCAAGTAATTTGAGTTCAGTAACATTAGTTGGTTCATCCCCATCTGACAATGGTGGACACGATGATGCTCATTCTCCTACAAAGTCTCCGACAAAATCTCCAGCGAAATCTCCAGCTAAGTCACCATCACCAACAAAAGATCCGATGGTAGTAAAACCAGATCCAGCAAAAAGACCATCGGTTGTTTTAAAACAAGACACGATCGACAAAGGCAAATCTGTACAGAGAGGAGTATCGGTAGAGTCAGAGGACCAATCCGAAGAACATGGTTACAATCAGGCTCATAGAGCGTCTTGTAGCTCATCTCGATCAGCAAGCATATCAACATCCACAGGAGTTTTACAGGTGAGAATATTTATATACATAGAGAGAAATATTATTTTAATGGATATCTTCAGTATTTCTTTCAGAGCTACTACGGCTCACGAAGGTCGACGCAAGATGGTGACTCAACTGCCAGGTCTAGTTTTCAGCATGACTCTCCTCAGAAACCAAGCAAAGCAGGCGTAGTTATAACTTCCTTCCGACAGTCCAAGAGAAGGTGAGTTTATTATATAATTTACATGAAATTGGGAAAATTATTTCCGGGTCACTTAAATTTCCAATTTAACACCAAATTTGTATTTGGAATGACTTAAATATTTATCCTAGGGCCCTAATCATTTTTATATTGTTCATGACAAAATAATTTAATGCAATTACTGATCACAGTAATTGTAGAAAATCCTCTCGGCTTAGGAGTATACATTGCCCTTAGACAATACATGAATTAATGATAACTCCGTATTCGACACGGATACAAATGCTATGTATAAATTGTAGAAGTAGCAGCTCCAGCGCAGCTGCAGCATTTGCCATTGCTACATCAGGATCTAGTAACCCTAGAGATATTTCACCAGGGCGCGTAGATGATTATCAAGCAGAAAGAAATCGCCACAAAGAAAGCGTTATGTCTACTGCTTGCACAATGAGGGTATTAAATGTCTTAAGGTAAATAGACTTAACTGAAAAAACAAGCTTGTAGTTGACATGTACCTTCATTACAGGCACTGGATTTCCAAACATTCCCAGGATTTTGAAACCGATCAACGATTAAAACAAATGACAATAGAATTTTTAGATGACATAACTTACAGCCCGAATTTGTTACCAGCTGAACATAAGGCTGCAGCACAGCTACTAAGGTTGCTTAGGAAAGAAGACAGTGATAGCTCTAAAATTGACGTAAGAAAACTAGTCTTGCCCCCACCGGTAATTAATCATACTATACATTACATATTATTCTTAATCGCTAATTTTTCAGTTTCCATCTAAGGAAAGTATTGAGTCCTTATCAGCTTTAGAAATCGCTGAGCAACTAACCTATATTGATCATCATATATTTGTTTCGATTTCCAGCGAGTAAGTTTTATGTTGTACAGAATTTTAGATTTTAGAAAGGCGTCTTTCCATTCCACCACTTTATTCCCTAGATCTGTCCTAGTACTGTTTTTTTACTTTCCCGCATTTTAGTTTTTAATTAAAGCCGCACCTCCACTATTTATAACAGTGCTCAAAAGGCAAAGTGGTAAAATGGAACTGCGTACAGGGTGAGAGATTAAATACTATGTTTTTCAGGGAATTTTTGGGACAAGCGTGGATGAAAGCTGATAAGGACAAGAAGGCACCGCATATCCTCATGATGACTAAAAGATTTAACGATGTTTCTCGGTTAGTCGCATCTGAGATATTACGGAGGCCTTCTATATCTGCAAGAGCAGCAGCAATTGAAAAATGGACAGCTGTAGCTGATATAGCTCGCTGCCTGCATAACTTTAACGGTGTCTTACAGATTTGCTCCGCTTTCACAAACACGTCCATATTTCGCTTAAAAAAGACTTGGGAAAAAGTATCCAAAACTGTAAGCAAATGAAAATTATGCTATTATTATTTTCGCTGGCGTGTGCGATATCTATTTAATACATGCACGTTATATTTTAGACACGACATACAATAGAAAAATTGCAAAATATTGTGTCTTCAGATGGTCGATTTAGATCGCTTCGGGATGCTTTACACAGATGTGATCCTCCGTGTATTCCGTACCTTGGATTATATCTAACAGACTTGTCTTTTATTGAAGAAGGAACACCCAACTTTACTGCTGATGGTCTACTGAACTTCTCAAAAATGCGTATGGTAAGTTTAATTCAATTTTTCCTAAAGTATTAAGAGTTGTAAGTAAATTATCTAAGGCACTCCTACAACTTAACAATATCTATGATGCTACAACTGCTTCTCGCAACTGTCAATTAATGTATTATTGGTATGGCAGTTCTCCTGAAAATTGAAAAGTAATGTTCGCCTTGTGACTGTCGATTTATATTCGGTTGGGAAAGATAATAAATAGCTCAAATCCTAATCAGAAATAACTAAAATGAAATAATGCTTTTTATAAGCAGATAACCTTAAAATACATTCCAAAACTTATTTGGATTATATCATAAACTTTGGAAAACAAACTAATTAAGCATTAAAAAAACGTTTGCATTTGATAGAAAAGTTGAAACTTCTGAAATAAGTATTAAAACTACTCTAAAACATAGAAGGATACATTATCTAGAATAAAACGTAATAGTCATCATCGTTATTTGATAATTTGATGAAATATCTAAAGCATTAATAAGTTTAATTCATTATTTTAAGCAATAGCACCTCCAAAGATTTATAAACGATCCATATTCAGTGTGCTTCACTTAGATATTTTCGTTAAGTTTGAAGGTAGCGATTTCAGATTTTGTACTCGATGGGGCGCATTTCTCCAATACTTATCGAAAATTTAACTTGGGAAGCTGGCGTACTTGTGATTATTAAGAAGTAAAACGATACTTATTTTGCTTCGCGATAAACCGCGACTAAAGTTGTTTAGATAATATTTAGAATAATATTCTAACTTTACGTACCGGTTTTATATTTTTTTCTATTATTATCATAGACTAACTAAATCCACACGCTTCTTCAGCCGTACCTGGGAACTATTGATCGAACCCTTACGCGTGTTTAGGATTCGGCTTTTTTGGAGCCCATTCCAGGTTTTTTGACTCTTTAGGCGACATTGATGATGTCTGCCCCAATAACTTAGAATTCAGACCCCAACAAGTGATCACAGAGACTCTTACTTTAAGACCTTCCTTAAAATATGCACCGTTCTCAATAGTGCGATATTCCACTTCTTGTCTTAGTTACTGTAGACATCGCCCTCCTTAACAGTTCCCAGGGCTCCTACAATCACTGCACCACGGTGGTCTTTGCACTCCACATTCTGCTAACTCTTTTATTTTGAGGTCTTTGTACTTGTCCAACTTCTTAGTTTTCTTCACTATCGCGTTGGCGTTATTCGATGATGTCTGGTCGATTTACCCGAATTCTCCTTTAAGTTATAATCAGCACATCCCACACAAATGTGACGTCGTTGGTATTGATAACATTTTCAGGGATATATTCATAATATTTTTGTGGCACGGGTCCATTAAGGCGTTTGTACGTGATCCGAGGGAGATATCTATTTCATCGGTGAGTGTACCCTGATGATGCCAACGAAATATATCTGCCACTTTTTGCTAAGCCATATTCTACTCTTGCTGTCAACAGGCTGTTTCGAGATCATCCTCTGGTGGTATCTAGCAATTAGTACTTGCTCTTGCGCTACTATTATTGAAATTTTCGTTTCCCTCCTTAAGTCCAAGCTGTTCAACCAGTACGTAATTGTAATTTAATTATAGTTCTATTTTAAGTATATCCTTTTTTTCAATTAAGTCGTCATCAATTCGTCTTTTGTTGTTTCGTGCCATTTTTCTTAATTCTTGCATATTCTATTACAAGCTTGCCAGATTCTAATACAGAGTTCTTCTTTGTTTAGAGCTCTGGCCACATAAACTTCATTTTTAATAAAATCAAAATCCAGGGGAGTAAGGTCTGGAGATTTCCGTAGCCACGCAATTAGCAGACTATTTCGCCCTATCCGCTTTAGGACGAAATATTTATTTATCTATGTTCTAATTACGATAGTGTTATGAATTAATGTTGAAGAAATTGCGCCCCTTTCAAGAGATAACTCTTCAATTTCATTTCAAAATTCATTAATAAAGAAAAATCTATAATATCTGGGCATTTAACGTATTATTAAAGTAAAAAGGTAATCTGTCGTTCAGGATACTTCACTAGATATAATTTTTCGAATACTGAATTCTACAGTTAATAACTCAATTTGCGATTTCTGTACCTACAATTTTGAGACAACATTTTTCTATTTGTCAGGATATTTTGATGGTTCATAAAGTTGCCCTAGGCCTAAGAACAATATTCGAGTCTTTTGTTTACGTCACCTTCTACCAAAGTATTTAAGTTTAAAAGAGATTTACAAAATAGTTACGTACCAACTTTAGAAAATGGCTCCTCTGAAATTAATGATGTCCAAAGACATACTTTAGTCTATTCTAATGAAAGCTCCTCAAAGATCAAGAATAACTCTGAAAATAGTTCACCAATAGAAAGTGTAATTCAAGAGACTCTTAGACTGATGACAATTCGCTTGAAGAAATCTGCCCTGCTATGACAAGAAGTCGTATCTGAGAAAATGTACTTTTAGAGAAATCAACTATTTTCTGAATTATGCTATTCCATCTACATTTCATAATTCATTTTTGGCAAATAAATATGTGTCCCTTTTATCAGTGTAACCATATAACAAAACATTATATATATCTTGTTACGACAAATAAATCTGGTAATGATCGGATATTACTTTTGAGCTTAGTGAATTTTGTAGATACGACACATATTCGTTATGTATATTCACTACTTTTGCTTTAAATAGGACTTCTACATTTTGTATAGTGGTGAGGATCACGGTGCAAATGCAATTAAAATCTCAAAAATTAATTTTTTGCAGTTACGACATCTTGTCTTAGCAGGGCAGAAATATTATGGCCAAAAAGTCGCAGTATTTCTACTTTCTTCGCTAAATTCAAACTTTCTGCAGCCACTATGTAGCGCAAATAAATAAATTTTGACGTTTACAATGGCAATAACAAAAATAATATCATCAACGGTAACAATAATATCTCATTTCCATGGTACCCTAGTAAAAGTTGAAAATTAAAATTTGGATTGGAATGATAATTTTTACAAGGAAATATATAAAATGCGAGTTTTTCCAAGAAGCTCGGTGCCCAGGACTAAAATATTATTCTCGATAACTTTTTAAAATAACTCTTGTATTTTTATCGCAAAGCAAAATACAGCAATTTTACTGTAAACGATAAATACATGAAAGGATGATCTCCATCTAGTTACACAGCTGTCCATAATCTGAAATTTCAATCTTTAAATATAAGAGAAATATCTGGGTATATTCACGATAAGTGAAACACACTGTATATAATAATACACCTGCATATCGGTATACAGACTTTAAAATAAAAACTATAAATTATATTATTAAACTATAAATTTTAAGAGAACTGAATTCCATTTAAATTGGTTAGATTGTTAAAGTAGGTTCCAAACAACGTACTGAAAGTCATGGCATCACTAGCGTACAAAATTTCTTGTTTAGAGTATAAGAACTGCGAAAAAAATCAAAAAGAAAGCCAAAACGCATCTAATAGGTAAGAGGTGTTTATCAACCTTATATAATTTCAGTACACAATGTTTTTTTTGGAAATGAGAGTAATAGAAATCGGTTGATAATGTCAATTTATTCCTATCATGAAACTTATACAGAATGTTTCAATGATGTCACGATAAATCAGTCTAGCAAAATTAGTAGAACGTTAATAAGATATTTAATGGATTGTGTGGAAGAATTTGGGGTCCGATTAGATAGTCGTCAACAATAGAGAACTTGCACCAAAAATAAAATTGGAGTGTTTTAACACTCCAAATCGTAAATTAACATCATTAAAAACACCATAGACAACTACAAAAATTTTAAAAAAATCTCTTCCATAGATATAAGCGATTAAAACCTGCCTGATTTTACCCACTCTTGAAACATGACGTCAGACCATGAATACTAGGTAACACCCTATAACAATTGATCCTAAAGTGGAGAGGTTAATAAATGTAATAGAGAAAGGCGGCACTTTATTTAAATATGATTTTTTTGAAACGCGACGCACTTTAAGAGCCTATTTACAAAAACTTTTTTTTATTACAAGCATTGGGTTGCAGCGATTATTTGTCATGTTAATGTTCTAACTGTTCATATATATAAACCTCACTAACATAATGATATCAACATTTTTTCTGTACGAGCGATATTTACTGATTTAGAAATGTGCCGATCAAATGCAATATACTCTTCGTTTTTGCGAAGAGTATAATTGTCTGTTCTAACTACAACACAACACCCAGAACTTCTATTACAACGCTAGTGCTTTGACGGGATCAATTGTTATAGGGTGTTACCTAAACGTTTTCAAGGAGTGACGTCACAGCGTTTTTCACCAGGATTTCAACTTTAATTATTTATTGCAAAGTAAATACTGCGATTTAAGAGCTGATATTCGGTGTAGCGTGTTTTTATACATAAATACACACTATAATGAAATAAAAAAAAATGCTAATAGTGGCGAAGTATTGTAATATAAAACCAACCTGTTAGAATTTAGGAAAATCCCACATCACATCTTTCTCTTAATGTACCTCAAGAAATATGTTTAAATAGACAACTTAAACATATGAACGAAATCCGCCGCTAATAGTCTACACGAGTTTTCAATGATTTTACTAATAATTTAATTATTTAAGATTCTGCCGCCCTAACCTGCCCATACTCTGACGCTAGTGGACAGTTTCTGTACGTAACTACTATGAAAACACTTCTAAGTTCATTTTCAACCACTACTGAGAATTATTTAAAAAGTTTGTTTAATGTGATATTTTCAAAGCATCACAGAACAATAACTTCCTAAAGTTTGTCGTAACATCATTGAAATGCCCTGTATACTGCATCGAAAAAGTCTAGTTCGTTGGGAAGTTAATCATATTTTTACCAAAGTCGTCTTTTGGTAAGATGAAAAATGATGAAAACCTCGTTGTTTTATCCCAAGGTTTTTGGATACGAAGACGAAGTTCGTTCAAATTATTTATAAATGGGGTAAATGTCCCACTTTTCTATCATATTCGAGATATGTTCGAGAGAAGGCAGATCGTGTCGGTCATAATATCATCACCAGCTTCTAGTAAAAAGTTTGTTGTAACGTTTGCCAAATGAAAACGGGCGTTAGATTAGATTAGATTTAAAGGGAGGAGCTGGCCGCTTGACCTTGGTCACCGCGACCCCAGAACGGACGTTACTCTGCTATGAAATTAAATTATTCAGCACTTGTAGGTGAAGTTCGTTAAATTCGGACCACCGAAACTAGACAGATGTGATATATTTCTAGATATGAAAAACAGAAAACGATATTATTATACTTGTATTTGTTTTGACGGTTTTTAAAATATGCATAAAAGAACAATGGACTTATTACTAAGGTATCGAGTCTACAAAATCAATGAATTCCTTACCTCAATCAGCGTACCCAGTACAAAATTGACTTCGTTCCCCACCCACGGGGTTGCGAGATGCCACCTCTATATCCGTAGGATGCTGGAAAAACAAAACGCAGATGTTTCGAGTTTTTTCAGAAGTTACTGTAACTTCTTATAGTTGTTTCTTAGTAGTTTTCACTCCCTAGGAGAGTGGAATTGATTAACAACAGTGCTACGTGACTTTCTAAGTCTAACTCTGAGTACTACGCAATTTTAACCAATCATAGCATCCATAAAAATGGAAATACTTTTAGATCAATGTTTTTCCTTGTTTTTTCTTATTTCTTATTTAGGATAATTGGCAGCGCTGTTGGGGTAGTTTTCAATAATTGAGCCAAAACTACTCTTCTCACCTTTACAAATCTCCGGAGTTTCGAGCTTTTTCGAGGGTCACTGCAGCTTTTTTCAAGTTGTATCTTGAATGGGGGGAGGTTTTCACACCCTCTGAGGATTGATACTGTAGGACGTTGATGGTACGTAAGGTTTTAATTCTATTTTAGAGTACTACGCAATTTCAGCCAATCATAGCATCCGTCAAAATAGAAATCCTGTTGGATTCGACGTTTTTATTGGTTTTCTCGTGTCCTTTAAACTTTGAGGTGGTTGTTCTCAACCCTATAGGAGCAGTTTATGAAGATTACGTCGGACCTGATGCAGTTTCTTATCACTTTAATAAAACTTAGACATTTCGAGCTTTTTCAGTAGTCATTGCTATTTTGGATTAATTTTTTTATATATGGGGGGGTAGTTTTCACCCCTCCCTGGAGGTGTGTTTCATATCTATTGTATGTACGCTGCTGTTTAACCTTAATTTGTATAATTCGATTGATTAAGATGTAACAACTATTCTCGTAGCTTAATCTTCTTTTTACCCCATTCCAGGAGTGTTTTTTGGCTCTAGCTAATGATTTTGGGGGTGTACGATTTTTTTGACCTCGATTCGGATTAAACGACCGAAAATACACGGGAATACATGGGTCCGGTTCGCTGGTCTGAATTTTTTTTTTTGTGGGACTGTGTAATGTATCTGTTCTGTCAGATTTTTCGCATAATGTGTTAGTGGTCTTGATGAACGACACCGGTGCCTGGACATAATTTAGGCCACCTCATGGTATTGCACCATTGAAAATACCTTAACAAAATTAGGTTATACATTACTTTTTGGCCAACTGTCAATTATACGTTGTTTAGAGCTGCCTTTTAACATTTCTAACAAATTTCATAAGAATCAGTTTGACATTTTACTTCAGCTAATAACTTGTATAATAACTCAACAAGCTCCTGTTCACTTTAAAACTATGTGTCCTTTCTTATAGATTGCTCATGTAATTAGAGAAATTCGACATTTCCAACAAACTCCATATAAAATTGAATTGATACAAAGAGTTTCCCATTACTTACTGGATACATCTTTGATAATGGACGACGAAGCGCTGTATGGTACTTCATTAGAGTTGGAACCAAGAACGTCTCGCCTTGTATCTCAATCATCTACTACGACTCTAAAGTCCTAACTTTTATATTTTTTTAAATAAGTCTTACGAGTATGACAATCGTAAAGTGTTTATTTTTAAAATATTTGACAAACAATTTACAATCATATTATTATAGTCTAACAAGATATCATATCATATATTTCAAGAAATATTTTATTATAAATTATAAAGTGGATAGAATAATGTGATCCTGAATACAATACTCGAATTTCTACCACAGTACGTAACAACATATTTTATTTCAATAATATATTAATAGATATAGTATAAATTTAATATTTATTAAATATGTATGTGTACTATTACTGAGCCTCACATTTTGATTCTTCAATTTGCTGCGAAAGTATTTTCTATTACGTTCATTAAAATGCTCAGCCGTTAATATTACTGCATCAAGAAAGAGTTCTAGCATCTTCTTGCGGTTAAAATCTTGTTAATATTTGGTTATATTCTTCTGATAGTCTATAGTCTGTTGATTTTGCAAGACTGATTACGATTATCCCACAGTACCAGCTAATATTGCTTCACGTAACTACAGTTTTAAACAAGAACCTCCTAAATGAGGAGAGGTTACAGACGTAATTCTGTGCTTTCAATTCCTTTGAAAGATATCTGTGTTTTACCCATGTAAATATATCATTTTTACCTTGATGTACTAATTTTAAAAGGCTGTGTCGATAGTTGTTAAATAAGTTCACAATCTGAATAACTCGGTAAAAAATATCGATTTCAGTTTGCTTTGCAAAAAAGCTTCATATGTATTTTATCAAAACCGATATTATGATGTGATTCTTTGTATATTTATAAAATTATAATAGATGTTTTAGTTTTATAAAATAATTGTTGTTTATAACTATCAAATTTTAGTCATATTTAAAGCAGGTTGAGCAAAAACTGTACTAGGCTGCATCTTGTTTGTAACAAAAAAATAATGCAAAAATAATTGTGCAACGGCAAAATATAAATTTGAAGCTGAAATGTAATTTTGGCAATTCCAACAGACCTTGAAAATTTTCTTTTTATTTTGCAAAATTAAATTTACACTTCCTGTTTGCCTATATAACAATATCAAAATAATGAATTGTGGTTTTGATTTTATTTTATCATATTAAAGTACAATGGTGTGATTGGCGGCAACAGTTTTATTTTTTGAATATTTTTATTTGTAAAATTTGTACATAAATAAATTGGCAGATATCATTCGCAAAAATGGTAAAAAATCCTTAGAGATTTTATAAAATACCTGAATTTAAGTACATGCATAGAACCTGAGGATTAACTTTCCGTAGTGTGAGGTAATTCGAAATTTTTTGAGGCCTCTTCAATAACGTTATTTAAAAACATTCGGTCAAACTATAGTAAGTCAGTGCTTCCATGTTGATGTCAGCAAGAGTTGATAAAAAGGCAGGCATGTTTTTGTTGTATTTTAAGGCTAAATTCAGACGGTCGAGCGTGAACGCGCGTTTGTAGCTCGTTGGCGCGCGATGATCTATTCAGATGATCGCGCTTTGGTAGCGCAGCAGCGCGCGATGTTCTGTTCATTGATGCCGAGTTTGCGAGTGAACAAATCGGTGTTGAAATCATCGTCCATCTTGCAGCTTCGAACGTCTAAACGCCTCCACTCGCGCGGATGAACTGAACACGTCTGATTGTTGTGCTTCAATACGCGCGATGTCGCGCGCATTACGCGCGAGTCAAGATACCCGGCGACAGACCATAGACAATCGCGCAATCGCAAGTATACGCGCGATGACGCGCAACCATACAGGGTGAGTCATGAGGAACTGTACATACTTCTACCGTAAGTAGGGGCACCTAAGACAAATACCAAGTGATCATTAAAAAGTGTTTGTTCCCTTTCTTTACTACCATACAGAGTGATTTATGAATTTTGTCCAAAAATTGTTTTGGTCATAAAATTTTAACGGTTAATCCGATTTGCCTCATTTTTTATAACAATGTACCCTGTTACCTAGCAACCATCATACATATCCAAAATTAAAAAAATCCAGGGACGGTTTCAAAAAAATTTGTTGTATTGCTTCGTATATGATTTATCTAAAACTTGAGATGAAATTTGTATAGGACACAAATAGGTAGTAAAACCTGAGTATTTGAAATTTTTGTCACAATCTCAACAAATTTTTTATTAACGATCAATTTTCAAGTCAAATGAAAAGTTTGGCAAAATGGAATATTTTAATGTATGTAATGTAAATATTTATTAACACAAAAAATTAGCTAAAAAAAATAA
The DNA here is from genome assembly GCA_936432065.2 of Rutpela maculata. Lineage (NCBI taxonomy): Eukaryota > Metazoa > Arthropoda > Insecta > Coleoptera > Cerambycidae > Rutpela > Rutpela maculata. The sequence goes on along the minus strand of OW386294.2, from coordinate 67,810,449 downwards.
TATCTACATACCTCGTGCCTAGGTTTAATAAGTACCATCATTTTAATCAATTTCCAGGCCAGGTCTTAAAAATGTAGCTGATGTGGTTCATCTAAAAAGTTGCCTCTGTATGTGATTTCTCCAATTAGTCAAATTGCTTCCAAAAAGGACTGAAATAAGTAGTCAAATTTGTGTTACCTAACTTTCTCCCATTTAAAGTGTCCAACCTAAATGTTCAGTTTAAGATCAATTTTAACGAAAACTGTAAATTTCTCGGAATATCTTTAAAAGCCACCATATTCAAATGCAAGCATTGAATTTAAAATAAATACAACATACGGATCTACGCCCTTTAGTACTTGTTATTAGGTACTTCAATTTTATTTAATTTTCAGACATTATGCATCCATTATTGTTGAGTTTATAGAGACGTCTGTGACAATTTCACAGGATTATTAACTACTGCAACATTATCAGAAATGACCCCCTAACAATTAGGAAGTCTATCAGACATTTAACTATCCGACAAGAAAAGTGTATTGAGGCAGATGGGATGGATTTCACTTTGAAAATCTTTTACAATTATGACATTTATCTTTTTTTTTGTTGAATTTCTTCTGCAATGTTTAAAATGTTTTGATATTTTCGTTATTCCTTTTCTTTTCTTATAATTCTTAAATGCATACGTATTGTAAATAAACATGTAAGACCTGGCCTGGAAATTGATTAAAATTTTGGTACTTATTAAACCTAGGCACGAGGTATGTAGATTTTTTTTTAGCTAAATTTTTGTATTAATAAATATTAGTATACATTAAAATATTCCATTTTTCCAAACTTTTCATTTGACTTAAAAATTGATCGTTAATAAAAAATTTGTTGAGAGTGTGACAAAAATTTAAAATACTCAGGTTTTACTACCTATTTGTGTCCTATACAAATTTCATATCAAGTTTTAGATAAATCATATACAGGGTGAACTATCGTATACGAAGCAATCCAACAAATTTTTTTGAAACCGTCCCTGTATTTTTTAAATTTTGGATATGTATGATCGTTGTTAGGTAACAGTGTACATTATTGTAAAAAATGAGGCAAATCGGATTAACCGTTAAAATGTTGTGACCAAAACAATTTTTGGACAAAATTCGTAAATTACTCTGTATGATAGTAAAGAAAGGGAACAAATACTTTTTAATGGTCACTTGGTATTCGTCTTAGGTGCCTCTACTTACGGTAGAAGTATGTACAGTTCCTCATGACTCACCCTGTATAAATAATTGTATATGACTACTCTGAATCTTACAAGTAGTCGCGCGGTTTGTGGAACGCGCGTTCACGTGCGTCCATCTGAACTTAGCCTAAGTACAAATGAATATGGAAATACAAACAATGCAATTTCACATAGACAATAATTAGAATAGAACACATATTATGTCTTCCCTGTCTTTTAAGCTATAATCTACGGATATTGGAGTAGACGTTAAAAATTCACAATAAATTAAAAGTATTAGTATAAGAACAGTTTCAAGACGTATGATTTTAAAATCACATAAGTACTTAATTGTTTAATACCTTAAATTTCTGGATACAATTTACAGGTTTATGACTTTATTTGATAAATGCAGAAAATGAATAAATTAAAATAGTATAAGTACTAGTATTAATTATTAACTGACGCCAATCTACGTAGGTAATGTAGGTTTTTACAATTTTACAATGGTATTAAGACTTATGTTCATTTAAACCGTTTTTTTGAAATTTGTTTATAATTTTCTAAATTCAAATAGCTCTTATCCGCTTTTTATGAGATCAAAAACGACAAACCAATTATGAAAATAGATGAACTATCTAACATTGTTCTAAAAAAAAAATAATGATTTACTTGCATTTGGGGCCGAGATACGTCAGCTTTTGCGTCTCAGCCGCTTATAAATACGCAAAGTTATATTTCTTTTTAAAATTTGAACTTGTTCAATAATTATATTTTTGTCTTAGGTGATTGAAAATAATCCAGAAGTACAATTGTTAAAAGATATTTTATAGGGGCCCGAAAGTCGTTTCTTTAGAGATTATGTTAGAGATCCGAAAATCGCCGAATACTAAACGTTATATTATGGTTTTACAAATTAGACTTCAGTCGTCAGATAGTCCAGTATGTGAGACGACTAGCGCTTTTTGTACCAGGATGCAGACGTCTCGAGTTCAAATCCTGATCGCGAAATTTGTTTTTCTTATTATATCAGTGATACTAAGGACATAAGGATGGTTGTTCAAGTTAGGTTAGTTTTCCCTTTTCATGACAAAAGTTAAGAAAGTTATAAAAAAAATTGTAAATGTGCGTTATGTTCTCAAAGCCGCTTTATTCGATGTAATTTTAAAAATTATCGTTTTGGATTATTTTCAAACAGCAAAGACAAAAACATAAGTATTGGAGAATAGCCAGTCCAAATTTCAAGAAGAAATACCGATTTGTTTATTTATAAGTGACCTAAACGCAAAAACTGGCATATCACGGTCCCAAATGCAAGTAGACCATTAATTTTTATAAATTGTTTACCAATTTTGGTTTTGATAAAGAATGTACACAGCTGTTTAAATTTGTTTATAACTATAATTTTGAATATTATAAACAAATAAAACAACGGTTTAAATGAAGATAATTCTTTCTTCTTAATAGCGTTACAAAATACATGTAAAAACCTACGTTTTGAGAAATTGTCTTCCTACGAGTCGTCGCACTTAAACAAAAAGCGATGGAAATTTCGAAATTATTATTGGCTCCTAGCCGTTTGGATAAATATTTTGTGCTAAAATTTAGCACGAAGACATAGTTTAGTAAAGGGCATAATTTCGCCAACTTTCGTTAAAAGTGATGTATTATTTATTACGCTATATTTCTTAAATTGTCAAAAACTGAAATTTTGGGTTGTTTCTATTTTTTTTACAAATTAACAAATTATCAAAAAAATTTTTGATAGGTCTTATTCGAAATTTTATTGCTAACAATTTGGTATTTTAATTTTTGGGATAAGATTTATTGGACTGGAGATAATAAGGAAAATAGCAAGAAAATACAGTGTTTAAAAATTACATTCAAAATTTATTTTGATTCCAGTAATATTTCATGTTTGTAATTCCAACATCGTATTTAATATTTAATATCCAACATCTTTTTTTTTTAGTTTTTGGAGTCGGTTAATTAATAATAAACATATGGGAAATAACGTTTTCAACATCAGAATCTAAATAAATATATCATATTGCTAGAACTTATATTATATCGCGTTAACTCGTTAATAATGAGAATGAGTTTCCATGCAAAGAACAGTGTGTGCTAGATTTCGCATATAACTTTTTTGTTTATGATTCGATTTTTTTTTGCGTTAAGATTAGATCAAAACTTAGATCTAATTGATTCAATCATATACTCAATTTGAATAAAACAATCATAAATAGTAGAGGTGTTAAAATAAATCTATAAAGGTATACAGACAAATCTTGCCTCTGTCTTGTCATCTTTTTATTATTAATTTATTTTTGCTTGATGACTACCATGCATATATTTTTTAACTAAGGCTTTCTTCCTGGAAATAAAGACAACTACATTATAGAAGATTTTTTCCTTGGCAATTGTGTTAACCACACGCCAAATATTATTGTCCTGTATCACATCCCAACTAGCAATTTGGTATTTTATAAAAGCTGCCGAAATGTTTCCGACACAAATTACATAAAACAACATTAGTCTTAGAAACACTTTAAAAACGTTATTACGACAGCTATAAATGTAAAATTGGCACCATCTTATAAAATAGTTTAGTTATTGTTGATATTTTATAAAAGCTGTTGAAATCATTACAAAATAATGGTATAAACAATTCCGCAGGATCTAAGAAAATTCGGTACCGCCACTATAAAACAGTTTTATTGAAGCTTCATTTAATTGCGTTATAAAGTACATACTTCACTGTTATAATTGCTCTAAAACACCAATAAAATTAAACAATTTCTTAAATGTATTCAAAAAGTCGCATACATGTACTTACATGCAAATATATGATATGCTGATCTCTACATATAACAAGCTTTCAGTCATTTTGCTGGATAGTGGATAAGAACCTACTTTCAATAAATATTTTAGAGACTTGTTAACTCATACAGGCTGCAATTTTTGATGCGAAGGAAATTTTACTGTGAAGCAACTATACAATTATTTTAATAGAGTGCGCGTAATTGCCAATTAGGCATGTATATTCACGTAGCGCGAGAGATATGACAACACAGCAGTAGCAAACTCGCCCGTCGGCGAAGCATCCCAGCTCTCAGTTATTTCCTATCAGCCAGCTGGCACGCGCGTTGTTGTAATTCTTATTCCCTATGCCTAGCCCGCCACTACACACACTGTATATATTTATAACGGTGCTGAAAATACTACCGAAAGTTACTAAAAAGCGCTATAAAATTATTTAGTTTTATAATCTCAAATGTTTTATAGCCTAGTCACGGAAACGTTTCTAAAATAATTTTTCTTAACTGCTTTATAAGATATTTTATAATTCTGTTGTGAAAACGTTTTAATGATAAATTTATAAAACAGTTCAGTTGCAGACAACCAAATACTGTTTTCTGCAACTCTAATATAATCAATTAGCATTTTAGAAGCATTAATTAAATAACAATAAAACAAAATAATCGTATAACATTTAAATTATAAAACAAAGTTGCTGGTTGGGATGTTTATTACTAATGCTTGTTTTAGGTATCCACCCTGTATATTTTTAACTAAAAGTATAGCAGGTTTCTTTCTTGGCAATTGTGCTAACCATACGCCACATATTATTGGTCTCTGTCTCATTTTTATCATTAATAATTCTTTAGGGTGTCCACCCTGTATAGTATTCATTTAAAGTATGTCCCATTTCTTCGTTGACAATAACGTCAACTACCCACCAAATATTATTCCCCTCCGACAAATAATTTTGTAGATATAGCTCTAACAGACAGACAGATAATAGACTGACAAACCTGAAACGTGAAAATCCGAAAAAATCTTTGTTTACGATTACACTATACTTCGATAAGCGAGGGAAGTGAAAATCATAATTTTTTAATCCAGCTGATGTTTTTTAATACTTCTTTATGCTAAGTCTAGTTTTAAAACACTTTTGTGTTCGCTTCTAATTCTCTTGTGTATTATTCAATTTTTTTTATTTAGGACTTAAATCTTCGTTGTGATCTTAGCAACTGCAGTTATGTATTCAATTTGTAAAACAGTAATATCCAAAATGAAGAAAGTAAAAAATTGTAAATCTTTTCAATTAGATGATTTTTTAAATTTAGGAATATGTATTCTCAATTAGATTTACGTAAACTGTCATTAAATGTTTAACCCATTTGAGCACAATAGTGATGAAAGATTCGAATATTTGTTTCTTGCATGTGACGTAAAATGTTTAATGGGGAAGGAACCTCCAATATTGCACCAATGACCTTTTCAATGCATATGGTGTATTCGTGGATATAGTAAAATATCTATCTGACTGCTATTAGTAGTGATCATAAACAGATTGATATTGGATAAATAAAATTTTAAGTTTATGTTCGAATTTCCTTTTATTTACATTTTTGATCTAAAAAATCCAATTCATTAGTTAAGTTAGTTTCACTATCGCTGTCGTCACCTAACTACTTTTTCTGTAATATTTTCAATATGAATCTTCAACTTCTTGAACACGTAAAACTCGATTATTCTATCTCCTCAGAACTCTTTTATATCACTCTCATATAACTATATAATTGCCTACAATGGTAACTTGTATTATCCATAACAATTACATTATTTGGAGGAACATTAGGGACACCAACTTTTTGAACCAATTTTAAAAAATTCTTAAGTTTTATTTTTATGTTAATCAACACATAATTCACATTCTTCACTGCATTTGGTACCAATCCGTGTTTAGATCTGGCTTGTAATGTCGTTATCTTTTTTCCTCGATTTGATGGAGCTTTCGTCTTAAATTGACCCCCAGCTGTTTGATGGGGTATCATGATGTTTTGTCCTAATGGTCTATTTTCTTTCCCATACTATTTGATTTTTGTTATTTTGCTATTGTTGAAGTTTTTTCAATTCTGCAATAACTTCCAATTATCAACTTTTTTATTAAATTTAATAACGATGTATTGAAGATGCTTCCACAAGGTTTTCCACCAAGCCTAATATTAGTTTCATCTGTGACATGTTTTTTGAGAAAATTATCTAAAGTTGGCACAGTTTGTTCTTCATGTATTTTATAATGGTCAAATTATACCTCGTCACATTTTCTTTTTAAAATTGGATTGATTCATAATCTTTTAATAGTTGCTCCTGGTGAATTTGTTAAAATAGCCGTTTCTTCTACCATTCTTTGTTTGCCGATATTTTTATTCCCATTAAGGTTGAACATTGTTTATAATTTATTTGGCATTTGTAGATACATGTCTGACATAATTGCTTTGAATTCTACACTGTGACATTCTAATTGTTTCTTTCAACGGAGGCCACATTTTTTGACTAATTCAAATATTTATCTATGTTCGTACACCAACGAAAGTGATTCACGTTTGCTAGGTACCACGGCTATTTATTCTAAACTGTTCTTTTCATTTACTCAAATGCCCATAAGTCTTTCAATTCTTAGATAACATTCCTAACCTGAGCATTAGACATATTTGCTCGATAATAATCCGTTAACAATAAAATTATATTGCAGTTATTTGAACTATCCACCGCGCCGAGTTTGTGGTCCGCATTAATATCTATGAATAAAGCATATAGTGTTTACAGATTCATTTAGGATTTTAAAGTTATTTATTTATTTATCGATGTTGCCTTTGTCCATTTTTTATTGGGCATGAACCCCATTTTGAAGCGGACGGCAATTTCCGCAATTAATGACTTTCCTTTTTTCAAGTGGTAATTTCCTTATTAATAGGCTTTGCTTTTTGGATTTGGAGGTTGTCTAATTGGTCTGATACATTTTTAAATGACGTGCTAAAACTACTATGTATTTTTTACCTAATTCGTTCAAATAGATTTAAACGAAATTACTCCTACGAAGTATTCCACATTGTTATACAGGGTGGGGCAATGGTAGGTCGGAATTGGATAGCTCGAATTCTAGCTAGAAATTATACAGTGTGTCCCGCTTTTCATAAATCCACCCTAATATCTCAGTTATTAATAATGCGATTTTCTTCAAATTTGGGTGGTAATTATGTGTAAAAATGAATTATTTGGTATAGTAAACATTTTCATTCTTCATTGGCGTGCGGTTTTAGGGGGTAAAATAGGGTAGTTTTTTTGATATTAGGGCTTATTTTATCATATTTGGATTCAGCATGTCCAAGAACCCCATAATCCATATTCTCCATGATCTCATAAACGGATTATGGCAGAAACGAAATATTAATTAGTTTCTTAAAAAATACTTTTTTAACTTTTTATAACTTTATTTAATTGCTATAACAAACTTAAAAACAACATTTTTAAATTCTGGTCTCTTCAACATCACCTTCCAATAAAATACACTTTTTAACAACCCTTCTTAACCGTTCAATCACTTTTCTTAAAGTTTGGGGAGTAATTTCTTGACACGCTTGCCTAATCCTACGGCAAAGCTCTTGTCTGTTAAGCGGCCGAGTAGCATACACTTTATTTTTCAAGTACCCCATAGAAAAAAGTCACAAGGGGTAATATCAGGAGATCTAGAGGGCCACGGTTCTAAAGGGCTATTTCTACCTATCCACTTCATAGGGAAATTTGCATTTAAAAAATTTCTAACTATCAGAGAATTGTGAGCCGGGGCACCATCTAACTGAAAGTATACATTTTCTCTCTGTGCTAAAGACATTTCGCATTTCCATAAAAAAATCATCTAAATCATTTTTTTTTAAAATGTAGAAAATTTTCTGCGTTGAGGTTATCCAGGAAAAAGGGGCCAACAATTTCTTCGTTTAATATGCCACACCACACGTTAACTTTTTCACTGTATTAGTTTTTACAGTTAATTACAAAGTTGGGATTTTCAGCTGCCCAATATCTAAAATTTTGACTAGATACCACACCGTTTGTCGTAAATGTTGCCTCGTCACTAAACAGTATGTTCTTTAAAAAAAAATCTGTCGTTAAGATAGTTACCTTGCAACCATAGGCAAAATTCAAACCGCCGTTCAAAATCACCTTCTAAGAGAGAATGCAAAAATTTTGGTTTAAATGCCCTAATCCTACTGCGTTTCAAACACCTCCATATTTTATTTTTGGTTAAATTTAGTGTTTCCGCAACTGCCCTTATACTACCATTTGGATTGTTCCGAAATTCTGTTAAAATGCGTTCGTCGTCTGGATATTGTCGTAAATTTAAATTGTACCTTCTTCGTCTTGTCTTGAAAATGGCTCCGGTTCTTCCAAACAGTTTGTTGATGTCACCAACGGTTTTGTGCCAAATTGGTGCTCGATCACGATGACGTTGATTAAATATTCGAGCAACCTGAGCGTAGCTCTTTCATTATCACCAATTAAGCGGATAATTTCAACTTTTTCTTCAATTGCAAGAACTACTCTCCGATTTTCTGCCATTATCAGTAAGATTGATAAATTAAATAACACTATTTAACTTTTGACAATTCTTATGAATCACCAAATATCAAATAAAAACTTGTTTTTCAAAGCACTTTTGATTAATGCCTATGGTTGCAAGGTAACTATCTTAACGATAGATTTTTTTAAAGAACATAATGTTTAGTGACGAGGCAACATTTACGACAAACGGTGTGGTATCATTGAGAGGTGGTTATGTTGAAGAGACCAGAATTTATAAAAAAAAATTGTTTTTAGGTTTGTTATAGTAAAAAATTAAAAAGTGTTTTTTAAGAAATTAATTAATATTTCGTTTCTGCCATAATCCGTTTTTGAGATCATGAATAATATGGATTAAGGGGTTTTTGGACATGCTGAATCCAAATATAACAGAAAAATTTGTCTAAAATAAGCCCTAATATCCTTTGCCAAAAAATCGACCTCTTTTTACCCCCTAAAACCGCACGACAATGAATAATGAAAATTTTCACTATGCCAAATAATTCATTTTTCCAACATATAATTACCACCCAAATTTGAAGAAAATCGCATTATTAATAACTGATATATTAAGAAATTAATTAAGTTTTCGTTTCTGCTATAATCCGTTTTTGAGATCATGGAGAATATGGATTAAGGAGTTTTTGGACATGTTAAATCCAAATATGATAGAAAAATTTGTCTAAAATAAGCCCTAATATCCTTTTGCCGCAAAATCGACCTCTTTTTACCCCCTAAAACCGCACGCCAATGAAAAATGAAAATGTTTACTATGCCAAATAATCTATTTTTCCAACATATAATTACCACCCAAATTTGAAGAAAATCACATTATTAATAACTGAGATATTAGGGTGGATTTATGAAAAGCGGGACACACTGTATATATAATTAAACTAGATAAAAAATCTATAACCGGAAATTATTTTCGAATATACAGGGAGAGATATTCTATAGGATCAAGTGCCTTTTTTTTAATGGAATGCTATGGATATTAGTACATTTTTTGGAGGCTCTTTCTAGACTCATTTCACTCCTATATTGTTATTCACTATCTTCCAACCACTTGGATGTAATGCATTATTTTGTTGAAATAATGCCATCTGCAGATGCATATTGAAAAAATTATACAGTCACAATTATGGGTTTTAAGAAAAAAATATATGAATAATAGTTACGAGATATCTTATTAATGTTTTTGAATCATTTTCACTTACTTATACAGGGTGCCCAAAAATGTTTTTTTCTGGCTATCATAGAACTATCGAAGCACGACGCACTATTGCCCCACCTTGTATATGTATTAACCCAATAACACAATGCATGTCGAACATAAGTTTATTTTTCTTTCAAGTTTTCTACGAACCGCTGTCCGTAACATCAGCGACCCAACATGAACTTTTTTCGTAAGAAGTAATTTTCAGAAATTCTTAAAGTATTGGAATACTCTTATTCGATATACGATTCTCCAATCATGGCACCATTTGAACCGTCTCCAAATGCAAATATTATTCGTGTGTAATGTTCAGGTGTACAAATGTTTTGGTGTTTCTGGCAATTTCTTTATAGGCAGTGTCACAACAAAAGTTCCAAGCCCTATCACGATATACCGTCTTGTCAAAACTATAAACTGTAAATAATTGTTGAATATGAATATTCCTAAGATAGTATTCCTAAGACAATAAGTGATAATATAAGGAAAAATTGCTCAATTAAAGCTCTAGGTTGTACTCTCGATTTGTCTTCATAAATATGCTTGTAATATATAGGGAATGTGTATTATTATTAAATAGTCCCTGTCACCTTTGCATATTTTTATATAATCTACGAAGGCGAGATTGACTCAATCTATGTAAATAGTTATTGATGATGTAAGTATCTTCATCTTTTCAAAATGAATCGAAAAATTAGAAATTAGAAATAGAAAATTGTATTTGAATCTGGATACGACATTCCAATGATTTGCATAATTACCTAAATTACTCATTACTCAAGAAAGTTATTTCAGATACTCTTTGTATGTTAATAAGTAAATGCGGTATGATAGTATTAGCTGTTACTGTCAAACAGGGTAACATCGAACATTTTTCGATTAGCAACCATTGCAATGAAGGGAAATTATGTAAAAATTAATACAGAAATTTCATTGTAAATATTTGCATATAATATAATTTTAAGAACTTTCGCAAATTTACTCAAAATGGCTACACCTGTAGTTTTTGAAGAAATACGGATAATCAATTTTCAAAATTGAGCAAATTATCGCAATCTTTGAAAGGTCTGGATAATATCGAATACGACTTTTGCTGGGTTTAAATTGAGTTTGGACACATTACAATTATTTTTGACTGTAAGTAGAGTGTCTCCTCCTCTTTCATTTTAACTAGTTTTCAGCTTTCGATTACTTCCGAAGACAGCAAGAGATGGGAAATGGTCGCAACGACTCTCAAAGAAATACCTGATTTTGTTATGGAATCGGTCCTAATCGAAGGTCCAAGGTTCTCAAAAAATACATAGACTTGATTTTCAATAACTTGTCCGATTTGGCCAACGAAGAATAAATTTATATTATTTCCGACCTTAAATCAAACTGCAATATGCAATTATTTAGTCCGTTTCGGCATCATAAGTTTTTTTTTAATATAACCACAGAAATTAACATGAACAGGCAACTTATTTTCTTTATCAACTTCTTTGAATTCCTCATTGTCAATGTTGATTTTCTCTATTTTACCTTCAGATTTCATCTCCTTATCCTACTTATCTGTGTCAAATTTCGAGCTCCTAAATTCTGAATCATTTACATTCCAGGTGCGTTATCAAGATTCTTTTGGTAATTTTCTTAAACCTGAAACCACTACTATTTCTTGATTTTTTTCGTCTAACAAAATATGCTATTCTCACCACTTTCATTAAGATGAATATTTTTAGAATGTTTCAAACTTGCTTTAACTATTGTTTCATTGAACAGGAGTTAAGTTCATGCCTCAGTATTTTTCCTTCCATTCCACTTTTCTTCAATGACCTTTGAGAGGATAGAAAACGGAAACATCTAATGGCTGGCATAGATGTATGGAGTTTAGAGAGAGGGGAATAAAATCTATGTTAATTTGTGTTAATAACTTCTATAAATATGTGGCTGGATAAACTATTTAATTGAATAATTTTCCTTCCCTCTAATTTCTTTAAACCATTGAAAGTAATTTGAACATAGAAACCAAACCTCAAAAAGTGTTTGGTTAAACTAGCCATATTTACCTCAAAATTAGATCCTGCACCTACTCGACCATTCTAATTCTAGATGGGATATATTGATGTTGTACTTTACAGATAATATCAGGTAGAAATAGCGATTCAGGCTTTAATAGTGCCAACATAACAAGAATCAATTATCGTTTCCATGTCTTGAGTCTCGTCTTGGATTACTGCTAAAGTTTGTTTCATAATATTTAATATCTTATTACCGAACATCTTCCAATGATGTCTCCAGCTGATCAAAGTATTGCTCCAATGTACCAAAATCAACCTTGGTCTTTTATACGTAAGATCGAAATTCATTTTTCAGATTTTCAAAACTATACTAAGGTATTAACTCCTAAGCAGGTAAACTTCATAACATAAAATAGGATCGAAATGTAACTATCCTAACAACATAATACGACTAAACTTAATATGCTACAGTCTTATATCCGACGTTACCTTGTTTGACGACACACTTCAACTTAAAATGCTAGTTTTGTGAATGGTTTGATAATGCAATAAACAAAGAAGCTTCTATATCTTCAACTCGATTTAATTGGTCCTTTGTCTTAATATTAAGTATGAATTCCGCCATATTCAAAGCTTCTCAATATTAACTGGAAAATTTTAAAGTATTGCTTTATGTTATATTTGTTTGTTAGTGTGGCTGTGTTTACAGGAATATAAAAACGAGACAACTGGTTTCATTTCTACTATTATAATAGGTGTGAAAGTTTTCATTCGCTTATAGCTACAGTAATATTTTTCTAAGCACCACCAGCCACCAAATTACTTTACAGCTGACCATGCGGTAATCATTGGAACGTCGTAGTTTTTGCCATTAGCATAGAATCTGTATATCATAATTATAAGGTGCACTCTAGTAATAAAAACTAAGTTTTCAGACGGTAGTATGTTCAGGGGATAATATAAAATCTGAGCCCCTAAAAGTTATCTCCTCAATGTGCTCGATCTTAAAAACTACCTGTGATATAATGTACGATGTTTTTGCCTCTTCTTTCAAAAGCTTCTTGACTATGAATGCCTTATCCATCAAACCTTCTAAACCTTGTCTCAAGAAACCGCTCTTCTTTGTCATTAGCAAACAGCGGCCTTGTGTTACAGATAGACGAAACTGACAACTTGCTCGACTTAGATTCAATACGGGTCTTCTGGTTCCCCAGGTTTGAGCATTTAATCTTATTCAGTCTAATGTACTCTAATTTGATGATATGTTTTAATGTATTTGCAAGATATACACGGCATGGAAATTGTAAGTGTTCCTGTGCCATGTGCATCAATGCAGTACATATCCTGTTCATGTTATGATTTTTATAAAATGTACACAAGCACTCAGTTCATCTACTTCAGTCAATAAAAACAGTTATGTAAGATGTCAAAAAGTTCGTTTATTTAAAACGATAAAAATGTAATGGACAAATATTGTTCAGTTGCGCATAAGTTACAATTTTGTCTTTTGTGTAGATTATAAACGTCATTTTCAAAGGGCTATATCGTGTTAGCCACCTTTTCCAGTGTATTCCGTACTTCTGAAGGAGGAGGAAACTTTTTCTAGAGCCACCTGGCTGTTGCAACTGATAGAAATTCTTTGCAACAACTACTGGGCGTACGATATATATTTTTTTAAATATATAGTGGAAATAAAAATAAATATTGTTTGTTGTAAATAAATGTTGCTATAGTTTTTTGTTACATTAGTGTGGTCCAAAAATGAATTTGTTTCCAAATCTGAAAAAAAGTAAGTATGTATTTTTTTGTTTTTCAAAATTTTGATTTTAGCAGGATACATGAAGTCTCACATTTAAATTGCATGGGGAAAATCACTTTTTGGGATTTTTTGAATAATTGTTCAGAGTTAGGGAAAATCTGGCATTAAAGGACTTGGAGAGGACTATCTAACGAAGAATTTGATGTATATACATATGGGTTTGTCGCCCTTAGCACACCTCCACGATGCCTCGAAACCTACCTGAAGAATTTACATTTTTTATTTAAGGGTAGATTTCGGGGCATCGTGGAGATGTGTTAGGGGCGACAAACCCATACGTATATACATCAAATTCTTCGTTGGATAGTCCTATCTAAGTCCTATAAGTTGAATGCAAGATTTTCCCTCACCCTGAACAATTATTCAAAAAACCCCAAAAAGTGATTTTCCCCCATGCAATTTAAATAGGAAACTGCATGTCTCTATCACACCATTTAAAATCAAAATTTTGAAAAACAAAAAAATACGTACTTACTTTTTTCGGATTTGGAAACAAATTGGGGAAATCGAGACCCTCTATAAAAAAATAAGTCATTTTTGGACCACCCTATTGTTAGAAACGCAATTAAATATTTCTATATAGCCTTACTCTAGTCAAAACGTACAAAAAATCTCGACCATGTCGAGTATAGGTTATTAACTTTAGAAGCTATGAACAACTATGGCTACTCAGTATTGAGAGTAATTTCTAGGAAATTTACTAGTATAAGAGTTGTAATCTTACAAAAGAATTTTTGAGAAATGCACAAAAAGATATATAAAAAAGTTGTTTTCACTATACAAAGCATAACAATTCCGTAACATGTTTTACTTATAAAATTTTACACATTAAACAAAACACCTAGGAAGCCTCAAAAATTATTTTTCAAATAACTTCTCTACTGTGGAAGTTTAATCAAGCTGGTTCTATGTAACTACACAACCACTGTTTAAAAAAGGGCGGCAGATAATTAGTCTGCAAAATGACCTCATTCTTTGTGTATCAGCAGCCTCCTATATATTGTTTACATATTCCAATTCTTCGTGAAATTCTCCTTTCTGCCATATATCAAACACTGTCGCCATCATTCAAAATAGCATTATAAAATGATTTAATCTCCATGCATTAAATTATTGGAGATGTGTCGAATTTGAAAGTCATATAATTTTTAAAAGTAGCCGGCCAGATATTACAACTATTTTGAAAATTTGTTCTTCCTGTTTGTCTAAATAACAATATCAAAATACTTATTTGTGGTTTTGATATCATTTTATCGTATTAGAGTACAATGATGTGATTGGCAGAAAAAACAATACGATTTAATCAATTAAATTTTTTAGTTTTTATTCAAACACATTTGTACTGAAATTTTCAAAAATCATACAAACTATGAAGAGTCAGTTATAAACCAAGAATAATTCTACTTCACAGGCTAAAATTGACACAAAAGCGATAAAAGCAGTTAAATTTTAAATTTTATTAAACCAGTACCATATAACATGACCAATAAACACAGTCTTATAAATATACTGCTCAACAAAATGGGTTTAATTAATTTTGTACGTCAATACAAAACACATCAAACACGTCAACATTTTATTTCAGTTGTTCTTCGCTTGGTACAAAGAATTTAAAATAACGTTATGTCCGTATCGCAGGGCGATTTTTTTCAACAAAATCATGTGATTTTTCTTTACTTATGATTCCCCAAGTACTTTTTGATAGTTCCAAATGCATTTTTTATTTGTTACTGCATATCTTGGATTGTTGCTGATGTATTTTTATAGAAAATTTTTGTAAGATCCTGGGATCTAGGAGACTATTTTGGCACCATTTCTAATAAATCCATTTATTGGAGTAATAGTCCATGTAAAACGCGGGGTTTGACGCTCGGAATTCCACCATCATCGGGACCACTTGTATTTTATGTTTTTTGGGTCGCTGACCACGAAAATCGGGGTCCCGCAGCTCTAAAAATAGTGCGTTACCCCTAGAAATTCCAAAAACCACCTCCTTTTCGTGCTAATGTGAATGATACTGTAAAATAATGATATTTTGCCAGTAAAGTGTGTTCATTTAAAATAAGGACAAATTTTATGCTAACCGGAGGGGGTAAAACTACCCCTTAGTTGATGGAAAAATGATAGAATTTTTTTTTCACTTTTTGATTTGAGTTTGGATGAATGGGGATTGTACAATGAATGAATGTTTGCTAACCCTTCATAGGGGTAGTTTTCGAAGGTGAAAACTACCCCTACATCACATTTAAATTGAACTAACGCTTAGAAAATAAGTAGAGATGTACACTTTTTAGTTTGCTTGTAATTTCAGATAAACTTCCGTCGAAAAAATACTAAAATATTTTTTCACCCTTTTAGGGGTGAAAACTACCCCCAAGCTTGCAGGGAATTGTAAGAGAAGGTAGAAATAAATGAACACTTCATATTGTTTGCAATATTTTTAATAAAAAAATATAAATATGGTAATCTAAATATAAGTGGACGCAAAATCTTTTTTTTTTATTTTTGAGTCTCAATTTGGATGAATGGGGATTGCAAAATTAGGAAAAATTATTTTCTCGCGTGAGGAATTCGAATTGAATCCCCCGCTGTATGAACGGGAAAGACCAAAAGACCCCAGAGTCAGGGGCCATAGGTAACTCCATAGGCCCGGTATCTTGATTCTCTCAACACAACCATACGTATTCTATGTCTATGAACACAACGCTGCATGCAAGTTAGTGAGATACAAGAAGGAGAAGCGGATGAATTGAATCTTAGCTATGATTGATATGAATCGGGAATCAATGCATCAACCGAAGTATATAAAGATGAGTTAATTGATTCTAGCGATAATGAAGAGGGGCTCATTTCCTCCCATAAGAGACCAAGACTGGAGAAAACTTAGTACAAAATGTTTATATTTTGATAAGAAAATTTAATTATTTTAATTTTGCACCATATTTATATTCTTTATTTAAAATAATGCAAACATTATGAAGTGTTCATTTATCAGGGAATATTTCTACCTTCTCTTTCAATTCCCTGCAGCTTGGGGGTAGTTTTCTTCCCTAAAGGGGTGAAAAAATTTTTTAGTATTTTTTTCGACGGAAGTTTATCAGAAATTACAAGAAAACCAAAAAGTATACATGTGTACTTATTTTCTAAGCGTAAGTTCAATTTAAAGGCGATATAGGGGTAGTTTTCACCTCTGAAGAGTTGGAAAAAAATTGTCTTCATTATACAATCACCATTCATCTAAACTCAAATCAAAAAGTGAAAAAAAATCCATCATTTTTCATGATACGCCAATTTAGGGGTTTGGTTAACCCTCAGCATAAAATTTATTTTAGATAAACATACTGTAATGTAATGTAATGATATTTTGGCACTATTTTTAGAGCCACAGGACCCCGATTTTCATGATCAGGGACCCAAAAAACATAGAATACAACTGGTCCCGATGAGGGGGGTATTCCGAGCGTCAAACCCCGCGTTTTACATGGACTATAATCATTATTGAAATGGATTCTTACTGAAAGTTAAATATGTGTCTATTTTTTTTTTTTTAGAAAAATGAAATACTCCGATATTATACAGTGTGTCTCCGGATAGGGTACTCCTGATAAAGGACAATGTTAAAAATAGCTGATTTTTGGCCCCCATTGCGGAACGCATAAGACTCAGAGAAAAAGGTTGGAAAAATCTTAAAATTAATAAAAATACGTCTTCGTGGTATCAAAAGGCTGGGGAAAATTTTATTTCACCCCTAAAAATGTAAAAACCCTTAAATTGCTTTGAATAATAGCTTTATCATAACTCATCAGGTATCGATTCAATAGAGATTACAAAAAGGTAAAAACTACTCCTATTTACAACCCATTCAGGGGGGTGGAACGCCATAATATTAAAAACATAAGTACCAAGATGATTAAAAATGTACAAAATATTTTTTTAATACTAGTTGAGCCAGACCTTCAACTGATCCTGACCTCAGCATTTTCAAAAAAAAAAACCCTATAAGGAGTAATAGTATATAATAAAAATAAATAATAAATTATTATATTATATTACTATAATAATTTATTATTTATTTTTATTGTATATTATTACTCCCTTAAAGGGTCTGTTTGTGAAAATTATTATAATATTATATTAAATACAAACACACCACATATAGTCTATGTAATGATGCATTATTTGATGAGTTTTTTTGTAAATATTTCGTGCAAAGACGAGATTACCTTTCTCCTCGTTTTCAAGGGTGCTGAACACGATGGAAGTGGTGGTATAAGTTTTTGACCGCCGCAACCTCCTGAAACGGCTAAAAACCACCCCATTTATGGAGATCCCTTTATGGAGATCCCTTTATGTTTTCATATGTAAACGGGTCTGGGGAGTGATTTATCGGGTTGTATATATTTGAAATAACATGGAAAGGGGTTATAGAGTAGGTGGAATCCAGACCGCAGGCCTCCCGAGGGGTGGAAAATCTTTTTTTTCAAATGATTCGGTTCAAACGCTTATCGCCGTTTTCAGAGTCGCTGATCATGGGAAAAATATTCATTTTTAGCTCCAACCCCTCCTCATCCCTCAAACGGGCAGAAACCACCCCTCACTCACCAGAAAACATGCTATCCAAGATTTACAGGTTTTTCGGCCCATGATCGTTATTCTTCTGCATATCCTTTCATTTTTCATATAAGAGAAGGTGGTAGCGACCTCGGGGTTGCTTCAACCCTTCCAAGAGGTGTAAAATTCATTAATTACACTTTGGATCGTATTCGCAGGCGCTGATCACGATAAGAATATTAATTAATGTTACACCCCTTGGAAGGATTGAAACAACCCCCCGAGGTCGCTACCACCTTCTCTTCGGTGAAAAATGAAGGGACATGCACAGGAATAACGATCATGTGCCGAAAAACCTGTAAATCCTTGATAGCATGCTTTCTGCCCGTTTGAGGGAAGAGGAGGGGTTGGAGCTAAACATGAATATTTTTCCCATGATCAGCGACCCCGAAAACGGGGGATGAGCGTTTGAACCGAATCATTTGAAAAAAACGATTTTCCATCCCTCGGGAGGGTTTAATCAACCCCGTAGGCCTGTTCTCTGGATTCCACATACTCTATAACCAACTTCCATGTTGTTTCCAGTATAACCCGTCGATAAATCACTCCTCAGACCCGAATATATATGAAAACATAAAGGGATCCCCATAAAAGGGGTGGTTCTTGGCCGTTTCAGGGAGTTGCAGCGGTCAAAAACTTCTCCCACCATTTCCATCGTATTCAGCACCCTCAAAAACGGGGGGGAAAGGTAATCTCGTCTTTGCACGAAATATTTACACTATTTTTGCCTTCATTACATAGACTAATATAGTAGACAGTATTATATTACTATAATAGTTTATTATTTATTTTTATTATATATTATTACCCCTGGGTTGTTTTTGAAAATACGAATGCTGAAGTCAGGATCAGTTGAAGGTCTGGCTCAACTAGTAGTAAAAAATCTTTTCGTACATTTTTAATCACCTTGGTGCCTATTTTTTAATATTAGGTGCTGTGTATGGCGTTCTACATCCTGAATAGGGGTAGTTTTTACCATTTTGTCATCTCTATTGAATCGATACCCAAGAGTTATCATAAAATAAATAATTTTCACATTCAGTATAAGCTATTATTCAAAGCAATTTTTCAGGGGTGAAATAAAATTTGATACCACGAAGACGTATTTTTATTAATTATAAGTCTTTTTCAACTATTTTTTTCTCGGTCTTGTGCGTTTCGCGATGGGGGCCAAAAATCAGCTATTTTTAACATTGTCCTTTCTTATTATTGAATATTTTTATTTGTAAACTGTGTACACAAACTGGGAGATATACGCAAACAAAAATTATTAGAGATTTTATAAAATACCTGAATTTAAGAACCGACCACAACACATGCATAAAACCTGAGGATTAACTTCCTGTAGTGTGAGGTAATTCAAATTTTTTTTGAGGCTTCTTCAATAACGTTATTTAACACGTTGACTGCCGCGTGTACCCAGCGTGCTGTCTCAGCAAATTGATAGTAATGGCCGCATGTACCCAAGTAGAAGTCTCGGACCATAATCAAACAGGGTGTATACTTTTTGGAAAACAGGGAAAACCTGGAAAAGTCAGGGAATTTGATTTTGGTCAGGGAAATCAGGGAAAAGACAGGGATTTTATAAATGTATAAAAAAAAAGTCTGGGAAAATTTATTTAAACTACTTGTATCCAAAGTTGTTCCCATCTTGCGCCTTCCTAACTCAAAAAATAAAATAAAACATTGTGGTGGCCAGTGGGACTTTCTTTTTTTTAACATTGCGGCAGCCAACGTGTTAAAAATATTCGGTCAAACTATAGCAAGTCAGTGCTTCCATCTAGATGTCAGCAATAGTTGATAAGAAGGGAGGCATATTTTTGTTATATTTTAAATAAAAATGAATATAAAAATGCAAATAATTAGAATAGAATAGTATTAAGACACGTTACGTCTTCCATATCTCAAATTTCGAGGTATCATCTACGGATATTAGAGTAAACATTAAAAATTCACAATAAATTAAAACAGTATTAGAAAAGAATAGTATCAAAAAGTATGATTTTAAAATCAAATAATTTACAGGTTTAGAACTTTATTTGAAAGATGCAGAAAATGAGTAAATTAGAATAGTATAATAAGTATTAGTATTATTATATTATTATTTATCATTAGCATTATATTATTATATTGGTATCATTCCGGCATATGTTCTTAAAATCATATATACCATATATAACCACTCCCTCTATAACTCAAATTTCCGGATATACTTTATAACATCTGATTTACGACTTTTCTTTCAAAATTCACATTTAAATTCACTTTTAAATTAACCGGTAAATTTTCAGACACACTGTGCATGTATACTTATATTGTTTATTACAACAAAATATGCACATTCAGTTACAAAGAAAATTGTTAAATAGTGCGAAAAGAATACAAATGAACTTAATAGAAAATAACGTTTATTTCATTAAGGCTAGAACTAATTTAGTGATAGCTTAACTGGTAGACACCAAACGGCCTAAAGCTCAATATTTAATGCCGCATCAAGTGGTGTTAAGTATAAATAATTAAAGTAATAGTAGTTGATATTGTAGATTAATTATTTTTAAGTGGTTTATGTATGGAGGCACTATTAGCGATTATTTATTTTTTGATGTCTAACAGAACATTTAAGACAAAATGTTAATTTTCTAGATTATTACCTGATTTCTATGTACGTAGTTTACTACAACCCTTCAGATAAAGTCCGTCTATGGCGGATTCCTACAACCCTTTTTTAGCTATGATAGAACTCGAACTATCGAAGACTGACGCACTATTTCCCCACCCTGTGTATGTATTAACCCAATAACACAATGCAAACTGAACATAATTTGATTTTCCTTTCAAGTGATTTTACTAGTTTTAGTCCAATCAAATAGGTCGACAAATCAAAATTTTGACGTAAATACTTGAATTTTTGATATAAGTGACTTTGAAGTATTTGAACACGATTAATGAAAGAATTTTTTTTTCAAACCCCGAGAAGGGGTGGTAAAAAATATAATGGAGTGTTTTTTCAAAATTACTCACAATGTGTAAAAGCTAGTAAAAAAGTTTCAAATAAAAATTGTAAAGCATGAAGTTTTACATAAAAATGATCTCTTGACCTTTTTTGGTATTATTAAAATTAACAGAGCTATGGTGGTTAGAAATTAAGGGATGATATGTACAACTTTAAAAAATCATAGTGCGCTGAAAAGTTAATGAATTTAAAAATTCTTTTTTTTTTCTATTTACACAAAAAAATATAAACTTTCGTCTCAAACCACTTTAAACGGTGAAACGAATTTTCTTTTATACCATTCTGTTCATCATTTAATATATTGAACATTTGCTTTTGAAATTTTTTTTACCCATCATTTTCAGTCAGGTATGAATTAATTTACCTGTTTAAATTTTTTCCAAACATACGGCACTGCTCTTGTGAGAACACGATAACTGAAAAGAAATGAAGAATGCGTACGACAAAGATAGAATTCGTAGCTACTGCGTTGTCTAAAAGACGTGCATGCGTCACACTTATATCTTAATGCAGCGGTTGTGACTACAAATTGTTAACAAAATTTTTAATTGTGGACAAGTATAATAAGTGTGTTCCGTTGAAATATTGATTAGCCAAGAATTGTCGTTAATCGGAAAAAGTAAATATTAATAACAATTTTCTTTATCCTTGTTTTGCGAAATCTACATACTTATACACGCTCCGTTTTATGTACATTTTGGTTATATTAGACACGTGGAATTTTGTTTACGTGATCTAAATATTTTTAAAATTCCAGTTAATTTGAGTACCTACAAGTCTATATTTGGTTTCTTAACACACACGCACACATATATGCAGACAAGGCGCACATATGCACACACAAAGCGCACATTAGCGACTCTTACAATTTTAACTTATGGTTATTAATTTTATGCTGCATTGAGATATAGATGTGACGCATGCGCGTCTTGTAGGCAACGCAGTAGCTACGAAACAATTTTATCTTTGACGTACGCATTTTTTATTTCTTTTCAGTTATCGTGACATCACAAGAGCAGTGTCGTAGGTTTGGAAAAAATTTAAACAGGTAAATAAATTCATACTTGTTTGAAAATGATGGGTAAAAAAAATTTGAAAAGCAAATGTTCAATATATTAAATGATGAACAGAATGGTATAAAAAAAATCGTTTCACCGTTTGAAGTGGTTTTAATTGAAAATAAAAAAATTAAAATTGTTATAACTTTTTTATTAACAATTTTAAAAAAAATCCATTCCTCTGAAACGAAACTTTATATTTTTCTGAGTAAATAGAAAAAAAAATTTAAATTCATCAACTTTTCAGCACGCTATGATTTTTTTAAGTTGTACATATCATCCCTTAACTTCTAACCACTTATTTACTTTTTTACTTATTTACTTTTTTTTACTTATTTACTTTTATTAGCTTTTACACATTTTGAGTAATTTTGAAAAAGCACTTTATTATACTTTTTTCACCCCTTCTTGGGGGTTGAAAAAAATTTCTTTCATTAATCGTATTCAAATACTTCAAAGTAACTTATATCAAAAAAATTCAAGTATTTACCTCAAAATTTTGATTGAACTAATTAGCGACTGCACGTTTTTAATTTCCACAAATACTTAAAATCTGCATTCGAATACTATTATTCGATGTACGATTCGCCAACCATGTTGGCGTCACCTGACTATTTGAAACTTCAACCATATCCAAATGATGCCAACATCATTCGCAAATATTATTCGAGTGTAATGTTTAAGTCTACAAATGTTGTGGTGTTTCTGTTAATTTATTTATAGGCAGTCCCAACAAAAGGTCCAAGCTCTATCAATACCATCTTGTCAAAACTACAACTTGTAATTAATTAGTTCAGACACACTTTTCAGCTTAAAATGTTAGTTTTGTGAATGGGTTGATAATGCAATAAACAAAGAAGTTTCTATATCTTCAACTCAATTTAATTTTTCCTTTGCCTTAAATATTAAGTATGAGTTCGGTCCTGAATATTAAATGGATAATTTTTGATTGATTCTAACGTATAATTTAAAGTATTGCTTTAGGTTATATTTGTTTGTTAGTGTGACTGTACATCATATCAAAACGAGACAACTTTTTGGTTTTATAACTACCATTATAAT
The DNA here is from genome assembly GCA_936432065.2 of Rutpela maculata. Lineage (NCBI taxonomy): Eukaryota > Metazoa > Arthropoda > Insecta > Coleoptera > Cerambycidae > Rutpela > Rutpela maculata. The sequence goes on along the minus strand of OW386294.2, from coordinate 67,787,077 downwards.
AGGTGTGGAAGTTTTCATTCGCCTTATAGCTACAGTAATATTTTTCTAACCACCACCAACCACCAAATTATTTTACAGCTGACGAAATAAATTCAATTCGAGTGTAATCCAGACGGCAAGATCTTTTTTGCACAGTGTCTCGGTAGTCGTGAAACAATCTTTGTAGATACTATCAGTCGCGAAGTTTTTCGGTAATCACTGGAACGTCGTAGTTTTTGCCATTAGCATAGAATTTGTATATTATAATTGTAAGGGATCTTACTTCCTCCTTCAAAAGCTTCTTTTCTTCGAAGCCTCCCAAATACCTTATCTCAAGAAATCGTTCCTTTTGTCGTTAGCAAACAGAAATCTCGTGCTACAGACGGACAAAACTGACAACTTGCTTGACTTCAATACGTGTTATCTGGTTTGAGCAATCATTCTGATTTACTCTAATGTACACTAATTTGATGATATGTTTTAATGTATTTGCAAGATATACACGGCGTAGAAATTGTAAGTGTTTCTGTGCCATGTGCATCAATGCAGTGCATATCCTATTAAAGACCTGATTTTAAAAAAATATACACTTTAAACGGTGAAACGAATTTTTTTTTGTACCATTCTGTTCATCATTTAATATATTGAACATTTGCTTTTGAAATTTTTTTACCCATCATTTTCAGGCAGGTATGAATTCATTTACCTGTTTAAATTTTTTCCAAACGTACGACACTGCTCTTGTGAGGTCACGATAACTGAAAAGAAATGAAGAATGCGTACGACAAAGATAGAATTGTTTCGTAGCTACTCCGTGCATGCGTCACACTTATATCTCAATGCAGCGGTTGTGACTACAAATTGTTAACAAAATTTTTAATTGTGGACAAGTATATATAATAAGTGTGTTCCGTTGAAATATTGATTAGCCAAGAATTGTCGTTAATCGGAAAAAGTAAATATTAATAACAATTTTCTTTATCCTTGTTTTGCGAAATCTACATACTTATACACGCTCCGTTTTATGTACATTTTGGTTATATTAGACACGTGGAATTTTGTTTACGTGATCTAAATATTTTTAAAATTCCAGTTAATTTGAGTACCTACAAGTCTATATTTGGTTTCTTAACACACACGCACACATATATGCAGACAAGGCGCACATATGCACACACAAAGCGCACATTAGCGACTCTTACAATTTTAACTTATGGTTATTAATTTTATGCTGCATTCAGATATAGATGTGACGCATGCGCGTCTTGTAGGCAACGCAGTAGCTACGAAACAACTTTATCTTTGACGCATTTTTTATTTCTTTTCAGTTATCGTGACATCACAAGAGCAGTGTCGTAGGTTTGGAAAAAATTTAAACAGGTAAATAAATTCATACTTGTTTGAAAATGATGGGTAAAAAAAAAATTGAAAAGCAAATGTTCAATATATTAAATGATGAACAGAATGGTATAAAAAAATCGTTTCACCGTTTAAAGTGGTTTTAATTGAAAATAAAAAAAGTGTCTCGGTAGTCGTGAAACAATCTTTGTAGATACTATCAGTCGCGAAGTTTTTCGGTAATCACTGAAACGTCGTAGTTTTTGCCATTAGCATAGAATTTGTATATTATAATTGTAAGGGATCTTACTTCCTCCTTCAAAAGCTTCTTTTCTTCGAAGCTTCCCAAATACCTTATCTCAAGAAATCGCTCCTTTTGTCGTTAGCAAACAGCGATCTCGTGCTACAGACGGACAAAACTGACAACTTGCTTGACTTCAATACGGGTTATCTGGTTTGAGCATTCATTCTGATTTACTCTAATGTACACTAATTTGATGATATGTTTTAATGTATTTGCAAGATATACACGGCGTAGAAATTGTAAGTGTTTCTGTGCCACGTGCATCAATGCAGTGCATATCCTATTAAAGACCTGATTTAAAAAAAATGTACACTTCATTTCAGTCAATAAAAACAGTTATGCATGATATGAAAAAGTTCGTTTATTCAATATGATAAAAATGTCAATGTCAATTTTGTCTTTTGTGTAGATTTTAAACTTGCAGACTGTTGAATGGGAAATTCAGTCTTGATAAAAAATGTTTAATGAACTAGTATCCGGAAATGCTGTATCACTTTAGAGATGGCCTCCAGAAAGGAGGAAAAGTCGTTTTCAAAGGATTATATCACGTTAGCTACCCTTTCCAGTGTATTTCCGTACTTTTGAAGGAGGAGAAGACTATTTCTAAAGCCACCACCTGGCTGTTGCAACTGATAGAAATTATTTGCAACAACTACTGGGCATACGATTTTCTTTTTAATATATAGTGGAAAAAATATTGTGTGTTGTTAATAAATGTTGCTATAGTTTCTTGTTACATATGTAATTAAAACGTTAATTTATTATAAGATATATCTATTTCTATATAGCCATACGTTGGTCAAAACGCACAAAATATATGAGGTTATTAACCTCAGAAGTCGAAGTGCCTGATAGTAATTTCTATGACATACAAACAGTTCATAGAAATTTACTAGTAAAAGAGAGCTTTAATATTAACAAAAGAATTTTTCAGAAATGAACCAAAAAAATGTAAAAAAAAAGTCGTTTATTTCCACAACACAAAATACATTTACTTACACACTAAACAAAACACCTAGAAAGCCTCAAAAATTATTTTTCAAATAATTTGTCTACTGTGGAAGTTTAATCAATCCGGTTCTATATAACTACAAAACCACTGTTTAAAAAAGGGCGGCAGATAATTAGTTTGTAAAATGACCTCAATTTTTGTGTTTCAACACCCTCCTATATATTCTTTACATATAAAATACATAAAATTATTGTGTATTTCTGTGCATAAAAGGCAATTGGGCTGAGGTCCACTTTTTTAAAAATCAATTAATTTTTAGCTTAATTGAATATTTTAAGTTGAAAATTAATTTAAACAGCATTAATTTCTAATAAAACTGGACTGTTTTTAACTGCTTCTTACATACCGATTTTTACAATCAAATTGTTTTTCATATTTTGAATACAGATATATATTTTTTTAAAACTATATTCTTTAATAAAGGAATTCAAAAAATTGGTATATCACCAGTGCCAATATAAATCAAAAATTTGTTAACCTCATGAAAAAAATTTTAAACTGTGTGGACGAGGTGTTTGGTAGAGTGATACTGATCCTGAACAGGGGGTCATTTGGGAAGAGACAAATTTTCTAAATTCATTCAGAATAAAATAACTGAAAACTCTAATCAATATGTGAAGTTCTCGGAGCTCGAAGAAGGATAATAATTGCCTTCATAAAATTATTATTTTAATTTCCCGGACACATGTACAGTATATAAACCACGAAAATTAAAATCAATTTCATTAAAAATTCATTAAGGTCTTGCCTCAATTTTTAATAAACCTTTCAATTCTTCCGTGACAAAATTAATCGTTGTATATTCAATTGATTATATATTACAGGATTATAGGCATAGTGTATGGTTTTTGGCTCAACCTTCATACAGAATCAGTGTGATTTTTTGACATAAATACGTAGAAAACTTTATATTAGTTAAAGCATGTATATATGAACGTCAATTGTCTGTGATTTATTTCTTAATCTCTATGACCTTTCACACGTTTACCATTGCTGTATCTGTCACAAAGAGTTTTATCCTAAAGCACATATTTAAGCGATCCTCACTCTCACGAATTTTGTCATAATGGTAAACAATGTGTATAGGGATAAATTATTACTTATATATACCTGATGTTAATTATTGTTAGTATTTTTACATCTTCAGATTAGGGAAAGACTTTATATTTAAATATATTATATTATATAGGATATTGTGATACGTAAAAGTGTCAAAGCCAAAACAGCAGGTCAAATATTAGTCTTTTAATTAATAACTGGTTAAATCTTGTATATACGTATGTATATCTCACATTTGTTGAAACTAATATCTTTTATCTATATATGTATACACAATTATTTTTTGATTTGTTAAAAGGTAAATCAACTGAATGATTTAATATGCAATCTACTCAATGAACTTTAAGTAGAAAATCTGGAAAAACATAATAAACCGAAAGCAAGCTAATGTCAATTTACAGCAGAATTCCATAAGAAATATTTACTACTTCGTTACCATATAAAACTGTATAACTGTACAAGAACGGATCATAAACAACGTAGTCCTCGGCGAATTTAGAAAAATAATATGCATTTTTGAAGTTTCAGAAGTCAATTTTTAGTCTTAAGGTAGGCAGAGGCATGCTGAATTAGTTTTTCTACAAGTTGTCTACAATAGCCAAACCACAATTTAAGTAACAAGAAGTCGCAGTAAGCAGCCATCGTCGAGAGCCTGAAGATGGTATCAGAGTTGATTGGGCCGAAACGTCATTTAAACAACCACTGCTCTTTGGGAGTTCATAGTTGCCAACAGTCAGCGTAAGAATACCTGGAGTGCTATTCGTGCCCTGGGAAAAGAGAGGTAATTTTTGTTCCTATATTTTTTTCTCGTTTTCATATTCAATACTTTAAGACTTAATCGTACCACCCTAGCTAATATTACAAAGAAATACTCCCATTAACAATTAGCCGTGGGACAAATATTTTTAAGGAAAAGAGATTTAGAGAAAATGTCGACGCATAATAATGGCTATTATGAATTATAAGAGAGTGCATGTCGTAGAATTATTTTAACATAATTGTTCGCTTTGATGTTTCCAAAATGACTAAAATTCGTTATTTATTGATCAACCTTAGCTCCCATCGGAAGAAGATATATTTTGGACCTTTCTTACTATTTCTGCTTGTAGAGCCAGCTTCTAAACCAAAGTACTATTGTATCTCCGGGTGTAGTACTGCGTGGTTAATAAGCTCCTGGAGAGGGTGTGGTTGATTAAACAACGTTTCCACAGAATTACATCTACCATTTTCAGGTTCTCACTGATAGCTGCTTACTGCGGCTTCTTCTTGCTTTAACGGGACTAAACTCAGTTCAGATAATAGTCCAGAGGGTACAGACTTGATTTCTTAATCAGATGATGATCTATACTGGCTTCCACTTAATTTAAATCTGTTAACAGTGAGCGTATGCAAATTCTCCTATCGTTGAGATATAAACTCGTCTTTTGGTATAATTACTCACAAGCTACAACTAAGAGTTAAGTTTGGACCGACTTAAGGGCGAGAGATAATCTGTAGCGCAGGTTGTATAATGAAGAAAGATAAATCCATCACCATATTTTACGTGAATGTCTAGCCTTGGTGGCTAAACACTTCGGAAATTATTCGCGATACCAGAAGAGTTAGCTAAAGTCCCTATCCACCATCAGGGATATATAATTATGAATAACATCATGTATTCAACTTATATTTCTGCTGCAGATTGTACATGATCTAATAATGAATATTGGTTGGATAGACAGTTTTATCTGTATCATTAGAAGATTTGATACAGCCTCCTTCCACCATTCCAAATAGTTCATTGTTTCCTTAATTTTCTAGACTGCACTCTTTAAATTAGGCAGCAACTCTATTCCCTATTCCTAAAAGTACAAAATATTTCATGGTCCTCTTAATTTCCCTATTCCATAGTTAATAAAAACTTTGCAACAACCTTTGTTATTTACTGTCACTCTATCTATAAAAGTTTGTTTTCTTAGACCATAATTTCAAAGAAATTTCATATTTTTCTATTTTCAGACCATACTTTACTTTGATGGTGCCTTTAAAATTCAAACTTATGTATAATGGAAAATATATAAAACTATTTGTCTGCCATTATCTTAGTCCCTTCCATATAACTCTTTTAAATAAATAAAATCCGGATTGATTTAAGTAAAGGAGGCATATCTTGACTGTTTCTCATGAAATCGCTTGAAGGTAATAGTTAAACAAAAATGGTTTCGTAGTAATGGCGCTGGGACCAACCAACAAACAGATCGGATTATATAGAGACCGGTAGCCATACTGAGAATATACAGGCCATCATATGACAAAATATCGGCCTTAAACGTATTATGTTGCATAGGATTTTTACCAGTTTTAAAAAACCTACCACCACATACGGTTGACAAACATTTTCAACCAACAAGTCGGGTATGAAGTTTGCTTGGGGATCACTGGCACTATGAAAATCATCCCCTCAATAGCCACGAAGACCTTAATCCCATAAGGTGATCCAAAGGCAGGCTACAAAACTAAAATCCTCTATTAACGGAATACGTGGCAGAAGACTCTACGGAACGTTACAACATTACCATTGGATATAGGAATTATTAGATAACTGGAACTCCTAACATCTTGCAGAAAGGACTAACCTGGTTCATTGACGGGTCTAGGACAGAGACAGGAGTTAGAGCAGAAATTCATGAAAAAATGCCAAATATAAGATGTATTCCAGGCAAAAAGCAGATCTGTCACGAAGAGCTTAGAATTCTAGGAGAGAGGAACAAAGTCAAATTACGCTAGGGCCGAAACATTCTGGAATAGATAACAATGAAAAGTCTGACGAACTATATGGTCTACCAAAAGCTCAGCCCCTCCCATTTAACTTAAGCTTGGAATGGCTTGGAGGAGGCTAAAAAATGAAAGAGTTCACCGTATCAGATTTTTTTAAATTCGTCTTTACGTCCAGATTTGATAGGGCTGTAACTATTTAGGAAATAATAATTACAAAATATATGAGCATTAACGTTCTTTTCAAACACCTCATATAGTTCCCTCAATTGTACGAAAGTAATGTTTCATTTGCGGAGGTAATCAAATATGCAAATATAAAAGATACTTCTGGATAGTTTATTAAACCGAATTTAAAGTTATGGCGGATGCGCCGGACACAGCAACCACTTGAATAGATTCGTGGAAGAGTGACCCAAAATTTCGCCCCTTTTGGGGTCCTCATGAATTCGATTAAAAAGTGATATATTTTAGATCACTTTTATAGCTTATGGTGATACTTTAAAGTAGGCAAAATTTCAAGTTGAGCATAGTTTTCGTTTTGAAGATATGACGAGTCGAACCTGTTAGTTGAACTGTTCACGGCAAGATGAATCCAACATTCTTGGCAATTTCGTTCATTATGTTCAAGATTCTCAAATACGCAAAGTGTATCATTTTCTGTGTAAAATCTTCCGTTCTTTTCGAATCTATTATTGTATTTTATCAAAAACGTTGTTCAAGTGAGGTATAGCCGATTTTACAGGAAAAAATCAGGGTTTTTGCTGATAATATTCGATTAATCGGTATTTTTATACAGGAACTTAGCAAATCTCGATAGATACTCTAAATCTTGTATCCGACGGCCTTTGAAATAAAAAGTAAATGTATATTTCTAAGAAAGATTATGTTTGGTTATATTACTGAAATGTACTTCAATAATATGTAAGCTTTTTCACCACGTCACGGTACTAATCCAGGAAGAGGTTTATGCTTTTTATTTTTTTCTTGTTTTGTTGTTTTTTTTTCGATTTTTTGACTTTTTATCTTTTTAGCCTTTTTAAATTTTTTTTTAATAGCAAGTATATGTAAGTACGCGAATCTGCTTCTTTACGTACAGAAATAGATACATCACAAATATCTGGATTCGGTATATGAACTCCTTCATACTGTGAGGATGTCGGATTCGCCTTGGCGTGGATAAATCAAACGAGTTTAACTCGTCATATCTCCAAAACAAAAACTATGCTCAACTTGAAATTTCGCCTACTTTAAAGTATCACCATAAACTATCATTTAGTCCACTTTTAATAAAATTCATGAATTCCCCAAAGGGGGAGAAAAATAGAGGTTTTTTGGGTTACTTTTTGGTCATTATGGCTTTAATTATTGAAAGTATTTTCTTTATAATTCTTACACAATTTAAATCACATATGTTTTACTTAATTATACAAAATGGCGCACTTATGGTGTAAAAGCTACAACTTGTTTAGATTATTTTTCTTGTTTATTATTTTGCTGAGTGGGGTGTTGATAAATCAATGCGCAATTGCCAAAGAGCATGCTAGGGTTTCATTTTACACTGATGTCACTACCTGTTTGCCAACAAAGTGTGTTAAGTGTTAATATGAAAGTAAAATTTTAAGTGTAAAAAATATGAATTTTTTCTAAGGTCATAAAATGTGAAAATTTGCAAGCCTAGGCACAGCAAACGAGAAACTTCTTTATCATTCGAAATAGATACCAAGCATATTGGGAAGAAATAAAGATAAAGGATGAAGGCAACTCCTTTATTTGAAACTTTTTCTAGGATTTCTTTTAGACAGAAATTGCATGTGAGTTTATGATTTCCTCTTTAGTGATTGGTGTCCTGGTGCTCCAATTAGTTGCCGTTAAATTTCTACGCTCATAGTCAAAAAAACTTGCGGGGTGCATGCACTTACTAATTAAGTATAAATTACAGGCAAAAAGCAAAGATGAATAAAAATAAGGAAATCGTACTTACGAACTCTAACTATTTGATATGGTCTCTTGAAATGTATATTGTGTATATGTGTGTTTTATTGATTACTGTTGCTTCTAATATTCACCTAGCGTCTCTGATGAACTTTTATTGTGTACTATATAATATTTTCAGTCATACGTTCAACATTCAATAAACGAGAAAACAAACGAGAGTAATCACTACCCATCGTGCTCTGGGCTCGAACCTCAGCTCCGGCATTTAAAAATGTTGTGAATGGCTAATGTCTGTGTGTTTCAAGCGTAACTCTGCTACTTGAATTTCTTTTGCTTATATGATTTTTATCGCTTAGGACTTGACAGTGTCCACGAGACTGTCTAGCAATGTTGTATATACTTATATTTATACAAGGACCTCAGAATGGGTCAGATTAACATAAGGATTAGGACGAGTAAGAGTGGTTGAGTGGGTTAATGAATGGATCTGATGCCAGAGTGCGCTGGTCTACCCACTGAGGGTTTGAATCTCGTTAGCAAAAAATGAGAGGGTTTTTCTAATATATCGTGAGTGTCTGTTGAGAATTGAGGATTCGTGTGAATTTTACTAGGCAATAATGGCTTAGAAAGGCCTAGTTGCTAATAAGCGAAGTACATACTTTTTATCATAAGGACAAAAGCGTAGGGTCGTAAGTTCTAAATGTGTCATAAAATACATATACCAGGGTATTCGATGACAGAGACTTTGAAATTGCGATATCTAAAAGAAAAACAGATGCTTTAATTAGGAATGTATAGCTGTCATAGTAACTAATATTTTATAACAAAAAGAATTACTATTTTAATTGTATAATACTTACAACAATAATTGTTCAAAGTTTTGTCCATTTTGATTCACGCACGTATTATATCGAAAAACAGTAGGACGAAACCCTACTGTGCCACCCAAATCACTCCACAGATCGTTTAGTTAAAGTTATCAGAAACTTTTCTTTTTTTTAATGTTCTTTTTGAAATTCTCTATCAATCTGTCCAGCCGGATTTTTGATTTTTAGCTATAATTTTTTGTAATTTTAATATAAAATTGAATTTTTACTAGAAAATATCGTCACAAATATATAAAAATTCGCATAAGTTTTAAATCTTTACTTGACAAATACATAATCGATCTGCCAAAGTAGATTTTTATTTTTTTTATTTTTGACAGCTGCCAAAATCGCTGTCAAATTTAAAAATTTACAAGTGTGTCTTTCGTAATTTTGAAAGTAATGTGACTTTTCATAGAAGAAAAGATACACAGTGTTTTAAAACTTTCTAAATTCCATAATTGATAATAAAATAAAGTTTTCCGTTTTCCGTTGGCCGCTGTCAAAAGTCCTGTCAACTTAATGAAAATGCCATTTAATAATACAAGTCTACAAAAGAAAAAAAGGTCTTGTCCTAAGGTTCTCATCTAACTGAATTTTTTTTTCTATCGCGTCAGTATTTGTCTACCACCCCTTTTATGCCCCCCCAAAAAAATTGTCTTGTCCTAAGGTTCTGATCTAACTTTCTAAAGTATTTTGACAAGCTGAAGCCAATTTTGGACAAAAAAAAAAATATTTCTATCATGTCAGTTTTCCTGTACCATCCTCTTCATCCCATGAGAAGGGCAAAAGAAAGGTCTTGTCCTAAGATTTTCATCTAACTTCAGGTATTTTGACACGCTGAAGCCAATTTTGGACACACATTTTTTTTCGTCGGATCAGTTTCCCTATACCACCCTTTTATACCCTAAATTTTTTTTAGAAGATTATTTGAAATATTATCAAAACCATTGGAGTTTGAGAGTTTAGGCTTATTGATTAGGGAAACAACATATTGTTCAGAAGTTTTTGCAGAAAATGGTACATTCGACTGTCTTTAAATTGATTTAAATGGATTTCGGCCGAATAATGTTACACTCGGAGTAATACCATGAAAAGTGTCCAAGTGTCAAGACAGGTTTGACTTTTGCTCCATGTGTTTCTTATTGTTAAGCCAAACCAAACATGTGTGCAAGGTTTTTCAGCACGTTTCCATTTTCGTTAGACCATGTGTGGAGTAAAGTTTTTCCAATAATGCTTTTATCTTCCTCCGTCTGTTCGTCTTTTCCTATATGTGCGTTGAAGTATCCTAATATTACAGTATTTTATTTTACTATAATATTTTTCTTTTTTCGATTGAGAGAAAATTGTATCACGTATATTTCTGTAGTGTAAATACAAGTTAAAAATATAAGGACTTATCTTGATCGGATTTCTATAAGTATACGATTTCACTTCACTATTACGCAAAAATTTCTTGTATATGAAATTTGTTATCTGCCACATGTTGGACCCACTTGAGTGTCGAAGGTTGAATTGCACTGGTCGCTCCTATTTTATGGATACACGAGTTGTTCACTCGCTAATAGCTGAGCGTTTCTATTAAATAACTCTGTATTAGTTATTTTGATATATTAATTCTATTTCAACTTTGTTCTTTTGTTATGACACACCGATTTGCGCGAAATTTTTGGGCTACAATTCACTTAAGCTTTATCAAATTTAACGCAGTTTTACCTGGTATTCGCATGTCAGATGGGACCGTTTCAAACGCACATCCGCTCGCTCGACCTATACCTTCGAAAACCAATATGTCTTTAGTGTAGTTATAATTTAAGATAGATGTGTAAATGTAATAAGCATTCTTGTTACGTGAGTGTCCCAATTTAAGCAATAAAATGATATTCACGAGTAATATTCAAGACATCGATTTGAATGTCTAACACTATATTTTCACGAAACCCCAAAGAGTTTTTCACTAAATTACAATACACACATAACGATTACTCGAACAAAAATTCCAGCTGATAACTGGAATTTTTTCGGTTGACATAAGGCAAATTAATTGCATTTGTCAACTTAGGCAAAGCTTTCACTGCTCCGTATATGATTTTTAGTTAATCTATCAAGAAACCTTTTTTAATAAATTGAATAGTTAATCAGAATACAGGTATCCGTCAATGTTTGTGACTATTTATTGCTGTTTAAATTTTTTATTTCACACATTTAATAGAAATTAATTTTTATTATCATCTCGTTTGATGCAATCAGAGTTTCTATAAATTTTCATTACGTATTATTATGAATAATTTTAACACCACAATATTTTAATTAAAATGTGCACACTTTCTAGGACTAACAAGTCTTTTTTTATAGTTAGATTGATGTGTAATTATTAAATGAATGTTTATGTATTATATGGGTGTACAACTTTAGGCACGAAACTAGATGTGTAGTTGGTCCAAACTAACCTAAATTACAAACTATATAGACCGTAAGTAATATTAAAAATTATCTAGTAGTTTGATGTTAAATGTAAAAATGTGTAAATGTTCAACAATTTGTTTATGTTAGGCTAAGTAAAGTATACAGGAAAAAAGGTTTCAGAGATGTTTCAACAAAATTAATACACATTTAATAAAGAGATGAACAAACTGAGACAAGTAGTGTTGTGACGTAGTATGGTAAGCCATAGTCATAGTACATACTTGTCTCAGATAATATGTGAATATGACGTAGTTTTAAGAGTATCTGTATTGATGTAGCATAGTTAATATATATGTAGCTTTCATGTTAAAAAAACGTAAGTAGTAATACTAAATTAAGTATAAGTACATAAACTTATAGAAGGTGTTTTCGAAATAAATATTTAAAACATAGCAGTTTGTAGCACGCGTCAAATGATGGCGAGAATTTCAAAATTATTTTCTTCAAAGTGCTTCCTAAGGACTATAGCTTCTTTTATTGAGGGTGTTTCATTGAAACTCTTGTATGTTATGAGAAATTTCTTAGTTTAGGAGTAATATAGGTTTTTGTGTATATTTAGCTAAACTTCGGTTATATACACAAATATCGTATTTATTTATTTAACGTCGGCCTATTTGCGCTATCACCGACGCACAATTGCCCCAAAGTGTTTCTTTTTCAAATAAGTCTGCAGGTTTTAAAACCTAAGCAGTCGGATTTCTTTTTTTTAAATCTTCGTTTTCTGTCAAACCAGATTTTCGGTTTTTATTAAAATTTTCCAAAGAAGAAGATTTTTATTATATATTTATTATTATAATTTTTTCTACGGAACTAATTGAAGAAAGCACTATTTTTTAAGTTTATTCTTGAATTTTGTACTTATAAAACGAAAATTGTTTCAATTAGCCATAAGGAAGTACTTATAAAAAATGTTCGTTTTTTATTTCTACATCATATCGTCAAAAAATATAGGGTGTTCTATTTGAAAAAATTGAAATAATTCAATTTAAAAAGTTCTTAATTGAAAAATAATCTTTTGCCACCCTGTACATTTTTAGGAAGTAAAAATTATTAAAAAACATTAATTAGATGTCTCGTAACTAGTATTCACATAAGTTTTTCTTAAAACCCATAATTGTAACTGGTGATTTTTTAAATATCTGCAGAACAAAAAAATTCATTACATCCAAGTGGTTGGGAGATAGTCAATAATAATATAGGAATGAATAAAGACTAGAAAGGGGCTTCAAAAAATGTACTGATATACGTAGCATTCCATTTAAAAAAGATGCACTTGATCCTGTAATTTTGTCTTGGCTCGCCCGGTATATTCGAAAATAATTTCCGGTTATAGACTTTTCTATCTAGTTTACTTATAATCGAGATATCGAAGTCCGACGCACTATTGCCCCACCCTGTATAAAAACTGAATGTTTATGTTACTTTTAATTCTATCCAAAGAATTAAGAATACAGGAGGGAATTTTATGTGTGAAATATTATTCTGATTTCTGCGATTCTGCTACAGGATTCCTCAGGGGGTAAAGGTATGTGTTTAGGATGATATAGGGGAACGGAGGTTGTGTGTGGAAAGAAATGTAAATTCAAGACGCCTCTACGCTCGCATAATTGGTCATTTTATCTCTTTTCATCGCTAACTAATCTTGCTATTTGCACTGCGAATAACATTCACAACAATATATCTCACTTTTTGAATAATTCTTTACACCAGATTTTCGAAATATAATTTTTTTGTCCAAATAGCTTGGGCTCCAATATAAAAATTATTTTGAGGATTGTAGGCCCACTATTGGACTATGTTCATGAAAAAAATTATGATGAAATTTGTGGATAAAAGGGAAGTTTAGCTAAAAATACACGAATAACTAAATAACTCCTAAACCAAAAAAAATCGACATAACATACATGGGGGTCCAATTGATGCGTATTGAGGTCATCCATGATCCTGCGCCGGCTGGTCCATCCTCAATGAAACACCCTGTGTATCCCTGAAACTGCTTAAGGTAAAACAAACTTTTTTTTGCAGTCTCTTACGTTTTTGTACTTAATAAGACGGAGCCACGATCATTTTTATTTAATGGTTTATCAAACTAGGAAAGAGAATGGTATACATGAAATTTTACTGGTTGTTACAAAAACAAAGTAATCACGTTGACTTTTGGAAGAACCTGTAAACATATTGTGTAAAATCAACTCATGTAAAATAAACTCCGATATGACATTTTCGACTCAATGGCGGAGTGTTTACATGTTAGGCTAGAGGTCTCGGAGCCTCAGGTTCAAATCATGGTAAAACTTTATTATTGTTTCCATCATCATCATTTGACTTATAACTTCCTCAGAAAGAATTAAATTTAGTTTCTCGTCATTATTCAAAAACATATAATACATGCATAATATAAACTAAATGTGTTTAGAGCTTACAGTTTAAAAAACTTGTTAGTCGACGGTAGTACCACTTTTTAGAAATAAACAAACAACAACCGAAAAATATGAACACTAAATTTATATTTTGTGTAAATATAAAACATCGGTAAAATAAAATAGGAGAAATTCAGCAAAAAGGGTTGATGGGTTTTCTGAAAACGTGTTATTTTTAAATAGATCATTTTTACGTAAAATATGATAAAAAATATTTCAATATTAATTTTTCATATAACACTTTAGACGTTTGTATTGTAATGTGGAAAATTCTCTAAGGCCTATTTTTGACTTCGAATTAACTTTGGTAAATTAGACAATCGACTTTAGGAAAAGTTTCCTGTTGACAAATTAAAAAGTATAGCCACTTTTGGAACGAATTACCAATTTGGGAATGCCAAATCGGATGAACATTCTGTCCAATAATAATAATAATAATTTACTTGTCGAAGAGATCACTCACATGATACAGGCCATGGCAAAATATATGAAGTGTCAGATATAATAATACAATGGCAATAAAAATTAGGCAATTATAAATAGATACATCTGTAAAACTTACAAACTATAATTAAGGTACCCGTTAACACCCATCAAAAATTAGGTATAGTCGTTATGAAACTGTTTTATATCTATACCCCTTCATGGCTCTACATAATAACGTGTGGTACGACAGATCAGAATAGTCCACACCTTTTTTAGCAGCATTATACTCAATTACTCATTCAGGTATAACAATGTCTTCGTCCTTTCCATTTTTCTTTTCTGTTGGAACTAGACGTGTAGTGTGGTCTTGTGTGGGCTTGTGACCATCTAAACCTGTCTCTTATACATCCATTTTATAATTTTCACCCCATTTTTTTCTTTTACAATAATTTAACCTCGTTTCATCTTTTAAGGTTCATTTTCACCTCGCTACGTCTTACGTTTGTTTTCATCTGGCTTTATCCTATTATGCTTATTTTCGCCATGATTCGTCTTGCTATGTTTTCTGAAAACATCAGGTAATCGTTTTCTATTCCCTCTTAGTGTTCCACAGTATAATATGTTTTCTTCTAATAAAGTAACAAGGGGTGTACCTGAATAGAAGTTATAGTTTGTACCATCGATAATACAGCGATATAAAAAAGCTCGCAAAAAAACGTAGAAGGTGCCGACCGTGTATCAATTTCAGTCTATTTACATAAAAGGCCATAAAAGTGGCGTCTTTATCATCTTCACAAAAAAATGGTCATATATTTCCGAACAAAAATGTAGGCCACTCCCACTGAATATAATTGGTTGAAATTTTCTCTACCGGAATTATGATAGGTTGGAATAAAATGTGTGTGGTCAACGTGGACTAACGTTGTCAAAGCGGACCGGCGGGCGGTACAGTAACTAGAAGCTGTCGGCGTCCTTTATACTTTTTTACGAGCTTCTTTATATCGCTGAATTATTTGTGGAATACACTATATCAGCAAATAATATATTACCGGTTTTATGTTCAACACTTTGAAGTAATTTGCGCACAACTGATTGAGAATATCCCAAATCGGCATCTGTTCCACCTTCTCCGATATAAACGATAATATTGGAAGTATAACTCTCTACCGAACAAAATTTATGTACGTAGTTATGGGTTTTATTTTGTATACATCGACGAAAATGAAGTCTGCCTCTAAATGGTACCATGGATTCGTCAATAACCAGAATTTAGCAGGTTGCATTTCTTTCTGGAAATTTTGAAGTAATTTTGAAACTACGTTTTCTATTTCATATAATCGATTTGATGTATCACAAGTTTCATTATCCAAAAAATGGATCAATTTTAGTAATAGGAAGTACCGATCTCAACTTATAATACTAGCAATAAATTTGTTATAAAATATATTATCATTATATGCAGAACTTGAGTCAGACCCATAGATATTGTTACGCCAAGAAAGACCGTATTTCATTTTTATTCCTTGCCGTATACAAATTCAATCTAGATTTTCTCGAAGGATGAGTATCTAATTGTTGAGAAGCATACTTGTTAGTTTCAGTAACAGTCAAGTCCAAAACTTCCAGTGCGATGAAATCATTGAATACATCTCTCGTTATTAAGCTTACTGATTAGGGAAACAACATAGTGTTTAGAAGTTTTTACAGAAAGTGGTACATTCGACTGTCTTTAAATTGATTTAAATGGATTTCTGCCAAATAATGTTACACTCAGAGTAATACCATGAAAAGTGTGCAAGTGTCAAGACAGGTTTGACTTTTGCTCCACGTGTTTCTTATTGTTAGGCCAAACATGTGTGCTAGGTTTTTCAGCACGTTTCCGTTTTCGTTAGACCATATGTGGAGTAAAGTTTTTCCAATTATGCTTTTATCTTCCTCCGTCTGTTCGTCTTTTCCTATACGTGCGTTGAAGTCTCCTAATATTATAATATTTTATTTTACTATAATATTTTTCTTTTTTCGATTGAGAGAAAATTCTATCACGAGTATTTCTGTTGTGCAAATACAAGTTAAAAATATAAGGACTTATCTTGCTCGGATTTCTGCAAGTATACGATGTTACTTCACTATTACCCAAAAATTTCTTGTATATGAAATTTGTTATCTGCCACATGTTGGACCCACTACAGTGTCGAAGGTTGAATTGCACTGGTCGTTCTTATTTTATGGATACACGTGTTATTCATTTGCTAATAGCTGAGCGTTTCTATTAAATAACTCTGCATTAGTTATTTTGAAATATTAATTCCATTTCAACTTTGTTCTTTTGTTATGACACACCGATTTGCGCGGAATTTTTTGGGTTACACACTTAAACTTTATCAAATTTAACGGAGCTTTACTCGGTATTTTCTCGTGTTAAATGGGAGCGTTTTAAACGCACATCTGCTCGCTCGACCTATATCTTCGAAAACAAATATGTCTTTAGTGTAATTATAAATTAAGATAGATGTGTAAATGTAACAAACATTTTTGTTATGTGAGTGTCTCAATTTAAGCAATAAAATATTATTCACGAGTAATATTCAAGACATCGATTTGAATGTATAACACTATATTTTCACGAAACCCCAGAGAGTTTTTCACTAAATTACAATACACACATAACGATTGCTCGAACAAAAATTCCAGCTTGCTAATTGGAATTTTTTCAGTTGACATAAGGCAAATTAATTGATTTTGTCAACTTAGGCAAAGCTTTCACTGCCCCGTATATGATTTTCAGTTAATCTATCAAGAAAACTTTTTTAATAAATTGAATAGTTAATCAGAATACAGGTATCCGTCAATGTTTGTGACTATTTATCGCTGTTTAAATTTTTTATTTCACACATTTAATAGAAATTAATTATATTATCATCTCGTTTAATGCAATCAGAATTTCTATAAATTTTCATTATATATTATTATGAATAATTTTAACACCAGAATATTTTAATTAAAATGTACACACTTTCTAGGACTAACAAGTCGTTTTTTATAGTTAATTATAACATAAGATTGATGTGCAATTATTAAATGAATGTTTATGTGTTATATGGGTGTACTACTTTAGGCACGAAATTAGATGTGTAGTTGGTCCAAACTAACCTAAATTTCATGTTAAAAAAAACGTAAGTAGTAATACTAAATTAAATATAAGTACATAAACTTATACAAGGTGTTTTCGAAATAGATATTTAAAACATAGCAGTTTGTAGCACGCGTCAAATGATGGCGAGCACTTCATAATTATTTTCTTCAAAGTGCTTCCTAAGGACTACAGCCTCTTTTATTGAATGTGTTTGTACTGATGTAGCATAGTTAATATATATGTAGCTTTCATGTTAAAAAAACGTAAGTAGTAATACTAAATTAAGCATAGGTACATAAACTTATACAAGGTGTTTTCGAAATGAATATTTAAACGTCAAATGATGGCGAGAAATTCAAAATTATTTTCCTCAAAGTGCTTCCCAAGGACTACAGCCTCTTTTATTGAAGGTATTTCATTGAAACCCTTGTATGCTGTGAGAAATTTCTTAGTTTAGAAGTTATATAGGTTTTTGTGTATATTTAGCTAAACTTCGGTTATATCCACAAATATGGTCATTTATTTATTTATTTATTTATTTAATGTCGGCCTATTTGCTCTATCACCGACGCGCAGTTGCCCCAAAATGTCTTTTTTTTCAAATAAGTCTGCAGGTCTTAAAACCTAAGCAATCGGATTACTTTTTTTTAAATATTCGTTTTCTGTCAAATCAGATTTTCGATTTTTATCCAAATTTTCCAAAGAAGAAGATTTTTATTACATATTTATTATTATAATTTTTTCTTCTGAATTATTTGAAGAAATTTCTGTTTTTAAGTTTACTCTTGAATTTTGTACTTATTGCTCAATAAAACGAAAATGGTTGAAATTAGCCATAGGGAAGTACTTATAAAAAATGTTCGTTTTTTATTTCTACATCACATCGTCAAAAAATATATGGTGTACCATTTGAAAAAATTGAAATAATTCAATTTAAAAAGTTCTTGACTGAAAAATAATTTTTTGCCACCCTTTACATTTTTAGGAAGTAAAAATAATTCAAAAACATTAACTAGATGTCTCGTAACTAGTATTCACATAAGTTTTTTTAAAACCCATAATTGTGACTGGTGATTTTTTCAATATGCATCTGCATATGGCATTAATTCAACAAAATCCAAGTGGTTGGGAAATAGTCGCTTCAAAAAATGTACTTATATACGTAGCATTTTATTTAAAAAAGAGGCACTTGATCCTGTAATTTCGTCTTGGCTCGCCCTGTATATTCGAAAATAATTTCTGGTTATAGACTTTTCTATCTAGTTTACTTGTATTTTTTTAATTTCTAGCTATAGTAGAAATCGAGATATCGGAGTACGACGGACTATTGCCCCACCCTGTATAAAAACTGAATGTTTTATGTTACTTTTAATTCTATCCAAAGAATTAAGAACACAGGAGGGATTTTAATGTGTGAAATATTGTTCTGATTTATGCGATGCTGCTACAGGATTCCTCAAGGGGGTAAAGGTATGTGTTTAGGATGACATAGGGGGACGGAGGTTGTGTGTGTGGAAAGAAGTGTAAACTCAAGACGTCTCTACGCTCGCACCCGCCGGAATAATTGGTCATTTCATCTCTTTTCATCGCTAACTAATCTTGCTATCTGCACTGCGAATAACATTCACAACAACTTATCTCACTTTTTGAATAATTGTTTACGCCAGATTTTCGAAATATGATTTTTTTGTCCAAGTAGCTTGGGCTCCAATATAAAAATTATTTTTGAGGATTGTAGGCCCACCATTGGACTATGTTCATGAAAACATATGATGAAATTTGTGTATAAAAGAGAAGTTTAGCTAAAAATACACGAATACCTAAATAACTCCTAAACCAATAAAATTCGCCATAACATACATGTGGGTCCAATTGATGCTTATTGAGATCCTCCATGATCCTGCGCCGGCTGGTCCATCCTCAATGAAACACCCTGTGTATCCCTGAAACTGTTTAAGATAAAATAAAGTTTTTTTGCAGTCTCTTACGTTTTTGTACTTAATAAGACGAAACCACGATCATTTTCATTTAATGGTTTGTCAAACTAGGGAAGAGCATGGTAAATATGATCCTAAATTTTTCATTATTTTTTTTTGTTTTTGACATGAAAACATGAAATTTTACTGGTTGTTACAAAAACAAAGTAATCACGTTGACTTTTGGAAGAACGTGTAAACATGTGTAAAATCGACTCATGTAGAATAAACTTCCGATTTGACATTTTCGACTCAGTGGCGGAGTGTTAACATGTTTAAGGCCATGGAGCCTCAGGTTCAAATCATGGTAAAACTTTATTATTGTTTCCATCATCATCATTTGACTTAGAACTTCCTCAATAAGAATTAAATTGAGTTTCTCGTCATTATTCAAAAACATATAATACAGGCATAATATAAACTAAATGTGTTTAGAGCTTATAGTTTAAAAGACTTGTTAGTCTACAGTAGTACCACTTTTTAAAAATTAAACAAATAACAGCCGAAAAATATGAACGCTAAATTTATATTTTGTGTAAATATAAAACATCGGTAAAATATAGGAGAAAGTCAGCAAAAAAAGGTTGATGGATTTTCTGAAACGTGTTTCATTTTTAAATGGATTATTATTTTTACGTAAAATATGATAAAAAATATTTCAATATTAATTGTTCATATAACACTTTAGACGTTTGTATTGTAATGGAGGAAAATTCTTTAAGGCCTATTTTTGACTTCGAATTAACTATGGTAAATTAGACAATCGACTTTAGGAAACGTTTCCTGTTGCCAAATTAAAAAGTATAGCCACTTTTGGAACGAATTACCAAAATGGAAATACCAAATCGAATGAACATTCTGTCCAATAATAATAATAATTTACTTGTCGAAGAAATCACTCACATGATATAGGCCAAGGCAAAATAGTATATGAAGTATCAGATATAATAATACAATGGCAATAAAAAATAAGCAATTATAAATATACAATAAACAGATACATCTATAAAACTTGCAAACTATAATTCAGTTAACACCCAACAAAAATTAGGTATAGTCGTTATGAAACTGTTGTTTTATATCTATATGCCTTCGTGGCTCTACATAATAACGTATGGTACGACAGATCAGAATAGTCCACACCTTTTTTAGCAGCATTATACTCAATTACTCAGTCAGGTATAACAATATCTTCGTCCTTTCCATTTTTCTTTTCTGTTGGAACCAGACGTGCATTGTATGCGGAACGCTTGTGACCATCTAAACTTATCTCTTATACATCTATTTTATAATTTTCACCTCATTTTTTTCTTTTACAATAATTTCGCCTCGTTTCATCCTTATAGGTTCATTTTCACCTCGCTACATCTTACGTTTGTTTTCATCTGGCTTTATCTTATTATGCTTATTTTCGCCTTGCTTCGTCTTGCTATGTTTTCTGAAAACATCAGGTAATCATTTTCTATTCCCTCTTAGTGTTCCACAGTATAATATGTTTTCTTCTAATAAATTTGTAACAAGGGGTGTACCTGAGTAGAAGTTATCAGCAAATAATATATTACCGGTTTTATGTTCAACACTTTGAAGTAATTTGCGGACAACTGATTGAGAATGTCTCAAATTGGCATCTGTTCCACTTTTTCCGATATAAACGATAATATTGGAAGTGTAACCCTCTACCGAACAAAATTTATGTACGTAGTTATGGGTTTTATTTTGTATACATCATCGAAAATGAAGTCTGCCTCTAAATGGTGCCATGGATTCGTCAATAACCAGAATTTAGCAGGTTGCATTTCTTTCTGAAAATTTTGAAGTAATTTTGAAACTACGTTTTTTATTTCATATAATCGATTTGATGTATCACAAGTTTCATTATTCACAAAATGGATCAATTTTAGTAATAGTAGGTACCGATCTCAACTTATAATACTAGCAATAAATTTGTTATAAAATATATTACCATTATATGCAGAACTTGAGTCAGACCCAGAGATATTACGCCAAGAAAGACCGTATTTCATTTTTATTCCTTGCCGTATACAAATTCAATCTAGACTTTCTCTAAGGACAAGTATCTAATTGTTGAGAAGCATACCTGTTAGTTTCAATAACAATCAAGTGCAAAACTTTCAGCGCGATGAAATAATTGAACACATCTCTCGTTTTCCTTTATTTCAGATACCTATATACATACGTATGCGTACTTTTTTTTAGTCATAAATTTTGTATCCTCCTCATCCTCACCCTCAACGTCTTCTAGGTCATTTCATTCATCCTCATTAAACTCAGCAGCTTGTCCGTCATTATTAGTGATGGGCACTCCTTCATCTAGTGCAGCCAGTACATTAACATTGAAATTATTATAATCACTTTCCATTTTCTCCGGTAATTTCCATATTCACTTCACTATCAATAATAGTTTTCACTTGCACTTCATTTTCACTCATATCCACTTGCACTTCATTATGTCCTTATCAACACTTATCACGTCATTCTCTGTACTTTCTTAATAAAATTCTAACACATTTCTCTCATTCTTGTCTTTCTTATCTCGTTTTTAATTTCGACCATAAGTCTTGACCTGCTAGACATATTTCTGACCACTCTGTACTCTTACACGCGAAGGTATAAACTAAATATCTGTTGTTGTACTGCAGAAATACACTTAATTTTCACTCATCTCCACTTGCACTTCATTATGTCCTTGATCACTTATCACGGCATTCTCTGTACTTTCTCAATTCAATTCTAATACATTTCTCGCATTCTTTTCTTTCTTATCTCGTTTGTAATTTCGACCACAAGTCTCGACCTGCTAGACATATTTCTGCTACTCTTTACTCTTACGCGCAAAGGGACAAACTAAATATCTGTTATTGTCAGAGCTGGGCACTACTTCAAGTAAAAGTAGTATACATTGTATTTCAATTACTTTTATTACTTGAAGTATTTTACTTCAAATACCCGAAGAAATGAGTACTTGGTATGTGATACTTGCAGATATTTTAGAATAATACTTAGTACTTAGTACTTGTTAAACGAAATTACAGTACTTAAAGTACGATACAATTTACTTCAAGTATTTAAAGTACTTGATCACTACTTCAAGTACCTTAGGTACTGCTAGTCAGTTACAATTCAGTTGAAACCTGCAGAGACTGGTAAGAGCAGTTATTCCTCATTACTAAAAAGAGCATTTGCCTTTAGTTTGTATTAGACAGACATGGTGTGAGGGTAATAAACATGTAGTCCTATATTGAGAGTGTTGATATTATGTGTTCAGGTATTCTTTGGTACCGAAACTACAAGTTTCAGAAGGTGTCAACATTTTGAAAAGCACCAGTCTCAGCCCGTTTTTGGCCCATCTGGAAAATGGGCAAGCAGAAAATGTTGGCATACGGTTGTCCAGGAACGAGCACTGACAACGAAAATTTTTCGCTTGGTCAGAAAGTGTTATACTATTACTATGTTCCAATTTTGTCCATAAATGATGTCGCCGGTACTGCCAATTGCACGTAGAAAAAATGTTGGCATATATCGAATGTTGATAGGTAATATACCTTCTTCAACTAGCATCAAGCCCCAAAGTGTTATACTCTCTTTCACAATTAAATATTTTCTGGGGCGGCTAGCTCCAAAACGGACAGGGAGGGAGGTCTGACTTACATAAGATAAAATATTTGCTAAAACATAACAGCAATGCCAACATGTTATAATCCCAGGCCCCATACATCGAGCTATTTCCTAGACTATATAGTCCAGTCAACGAATGGCCCAAAGAGAGGTGTAGGGTGCGATTCCTTTAGAAAGTTGTTCAGGGTGCTTAGGGAGTGAACATACTGGAAGTCCTGACGTCTACGAGGTGAGCCGGAGGGGGGGGGGCACAAAGAAAGTAGCACTTTTGGTTTTTTCGTTTATATCTCTAAAACGATGCGTCGTAGACAAAAACACCAGATGAAAGCCCATGAAATTCTCTACAACTTTCGTTATATACTTTTTTCGAATTCGCAACCGTTTTCGAGCTACACGCTCCGGAAAAGTGAAAATTTTCGAAAAACAGATTCTTACCTCACATTTTTCATCAAATATTCCCTTCACACTGTTCAATGAAAGTGGGATGAAGAAGACAACCATATCTGTCCTGTACACCATGTTCGAGCATACCAATAAGTCTGTTCAACTGTCTCAGTAGACGGAGGATTCCTACTGCATAGAGTAATTTGGCAAAAAGATGCCGCCGTTGCCACCATTTGTGATGGATATATCACATACGTCAACCACCACTATCCCGGAATGAGTCGCGCTGTGGTATTTGATGGATACCCAAACTCAGCCAACAGTACGAAGTCACAAGAACAGAGGCGACGATACAGACTGAGGAGGTCGGCTGACATTAATTTGACATGGAAAACATCGATACCTGTGAAACAAGAAAATTTTTTTGTCCAATCCTACCAACAAAAGTCTCTCCAGGCCAAAGATGATGCTGACGCCCTTATCGTGAAAAGCAAGGTGGGCTTCTCAAAATTGTACTTAAAGTCAGAAATCATCAAGGAAGCGGCAGTGATCCTTTACAACCCCTCCTCCAGCCAAGGCGAGGTTGAAGAGGCTGGGAAGATTTGCTTCCTCAAATGGTATGGGGCACCAACAAGACAGACCTCCCTCAACCAGTACCGCTTTCAGTCGTTCATGAGGTCAGTGGCAAATATTAAGCCTGACATCAGCTCCCTCCCACCAACTGACAGCGCAGCTAAAGTGGAGGTGGAAACATGTAGGAGACACCCTAGTGCCAATTACAAGAGAAGATCCACCAGCACCGGAGGTCCTACTGAAAACGATATTTTGCAGCTGCACCAAGGATTGTGATAGTGGCAAATGTGGATACCGGAAAGCAAAGCTGATCTATTCTGCGGAGTGCCTCCACTGCCAAGGGAAATGCCTTACGACGAGGACAACCACCCGCCACTGAGGATGAGGTAAAAATCTGTTTTTCGAACATTTTCACTATTCCGGAGCGTGTAGCTCGAAAAAGAGTTGCGAATTCGAAAAAGTATATGAAATGAAACTTGTAGAGAATTTTATGAGCTTTCATTTGGTATAAGAAAATTTTTCCCTGCGACGCACAATTTTCGAGATATAAGCGAAAAAACTAAAAGTGGAACTTTCTTTGTGCCCCCTCCCCTCCGGTTCACTCCTTAAGCACCCTGAACAACTTTCTAAAGGAATCGCTTAGGTCCCTGCTCACGCACTACACCTCCTTTATTGACTGAACTAATAATATTCAAGAAATTTCGTCAAATCTGAAAAATTATTTAAAAATTTTTTAGTTATTTTAAAATACATTAATGAAATGGAAAGTTATGTTATGTTTTTTACGAGCAAAATCATTATTTAAATATACCCTAAATATAAAAAATGTGTCAGTGTATAAAAATATTTACACATAAAGATTGGTTTAGATAAAAATAAAAAATTTACAGTACTTTGAGTAGTTGAATGTACTTGTAAGTGTTTTACTTTTAAACAGTGCTTGATACTTGATACGACAAGAAAATACTTGAAGTATTTAAATGCACTTGTAAGATTTAAATGACTAATTGAAGTAGTACAAGTAGTACTTACACCCAAAATTGCAAGTACTACCACGAAGTACTTGGTACTTGAAGTATTCCGCTTTTTGAAAAGTAACTGATATTTGATGCAACAAGTACTAACTATTTGGTATTTGATACTTGAAGTAATTTAAATGAGTACTTTGCCTAGCTCTGGTTATTGTACTGGAGAGATACAAGAATTCAGCGAGTTCGGCGCATGGCCCAGAAGGCATTTGCCGTCCACAATTCAGAAAGCATTAGTTCTGTGCGACACGTGTCTCTAGGGATATATTTTTTTTAGTATTGCTACCATTTGACGGTACTCGGAAATTCTTACTTGTTGCTACCCATTTCACTAAAATCGGCACATAAATAACGAATTCTGTTTGTTCTTGTGCAGCACTGAACTTAAGACAGACACATGCCCCGGGGCCTCGTGACGCAGTCAACGTGCTAGACAATTAATTTGACGTAATTGACTAATACAGTAATATTTTGCAGCTATTCTTTTAAAAATTTCATTTATATGTATTGCCCATGACTTTATTAAGAGGTTATGATCAGTATTCATTTCTCTAGTATTAAAACGAATACAGGTGGATATACTACCATTCAGGATTATCAGTACACTAATTGTAAACTCTGCCTACCATCAGCAAAAATAATTGAGTTTGTTTGGTTATTTGTCGTTAGTATAAAGAAGCGGCTCCAGAACAGATCCTTGTAGCATACCTACTGTAAATTTCATTTGCTTAGATTTGATATCACATTTCTGTACATAGTATTCTAGCGATACACATCGAATACAATAACTTACCCATTTTTGTAAATGTGAGATGTGATTAACAAGATCAAATATTTCATTGAGATATAGAAATATCTCTTTATACTAGTTTTTATTATCTAGGTTGTTATATAATTCCGTAAATAATTTGATAACAGCTGTTGTAGTAGAACTACATCTCTGAAAACCAAATTGATTATTATCAAGTACATAGCACTGTTAAAAGAAATTTACTAATCTGATTAATACATATTTTTCAAACACTTTTTAGAATGAACTTAAAATAGAAATAAGCTTACAGTTTTCAACTTGTTTTTACATCCTCATTTAAAATCCCCTAGTTTTTGCAATTTTATATCTGGAAATGTGCTCTCGAAAAAGGATCAATTAATTAACATACATAAAGGTTTAATTACTACCGGTAGATATTTCTTCAATAAGTTAACACTAATGTTATCATTTCCATGGGATCATGGGTTGTTTTATACCTTTTATTACATCGGATATTTCGAGAAAATCGACTGATTGGAAAATAATGACCATTTGTTCTTAGTTATTTATGGTACTTTACGTTTATGATTCATATTCGTTAATAAACATTTAATAGACATTTAGAAATGTATTTTAATCAATAAATGGATTACTTACGGTTAAGGGATCGAAATTTACATCATTACCAATAAATAATTAAACTAATTGGTTTGTTACCTCTTTCTTTATTCCTTTTTATAATTTTCTAGGCATTCTTAGACTTATGTTCGGAAATTTGTAAAATTTTGGCGTTATGCATTATTTTGTATTGTTTGCTATTTGCCGATATAATAATGTATATCTCTTGTATTCACTATAAAATCCTGAGTTTCATTTATTGCAAACTGATATAAATCTGTTAACTTTTCTGAAGATATTTTTAAACTCCGTGTCGACCATACTTTTAGGTATTATTGCATTCAATATCAACTTTTCTTCAGAGAAAATGCCAATCCAAAGTTATGTAAGAAAATATACAAACAAAATCAGATTTTTTTTGGTTGCGTTAGAATTGATACCCTAAATATTTTCAATCTTCTCAAGCTAATAATTTAGAAAAATAGTTTATATTTTCTGTATTTTCTGAAGACACATATCTTATTGTTCTTTTAGTCTGATGAGGATTGTTAAGAACAGATAAGAGCTGTGCATTATGATCACTGCTATCACTTCAACATTCCTCACGATTTATTGACACTTTGTTTTCATAAAGGAGTAGTTTCTACCCTATTATGTGGGTGGTTTTCATTTAGTATTTTTGAACTTGACCGCTGAATAAAGAAATTGTACGTTATTCACGTTTTTCACAATATATTTGTATCAATTCATTATACCCTGATGTATATGATGGTTTTACCCTATTTTGGGGGTTATTTTTGGCTGTAGCGCAAAAATTTGGGGTGTACGGCTTTTATTATTATCAGATTCGAATCCAGCGTCGAAAAATACAGGGAAATATTATGGGCGCGTTCAGGGATAAGACATTTTTTTGCGGAGCTCTGTAATTAGTGTTTTTCGTATCAAAAATTGATGTTTAAGTTGTAAAATTTCAAAGGGTTGAATTGATTTAAAAACGAAATCAAACTGACAAAGCAGCTCAAGTGGCGGCTGTATTGTTACATGAGAACTCTCTCTCTCTCTAACAAAAGCAAAAAAAATGGCAAATCCTCTCGCTTCCTACATATTATCTAAATCGGATTATTTCGGATTTTCTTGAATCTTAAACGTATTCTTTCGTTCCAGAACACAGATGCTCAGTTTTTGCAGACTGGGATTAAGAATTATTTGAAGTTCTTCAAGGATTTATTTTAGATCCTATATCTTGTAAAATAATCATCATTGATATTGTCATAATTTTCATTTCTGCTACATGAAGACTACGAGAAAATATGTAAAAGATATACGAAACAAAATGTCAGTTAACATAAATAGCTGACTATACTATTATTATACTGTTCTTGCGCACTGCCTGTTCCCAGATGTACACACATGCAAACTTGTGCCTTACACTTTCTTTTGTATTCCTCTATATACTCATATACAGGGTGCGTCACGGTTAGTGGCCTATTAGAAGTTTCAGAAAAACTACAAATAACTTGAAGCTGAAAATTTAGGAAGAGGGGTTTTCAGAGGTGCTCTTCTTAATGAAAGCCAGGTATATGACACTTCCGGTTATTCTGAACGTTGACATCAACTTCCTCGTTTTAAATGGCATGCCTTACTTCTCATGCTGGATTAGAATTTTATTCATTATATTAAGGTAACTTTCAATATCATTCCCTATCTAAAAAATCAATAGTTTTTGAGAGATTTCGATTTTAACGAAATGTGATGCGCAAATTAACCCGTGGTTGGAAATTAATAATATTCGCTATGGTAAATTTCGATTACCAATTTTTTCCCCATATATCTATGAGAGACATGGCTTATGTGGGCTCAAGCTGCAAATGTCCCAAAATATACAGGGTGCCCAGAAAATGGTCAACAACGACCTCCATTAAATCGCTTATTTTAAATGGAACATACTGTATTTTATAAACCTATTCGCTTCCTCTTTTATTACTTTCAACCTATACGTGCATTCCCTATAGCTAAAATGTATGGTTACTGGGTTATTTAAAATTATTTAGAAAAATGGTTAATTTAACATCAATATCGAAAATAGTGTGCAATAAGAATACAGTAATGGGCTCATTTAGCAGTTTTTTATTTGATAATAGAAAAGATCTTATCATATAGGTTGTAAGGTAATAAAATAGGGAAGCGAATGGGCTCATAAAATATAGTTCTCTTTGAAATAATCGATTTAATGGAGGTATAAGTTGCCGAAGTTGTCTGGGCACCCTGTATATTTTAGGTCATTTATAGTCATTTTTAGACCAATACTTTATGCCTCACCCATATGGTATCCAATTACTGCACCCACCTACCAAAAACAAACCCAAACAGCCCAAAACAAAATACCTCGAATTGCAAACAACCTCCTTTTCAGTGAACAACTTCTCCATGACCTATCATATCAAACTTCTTCTTCAATAGACTTTTACCGAACTTCGCAAACACCCTTGTAACCTCAACCAATCCCACATTTACCAACCCACTAGCAACCAAATTTGCAACATCCACTACATATCCCTACCTATGCACCCGCTAATAAATGTAAAAATTATGACTTGGAAAAAAAATATAAAAAAAGATCAAAAAACACAAAAAAGCAAAAAAAAATTAAAACAAAAAAAATACCAAAAAAAAGATTACTACCTATCACAAATAGAGCCATTACCACGCAAGCAAGAGCCTAAACTACAAACCAAAAGAGCCAAACGCATGTGCACAACCCTAAATACCTCACCCTTAAAAAACACGTCGTTGGCCTCAGAGCAAGTCATTCTTCGCAACACAAATAGACGACGAATCGCAGACGAGATAAGCATCCCAGGATGGAAAGTCTCGGGGATCGTCACACACTACAAAGTGCTCCATCTCTCATAGACATATGGGAGAAAAATTGGTTATCGGAATTTGCCATAGCGAATGTTATTAAATTCCAACTATGGGTTGGTTTTCACATCAGATTTCATGAAAATCGAAATATCTCAAAAACTACTGGTTTTTTAAATATGGAATGATATTGAAAGTTACCTTAAAATAATGAATATAAATCGAATCCGGCATAAGGCCATTTAAAACAAGGCGGTTGGATGTTAACTTATCGCTTATTTTAAATGGAACATACTGTATTTTATAAACCTATTCGCTTCCTCTTTTATTACTTTTCAACCTATATGTGCATTCCCTATAGCTAAAATGTATGGTTACTGGGTTATTTAAAGTTATTTAGAAAAATGGTTAATTTAACATTAATATCGAAAATAGTGTGCAATAAGAATACAGTAATGGGCTCATTTAGCACTTTTTTATTTGATAATCGAAAAGATTTTATCATTTTAAGACTCTGTGCAAAAAAACAGAATTTTGTGAGACCTAAAAATCGTCTAAAAAAAATCATAAAAATGGACCGCACCCGCGGTCGAGTGTCGACCGTGACGTCGCATTATTATAGTTTCACAATATTACAAATCGTTAACTCAAGCAGTGTGTTTTGAAACTTATATGTGTTTATGAAGACTTTCAGTTTATCAACTATTTTCACCAATTTATATTACTATTCTCTAACATCACGATGTTGGTCGCTCCATGCTCTTTAAAAGTCGTATATTTCGAAAACCATATATCGGATTCATCTGAAATTTTCAATATCATCTAATTTTAAGTAATACAGAATACACATGCATAATATCAAAATCATTTCCTAGTGGGTGGAGGAGAAGATGATTACATAACCTCCACTCAGAAGGTAGTGATCCAAAACCAACTACAGAGAAAAATTTCAAGCATTTCTCTGTCCAAGTGAGCTATTGGAAAACGTTTAGAACGTTGACAAAAATAAGATGGTTTTGGATCACTAACTTTATGGAATCGACTTCTTCTCTCAGTAGGAAATGATTTTGATATTATACATGTATTTTCTGCACATTTAATTTTCCTTTCCAGAGAGAGGGAGAGAGAGTTACAAAACATTAATAAATCGAACTTTGTACCATGTGACGAACTTTAAGCAACTTTAATGAATCTACTATGATTCTTTTACAAGGTTACTGTAAATTACTGTATTCTCATGGCACACTATTGTTAATATTGATGTATTTAACCATATTCCTAGATAACTATAAATAACCCAACAACGGTATATTTTAGCTATAGGGAATGCACATATAGGTTGTAAGGTAATAAAAGAGGGAAGCGAGTGGGCTTATAAAATATAGTACGTTCTCTTTGAAATAAGCGATTTAATAGAGGTATAAGTTGTTTAAGTTGTCTGGGCACCATGTATATTTTTTTTAGGTCATTTATAGCCATTTACAGTCATTTTTAGACCAATACTTTATGCCTCACCCATATGGTATCCAATTACTGCACCCACCTACCAAAAACAAACCCAAACAGCCCAAAACAAAATACCTCGATTTGCAAACAACCTCCTTTTCAGTGTACAACTTCTCCATGACCTATCACCATATCAAACTTCATCTTCAATAGACTTTTACCAAACTTCGCAAACACCCTTGTAACCTCAACCAATCCCATATTTACCAACCCACTAGCAACCAAATTTGCAACATCCACTACACATCCCTACCTATGCACCCGCTAAAAAATGTAAAAATTATGATTTGGAAAAAAAATATAAAAAAAGATCAAAAAACACAAAAAAGCAAAAAAAATCAAAACAAAAAAAATACCAAAAAAAAGATTACTACCTATCACAAATAGAGCCATTACCACGCAAGCAAGAGCCTAAACTACAAACCAAAAGAGCCAAACGCATGTGCACAACCCTAAATACCTTAACCTTAAAAAACACGTCGTTGGCCTCAGAGCAAGTCATTCTTCGCAACACAAATAGACGACGAATCGCACACTACAAAGTGCTCCATCTCTCATAGACATATGGGAGAAAAATTGGTTATCGGAATTTGCCATAGCGAATGTTATTAAATTCTAACTATGGGTTGGTTTTCACATCAGATTTCATGAAAATCGAAATATCTCAAAAACTACTGGTTTTTTAAATATGGAATGATATTGAAAGTTACCTTAAAATAATGAATATATTTCGAATACGGCATAGAAAATAAGGCCATTTAAAACAAGGCGGTTGGATGTCAACTTCCGGTATAACCGGAAGTGTCACATACGTGACGTTATTTTCATTAACTAGAGCACCTCTGAAAACTCCTCTTTCTAAATTTTCAGCTTCAAATTGTTTGTAGTTTGTCTAAAACATCTAATAGGCCACTAACCGTGCTGCACCCTGTATAACATAATTTGCGTTTTAACGTATTATTTCAGCCATATGACACTTCCGGTTATTCTGAGCGTTGACATCAACTTCCTCGTTTTAAATGGCATGCCTTACTTCTCATGCTGGATTCGAATTTTATTCATTATGTTAAGGTAACTTTCAATATCATTCCCTATCTAAAAAATCAATAGTTTTTGAGAGATTTCGATTTTAACGAAATGTGATGCGCAAATTAACCCGTGGTTGGAAATTAATAACATTCGCTATGGTAAATTTCGATTACCAATTTTTTCCCCATATATCTATGAGAGACGGGGCTTATGTGGGCTCAAGCTGCAAATGTCCCAAAAAATACAGGGTGCCCAGAAATTGGTCAACAACGACCTCCATTAAATCGCTTATTTTAAATGGAACATACTGTATTTTATAAACCTATTCGCTTCCTCTTTTATTACTTTTCAACCAATATGTGCATTCCCTATAGCTAAAATGTATGGTTACTGGGTTATTTAAAGTTATTTAGAAAAATGGTTAATTTAACATCAATATCGAAAATAGTGTGCAATAAGAATACAGTAATGGGCTCATTTAGCACTTTTTTATTTGATAATCGAAAAGATCTTATCATTTTAAAACTCTGTGCAAAAAAACAGAATTTTGTGAGACCTAAAAATCGTCTAAAAAAAATCATAAAAATGGACCGCACCCGCGGTCGAGTGTCGACCGTGACGTCGCATTATTATAGTTTCACAATATTACAAATCGTTAACTCAAGCAGTGTGTTTTGAAACTTATATGTGTTTATGAAGAATTTCAGTTTATCAACTATTTTCACCAATTTATATTACTATTCTCTAACATCACGATGTTGGTCGCTCCATGCTCTTTAAAAGTCGTATATTTCGAAAACCATATATCGGATTCATCTGAAATTTTCAATATCATCTAATTTTAAGTAATACAGAATACACATGCATAATATCAAAATCATTTCCTAGTGGGTGGAGGAGAAGATGATTACATAATCTCCACTCAGAAGGTAGTGATCCAAAACCAACTACAGAGAAAAATTTCAAGCATTTCTCTGTCCAAGTGAGCTATTGGAAAACGTTTAGAACGTTGACAAAAATAAGATGGTTTTGGATCACTAACTTTATGGAATCGACTTCTTCTCTCAGTAGGAAATGATTTTGATATTATACATGTATTTTCTGCACATTTAATTTTCCTTTCCAGAGAGAGGGAGAGAGAGTTACAAAACATTAATAAATCGAACTTTGTACCATGTGACGAACTTTAAGCAACTTTAATGAATCTACTATGATTCTTTTACAAGGTTACTGTAAATTACTGTATTCTCATGGCACACTATTGTTGATATTGATGTATTTAACCATATTCCTAGATAACTATAAATAACCCAACAACGGTATATTTTAGCTATAGGGAATGCACATATAGGTTGTAAGGTAATAAAAGAGGGAAGCGAGTGGGCTTATAAAATATAGTACGTTCTCTTTGAAATAAGCGATTTAATAGAGGTATAAGTTGTTTAAGTTGTCTGGGCACCATGTATTTTTTTTTAGGTCATTTATAGCCATTTACAGTCATTTTTAGACCAATACTTTATGCCTCACCCATATGGTATCCAATTACTGCACCCACCTACCAAAAACAAACCCAAACAGCCCAAAACAAAATACCTCGATTTGCAAACAACCTCCTTTTCAGTGTACAACTTCTCCATGACCTATCACCATATCAAACTTCATCTTCAATAGACTTTTACCAAACTTCGCAAACACCCTTGTAACCTCAACCAATCCCATATTTACCAACCCACTAGCAACCAAATTTGCAACATCCACTACACATCCCTACCTATGCACCCGCTAAAAAATGTAAAAATTATGACTTGGAAAAAAAATATAAAAAAAAGATCAAAAAACACAAAAAGCAAAAAAAAAATCAAAACAAAAAAAATACCAAAAAAAAGATTACTACCTATCACAAATAGAGCCATTACCACGCAAGCAAGAGCCTAAACTACAAACCAAAAGAGCCAAACGCATGTGCACAACCCTAAATACCTTAACCTTAAAAAACACGTCGTTGGCCTCAGAGTAAGTCATTCTTCGCAACACAAATAGACGACGAATCGCAGACGAGATAAGCATCCCAGGATGGAAAGTCTCGGGGATCGTCACACACTACAAAGTGCTCCATCTCTCATAGACATATGGGAGAAAAATTGGTTATCGGAATTTGCCATAGCGAATGTTATTAAATTCCAACTATGGGTTGGTTTTCACATCAGATTTCATGAAAATCGAAATATCTCAAAAACTACTGGTTTTTTAAATATGGAATGATATTGAAAGTTACCTTAAAATAATGAATATAATTCGAATCCGGCATAGAAAATAAGGCCATTTAAAACAAGGCGGTTGGATGTCAACTTCCGGTATAACCGGAAGTGTCACATACGTGACGTTATTTTCATTAACTAGAGCACCTCTGAAAACTCCTCTTTCTAAATTTTCAGCTTCAAATTGTTTGTAGTTTGTCTAAAACATCTAATAGGCCACTAACCGTGCTGCACCCTGTATAACATAATTTGCGTTTTAACGTATTATTTCAGCCATATGACACTTCCGGTTATTCTGAGCGTTGACATCAACTTCCTCGTTTTAAATGGCATGCCTTACTTCTCATGCTGGATTCGAATTTTATTCATTATGTTAAGGTAACTTTCAATATCATTCCCTATCTAAAAAATCAATAGTTTTTGAGAGATTTCGATTTTAACGAAATGTGATGCGCAAATTAACCCGTGGTTGGAAATTAATAACATTCGCTATGGTAAATTTCGATTACCAATTTTTTCCCCATATATCTATGAGAGACGGGGCTTATGTGGGCTCAAGCTGCAAATGTCCCAAAAAATACAGGGTGCCCAGAAATTGGTCAACAACGACCTCCATTAAATCGCTTATTTTAAATGGAACATACTGTATTTTATAAACCTATTCGCTTCCTCTTTTATTACTTTTCAACCAATATGTGCATTCCCTATAGCTAAAATGTATGGTTACTGGGTTATTTAAAGTTATTTAGAAAAATGGTTAATTTAACATCAATATCGAAAATAGTGTGCAATAAGAATACAGTAATGGGCTCATTTAGCACTTTTTTATTTGATAATCGAAAAGATCTTATCATTTTAAAACTCTGTGCAAAAAAACAGAATTTTGTGAGACCTAAAAATCGTCTAAAAAAATCATAAAAATGGACCGCACCCGCGGTCGAGTGTCGACCGTGACGTCGCATTATTATAGTTTCACAATATTACAAATCGTTAACTCAAGCAGTGTGTTTTGAAACTTATATGTGTTTATGAAGAATTTCAGTTTATCAACTATTTTCACCAATTTATATTACTATTCTCTAACATCACGATGTTGGTCGCTCCATGCTCTTTAAAAGTCGTATATTTCGAAAACCATATATCGGATTCATCTGAAATTTTCAATATCATCTAATTTTAAGTAATACAGAATACACATGCATAATATCAAAATCATTTCCTAGTGGGTGGAGGAGAAGATGATTACATAACCTCCACTCAGAAGGTAGTGATCCAAAACCAACTACAGAGAAAAATTTCAAGCATTTCTCTGTCCAAGTGAGCTATTGGAAAACGTTTAGAACGTTGACAAAAATAAGATGGTTTTGGATCACTAACTTTATGGAATCGACTTCTTCTCTCAGTAGGAAATGATTTTGATATTATACATGTATTTTCTGCACATTTAATTTTCCTTTCCAGAGAGAGGGAGAGAGAGTTACAAAACATTAATAAATCGAACTTTGTACCATGTGACGAACTTTAAGCAACTTTAATGAATCTACTATGATTCTTTTACAAGGTTACTGTAAATTACTGTATTCTCATGGCACACTATTGTTGATATTGATGTATTTAACCATATTCCTAGATAACTATAAATAACCCAACAACGGTATATTTTAGCTATAGGGAATGCACATATAGGTTGTAAGGTAATAAAAGAGGGAAGCGAGTGGGCTTATAAAATATAGTACGTTCTCTTTGAAATAAGCGATTTAATAGAGGTATAAGTTGTTTAAGTTGTCTGGGCACCATGTATATTTTTTTTAGGTCATTTATAGCCATTTACAGTCATTTTTAGACCAATACTTTATGCCTCACCCATATGGTATCCAATTACTGCACCCACCTACCAAAAACAAACCCAAACAGCCCAAAACAAAATACCTCGATTTGCAAACAACCTCCTTTTCAGTGTACAACTTCTCCATGACCTATCACCATATCAAACTTCATCTTCAATAGACTTTTACCAAACTTCGCAAACACCCTTGTAACCTCAACCAATCCCATATTTACCAACCCACTAGCAACCAAATTTGCAACATCCACTACACATCCCTACCTATGCACCCGCTAAAAAATGTAAAAATTATGACTTGGAAAAAAAATATAAAAAAAGATCAAAAAACACAAAAAAGCAAAAAAAATCAAAACAAAAAAAATACCAAAAAAAAGATTACTACCTATCACAAATAGAGCCATTACCACGCAAGCAAGAGCCTAAACTACAAACCAAAAGAGCCAAACGCATGTGCACAACCCTAAATACCTTAACCTTAAAAAACACGTCGTTGGCCTCAGAGCAAGTCATTCTTCGCAACACAAATAGACGACGAATCGCACACTACAAAGTGCTCCATCTCTCATAGACATATGGGAGAAAAATTGGTTATCGGAATTTGCCATAGCGAATGTTATTAAATTCCAACTATGGGTTGGTTTTCACATCAGATTTCATGAAAATCGAAATATCTCAAAAACTACTGGTTTTTTAAATATGGAATGATATTGAAAGTTACCTTAAAATAATGAATATAATTCGAATACGGCATAGAAAATAAGGCCATTTAAAACAAGGCGGTTGGATGTCAACTTCCGGTATAACCGGAAGTGTCACATACGTGACGTTATTTTCATTAACTAGAGCACCTCTGAAAACTCCTCTTTCTAAATTTTCAGCTTCAAATTGTTTGTAGTTTGTCTAAAACATCTAATAGGCCACTAACCGTGCTGCACCCTGTATAACATAATTTGCGTTTTAACGTATTATTTCAGCCATATTCATCTCACTACAGCGCCTTCTTCACCACTTGCTGTCTGGTTTCCCTGAACTATCAACCCTTCTATATCGTCCGCTATCAGATTGATGCTGCAAAAAATGAGCATTCGAGAAAATACGATGCTGATCGCTTTTGGAGATGTATTTCTTGGAGAATTGACGTGTTGGTACAATGCGCTGTCAAGGGTATTCATAACACACGTCTCCTGACCCTCTCGAAAGCATCAATATGCTATCTGTCTACCTCCTTAACGGTCCATGTCTCAGAAGGTAAAGAAATATGGAGGAACTAGGGTGTTGGCGAATCTGATCTTTCTGCATTTCAAGATATTTGTCACGTCAAATTTTGCTCAATTGGCAAGTCGCTAATCTTGACACCTGTATTCTTTACCGAGTATCATATTCGCAGTTACCAGTATTATTGTCCATAAGGGTTCCATGGTTTTATCTCTTTCCATCAAGTTGTTTGTTGTAATGATGTATAGAGAGAAATATCAATATCAGAATAGGCCTTACGGCACCGAGGCTTTGTTCCAGATATTAGTAAGGTAATTATAGACATTAACTGCACTTTCAAATTTAAAGCTCCATTGGATTGAAGTCTAGCATCTAGCATATAATTATTCCTTCTCGTCGAATTCTAATTTCCAAATTCTACCGCAGCTTCATATTCGCAGTTACCAGTCCATAAGGGTTTCATGGTTGTATCTCTTTCCATCAAGTTGTTTGTTGTAATGATGCAGAGAGAGAAATATCAATATCAGAATAGGCCTTACGGCACCGAGGCTTTATTCCAGATATTATTGAGGTAATTATAGACATTCACTACACTTCCAAATTTAAAGCTCCATTGGATTGAAGCCTAGCATCTAGAATATAATTATTCCTTCTCATCGAATTCTAATTTCCAAATTCTACCGCAGCTTCATATTCGCAGTTACCAGTATTTTTGTCCATAAGGGTTTCATGGTTTTATCTCTTTCCATCAAGTTGTTTGTTGTAATGATGCAGAGAGAGAAATATCAATATCAGAATAGGCCTTACCCCATCGAGGTTTTGTTCCAGATATTATTAAGGTAATTATAGACATTCACTGCACTTTCAAATTTAAAGCTCCATTGGATTGAAGTCTAGCATCTAGCATATAATTATTCCTTCTCGTCGAATTCTAATTTCCAAATTCTACCGCAGCTTCATATTCGCAGTTACCAGTATTATTGTCCATAAGGGTTTCATGGTTGTATCTCTTTCCATCAAGTTGTTTGTTGTAATGATGCAGAGAGAGAAATATCAATATCAGAATAGGCCTTACGGCACCGAGGCTTTGTTCCAGATATTATTAAGGTAATTATAGACATTCACTGCACTTTCAAATTTAAAGCTCCATTGGATTGAAGTCTAGCATCTAGCATATAATTATTCCTTCTCGTCGAATTCTAATTTCTAAATTCTACCGCAGTTTCATATTCGCAGTTACCAGTATTATTGTCCATAGAGGTTTCATGGTTTTATTTCTTTCCATCAAGTTGTTTGTTGTAATGATGCAGAGAGAGAAATATCAATATCAGAATAGGCCTTACGGTACCGAGGCTTTGTTCCAGATATTATTGAAATAATTATAGATATTCATTGCACTTTCAAATTCTAAGCTCTGTTGGATTGAAGTCTAGCATAAGAGAATATAAGCATTCCTTTTCATAGAATTCTAATTTCCAAATTCTACCGCAGCTTCATATTTGCAGTTACCAGTATTACTGTCCATAAGGGTTTCATGGTTTTATTTCTTTCCATCAAGTTGTTTGTTGTAATGATGCAGAGAGAGAAATATCAATATCAGAATAGGCCTTACGGCACCGAGGCTTTATTCCAGATATTATTGAAGTAATTATAGACATTCACTGCACTTTCAAATTCTAAGCTCCGTTGGATTGAAGTCTAGCATAAGAGAATATAATCATTCCTTTTCATAGAATTCTAATTTCCAAATTCTACCGCAGCTTCATATTTGCAGTTACCAGTATTACTGTCCATAAGGGTTTCATGGTTTTATTTCTTTCCATCAAGTTGTTTGTTGTAATGATGCAGAGAGAGAAATATCAATATCAGAATAGGCCTTACTGCACCGAGGCTTTATTCCAGATATTATTGAAGTAATTATAGACATTCACTGCACTTTCAAATTCTAAGCTCCGTTGGATTGAAGTCTAGCATAAGAGAATATAATCATTCCTTTTCATAGAATTCTAATTTCCAAATTCTACCGCAGCTTCATATTCGCAGTTACCAGTATTACTGTCCATAAGGGTTTCATGGTTTTATTTCTTTCCATCAAGTTGTTTGTTGTAATGATGCAGAGAGAGAAATATCAATATCAGAATAGGCCTTACCCCATTGAGGTTTTGTTCCAGATATTATTAAGGTAATTATAGACATTCACTGCACTTTCAAATTTAAAGCTCCATTGGATTGAAGTCTAGCATCTAGCATATAATTATTCCTTCTCGTCGAATTCTAATTTCTAAATTCTACCGCAGTTTCATATTCGCAGTTACCAGTATTATTGTCCATAGAGGTTTCATGGTTTTATTTCTTTCCATCAAGTTGTTTGTTGTAATGATGCAGAGAGAGAAATATCAATATCAGAATAGGCCTTACGGCACCGAGGCTTTATTCCAGATATTATTGAAGTAATTATAGACATTCACTGCACTTTCAAATTCTAAGCTCCGTTGGATTGAAGTCTAGCATAAGAGAATATAATCATTCCTTTTCATAGAATTCTAATTTCCAAATTCTACCGCAGCTTCATATTTGCAGTTACCAGTATTACTGTCCATAAGGGTTTCATGGTTTTATTTCTTTCCATCAAGTTGTTTGTTGTAATGATGCAGAGAGAAATATCAATATCAGAATAGGCCTTACTGCACCGAGGCTTTATTCCAGATATTATTGAAGTAATTATAGACATTCACTGCACTTTCAAATTCTAAGCTCCGTTGGATTGAAGTCTAGCATAAGAGAATATAATCATTCCTTTTCATAGAATTCTAATTTCCAAATTCTACCGCAGCTTCATATTCGCAGTTACCAGTATTACTGTCCATAAGGGTTTCATGGTTTTATTTCTTTCCATCAAGTTGTAATGATGCAGAGAGAGAAATATCAATATCAGAATAGGCCTTACCCCATTGAGGTTTTGTTCCAGATATTATTAAGGTAATTATAGACATTCACTGCACTTTCAAATTTGAAGCTCCATTGGATTGAAGTCTAGCACCTAGAATATAATTATTCCTTTTCATCGAATTCTAATTTCCAAATTCTACTGCAGCTATGTGTTGACTAACATTATTCTACGGAAATTAAAGAAACGATCGCAGTATTAAAAATATTCCATCTCTGGTGTAAATTTGAACTTATGCATGGCTTCAACTAAAGATGTGTTTCTGTATCATCTTTAGAATGGAATGGCTTTTATCATACCGATCATTTTTTTCTACAACAAGTGAACTGTGAATACTATATATATTAAATTAGAAGTCCTCTGTAAATTTGAGATCCTAGTTTCTGGGTCTTGTCCATCTGTCTCATTAAAGTGGAACATTTTTTTGGAAAAATGTTATGTTATTAGGGTACAGTTCCTTGTGAATTCAGTTATCGCTCTTGGGTGGTGATGCTTCTAATCTTTCTTCTTAGCCACTGGTTGTGAAAATGCTATGAAATGTGTATTAGATAGAGAAGGTTGATTTTATTAACAAAATTAACAAAAGACGATTTGCATACCATGTGGAAAAAATCTGTAAATTTACACAAAAATTCTGTTTGACACCCTTTGGTCATTAATTATTATTTAAAATAACCACCTTGTATCTTTTTTTTATAGATTTTCTTCCTGGCAATAGTGGCAACCACATTCCAAATATTATTTGCACCATAGTTTCTTAGTTCATTTTTGGGTGACCACCCTCGACAGTTGTGCTAACTACATGCAAAATAAAGTAAAGATGAAAATGTTTATCATCATTTGTAAATTCAGATCGTACCTTCTTCAGCCGTGGTAAATTTCTTTTATCAAAGCAGTGTTTTATAATTGGCATTTCACTAAATCTTTACTGCGAGACCAATTAAATAACATAAATGGCTCATTATATTTGTTTTATTAGTCTCAAGCATATCATATCTATCTAGTTAAGAAGATGCTTCTACTTACACTTTTCAAAACAAAGAAATAATATCTGATTTGATTTTTCAATTCAAAAAGCAAATGAGATCGGTAACCTCTAAAGTGGTAACAAAAAATGTAGGAAAATAAATTTCAAACGTGACAGGCATTGACAGAGAATAAAACACGAAATAATCTGTATGAAATACAAATAGATCGATTTTGTCAATGCGTATTTCTATAATAAAACTATAATAATTATAACAACGGTTAATGAAATCATCATTTCCAAGTACGAATAGGGAACACTCTTTCTGACACTTATGACATTGAAAATGGAGTACCCTAAGGATCTACTTTAAGTGTAGCACTATTTTTTATAGCGGTAGATGAGCTTATTTCTTCCATATCACATCCAGAAAAAGGGGGTCCCTTTGTAGATGATTTAGTCATATACTTAGCTAGAAAATCTGCTGATGACCTAGAATATTATAATAGAGGAAAAAGCTGAAAGTCCGGGGTTTAAACTGTCATCATCCAAAACATTTTGCGTACATTTCTGTCGATTAAGGACCAACACCCAATTAACTGGGTCACAAATAACAAATCTAACAAATGAACTCAATTAACTGTTAATAACACGATAATCGAAGTTCGTCCAACAGCCAAGCTCCTTTGACTAATTTTTTACTCAAAATTGACGTGGGTACTCCATATTACAGATCTTGCAGTGAGGGTAAAGAAAAGCTTAAATATTCTATGCTGCATGGCAAATATTGAATGGGGATCAGATCGAGAGATTCTTCTTAGGTTATATACAGCATTAATACTACCTAAAATAGATTGTGGTTGCATTGTATATAGCTTAGCTAGACAATCCCACTTACGTATTCTGGACTCCATTCACTGCACACCATTAAGAATAGCTACCGGTGCTTTCCGCACAAGCCACTTCCACCTTTAAAATTCAGAAGGCAGCGTCTACTACTCAACTATATAGGAAAAATATGGGCTCTTCTAGATCATTCTGTCCATTCTACACTTTTTCAGAATGAAATCAAAGATATATATGAATCTTGAACATCTATTACTCGACCAGTGGGAATACGAGCCAGTGAACCTATGACCCAATTAGGACTACATCTTCCAGAAGTTTCACCTTTAGGTTTTTGTGAAATATTGCCTTGGACAATAACAGCACCTACGATTAATTTGGACTTAACATTTTACCCAAAAAACGATATAAATCCAGGTATTATAAGAAATAGTTTTAGGGAAATTCTTAATGAATATCAACCCGCAGTAGAGATTTACACGAACGGATCCAAAACACCTCAAGGGGTGGGATGTGCTTTTTCGATTCGAGAAGAATTACATATGTGGTCACTACCATCAATAGCCAGCATATACACGGCTGAACTTTACAGCATATGGCACGCACTAAGGTTCTCAGAAACGTTAAATGCTACTAACATATTAATTATTAGTGATTCACTCAGCTCTCTTCAGCCAATAAATGTTATATTTTCCAAAGATCCGCTGGTACAAAGAATTATATCCCTTTTAGAATGACTGAATGAAAGACGCAAGAAGATCTGTTTCATTTGGACTCCGAGTCAGCCGACCTGGAATTAGTAGACACTAATTTAGTACGACATTCAGACCTACGACTGATTTCTGAAAAAGTTACAGCAAACTTGTGGCAGGAAGAACAGAATAGGAGTGAATGCAAACTAAGAGCAGGAAATAACCAAATGGGAACCCCCTTGCAAACTTACAAGGCGTGTTAACCCGATTAAGAATAGGCCAGTCATCTCACAGCAAATGTTTGGTATTTCGATGAGTTGTTGACCCATGTGGTGTTTTGATACTCTGGAGGATAGTGTTTCCAAAGCTTTTAAGACCATGAAGCCTTTTTCATTAAATACAAAAATGAAGATGAGAATATTATGAATGTATGCACGTTGTATTGTTACCTTGAGTTTCTAAAATTGTCAATTAAAAAGTTGTACAAGAAGAAACAATATGCATTTAAATATAAAATTTGATCAACTTACAAGGGCTTTATACTTCACTTACCGAATTTTATTGAGATCACGAGAAATTCACCAATTTTTCCAGATTTTCACACAATATTTAATTCGAGATATTACGTGATCCTTCAATGTAAATGTGTACATGAAATCTATTTCTTCGATAATCGAAGTATGTTTTAAAAAATCTGTACGTCTGTTCATATCAGTAACTCAATGTCTGTCTATTGTCAATTTTATTATAAAATGTACACTGTTTAACACAGTAGCTGATACCGGTGCTAAGAAGTACATGTTTTTTGTGTAGGAGAGTAGTAAATGTTAACGAGGAAATAGTTTTCTTTGTTTATAACTTTGCACTTGTCGGTTTTCACCAACATAATCAGCAGGAAATCTACACTGATGTAGTTCTTTTACATAGCGTCAATATTTACAGAACCATCAATGGATCTTCAATGTCGTAATATATTGCAAATTGTCCATATTCCAGTTTTTTCAATGAAATGCACCATAGCTTAAATAATAAAAAGCGATCCGTCGGTTTACACTCTTACCAATATTCAGTGTAGTTAAAATTTACTACAGGCCTAGCTATTTAAAACATATAAGTGTATATTTTATGTCAGTAATAGTCGTTATAATAATTATCAGCAACGTTTAAATACTTTATTAGATTGATAAATATGTTAAATATAAATTTAATGGTTTTTATGATGTTAATCGCATGTAGACTACAAACACTCATATACGGTGAGTGTAAAAATCCACACCATATTTGAAGAAACCGGGGATAATTATTACTTTGCCGCAAGACGCTTGAACAAAAGTTTTAGGAAAGAAATGCAGTTTTTAATGATATTTACTCTATATACAATTTTAGTTCCAGATTCTTTACTCACTGTATGAGTGTGCGTATCTGTGTATGTGTATCTGTATATGTTTGTGTATAAAATATATGTTTCAACTTATACGTTATTACGTTTATATTATAAACGGACCTCGACATAATGAGGTCCGATTTAGATCTAGACCCCAAAAGTGTCACATTTTTTGTCAAAAACAAAGATATATCTCATACTGGTTTTCACATATTATGTAAGCACCTATACTTGAAAATAACTTTAATATTAAGTAGAGATGGGTAAATAAAACTGTCCAATAAACGTTTCCAAGAAATTTTCGGGAGTTTCCGGAATTAAACTGATAAAAATGAAAGATTTCAATAAAATATTTGAATATTCCAAAAGTTCCCAAAATTTCGTTCCGGAAACTT
Source organism: Rutpela maculata (assembly GCA_936432065.2). NCBI lineage: Eukaryota > Metazoa > Arthropoda > Insecta > Coleoptera > Cerambycidae > Rutpela > Rutpela maculata. The sequence continues at coordinate 67,742,469 of OW386294.2, read as the reverse complement.
TCAACCGGAAAATTTCCTTTACCCATCTCTGATATTAAGTATATGTGGTAATGGATGTACTCCAGTCTGTATTAATTAGTTTGTATGTGATGTGATAATGTCAATGTTACAGATTTAGAATGTATCAGTTGACAAAACTGGAAAATAGATTATTTCTTGCATAGAGGAATTTAATCTGTTTAGAACAATAATATCAATTAATATTAGGTGTTTCGTTGTTGGAAAATAGTCTTGGTGTTTCAATATTATTAATAGGATAGCAATGTGCAATTACTTTTTATATATTTTTTGTGTAAAAAAAATTGAGTTTTATTATGGTAATAAACATATTTATTTTAAATGCAGTTATACTTATTTCAAATACATTTACTATCCTGTTTGATCCTACTCAAAATTATCTAAAATTAACAATAATCTCATTATTATTATTATTTTTTCACAACTAAATGTTGGATATCGGGGTCTAAACCACCAGCGGTTTGCTCATGGGCCAACACCCTTCGAATCGTGCTACAAGTAGCTAATATTGTAGCTTTTTGCGCGAGTGCTATCACTCTTTGATAGTCAGATATTCCCAATTGATTTAGTGCTCTAGGCAGCTCTTTATCTATCAACCCATTAGCAGATATCACTATGGGTATTATGACAACCTTCTCACGTAAGTAAATAGCTTTCAATTCATTTGCTAGGTCTTGGTACTTACTTATCTTCTCGGTTCTGGCCTTTCTTACATTTTCATCCAGGAGAATTGTAACATCTATAATGTGTGCCCATTTTTCCTTTTTGTTTGGGTTTGTTATGTCTGATTTCCTTATTATCCGTTGCAATTCCCGTGTCCCAGTATATTTTTATTGCCTCGTTCTCTAGGAAGGCTTCCGGTATGTAGTTGTAATACTGCATGACTTCTTTTACAATATTTTCATTTTTGCAGATTTCCTGATGCACTATTGCCGCTACTTCATTATGTCTATCAAGATAATCTTTATTATCATTATTATTATTAATATGTTTTTTTTTAAATCTCCATCCTATTTATTGGTGGGTAAGTAGTAAGTATACAAGTGTCGGCCGTGGCAAGACACTTGGAAGTAGTGCGTTTACAAGGGACTATTCGGAAAGGAACGTACGGTTGAGGTAGTGCAGTGTATCACGGCTTTCTCTATGGCTGCGATTTTATTTGCTACGCCTAGCTTCGTTAAGTTGGTTACGAAAGTTGTAGGGACTACTCCGGCCGTTGATATGATCTGTTGAATTTCTTGCCCAAGTCTTTGATATTTATCGTCTTTCTCGGCGACACAGTTTTGGATGTTATGATTATTAGGGATCCCTACATCGATTATGTTAGCTTCCTTTGAAATTTTGTTAATTAGGATTACGTCCGGTCTGTTGTGGACGATTGTCCGATCCGTCAGCACAGAACGATCCCATATAGCCTGTGGGTGTCGTTTTCCAAGACTGGACTTGGGATGTACTGGTAGTAAGGCATCTCCTCTTTCAACAAGCCGTGTCGCTGTGCCAGCCCTTGGTGCACTATTTTAGCTACTTGGTTGTGCCTATTAAGGTATTAAGTAGCTGCTAACATTTGACAGGCACCTGTTATGTGCTGTGCGGTTTCAGACTTCTGATGACATCTTCTACGCAGGTCATCCTCTATGTCAGCCCTTACAATGAATTTGAGGTAGTTTTTGGTGGCAACAACCTGGTCTTGGAGAGCAATCATGAAGCCCTCCGTCTCAGCCAAGAGATCTGCTCCACCCAGCCAGCCACACGTGGATTTAGAATCAACATGCGGCTGACTGAGGATATTTGCATATCTACCATGGAGTGGCTTCGCTATCCATTCCTGGCTCTTTTGTTGCATGTAGGCAGCCTCTGGTTCAAGGTCGTTGCCATCATAATGCAGCAAATCCAGTGGGATTACCTGTTATCCGCTCTCCTGATGGCTGTATGCAAGTCGCTGTACTGTCTCATGAAATACTTTTGGAGCCCATCTATTTGTTTTCTGCAGAGCATGCTGATGTCTGCTAGGCCCCGTCCTCCTTGCTGGCGGAGTAGGGTGATCAGCTTTATTGATGACCGAGGGTGGTGCACCCGAAAATTAGTCAGCAGCCTGCGTGTAGCCCTCTCAACATCATCAAGGTCTGTTTCCGGCCACTTGACAACATCAAATGTGTATGTCAGGACCAGGATGGCAAAGGTGTTAAGCGCCTTGAACAGGTTTTTTCCATTCAGACTTGACTTGAGGATATCACTGACTCTTTGGAGGTAGACTTGTGTGGCGTAGCGGTGAATGTCTTTGTGCTGGATGCGTCGGTTTTGCTCGAGGCTTAGGTATTTGTACGCCTCTTCCCAACTTATAGCGTCAATAGAGCTCCCACCAGTTAGTTCATAGCCCCGCTGGACAACTCCGCCTCTCTCAATACCCAGTCTACGGCACTTGTCCAGTCCAAACGCCATTTAGATATCATTGGAGAATCTTTCTGTGAGTTGCATCAGGCTGGTGATATGTCTCTGATCAGTTGCTCCATACAATTTGATGTCGTCCATGTACATCAAGTGAGATAGTCTATACTGCGTTGCCTCCGATCAAGTGCTATTGAGATGTGCCGATAATGGGTTCAGGACGAGGCAGAACCATAGTGGGCTGAGGCTGTCTCCTTGAAAGATGCCTCTCTTGATAGGGATAGGTTGGGAGTGGGTAGAGCCTCCATTATGATGTAAAAACAGTTTCTACTTTTACTAAATTAGGTGCTACTTTATACATGTCCAGCACACGAGTGAGCCAGGAGTGGGGCACACTATCCAAGGCTTTTTTGTAATCTTATGGTGGGCCTGCTTCATTACTACTGCCTCGATGATCAGTTGTTCCTTGTGTCCTTGTGCCTTTCTGATACACCCTTTTTGCTCTTTAGACAGTACAAAGTGTTGTTGAAGATGGTTGTAAATTTTGTTTTATTATTGTTATTATTATTATTGTAATTAACAATACTTTAGCAGACAACTTCCTAAACGTTGGGCTGATATCAAGGAACTGATGGGAAAAATCTTTGTCGAGGCTATGTGTCTAACAATCAACCGAAACAGATGTGTGTGATGCTGTCAGACGTGCCAAACAGTAAAGAGGAGCCAACTAAAATAATTCATGGATTGCATAATGTCTGTCAAGGTGATGTGAATATGAAGCAAATGTTTTGAGATCCATGCATTATTCTAATTGGTCCCCTGTTTTTTGTAGCACGTCTGACATTATCACGGGACCTGTCAGGGTTTTCTATTAGACGTGAGACCTAAATGAAGCTTCTTGCTAATATCAGTCCAACGTTTTGGAGGACTTCGTCTTCGTCGCTTATCGTTTGGTTTTTCGACTACTTATTTCAAATGAGCTTATAATTGTTCATCGTTTTAAAAAATAATAGTAATTTATTCCTAAGAACACGAGTACTTCTTTTCACAACATCTAGGCAGACGTTTTGGAATACAGGCATTACTCTAGTCGACTTCCCTTTGAACTATGGCAAACAATTACGCTATCTATCGGCTAATTGGTAATGTTATAGAACAGCCCAGAATCGACCTAAGTCGAAGACTAAATAAAATTTTGACTTAGATAAAAATTCATTTAAAGACATTTTTAAACATAACGTACAAGTTAGCACACTAGCACAAAAGGACTTGTATACATTCGTTAAAACGTAAGGCACAACCGGGTGAAAATTCGAAGAAATGCCGAATTTTTACTTAGGAAAACATGCTTATGTCCAAGCTATAAGAATGAAAGTATATTATGGTCTTGGAAAAATATAATGAAAATAAAAGTATAATTTTGGTCAAAGACGAAAGTACAATATACTTTTTCAAAAGTGCGTCAAATTTGGACTTTTATGGACAAGAAAAAAAAACAATATACTTCTTACGAAGAACGCCAAAAATAAAAATATTTATGAATATTTTCAACTTTTTAAACGCTCCACAAAAAAACAATGAAGGTGGAGATACAGTCATTATGGGTATCATTCAAGAGAATGAATATAAAATTTTAACGATGCGACGACGTACTAAAAGGGCGAAACCGACAAAGGCAATAGCGTCTATAGGCAATTAATTGACAAAAATTAATAAAAATGGACAAGGCCGGTTTTCCGAATAAAACAAATTTGGATTCATCCAGCGGCTCGTAAATTGGACGAGTACGTTGGATAATCAATAGAAAACGCTAGTAGGAACACCAAATGCAGATCTTTCCCAATGACAGAGTTATATAGAAAAGCGCCTTGTGCAGAAATAAGACAAAAAGCAATTTTGACAAAAAGTCGCTCGAATAGTGAGGTTGTGTCACATTCCCTTTGTTGAACCCATATGAGGACCGGCACGTCGCCGTCGTGAGACTGACAGAAAGTTATATAATTCATATATAGTTGAACTCAATTGGAGCTCTGTTCTTGTGAATGATATAATCACGAATAAGAAAGCCTTAAAGCTAATAACAAGTGACCCAAAATTTTTTAAGCAAAATATTTTTATATTATTTCAAGTCAGCCCAAAAATGCTTTCATAAATTCCTAGGGAAATTGTATGAATCTTTTCTACCAAATCGATTGTTAGCGCATGCTCTACATTGCATGGTAACATTTAAAACTCTCTTAATGAGATGATCGACCTTGCCTTACTTGGGGGAGGCGATTTTCTTCAAATTATATAATTGATTAAATAGGATATCGCATAATTTCATTGTACTTACTTTAAACCTAATTAATAAATGGTATTCTTTGAACTTTTGCATTTTATTGATTGTATGACTTGTTGCAAGTCTCATCCCTAGAAGATTTTCGTTTGAAAGGCCGGAATTGAGTAAATTGGGTGTCTCAGGACCCCACAAGTTTGAATCTAAATACTTCGGTTGCCTTACGGAAGCTCAAGAGGGATTTTTTTTATCAAAACAATTCAGAAATCTTTAGGCATAAAATCCATTACTATAATAAGTGACATTTCATTGAGAGAAAGACAAATTTTTATTAGAGAGAGAGAGAGAGAGAGAGAGAGAGATCGTCGTTAATAATCTACGGTAGTGCAGCCTTGGCCTGTTATTCTATCAATTTATATCTTATATCGAACCCGCCTGGGAGTGGAAGACCACATAGGAACAAGGGAGAATGCGACTGGCGCCCTTAATATATAAATTAGTGTCGCGTCACTCAGACGCAGTGTGGTAAGTTCTTCTACAGTAACACCATCATAACGTATTGGATGTCATCTTCTTTACCGCCTAGCATTTGGTTTTTCCATGAACTGTTCTATATTGTCCCCTCTCCGACTGTTTTGGCGATGGGCTGAACAACGTCTATAGCTACTCCACCACGGCAGTCGCAGCGTACGTCGCATCAAGTGTTCACCATAGATTTTAGAGAGGATTGGTGACAGAATACAACCCTGACGCATTTTCCTCTTTACATTTAATATATTTAGCGTTGTGGATATTTTACAAATAGTGGAGTACAATTTAATTTAGATCTTTCAGCCCGTTGGCACTTTAGAGTAAAATATATGACCTTGCCAGATATGTGACTGACACCGAATCCACTTGTCGTAAAAAAATGATAATGAATATAAGGGCACAAATCAAAATTTTTCAACTAACCACAGCACGTGATAGAGTCAATCATGAGGCATATTTTATCAAAAAATCATTAAATTTTCTGTAGAATTTATATTTTTGAAATAAATAAAGAAACGAACTTTTACATAGGCTTATATGGCAGTAAAAAACAAAAATCCTCATTCTTTCCGTTCGATTACAGAAGAAAATTAATTATTTTTCTAATACCTTTCCCTTCCCACGACGATATCTCCCAAACTATTATATTCATCACAAAAAGAATTTCTTTATAAAATGTTTGTTATATTTTTCAGATTACAATGGTTCTTAAATCAGATTTCTTGAGTATCTAATAACCAATGTGTAGCGTGATGTCAATTTTCGAAGCTTATCGGCGGATTGAAATTATCTGCGGCTCCGAGTCCCCACTCATTGCTACTCTGCTTCTACACCCCCCCACTCCGGAAGAATCCAAGTTCCACTTAGAACGAATACCTACAGAACCGTGATCTTTTCAGATTAATTGCAGATTAATTTATTTTACTTTTTTATATATAGGTAAATTGAAGTGTAAAAATCCAAATTTCAGATTACGACGAAATGGACTTTCTGAAATTTTAGACATGAGATCTGGGAAGTTTAAGATAGAACGTTGTTGAATATTAATGCAATCGGTGTACCAGGGCGGCTCCAGGGAGGGCCTAAAAACAATTTTTGTCAGATCTAAAAATATTTCAAATAAAAATTGTTTAGGATGGAAAGTATTGTGTACTATTGTGTATTAGTGTACTCGGGAATTTATAGTCGTATGTGATGAGGAAGTATTGTCGAGGTGAATCTACCGAACCTGATTTGTACTTATATTTTACTAATTATTAATTTATATAATATTGTGTTAATAACATTAGCGTATTTCAATTGATTTTCAAGTTTAATTAATTTTAAAATGCAATGTTGGCAGATAACAGAATCCATAACAAAATTAAAAAGTCATGAAAAATTTAAAACTTAATATAACAAAATTCAAATGCCAATTAAAGATATTACACTATTCACTGTCTTCATTTAATTCAAATACATTTTTATTGGTAAGTAGTTTTTCATTTCTTCTGAACGAGAAGTTCTTGCAGGACTTTTTCCCATCCAGGAGCATGTATAGATGGATGGCATTTTCTATTTTTTTTTTTACAAGAACAAAGCTTACTGTGTTGGTGTACTTCCGGGTGTTTTCCCACGTAGTTGATAGGCTCCTGCTGGAGCCATTGTTGTCTAAACGACGTTTCGGCAGAATCCCATCTGCCATCTTCAGGTTCTCGCTGAAAGCTGTCTACTGCTGCTCCTCGTTGCTCGAACTTGACTGACGTTCTCCGCGCTGTGCAGTTCCTTATATATGCTTGGGCCTAGAGCGCGCATGCGCGACTGGCTACGTGTTATCGGTCCTCGACTGTATGTGGGAGGCGTAGCGGGCGCCTGAGCTAACCCAGCCAGTGGCCTTACTGAAACGTCACGTTTCACGTGACCTCTCGTTGATGGTCGTGCATCCTAGTGTCTATTGGTCACCGGGGGTTGTCGTGTTTCTGTTTGATTGCACAACTGGCTACGTATTATTGGCCCTCTGCTGTGTGTGGGAAACGTAGCGGGCGCCTGAGCTAACCCGACAAGTGGCTTCGCTGAACGTCACGTTTCACGTGAAATGTGACATAAGGCCATTAAAAGTCACTAAAATAAACAATTTTCACCTATTTTCAAAAGTATCTCGTTTTCTAAAACTTCGTTTATTTGTATTTTTCTCGTACAATTAATACTTTTTGAAATAATGGAGTTTTGATTGGCGTAAACAGGTACTAGAACATTCATATTCTTGCTATTTACGTCTTAGCGGATGTTTTAGATCCCATGAATTATTCGAATTGGCTTCTCATTACAATCGAAATTTTGTACTACTGGCCATATAAAATGGGTTTCTCAAATTTTCATAGTGTAATTTTGGCTTTAAACATTATTTGCTCATTTTCTACGTCGTTCCCAAACGATCTCAAACTGATCTTCTCAAATTTGTATAGCTTGAAATAAAAAAAAATCTGTTTTCAGATATTTACATCAAATCTAACTCTGAAGTATTACGTACAAACACGCACACCATAAACGCACACCACATATAACTAGACAACCCCAAATCCAAAACCAAGGCTGTCGGCAGATATACATTCAAACCCACTGACATTGTCAGTGCCACACAATCTTTCTAAAGCCTTTCCCATCAGCTCCTTGCTGATATCAGCACAACGTTCAGCAGATGGGCCTCTTCGCTTTTTGCTATCTAGTTTTTCAGAAATATCAACTGTTTTACATTATTGTCCACTCTTCGGTTGATGTGATCAAAAAATGAGATCATTCTCCTCAAAAGTTCTCCTCTTTTTTAGCTGTACTTTCAAATGTTTTTTACGCTATCTCGAATATAAGGTTCCACCTCTGGACAATGTTGTTTATTATACGTTAATATCCAGACTTTTAGCCAAAATATTAATATTTCGCAAATAATATGCAAAGCGCTTTTACAAATTGTCATTTTAACTTCTCTGAAATAGAAATAAACTCACTTAAAGCTTGTCCGCTAAATATGGCAATTTACTGTCGATAATTTGAAACATAAAACAGTTAATGGTTCATGAAAAATCAGATGGCAAATGGTGAAAGAAACTTAACCGACTCAGTGGTTCGGTGCTTACATGTTAGCATTGAGACCACGGATTTCCTGGTTCGAGGGCTTCTGACTAGAGTATGGATGTTTAGTGCCGTTTTTAGCGAGTTAACGAAACTGTAGCAATGGTCTAGATCCGATTGAATGAAGCAACGTGGTTAGTCGCTATTATCTCTACTGAGTTCGAGCCTCAGCTGCAGCAGATGGCAATATCGCAGGAAATTGTTGCTATTAAAAACGACAAATGAAAAAGGTCGTACGCCCAGCAGACAACCGCGACAGATACCGTGTTGCTATAAGACATTCCTACAAAGGGAAGCTAATTCGATTAATTCATGGGACACAAAACGTGTATCCAGGCATTTCAACGAGAACATGGATGTTCTGGTGCCTGTTTATGCCAACCGAAGCTACATTATTCCTATTCAACTATTAAATGTATGAGAAAAAGGCAAAGACATGACATTTTATAAAAATAAATTTTCTTCCAATTATGTATGTATAACATTTCGATGTGATCAACAGTTCACGAGATACTATTGAAAATAGATGAAAATTGCGTATTTTAGTAACTTTTAATGGCCTTGTGGCACGGGTTAGCGTTATCCGATCGGGTTAAAATTTTGTACACTTCTTTTTAAAATAATTGGAAAAATTTTAGGGGGTGAAACCGAAAAAGAATCCAATGTCGCAAAATAAGAATCACCCTAATATCCCAACTGTATAAAAGTATACACAGGCTCCAAACGGCACAAAACATGGAATCTACCAACATTGTAATCATAACAGATAGCTTAGGTATCCTCCAGAAATTATCACACACCTCATGGTCACCTAAAACCAACTTTCTAATACTAAAAATATTAGAAGAATATCAGAAGCTAACGTGCAGAACCAAACAGGTTACTCTGAAATGGGTTAAAGCTCATGAAAGCAATACAGGAAACAATATGGCAGATTCATTAGCAAAGCGAGTAACAAAGAAGGGGGAGTCCCGCTAACCTATTGCTGCCCACAAGATGCATTTGCTTTATTAAAGTCCAACATTATAGATGAATGGCAAAAATTCTGGATCGAAACAAGACCATCGAGAGGTCATTCATATTAACTGAAATAACCAACAGTAAGCAAAAGGCCTTTATTTTATAAGAGTTATCTGAAGAAAGAAATCGTCTCCACAATATGCTGACTAAGATTTAACCATGGCACCTTCCCCAGTCATTTACATAGGATTCAAGTAAGGAATAATGTACAATGTTATTGCGATAATATATCAATTGAAGTGGATAAAGGTGTTATGTCGCATTTTTAAAAAAAATTACTTTATGCAATTTTTGAACACCTCTGATATAGATTTAACACCCAATAAACGGTGAATTCTAAATTTGTAATATTTTATAGAAACTTTTTAATTATAAAGGCGCCATGTCATACATACAACCAGTAATTTTAGTGGATGTACACAGTTTTGGACAGAAAAATCTAGTTTCATAACAGCTTGTTATTGTTCTTGAATATTAGTGTAAACAAAAGAACATAACCCAAAATTATCCATTCTATGAGGTATTATTCATTTGAATCGAAGACAAAATAAATAAGTTCCAACTCAAAACCGTTTTGTTTAATTTACTCAAAACTTTAAAAGTGTGACATAACACCTTTATCCACTTAGGTCTTCAATTGATGATATCAATTATTTTATTTTTACGTGTAGCAAGTATGAACTAGACAGAGGAGAGTTTTTTGAGCAGCTAGCTGACAATGGAATAATATTCCAGTGAGTGAACACGAAATCCTGTCTCTGAGTAAAAAGTTTTACAGTCCGGTCAAATCTTTTATCACAAGTATGAATACAAGATTTTAATAAAAATTGAACCATAATTAACATGTCCTCTCTATTGTAATCCTTTCCGTGGCCTGAGTCCCAGTTGAAATATATGTCAACCTGAAAAGGATTGCCGATGACGGACCTCTCGGCAATCCTTATCCTAAATCCCAGTCTTGTGATCTCGTCTTTCTGGTATAAAACAAACAAACAAAAAGGGTGTATATTAATATGAGTATAAAATATATGACAGGATGAATAAACTTCGAGACTTTAAAACTGGCTAGTGAGACCTCTTGCGTTTCTGGATATCATAATAAAAATAATTAAAAAAAATTACATACCACTATAAAGACGGTTGGAAAACTATGGTCCTAGAGTAAAGCTGGGTTGTAGTCCAAAAGACTGGAAAATAGTTAACGCGTTAATATAAATTTGACATAAAAAAATACTTCTGATGGTATTTGAAAAAATATGATTCGGTCCAGTTGTCTAACATCACCAATACAACTTAAACAGACACATATCATTGGACATAATAATAAATAAAAATCGTGTACCATGGTTTAGATCTGACTTCAGGGCCTTGTGGGTTCGACTTCAATATCACTAGTGCTGGGCATTTTTCTGGCGCCCCAACAATTGGAAAAACTTGATACATTGCTGAAGTAACAAAGTACTCAATAAATAGTAAGAAATTATACTTCATAAGAAGTTATATCAATTTCAAATTTATGTAAAACACTTTCATCTTTCGGTTATTGATTTTAGGCGTAGCAGTGCCATCTATTAAAAAAATACAGAAGTTAGTTGCGCTAGCTACTGAAGAATGCAGGATTCTCTCATTATTGGATTGCGTGCTCTTGTGCACAAGCTTAAGACGTAGGGCAAAGCATGTAATTCAATTTAGTCTTTGTACGGAATAATACTTAAGTATAGGATTTTGCAGTTTATTTTCAGTTTATTATAAACATTTAGAAAATCATAAAATAATCTTTAAAATAATTTCAGATACTTCGCATTGCTCTAAGGAATACAACCATATTACTCCAGGCGTCTTAGACTTTTGCTGCCAAATTCGTGTCCTACGATTTTTTTTTATTTTGTTTATTTGGACGTCTTGAATAACACTTGGTAGATACGCCACGATACACCTAGAGGAGTTCGTGAAAACCGCGTCGGAAGGTCGCGGAAACTGCGGATTCGCAATTACCTCAGTTTTTATAGCCCAAACGGGAACAAAACCTATTATAAAAGTTGTACATCTGTAAATTCTCTACCTTAAAGGTCCGTTACATTTTTTTCGTAGGCCTAACCGTTTTGGAGATACGACGCGGACTAAGTGAAAAATGCATTTAGTTCCGCCAAACCTCTTTCGCACCACATACATATTTCGCAATTATTCTATGTCTCTTCTAATGAAACTTAGATATTGTTGTTTTAGAGCTCGGTGATATTTAATCGCTATCAGAATGTCTTATACATTTTATTTACATTTATTTACAGTGAATCAATCAGAGAATGCATTCATTTCCGCACCACCTTAGAGATAGAATGCTCGGCCCGCTTTTTTTTACATGGTTTCCCCAGGAGGTCTAATCCATGCCAGATCTTAAATTAGTCAATATTTCCAACTCCTTCGGTATCTGAAATGTTATTGTCCAATGACAAATCGTTGTCATTACTTTTATTCTGATAAAATTCTACGTCGTCCAGTTGCAAAAAATTGAATTTAACAATATGTCTGGTGCTGGTGGTAACTGCATTGGTACTGGCTGCAAAATATTATTCTTCCTAATCCAACTACACTACTTAGGATCAATGTCTTTTCCCAACCAGGTTTGAACTTGATAATACACTCTACACAAATGCTGTTGAGCTGCTGAAGATGTTGGAGAAACAATGCATTTTTCACTTAGTCCGCGTTGTATCTCCAAAACAGTTAAGCGTACGAAAAAAGGTAGAGAATTTACAGATGTACAACTTTTATAATGGGTGTTGTTCCCATTTAGGCAATAAAAACTGAGTTAATCGCGAATCCGCGGTTTCCGCGACCTTCCGACGCGGTTTTCACGAAATCCTCCAGCTGTGTCGTGGCGTAACTACCAAGTGTTATTCAAGACGTTCAAATGAACACAAAAAAAAAACTTTTTTCGTAGGGCAGGAATTTAGCACAGAGGTCAATTTTACAACTAAAACGCCTGGATTATATACAGTTTTTATCACAAATTTTGTATATAGTTAAATGTCATGCTCTAATAATGAAAGTAGGAACTATTTTATTGAAAAGCTATAACACTCAATTACAACAGAAATTGCCACGAGAGAACGAAATTGAAATATTAAATATAAGTTCTTTTTCATTTTTTTGTGAGAACTTTTTATATCGTTAATTTTGTCATATTTTTCCCTCCCTCGAACGTATGTTTTGAATGGCCCATAATATATCATGAACTTCAAAACATGAAAATTAAAGAAATGTTGTTACACGCGGCGCATCCGCCAAAACCTCGAATTATCAGTTCCATAATTCCTTTTGTGCAATACTAAAAAATTAATTCAGAGCGGAAAATTGAAGAAAATAAAACGTCAAAAGATCTTTTAAAGGCTTAGAAACTGAATTAAAGCTGAAAGCTTCATAAAGTTCTTCATACGCCCACGGCATTAATATCCTTTTATGTTCCTGACATTATTTTTCCAATTTGACTACGTTACCTCTTCGATGGAGTTTTGTGAAAAATATATGTTGTAGCTTATTGTATGGTATATAATTAATAAACACGTGGGTGTCTCTAACGTGTAAGTAAGGGTAGAGAAAAATATGACAAAATTATCGGTAGAAGGGTATATGAAAAGTTCTCACAAAGAAATGAAGAATAACTTATATTTAGTATTTTAAGTTCCTTGCCTTTTTTTGACAGCGCTCATCCGCCACTGCAAGTAATAGGTAAGAGGGGCGGGAAAAATAACTTTTAGACTGGAGCCAGCCCTGCATGGTTCGCTAATCAACATAAACAATGGTTTATAGTCAATTGAAATGTATTGTCTTTATTAAACTTTGGTGAAGTACAGTAGAATAAAATCGGTCCCATTTAAAACGTATATCAACGTGAAAAAAATTATGCCGTTGACGCACCCCTCGGCAATCCTTATCCTAAATCCCAGTCTTCTGATCCCGTGTTTCTGCTACAAAACAAACAAATAAAAAGGTTGTATATTAATATGAGCATAAAAGATATGACAGGATGAGCAAGTTTCGAGACCTTAAGACTGGCTGGTGAGACTTCTTGCGTTTCTGGATGCCATAAAGATAATGTCACGCAGTAATTATAATTTATATAAAAGTAATTTGAGACAGCCAGTACATCACGTTATTGTTACGTAGAAATTAATATTAGAATATTTACAAACAGAAATTGTTGAGACAACAGCAAGCTGGTGCATTCACCCGAGTTACTTGGTATCTAGGTAACTGCTGAATTGCAAGAAGAATAGCTCGAAAATATTTTAGTTTCAAAAGTTAGTTGGGTTTTGGCTTAGGGGGCGAATTAATGGTGACTTGGTACATGGCCCAACTCCCCTCCTAGGAGGGTAATCAATGTAAGTACAAACTATTCGATCTTGTTTGTTTGTTTTTGTGTGTCAATAAACCGGTTCCTTGTTTTCTACCACAATGTTTTATTTAAAAAGTATTCATTTAATTCATTAAATTCAAACCCTCTTGCAAGCAAACGAGTATTTTAAAGGATTCTAAAGGAAGAAAAATAATAATAATAATAATAACTTGACTAGGTAAACCACTTGTAAGGATTATTTTTTCACGATTTTATTAATGTTTTGTTTATAATTTTTGTTCCACTATATAAGAATTTATTCGGGTGTGTTTGTTTTATGTAATCGCACCATGGCAATAAGGCACACATAGCACAGGAAAACAACCCTAGTCGAAAGCCCCAGGATTAGAGTAGAACTAGATCTGGAACTTCACCTGTTAAACGTAGCGACTAAGGCTCATCCATTGGCAAATTTTCTATAATTTCTTTCCCGATTTTCCCGGTACCAAGCATAATGAAACTGTTAACTGCTTCTTGAATGAGTTCCCCTATCAGTAAGGCAATAAAAAGGCACATGTCAAAAAGCAATTTTTTTTGCAGCCACATTGGCTGTGGTTCCTTTTCGCCTAAATTTTTCCTAGCCTTAACCTGATTGATAGTCAAATCCAGATGGAAGGATCAAATAATGGCGGGATGACAAGCAGACAGCACATTCCTGAAAAATGGTGGCAAACAGCTATGGACGAAGGGAAAAGGGAGCCCCAGCAGCCCTACGTAAAGAGAGGATGGTCAAAATGAGAGCCAGCGGTCGTGATACGCGGGTGTGGATCTTGTGTCCTCAGTTCTGAGAAGCCACAGATTACACATCACGGCCCCAGATGTGAAAATGATAATTCCTCAAACCAGCCAGGGGGGAATAATTGACATTTGGAATACATTGGAATCATGGAAGGACAATAGTGTAAGTGTGGTCTGATAATTGAATTACGGACTCAAAATTTTGTGCTATAACAGTCGTGTGCTAACTTAAAGTTATACAGTGCGAGACATTTTTGTGTGAACGAGTTAGAAATTTTTGGTTCATCCCAGCTTTTCATTTGATGTATTGTTGTTAATTTCATTCAAAACTCGCTTGAGTTTATTACTGCAACGACTTATTTTTTTGTTTTTTAGATATTTCCGTTCAATTTCTTTTGTTAAATCAAAAATGATTTATTATAGTTACGGGTTAAAGTAGAGGTTCTTTTTATTTATAAATGATACATATATTTTTAAACTGACAATGATATTGTTGTGTTATAATGATATTGCATCCGCTGGTTTATAATTTGTCACTGCAACTATTTAATGGATTTAATTGAGATACAGTGCAACTTCAAGTAGAGACTTAACGACTTGCAAGTGACAGAATTATAATCTATTTGGATTTTATTTTTTTCACTTTTCTCTATGTGATGTATTTTTTTTTTGGCATCTAACACTTCCTTAATATGTTATGTTTATGTGTTTAATGCCATTAACTTTAAGATTTATTTTTTGTTCATTAAACACTACTTTTAAAGCTGGAGGATAGCTTTCTTAGGTGGGGGAGATGTGTCACGCAGTAATTATAATTTATATAAAAGTTATTTGAGACACCCAGTACATCAGGTTATTGTTACATAGAAATTAATATTAGAATATTTACAAACAGAAATTGTTGAGACAGCAGCAAGCTGGTGCATTCACCCGAATTACTTGGTATCTAGGTAACTGCTGAATTGCAAAAAGAATAGCTAGAAAATATTTTAGTTTCAAAAGTTAGTTGGGTTTTGACTTAGGGGGGAATTAATAGTGGCTTGGTGCGTGGCCCAACTCCCCTCCTAGAAGGTAGCTCATGGGATGTAATCAATGTAAGTACAAACTATTTGATCTTGTTTGTTTGTTTTTGTGTGTCAATAAACCGGTACCTTGTTTTCTACCACAATGTTTTATTTACAAAGTATTCATTTAATTCATTAAATTCAAACAATCTTGCAAGCAAGCGAGTATTTTAAAGGAACCCCGTCTCAGCGTCCCGAGGGTCATGACAATAAAAATAATTAAAAAAAAGTACATACCACTATGAAGACGGTTGAAAGATTACGGTCCTAGAGTAAAGCTGAGCTGTACTCCAAGAGACTGGAAAGGCAAAATCGATCGTTTTGTACGGTATCAGGTAGGTACTTAGACAGAGGTTCGCCATTGGTGAGGTATAGTTAGAAAAGGATTCAATGTCCATAAAAGCGTACGGCTGAGGTTTGTGCATTAGAGTACAAATTGATTAGTTTTCTGAAATAAAAGGTATGGGACAAATTAGCCAATTCCTTAATTGATTTCTTTCTTACACGTGTGGTAATAAAAAAGAATTGTCTGTTAATGACGAACGTGGTAACTCTTTCACTACTGTGGGATTAATTGCCAATGGCAGTGCATTATCGTGTTTCCTTTACTAAGAGCAATGGGTGATAAGGTGTCCTCAATTATCCACTGAAGTTGAGCTCGCTCTCGGGAATAATTTTAAATAAACCATACGAAGAACTTGTACACCAAGCCTTACCGTACGTCAAAGATAAATGCAACATGCATTCTGCATGCTGTACGCACCACCTAACATCTATAACTCAATAAACACGCTTAGGCAGAACATATGCGTATCGACACACAAGCTTTCGACGTGCTCTTTCAATACAAATACGAGGAACGATCCGGAATTGTAAATAAATTTCCCAGGAAATATTTATGATAGTAACAATATCATTTAGAATTACTGTGAAACAGATTATAGTAACAGAAAAGTAATGGAAATAAGCAAAAATTGGATAAAAGTCAACGCTCGCAGTACTATTCGACAAGTGATACAATGGACAGTCCGAAGTTCGATAAAAGTTTTCAATTGTCATACATAGTACGTCGATTAAAAAAATATACAGGATGTCTCACCAGGAACTGCATCGATCGATATAAGGAAAAGTACGCACCAGAAAATTTTGAAAATCTAGGGAGCTACTAACGGCAGTGTGGCCAATCCAATTAAAATAATTACAAGCATCTGGCACTTCCGGTTATACCGGAAGTTGATACCAACTTGCTTATTTTAAATGGAACATTCTATATATTTTAGGGTTTTCGAACAGAACATTCTCAGTAAAAACATATGGGATACCCTATGCCTAAACCCAGTCGTTTCAGAGATATTTGACAGTTTAAAAAAATTTTGACAGGTGTAATGGTTTACAATAACCTTTATAATTTTCTTCGTGTAAAAGATACTCATTTCCTTTTTGGCACGTAGAAAGAACATAAGGAGAGCTACACTCTACAATTGAATTGCATTCAATAATGGTATACCAAGTGTTCCATTTTTGACATTACATTTTGTAAACTTCAAACCGCGAAAACTTGTTTAGGTCAAATGGAACACCCTATATTTTTTAGATCAAGTTATGTAAAATTAAATTCCTTTTTTTCTGTGGTTCATTGTGGTTTAAGTTACAACTTTTTGAAATATTTGCGATTTTCTTAGAAATTCAAGAAATGTTTGTAAAAATTTTATCAAATAAACCATGATTAGAAACATTCTGTAATGTCAGTCATTCTCTTGTCAAAAAAATGCCACCGCGTTTAAATTACACCCACGAAGACTTTGAATTTATTTATTATTTATGGAGAATGTGATAAAGTAATATCAAGAACTTGTAGTATATTATTTGCTACTCGATATCCACAAAAACGGAAACCGTCACCAAACGCTGTAAAACGCATACTGGATAATTTTAAAAACTATGGCTCTGTTAAGGCAAGAATTCAAAAGCGGAAGCCTATTGTTGACGACGAAAACGTAGAAATAGCAATTCTGGGATATTTTCATGCATTTCCAATGATATCATTAAGACAAGTTGCTCTGGAATCGGGACTATGCAAGGATTCAGTTCACAAAATCTTAATTAAATATAAATTTCACCCGCTTTCGTTCCAAAAGCTTCTACTATTAAAAGAAACAGATTTCCTAAGAAGAGAAAATTTTTGTAAATTTATTCTAATAAGGTCTGTAGGCGACGATTCTTATTTGGGAAATATTATATGGTCAGATGAAGCTAAATTTATCAAAAATGGACTTTTTAATCGACACAATTCGCATTATTGTAGTGACTCGAATCCTCATGTGTTCAGGGAGCGAAATTTTCAAGAAAGTTGTCAGTTAATGGCGAGTAGCTTCCTAAATTTTTGTAAATTTATTCTAATAAGGTCTGTAGGCGACGATTCTTATTTGGGAAATATTATATGGTCAGATGAAGCTAAATCTACCAAAAATGGACTTTTTAATCGACACAATTCGAATTATTGTAGTGACTCGAATCCTCATGTGTTCAGGGAGCGAAATTTTCAAGAAAGTTGTCAGTTTAATGTTTACTGCGCCATAAGATGATCAAGAAAATTTAAACAGAGGCTGACTATCCCTAGCGGTTTTTACCCCTAAACTTTGACGTGACACATTTTTGGTATTTTTGGTGTCTGTTTAACTTCCTTAAACAATTTCCTAAAAAAGGTACTCTTGTTTGATACCGATGAAACGAGAGAAAAAAATATTTTTTTGATAAGTGGTCCAGGATAAAATTCAAATTTTTTGCACAAAAAAATTTTAATTAATTTAATTCAGTGGGTCAAATCAGCAAATATTGAAAACCTACATAAATGAAATATTTTTAATAATAAATACAATAAATCCTAGAAATTAATGAACACGAAATATTTGCTTAATTCCTAATAATAATTTTCTTTATGAAACTACGATAGCAAATAATTAATACTTTAAAAACCGAAAAAGAAATTTGTGAGAATTTTTTTCCCGGAAAAGGGTCGCTTTATCGGAATCAAACAAGAGTACCTTTTTTTTTAGGAAATTGTTTAGGGGACTTAAGAAGTCAGCAAAAATTCCAAAAATGTGTCAAATGCCCAATGTTTAGGGGTAAGAACTTTTAGGGGTAGTCCGTCCCTGTCTTCTTAAAAAAGATACGAAAGGCGCCATATTTCTCAATTATAGATACCCACTAACTGTGCATACTGTCCAAATTTTATAAGAATCGATACAGGGAGTTGGGACTGTTGGAAGTTATCTGCAAAAAACCTTCTTCACGATTGAACCTTTTAATGGCGAATAGCTACGAAGTGGGGCGCCCTAAGAAAAAAACTTAATCTTACTTTTAGTGTTATTTTAACCCAAACTATACGCCCCCGGAGTACTTCCGCGTACTTTAGGAACACCCTGTATACATATAGTCTAATCAAGACTCTTGATCTTTGAGGGACTCACTCTTGTCTTGCCTTGAAATTTCAAGACAAGAGTTTGTGGGAGTCTTGTCTTGAATTTTTAGCTCTAATCAAGACAAGAGTTAGAAATTCTAACTCTAGACGGCAGCACTATCCAAATAACAAACAAATTCAAAAAGTCTTCGTGGGTGTAATTTAAACGCGGTGGCATTTTTTTGACATAAGAGAATGATTGACATTACTGATTGTTTCTAATCATAAAATGATAAAATTTTTACTAACATTTCTTGAATTTCTAGGAAAATCGCAAATATTTCAAAAATTTGTAACTTAAACCCCCACAATGCTTATATCAGAAAAAACGGAATTTAATTTTACATAATTTGATCTAAAAAAAATATAGGGCGTTCCGTTTGATCTAAACAAGTTTTCGCGGTTTGAAGTTTACAAAATGTGATGTCAAAAATGAAACACTTGGTATACTATTTTTGAATGTAATTCAATTGTAGAGTGTAATTCTCTTTGTATTCTTTCTACATGCCAAAAAGCAAATGAGTATCTTTTACACGAAGAAAGTTATAAAGATTATTGTAAACCATTCACCCGTCAATTTTTTTTAAATGTCAAATATCTCTGAAACGGCTAGGTTTAGGCATAGGATATCCCATATGTTTTTTACTCAGAATTTTGTGCTCTAAAATATATAGGGTGTTCCATTTAAAATAAGCAAGTTGTTATCGACTTCCGGTATAACCAGAAGTGCCAGATAGTTGTAATTATTTTAGATGGATTGACCACATTGCCATTTGTAGCTTCCTAAATTTTCAAAATTTTCTGGTGCATACTTTTCCCTATATCGATCGATGCAGTTTCTGGTGAGACACCCTGTATAGTATTTTGTCCACAAAATGGTAGTTTTGGGGCATCCAAAAATTATTAACTTCAAATGTGTCTTCATTCAATCAATCGTTTATAATTTTCAGCAAGGGTAATTAGTTTAAAACTACCATATTCCTTTATTAATTTGATTATGTTAGGCTCGATTATGTAAAATGAATTGGAATCAAAATACAGCTGGTTAAATACAAAAAAGAAACAAAAATAGATTAGAAGAATTTCATTTCTACTCATCAGACAATAAAAATGCTTATGAAGCAGATGGTATCGAGAAAAATGAGCATAAGTCCCATTTTCTACGGTGAATAGTTTCAGAGCTAGACAGCACCAGCGTCGTCAAAGTTGGGTTCGGAAAGGTCAAAAATGTGGCTTTTTCTTTTACTTTATTTTTTCATAACTCCATGTATACGATGTATACGTCTGCATTTACCTGCAATTGTTCTTGACTCATTACCAAATAAAATAAGCACTAACAGAAAGTTCTAAAACTAATACCTTTGGAGTATATGAGCTCCAAGAGGCAAAATGTAAGTAAAATTTTAATTATTTAGTAGTTCTTTATTTTAGTTGACGTTTAAGTTCAGGATATTATGGAACACATTTGGATGAGCGACTATTCTGTTTCTATATTAATTAAAAACATTTGTTCTACTATAATATAAGTACCTAGTTGATTAAATCAGATAGGTATAAAAAAGAGTTTCCTCGAGGTAAACAAAATACACAGTATGGATAAGAAGAATATTAAAATGAACAGTTATCTAGAAAAATTTTCGAATTTTTTATATAATGGAGACGCAAACATAAGCATGTTAGATATAGCAATATTTTTTTTAACATAGCTTGTAGCCTCAATGCTTATTTAGGACTTTGACAGATGTCGTCTAATGAGAAAACCAACTTTAAAGAAATCTAGAGGTATACTTTTACTTTAAATGGTGTTACAAAAAAGCTAAGGTACTCTGCAACAAAAATAATTTAAAAGGAAAGAAACAATTTTTTTCAAATCCATAATAAATTTAATCTGGAACTTCAAATTATTTGGTATCTTAAATCTTTACCAAAGCTGTGCTCGAAATTTCTAATACCGTATATATGAATTGATAGATAGTATCGACTAGTGACGGTAGTAGTGCGTTAGACCGCGATTATGTGAGAGACAACACGACTAGTCGCGGAGTCTCCTGAGTTCGAGGCTCAGCTGTGGCAGATGGCAATGTCGCAGGGAATGGATGTTGTGATATTCTCTATGCGTGCGTGTCCTGGTTGAGTGGGGGAATAGGTATGGCTAAACGCTGCCAGGACGTTAATATCAATATGCAAATAAAAAAATAATTCATATGGTATTTGAACAAATATGATTCAGTCCAGTCGTCTCTGACATCACTAATACAACTTAAACAGACACATAGCATTGGACATAATAATTAAAAAAATGGTTGAGAGCTGACTTCAGGACCTTGTGGATTCGACTTCAATATCAGTAGTGCTGGGCATTTTCAGGCGCTACCTGACAAAAAACAATTGAAAAAACTAGATAAATTGCTGAAGTACACAATAAATAGTAAGAAATATACTTCATAAAAAATTATATCAATTTCAAATTTATGTAAAATACTTTCATTTTTCGGTTATTGATTTTAGGCGTAGCAGTGCCATCTATTAAAAAAATACAGAAGTTAGTTGCGCTAGCTACTGAGGAATGCAGGACTCATATTCTCTCATTATTGAGTTGTGTGCTCATATCGTGCACAAGCTTAAGCGCCTTTCCGACAGATGTAGCACAAAGCAAGTAATTCAATTTAGTCTTCGTATTAGTTATTATCAAGAACTTAAAACGAATTACATACATGATTCGCTAATCAACATAAACAATGGTTTAAAGTCGATTGAAATGTATTGTCTTTATTAAACTTTGGTGAAGTATTATCCACAGTAATGAACATAATTTCCCCTATAAATTAGTCAATCTACAGAGGTTTGTCAGAATATGTATAGCAAGCGACCGGATGAGGGAACAACAAGAAAACCATGTGATAAAAAAAGTTATTTCCTAGACTTTTGGCTCATTGTAGAATTATCAAATCATTTGAAAACCAGCCCTAACATATAGAAGCTCGATCGAAAA
This sequence comes from Rutpela maculata, assembly GCA_936432065.2. Classification (NCBI taxonomy): domain Eukaryota; kingdom Metazoa; phylum Arthropoda; class Insecta; order Coleoptera; family Cerambycidae; genus Rutpela; species Rutpela maculata. The sequence goes on along the minus strand of OW386294.2, from coordinate 67,720,482 downwards.
CTATTCATTAGATTACCGTCAGTTTCAAAATATATATTAAATTGTTCGTAATCCAGCTTCGAAGAGGAATAGTTTTTAAAGTTTAATAAACATTAATGAAATTGTTTGTTTTGTTTCATATATTATTTGTTTTAATTGTTAATTATTTACAATATTATCCCAGAATCGACCTAAGTCGAGATATAAATAAAAAATTTCGAATTAGGAAAAAAATCACTTGAAGACATTTTAGAGCATAACATGCAAGATTGAAAGGCATCAGAGCAGAAAACTAGCGCAAAAGGACTTATATACGTAATTTGAAACGTAAGGCACAACTAGGTGAAAATTCGAAGAAACACCGAATTTTCACTTAGGAAAATATGTTTATGTCCAGGCCCTAAGAGTAAAAGTATATTATGGTCATGGGAAAGTATACTGAAAATAAAGGTATAAGTAACCACTAGTGTCCCAAAATTTTGAAAAAGTAAAATATCTTTATAATATTTTCAGTCAATCCTAAAACCAAAGTGCAGACATAAACTTCCGAGGAAGTTGTGTGAATCTTTTTACCCAATCGATTGCTAGTGCATGCTCTCAATTGAATGGTAGTTGCGAAACCAAAGTCCTCACTCGTCCTTGCCCTACTTGGGAAGGCGTTTCATTGAACTATATAGAATCCCTTAGATAGGATATTTCATAATACTATTTGAACTTGTTTTAAATCTAATCAATAAATAGTATTATTCGAACTATCGTGTTTTATTGATTTAATGGTTGACATTCAATCTCATCCCTCAGGAGCTTTTGTGTGTTAGGACGGAATTGAGTATTGGGTAGTGTCAAAAGACACTACTTGCGTTTGAAGCTCAATCATTGGTCACATCACAGAGGCTCGAGAGGGATTCTTTATGAAGGGAAATCAGCCACATAATCCATTGAATTGCCAGATAAATAAGATAACGTGGATTAAGAGAGAAACCAATTTTGGGAGAGCGCCGTTAGCAGTCGACGGTAAGTACAGCCTTTAGCTTTCTCGTCTGTCAAACATCTCATAAATAAATACAGAACCGCCTGGGAGTGGAAAAACCACGTACAAAAAAGGCAGAACGCGACTGGCGCCCTTTAATAAACAAATTGGTATCGCTTCCTTCAGATGTCGTATACAAGGTTCTTCTGCATATACAGGAAACAAAGACCTGATTTTTTTTTTTAACTAGTCACCCTGACTATCATTAAAGACGAAAAAAATAATAAAATTGTTACATAGTGTGTAATGTGTATGCAAGAAGCAAAGGTACCATTTTTTTGTATTAGCCACCTCCTCTATCATCCCCCATTACCACCCATTACTGAAGGGGTTAAAACAAATAAAATTGTGATATTATAGTGGGTATACAGGAAACAAAATAATTTTTTTTTGGCACTAATCACCCTCTCCATCCATTTCCTTATTATTAAAGGGGGTAAAAAACAAAATTTTGATTTAGTGTGTATACAAGAACTGAAGTCCTTGTGGTGGAAGATTTCAAATGTATATAACATTTGATTTCTATGAACAATTAGTTCTACATAGTGGGGTGAAAACATAGTATCGACTTTTTTTTATTTTAAGAGATCTGGAGAGGGAATCTGGATGTGGAGGTAGTGATTTCTCAGGCAGCGGCTTTTTTTACATTTAGTAGCCAAAGTATCGATTATTTTACATCACCTCCGAGCAACGGTATGTCTACTGAGCAATACTCACCTAACATTATAAAGTTTCTGCGTACGCGCTGATATACAAGTCGATATTATCTAAAGATTTATAGTGTTGTTAATAGTATCGAAGATTGTCTTCATCTACGAAGAAACTTGGAGAACGTCCTGGTGCCAGGAAAATAAGTTGCCCTTAAATGCGAATAAGTGTAGTACAACGTCTTTTTCAAATAAATCGACGCACGTAATAGTTGATTACAATCTTGACGGTGTCAATCTAATTCGACCCGCAACATTTCGCGATCTTGGATTCAAAACTCTTTTTTACGTCATATATGGACACCATCGTCTCAGAGGCTACTAAGACGTATGAATTTATAGCGCGAAATTGTCGCGATTCTACGAAGAGCGATACAATCAAATTGCTTTACTTTAGTTTTGTCAGACATATGCCTGAGCATGCTTCTCTTGTATGGTCTCCTTATTACAATACGCACATTAATACCATAGTATCGGTACAACGTAGATTTTTACAATTTTTATAATTTAAATAGGATAGTGTTTATCCGCTTATCGGCTTTCCGCGGCAGGACTTGTTCGAAAGACACTCTATGTGAAGTGTGGAAATGGATGTAAATACTATTCACACTCTTTAAAATCATTCATAATATCACGGATTGTCAAGAAATATTATCTCAACTGAACTTCATTGTACCGAAAATAACCTCTAGAGAGAACTTAACGTTCTGTCTCCCGACACCTCGCACAAATATTCTTAAACATTCGTCTTTATGTTCAACTTGTAATGCAGCCGGTAATATACCTGATATATTTAGTTGCAGCCTTAATGGCATAAAAATGTTTTACTTAAATAAATAATTTGTTTTTCTTCTTTATATTTTGTTACCTACTTCATTCACTTAATATTAATTTTGTTATACTTGTATACATTTTTATTTTTAGCTCACATTATATTGTATTATATATATGTTATGTTTGTATGTCTGTGACCACATTCTCTTTTATGTTACCCCATGTTTTAATATTCATATGTATGTTCAATTTTTTTTACTTCTTCTGGTAAAGTGATAAAAAGAAGTGTATACAGTAACCTGATTGATTACCAGATATCACTTCTTGTGACATATATAGCTCGAATGGACGTTCATCGAAATACATCTAAAATTCCTGGTGTCATCTCAATTACAGCCATATTAACCCTTAAATGTTGTCTTTTTAAATAGGATAAGATAAAAATAAATTATGTTTGTTCACTATCCCATTATATGGGTTACAGTAGGAAAAAAATCAGTTGACAGAGGCGTTGAGGACCGTTGTTGTGACCGGACACGGCACTTCAATGCTAAAAAGTATGTCTTATTATATTTTAAGCGGCTTCAGTGTTAACAATTGACCGATAACTTCGTGGAAGATATACACATTCCTGTTAGTGTCCAAATGTAGGCCACTGTTGTCCCCAAGTATCAGCTTTTAGATGTTCTTAATGTATTTGTAGGTTTAAAGTGTTAAACAAAATTTGCTTATTACCAATGGCGCCTCCGCCAAAAGTTAGAATTTACCCCGATGGACTTTACAAGGAAAGTTATTGTTAATGACTGCCCAGGCAACACATTTCACTTGAAAAAACGTTTTTTTACGTAGACCATAAAGTATGGATACGGTATGGTATTAACGTATATAATATGGACAAATGTCAGGCTGAAAAACGTTTACTTTATAACATTTAAACACGTTTATGATGAAGGTAAAATATACATGTTGCAAAAACATATTTATTATGTAGGTAATATACGTATATTTTACGTATATACGTGAAGGTACAATATACCTATTGTAGAAACGTATTTATTATGTAGGTAATATACGTATATTTTACGTATATACATGAAGATAAAATATACCTGTTGCAGAAATGTATTTATTCTGTAGGTAATATACGTATATTTTACGTATATACATGAAGGTAAAATATACGTCTTGCAAAAACGTATTTATTATGTAGGTAATAAACGTATATTTTACGTATATACATTAGGTTTAAAATACATATATTAAAATGCATTTACCTAGTAGGTCATATACGTATATATAAGATGTATAGCATACGTTTAAAAATAGTTTATCATAAGCGTATTTATTAAGATTATATGTAAATACTTTAAATTGCGAAGTTAATTTTATATACAGCGTCCGCAAAAAGTCTGCACTATATGGGAAACTCTGTTGTTTTGACTTTCTGCAAATTGTTACTTTGATAAAAGTAAGTGCTTGTTCTCAAACAAAAAAGGAGCTGCACAAATGTGTCTTAGTCCTGGCGTTTAGGTCCAAAAATATATTTTTTTGAAATTGTCTAGGGTAAACTACCTTTATTTGTGAAGATATCGAAAAATGATATTTAAAGAAGTTGTTTATAATGTGAAGTTATATTCAGATATCAAATTTGGTTGTTCTATTTTAAAAATAATTTTTTTCCTCTTTTTTGCGCATAATTCCTGAACTATATTTTAAAATATTTTTCTGTTATTAATACTTCTCTCTATTTAACAGTTTCAGCATAATTAATGGATTAAAATCCACTTTGAACAGTACTTTTTTGACCAAATAAACATTTTGGGAAAAAATGCTGAATTTCTGGGTGTATAGTTGTTCTCTTTTTGCCAGTGCTAACTTTTTCGAAATGTTTTACTACAAATCGCTTAAAAGAAGTTTCATTTAGCGATTTGTATTAAGAAATTTCGAAATTGTTATTAGATAAAAAGAAAACAACTTGCACCAAGAAATTCAGCATTTTTTTCTAAAATATTTATTTGGTCACAAAAGTAGTGCTAAAAGTTCCTCAAAGTGGATTTTAATCCATTACTTAGGCTGAAACTATTAACTAGAGAGAACCATAAATAACAGAAAAATAATAAATATTTGGTTCACGAATTATGCGTACACAAATTTTTATTTTTAAAATTGCAACTACCAAATTTGATATCTAAATATAACTTCGCACAATAAGCAACTTCTTTAAATAACATTTTTCGATATCTTCAAAAATAAAAATAGTTCGCTCTTGAGACAATTTCAAAAAAAATAAATAAATTTCCGACCTAAGCGCCAGGACTAACACACATTTGTGCAGCCCGTTTTTCGTTTGAAAACATGTACTAATTTTTATTAAAAAAATAAAATTTTTCACAAAGTCAATAACAACAGATTTTCCCCTATGATGCAGACTTTTTGGCGGACACTGTATATCAAAATCCATTAACTTTTATTTAATTTACTTAATATGGGAATAACTAAATTTTAAAATATTGAATAATCAACCTGATTTAGTATAAGAATACAATTTAAAGAATAAACTTTACTTGCCAACTATTTCGTTTATTTACACTAAGAATAGGGAAAAATCATGTTAAAAATTTTGTTTTTAACATCAAAATAAACCATAATATCGTAAATTAGTGAAAATAATTTTCTATTAAATTATTTAAAAGTTCAAAAACTACCTCATAATTTTTCAAGAATTGGGATATGTAACAGCATTTAGTATATCAAATTCATATATTTTTTCAACAAAAAAAAGAAAAACTTAAAACAACTGAACATTTATTTGAATAAGTAAATAAGTACAATAAGTCACAAATATATATAAAATATATTTTTTTAATTTCTATGCACAAAATGACAACATTAAAATGAACTGTCTTTTAAAGAATCTTTGATGAAATAATGTTTAACTTCTAGCTAATTTTACTAAAATTAAAAAAGTAAATTAATAATTAAAGCTCATAAACAAAATAAGAGTCAGTCTTAAGAATCGAATTTTGCAGAGTGAGGAGGAAATATACGTTTATTTTGGATTTATTATAAATATTTAAAAAACCAATCATAGCATAATCTTTAAAATTAGGCACCTGCTATTGTTCTATCGAATACAACTATAGATATTTTTAGTGTAAATTTCTGTTGTATGTACTTGAATACTGTAATTTGTCAATGAAAATAATTCCTAATTTCATTTAACAATATACAAAATTTATGATAAAAGCTGTATATGGTTGTATTTCTTAGAGCAATGGGAAGAATCTGAAACTATTTTAAAGATTATACCATTTATGATTTTTTAAATGCTTATAATAAACCGAAAATAAACGCATATTTCCCTCCCACTCTGCAAAATCCTATCCTTAATATTTTATGAAAAAAATAATAATTTTAATCTTAACTTAGTCTGTTTTCCTTGTGAAAATGATTTTTGTGTAAACTAAATTAACTTAAAATAACAAAATAATTTACTTTTTTTTTCTCTCTTGATGATAATTGTACCTAGATTTGGCCAGCTTCAACCAATCTTGAACGGCTGAGACAGTATCTCCATCACTGAAGGGTATTTCTGTTTTTAAAAAATTTTCTTGAATTGATTCTGAAATTTAATTTAAACACTGTAAAATATTAAGTTATACAAAAATAATAAGTAGTAAAAACCTACATACATATACATTATTATTACTTGTTTTTTCGTTAAATTCAACACTAACACTACACAATATAATAAACACATAATATAAGCCGGCTACTAGGACTATGGGTACACGTACACGACTTCGGCGAAGCGGTTACGGATGCATAAAGAACGCATGCGTGCCGAGCGGCGGTTAACAGTCCTTGTACGGTGGTACCCTGGAATGAAAAATGATTGGAAGAGCGACGACCCGCGAATTCGAATTCAGAAGAATATGAATTTGAAATAATTAATAATGTTATTATAACACTGCATTCGCGAGGTTCACAATTAGATATTGACATATTTTTCTTAAATTATGTGTATATTCAGTTAATAACCTACTTTGGTAAAACGTAGAGGAAACAGATTCTTATACGATTTTAATAACGTATGTGATAAACCATAACTAAACCATTACTTGTTTGATCATTTATATTTTAAACATATTCTATACTTTAGTTTATAATATGTTTATGAACGTATACACAGAAATAATTTAAAAAACGTATATGATAGAACAAACTAATAAACTTACATCTTAATTTGACCAAGACTGTTTTCTGTCACGTTTATTAAACGTATTCTATACTTTAGTTTATAATAAGTTTATGAAAAACGTATATGCAGAAATAATTTAAAAAAGTATATGATATTACAAACTAATAAACTTATATTACACCTTAATTCAACCAAGACTGATTTCTGTCACATTTATTAAACGTATTCTATACTTTAGTTTTTAATATGTTTATGAAAAACGTATATGCAGAAATAATTTAAAAAATAATAAACTTACATTATACCTTAATTCAACCAAGACTGATTTCTATCACGTTTATTAAACGTATTCTATACTTTGGTTTACAATATATTTATGAAAAACGTATATGCAGAAATAATTTAAAAAACGTATATATCATATTACAAATTAATAAACTTATATTACACCTTCATTCAACCAAGACTAATTTCTGCCACGTTTATTAAACGTATCATATACTTTAGTTTATAATATGTTTATGGAAAACGTATATGCAGAAATAATTTAAAAAACGTATGTGATATTACGAACTAATAAACTTATATTATACCTTAATCCAACCAAGACTAATTTCTGTAACGTTTATTAAACGTATTATATACTTTAGTTTATAATATGTTGATGTAAAACGTATATGCAGAAATAATTTAAAAAACGTGTATGATGTTACAAATTAATAAACTTATAATACACCTTAATTCAACCAAGACTGATTTCTGTCACGTTTATTAAACGTATTATATACTTTAGTTTATAATGTGTTGATGCAAAACGTATATGCAGAAATAATTTAAAAAACGTATATGATATTACAAATTAATAAACTTATATTACACCTTAATTCAACCAAGACTGATTTATGTCACGTTTATTAAACGTATTTTATACGTTTGGTTTATAATTTGTTTACGAACAACGTATTTATATTATACTAGACCCACTTTTATACCAATTTATACGTATATAAACGTATTTTAAACCGAAGTGTGTTGCCTGGGTGCTTATTGACGTCTTTAATTGCAAGTAGACTTGTTTGACTAATATTACATTATGGTATCTACCACAGGGTATGAAACTAGGGATCTCAAAAAGCTGATAAACTAGCTCTGATAAGATAGATACATTTTCAACATATTTGCAGAAAACTGCAAAAAAATCAGCTCAATGTAAATTTGACAATGAACGAGCAACGTGTGCTTTTAGAACCAGCTATTCTTTCCGGGTTTATGTGAAAAATTAACCCCAAGGACACGGCATAAATGTTTGGAAATTGACTGACCGGAATTTTTGGGATCTGGTTACAGAATAACCACCGACAACTTTTTCACAAATATGCCCTTAGCAAAAAGCTTTTTGCAAAAGCAACTTTCACTATGCACAATTTTACGACAAAATAAAGGGCACTTAGAACTGTTGCCTAAAACAAAGGACCTGCATATTCCAGTATGACTCATGAAAAATCTTAGTATATACACATTCTATACAACTCTTTAATGTCTATTTTAATGATATAGATAAATGTTTCATGTTCTGCATTTTTTTTAGTGTATGCTGATAATGTAAAGTTGCTTCTTGCAATAAATTCAATTCAGTACTGCCAAAAAGTTCAAAGAGATTTAAAATAATTGTGCGCATATTGTACACAAAAGTAATCATTGTTAACATTAAAAAATGTTGATGATAAACTTTTGCAAAGAATTGTAAATAAAATGTTAAAAACCAAAGATACAGATGCCATATTAGAAAAGAAATTGTCGTTTCAGCCACGTATAAATAAGATGATCAATAGAGAATGCTTAGATTTTATCCTTAAAAATTGTAAAAGCCTCAACACATGTCTACAAAAAAAAAAACTGTTCCAAGGACTAAACCTATCATGTCTTAGGTATTTTTGCGTGCTGAATCCGAATTTTCAATTAAAAAAATTTTCTACCGCGTAGATTTCGAGTAAATTCCGGTTTTTATTATCAAAAAACCGTATTTTGACGCACACAAAAATACTTAAGGCATGATAGGTTTAGTCCTTGTAGCAGATTTTTTTTTTGCAGACCTGTGTAATTATGAGTTTACCCACGTGCAAGTTTACTTTTGTGGGTTAACTCCTGTTTATTTTCAATATATTCTTATATACAAAAACATTGTAAAACACATGTTAACTTCTTGTGTAAATACACGTATTACTATTATTACTGTTATTATGCTTTTGTATATAGTAAATTTAATTTTGATTCAACGATTTGGAACCCGCAATATTCATGTTAATGAATTAGTATAGAAAATATTCAAAATAATATTTACTTCTACAGCGAATGCATAAACTTTAGTTTTATTTTACCTTTATGCAAATAGTTCGATATCTTAATAGATACTTGAAGCATAGATTTCTGAAATAGATATTTTCGAAAATACGTTTATTTCTTAAAAAACCAATGTTTTAGGAATACATTTCTGACATGTAGCAATATAACAGTGTACCTAAAACACCAGAATTAGAATAGAAAATATTCCGTGTCCATTTCTGGCGTAGTGGAACTAAAAACGCTACGGGGTTCATCAATAACTGCAACTATTATTGTATACCATTTTGTAATGTCATAGTCTCAAAGATCTTTCTCATAGTGTGCTGTAAAAGTTTGTAATAAACTTCCCTCAGACATCAAAATATGCTCTACTATAATTTAATTTCATAAAAATTAAAAAAATATATTAGCTGCTACAAGCATAGCAATTCCTGTTTTGCTTATCAAAATCTTTTTTTGATATACACTTTTCTGTACCAAAACACACAATTAGTAATTCTTTATGCAAGACAAACAAATAAGACGTTATTTATTTATTTTGCAATTTATTATAAGAAATCTAACATTTAAATATATTTTTACAATGTACCTGTACCTGACTCTACTACAGAATAACATCTGCCATCTTCAGGTTCATTTGTTTTCGTTAAATCTAATTTCTATCTAGTGAGTACGTTTGTTTGCATCCCAAAAATTAAAAGAAAATTAATAAACAAAATATGATGGATTTCACGCTTCTGGTGATCATCCTGTATGATGGATATGACCATTTTAATAGGCAGTGTTCTACTATGCTGTTTTACATACAGATTCGGCAAATATGGTATTATATATGGGTCCTGAAATAAACGAGCGCAAGAAAGAAATCAGATAAATTAGGAGAGATGGTATCTATTCTCACTAGAATGCATAGGCAGTTAGAAACGATAAGTACAATGTGATATCAGTGAAGATTTCACGAAGTGTGGAACTTGCTGAACCCCTAATCGCCCCTGTTTGTAAATATTTGTTTATGTATTTTTTCTGGGTTAATTAAGCGGTTTTGACAATGTTAAACTGAAAAAAAAAATTATATGTCAATTTCTACACTAACAACCCCTAAGAGCAACCCCCGATGGTAAATATATTTTTAATTAAGTTGTCTGTCTTATTTAAACGGTTTGCTATAACGTCCAACCGAAAAAAGCTAAAATACACTATTTTTCAAAAACAACCCCTAAAAGCCACCCTTGAGGATATTTATTTTTTAAATTATTTTTCCCTCATTATATATGTGATTGTTAATCGATCTATAACAAAATTGGATTTCTGGCCACATTTTGAAATTTTCGGACCACTACTGTGTGCAGGGAGCAATACATCCGTCTTACTTTTCCCAATTTCTCTGTTTTCTTTCTTGCTCTCGTTTATCACAGGATATGTAAAACTACATTTGCCGAATCAATCACATCTAATTCGAGCTTGACACATTGTATATTATACACTTTCATTATAATAAAACACACTTTATATAACTCCTTAATGTCTATTTTAATGATATAAATAAATGTTTCGTATTCTGTAATTAAATACAAAATACCACCAGATTTGAAATAATAATTTTAAGTCTAACAAAAGTATAAGATAGTCTACACATAACACATACACACAGTCAGTTTCTTATTCGACATTTGAGATGTGTTATAAACAAATTTCCGTTCGAACACTTTTTTCCTACGATGATTATTATTAAAATGTTTGTTCGGTTACGAAGTACCATTTTGGTTAAATCAAATAGGTACTTATAATAGGATGGATTTATCATATTAATTAATTATTTATAAATTACTTATAACAACCTGTATGAAATTTCAACCTGCGTACGAACCAAAAATTTAAAAATTAATATATTTCCCTCAGGTCGTTAGCCTGCAGATATCCTGCCTGAGTTCCAGAATATTTTTTCAAATTTAATTATATTAAACCATCATTAGAGAACATATATCTTCTCAAATGACATCATATAATTAGTATAAAATAATTATAATCGTAGAAATCCATCTTCCGCAGAGCTCTAAAAGCTCTCTTCTATAATTTCATAATGGAAAACTGAAATTACATCTTGATTTATTATTTTATAATATGAATTTCAAAATATAATTGAGTAAGTTTTAATGCAGTTTTAACGTTGTCTTCTAGGTGGCAAAGGATGCTCTTACAAAAGACAGTACGACACTTCGTTTCATCTTATAATGCACTATTTAGATGTTTCATCTTCACTTCACAAAATGCGAGTATAATTTCAGAAAGTTCTGTAATTAAGAAATTACCACTTTTGGAAAGTATCAAGTATTCATTTAGTCAAGCTGGAATTTTTGTAATATAAAAAATAAATATAGAACTGCTACGTATGTATACAGCATATGTAATATACCTACAATAAATCTCGGAGCAAAGATTACCAATGACGAAAATAAGAATATAGTTTTATAGTAAGATCTTCCGACATGTTATAATTATATTAAGTATATTAATTATAAAACGAATATGTTTAAATTGAAAACGAATTTAAACTAAGGTATCTTACCTGTAACAAAGTAACGTAAAATGTATGATGTGCTCTCCGCAGCCATAACTAGAGCAGGGACAAATAATGTCAAAAACAGGGTTCGCTCTAGATGATGTGTTACCGCGTAAAATTTTCACGCATATACAGTGTGTTCCACATAAATGCCGCCTAGATCTAAAACGCCGGCCTGCTGCGATAAAAGAAAATCGCAATTTTCGAGAAATCATAGTAGGGTTAGAGATTGACAAACATTTTATTACTGAAAGTTGTTCAGAATCACTAGATATGCCCCTGTGTAAAATTTTGTGAAAATCGGAATATTAAAAAAAAACTTTCACTTCTTGTATATTTTTATTTGTGGCCCAATTCATATCAAATTTTTATCAGCTACAAAACTCCATGAGACGATTTTATCTAACACATAAAGACAACTTTTTACAACAGTAAGTAATTTTTCATGAGTAAATTATATTATTTTGACAGATAGCTGCCAAATTCTGTCAGTCGCTTATACTTTAAAGATTTCTATTAACATTATTGAAATAATAAAACTGCATGTTAGCAAATAATGTTATGCTTGCAATACTACATTGTCAGTGTAAAAAGTAACTATTGACAGTTGACAAATGTCAAATTCCCCCTTGGAGACGTTTAAAAATCAGTATTGGCATTTGACATTTAACAAAGTAACATACAAAACAAGATAAAAACTTAGGTACTCTTCGCCAATTTACTGAGCTTTTTATATAATTGTTACACATTCTATAGGATACTCTTCGCAGTTTTTTTGTAAATAATGTTAGTTTTTGAACATCCTAAATTTTGTGATACCAACTTTGTTGTGAAAAAAATATATGAAAAAAAATTAAAAAAAAAACATCCAACCTGACTAGGATTCGAACACGGGATCTTTGGATTGCAAAGCAAAACTTTAGCCACTGGACCATCAGAGATCACTACGAAAATTGAATGTCGGTAATATATATCTTTCGAAAATCATAAAATTAAATGATTAATAACTTTCTTATTTACTGATTGATTTTCTTCAATAGGGTTCTTCCTCTAGCTAACACTAACTTACTTTCAAAATTTCAATACAATCGAACTTTTCTTTCTTAAGTTATCGAGCTTACAAGAAACGTGACGGACGGACAGACGGACAGACGAACAGACGGACAGACGAACAGACGGACAGACGGACATTTTGAAGGTTCTTCAGAATTCGTTCACTAACACAATGATATGAAATTTTTTTTCGATATTACCGGTTTTAGAAATGTGCGAAGTTTTTGCGAAGAGTATAATAACAAAAAATGCCTTTTTTATTTCAAGCTTTTATTTAACTTGCAATGTTTGTTTGTTTGTACGTATGTTTGTTTAGGTCAAATCTTGCAACTGAATTTTAAAACAGTTATCCCCAACCGATTGAGCTTAAATTTTGCATACAGGTTTAGTTTGGATGACAATGCATGGATAGCTAAGTGACGTCATTCTAAATCCAATATGGCGGACTCCCAAAGATGGCGGGCCAGTTATTTTTTACGCCCCCCATGATATGGGTATCAAATAACAAGGTTTTCTGAGAAGAATACGAAAATAAAATGACGTCACACTAAATTCAATATGGCGGACTCCGAAAGATGGCGGACCAGTTATTTTTTATGCACCTCCACGATATGGGTATCAAATGAAAGGGTTTGCTGAGAAGAATACAAAAATAAAATGACGTCACACTAATTCAATATGGCGGACGCCCCAAGATGGCAGACAAAATTGTTTAATTTTAACACTATAATTTGATCATATAGTGTATTCGTTCATACGTTGCGTTCTAAGAAATGGTGAAGGAGTCGTTTAAACTATATGTTTTATATCGGATAGGAACGACGCAATGAATCTATAAAACTTATTAAGGCGTACCTAAAAATTTAAATATAATTAAATTAAAAAAAACATTTATTTTCTTCTTTTTAGAGCATTTAAATAAAAGCTTGTTTTTAAAATTTTTTTTATTTATGTAATTTTTAAACATTGTTTTTTGTGGCAATATATAACCGTTTAAACAGAGTTTAAACTCGATTTCTCTTACTATAAGACATTGTTAAAAAAAAACGAAATAAAAATACGGTTGAACTATTCTTATGTGTAGATGTTAATGGAGTAATAAGAAAATGTTTACTTACCCATTTATGTCCGTTTGATGGAAAGTCTCTTATTTCTATAACATTCAAATCTGTAACAAAAAAAAATGAGTTATAAATACCCGAAGATAAGAAATAACTGCCTCATTGACGCTCAAAAATACATGTTTAAATTTATTTGAAAATGTAATAATTTGTTGGTAGGTAGTAAATTACTGTCAATTTACAAAATGAACATCCCGTACAAACGCATCAAATTAGAAGGTTGTTCATTAGATACTGTATTAATTGATTTAAACATTTAACAAATTTAACCCGAAGCAACTTGAGGTACTAAGAAATATTAGCTAATGAAAGGTATTTACATCATCTAGAGACCAAGGGGCCTAGATGAGATAGTTTGTGAACTCGAGATAAGTTCTCGGATAATCAAGTAAATTATACATTAGATGTAATCTGAACTAATTAATTAGTTTGCCAGGCGTTAGATCTTCTATATCTTAGACATCATGGTGAAAATGGACGTCTTTATAAATGTATGATAAAGCCAAGGGACACTAAGATGTTCCATCCCCACGTCGATACGTTCATTCGCAATTCTTCTTACTCGTAAAATAACTGTTCTAACGATATTTATTACCTACCTCCGTCTTCAAAGGCCTGTTTTATTTTTATGTTCACAGTATCTTTGCTAAAGAACCAATAAATATTTTTATTTTATTCCAGAACCTTACAAAAATAATGTGTACGATGCGTTATCTAAAACATAATCTACAACAAATACATCCACTACATACAGGGTCATTCACGGAAAGCGGGTATTAGACGTTTCTTGGGATCTGTCGAGTTTAGAAATTTGAAAATTGGTATGAGGGAGTTTTTGGATATGGCGGATCCAACGAAAATATTTTCATGCTTGTGCTACTTCCGCTTATACCGGATGTAGCACCTAACTTTGTTATTTTAAATGGAACACCCTGTATTTTATTGCATATTTCGATTCCTCATAAAATTTTAGCTTAGGTTTATGTACCATAACATACTCTTAAACATACCGGTTTTCGAAATAATTAATATTTTTGGAGATTTTTGACGGTTCCCACCCTTCGGAAAAAAAATCAATATCTTCTATCATGTAGCCGATTCGGAAATTTTCTTTTCAAACTCTTACAAGTATCCTATGACCTATCTAAAAGTTCTCTTCACAATACCATACAGAGTATTTTATTTTCACAGTCGAACATTGTTTTAGTTCAAACGTCAAAAAGTCATTTGTTTCAAATGGAACCCCCTGTATATTTCACAGAATCTAATAGAGAATTGAATTCTGCATCGATTGATATTACCATTCCTTATACCTATCTCTCTGTGTTTTCTTATTATGGTCGATTATTTGTAAAACGTACAAACAAAATCAGTAGGCAATACAAGTCATAACTCGGTTCCTTTTTTATCATAAACGAGAATAATCATGTAGATAATTGATAATCATTTGTTTTTGACAGCTTCAAAAATGAGAGATTAGATTTATAACAAATACTTTGGCACAAAAATTTACAAAATTAATGAACACTGAATATAAATATTTAATGCAGCAATTGTTCAAAATGCTCTCCATTCTACTCCAAACAAGCCAATATCCTGGAATTTACGGCACTTACAATGGCTCGGCGAATTTCGTGGATATTTATTTACTGAAATGCAGTCCGTATTTTGCGAACAGTAACTTTTATTGATAATTTGCCCCTAAATATTTATAATTCTATGTATTTTCAAATGAATGGTTGCGGTCTACGGGAAGTTTGTGACGAATTAGTAGCGACGTTCGAAGATAGGTTGTTTGGCTACCGAGGACCTTGGAGATGGCCAGCAAGGTCCCCTGATTTGACCCCTTAGACTTTGGACCTTTGGGGTATTAAAAATATTGTTTATGCCACCCCTGCTACTACCAAAGAAGATCCAAAGAAGAGAGAACGGGCTACATTTTAACAAATCTCCATGAATTAGCTAAGCCACTGTAAGTGCAAGTGGAGAGCATTTTGAACAGTTGCTGCATTAAATATTTATATTCAAAGTAAAGTGTTCATTAATTTTGTAAATTTTTGTCCCAAAGTATTTGTTATAAATCTAATCTCTCGTTTTTGAAGCTGTTATCTTGATAATAAACAAATGATTATCAATTATCTACATGATTATTCTCGTTTATGATAAAAAGGGAACCAAGTTATGACTTGTATTGCCTACTAACAAACAGTGCTGATTTTGTTTGTACGTTTAACAAATATTCGTCCATAATAAGAAAACAAAGAGAGATAGGTATAGGGAATGGTAACATCAATCGATGCAGAATTCAATCCTCTATTAGATTCTGTGAAAATATATAGGGGGTTCCATTTGAAAAAAATGACTTTTTGACGTTTAAACTAAAACAATGTTCGACTGTGAAAATAAAATACTCTGTATGATATTGTGAAAACATAAGAGAACTTTTAGTTAGGTTATAGGATACTTGTAAGAGTTCGAAAAGAAAATTTCCTAATCGGCTACATGATAGAAGATATTGATTTTTTTTCCGAAAGGTGGGAACCGTCAAAAATCTCCAAAAATATTAATTATCTCGAAAACCGGTATGTTTAAGAGTATGTTATGGTACATAAACCTAAGCTAAAATTTTATGAGGAATCGAAATATGCAATAAAATACAGGGTGTTCCATTTAAAATAACAAAGTTAGGTGCTACATCCGGTATAAGCGGAAGTAGCACAAGCATGAAAATATTTTCGTTGGATCCGCCATATCCAAAAACCCCCTCATACCAATTTTCAAATTTCTAAACTCGACAGATCCCAAGAAACGTCTAATACCCGCTTTCCGGGAATGACCCTGTATATATATATATATATACACACACACACCTATAAATATATAATACATATTTCAGTTAAAAGTCCATGGGCCATTATCTCGGAAAATAATAAAGATATTTGAAATTTGTAAATGGCGTATGATTGATACCAAAAGAGATAATAGATAACTGCAGTTAAAATTTTTCCTTCGCAGTGCCAGAGTGCTGGAGTGCTAAATTATTGTTGGATGACTGGCACCTTGAAACATTATTCATATGATTATGGAATAAATCAAACCAACCGTTTTGGAGCTACATGATTTTTTTTTATTTATTTGTTATGTAAATTTTGAAAACTTGTGTAACTTTTTTGTTAATAATTTTAGAAGATCGGTTATTTAGAATCTTTGTTTTATTAATTACAACACTACCTATATTAATCACGCGTTTTTAAAATTCTTCTAATTTCAAGTTTTAGATGCATTTGAAGAATTATTGAAAACTCGATTGAAAATTATAAAAATTTCCAAAATATGTAATAATATAGGGAGTATTGCATTCAGTAGGATAACAGTTCTAATAAATTGATTACAGAAGTCTTCAAAATTTACATGCACAAAAAAATTAAGAAATAAAATCATGTAGCAATAATTTGGCACTATAGCGCCATATCTGTACACTGCGAAGGAAAAAAAAATGATGAAAGTGCAGATCTTTACTCTCTTTTTTGGTGGCAATCATACGCCATGAACAAATTACAAATATCTTTATTATTTTTTGAGATAATGGCCCGGGGACTTTTAACTGAAACACCCTGTACACAGTGTGTTTCACTGAAGATGGATTCAACTCAATATCTCCCGTAATTATTATTAGTTGAATGAAAGTGCAATTTTCTTTCAATTACTCCCACATCCAGTGGAAGTATAACCACAAAAAAATTTTTGAAAATTTTTATTGTTCAATTAGGCTTAGAATGTCATGAAACGTCGAGATTTTAATTTTGAGCGAAAAAAACTTTTCTGTCGGTCTGTCTGTCGGCCTGTAACTTTTCTTGTGCACACGATTACTCTGGAACGGTTTAAGATATTGACTTGAAATTTGGTACACTTATGCACTTTAACGGGATCTAGAACTAGATTATATTTTCATCTCATTCCGTCGAAGGGTTTGGGGGTGAAATGGGGTAAATAGGTAAATTAAGCAGGTGAGAGTCCATAAAATTAGTATTTAGTGTATACAAGAGAAGCTAAGGTCTCAACAATTTTTTTGGAATTAGCCACCCCCATTACCATCCCTACCACATTATTAAAGAAATTTGTAATTTAGTATGTGTACAAGAACCAAAAGCCTCAAAATATTTTTTTACTTCATCCACCTCCACTACCACCCCCACCCCTTCCTCCCTCCCTTCCGTATGGGACACCGTTTTATGGATTTTATTATATTATTAAAGTTCTATAAGCAATTATTTCCGCATACAACATTTTTTTTGTTATGAGAGACTTGGATAGAAAATCCGGATGTGTAAGTAGTGATTCCTTGGGCAGCGGTTTTTTGAAGATGCATTTATGGAATATCTCAAATTGGCTGTGGTTCGAATAAACAACCTACTATGATCAAAAAAGAGAGTGAAAATGCAGAGATACATTTTGGGAATAAATTATTTAGTTGTTAAGAACTTCAATACAGTGGATGTGAGGAGTCGAAAGAGTAGGCAAAATCGCGCTAAAGTTATGAAACCTGCACCCCCGTTTTTGAAGATACTGAACAGGAATAATAGGGGGAAAAAAGTTTTTAGTCATGCGCACCTCAAACGCCCAAAAACCAAACTTTTTTTGCTTATTTTTCATATGACAGCTTGGAATCGACTATTTTTGCAGGGATTCTTTGTTTTTTCATAAGGATATAACAAATCGTGAAAGGTGATGTTAGGTAGTGGACCGCAACCGCCCTTAAGGGTGGATTACACCCCGTCAGGGGGTGTAAAATTGTTTCCTTTTTTGTTTCTTGTTATAAACTTCCCCCCCCCCATTTTCAAGGATGCTGATTAAGAAAAAAATGGTTTTACGCCTGTTCAACCCTCCCTTCGCTCTTGAACGGACGGAAACTGCCCCTTTTATACGTTTCACGATATCAGTGCTCGTTAAGGCATCTTGGAATGGCTAGAAATTTAGGTGGAGTTCACTGATAAGCAAAGGACAATGGTAAGAGTGAATTGTGACAACCTCAGCGGGTTGGTTTTGAAAATTTTGGTTCTGAGCAACTGCTATTCATTGAACTCCGCCTAAATTTTCAGCCATTCCCCTCCATGAACGCCCTGACGAGCATTGATATCGTGAAAAGTATGAAAGTAGTGATTTCCGTTCGTTTAAGGGTGAAGGAAAGGTCGAACCGGCGTAACACGGGGGGATGGGGTGTAAACGTCTTTAACAGGAAACAATTTTACACCCCCTGACAGGGCAGATTTCACCCTTAAATTCGGTTGCGGTCCACTACCTGACATCACCTTTCACCATCTATTTGTTTCCATGAAAAAACAAAAAGTCCCTGCAAAAATAGTCGATGCCAAGCTGTCATATGAAAAATAAGCACACATGGGTGGTTTTTGGCCGTTTCAGGGGGTGCCATGACTAAAAACTTTTTCACCCGGTTGATCATGTTCAGCAACCTCGAAAACGAGGTGAAGGGGGATAGGTTTTATAACTTCAGCACGATTTTGCTTTTTTGCAAGAAAATCCCGACTCCTTACATCCACTAATATCCAAATCAGACATTTTGTTGTTTTAGTGTTTTTTTCTAGACGGTAATAGGAGTTCACTGTTATAAAAATCGATCAAAAATGATAAAATACAAATTTTTCTCAACTACCTACTATAAAATCTTACAGAAAAGTCTTCAGTATCAAAAGATGTTATGTCGGCCAACAAGGCAAAATTTTGGAAAATACGGCAAAATTGGATTAAACATTTGTATGTCGTCCGACATGTCGCTTGATAGCACAAATTTTGGACAGTGAATCGAAATCCGAATTTTTAGGAATTGCACTAAAATCTGACTTAAAATGAAATCTATCTCGTTTTGAAAGTATCCTCAAAATTAATTTTTTGCGAAAAATCAAATTATATATAGGAGCTGCTTTTAGCATTAGAAACAGTCTCATATAAATCGCATATTTGCCTTAAAAAGAAAATGCAAGTGCTTTCTCATGACGATTTTTTTTTAAATATTACCGTCAATCTCAACAAAAAAAAAAAACAAAAACCAACATTTAGACAATGTCTTCAGTATATCGTAGACTCTCCTTTTGGTGCTAAGCAATTCCTTGGTTCGGAAAGTGAATATGATGAAGATTGATGAGAAATTAATGGGTTTAAGTTCATTATTACCTTTTTTGTGGCTTGTCTATGACTTAATTGCTCATTATCAACCATTACTAAAACAGTGCAAACTTTCTCTTTGTCTATTTTCATATTTATTTATTGCCGGAACTTTATGTACTAATTTCGTATTTGCCAAATTTCATTGTGCATTTGAGTAAAGTAGATATTTCCTTCAGCTCCAAAACGAGTATAATCGGTTGCCTAATAGCACTACCTGATGTTGTATTTCATGCCATTCCATCGCTGCCGGTAGCTGGATGAGTGCGTTCGGTATTATTTAAGAGAGCGCGTTGCAAAACGCCTTGATAAAGCTTCCACATTGCCTGGTATTGTTAATTAAACTTTCTTTTGATGTGTAGACTTATGAAAGGACGTCTTGCATTCTAAAGACGCCACGTGCTTCAGAAAATGGATTTAATCTGAAAATCCGTAGTTGTATGTATCTCCTCAAAAACGATACTCAAATACCAAAATGGAAATACCACTAATTTTGTCGTGTCCCATAAATGGATCAAAACTTACAATATTGCTAAAACGCGTATTCAGACGACTCAATGTTCTAGCCAGCAAAAGAAAATGACCAAAAAGATGTCCCCCTATCAAATTGTCAAATTCTTGTAACTTCCGCCGGTACGTTCAGAATTTCCACTTCACGGCGTATCCCAGAACCCAGAATAGATTTTCCTAACTTCATTTACATCCACAAATATTATCGGAATATACACCGAAGGCCGTCCTTTCATAAGTCTACATCACCAAAAGAAAGTTTAATTAACAATATCGGGCATTGTGGAAGCTTTACCAAGGCGTTTTGCAACGCGCTCTCTTAAATACCGAACGCACCGAACGCACTCATCCAGCTACCAGCAGCGATGGAATGGTACGAAATAAAACATCAGGTAGCGCTATTAAGCAACCAGTTATACTCATTTTCGAACTGAAGGAAATATCTATTTTGCTCAAATGCACAATAAAATTTGGGCAAATACGAAATTAGTACATAAAATTCCGGCAATTACTAAATGTGAAAATAGACTGTAACACACCCCCCCCACATACTTAAAGAGGATTACTTGAAATTCTCTCAATACAATATGGGCCTTAAGACTTAAACTAGACCTAACTTAACAACAACCATTAAGACTTAACGTTTACAGGAGCAGTTCGAGAAAAGACGGAAGAAGCAAGAGACAATAACATTTGTATACTATTTACATATACATGAAACCACCGGAAAAGTCGCCTTAGCACTCGACAAAGTCATCACCACCCGCGATATCAGTTATCAAAAGTCCACGTGTAGTCAAAAGATACGAAGAGGATGAAAGGTGATTTGACTGACATCCATTCTGCGCTTGATCAAGGAGCAGGAAAAGCCTCGGTAATGAATGTTGCCAGACAGCACATACAAACTTATAAAAAACCCACCCGGAAGAAACTATGCTTCACCCAGTGTAAAAGGGAAAAGACAGTATAAGGAACGAAAAGATAATATGTTTCAGGAGAGGACCCAAAAAATCAGTCTCCACGGTGTGGTGGCATGCTTGAGCAACTTTATAGAGGTTGCCAGTACTGAAATTGGAGAAGGTATAATACCTAAACCACGATACAGAGAGCTAACTAATTGCCTATACTTAACAGTGGGAGAAAGTTAACAAAAAAATATTGGATATAGCTCCAAAGGGCTAAAACTAAAATGCGTTATACACTTCTAGGTGACAAAAAGATCCATCATTTGGGAATACTCCTGCGTCAGGCGCGATGAGCAATCCTTCGATTGGACGATGGGTCAAGGGTGAAACGTGGAGGTAGACCTGCCTCTAAAAAGACTGTCAGACGACCTAAGCCCATACTGACGAACAAGCCCCCTTACCGATGTGTCCATTCGACCCTCCTTGATGATCTGCCATTGAAGGCAGTCCAATCGAAACCTACTAATCCCCATCCCGAAACAAGTTCCCTGATGGTTACGACAAAAAATGCCCTACTACACATGGCAACGATACCATACTTACTCACTAAACCTTGAAGATAGAAAAAAGAGAAATTTATGCCTTGAATACAGATAGAGCGATATTCGGTAACAAAATTGCTAAACGGTAACTATTACTTTAATGATGACACAAAATTAGATACGATAGAATAGATCAATCTAGTGCCTCTGAGTGCCATTCTACAGCAAAGGACCTCTTTCAGCCCACATCACATCTCAGGTACGTCTCTGAAATCCACTTAAGGTTGAAATAGATTGGTAATTTAGGTTATTTATTTTATTGCAGGGCTGTTTGTTAAGTTACGAGTATTGAGATCTGTTTGTTAGTTATGGTTATTTGGATTTATTACGTTACGATCTTACTTGGATGTGTTATTCTACATTTTATTTGGAGCTATTATTTTACATTCTACTTGAACTGTTATGTCACGTTCTACATTTTGCGAGGAACTTCCAGTCTGACTCTGGTTTCGACTTCTAGTCCAGATTCTGATGTCTAGCGATTGGATTATTGCCTGTTATCTTGTGCTTGTATAGTACTGGTGATCTCGTCACGTTATATTGGACCACCACGCAGATTGTCTACAACCTGTGGCTGCTATCACATCGAATTACGCTGCCCTGGTAGGACGTAAAAAGGTATTCAGACACTACCAAAGGTACGCGGAATTATATTCTCTTAACGAGGGATCCGGTACATCAACACAAAGTTCATCGTACTGTGAAATAATTGGGGGTTGTTTACCCGAGACGACCGTTCGTCATAACGTACATGTGAGTTTCAGTAAATTTTAGTAATATTAGTCGTATTTTGCACATAACTACCTCAATAAATTTCAAGTAATATTTGTAATATTTTGCTCATAACGATCTCAGTAGATTTCAGTAACATTTGGCATATTTTGTGTATTGTTACTCCACCAACTGAATTGTTTTGTGTTATTTTACAAATAGATTTCAATAATTTTAAACCATTTATGTTGTACCATACCTTAGGTCACATGTAGTTATTTTTTTGTCACGCTTTTTGTATATGACCTTATCGTATATTTATTAGTTTGTAAGATATTTTGTGTATATTAGGTTAAGCGTGTGGGCCCCACTTATTAGAACACTTCTTAGGTTATATTGTGATATATAAATGTTTGATTAGAATGACGTTGTCTTTATATATTTGATCATCCTGCACCACCCCAATTAACGAAACCACCCTCAAGGACCTGACAAGACGGCCGTGTGAGACCCCTTCCTCACCAGTATATCGCAGAGGGGGTACTGCACGTTAAACATTAAAATTTTGTTCAGGGCACAGGGTGACTACCCTACCTTGCGTTCGCTGTTTAGCAGCCTTGGGGCTCAGGCCCTGTAACATCTTAATGGACTGTGGTGTAGGATGCTACGATCTCTCTTGTACTTCTTTGCCCATTAGGAATATTCTAATTCCAGATGAGTGCCTATATTGTCTATGAGCCTCGTGGGTTTCTTTCATATAGCATACCATGTAACTTGAGAGGGTTGCTTCTTTATTTCCTTCCACTCTTTCTCGACTAGCAGATTTACCGAGATTGGAGAAGGTAATTTGTCCATTCAATCACCTTGAAGGTAGATATGGGAATATCCCTAACAGTGTGGCGATTGCTAGTTATACTACCCGGTCCGGTCCTCATAGAACACTCTGTAGTAACGCATTTTGATGTGTTACGTGTCACTATTCGTTGAAAGAAAAACATTCTGGGACTCACACAGCGTGCCGAGGTCGTGATCTTAGCTCATTCCGCGTTTTAGTGTGTTAAGTGTCGGTTGTGTTTACGATAGTGCCTCTTATTAAAACAAATAATGTCACGTTCTTTCAAACGATCGCTGAATGATCTTAAAAGTGTAAAGGCCAAAATACGAAAGATAGAAGAATCTCTTCATATAAACAAAGGTGAGTCAATCTAATTAAATTTCTTTAATTTCAGCTGCTGGAATTCATAGCAAGTCGGATTAGAGTTTTCATTTCCAATGCCCTGCGGGGGTTGGATTGATTATACTCATCTTAGTCCTAACGCCCTGCGGGGGTTGGACTATGCATTTCCTTGGAGATATATTCCAGTCTTTCATGCCCTGCGGGGATGGGACGTGTGTGTAATGTATATATTTATATAGTAGCTTACTTACATCGCGAGATGTTTTGTCTAGCGATAAACTGTAATGTGTGAGTTTTGTCATCGAGAAAATGCATAGACAGTACTTTCTTTGTATCAGTAAATATAAACCTCCTGACTTTCTGTTTTTCTCTATATCACAGATGACACATCCTCGGAATCAGAGCCGAACTTGCAAAGTCAACCGATTTTTGATCGACAACGCTCACTTCATTATCGGCGTATTATAAGTTCCTCAGAATCTGACGAAAATCCTCCAGGAATCAATCCAATTGCTGACGCTGATCTTGACAGTGTCACAAGTACATACAGACCCTGAGTCATCCACGAAAAAGAGTGAACCTTTAAATGACGCCCTTGTATCGAGATGGAATAGTTATTTAGCTTCCGGTTTGCAAAAAGATGACCGCGAGAATGTAATAGAGATGGTAATGATTCCTGAAAATTGTTCCAACTTGTCAGGGCCCATATTAAATCAGGAAATAAGTCATCTGCTACCCGACCAGAAAGTATAAGATGACAATGTAAAATCTCGTATTCAAACAGAAATAGGGCTCGGCTTAAGCGCCTGCTTTGTTGGCACGAAAGAGCAATGAAGATGAACCAATCATTATATCTTTAGCAAATAGTGCAAAATTGCTAACTAATGCACATTATTTGATGTCCGTTCATCGGAGATTTGCAATCCGGTCACATCTTAATCCAGCTCTTCAAAAAACAATAAAGGAATGCAAAATTGACTCTCACCTCTTCGGTAGAGACTTTGCCGATAAGTGCACGGCTGCCCAGAATATTAAGAAAACTAGTCTAGCACTAGGAGTAAAACCTCAGTTATCCAATTCTGCTGCTGGTCCATCTAAGGTTTCAAAAAACTATCAGCGCCCTGCAATAAGAACACGCCTGAAGCAACTAATTCAACCTGTCCAACGGACAAGTTACAGCATGTCATCACCGTCGCACAGACGTCAAGAGAAAGAGAGGAAGGGAGGCCGATATCCCATACGCCGGGAATACACACGCCGCCTATAGAGGTAAAAACAGATTCTTATGCTGGTAGGCTGCAATTTTTCTTTGAAAACTGGTCAGATATAACTCAAGACAGAAATATTTTGCAATGTATTCGAGGTTATTGTATTCCCTTTCGGGAAAAACCTTACCAATCCACACCCCCACATCAACGCCATTTCACTAAAAACGACATTAAATTATATCAGAATGCTATAGATAAACTCTTAAAAATTGGTGCTGTCACAGTATGTTCTAGAAATTTTTCTAGTTCCTAAACCCGACAAAAGTTAAGATTTATTTTAAATCTGAAGCATTTAAATACTTTTATCTTGCCTCCTCACTTTAAAATGGATGATCACAGAACAGTAAAGTCATTAATATCAAAAGACTGTTACATGACATCCTTGGACCTTAAAGATGCCTATTACGCAATTCCTATTGACAAAAGATATAGGAAATACCTTAGATTTATTTTTCAGAATCAAACTTATGAATTCACATGCCTTCCATTTGGTTTCTGTACCGCCCCTTTTATATTTACTAAAATTATGAAACCAGTAATGCAAACATTAAGAAGACGGGGGGTTACTTATCCCTAATTTATTTAGATGATCTTATATTATTTGGCCAGCACAGTCGTGCCTGTCAAAATAACACAAGTCAATCAATTTTTCCTTCTTCAGTCATTAGGTTTTTTAGTAAATTTAAAAAAGAGTAATTTGATCCCCTCACAGCAATGTAAATTCTTGGGTTTCTTATTTAACAGTGTAAAAATGACGATGTCTTTACCACAGCAAAAAAGTTCCTTTATCTTGGAATAAATTAAATTATTGCTTGGACGCAAAACCTGTAAAATTCGTTTTTTAGCAAAAATTCTTGGCTACATTATATCAATTTGCCCAGTTGTACAATATGGATGGCTCTACACAAAATACTTGGATAGACAGAAATATTTAGCTCTTAAAGCCCAAAATAATAATTATAATGGGGTGGTATGTATTTCAAAAGAAATTCGTGACGATTTACATTGGTGGCTTAAGACCATCCCAAAGACGCAAGTTTCGTTACTACCCAAAACATTTGATATCGAAATATACTCGGATGCGTCTCAAACTGGATGGGGAATTTTTTGTGCGGCAGAACGGACTCATGGCTTTTGGAATCAATCAGAGTTAACTTCACATATCAACTACCTGGAACCGTCGGCAGCATTTATTGGTTTACAGTGTTTTGCAAAATCTAAACGAAATTGTAATATTCTCTTACGCATTGACAATACTACGGCCATCGCGTACATAAACCGAATGGGGGGCACTAAACATTTAAAGTTGTTAACCATTACACAAAAGATCTGGAAATGGTGTGAAATCGGAAATATCTGGATATATGCATCATATATCGAATCTACCAAAAATGTAGAAGCAGACATTGGGTCTAGATCAAATCTCATAGAAACAGAGTACAGTTTACATGTCTCAGCTTTTAAGAAAATAAAAGACTGCTTCGGAGAACCAACAATAGATTTATTCGCCTCAAAATTAAATTCCAAATGTCCACCTTATATTTCATGGAAAAGAGACCCGGAATCTGCTGTAGTCGATGCTTTCACTATCGAATGGTCTAAGATATTTTTCTATGCTTTTCCGCCATTTCCCCTCATAGCAAAAACTTTACGGAAAATAAGTAGTGATAAAGCAACAGGCATACTAGTAGTCCCTTACTGGGAAACTCAATCATGGTTTCCGCTTTTCACCAGTTTATTAATTACTAAGCCCATTTTCTTTCATCCCAGAAAAGATTTATTGTTATCTCCTTTCAGCCAGAGTCATCCATTATGGGCTTCTCTTACCCTGGTTGTAGGCATCTTATCAGGGAATCCTTCATCCACAAGAAAATTCTAGAAGAAGCTATCGAAACTATGATTTCTTCGCTTAGCAACAATACCATTAAGCAATATAATGTGGCGCTTAAAAAATGGTGGAAATTTTGCACCACCAACTCAATAAATTTCTTCAAGCCAAACATTAATCAAGTTTTAAAGTTTCTGCAAGATAATTTTGATAACGGTCAAATCAATTCCTTTCGAGCGGCTATCAATTTGATAACTTTCGAAAAGATTAATAAAGAATTACTTCATGAAGGGTGTTTTTAACCAACGGCCGGCCGGTATACCCAAAATATAGTGAAACATGGGATCCTCAAATTGTTCTTAAGTACCTTGCAGTTTGGTATCGTTTGGATACCCTAACTCTCGAACAGCTAACTCTTAAAACTGTTACATTAATTGCTCTTAGTACAGGCCATCGATTACAAACAATCAGTAAAATTAAATTAAATCAAATTATCAAACTAGAAAATAGAGTTGAAATAATGATTCTTGATGTACTAAAAACATCTAAACAGTCGCTTAAACAACCAAAATGGTTTTTACCAATTTTCTCACAAAACCCCAGAATATGTGTAGCATCTACTTTGTTATATTACATTCAAAAAACAGAACTATTAAGAGGACCTATTCAAAATCTATTCATAACCCACAAAAAACCTTTCCATACAGCTACTACACAGACTATATCAAGGTGGATTAAAAAGGTTATGGAAATTAGTGGAGTTAACACAAAAATATTTTCCGCGTATTCCACGCGACATGCCGCATCTTCAGCGGCCTTTCGTTCGGGCATTAATATTGAAACAATTAGAAGCAATGTAGGTTGGTCCAAGGACTCTGATGTTTTCTTTAGATTCTACAATAGACCCATTGCAGATACCACTAACTTTGCGAGGGGTGTTTTCCAATGTTCCTGAATGTTATCATTTAGCACCTC
This sequence comes from Rutpela maculata, assembly GCA_936432065.2. Lineage (NCBI taxonomy): Eukaryota > Metazoa > Arthropoda > Insecta > Coleoptera > Cerambycidae > Rutpela > Rutpela maculata. Next base: position 67,692,558 of record OW386294.2, on the reverse strand, counting down.
AATTTCTTGAATCCATTTTGTAGGGATTGTACAGATATCAACAATGTAATACTTAGTTTTTAAGATAATCAAGTATGTTTTATGCTGTCCTTCGTTTTATAAAATATTAAATAGTGCATAGCTTTTGTCCTTTCAATAAAACATCGCACTATCAGATCGCTCATTTCAGTCTTGTTCTTTCAACATCTACAGAGTGTTCTATGAGGACCGGACCGGGTAGTATAATTTAGGATTAAACGACTTACCTGTAAGGAAGTTCAATCATAATTATACGACTGGTCCGGTCCGAAATAGAACACCCCACCCCCACCAACTATTCTCACTTGGCTTTCTCCACCCTCATTATTCGCGATAGTCACACTAAACCCGTAATGAGCTAAAATCACGACCTCGGCACGCTGTGTGAGTCCCAGAATGTTTTTCTTTCAACGAATAGTGACACGTAACACATCAAAATGCGTTACTACAGAGTGTTCTATGAGGACCGGACCAGTCGTATAATTATGATTGAACTTCCTTACAGGTAAGTCGTTTAATCCTAAATTAACTCACATTGCAAACTCTTGCATGCTTATATAGACCTATTTACCAACACGAAAAGCATTCGCAGTATCATCCCTACATCACCCTACATATTATCCCTACATAGGCGAGTCATTGTATCGTTGCTTCGAGAGGCAACGAGATGATTTTTTAATCATTTTCCACCATGCTGTTCTTTTTAGCATTGAATTTCATAGTCAGTAGTAACTGATTCACTAAAATTTTTGCGGTTCTCACCTGCGCTTCAATGGAAACTATATTATTGGGCCATCAACAAAGAATATCGATGAGAAATTGAAATATCATACTGAATCCATATTTTTGAAATAAACAATAGATGGCAACGACTAATCTTCAAAAGGAATATATATGTAGCTTTCAACCATATCACTACGATAGCCTTCCACAGGACCATTAACTATTCAACTAAACGTTAATCGATTTAATTATAAATGAGATGATGAACACACATAAACCGGAAGTGGAGGCACTAACCACATTGACCATCACCGTTAAAATGAAACAATTCCAATGAAATGTACCTTGTTATAATTTTATACCGTGACCCTTTGTAAAACTATGAAATTTCATTTCATTATTTTTAAAGCCACCAATATACCAAGCTCCGTGACCGGCCCCCCACAACTTTGGGGGTAATAAGTGATGCTATCCCTTGAATTTTTTTAAATTGTTTTGCTCTCCTTACTTACCGAAGGGAAGTTTTGGTATCGGAATAAAATTGCATTTTATGCTATCTGGATTTCAAAAATTAAGATCTTTGAATTCCGTCAGTCTGTCTGCCTGCCGCCTGCCTGTCTGTCTGGAGTCCGTCGGTCTGTTGGAGCTACGTCTACAATAGTTTGATGGAGATAAATAAAATTCGATATGAAGTTGACGCTATTGCCAATGAGAAAAATATGGATACCCTAAAAAATAATAAAAAAAAAAATGTGACAGCATAATACTTAGTATATAATCAACACAATTATTATCAAGGGACGAACCTGCTACACTTTTAGTGACTAATGTACAGGGTGGTTACTCTAAAAAATAGTTCATAGAGGAAAATAATATTTGAAATGTTGTTGACAATATTGCCAGAGAGAAAAAAATGTTAATCAATAATAAGTGTTAAATAAAGACGGAAGTTTTGTATAAATGCATTTACAATGTTTTATTACTCTCTAAAAATAACCATAACATACCACATACGATTTAACTGAACTAGTTCAAACTTTTGAAATTGTCTAAGATTCGATCGTAAGCAGTGTCCATACTGCGGCACGTACACGTCGTACGCACAATAAATATGCACAAAGAGAGTGAATCACCAAAAATGCTCAATTGCGGAAATCACGGCAAGCACACACACATTCTTGAACAGAGTTTTGAATCACACTCAAATAAATCAACATCTCCAAGAGGCCTATCGGACTTTGAAGACGTTATTACGGAAAAGTGGATATAAACTGAAGGACCTAGACAACGCACAGTGGGCCAGAATCCACAAAAAGTGGACAAAAATCTGAAAATTTGGAAATGTAACTGCACGAGGGAGATAATCATTGGAAAAATATTTAAAAAAATTAATCCATTGAATGGGGTGAGTTTCAGGGGATGAAACATAAATAAATTACTAAAAAATCTAAAACTTTGAGAACATGTTCAATTTGAAAAAACATCCATTAGAAAAATAGCAAAAAAATTAAATCATTGAATGAGGTGAGTTTCAGGGGGTGAAACATAAATAAATTACTAAAATATCTAGAATTTTGGAGATGTGTTCAATTTGAATAAACAGCACTGTAAATTGTGGATACATTATTTATTATCGGAAACGATCTTAGATTTATAATGTACATATATATTTACATACTATTATATTTATTATAATAATAAATATATTACTCATTAAGCGCAACATCGCTTTCACTTTCTGATGAGAAATCATCACTTTCGCTTTTCTCAAATGCAGATTCCAAATTTGCCGGAGTAGAGGAGCGAGGTGTTTTCTTGGATGTGTCTTTTGAAGGCTTTTTTAATAAAGATAGAACTTCGCTGCAAATTGTTGAACTTTTTCTATGGGGTAACTGCCGTAATGAAGAAATAAGCGGATCTGATGTAATAAGTAGCCTATTTAAAAGATCCTGATTGGTGCATATTCTAGATTTTTTACGTGAATGAAATTCTCTAAAGTGCTTTAGATCTTTATTCCTCGATTCTTGGGCTTCCTCTGACAACTGTCCAATGGGCAAAAGTGCTTCCTTAATTATGATTGACCCATGAATCAATATTTTGTGTACGGAAGCTGGCATGTAATACCATGGATATTTTTCAACATAAAGCCTAGCAGTTCGTAGAGCATATTCGTTAAAAGCCTCTTTATCAATAGCGTATCCACAAGACAGTATACGTAATATTACTCCAAACCTTCTAATAATGTCTTTATCTACCCCGGTAATTGATGCTGATAAGGTGATAGCACTAAAAAATGTTCTTGCTGTATTGCCATCATTTGTAGTTCCGCTGCCGCCGCTTTTTGGGATATCGACGAGCAATCCTATTTTCTCTCGAAAATCCGCCTGAATTTTTCTCTTCCTTTCGTCAAAAATCGTCTTGTTTTCTTTCCCTCGTACTTGCCACTTCTTTACGTCTAATCTGTAAGAAATATGTAGCAAGCACTCAAAAAATCTAATCCAGGCGTGAAGCGAAGATAGTCCGAACCTTAGTACTTCTTGATTTATAGGTAGCTTAATAACTTCGCTAATGCTGTTCATCTGCCTTGGAGTCGCCTTACAAATATAGCACGTCTGTGCAGAAGTTGTCTCCGAAATCGCATTGCATATCTTGCCATTTACCATTGTCATCATGCAAATATGAGACACTGACAGTTCCTGATTCTGCTCTATATTGTATTTTGTTGGAATAAGGTGTTTGATTTGCTCTTCCATGTAAGTCGATTCTAGCATTGTTAATTCCGTTGTTTCTTTCTTGAACTGGAACCTTATTGGTCTACAGAATCTAGTGGAAGATGGTCGCGGATTTTGCCAAATTATTAGTTTATCTCTACCCGGAATTTCAGCATATAACTGTAAGGGAACTAGCGAAGTTAAGAACATATCGCCATCACCAAGACCCAATTCTGAAAATGCTTGTTTATATTGGGAATGGCCTGTGCTTCCATCACAACCCCACTTCACCAATAAAATTAGATTACTTAATTCATCTTGCGTTAGGTTTTCTATAACTGGCTTTTGCAATTCGAGTATTCGGCGTGTAGTGTGATCAAGAAGATCCTGCAGGCGAATTTCCGCTGAAGTCTCAGTGATAATTTGGGCTTCCCTCGTTGGATAGCAACGCAATTTGGCTGCAATAATCTTGTGATAAGAGGGATAAATATTTGCGTTTTGCTTTTTTGCTGCATGTCTATGAATTAAATACGAATACTTGCTGTCTTTCGCCTCCACCATCATTGACAAGGCATAATCAGGTGTAAGCGGCACAACACTTTGTACTTTTTGACTTGAATGCCAAGCTTGTTGTATTCTGGAAGTTCTAGTGGGGGTGGTAAAAACCGCCTCCGAAACCAACTTTGCGGCATGCGGCTTCCCAGCTTGTTTAAGACCTTTCTTAGCGGCTAAAGTAAGTTCCTCAGTTTCATACTTCTCTAACAGCGTATCAGCTCTTCTTCTTTTAGTTCTCGAACAACCCTCAGAAAAGGTTACTTTAGGGCGACCGCGTGCGCCGCTACTACCCGACGATGTGCTTGGTTGTTGATGATCACTACTTTCTTCAGTCTCTTCGGCTTCGACTTCAAAATTAAAAGGTTGATTGAGCCAACTTTTGTTCTGTTCCAAAAAGCGCTGAATTTTTTCACCACACTTATCAATCTTTGAATAAACTGTATTACAAAATTTGTAATTAAATGCTTTTAGTCGTGCCATCATATGTTCATCATATTGTATTCTAAAATGGTTGATCAAGTAGTTATAAAGACTTTCCGTTCGTACAGAACGCCCTTCTCCCTTCCTCTCGTATAAAATTTCAAAGACCTGTTTTCTTGTCAACATTGTATTTATAGTTGCAACTTGAATGATAACTGAAACAAAATAAACAGTTCATACCTTTTCATACCTAATTTTGTCATAAATTATACAGGGTGGTCCGAAGTTTACCTGACAAACTTAGGGAAGTGATAGAGGGACTTAAAATAAGCAGAAAAGTTGCTATAAACATGGTTCCGAAAATGCATATTAAGGGGGCTAAGGCCCTTCAAATGTGGTTTTTATTTTTTATCTCGGAAATGCTTAGTGCCACAACAATGAGATTTTTTAGTTTACCATAAATAAACTGTCACAACATGATAATGCACTTAGCAATTAATATAATTGATATTACGGCACATTGATTTCAGGTTCGCGACAAGCAGAATTGTATTTGGACCGATTTTCCTCGAAAACGGTTAGGTTTGGAGCTCCCAAATGAGGGTACTATTTTTATGCAATATTGATCAAGTAATCATAATTCGGTAACAAAATTACCAAAAAGTGATGGTACAAAAAATGGGCCCTAAAAAACAGGAAGCCTCCTCGGCCACTACGCCCCTGATTTATATTGGTGATTGCCAGTATTAGTAAATAAGTGCTCCTATAAATATTAATTCGCCCACAAAATCTCATTGTTGTGGGACTAAGCCTTTCCGAGATAAAAAATAAAAACCACATTTTGGGGCCCTTTGAAAGGCCTTAGCCCTCTTAATACGCATTTGCGGACCCGTGTAAATAGGAACTTTTCTGTTTATTTTAAATCCCTCTACCTTAGTTTGTCAGGTAAACTTCGAACCACCCTGTATCAGACAGTACCTAGCCTCAAGGTGAAAAAGTTCCAAAACGTAGAAAGAACGCCATAATATGTAACAATTTTTTTTTAATGAAAAATTGTATAGAACCTTCTCAAAATTTGATTCTCTTTTAATTCTAATGGACTTCTTTCTGCGACACCCAAGAGGGTCTTTCATACATTTATTATTAAATTAGTACTGGAAAATCGAAATTGAATGCACATGAACGCCTACAATACAACACAAGACAGCAGTGAATGTGCGCCGCACCTTAAAAAATAATATATTTCGAAAAGGCGGTTGAAAGCGGCTACAATTTTTTTTTATCTTATAAAGGAAGGCCCAAAGTATTTTTTAAATATTTTTCCAAGGCATGACTAAGTAAGACTTTTTTTGTTTCTCTATTGAAAACTACATTCACTTGTAAAATTTCCCGTTAAATGCGACATTAATGAAATAATTAATTTCAAAATTTCAATCCCAAATCTTCCTTAAATATTATATTAAAATGAAGTACATACCTCAAATAAGCTTCTAGAAAAAAATCACTTTGAACTAACACGTTTTAAATTCACACTGTCTCTTTAAAAGTTGGTGAAACAATGAGCTGTAAATCCGATCGGTCGATGCCAGGTAGAAGGGTTGTGTTTGTCATCCTCTTGCAGGTAGAGATTTCACCCAATGAGCTAAATATTTCAGAAAAACATACAATGGTCTTTCTTTTAACTATTCTAAAAATATAGAAGGGGTATGCGAAATTTGAAAAAATATATTTTTGTCCACTTTTTGTGAATTCTGGCCCACTGTGCAACGCCATAAAGAGACAAGGTACAACCAGAACAGAAAAAGAAAATAAATACCTGCAACAGTTTATCTACCATATATAAGAGGATGTACGGATAGGATTAGAAGAGTTTTAAAGAAAAAGAACATCAAAATAATATATTATACAAAACAGAAGGTTGTACAACAATTTCCCAAATACCAAGGTCTAGGATATACCTTGCGGGCAAGTTTACATCGGAGAGACCAAACGACCATAACCACCAGACTCGAAGAACATATTAGTCATATATAGAATGGAAATCCTACAAAATTAGCGGTTGCCGAACATTCAGAAAAAAATAGCCATTTGATAAAATTCGATGAGAAAAGAAATCAGCCAACACCAAGAATTATTGGCCAAGAAGATACAGAGAAGCCATTGAAATAAATAAACATCCGAGTTTATGCCTCCAGATAACCTGTATAGAGGTGCTCAGTTAAGCAGAGCTCACTTCGCTTCAGAAAAAGATCACGACGAGATAACTGAAACGTCAAGCACTCAACAAAGTCAATGCGGAAGACAACTCGGAAATCAGCAGCAAGACTAAGTTATACGTACTCGTATGCCCTCAGTGTGGACTGTGCAAATAGATATTATTGTTGCGTGGAAATATTGAAATATGTAGGACTGATAAGTTGTTACTAAATACCTTGCCCTTCAATAGTAATGCCTTCTTTAACTCTGTAAACATTATCCTTATTTTTGAAGAAAAAAATTCAAAATCTTGTACTCTTATTCGAATAAAATTCTGAAAACGTCTAGCCTGAAGGCTTTACGTCATATATCTCGGATACCTATGGAGGATTCTGGAAAATACGTTGCTGGAGAGTTGCTTTTGTGGACCAATTTCTTGGAGAAGCGAGCTATTTGTGCGATGGAAATTCGTAACAAACGTCTCACTGTAGATATTAAACAGTATTAGTGACAAAACGCAGCCCTCACTGACGCCTTTACCAATTTTACATTTATCGATATTAGCGTTGTCTGCTTTCATCAAAGCAAAATTTTCTTCATAAAGTCAGCTAACAATAAAGACCAGATATTCCGGTGTCCCAATAATACAGTCCACAGTTTTAAATGCACGGTATATGAAAATTATTGCAACACTAGCGAGTTCCAAATCTTTTCTCTTTCCCTTCCTCGGTGTGAGTGTCTGCTCTATTCTGGGAGCAGTCATACAAATTAATGAAAAAATAATTCTTACATGAGGCAAAACAGAGAAGGTTCAAAGATTTTTTCATCTAGTTTATAGGATCAGTCCCGAACTGTCTGTGACTTGAGGTTGAATAAATAAATATCATGAGAAAAGGTAAAAATACACTTCACAAGAAACAAAAAAAATTTATCGCGTTTCACAGTTGACTAGAAATCCATACATATAAGAATTCATTCTTTTAGCAAATTAATTCTAGCGACATTTCGGCAAATGCTTTAAAGACTCTCTTCCCTTTCAGTGTGTGCCCTTTGAACTTTTCAACTAATTTTATCGATGAGTCGTAGGTGGATCAAAGAATTACCGGATGATAATAATCATTTATTTGAAAATACCTACACAAAGTCTCGACATCTAACAAATTCTTGTTTAATAAACGTTTTATGAATTTCAAGAATTTCCTCATATTCCGACATATTTGAGTTTGAAATGATATAACTATATATTGTGGGATTTTTCTGTTCCAGAGACAGTAAACCGTACAATGAAATATTGCATTACGTGATTTATGCATAAATGTAATGAAGGAACTTTATAAAATGTAAACAATGATTATTACAAAGGGAATGTGCATATCAAAATAATACATATACATATATATATATATATATATATATATATATATATATATATATATATATATATATATATATATATATATATATATATATATATATATATATATATATATATATATATATATATATATATATATATATATATATATAGAGAAAAAGAGCAACCGTGGACACGTGTTTCGGACTCATTGGTCCTCATCAGCACGGTGTAGCTAAGTTGAAAGGATAGGCACAACTTAGGAAATGACACAAACGGTGACCACTGACAGGCAGCCAGTCGCACATTTGTGGCAAGAGTTAGAAGACCCTGAATTTCCAGAGCGACAACTAACACACCACGGAGGCAACTATAGCTACCTGCGCGGAATCACTGGACCCAAGGAAGAATAAAAAAATCACAATTTTTTTATTCTTCCTTGGGTCCAGTGATTCCGCGCAGGTAGCTATAGTTGCCTCCGTGGTGTGTTAGTTGTCGCTCTGGAAATTCAGGGTCTTCTAACTCTTGCCACAAATGTGCGACTGGCTGCCTGTCAGTGGTCACCGTTTGTGTCATTTCCTAAGTTGTGCCTATCCTTTCAACTTAGCTACACCGTGCTGATGAGGACCAATGAGTCCGAAACACGTGTCCACGGTTGCTCTTTTTCTCTGCGGTCTTACCCACGATTTTTTTTCTGTTTGCCATAAAGCTTTGTTCCGCATTAACAACTCCTATTTTTTTATATATATATATATATATATATCCATGTTGCTACTTAGGTTTTCGCAGGTGTCACTGTTGTCTAAACGACGTTCTGGCAGAATTACATCTGTCATCTTCAGGTTCCCGCTGAAAGTTGAGGACTACTGCTGCTAATGAGGAACCTGAAGATGGTAGATGGGATTCTGCCGAAACGTTGTTTAGACAACCGTGGCTCCAGCAGAAGCCTATCAACTACGCGGGAAAATACGCCGAAACACAACAACTCTTTATAAATATATATATATATATAATATGTCGTTGTAATATATGCATATTTATGGATTCGTGACAAACTTTAATAATCAGAACATGAAAAATAAGGTATAATCATAATTGATTGATTGATAATTGATTGATTTCTTTCTATGGTCTATATCGACTGATGCCGTTTTAAACTACCTATAATTTATAATAAATAAATAATATTTAATAATCGCAAGAACATTTTCCAAGCTTTCAGGCAATTTTATTGAACAATTTATTCCATAATTTCTAATAGTCTATTAACAAATTTATATGATTTTCACAAGATTAGCACCGTGTATTACATATACAGATTGTGTTCTTTCCAAATCTCATAAAGCTTACTAAAACAAATATTGGGCAGTGATAATGCTTTAGGTAGCATTTTGGCCACGCTATTCAACATAAAACTATAAATCTCTCTATACATTTTTGTATGAGTTATAACCGAAACTTAAAACAGATAGCTCAAATGAAAAGCATATTTATATATTTATATATTAATATTATAGATATTTTATTAGTTATTATTTTCATACTGGTCTCAACGTATTCTATTTTGCGACTACTATTAGATACAATATTTATAAAATTTAATAATATCATTTTTTTCATATTAATAACTAAAACATTTTTTTAACACCAGTTTTTAAATTGTTTAATTATTATAGCAGTTTTATTCTCCAAGTTTTCTATTGTATCATGTGTGCTCACATATTCGGCTGGCAGAAACAATAGAGAGAAACTATACTAGCAGTTCCCTTGTCTTTGTTGCCTGAATACATAGTTTTACAAGTGCGAGGGGAACAGAGAATCTTCTGATATAGTTTTTCTCTCTAAATTTTATGTGGAAGAAAACAATAATTTCCTATTATCCACCCCCAAACGGGGTTAACGCGTATTATAATTGTTTGAGGGACTCACCCCCGTAAGTGGCCAATAACAATCCTCCAAAGGGGTGAGAGTGCGTTCTCAGCATACCCCGGGCAAAGCTTCAGTCCCCCCCCGTTTTTGAGGATGCAACATAGGAAAAAAACATTAAGATGTCACCCCGATCTCGTCAACAAGGTAGTCATCTTATTTTCATTACTGTGGAGCGGAAAAAGATGAATGTATATTTTTTGTAAATATTTTTTGGGAAAAACAGGTTTATATAATAATTGAAACATCTGATTTATTTAATTATAATATACTATAAATTTGCTGCAATTACACTCTTAGGTACTTGATATCGAACCTCTATAGAAGTTCTTCAGTAGCTTCGATCCAACAATGGTAATACTGCTGTCCGTACCATTTAGCATAACTCTATTTAAAGAATTGCATGCCAATAAAAAAGTTCAAACAGAAACTAAGAACGTTTCTAGTCGATAGTTGCTTTTATTCTGTGGAAGAGTTTTTGGAGCTGTAAATTACAGTAGTTGCTTCTTTTTATATATTTTTACTTGAAATGTGTTGTAGTAATCTTTTTTTGTAAAGTTTTTATTGGAAATTTTAACGCATTGAATTAATTAGTTAGGTAGTTTAAATTATATTTGTCCATATTTACATGTTATCTTGTTTTTAGAATTAACACCATGACAAAATCTATACTTATGTAAATAAGTCACAGAAATAAATATCTATCTATCTATCTATTAACATGACCCTTATAGGTTGTCACCCTCCTGGTCAGGCGGAACTCTTTATTAAAACTGAGATTTGTCGATTTTATAGATAAGAAATGAACTATTTCAGAGTAGTTTCATTTATTCCTGTTTCTTTTAAATTGAGAAATTTCGAATTCGTTGAGCGAAAGGAACTAGAACAATTTTTATATTTTAATGAGTTATTTGAATCTAAATATAGGAGTATTCTATTGGCAACTCCGAAATTTTAGATAGGTAAATAAAGTCACTGCCTCATTTTTCAACTAAATGCGAATCTTTTTTAAATAAGAAAAATATTCTATCTAATTTGGTAGTATCTGGAACTGTCCAATATTTGAAAAACATAACTTCAATTATCCTCGATTTCCTTTGAGCAGTTTATATAATACTGTTAACACAATTCCCGCAGCTTCCTGTATTAGTCAGTACGCATCTCTGATACAGTGATACATAAGCCCTTCCTGCGATAAGATCTTGGAAATATACTTCGCTTCCTCATGGTTGATTATTTCTACCTACCTAATAATTCATTTTATTACCGATCGATTAAATAAAAGGGACTCCATAGAAAACTGCAAGAGCGTTATCTGATTCCTTTACTATCAACAATGTTAGATGTTCCTTTAGAACAGAGTTGGTGTTTGTCCCAAGGGAAATCAAGAAATGCCTTGTTACTATGCAAGAGAGTGAAGAGGTAGGTATACCACAAAATGGACAAATCTCAATTAATTATCTATGATATTTAGCAGTCTGTAATGCTAAAGAGAATATTTTAGATGATCTAGTCGAAGTTAATTTACAAATGTCTCTTTATTTGAGATTGTCTAATAACAATTCAGGCAAACTTCACAAGTTAGTTAATAATAGATTCTCAATAGCAGGTTATATATTTCGAATAGAAATCTGACAAACTATATTCCAAACTTTGCCTATAAAACTCTTTTATATTGTAGATATGGAAATTTATTTTTTAAATTCACCTCACAGCAAAATTATCTTTCTTTCCACAAACAAAAAAGTATTTTTATTTAATACATCACCACAAAAGGTAGGATAAAATAATCTTTAGGTGAAATTTTACTGGTAGTGGAAAAGTACAAAATGACTTGTAGCCTAATACAGCATAGCTCTGAACTCCTAAACATAGTTTTTTTGGAATAATTTTTAAAACACCAAAATAACAAAAAAACGTACAAGTGAAAATTGGAGAACATAAAATTTTAGACAAAATATTCTTGCAAAATATATGATGATCAGTTTTTAATTATCAATTATTTCCCGCACATTTCTAACTAATTTTGTTGAAACAATGTCATTCACTGTTGTGATGCGTATTCAGTGGAAGATTAAATAAATAAATAAATCATAAGTGCTTATTTATATTGTATTTTTTACAATTGAAGACCTAAGTGGATAAAGGTGTTATATCACATTTAAAAAAAAAAATTACTTTATGCAACTTTTGAACACCTCTGATATAGATTTAACACCCAATAAAAGGTGAATTCTAAATTTGTAATATTTTACAGAAACTTTTTAATTATAAAGTCGCCATGTCATACATACAACTAGTAATTTTAGTGGATGTACACAGTTTTGGACAGAAAAATCTAGTTTCATAAGAGCTTGATATTGTTCTTTAATATTGTATGTAAATAAAAGAACATAACCCAAAATTATCTATTTTATGAGGTATTATTCATTTGAATCGAATGCAAAATAAATAAGTTCCAACTCAAAACCGTTTTGTTTAATTTACTCAAAACTTTAAAAATGTGACATAACACCTTTATCCACTTAGGTCTTCAATTAATATAGTAAAATGCTTTAACAAATAAAGAAAATTACAACAAATTTTCGTTAATGTTTTGTACCTAAACATTATCCATAAATCGACCGCTACAAAAAATTTCACTATATGTAATCGAAAGAACGAATACTTTATCTTTCGTTCACCGTAAGTCAGAACTGAAAAAAAATGTGAATATTCAATAATTGAAATACATATACAGGATGTTAACTATAAACTTCATAGGCTTATTCAGCTATCCAATATGATGAAAAAAGTTTATATTCAAGGGTCTCCGGAAATGCTCCCTAAAAAATTATGCTCCTTTTAGAGCTGGTTTGGATACTTTCAAATATTCAAATACTTTATTGCAAACTTTCATTTTTATCAAAATTTCGTTCTGAAAACTTTGAAATGGAAATTTTCCATCTCTGGCTCCTTTTAAGTTTGACGTTTATTCAGGTTTAATACAAAATTGTGATAGTAACCTACGAGAGCGATAATTACATTCAATTTTATTATAAATGTCACAACCGACATTGTTTGAAAGTGAGTTTATTGTGTTATTTGACTTAGAAACTCATTCAAATAGATATAGTTGAATACGTACGCCAATGCTGAATTTTATGTACAGTAAAGCAAATTTCAATTATCGTGTAGCTCAGCGACTCTATCAGAGAACTTTTCCTAAACGTAGGTGTAGACGATCGACTGTGGACGCAATAAGGGTTGTAAAATGCCTGGCACAGTAAACAAATACGGGCCCCTACCGGAATAGAGGCTATTGCGTCTTGGTAGTACTAGATTACTAGATGTGCAAAATGCATTTAATTCCACTAACATAGTAAGGCATAGTAGACGAAATTCAAAAAAGAACTTTCCTAAGTACCTGACTAATATAATAATGAATTGCCTAAAAGATTGGTACCTCATATTAGATGAAGAAGAATAATGAGGTAACGTCCGGTGTTCCTCAAGGATCAGTACTCGGCCCTTCTCTCTGAAACCTATACTACAACGAAGTACTTGAGATACCATTGCCAGAAGGAATTGCCCTGGTTGGGATTGTCGACGATCTGAAGATCGTAGTCAGGGCTAAATGTGGAGAACATCTGAAACATAACATCAAAAAGGAGAGAGCAAATAGCTCTTAATTCCTTCACTCATAATAAAAATTCCGAAAAGATATCAAAACTAGGTAGCATCTCAACCTATGCCAGAAACATAAAGGAGTCAACTGAATATTATCCATACCAAAGAACTCAAAGCAGAATTCATCAGAATACAGGAGAAGATTGACTATCTACAAAAAGAAATTTCTGCAATAGAGAATACTTTAACTCCTACTCCTGATGTTAACTCAACTCTACAATGACTTTCTGTCGTAAAAGCATGTACTGCAATTACCTCTGTAGATTTAAAGACTTCTTCTTTCTCCAACAGAAGAACTGCAGTTTCACTGGCGGGCAAATCATCAACTCAGCCGGCCTATAATTTACAAAAATCAAAAAGTCCAAAAACACAAAATAGCTTATTGCCCGTTATAGGTACCACAAAAATAGAAAGCACTAAAATAACTGCAGCTAAAATTGTACCAAAATAATTCATCGTCGCCATAAACTCTCAACTGATGTCACTGAAACTGACCTACTGCATTACTTAAAAAATACTTTTGGTGGAGATGAAAACTTCAAAATTGAACAGCAAAAAGTTAGATCTGGAGACTACAGCAGTTTCCGCATTACTGTTCAGGCAGATCTTCTTAATAATATGCTGAATGCTTCACTGTGGTCTGATGATATTCTGGTAAACTAATTTGAAAATTGGCCTACATTATTTCGTGCCAGACCCACTCCACGACAAGAAAACCTTATCGCTATAGATGGACAAACTAATTCGAGCTCTGGAATGCTTTAATTTCAAGAAAATCAGAACAGGCGGAAGTCATTCCCATGCCAGGATATAGACTTAAGAAATATGGAAAATCTATCAAAACATACATCTGAACTTTCATGCGAATGTGCAGGCCTTAGTACTAAAATATTTGGAAAGAAGGTAGCTCTGTTAGTTATTTATCGATCATGTGTGCAAAATGTAGATAATTAATTTATAACTTTTACTAAATCACGGAATGCTATCTTATGCCAGGTAACTCTTAATCATGAATTAATTCTGCTTTGTGGTGACTTGAATGCCAATTATCTTAAAAATTCTGTGAAAAAAAATATCTTAGATGATTTTAATTTGAAGTATATTACCCTTTGAAGCTGCTAGGGAAGTTTTTAATAATAAACCCTCAGCACTCGACTATGTTGGCACTAATGCTGAATATATTAGCGCTATCAATTTAGATACGGGTATTGCTGATCACAAGCTCAACTTATTAATGTCGTTATTTATTTATTTATTTATATAGCTATACCACCCCACAGTAAAAACCAATTACGGGAGTAAAAAAAGAGTGCAAAACAAAATTAAGCCACGCGTATGCAGCGGCTACCGCACTATATCCACGGAAGCTCTATGGGTGCTAACTGAAACTCCTCCAATAGATATATTAGTGGAAGAGCGAGCACGCATCTATCAGGAAGGGGGAACTCTGCGCATACAGGCAAGAGAAAGTCTCCCGCAAGAATGGGAAAGAAGATGGATGCAGAACATTCACTCGCGATAAATGGAACGTTAGAACGAAAACAACTCTAGCAGTGGGTGAACTAAACGTGCCTGCGTTTAGTTCACCCACTGCACATAGTAGACAAAATGCTAGTAGATAACCACATAGTGACAAAGGAGGAGGGAACAGAAAAATTGAGAAGAGAACAAGAGGAAATATGAGAAAGGGAGAGCATACTATGAAGGAATGTCTTACAACGGTTCCATAGTATACTCGGCAAAAGTCCGGCACTATCCTGCGAAATCGAGAACTCGTGGGATGTCCGTGAGGATTTTCCCTCTACACATAAAAAAAAATCATAAGTGGTTGCTTGAAATTGAGTTAAGGCCACTCCAGTCTGAATAGTTTACCTGGAAGAACAAGTATTACAGATGGTGGAAGACCAGTACCAGTATCAGGAAAATAGCGGCAGAACTGGATGTTTCTCATGTGACAGTTTGGAAAATTCTGCGTAAGCAGCAACTGAGGCCATATCGTGGTCAACGAGTACAGGCTGTTATAGAAACTGATTACCAACTTAAAGTGCAATTTTGCAATTGGTTTTTAAGACTATGCAATATGCCTTATTTTTATTCAAAAATATTTTTTACGGGCGAAGCTAAATTCTCAAGAAATGCAATTATGAATTTTGATAACAATCATCAGTGGTCAGAAGAAAATTCTCGCGCAATTACTAATTCTAGACATTAAAATCAGTTTTCTTGGAATATTTGGGCAGGCATTACAGGAGATTTTTTAAATCGGTCTCTTTTTCCTGCCTTCAATACCCAAATTTTTTAGATGATGAATTGCTTGGATTGTTGAAAAAAGTACTGTTAGGAGCCCAAAATACAGTGCGGTTTATGAACATTTCAGTATTACAACTCGAGAATTACTGAATGAGAGGTACCACAATCACTGAATAGGACGGGGAGGACCAATCGCTTGGCCAGCACGTTCCCCAGATTGTAATCTCTTCGATTATTATACTCTTCGCAAAAAAGAAGAGTATATTGTATTTGATCGGCATATTTATAAAATCGTAGATATCGTTCGTAGAGAAAAAATTTTCATATTGTGTTAGTGAACGAATTCTGAACAACTTTCAAAATGCCCGTCTGTCCGTCCGTCCGTCACGTTTCTTGTAAGCACGATAACTTAAGAAAGAAAAGTCATATTGTATTGGAATTTAGAAAGTAAGTTAGTGTTAGCTAGAGGAAGAACCCTATTGTTTTTGAAGAAAATCGATAGGTAAATAAAAAAGTTATTAATTATTTAATTTAAAAAAAATATATTCTCTTAATCTTTGTCGCTTGTACTAAAATGAAAATCTTGCGAAATATTATTTCCATAATATATCTTTTTTGTTTATGAATTCTACTAATATTTATTTCATAGAAGTATGAGTTGAAATATGTATGATTGTCGAAAGATATAGGTATATCACAAACAATCAATTTTCATAGCAATATGTGGTGATGCAGCGGCTAAAGCTTTGCGTTGCAATCCGAAGGTCTCGTGTTCGAATCCCACACAGGTTGAATTTTTTTTTCATTTTTTTTTATATCATTTTTTCACAACAAAGATGGTATCACGAAATTTAGGATGTCCAAAAACTAACATTATTTACAAGAAAACTGCGAAGAGTATCCTATAGAATGTGTAACAATTATATATAAAAAGCTCAGTAAATTGGCGAAGAGTACGTTTTTAGCTTGTTTTTTATCGATATATATGAATCCATTTCTTAAGGCTGAGGGAACTTCAAAATTTGGAAGTAATAAGAAACACCCCAGAAGTACTAGAGACATTCAATGATAAGGCATTGTGAAGCGTATGTTGCTGTGGGAGGGAGTTACTTTGAACAATTACTTTAATTCGTGTTATTATATATTTTGAATAATTTGCAATTGTAGTTATGATTTATTGTTATTTAATATTGTTTATAATAATCAATTTTTAAAATAAACACGTTAAAAGTTTTAAACTCTATTATAAATTTTTGTTTAATGCGAATTGTAATGTATATAATGGACATGTTAAATTACGTAGATGCCCTTACTTTTAATTTAATATAAGTTTGAGCAAAAAAAAATTCTGTCTGTCTGTCTGTAACTTTTTTTGTGCGCACTATTACTCTGGATCTACTTTAACGAGATCTGGAACTAGATTATATTTTCATCTTATTCTGTTGAAGAGTTGGAGGGTAAATTGGGGTAAATGGGGTAACTAGGTAAATCAAGCAGGTAAGAGTCCATAAAATTGATATTTTATGTACAAGAGAAGCTAATGTCTCAAGAAATATTGACATTAGCCACCCCCATTACTACCCCCACCCCATTTTTTTCATGTATCAATACTCATTTATCATCATTTGAAAGCTTTTTGATTTCAATATTTCGTAAACTATAGAATACACTCATTTTCTATCCAGAACATCGGCGGCGTATTTTTAACTACTATGATATCAAAAAGTAACGTACCAAAACCAATCGAGCTTGTAATATTAACAAATATATTTCAAGATATAAACAATTTAATGAAGTAGACTGATAATAATAAATAAAAAGTATGAATTTGCTTATCAATACAAAGACAAATGTTGCAGTAAAAAATGTATATGATGATGAAAGCTGTACTCTTCCCATTTAAATTGTTTTTTATATTGCGATCCAATCATTCTTCAATCATTCTTACAATTTTTGTGCTGAAAGGCATGGAAAAAGATTACTTTTGTCATTCACGTGTTGCCTCGCAATTCCATAACTTTATTTCTTATTTTACGCTTAAATAGTTGCATATTCGAATTAAAAAAAAAAAGAAAACAATCTAAAAACGTACTCTTCGCCAACTTACTGAGCTTTTTATATAATTGTTACACATTCTATAGGATACTCTTCGCAGTTTTCTTGTAAATAATATTAGTTTTTGGACATCCTAAATTTTGTGATACCATCTTTGTTGTGAAAAAAATTATATGAAAAAAAAAAATGAAAAAAAAAATATCCAACCTGTGTGGGATTCGAACACACGATCTTTGGATTGCAATGCAAAACTTTAGCCGTTGAACCATCACATATTGCTACGAAAACTGATTGTCTGTGATAATATATCTTTCGACAATCATACATATTTCAACTCAGATATATTTCTATGAAATATATATTAGTAAAATTCATAAACAAAAAAAAATATATTATGGAAATAACATTTTTCAAGATTTCTATTTAAGTACAAGCGACAAAAATTAAGAGAATATATTTTTTTTAAATTAAATAATTAATAACTTTTTTATTTACTGATCGATTTTCTTCAAAAACAATATGGTTCTTCCTCTTGCTAACAGTAACTTATTTTCCAAATTTCAATATATTCGGACATTTCTTTCTTAAGTTATCCTGCTTACAAGAAATGTGACGGACGGACGGACGGACGGACGGACGGACGGACGGACGGACATTTTGAAAGTTGTTCAGAATTCGTTCACTAACACAATGATATGAACATTTTTTCTCTACGAGCGATATTTACGATTTTAGAAATGTGCCGATCAAATACAATATAGTCTTCGTTTATGCGAAGAGTATAATAAGCAGAATTGTGTAAAACCAACTGCTTTTTGGTGATAATGCCAATTTTAATATTTCTTGTCTGTGGAAAACAATACTGGATTATTAAAATCAATAAAAGATTTTTGCGCCTTGCCGTTTATCATCAAATGATTTTTATTCCTAAATCTATGAACATATCTCCAGCAACTTTTTCCTTTTTACCCTAATTGTTATGCTACCCATACTAATTTCTTTAAAAGTTTTCAACATAAATTTTCATATTTTTTTACATTTTCATATGAAATATCATTTTCATGTTGACATTGTTCTTTAAGAATATTATACTTGCTAATAAGATCTCCCATGAGAATGAAAGTAATCTATTTTCGGGCAATTTTAGAATAAAACGAATAAAGAAGGGAAAACGAAGCCTATTTAATGTTACTTTGTAGTTTGCAAAATAAACGACTTTTAAAGATATATACCGCTAATTTATTTATCAATCTCAAATATACAGGGTAGAACTTAGGTATTTTCTGATGTTAAGGGAGGCGACTCCTTAGGTTATTTTAGGAAGAAAAATTCACGTTCATGTCTCAGTTTTCGAGTTACAGGGTATTTAAGAAAATATATTTTTAAATATTTTACACATAGTACACAAAACCAAAAAAATATATTTGCTTTTGTGATAGACAACGGTAGCAGATATTAAACTACCTCAACAATAAACTTCTCTAACACTAAATCGCTAAAACTAAACTAAACTAAAATTTATCAAGCTACATCTAGTGTACGGTGAACAAAAATTGAAAACATTTTTTTTACGAGCATATTCAAAGATTTGGGCGGTGATATCAATTAAAAAATTAGTTTTTGATTTATAATAATGATAATTTTTCACAAACAACAGCTAGCTTCCTACCATGTCATATACCATTTCGCAACGAAAGAGAGCCTTGCATGGAGGCGAATCAACCGAAAAATGTTTTCTACGACAACAGCATGAACTGAGACTTTCATGGAGAAACGCGCCCGTTGAACAAATTATACAGCATGCTCTCGCTTATGTCGTTGTTTTCAATGCTGTTAATGGTCACGATTTCATTGCATGGTGGTTTTTAATTGAGATGAGATAATGCCCGCAAATTTTTTGTAGATTTACTTGAAACCTGGTACAATGACGGAAACCAAAAAGTAAACGACTATTTGATATTATGTATTGTGGACTAAAAGTATATTATTATAAGGAACTAAAGTGAGGGGCGATGATGTATTATTTGTTTATCCTTTAGGCAGGGACCTTGAAATATGTGAGGCTACTAAAAAAGTTGAAAAAAAAAATATTTTTTTAATCATCTCTAAAAAGTAAGAAATAAAATTTCAGTCAGTTTTACAAATACCTGTCTAACCTATTAGTGGAAAATATCTTATTACCAAATATTAATTTGACTTCGGTACAAAACGTATTTTTGAAATTAGCATTTTTTTTTGCAACGACTTCAAATTGATATTTGGTAATAGGTTAAATAGGTAGACTTGTAAAACTGAGTGAAATTTTATTTCTAACTTGTTTATTTTGTAATGCGAACTTAGTGAAACACTCGTCAATAGTAAAATTAACTGAAAGAAAATGACTACATCCAACCAACGTACGGTTTGAACCTGGGACCTTTCGTGTAAAAAAATGAAGAGAAGAAAACCACTACACCATCGTTCCCCACCAAAGAAAAAGACGTAAAGGTCGACATTATAAGCGACGAGTTGAAAATCATATTTAGCCGGTTGGAGATTACATTATGAAATGTATATTAACAAGTTATATAAATAAGGAAATAACATTTCAGAAGATAGTTCTATTCAATTACAAAAACATGGAAATCAATTCTTTTTTAAATTTGAACAATTAATTTCTTTTTTATTTATTGATAGACCTTGTTAAAAGACAATAGGGTTTTTCCTGCAACTGACACTAACGTACTGCTCAAATTCCAATACAGTCAGGTGGACGAACCGACAGACGGACGTTTTGAAAGACTTACCTTAATAATTAAGTTTCTTTTATATTACCTACTTCTTATTAGGTAACCAAGGAATCTTAAGAAAAAACAATAATAACGATATTATATATTATATAAAATGAAATATATTTCGAAAACATCTAATCAACTTTGATAATATAAATAACATATATAAGGATACATAAGATGTTTGTGTTTCATTGTGTACCAGGGTTCTTTGATATTACAGCACATTAAGCATTAATTACATACCATAGCTATCTTTACTTAATGCAATAAAATGATTTTCAGCAGCCATTTTAAAACAGAATGCCATCTTGCTATACACAGTTGAAAATAAGTTTAAGAAGAATCAGATAAAAAAAATATATACACAGTGCCAAAAAATTATTCTTTGTACTAAAAAAAAAGGACAATCACGCATTATATAAGTCTACTAAATTTCAAAATAATATCTTTTTAAATAAACATGCTACGATGTGTTATATATCTCCTGTGTCACCCGGTATAGTTGAACTCCATCCTCATGAATGATATAATCACTAAAAGGAATCTTAAAGCCAAGCACTAGTGTCCCGAAATTTTTAAGCAAAATAATTTTATATTATTTTAACTTAGTCCCAAAACCAAAGTGCCTTCATAAACATATAGGGAAGTTTTGTGAATCTTTTTACCTAATCGATTGCTATTGCACGCTCTCTATTATACACGTCATCTATAAGAGACATTCGTCCTTGCCCTGCTTGGGATGGCGATTCTATTAAAATTGTTCATATTCTCTTTAAATGGGACTGCATAACATTATCTGTATTCTTTGGATAAACCAATAAATGGTATTATTTGAACTGTTGAAACCCAAATAAATCAAAAGGTATTAAAATTATTATTTGAGAAGGTTTCTAAAATTTTGATTAAGTTCAAAATTAGAAAACTGTAGCAGCTGTATCAGATATTTTCAATATGCCTCAAGATACTTTTAAGAGAAAAATGCACGGAAAGAGTGTTCCTTTCATAAAATTCTGTAAACACAAAGATAATATATTACTACAATATTATCAAAGGTTACGACATTCTTCAGGTGCATATTTTTCTCAAGATATTTCAGAATCTTTATATTTACTGATAAATTTCTTTTAAAAACCTCAGAGTTCTTCCTTTACTAAATACTGACTCAGTGTCCAAATTTCTATAAAACTGGACTTGCGTCTCTTACGTTATCAAACTTACAAAAACATGACGGGCGGAGGGGCAGACGCACAGATGGACAAACTTGCACACAGACCGATATACGACGGACCTTTTGAAAATTATTCAGAATTCTATGACTAACAGAATGATATATTTCTTTTGCCTACGCGTGATATTTACAGTTTTAAAAATGTGATGAACAAATGTAAGATACTTTTCATTTTCGTATTTGCGAACAGTATAATGATAGATATGGAAAAATTGTATATAACATATGGAGAATTTTATAAGCTGCATTATTATATACACATAAGTCTGATGTCGCTAATGGTTAAAGGGACATAAGAAAGAAACTTAAATAGAGCACCACTTTTCCAAGATGGTGGCTGAAGCGCACCAGTTTGAGTTCAGGATTTTTGTATATTTAATAGTAGGTCTGAATGAACATCTGCCAAAGGGTCTCGCCGGTTAAGTATATGGAATGGGCCCAGCGGTTTATTGGGCTATTCGTTCACTTGAATCTTGCTTATGACTAGGAATGCTCAATAAAATATATAATAAACCTCTATCCCCTATATTACCAGAGTTATGGGGGTAACAGCCCTCAATTTTAAAATTAATTTATTTCAAAACTATTGAAGATAATTAATTGAAATTAATAAGAGACTTTGATATAAAATAGCTTTATATTTTATATTTTTTTGAAATTCCTATTACGTCATTTAGTATATAAAAAAATAATTTAATGTTTGAGAGTGCTGCTTTTATATCAACCCCTTGAGTGACCCCTACCAAATAAATCTGTATTATTTAGCTTATCGTATGTAAAAATTACTTCAAGGTCAAATTGGTGGAAGATGCTTAAAAATATAAATGTAGGTAATGAACACAGACACACACAAAAAAAAATTAAGTGCGAAGACCTAGACCACTTAATTCCTACTCATTTTGAAAGCTAATAATCAAAAAAATACACTGCTATTTTTAGCTTGGCTCTCAATTATTTTTTTTTGCTTAACAAGTATTGATTTTATTAGACAATGCGGTTAGGCCATCAGAGTGGGGGGGGGAGAAAAAAATGTTTGGTACGAAAGTTATGTAATTTTTTTCATAGAATCAGAATACGCGATCAAAGGTGGAGAGTGCCATTAAAAATTCAAAGGTTAGCCCCACTCCCCGCTTAACGGGGGTGAGAGGTGAAAAAATTTTCCACCCAAAATTTGCTCCCCTCTGAACGGAACAACTTTTGTTTGAAACATTGTACGCTAGTGTCTCTTCCTGAGGAGATATTACTGACGATTAATTAAAATGATCCAACCATATTGTCTAATAAAATCAATATTTCTTAAGCAAAAAAGAAATAATTGAGAGCCAAGCTAAAAGTATAGTATACGTTTTTGATTGTTAGCTTCCAAATGATAGGAATTAAGTGGTCTAGGTCTTCGCACTTATTTTTTTTTGTGTGCCTGTGTTCATTACCTAGATTTATTTTTTACAATTAATTATCTTTTATTTGTTTGCTTTTATCATGATTAGAGAATATTATTTAGGTATTATGCAAATCACAACTTACACACTTTTTTATTTATTATGAAAATACCTACTTTCTGTATATTGTTGCCCTAATCTGGGCAAGCTAATATACTAGTTAGGTAAATACTTTAAAACACTCATTATTGGAGAACCAATCAAAAGAACTACTCTTCTAACTAATACTGACGAAGTATTGAATTACATGATAGGATTCTTAGCATTTTAAAGAAAAAAATATATTGAAAATACTTAAATCATTTATTTACATTTAGTCATTCACACTTTTTTATTTAATATAAAATTATCCACTTTCTGTGTATTGGTAACTTAATCGGATCACACTAATATACTACTTAGAAAAACACTTTAAAATTATTGGAAAACCAATCGAAACAACTACTCTTCTAGCTAATACTGACGAAGTATTGAATTACATGATAGGATTCCTGGCATTTTAAGGCAAAAAAAAAATATTGAAGATACTTAAATTATTTATTGAAATTCAGTCATTCACAAGAATTATTGAACCTTACATTATATTTCAACTCTAGAAAAGTTGTACAAGTTTTTTCGAACTCGTTAGTTCTCATCAGTAGAGTATAGAAACATTCATTCATTATTTACAAGCCTATTCTTGATTTATTTTTTACAATTAATTATCTTTTATTTATTTGCTTTTATCATGATTAGAGAATATTATTTAGGTATTATGCAAATCACAACTTACACACTTTTTATTTATTATGAAAATACCTACTTTCTGTAAGTAGATAATTTTATATTAAATAAAAAAGTGTGAATGACTAAATGTAAATAAATGATTTAAGTATTTTCAATATACTTTTTTCTTTAAAATGCTAAGAATCCTATCATGTAATTCAATACTTCGTCAGTATTAGCTAGAAGAGTAGTTGTTTTGATTGGTTCTCCAATAATGAGTGTTTTAAATTATTTACCTAACTAGTATATTAGCGTGCCCAGATTAGGGCAACAATATACAGAAAGTAGGTATTTTCATAATAAATAAAAAAGTGTGTAAGTTGTGATTTGCATAATACCTAAATAATATTCTCTAATTATGATAAAAGCAAATAAATAAAAGATAATTAATTGTAAAAAATAAATCACGAATAGGCTTGTAATTAATGAATGAATGTTTCTATACTCTACTGATGAGAACTAACGAGTTCGAAAAAACTTATACAACTTTTCTAGAGTTGAAATAGAATGTAAGGTTCAATAATTCTTGTGAATGAATGAATTTCAATACATAATTTAAGTATCTTCAATATATATTTTTTTTTTTGCCTTAAAATGGAATCCTATCATGTAATTCAATACTTCGTCAGTATTAGCTAGAAGAGTAGTTGTTTCGATTGGTTTTCCAATAATGAGTATTTTAAAGTGTTTTTCTAAGTAGTATATTAGTGTGATCCGATTAAGGTACCAATACACAGAAAGTAGATAATTTTATATTAAATAAAAAAGTGTGAATGACTAAATGTAAATAAATGATTTAAGTATTTTCAATATATTTTTTTCTTTAAAATGCTAAGAATCCTATCATGTAATTCAATACTTCGTCAGTATTAGCTAGAAGAGTAGTTGTTTTGATTGGTTCTCCAATAATGAGTGTTTTAAATTATTTACCTAACTAGTATATTAGCGTGCCCAGATTAGGGCAACAATATACAGAAAGTAGGTATTTTCATAATAAATAAAAAAGTGTGTAAGTTGTGATTTGCATAATACCTAAATAATATTCTCTTACCTAGATTTATATTTTTAAGCATCTTCCACCAATTTGACCTTGAAGTAATTTTTACACACAATAATTATGTTAGTGTTACATAATATAGATTTATTTGGTAAAGTGATATAAAAACAGCACCCTCAAAAATTAAATTATTTTTTTTTTTACTAAATGACGTAATAGTAATGTAAAAAAAAATTAAAGTGTAAAGCTATTTTATGTCAATGTCAATTAATTATACATTATACATTTTATTGAGCATTCCTTGTCATAAGCAACATTCATGCGAATGAATAGCCCAATAAGCCGCTGGGCCCAATTCCATATACTTAACCGGCGAGATCCTTTCAAAACTTTATCAGTTATTTCCGTTAAACGTCGAAATTTGTTCCTATTTGACTGAGGTATATATCTACACATATATCGCTGAGGTATATATCTATATAATGGTGACATGAAAGCCTAAAACATAATTTTTGATGTCATATAGTCCGATCTCACATTCAGTAGAGGATACTATGGTAACTATCACGTGTCTCATTGTTTAAGTTTTGTAGTCTGGATGCCCCATTGGTGCCTTATTTTCACCCGACGTGGTTTTCCTTAAAGTTCAGATTTATTCTTTAAACAATTTGTGGAAAGGCTGCAAATCTCGTTGTTTAGAAATAATTTTCTCTTATAGGTAGTGTTAGAACACTCAAAAAAATTTAAAGTCTCCTTAGAAATCAAAAACTCTTTACTTTTCGGATAAATGTACACAATCGTGTCCAAAAATTGACTTTTTCAACATAATTAATATTAACTGACAAATCAAAAAAAAATCGGTAAATCCATCAAGAAAGTTCTGTTTTCAACCCGTAAAGTATAACTAAGTTATTGAAGAATTTGGCCTAAAACTAAATGACAATGTGTTACATTTAAATTACCATATTGGGGGTTAAATAAGAATAATAGTCGCTTTATGATTGGTATATGATATGTGGTAAATGAGATATTTAATAGGTTTAAAATATTTACAATTTAATACCAAATTTAGTATTATATTCGTAATGTAATTCAAGATAAATAACAGTCTACCTTGAATATTTCGGTGCATATTCCTCGAGCATAGGATTACATCTGAGAGTGCCTGATGTTTACAAATTATTATGCATTTGCCCTCCTTAGTATATACTGCACATTATGCCGTTGTCTAATATAATTTGCCTTTGTGTGGTTATACATTTCCATGTGTATGTATCTACATAACAGGTAGAATATTAAACTAACGAAAATATATATTCCAATTATGACTAAAATTAAGTCGCCGTCGTATCAATTCAAAATCGAGGCATAAACATATTCATTAAATTAGTATAATCGAATTAAACAGAAACACACAGGGATGAGAAAGTAAATTCTGCGCCATCTTAATTATTTAATTAATCTCGGTTACATTTGGCTGATGTAAGATCTACCCAAGCTTGGCAATTTTGAGTTTGTATATTAATTATAGGAAGCTTTTCCAGGCTGCTCATCACCCGTTACAGCATCTCTGTGAAAGGGCCAATACTGTCGTTCAAGTTGGATTGACAAAACTCCCTCTATACTACTCATATCTACTTATCAGATATTTGAAAGGTTAGATACTCTCGCAGAGTTTACCAAATATTGATAACTTTGCTCAAAGTTTTTTGTTTTGCTAAGCAGTATCCTTCATATCTTATACGGTCTGTCTATTTTACCAGGGTTATGCCAAATATCTCACCCAATATCTATTATTGTAGGAAATAAAGTTTTATTTCAGTGAAAAGAAATTCGAAATGCATGGCCTTCTTTGCGAGATATAGTATAAAATTATTTACGGAGATACGAAAAAATAAGAGGATGAGAGCTGACGGCAAAGAATATAAGAATAATAATTTGTACAAAAAAATTCGAAAAACGCAGTTGCTTTTGATATACGCTCCTCTGCAAAAATAAAAAAAACAAATCTCAAGGTAGGCCATGACACCATTAAATCCGCTACTTTTTCCTTTTTAGCGTTAAAGGAACTGTTATTATTTGATTCATTCTTACCATGAATGAAGAGGGGGGGGGGGGGGGGGAGAGAGAAAGAGAGAGAGAATAAAATTAATGATAAAATTGAAGAATTTGGGTATGCCCGTCCAAATAAGAATATGTAGTTAAATGCTTTACTCTTTATTCGGTTCCAGGACACTCTAAAGTAGATTTCTTTTAGTCTAGGAGATACATAAATGGGACCTGGGATATAACATGTTGGAATTGCTGTTATGCTTTAGCAAATATGAAAGTCAGACCTCCCCCCCTGATCGTTTTGGCGCTAGCCGCCCCCGAAAATATTCAATTGTGGAACAGAGTATAACACGTTGGTGCTTGGTGTTAGTTGAGAAGGGTATTTTGGCGATCAACATTCGATATATGCCAACATTTCTTCTTCGTCCAGTTGGCAGCACTCGCGACATCAATTATGGCCAAAATTGGAAAGTAAGTGTAACACTTTCTGACCAGGTGGAAAATTTTCGTTGTCAATGCTAATTGCTGGAAAACTATATGCCAACATTTTCTGCTTGCCCATTTTCCAGATTTTTTTACCAAAAATTGAACTTTTGGCCTAAAACGGGCTAAAACTGGTGATTTTCAAAAAAAAAATGTTGGCCACCTTCTCAAACTTGTAGTTTTTGTATCAAAGAATAATATCTCTGAGTGCCAATATTCTTTCTCAATGTAACCCCCCCAAACCACCACCAAAACCCCCAAATATTCAAATACTTTGTTATGTTAAGAAGGATAATTTCTCGGTCATTAGTCGACAAAGGTGTCATTTTTGTATCCTTTTTGGCATAATAATCGGTATGTTTGGGGGTGGTTGGGGGGGGGGGGTGGTGGTACATTGAGAAAAAAATGTTGGCACTCATAGAGACTATTCTTTGGTACAAAAACTACAAGTTTGAGAAGGTGCCAACATTTCTTTTGAGAAACACCAGTTTTAGCCCATTTTAGGACAAAATTTTTGGCCAAAAAATCTGGAAAATGGACAAGCAGAAAATATTAGCACATGGTTTTCCAGCAATGAGCATTGACAACGAAAATTTTCCACCTGGTCAGAAAGTGTTACACCTACTTTCCAATTTTGGCCATAACTTATATTAAAGTGTTAAAGTGACTCGCAAAGTAGTACGTAAATTAATATATAAATTTAACTCCACTGGAAATGTAAACATATCAAAAAAAAAATAAAAAACAAGAAACATTTAAATGAAAATGACGCTGCTACCCTTGTAGTTTAGAACTCTGTACAAGAATACCCAAGATGGTCATTAAGGAAAATATCAATGAATTTAGGTATTAGCAAATCTCATATTCAGAGGATTTTAGTCAGAAACAAATGTTATGCATTCAAACCTAAATCTATTCACAAGCTTCAAATTGAAGATGATGCTCGACATTTGGACTTTACGTTTAACTGTGGGTGAGAAAATTTTAGCAGATAAATAAATCATTCCATCGAAACATTTTATGCACTGATGCATCTACTTTCACGACTAATGGGGTAGTCTCTTTTTAAAACTGTAGGTACTCCTAATTTCCGAACTACCACTAATAGTCAAAAGTTTAAAAAAGTAAATGTTTGGTGCGGCATAATGCATCACAGAACAATCATCCCTTATTTTATGGATGGAAATTTAAATCAAAATACTTATATAGAAATTTTGAATAATTTTGTTTTGAGCGAACTGGGCAATAAAAATTTAGAATTTAGGAGAAAAATAATTTTTCAGCATGATGGATGCCCAGCACATTCTAGACCTAGTTAGGCAATGGTTAGACAATCACTTCGACGACAGGTGGATTGGCCACCATGGACCAACAGCATACCCAGCCCGATCTTCAGTTGGATTACTTCTTATGGGGGTATTTAAAGCAAACAATTATAAGCAAACGATTTCGAAGACGACGTAGATTTATTAATGCAAAAAATTTTGGATGGTGTTGCAACCAATATTGGAGATGTAATTTCATCTGTCTATGAAGAATTTACAAAAAGATTAGCAAAATGTGTAGGTCTACAAGTGGAATAGTTTTCAAGTTAATTGTTTTCTTTTTTGAAAATTGTTATTTTCTTATTTTGCAATTAAACACCGTATTTAAGCTTTTCTGCATAATTGAAAAAAACTTGATAATCAACGATATTTAAAATGTGTTACCAGACAACAGAGAATTAAAGAGAGCAAATAATCTTTCCATTAAAATTTGATGAGTTAAATATTTAGACTTTAAAAAACAAAAACAAAAATTAGATTCTTAATCAGGTCACCCTTTGCCTCCTGGTTTATATATTTTTATGAAGCGAAATATCGAACCAATCCCTGAAATTGCATTTTTTTTTTCGTAATATCTCGCCTTAAAAATGACTAACCTATATTTGCGTCAGATCGCAATAAGATTACAAGGACTCCGTTTAAGGATATAAAACCCTTTTATCGAGCAAGTGGAAATAAAATACACAAATGTAACATCTGGCATAGGGCACCGTGGAGCTGTTCGACTGCTTTCGTACGTTTTAAGCCGTTAGACACCCATAAAAACTTTCTTATTGTGCGGTTACCGCTAAGAGAAATATCACCAAATATAAACAATATTTTACCCGCATGTCGACTTTATTATACCTTAACTAAGTTATAAGGAGGTACAAAACCAGTTGGCTTTATAGCAAGATATGTTTTTATTTGCAGTGGGATTGAGAAATGAAACTATACACATGTTTTAAGACAGTTCGCAGATTAAAATAACTTGTTTTCAGCTCTATATAGGTAAAAATATGCATTTAAAATGCATTTATTACACAATTTACTTTTCATTTTACTTCCACATTCAGTGGAAGTATAGTAACGAAAAAAAAATTTAGAAAATTTTTATTGTTCAAATAGGCTTAGAATGTCATGAAACATCGAGATTTTAAGTTTAACAAAAAAAAAAAAAAGGTTTCTGTCGATCTGTCTGTCTGTAATTTTTTTTTGTGTGCACGATTACTCTGGAACCGGTTAAGATATTGACTTCAAACTTGGTACCCCTATGTATTTTAACGCGATCGTAACTAAATTATATTTTCATCTTATTTCGTTACAGGGTTGGGGGGTAAATTAAGGTAAATGGGGGTAAATAGGTAAATCAAGCATGTAAGACTCCATAAAATTGTTATTTAGTATATATAAGAGAAGCTAAGGTCTCAAAAATTTGTTGGCATTAGCCACCCATATTACCACTCCCACCGCAACATTAAAAGGGGTGAAAAAAATAAGATTGAGAACCAAAGGTCTTAAAAAATTTTTTTTACTTCATCCATTACTTCGTCAATATTTTTTAAAATATAATTTTTAGTTTTCCATTTAAGTGTGCCATGATGGTTCCGATTTATTCTAAATGACCCGTGTAATGCTAGAAAAATCGAAATCCCGTCAAAATACTAAATTACGTGATTTATGAGCAAATAAACATCAAAATAATTTTTTGAGCAAAACTCAATTTTTTCATATTGGTACCGTGGTACCATTTATTAGTACTATTAATAAGAAATTTATTCATATGTCGTTTTAAAATGTGGGATAAATACATGCAAAATTACAGCTAAAAAAAATAAGAAAATACAACTTTGTTCTAATAATCTTGTTATACACAAGGTGGCTTTGGAATATAAAAAATTGTTCAAAATACTGTCCATTAACGTCAATGCACTTCTGAACTTGCATAGCTGTTTCTCGAAGATGGGTTGTAACGGCGGTTGCGTAGACAATATTTTTTAAATGATCCCAAACAAAGAAACAAGGTGTGTTAAATCAGGTGACCTTGGAGGCCACCTCACAGGACCACTCGTCGAAATTACGTTTTATCCGAATCTCCGTTGAAGGTAATTAATTACTATCCTTGAATTATAGGGAGGGGCGCCATCTTGTTGGAAATACATTCCCTGTCCTAAATTCAAAGGTAACTCATCTAGAATGTCATCAATCTCATTTTGCAGAAATCTCATGTATCTGGCACCAGTCAGGGGTCCTTCAAATATTATTGGACAAATGATTCTACTGCCGATTATTCCAAGCCGAACATTGAAACCGAACCGCACTTGAAAGTTACCCTCCCGTAATAAATGTTGATTTTCTTGTGACCAATATTTTGTATTTTGTCGGTTAAATAATCCCAAATTTGTAAACCTAGACTCGTCCGAAAATAAAATCATTCCTAAAAAAATCATTGTTAGCTGCACGTTATTCTGCAAAATCCAAAATCCGTAATTATTTTTTATGAAAGGCAAATTCTATAAATGCCAGGCAAGTAGTAAAACTCGCCCCTTTTTCGATCAAGAATTTGAGATTAAAACTTTGCTAAGTGTTAATTAGTCAAACGGCACACGTGGCTACTCGTTATAGATTAACGGATTTACACTAATTTTCAACACATTTTTCAAATAAATTTTGGTGTATTTAATTGAGTTTCGATATTTAAATCGGATTTTGTTTGGCAAGTTACGTCTAGAATTTTCTGGGTAAGTTTTAAATTTCCTTGATCTACGAGCAAAACACGTGCTCGAAATTAGGTTAGAATTTGAGAATAATTTTTGGTAATTTATTGTAGACGTTTTTGGGATACGGAGTAGAACATTCATCAGTCGTTATCATATACCCGTTTGGGTCATTTTGTGTAATTTTGGACAATTTTGGAAATATTTTGGACTTGGATCATATGAAGGACTATTGGTTACGAGCTTAAATTTATGAAATAATTCCCTTTCGATACAACATAACTGTAACGGAGAGTTACCTACGACCAGGACCTGTGATTTTGAGAACCTGAGATTATTTGAAAGTTTTATTTGCAGGAGATTCCAGGCAATGGTCTCAACCTACCAGTAATCGGAGCCACCTTGTGATCAACTGCTGCTGGAGTTCGGATGTTTTTAAAAGTTAAGTTGTCCTAGATCTTGTATGCAATCATAAACATTTTTGTTCTCTGATATAACTAAAAATTAAACTATTTTTTCCCTAGCTTCAGTGTGACGATTGTTAGAAATTATTGTAAGGCTGTTATATATATATATATATATATATATATATGTATATATATATATATATATATATATATATATATATATATATATATGTATATATATATATATATATATATATATATATATATATATATTTTACTAAATTGTATGATAATTTTCTTGTAACTCGAAGTTGTACAAAGGAATAAGAAGTTCTTTAATTTGTTCTTTTTATTGCTCTCTGTCTCTCACTAAAAGGATTTGTAATATCTGGGACCATCTTTATTTATTTGGGGTTTTCAGATCGTAATAAAATACAGGGTGTTCCATTTAAAAATCGAAAGTTAGTGTCACTTCCGGCTAAACCGGAAGTGAAAAAAAAATCACTTGTATGTCAAAAAGTGCAGCTTATTATATATATAGGATATCCCAAATTTAAATCGATTATCTTCAAAACTAAGGGAGAAAAGGGGTGTACCATAATCCTGTTACACCCGGTATGTCCTCGAGTGGGTTCTTTCAGTCATCCCTTTTAAGGATGACAACCTCAAATGGTTTTCCTGACCTCCAGAAGTGAGTGAGCCCTTATCGCGTCGGATAGGGCTCTTGTGTGACAACAGTTCTCCTCCAGCCTTCCACTGACCTCCATCGTAATTAACGTCAACATTTAATACTAAAGACGTGTTTTATGTATCTGATTAATTTATTCCTGAGATATTCTTGAAATACTACTAATACTTCTAAATTTTATCTCTAATTTTTTTCTTAAGCTAAGTTGCCAAAGGTAATATAATTCGTATAAATTGATAGTCTATTATCAACCATTAAATAAACATATGGTGACAAAGCGCTATTGATTTAAACAGATAATAAACTATAAATTTACAATTTTTTTATTACTAGGCAATTACGCTCTCAAAAAATGTTCAAGATGAGCATATCTGGTTTTTGAGATATGAGGGATTAAAGTTGTGATAAGCAATCTCACTGTGCGAATATTACATTCAGGGACGCTGCAAGCGGGCATGCAAGGCGTGCAGGGCACGCAGGTGCCCTTTATCGGGGGCGCTGGAATTACCAAATATATAATATATTTATACCAGAAAGTTTTTCGTCGAACCACTCTGGCAACAGCGCCAAAGCAGCACAAACCATAATATATGTACGTATTTTAAAATGGTTGTTTTTGTTTTAATTATATTTTTCGTTATTAATTTCATTCGAAATTAGGAAATAGCCCAGGCAGCAAGGTGCCGTCATTATGACGTTGTTTTTTCGGCATTAATTACGTCAATTTCACCTTCAGCATGACGTAAAAATGACGTGAAAAAGACTGCACAATGTCACAGCCCAATGACGTCATACATATGACGCCAATATGACGTATTGGTTAATCAGTAAATTTTGCGATAAGGGATGCAAACCTCTCATTATAATATTTTTCCACAATTATTAATAAAATTTTTGATGAAAAAAAAAGCCGGAATGTGCAGGGATCGAACCGCGGACCTTTTGACTCACAACCTAACACTTAACTCACTGAACCATTGAACATCTTTATTTAAATATGTTTAAAAGCTGTATACCTAGTTAGAAATAGTAAAACAAAATTATTATTACTATGTGGCAAAAATTGAACTAGTCACTAAATACTTCTATTTATTTTTATTTTATAACGATTTATTTCACGTCATTTTAATGACGTCAAAATAATGACCTAAAAGAAACGTATATTTGACGTCTTCATGATGACGTCAAAAGTACGTATTAAATATCACGTCTCTGGTACGTCATTTATTAATGACGTCAAAATAATGACCTAAAAGAAACGTGTATTTGACGTCTTCATGATGATGTCAGAAGTACGTTATAAATATCACGTCTCTGGTACGTCATTTATTGGGACAATGACGTCGGCGACGAAAAATCACCTTTAAAAGATGTCATAATGACGTCACCCTGCTACCTGAGAGGGCGCCAAAAATTTGGTTGCACGCGGGCGCACTAAGCTCAAGCAGCGTCCCTGGTTACATTAAAGTAAATACTGTCACAAGGATGATAAAGGACGCTCTCCATAAAATTAATGTCCTAATGGCCTGTTTTCAAACTTCAAGTGAATTTTATAAGAAGGTGGAGGTGCGAGAGGGTGAATATCAGAGACAACGCAATGCCTGTATCACATTAGTGAAAATCCTATAGCAAGGGTTTTTAAGAGTGCTCTTTAGGAATGTCATGGCCTCGTGATTCTTTCCCATCACTGTAGAAAAATTCACAGGGGTTAGAGGGTGTAAATCTGAGCAATTTTACAATCATTATATTGTATCGAAAAAAATTCTGACATAAAGGTAAGTATCCCTTTCCCGAAAGCCAAAACGTCTAGAGGTCCATTCTTAACCCTCAAGGGTAAAGGTGCGAAGATATGAATATCGTAATCGCTGCATTACATAAAAAAAATACTGATGTAGCGGTTTCTAAGAGTGCTTTTCTGTTATGTCAGGGCCTCTTAACTCCTTTTCATCCCCCAAATGATTCCGACGGGGGTCAGGGGGTGAAGACCCACCAATAAGTTTTCGTCCCGTTCTCTTACCCCATCGTAGGTGTGTCATAAAATAGTTACAAAAATTCTAGTTATCGCCCCACATTTATACCTACTGCAATCAAAATGCGATATCTGGTACATTCACTATTTTTTCTCAAGTTCATAATTCAAGATAAGGGTTAGTTTTTTTTACCCTGTAATGGATTGTTTTCGTGTGCTAGGTCGTAACAGATTTATGGTACATTCCTATTAATAAAGCTTAGAGGGTTCAAGCTTTTTCACCAGTTATTGGAGTTTTTGTGCAGTTTGATATTGTATTGGGGTAGTTTTCACCCCCTTAAGGGCGTGTCTCGATTTTTTTGTGTTAGTCCTAGTCAACACATTCGTTTATGTATTCAGCCAATAGACTTATATTATATTTATATTCATGGAAGCTCTATAACTCAATAGCATCATCTTTTCCTATCTTCATTCTTATATAGGGGATGTTTTTGGCTCTTCTGAATTAATCAATAGATATACGGATTTTGCGATTTTAGATTAGAATTCTGCGTCAAAAAATTCTAAGAATATCTTGATTGGCCTGCCGTAGCTGATGAGTATTCATTTTTTGTGGGGCTGTGTATTTTTTGATATGCTGCTATATGGCATCATGCATATCACAACTTCAATCCATCATATCTCAAAAACCAAACATATGCTCATCTTGAAATTTTGTGTTCAGGATGTTCTCATTATTAACAATAATTTAGCACTTAGTTTAAAACAAAATTTGAGGGAGAGAAAATGGGCGATTCTTTAAAACAATAGTTCCGTACGATAAAATATGTATTTATTAATAAATTTAACAACGCGGAAACACAAACATTCGCTTTATATTTTTTGCATAGTTTAAATTCAAAAGCTAGAGCACTTTACCAGACTCAGTTATATTTTTCAACGTTTCGCATACATGTTGTTTTAAATTCAGCCAAGTGGGTTCAAATTATAATGTTATTTGAAAAATATCAGTATTTATTTTAATTAGTTTCGGTGTATTCCACGATGTATCTATCGAGCGTGTGTGGGTTTCAAATAGTCTGTTTAGCATACATAGGACACCGCGAGTCCGTAGCGCTAAGCTCTTATGTTGAAGGATGCTTTCAACATCACACTGGTTTAACATAGCGCCATCAACGATAGTTTACGGGACAATGAAAATGGTAGACAATTAACATTCTGAAGCATAAGTAAAATCTCTAGTACAGCTGACCCTAATGATAATAATCCACAGATAAAAAGTCACTCTCGAAGTCGCTGTTGACTGTCACATTTATTTACAAGCGTAGCACAGGGCGATCCGCAGCAAAATTTGAGAATGTTGTGGAAGTTATGCAAACATTGTGGAAGGAGTAAACATTATACTTCAGGCACACCAACGCAATGAAAATATTACGAAAACAAGTAGCAGACTATGTCCAAAATGGACTACTTCACCCCGTTCAGGCTAGCATCCATTAACAAACTGGAACCCAAGGGCAATTCCATCATATGGTCTGGCCAAGAGGATATACATAGTCATCATACTGTCAATGATGACATATGTTAAAATCGCGGAGACGACAAAATCCATGAAAATAAGTCTGAGAAGAGGTAAAAACGATAAATTAAAACAAGGACATAAAACGTCAACATTACTAGGATTGAAAACAATTACAATAGAGATAGAAATGTACGTAATGAAGTATTGGGGACATGTTCAACGAAGGAACCCAACACATCTACTGAAGAAAGTCCTAATACTGAGCAGGAACAAACTAATAATACGGAGACGATTCTACATGTGGAGACCAACAAGTGAGAGTATCATGAACAAACAAGAAAAGGACCAAGCATACTGAATACCAGAAATAAATTGCAATGATATATGCTCTGCCAGAATCAGAAACGGAGGAAATAGAAGACTCAAAAGAAGAAGAACCTTAGAAGCAAAAACACAAAAAGCGGAGCATAAAAACACCATATGAGGACACAATGCAGCAACGCACCTTGCAACCACTTAGACTTCTCATCCTACACTTTTGTACGACGCGTTATGTAACTCTCGCTGCTGACCAGGGACTGAAACCGAAATCTATTTCGGTTTTCGGTTACGGTTTCGGTTTTCCAGAATCTCTCCTTTCGGTTTCGGTTACGGTTAGAAAAAAAATTGTAATTACGGTACGGTTTTCGGTTACAGTTTCGGTTCGGTTACGGTTCCTGCTGCTGACAACAAGTATGATCCAAATCCATACTAGCGTAGATGTAGCAGGTTCGGCAGTATCTCGGGAATGACAGCAATGTCTACTATAGATTGGACATGCTATCCTTGGGAGGGGATGTAAAGCAGCTTATCTTGTTTGATGTTAGGCAAGTAGAAATTCCTACTCTTCTTATGAGAAGAAGGTCTGCAAAATTTTCAGGTTGTTCTCCTAGCCTTAGTCGCGAATATATCGCCGTTAAATAAATAATTTTAAAAAACTCTAGGCATCGCTAGGTCATTTTATTTCCGTGAACACCAAAGGGCATAGCAGGCTAAGCATGTGTATGCTGCTCCAGCAAAAATCTGGTCGAGATTTTGTGCACAAGTTGATAGTAGTGTGAGATGAGATTTCCCAAAATATTATTATTGGAAAACCATTTTTACGAGAGTTATGGGGGTAAAGAGAAAAATGGGAAAATATTTTTTCTCAAGAACGGATTAACCGATATTCATAAAGAAAAAATATATTATGGGTTTTGATGGCACAAACGGAGAAAAAAATTATTAAGTTCATTTGTCGGAAACATTTTTCTCGAGGCACACCCATAATTTGGGATGCTTGTTTATCGTGAGTCCCCTTGCCTCTCACAAGTCGGGGGGCTTGTTTGTTGTGAGTTCCCTTGCCTCTCACGACTCAGAGTGCTTATTTATCGAGAGTCCCTTGCCTCTTAATGGTCGGGGGGCTTGCTTATTGTTAGTCTCCTTGCCTCTCACGAGTCAGGGTGCTTGTTTATAATATTCTCTTAGGTAAAATATCAAGTGAGGGTTTTCAGGTCGAAATTACGCTCATTGTCAAGTGTAATAACTTAAAAATAAGTCAATAAACAATCCTTTCTAGCAAATTTACATATGAGTCTGGCCAGGGGCGTGCCCCATCCGGGTGACAGTGCACCGTGTGGAATTAAAGCAATTTAAGAATATAATGGGAATTTGGATGGAATTGGTGACCATTGGCTTGGTCTCGGTGCCATTGGAATTTGGAAACATACAAATTGTTTATGCTTCTGGTGCGGCTAGGGTGGGACTGAGGAAGTTTATTAAAAAGTTTAAAAGGTTAGGACCGTAATAGTGACAAGCAGGGGGTAAACGGGAGGTAGTAGTTCTCCGGAAAGCACAAGAATGACGTATCTACTGCGGAACGCTGGGCCATCGTTGGAAGGAGAAAACATAGAAAACACATTCCTTTTTGTGTGCCATCACTTGGTCTGGATACAGAGTGCGAAGGATACAGTTTTGAGTTAGGTGAGGGATGAGTGTTTGAGGGTGATGCATACCTCGGGACGTGCGATTGACGATTTTGTGAGTGGTGATTGGTTTGTATATGATCCAGAGCTAGGTGCAATGTTTTTGGTGTGGTGCGGTAGAGCGGATCAAAAGGAGAGGGGAACGGAGGGGAGGAGAGGTATCACAGAGAAGTCTTGTTGATCCTGACTTTTTGTTGGTGTCTAGTTTAATAGGAGTCTGTTTTGTGGTATTGCATATTTTTGAAGTTGTGGGTGTTACAATATAGTGTTGTGAATCTGATTACATAATATTTTTCTTAAGTAAATTATCAAATGAGGTTTTCAGGTCAAAATTACGCTCGTTGATAAGTGAAAAATTCTACATTAAATTCTACACTAAAAACAGGGAGACCAGGTTACACGTGGAAATCACAAAAAGGATAGAAATGTACGCAATGAAGTACTGGGGACACGTCCAAAGAAGGGAACCAACACACCTACTGCCGAAAGCACTAACACTGAACAGCAGCAAACTTAAAATTGGGAGAACATGTTACACGTGGAAAACAACAATCGAGAGGATCATGAACAAACTGGGAAAGGACCAAACATACTGGGAAAGAAAAGCGAGGGGAAAGAATGAATTTCACAAAGAAATCGGAGCGATATATACTCTACCAGAATCAGAAACGGAGGAATCAGAAGCCTCAGAAGAAGAAGAAGAAGAAGACTTGTAGAAACAGAAGTACAAAAATAGGAGCACAGATACCAGCGACACAACGCGGCAACATATCTCACAAGAAGACCCAGAATAGGCAAAAGCCCAGAACCAAAAATACAAAAAAAGGGGGCTTAAACGCTCCCTCACGACATAATGCGGTAACGCATCTCACAAATACCTACACCCCCCATCCCACATTCCTTTACCATGCGCCATGTGGCTCTCGCTGCTGGCAACAAGCATGACCTTAGTCCAACCCAGCGTGGACGTAGCAGGCCCAGCTGTATAACTTGGGAGTGGCAAAAATGCCTACCGCACGCTGGTAAATCAATCAATCAATCAATCAATCAAGAATATTAGATTGTTCTTGAGAATTCGTTTTCTTCTAATTTTATGAATTCTTACTTGCCTACTTTACTTATTTATCCCCTTACCCTCCTACGGAATATGATCAAATATAATATAGTTCCAGATTTCGTTATAATACAATGGTGTACCAAATTTCAAGTCAATATCTTAAACCGTTCCAGAGTAATCGTAATAGTAATCGTGTGCACAGAAAGTTACAGACGGACAGATTTTTTTCAAACTGAAAATATCGATGTTTCATGGCAAATTAAGCCTATTTGAAAAAAAAAATCAATTTTCTTTTACCGTTACCACACTTCCACACTAGTACGTGGATGTGGAAATAAAATGGGGGTATTAATGAGAAATGGTAAGTGAAACATTTACTAAGTTTGTAATATGCTACAAATAGTTCGGTATTTTTTGTTACTGAAATATTTTGAATACGTTTATTAGTTTTGTAGTTTCACTAATTACACTCTTCACAAATACGATAACGAATAGTATATTGCATTTGATCGGCACATTTCTAAAACCGGAACTATCGGTCGTAGACAAAAAAGTTACATATCATTGTGTTGGTGAACGAATTCTGAACAACTTTAAAAATGTCCGTCTGTCCGTTCGTCACGTTTCTTGTAAGCACGATAACTTAAGAAAGAAAAGTCCGATTGTATTGAAATTTGGACAATAAGTTAACTAGGGGAAGAACCCTATTGTTTTTGAACAAAATCGATTAGTAAATAAAAATGTCATAAATTTTATTTAAATTTGAAAAAATATTTTTTTGATTTTTATGTTTTTGTAATTGAACAGTGAAATGGTATTTCATTTTACTTCTAAGGCTTTATATATTTTACTAATATACATTTCATAATATAATATGCAACGGTGGAAATATGATTTTAGGTCGTCTCTTATATTGTAAAAATTTATATATTTTTACGTGGCAGGTGATGGTGTAGTTCTTACGCTGTTAACTCAGTATCCTTCTACTCCCCCTGATCCCTCGCTGAAACCAAACGCCATGAAAAGATGCACCTGGCGCAAATAGTTTTTAAAAATTGACAGTTGGAGTAGAGTTTTTTCTATTTATTTTTCCTACACATCCTTCTTCTACAGCAAAATCCCCAAATACAAAAAAAGCGATTTTAGTGAAGTCTAGACATAATAATAAATTAAACGTGATTGACCTAACGAAGACCATTATCTAATTAAGATAACATCGTGTGAGGATCGCTTGCCATAACACCTGGCCGCTGTGGTACCTTGCGCAGTTTAATCCGCGAAATTGTACGCAGTGAAAACCGAAAAAATAAATGAATCTTAACTGAAAAAGAAATAAAAAATTTCGTTGCGATCCCCAGCGTTGATGCCATAAACTTTACAATTGGCCTTAAAATGTAATCTGTATAAGTTACTTTTGATCACCGGATAAGAATACATCCACAACCCAGAAATTAGATAGGGCAATCGAATTTGGATCACCCTGTACATCTCGAGAGATGTGAATTAGTTGTTTGCCACCGATATGTCTCCACAATACGACGTTCTGTACACTATTTAGATAAACAATTATTGATTAGATCAATACACAGACTGTTTTGTTTCGGATGTGATTGCAGGTATTTCGACAATTATTCATATCCATGGGTATGGAGCAGT
Organism: Rutpela maculata; assembly: GCA_936432065.2. NCBI lineage: Eukaryota > Metazoa > Arthropoda > Insecta > Coleoptera > Cerambycidae > Rutpela > Rutpela maculata. The sequence continues at coordinate 67,651,620 of OW386294.2, read as the reverse complement.
GATCTTGGTTTAGATTATATTACATAATTTTATTTCTGTGTAATGTAGGTATACAACCTACAGTTGAACTGAATTTTTATTTCCGTATATTAACGTAATCTTCTGGTAATATAGTTAAATGTGATGCTACAAGAAGGATCTTATTTCTTGTACCATATTCTTACGAACAAGTTTTAAGTTATAAATATTTCAGAAATCTTCATTTTGTACAGGGTCACTCATTACATATTGACCTCCCCCCCCCCCGTTATTTCTGTTATTAATGGAAAATAAAAAAAAAAGTTTCGTATAAAAGTTGTAGGGTTGTATATGTATATTTTTCAAAGGAAATTAAAAAAACAATTGCTTGCCTAGGTCACGTGACATATAATGAAGGCTGTTGTTCAAATGGAAAAACCCTGTATATTTTTACATATTCTTTTAGATCCTTTTTCCCCGATTTCAAATATATATATATATATATATATATGTATAGAAAATTGAAAATAAAAATTATAAAATAATTAAAAAAAATCCGGTAGACCAATCCCATGGCCACTAAACAGCCCTGATCTAACACCTTTCGATACATTCTTGTGAAGTATTTAAAGGACAAAATGAATTAGAACCATAAAATAGTTATAAAATATTGTTCATCACAGGATTTTATTTTTATTCTTATAATATATCAAATTTTTAATGTACGATATGTCAAGAAATATTACAGCTAGTCATATCAACTCTTATATATCTGAAAGAATACGTAAAAATATTCAGGGTTTTCTATATAAAAAACAACCTTCATTGTTACATCACATGACCTGTGCAAGCAAATGTTTTTTTAATTGCATTTAAAATATGTACACAGGGTGTCCCGAAACTCCCGCCTTCCCCTTTAGGTGCTAATTCTCCATGCAAAAATAGTAAGAAAAGTTCCTATAAACATGTGTCCGGAAATACTTCCTAAGGGAGCTAAGGCCCTCTAAGGATGGCGCAAAAATAGGTGTTTTTACTAATTATCTCGAAAATGATTTGGGACAACTTTATGAAACTTGGTTAACTTTTTTCGATTAATAAAGGTTATTGTTTTACGCCTACTTTGAAAAATAAATAATGCGCATTTAGCAAACGAATACGCAATATTTCGTTTAGACCTTTTACTTGAAAACGGCTTGCCATATGGCTAATTGTAGAAAGGCCCTTTTTTATGCAGAATTAACCAGGGAATCATAATCAGGGATTAAAATACTAAAAATGTCAAATGGAAAAATTAATATGTAGAAACAAAGAACACCTCGTTTCTCCGCCCCTGGATAAAATTAATTTTGGCCAATACTGTAAAACAATAACCTTTAATAATCGAAAAAAGTTAACCAAGTTTCATAAAGTTGCCCCAAATCATTTCCGAGATAATTAGTAAAAACCCCTATTTTTGCGCTATCCTTAGAGGGCCGTAGCTCCCTTAGGAAGCATTTCCGGACACATGTTTACAGGAACTTTTCTTACTATTTTTGCATGGAGGATGAGCCTCTAAAGGTGAAGGTGGGAGTTTCGGGACACCCTGTATAATGTGGAACAGCCAAATGGAATGAATTCAGTATCTCAGTAATTTTGCATATTTATAAAAAATCCCGAGACGCGTCGATTTTGGATTCTGAAATGACATCCTGTGCGTACAAATTTTATCCCTAAATTCAATCAACCCCCTTCGAGTGACAGTTTCAACCTCTGAATTTTTAAATAGGAAATGGGGGCTTGTGATACCTCATTTGAAAGGTTGTTTCATTCTCTATATTTAAAAATACTATGGTCCTAATATTTACTGCAAAAATTAACGGTCTGCTTGACGAAATTCACTACAAACGAAAAACATAAAAACTTACAGCGTTTTGTTCTTGCAGGCTAGCAAAAACAATTTCAGTGTTCTTTTTCAACACTATCAACTAAAAAGAAGACATAAAAACATCAACATACTTCATTGCCAATTTTATTGAAAACGCCGTAGCGATTGACAGCAATAAATAGTTGTCATAGTTGTCACTGTTTTGCGTATTGGTTTATTTAAACGAAATGTTTTACAGATGGTTGGTTACGGAGATAAAAAAATGCGATCCCAGGACGAAGTTGCCCGCCTATTTCAAGAAAAATTTCTTGACTTGCCGCCAATATCCCAAGGTACAATTAGCAAAATTGAAAAGCAGTTTCGCGAAAATGGACATGTATGGCAGATAAAAAAAGAAGCTTCCAATGCAATGAGTAATGATACCAAATTAGACATACTGCTTGAGTTTGAAGAAAACCCACGTAGTTCAAGTCGACTAGCAGCTTCAGCATTTAATGTTTCCCATTCCTCAATTATTCGCGTATTAAAAGAAAATAAAATGCATCGCTACAAACTGACCTCAACTCAGGAGCTTAGTGAAGATGATTTTGATAGAAGAACATGTTTTTGTGAACAAATGATGTAAAAGTTAGATAACAATGTTATAAAACTAGAAAATGTTTTGTTTTCGAATGAGTCCACTTTTACTCTCCTTGGCCATGTTAATCGTCAAAACTGTCTCTACTGGGCTAATGAAAATCTTAACTGGATGAAAGAATTACATACGCAAAATCCTGAAAAGGTTAGGTTAGGTTAGTTTGGGCGGGGCTAATTATTGGAAACCATGTCATTGGTCCCTTTTTCATTGATGGCAGTTTGAATGGAGATAATTATTTAGCTTTGCTCCAAAATAGATATTATTTTGCCAACTTTGGCAAACTTATATCCTGCTCAAGCATACCCAGAAGTTCCAGCGGATGTAATATGGTTCCAGCAGGATGGAGCACCACCACATTACCGAATCGATGTCCGCTAATACCTCGACTTAACATTTCCAAATCGGTGGGCAGGGAGGCGAGGATGGCTGGAATGGCAAGCACGCTCTCCTGATCTTACACCTTTAGATTTCCTTCTATGGGGATATGTGAAAAGTATGGTATACAAAACTAAGCCACGCGATATAGCTAACTTAAGAAGAAGAATAATAAGTTTTTTTTAGTTTGCTGTAGTGAATTACGTTAAGCATATGAATTAATTTTTTTACCGTTAATTTTTGCGATAAATATTGAAACCATAGCTAGCATAGTTTTTGAATAGATAATAAAAAGACCTTTTAAATGAGGTATCAAAAGCCCCTACTTCCCCTTTAAAAATTTGGTTGCAACTGCTTCTCAAAGGGGGTTGAATTTAGGGATGAAATTTGTACGTTTCAGGATGTCATTTCAGAATCCAAAATCGACGTATCTCGGGATTCTTTATAAATATGTACAATAATTGAGATACTGAATGTATTCCATTTTGCTGCTCCACACTGTATATAAACAACTGTTTGTTTTTGACTTCTGACAAGATTATTCAAGTTGTAATCTACAAATTACATATTGATGTCTTGGACCTGCACTTTGCCTTTGAAGGCTTTATCTATATCTACAGGTACAAGTCAGTTCTTGGTACGGATTACTAAGTGAATCCCGTCAAATAGAAGCGAGCATGTTTATTTAAACTACTTAATTTACAAAATGGCAACCACACCAGGGTACTTTAACAAATATTTATACGATTTTAACAGCTAGTCAAATATGTAAATTACCTCAAAATAGAACTACTTTTTAGATCGAACTCTACAGATTGTGAAACAAGTGTGAAAGAGAAAAAACCGCAAACTTGTTCACAGTTGTTCACTACCGTAAAATGTGTATTGAGAAGTATTTCCTCTAAAATAAAGTCGCCTTGACTCTACACATTTTCTTATGTAATGCTTTTCTTGAATTAACAAACATTATTAATACAGTAACGAGAGATTTTAATTTAGAAAGATTGTCATATGGATTAAATTTCTTTTTTTACACAGTTTAATAGTAAATATATCAAATAAACGTTATAATACGGAGGGTGACATTTTATTCCGAATGCCACTTCTATACAGAGGGTGGCACCCAAAAAAATACTAATTGGAACTCAGACAATCAAATTTTCTCTACAATTTTTTGTCTAACTTGGTAGTATTTAAGTTAAAACGGGTACCTAAAAACCGTTTTTGTAGAATAAATCTAAAGCTCTCACATTTAGCGAAAAAATACTAGAATTTACAAAGAAAGCTTATATAAACTGAGAGTGAATTTAGTTCTATTTAATCTCTGTAGGATTTTAATGTTTTACTAAGAAACTATGGCACTAGTGCTAAGTAATAAAACGAAAGATTATTAATAAATCTTTTAAATGTTTTTTATATAAATATAAAAATTACTCTCTGTTGTCCTCCACTGCTGCATATTTTTGAATCTGTTTTCTTAATTATTCGTACACTGAACGAATGTTATCCTCATTTATGTCGGCTATTGATTCTCACAAACTTTTTGGTTTAGGTGTAACCGTAAAAAAATCAAGTGGGGTAATGTCAGGGTAGCTTGCAGGCTATCTTATAGAATCAAACTGCCCAATAAATTTATTTTAGAAATGCACAGTTTCGCGTTTCCTTATTTACAAATTCTAACTGTGACTAAAAACTTCTCTGACTTCAGAGTTTCCACTCCTTGAGATAAGGGCAAGTATAGGAACCATATAGAAACTGAAGAAGATACCTTTTATAACAAGAATCACATGCAAAAAATGATTGCACTTAACACGGTTTCTAAGTTTTGCATCTTTTCCGCCCCTAGGTACTGTACAGGTAATAACTTACTTAAAACAGTCATATTTTCATTTACAGGAACTAATTCAGTAGCTCAGGAACAATAGGTCAAACATTTACTCAACCTGGACAAATTTTTATAAAAGACAGATATTTTATGTAAAGTTTACTGTCTAGCAATGGGTTCACCTTTATCACCAGTACTCGCCAACTTATTTATGGAAGCATTCGAAATATACGCCCTGGACAACAACCAGTTAAAACCAAAATGTTATATGGAAAAATGGCAGTGAGGAGCTGGAGAATTTCAAGTTCTACCTAAACAACTTACATCATGAGATCAAATTCTCCATGAAAATAGAAACAAATAGTAAACTTCCATTTCTGGACATCCTTGGGTTCAAGAAGGACAATTGAGGATTAGGACACAAGGTATACAGGAAACCGACGCACACCAACAGATACCTATACTAGGGTGACTCAAAAAAACTTTCTTTTGAAAACTGTTGCTACCCAGGGTTTTTCCGATTCCTTTTGGTTCCTAATGAAAATATATGAAGTTTGAAGTCTGTAGGTTTAGGGGAAAGTTTTCCCCTTGGGGCCTAAAGTTTTAAATTTTTATAAAAAAAAAACCCCGAAATTAAAAAACCAGTTCCCAAGTAACACACATGGTACCAAATCCTTTCGGTTTCGATTTTGCTACGAAGCCTTAGTTCCTGGGATACACCCTGGTACTAATATTGCTACTTTATTGAGTAAGGCTACTTTATATGGTTCTTTTAAAGTAACTGTTACCACACCGATACCATTTATTGGAACTGTAAACACTCAAAGTTAAAGTAACATTTGGGTAGTTACTGGAACTAAGCAGTATCATTTTATTGTTACTCTATAGTGGCAAAAACTATATAGTACCAGTGAATCAGTTACTGCCACCCACCAGTGCCACTAAGATGCCTAAATAAAGTAACTGGGTACATAGAGAAGCAATCTAGGTTCCAGAATAGTTCCAGTGATCATCACTTGGAACTTTAAAGTATCGTGGTATTTTAGTGGCAACATGGGTAGCGAAATAGTTCCTAATAAATATTTAAATTTTTTAATCTTGACTTTTTAAATTATTTTGTCAAAAACTTACAAGAAAAGGTTATTTTGAGGGCGCGTTGAAATTTTATCATTTAATATGTCAACTTACATCAAAAAAGTAACTTGCGTTTGAAAAAATGGCTAAAGAAGCACTTTAAACACGCGCCTAAAGTACATATCTTTTTGGTATAATATTATTTCACTGCGCTATTATTATAAAAGAAAAAAAACAAAGAGGTCGCTAAAAGATAAACACCATTTTAAAAAGTGATAGTGGCAGTTACTAGGCAGCCACGTAGCGGTTACTAGGCCGCCGAGTCGCGGACTACCCGAAACACTACCCGGCGACTACAAATTTTTCCCCATTTTAGTGGCGGCTACGTAGCTGCCACGTAGCAGGGACGTGGCTGCCTATTGTAGCGGTCCACTATATCGTGGCATTTATAGTCGCCGATACGTTCCCGCGACTTTATGTGTTACTTGGGCTTTTTGAAAAATACATTTTCTCTAATTAAATCAATGTAGTTGGGGTCCTCCAAGCTTCCAAAAATAGCAATATATATACTACTTACATCAATATTAATTGAACATAAAAAAAACTCCGAAATTAAAAAACCAGTTCTTTTTGAAAAATACATTTTCTCTAATTAAATCAATGTAGTTGGGGTCCTTCAAGCTTCCAAAAATAGCAATATATATACTACTTACATCAATATTAATTGAACGTGTATTTAAAATTATTTAATAAATAGCGAAAATGCAAGAACATTAATTAACCTAACCTACACGCTACTTTTCTCGCTCTCGAATTTTGTTTCAAACTAAGTGCTAAATTATTGTTAATGATGAGAACATCTTGAATAAAAAATTTCAAGATGAGCATATCTTTGGTTTTTGAGAGATTAAAGTTGTGATGAACGTGATGTAATATAGGATCTGAGCAATTTTACAATCATTATATTGTATCGAAAAAAATTCTAACATAAAGGTAAGTATCCTTTTCCCGAATGCCATAGTCTAGTTTTTAACCCCCAAGTGGATTTTATGAGGGGGTAAGGATACGAAGGGATGAATATCGGAGCAATCTCGTAATCGCTGCATTACATAAAAAAAATACTGATGTAGCAGTTTTCAAGAGCGCTTTTCTCTTATGTCAGGGCCTCTTGATTCCTTTTCATCCCCCAAATGATCCCGACGGGACTTCAGGGGTCAGGGGGTGAAGACCCACCAGTAAGTTTTCCTCCCGTTCTCTTCCCCATCGTAGGTGTGTCATAAAACAGTTACATAAATTCTAGTTATCGTTTTTTCCCTGACTCAAGTTCATAATTCAAGATAAGGGGTAGTTTTTTATCCTGTAATGGTTTTCATGTACTAGGTCGTAACAGGTTTATGGTTCATTCTTATTAATAAAGCTTTTTCACCAGTTATTGGAGCTTTTGTGCAGTTTGATATTGTATTGGGGTAGTTCTCACCCCCTTAAGGGCGTGTCTCGATTTCTTTGTGTAAGTCCTAGTCAATACCTTCGTTCATGCATTCAGCCAATAGACTTATATTGTATTTCTGTTCATAGAAGCTCTATAACTCAGTAGCATCATTTTTTCCTATTTTCGTTCTTATATAGGGGATGTTTTTGGCTCTTCTGAATTAATCAATGGATATACGGATTTTGCGATTTTAGATTTGAACTCTGCGTCAAAAAGTTCTAAGGATATCTTGATTGCTCTGCCATAGCTGATGAGTATTCATATTTTGTGGGGCTGTGCATTTTTCGATATGCTCCTGTACTGCATCACGCATATCACAATTTCAATCCATCATATCTCAAAAACTAAACATATGCTCATCTTGAAATTTTGTGTTCAGGATGTTCTCATTATTAACAATAATTTAGCACTTAGTTTAAAACAAAATTCGAGGGCGAGAAAATGGGCGATTTTTGGCCTATTTTTGGGATCACTCTTTGCGAGCCAGAACATCTTCAAGAAGAATATCGGACTTTAAAGACGTCACTACAAAAAAATGGATACAAACCGAAATATATAGACAACGCAATATAGAGACAAGATATAACCAGAACAGAAAAATAAAAGACATACATGGCAACAGCTTATCTACTGTGTGTACAAGAATCTACGGATAGAACTGAAAGAGTTTTGGAGGAAAAGAACGTCAAAGTAATATATAATGCGAAACAGAAGGTTGCGCAACATTCTCCCATATACCAAGGTCCAGAAGAACTACAAACACCAGGTGTATACAGCATTATATGTTCCTGCGGGCAAGTTTGCATTGGAGAGACCAAAAGATATATAAACACTAGAGAACACATTAGCCATACAAAGAAGAGAAATTCTACAAAATCAACAGTTGACCAACACTCAAAAGAAATCGGCAATTTGATAAAATTTGACAAGATGAAGAAATTAGCCAACACCCAGAATTATTGGCCAAGAAGATACAGAGAAGCCATCGAAATAAATAAATATTCGAATAACTATAATAGTGACACCGGACTACAATTACCAATAACGTGGAAGTCAATGTTCCGCATGAGCAATGATCCGAAACACGCCTCCTGATAACCTGTATAAATAGAGAAGCCGAGTTCAGCAGAGTTCGCCAGGACGACGAGAGCTCTAATCTACCCGATAACGGGCAGACAGAGCAGACTCAACCTGAGGAACAAGCTCACGCTTATCAGGTCACTCATCCGGCCCCAACTGACGTACGCTTCGGTAGCATGGGGCTACCAAGCGATAAGCTACCTCCAACAGATCCAGAGAGTGGAGAACGTCGCCCTTCTTCGGACAGCAGTCAGCGCACCCTGGTTCGTGCGTAACGAGGACATCTTCAGGGACCTGGAGTACACCCCAGTCACTGAAATCATCAAGGAGAGAGCCAAGAAGATATACGCCCTTGCCGAGGAGCATGGGGACCAGCTGTTTAGGGAGGCTACTGACTATGACCCAGCAGACGCTCCAAGGCACAAGCGGCCGAAGATGCAGATCCTGGATAACGGGTGAGTATAAACATACCGCCGTCCGATGAAGCCACCCCAAGGAAGGGACAGGACGATCACCCAACCACCCACCCAAGACCCTGCGGATACCGGACAAACAACCGTCCAGTACATGCAGTCCCTCTAGCTCCGGGCAGACCAAAAATGCTACCAAAGCAGTTAGGTCTGCCCTTCCTCGAGCTACACAGCTCATCCTTTACCCTACCGATGATCCGGATGACAGGATGTCAATTGGCATTCTATGTATCGGCAGTCACTCCTGCCAAAAACCCAAAACACCTAACCGACCGATGACTACCCCCGGGGGGACAAGCTGGCGAAGAAAAGAAAACAAAGACAGAAGAACGCCAGAAGAGGCCTTAGCCAGCAAGGTTCAACGAGCCAGGACCCAGGGGAGGGAGGTGGGCCGAAATCATCTGCACCGCTCACATTTGTGAGTGGGGCAGATGTAAAGTAAGCTCGCCCGCCCTGCACGAGGCTGGTTCCCGGTCTACAGCGATGTACTGGGGTAAAGGGCAATAGTCCTGCCCGGCCCCAGACATCCGAGACCGACATCTTTAGCCAAGAATATTGGCGGGCGCAGAGTTCACTTCGCTTCAGAAGAAGACCACGACAAGATGGTCAAAACGTCAAGCACTCAACAATGTCTACGCGGAAGAAGACACGATCACCAACCCCGCGAAAACTTTAGCACCAAGCTTGTATACAACTTTTTCTACTTCAAAGTCTACAATTATTAAACTACAGGTAACAGATAGGCCTGTTTAGAAGACCGTAGCTTCTGTCGCTATAAAATTAAGAAATTCTTACACTCACTTGTGCTGCTCAAATATATAGTGACAACGCCCTAATAAACGTTAGCGAATTACTAATTAATAACCAAAGTCGTAGAAGGCCGGAAAGACCGGTAAAATTCCAAAAGAAAATGCGGTCTATACTTCACACACGGAGTTATTTATGTAGAAGGAGGAACAGGCTACTTTAATTAAAAAAAACCTCCCTGGCGTATTATTGATGTAGTATACATTTAAAGCCCTTTGGCAACATTAAGACCCAAGCAGTGCAGCTCCGTCTACAGTAGTTACATGATTTTTAATGAATATTCTTTAGAACAAACATCAATTTATAATTAATAAATTTCTTTTACAGTTAACTATGAGGATTTCCATCAATGAAAAATAATTAATTGGATTAAGTTTATTGGAAGTAAGTTTTTTACTTTGTCACATCGCTAGAATACTATAATACAGAGCGATTCATAAGTAATGGTACAACACTTAACTGTAGATAGTAGGTGTCAAAATATTAAGATTTAGCCAATAATGCCTTAATGAAATGTTTATTTAAGGTAAAAAGATACAGGGTGTGGAGTTAAAATTAAATTTTTTATTTTCTTTGTAATTTAATGATTATTTAACATTTTATCATGAAAATTGGTGAGTGGAGGTTATTTGTGGTGGAAAATCATAACACACCTTCAACTTTCATCTTGCTCCTAGAGGGCGCTACGTACGCTATGTTTAATGTGTTAAAAGGGCCGTAACTTTTTCACACGCACATTTTTCGCAAATTTTGCATAAAGCTTATATTCCTCTATTATATTCCTCTTGATTTGCACTTTTCTCAAAACCTGTTGTACTTAGAGACTTGAAACAAGTATACCTTTTTTATTAAAAAATGATAGAGGAATACAAGCTTTATGCGAAATTTGCGATAAATGTGCGGGTGAAAAAGTTACGGCCCTTTTAACACATTAAACATAGCGTACGTAGCGCCCTCTAGGAGCAAGACGAAAGTTGAAGGTGTATTATGATTTTCCACCACAAATAACCCCCACCCACCAATTTTCATAAAATCATTAAATTACAAAGGAAAATAAAACATTTAATTTTAACTCTCCTGTATCTTTTTACCTATAAATACTTCATTAAGGCATTATAGGCTAAATCTAAATATCTTGACTACTACTATCTACAGTTAAGTGTTGTACCATTACTTATGAATCACTCTGTATAAACATACTACTTTATTATACAGTGCGTGTAATTGCCCATTAGACATGTACATTAACGTAGCGCGAGATATATGACAACACAGCAGAGCAAACTCGCCCGTTGGCGAAGCATCCCAGCTCTCAGTTATTTCATTTCAGCCAGCTGGCACACGCAATGTTGTAATTCTTACTCCCTATGCCTAGCCCGCCACTACACACAGTGTATGATTTGTTTTAAATGAAAAATCGTTCTTTTTAATAAATATCGCTGTATACATTTTGAAGGATCATCTGTGTGCCGACAAGACGTGGAATGTATGTACGAATTCGGTTTTACGTTTTATTTGAACATTTTTTCATAAAACTATAATATGACAACTTTAGCGTGTAGTTCTTTTTCAATGGTTTTATTATATTCGAAAATCCGTGTGTATGTATTGGTCAAATTTAGTGATTGAAATTTCACCCACTTCCCGTTATCCGAGATGGAGCTGAAATTTTGTACACAGCTTTGATTATGAGGACAATACAATATAGTATATCTACTATCGTTCTAAATCGATTATAGCGGACGACCCAAGATGGCGACTTACCTTTTTCTTTACAACCCCCTTGACATGAAAGGGTTTGACAAGTAGAATACGATAAGCCAGCCACGTGACGTCATTCTAAATCCAATATGACGAACGCTCTAAGATGGCGTATATGACATGGTATACATTTTTTTTTCACTCGGAAATGAAAATTGATAAGCGGGAAAGAGAAAATCACAAACATTTTTTTTCAATCAGAAATGAAAATTGATGAGACAAAGACTTCCAGAAGAAGTATCGCGAAGAAGTAGAAAAACAACTGACAGGGAAAGGATTTGACTGGACATTAATAAGATCAGAAAAGCCCAGAAGTCACCTGAAGTCACCTATTAGCCCAACGAGAAAGGAACAAACAACAACAAATATGAATAGGTAAAAAAGATGAGCACAATATACAAATAACACCAGACGTGGAACATAAACGAAAAAATTAAAAGAAACAGGCATTTTTCTAAAACATAGAAACCCTCACACAAGGACAATTACTAAACTAAATTTTCAGACATCTGAAAAAAATACAGAAGAAACCATAATATGCACACAAGAAGATACATACAATTGGGCCAAAAAACTAGCAAAAAAAAGGGAACACAAAGAAAAAATGAACAAACTTTACACAGGAAATGAACCACTGGCTCTAGGATAAGCCATCATAAAAGGGTCGACTGCTAGAATTAATGGTTAGATCTAGAAGAAATACTGAATTGGGAGTAGAGAAAATAAACGAGTTAATGCACTTGCGCCATGGAATGGAATACAACCGTACTAATATCCTTTCCCAAAATCAACTCGCTACAAAATATAGATGATTACAGAAGAATTACACTCTGCAGCATAGGATCCAAATATTATAATTCCCATTCGAATATATAAGCATCATACTGCAAACATTGACAGATGAAGTTAAATATGAGGCAACAAAAGCCAACAGGAAAAGTTTGAGAAGATCTACTAGCAAAAACAACAAGAATGAAACAACTACAAAAAACGTCAACACAAATAAGAGGGAAAATAATTACAAAAAATAGCGCATTTCACAAACACTCACACTTCTCATCCCACATTCCTTTACCATGCGTTATGTGGTTATCGCTGCTGACAACAAGCATGAACCATGTTTACTGGGAGTGGCAGCAATGCCTATTGTATGCTGGTCAGTCAATCAATCAATCAATCAAAGTTTCAGCTTTGACGGTTTCTCTTTTATTAATTATTGTTTTACATGCGTGGAGGGCTGCCGCTACTTCCGCAGCTGACGTACACCATACTTCATTATAACATCATATTAACCATATAAATAAAAATCAGCTTTGCCGAAATGTCTGACCAATATATGTCGCTGGCTCCCGGACTATAAGTTACTATTCTTTCAAAATAAATATTTGTTCAATTAAGAATACTTATATACAGGTTATTTCAGCCCCCTAGCCATTATCTCGATAAAATAATAATAGTATATTATTCAACGAGTGGTAATGTACGTAGATGAAGTTTACAGCACGAGACGCAGGCGAGTGCTGTAATTCATCAAGTGAGTTATTACCATTACCGCAAGTTGAATACTATACTTTATCTACGATTATAACAAAAAATATTAAATTGAGAAAATTTTGTTTAAATTACTCAGTTTGTTTATTAATAAAATTAACTGTAAAATTTAATTTTTGTACACACTTTTATATTTCTTCTGCGATTTTTCGGGTAATAAATTATGTATTGTATCTTTAGCTACTTGTCTTCATTCTGGTGGTGTACATATTAGTTCATCTTCACTAACCGAATTCATCATTTTTGGCATAATTATTACTTAACTTGATTTGAAAACGTCGAAACCATTCAAACATGATAAATCACCTTCCTCCCCTCAATAATAATGGACCGTTCTAATTCACCATATCGGAAAAAAATTTCTCTCGGGCATAGCCACCTTCTGGTAGCGCGTTACCTCGATTGGACTGTCTAGGCATGAAGATAAAGGTGATTGGCTCTGTACCTAGTGATTTATAATAACTCACTCGTTATAACTCACGCTATTTGTTTATGGATACTATTAATTGTTCAGAAGCAGTTCATTAATTAGTATACCGGGTGCCACAGACTAGTGGCTCCCCCTATATTTCCTTTATTTTATTTTTTGGGGTGCATAACCTGTAAAAATGGATTTTTGGACATAAAAAATGGTATGAGACCATTTCCGGTTTAGCCGGAAATGACCGCAACATTCGATATTCAAATGGAATGTATATTTTTAAATATTTGGATTCAAGACAACATTCTGAATATATAATGAGATTTTCGCGAATTTTTGAGTCGACGTCCAGTTTTTTTAAGCATTTTAAGACATTCGTCTAGAGTGGTTTGGAATACCAAAATTTGTTCTACGGCAGGTAAAGTCCAAGGGAAAAATATAATTTTCATTTCATTTCATTAATAACTATTTACGAAGCCTCTAAAATTGAACAAATCACTTTTTTATCGAAAACTTTTTTTTTCAAATGGGAAGGTGGTGGCTCATACTGTTCAATAAATTATAGATTTTTTTCTGAATTCATTGACATCCATTTCAAATCTATGCTACTTGTTTTTCTATTTTATTAAAAATAAAAAATCACTTTAAATATAATTTTTCTTAAACTTTAACGTAGTTGCCTTTACAAAAATCATATGTCTAATAATGAAATATGAATAACTACCATTTTGTGAATAATAGCCTTTTGGCTCTCTTTTTTGTTTCTTAATAGGTATAACTACTAGTGCAAACTACATGGATCAATAAAAATTATTTTGAAAGTGATTTTTTATTTTCAAATAAACTTAATAAAATAGAAAAACAAATAGCATAGATTTGAACTGAAATGGAATTCAGAAAAAAATCTATAATTTATTGAACAGTATGAGCCACCACCTTCCCATTTGAAAAAAAAGAAATTTCGATAAAAAAGTGATTCGTTCAATTCTGGAGGCTTCGTAAATACCTAGTTATTAATGAAATTAAACGAAAAATTATATTTTACCTGCGGTAGAACGAATTTTGGTATTCCAAAGCACTCTAGACGAATGTCTTAAAATGCTTAAAAAAAACTGAACATCGACTCAAAAATTCGCGAAAATCTCATGATATACTCAGAATGTTGTCTTGAATCTATGAAAAATATACGGGGTGTTCCATTTAAAAATCGAAAGTTGCGGTCATTTCCGGTTAAACCGGAAATGGTCTCATACCGTTTTTATGTCCAAAAATCCATTTTTACAGGTAGTATGTATGTACCCCAAATTTCAAATGGATAAGTTAACAAATAAAAGAAATATAAGGGGAAGCCACCAGCCTGTGGCACCCGGTATAACCTAATAAGAGTAGATACAGATATTTAAAATTTTTAAAGGGCATGATTGGGTATGATTGATACCAAAAAAGACTGCCACAATTGCAGTGAGAATTTTTCTTCGCAGTGCATAGAGATGACGCTGCCATGCTAAATTATTTTTCGTTGGCTGCAACCCTGAAACATGATTCATATGATTAAGGAATAGATTATGAATAATTTTGATTATATAAAATTTTATGTAAAAACTAGCCGTTTTGGAGCTACATGATTTTTTTCCTTAGTTTTTGTCCATTTGTAAATTCTAAACTGTAACTTAATTGTAACTTATTTGTTAATAATTTTAGAACATCGAATATTTAGAACTTTTATCTTATTAAATATAACACTCACTATATTATCACATATTTTGAAAAAAAATTCAATACGTCTTCAGCTGCAACTGCATCTCCAAATTCAAAATATGTAATAATGGTATAAGGAGTATTATACTTAATAAGAAAAAAGTTCTAAATGATCGATGTTTTAAAATTATTGACAAAAAAGTTACAGGAGTTTTCAAAATTTACATAGGCTGGTTTTTACAAAATTGTATACATGATCAAAATTATTCTTAATTTATTTCTCAATCGTATGAATCATGTTTCGAGGTTCCAGTCATCGAAAAATAATTCAGCTCCGCAACGCCACCTCTATGAACTACATAGAGAGACATTTTAACTGCAGTTATTCTCTTTCTGTAACAATCATACGCCATTTACAAATTCCAAATATCTTTATTATTTCTTGTGTTTGTTGGGTATTTTGCCACTGTAAAATATTTAAAACATTTTTTATGAGAGAAACCTCTGCACCAAAAGGATCAGACAGAGGCTGGTTTTTAATACTTCTAGTAAAAATATGTCACACCTAAAATATATAAACTGAAACAAAAATGTTAAATAATAATGAAAACTTAAATCGAACGCTGTTGACGTTTCGGAAAATATTTCTTTTTCTGTTATCAAAACTTTCACTTGTAAGCAAGTGAATCATGGCAGTTTGTTGTTTATATATTTCCATAGACACGTGAGACATTAAATTATATTTTTTTTTGGCATAGAGGTTTCTTTCATCAAATTTTTAAAATATTTTATAGTTATAAAATACCCAGCAAACACAAGAAATCATGAATATGCCACACAATTAATTATAAACAATTCTTTATTATTCTTCGAGATAATGGCTTGGGGACTTTTAACTGAAACGCCCTGTATATGCAATTCGGCTGATAACACTTTTTTTTTCTGGCTGTATCAATTGTTAGACGACATTTTCTGCTGACTCGGCACAGATAATATAATTATGCATTGCTTATTTCTAATGTATCAGATTTGATTATTGCACTGAAATGAATTTATAACCAGTTCAAATTTTAAGGAGTATGTTAGATTTTCAGATATAACGACACGAACTATTGATCTAGATATATCGAATTTCCGCACAGGTCTATTGTTGCCTCAAGATTTGAAACTAACTAAAGCATAGTTATGCAAATGATCCCCATAACCAAGGTCTTCAATTAATTGAAGTAGAAGTCTTAGTGAATAAGCTATGCCGAAAGCTTCACATCCCTGGAATAACTTGACCAAAATGGACAATAGAAACGTTTGTAATTGCAATGCTCTTGTTCTAAATTAGCTATGTTGTTCTTAACTCTGTACATTAATCATCGCGCTGGAAATTCTCACTATTTCTATGCTTTTGTTACTACCTATTCTACACGTTCTCTATTTATGTCATTTAATATTATTTCAGAATTATATAGTAGACAATGCACTTGTATTCTTGTCAAACTGATTGATACATTCGACTTTTACCAAGTTGAATAGGGGGCGTATTGGCAATAATTATAGAGTATATTAGCAACAATAATTGCGTATAGCAATTATTACATGGACCTCACAACACGTAATTAGTTGTACTACAGGATGAGATCCATGAAATGTTCAATTATCTTCTTTTTATTATTCCACTAGGATAATAATCAAAGGCTGTTATTTAAGATGTAAGAAAAATACTACTTTTTTTTTTAAATAGAACCGCTTTCAAAAAATCAGAAAAAGTCAGAAATAAAACTCAGTTTTACAAATACCTGTCTACCTATTAGTGGAAAGTAGCAAGAAACTATAACTTTATACCTAATATCAATTTGAAATCGGGGCAAAACGTATTTTTGAAATTAGATATTTTTACACCGACTTCAAATTGATGTTAGGTAATAAGGTCTACAGAGACAAGCATGCCTGGCGATAACTGGTGCAATAAGTACCACACCGTCAGCCGCTCTGGAAATCCTCCTGGATCTACCCCCTCTCCACATCCATTTGGAGAGAGAGGCCAGGTGGGCAACATACAGACTTCAACAAGCGGCAACTAATATGCCGCAGGCTAGTATCATGGAACGGAACAGGCTGTCAGCTGACATGGAGTGTCACGACATCCTAGGAATGCTTTCAGATGTGATGCCTACCGCAACCAACTATGAACTACCTTTTACCGTCCTGCTTCCTCGAAGAGACAATGGAATCGGAATAAAACCGACCTAAGAGCAGACATATGTTGGTTCACAGACGGCTCCAAAACCCCTGAAGGAGTTGGAGCTGGAGCATACAGTCGCAACCCAAATGTAAGAATTACTTCGAGCCTGGGTAATTATGCGACTGTCTTTCGGGCAGAAGTTCATGCCATTGAACTGTGTACAAGGAGGCTTGAACAGATGCAGCCTAGACACAGATCAATAAGAATCTTTTCAGACAGCCAAGCAGCTCTCAAAGCTCTTGGCTCACGTTGCAATTCCAAATTGGAACTGCCAAGAGGCTCTAACCCGAGTGGATAGATACAACAAATTAACTCTGGTCTGGATACCATGCCACTCTGGCATGGAGGGCAACGAAATAGCCGACCCCTTGGCCAGGGAAGTTGCGGTATAAAAATTTATCGGACCAGAACCAGTGTTTGGCATATCGGCAAGCACTGCGAAAACAACCATCTTGGCCTGGACCGAGAGGAAAATCCTCCCGTACTGACAATAACTACCAGGATTAGTTCATTCAAAAGGAGTTTGTTATATATCCTCTGAAATTAAGAACTAAAAAACTATTAGAGTTAAATACGTCACACCTAAGAACTCTAGTGGGTCTATATACCGGGCACTGCAGACTAAATCACCACCTACATAGACTAGGAATATCGGATAACGCTGAATGCCGACTGTGTTTGGAGAAGGATGAAACGGCAGCGCACGTTCTATGTACCTGTCCTGCTGCAGAAAGAACCAGGTTCTCATTTTTCGGCAAAGGGCAACTGCTGTCAGATGACCTGGACAACCTTTCACCCAATAAGGTAGTCAGCTTTATCAAAGGACTGAACCTATTGGGTGAAATATAATTAGGAGTGAGCCACAATAGACCAGATGGTCGCAGTGGAGGGTCTGTCACTAGTCCACTCACATTTCAACCTAACCTAACCTAACCCTAGGTAATAAGGTACAGTTCCTTGCTACTTTCCACTAATAGGTAGATTTCAACCTTTTTAGTAACTTCTTTTATTTATTTAATTTCTACATAGTGAAGGAAACTATTGTGAGAAAATCTGTACACTCGTCTTGGTGCGAAATAGAAAACAGCTGCCTAA
Organism: Rutpela maculata; assembly: GCA_936432065.2. Taxonomy (NCBI): domain Eukaryota; kingdom Metazoa; phylum Arthropoda; class Insecta; order Coleoptera; family Cerambycidae; genus Rutpela; species Rutpela maculata. Next base: position 67,633,279 of record OW386294.2, on the reverse strand, counting down.
GGAATCACTACTTCCATACTACTACTTTCCGGTGGGGGTGGTTGTGGGGGCGGCTAATGTCAAAATAAAAATATTAGGCATTTGGTTCTTGTACACACACTAACTCACAATTTTATTTTTGTACCTTCTTTAATAACGAAGTACGAATGGAGTAAATTACAAGGCATTACGTGTGATAAAACCGTAATTGATGTAGGAAAAAAGATTTTCGCAAAAGGACGTCAACGTCGCTTTGAGCGGAGTTAAAAATGTATGTGACTTGGCTCTATCAGATTTAGAAACTAGCAAGGTCATGAATAAACCGCATGATATTGAAACGATTACGTTGCCCTTGCAACGATTGTGACGACTTTCGTGATCACTGATACACACGCACGAACGTACACGCGTACAAAATGTTTTTTTTTCATGACCGATATATTTGATTTTTGAATTCAGATCAAAATTAGTGATAAAAAACTCTTATGTATAAAATTCCACACAAATCTACAAAAATATTGAAATTGTCTGCCATACTAAATTCGTCATCATCCTAGCTGTCGCCGAATACCATGTACCAAAAAATAGAAATCGTTTTAGCTCTCTATTTAATAACTTGTAGTTGGTCAGTCTTTTATGTGATTTTCTTGTTATCTCCAATTGCTTTCTGCTCACACATTTTATATTTAATATATGTATAAATTGTAAAAAATGTGTATTATATACAGTTATGACCCATTTTTTTTGGGAGTCACCCTGTAAAATTTTTATTTATAATAATAATAATAATAATAATAATAATCTTTATTCACATATCAAATTAGTGTACATATGAATGATAATATTTTGATTATTGAAAAGGCGGAGTTCAGCTGAAAAAACAGAAATGTCAGATCAGCTGGTCTTATACTCAACCTGCTAATAGATAGATGGCAACATCAAACATATTTGAATTATTTGTACAATGGTTAACATGAGAGAAAAAAAGTACCTTTGTCCATATAAACTGAATTATTTGGAAGAAAAGGGGAAAAAAAATTAATTACTACTTTTTTATGTAAACGGCTGAATCAGAAGATGTTTTTTAAAATGTTTGGCAAAAGTGAAACCTGTGCATGATTTCAGTAGAGGGGAAAGTGAGTTATATAATTTATATATACTAAATGTAAAAGACCTTTCAAAAAGTGCCGTTTTATGAATTGGAGGTGTCAGTATACCCTTATGTCTTAAATTTAAATTGTGCACGTCAGTGCGAAATGTAATCTTTCTAAACAAATAAGAGGGACTGTTAGAAATTATGATTTTATGGTACAATGTACAACAGTGTAAAATTCGTCGCTGTTTCATGTTCAGCCAGTTAGTTACCAAGAGCTTGTGACTTACACAATGGTGTCTTCTGATCCCATAGATGAATCTAAGGCAATAATTTTGAATTTTTTGTATCCGCTGTGTAGTAGCAGCAGATAAGCAGGGTCCATACACAGAATCACAATAATTAAAAATCGACAAAATAAGAGTATCGCATAGCATAGTTTTTACTTCGATATTTAAAACATGGCGGAAGCAGTACAACATTTTTAACCAAGAAACAGCTCTTTTGATAGAAAGTGAAATGTGTTTCTCAACTCTAAGTGTAGTATCAATTATTAAACCTAAATCTTTTGCTTCTCCTTTGAGCGGCAAGTGAGTTCCATTAATTGTTAGATGAACATGTTGAGATAATCTCTCTCTGTCAACAGCTCTACCAAAAAACATAGCAATACACTTATTTGGATTTACATGTAAAGAATGTTCTAATGGTACCTTGTAAATAATTTCTAAATCCGAATTTACAATGTCACAGCTATTTTGTATTTCATCTGGAAAAAAGGAATATAATACCTGCGTATCATCTACATACATTTGCACATTACATCTTTGTATGAATCGAGGTAGCGATGACGTGTACACTGTACATAAAATGGGACCTAACACTGACCCTTGTGGTACGCCTCGTGACACATCTAAAAAATCAGAAGACTGACCATTCAGCACCACTTTTTGTTTTCTAGCATTTAAATAACTCTTAAAAAAGGATACTGATTTTTCATCTAATCCAATGTGTTTTAATATAATTAATAATACATTGTGTTCCAGAGTATCAAATGCCTTGGAATAATCCAGCAACACCAACACTATACATTTACCAGCATCGGTCGCAGTTAAAATATTATCAGTGACATTTAAAAGAGCAGTTGTACAGACTGGGTATCTGGTAAAATGTTATTTGTTTCTAAATGATCGACAAGCTGCGATTTAATAATATATTCTAAGATTTTTGACAGTACTGGTAAAATACTAATGGGTCTTAAATCATTATAATTTAAAGGCAAATCGATTTTGGGAAGTGGTACTACTTGTGCTATTTTCCAATCGGCAGGATATACAGAATTAATAATGCAAAAATTTATAATATGACAAATGAATTCCAGAATAAAAGGACAACAGGCTATGATAAAATTTATATGAATTCCATCCTCCCCAGCTGCACTAGTTTTTATAGAAAATAGCAACTTACCAATTTCAGCTTCATTAATTGTTTTAAAAGAAATATTAGGGAATGTAGGGAATCCTTCACAGTGTTATAATAATTTGCAATGTTATCACTAGGAGGAGTATGAGGCACCAAATTTAAGAAACTTTGATTTATAGCATTTACATCCGAAAGATTCTTGGGAATTTCTCTTTTTTATGTTTTAGTATTAATACCTAAATTATTAAGTGCTTTACACATAGAATTTTTATCTTTATTTAGAAACTTTTTAAAATAGGTTTTTTTCTCTCTTCTAATCGAGCTAGTTGTAAATTTTTTTATATTTTTGTACTCTTCCCAATGAACAGGGTTTTTAGTTTTTTTATATTTTGCTAGGGATTTATCTTTAAGTTTTATTAATAATTTAATATTGTCTGTTATGCATGGCTTGTGCTGTTTTTTAAAAACACAGGTTCTTAGAGGTGCATGCATATCCATTAAAACTCTTATATTTTCGTTAAAGAAGGTAATTTTGCCGTCTATATTGTCTATGTCAAAAATATTTCTCCATGGAATAGATTCTAGGTGGGCATATAGCAATTCTAGGTTCATGTTTTTAAAGTCCCTGTATATTATTGGTGCAGCCGGATTACTAAATCTGTTAAAACTCAAAAATGCATAAACTAATTCATGATCAGAAATGTTGTTTAAAGACACAGTGCCACTCTTAGAAATATTGCAATTGTCAGATATTATGATATAGACTAGTAATGAAACACAATTTAACGTTATTCTAGTAGGGTCATTAATAATTTGTTTTAAACTAACAATCTGCAAAAGGTTAAGGAACTTATTTGTAGTATTATTTATATTTAACAAGTCCAAGTTAAAATCACCCAGACAAATTATTTCATCCACTTGAGGTAAAACGTTAATCAAAATGTTTTCGAAATCAGTTAAGAAATTATTAATATTAAGATTTGGAGCTCTATAAACACAACCAATAGCAATATTTAACTTATTAAATTTAATTCTTACCCATAAGTCCTCAAAATTTTTACTATTTTCCAATAGTTCAAAGTATCTTTCAAATATATTCCTACACCACCCCCTCTACCACCAATATCCCGATCTCTTCTGACAAAACTGTAGCCATTAATTTTTACATATTGATTTAGAACAGTCTGATTCAGCCAGGTTTCACTTACTGTAATCACATCATAACTATTTGCCGAGAAATAATCAAAAAACTCTGCAAAATGAGCAGTTAGTGAACAAACATTTAAATGACAAACTTTTAAGACATTATCATTATAATAATTTTGCATTATATAACAAAGGAATTTAAATCTATATGCAATATAATAAATCTAATTATATGTAAATTTATATAGTTAAGTAACACTTTTATTTCCCTCCAAAAAAGTAAAAAAAAAAATAAACAACAAATCAAACGCAGAAAAGACTGATATTTCGCAGTTAGCTCCATACAAACAAAATAAAATATATATAAAAAAAATGTATATAATAAGCAATAGTCACTACATAGTATTGTGCGGAAAATACATAAACAATAATAATATAAATTGTAAATTAATCAAATAATTATGACAAGAAGTTTCTCAATAAATTTACCAAACAAATAAATATATAATGTAAAAAACTGTTATTCCGAAACATATCCAAATTATTGGGCGATTTTAACTGGATTTTTTTTTTTAATGTAGATATTGATGAACTGTATTTGTTGTATTTGTGGAGCAAAGAACGCCATATTTCTACATAATCCAAGGCCTAGTATGACAGTTTTTGGGAGGAAATTTTTAAGATTTCATATTAGCGATTTTTTTAAAAATCTATGCACGGCACTGGATTCACCACTCCTCAAAATAGGCCTGTATTAAATTTTATCGAAAAATTTTAAGTAGGAACGATTTTGTAGTCACCCGTACTCCCAAAAACTGATATAGTAGGCCTTGGATTTTATAGAAATATGGCGTTCTTTGCTCCACAAATACAGTTCATCAAGATCTACACTTTAAAAAAAATCCAGTTAAAATCGCCCAATAAATAAAGATTTTACAGGGGCAAACAAATGGGTCACACTGTATATATACTGGAACACAACACAAAGCGGTTAGAGTTAAGCTTGTTCCAGATTATTTTTTGATTACACCCAGTATTCTGTTTACTCTGTAATACTAATGGATTACAGTAAACTTTACTATTAACTATTTACTACCAGGTTTCATGTACCTGCAAAAAATTGCTGGTATTATCACATCTCAAAAATCATCATACAATGAAATATTTGTTCGCTGGCATAAATATCCCCAACTGGGCATATTATGCTGTCAGATCATTGAAAAAATAATAACTATTTTTGAGTTTTATTGTTTATTTTTATTATTTCACGAGGGCATGATTTTTTTAAAAGTGCAATAGGTTATACTTATAGAAAATTTTTGTGTGCAACTAAATTACTTCATTACATGAAGAGAAAATAGCACATCAAAATTATTTTATTTAATACCATGCTATTCTAGGTACTCCTTCTATCTTGATAAAAATAGGTCTTTATTTAGATAAGTAATAGGAAACATTTACCTTAAAATTACCACAAATTAACTTACTGAGGCTATATAACATTTCACTGCCTTAACCTCCTGAATAAAATGTCTTTGCTTGCCTTTTCTCCACTTCAAATTTACTTCCATTCCTTTCCCCACATTGGTAAATTTGTGGGCAATTTGAGGTAAATTTTCCCATCACAAAATTGGTAATCTAAATATTCTGACCTAATAGTAGGTCGAATTAAAGTAATTCTAAAAATAAATATTGTTTAGTAGGCATTTTCTGAGTAACTGATACCAAGTCTGATATCAAATGTTAAGAATTCAAAATGACGAATTCAATATGGCTGCCACATTTGCAATATTTTTGCAATTTACATAAAATTTGTTACATGGAGGTTTAAGGATCCTCTGGTAAGAGCCTGCCGTTAAGACTTGAAATTTTCTTTTATCATGTAAAAGCTAAATGAAAAGGCCACTAAAAGGGCAGAAAAAAAAATCGGAAAAAAAAAATTGAACCGCCTTTAAAAGCGGTCGCTAAAAATTATGAAATAAAATTCACATTCGCGCGACGTCCTTATTACTTAATGTAGATATTGACGTTGTAAAAATGAACAAGCAACGAATTTAAACATATTTTTAACCTTCCTCAATATCGGTATTAATAAGAGTTAACTGGGCGACGCGACGGTAAAATTTTATTTAGTAATTTTTAGTAAACTGTTTTGAAGGCGGTTCCATTTTTTTAAATGCATTTGTATTATTTCATTCATCTGCATTTCCTATTCTGTAATTAGTTGGCACCAGTTGAATAATAAATAAATTAATCAACAAATAAATGCATAAATAAGTTAGTGAATAGATACATAAATAAATAGGTAAATGAATAAATATGAAATAAATACATTCATTTATTAATAACCATGGCTGTAGTCGGAGCATTGAATCTTTGAACTGACGTCATCATCCTATATTGCATGAACTAATTTGTTAAAGGATGGCATTGATTTCGTACCATAGGGGCAAATTGATTATTAAAGTAATGATCAATAATATTATTAATAACACAGAACCACAAAAAAAAAGTTATTGATCTGGATGACTGACCATAGTATTCCTATGCATTTTTCGACGCTGAATCCGAACCCGGGGTCAAAAAAATTCGTATACCCCCAAACTTTTGCGCTACAGCCAAAAACAACCCCGAAAATAGGGTAAAACCGTCCCATACATCAGGATTCAATGAATGGATGTAAATGAATGGTGAAAAACATGGGAAGGGAAAATGTTTTATATTCAGCAGTCACTTACTTGAACATTTACTGGAAAACTACCCTTATAATATGCTGAAAACTCCCCCTGTACAAGCATAGAGTATATAAATGCCAATAAATCGCGTGAAATGTTAAAGTTTTTATAGTTTAAAATACAGTACATGAATCTTACGCGTGTCTCAAAACCACCCATATAACAGCGTGGAAACCCCTCTTATATAAAAATAGACTGCGTGAATACCAATAGATTGTGGGAAATGGAGGGGTTTTCGATGTTTTAATTCCAGAATAGAATCTTGGGTGACCCTGTTCTACCTTATTCTTAGTCGGTACAAAAACTACCTCTATAATAGGGTGGAAACCATCCTTATTGCAGAATAAAGCACAAATGCCAATAAATCACGGGAAATAACTTTTTTATAGTTTAAGTACAGAACATGAATCTGGAGTAACTCCCAGGGCACCTCGCTTACTCGTGATCCAAAATCTTTTCTATAAAGGGTGGCAGCCAACCTTATATAAGAATAAATTGCATGAATACCAATAAATCGTGGGAAATGTTGGAGTTTTCATTGTTTCAGTTCCAGAATAGATTCTTGAGTGACGTTGATCTACCCTATTCTCACTTGGTACCCAAAATCATCCCTAAAAAACCACCCCTACATAATAAAATGTACATATGCCAGTTTTTCAATTTTTCTTCTTAGAATACCTTTTCTTCTCATTTTCAAATGATCTCCGCACTGGCTATCTTTTATGTTCTTCGTGGGTGTCTCTTTTCATAGATCAACAGTAGTCGGCCATCATGTGGATATCCCACCTTCCTTGCTACCGCTTCTCCATCTCCGAAATATCCTGGTGAAAGCGTTGCTCTTCATTGTATTCACCCAAATTTTCCGGATAGCGGTTGATCCATAAAAAGAGATACACACGAAGAACACAATAGGGAGCTAATGAGAAGATCATTTGAAAATAAGAAAAAGGTATTCTAGGAAAAAAAGATTAAAAAAATGTTCATATTCTTCAGTCAAGCTGCATTAACCTTTTCGTGCAATAAATGCAGCTTGACTGAAGAATATGAACATTTTTTTAATCTTTTTTTCCTAGAATACCTTTTTTCTTATTTTCAAATGATCTTCTCATTAGCTCCCTATTGTGTTCTGGGTGAATTTGGGTGAATTCAATGAAGAGCAAGGCGAACGCTTTCATCAGGATATTTCGGAGATGGAGAAGCGGTATCAAGGAAGGTGGGATGTCCACATGATGGCCGACTACTGTTGGTCTATGAAAAGAGACACGCACGAAGAACATAAAAGAGAGCCAGTGAGGAGATCATTTGAAAATGAGAAGATAAAGTATTCTGAGAAGAAAAATTGAAAAACTGGCATATGTACATTTTATTATGTAGGGGTGGTTTTTTAGGGATGATTTTGGGTACCAAGTGAGAATAGGGTAGATCAACGTCTCTCAAGAATCTATTCTGGAACTGAAACAATGAAAACTCCAACATTTCCCACGATTTATTGGTATTCATGCAATTTATTCTTATATAAGGGTGACTACCACCCTTTATAGAAGAGATTTTGGGTCACGAGTAAGCGAGGTGCCCTGGAAGTCACTCCAGATTCATGTTCTGTACTTAAACTACAAAAAAGTAATTTCCCGTGATTTATTGGCATTTGTGCTTTATTCTGTAATAAGGATGGTTTCCACCCTGTTATAGGGGTAGTTTTTGTACCGACTAAAAATAAGGTAGAACAGGGTCACCCAAGATTCTATTCTGGAATTAAAACATCGAAAACTCTTTTTACTAGTGAAATATTTTGTCGAACTCCTCTATATGTTTCCTTAAATATATAAGGAATAAGAAACCAGACTGCAACCAACAGCTATTCTCCGGACTAATGCCCCGCCGAGCGCTGAATTACGAGTTACAAGCCTGGCCGCGTTAAGTACAATAACTATGTATTGCCACAAAACGCTAAGTTTCGATTGTAATAGACACCAGCCGAAAGACTTATTCCCATTCAAAGGAGCTCTCGTGCCAGCCATCTCATACCACTTGCAGACTGCAGTTTCGAGCTATTGGCTCTCGTCAGTGCAAGGTAGGTCTGAGACGTCTCAGACCTACCTTGCACTGACGAGAGCCAATAGCTCGAAACTGCAGTCTGCAAGTGGTATGAGATGGCTGGCACGAGAGCTCCTTTGAATGGGAATAAGTCTTTCGGCTGGTGTCTATTACAATCGAAACTTAGCGTTTTGTGGCAATACATAGTTATTGTACTTAACGCGGCCAGGCTTGTAACTCGTAATTCAGCGCTCGGCGGGGCATTAGTCCGGAGAATAGCTGTTGGTTGCAGTCTGGTTTCTTATTCCTTATATATTTAAGGAAACATATAGAGGAGTTCGACAAAATATTTCACTAGTAAATATTCTGCCCTCTAGAAGCATATCTACATCGAAAACTCCTCTATTTCCCACAATCTATTGGTATTCACGCAGTCTATTTTTATATAAGGGTGGTTTCCACCCTGTTATATGGGTGGTTTTGAGACACGCGTAAGATTCATGTACGGTATTCCAAACTACAAAAACTTTAACATTTCTCGCGATTTATTGGCATTTATATACTCTATGCTTGTACAGGGGGAGTTTTCAGCATATGATAAGGGTAGTTTTCCAGTCAATATTCAAGTAAGTGACTGCTGAATATAAAATATTTTCCATTCCCATGTTTTTCACCATTCATTTACATCCATTCATTAAATCCTGATGTATGGGATGGTTTTACCCCATTTTCGGGGCTGTTTTTGGCTGTAGCGCAAAAGTTTGGGGGTATACGAATTTCTTTGACCCCGGATTCGGATTCAGCGTCGAAAAATACATAGGAATACTATGGTCAGTCATCCAGATCAAAAACTTTTTTTTTTTTGTGGGGCTGTGTAATGATTCATAATAATAAATTGGACTAGTCTAGATATAAAGAATCAGACTGGCATTGGCAGTAGACTCAATTAGAAGACAAAACCAGATTTCTAGCTTGCAAATTCAGGTATAATGAATTAGTTGCGTTATTACGAAGAACAAACAATTCGTGCGCTACTGACGATGGAATCACGAGATCGATGCGCTTTTATGTAGTCTAGACGTACGCGTTACCATTACTCTCAAATCTAACGCGCAGAACGAGCGTGCGTAGGTTGTAGACTGTGAAAAATATTCATCTTACATCCATTCCAGGAAGTCCGATTGTAAGTCAGACGCCAATATACAAACGATCGTCTTTGATTGCTACTTACATTAGTGACGTCAGTTCAAAGATCCATTGCTCCGACTATATTATATGATAAAATGATTGAGAGTTTATGATTTTACGAGATGTTTAATTAGGGCCATCCTAATCGATTTATGAACCGAATAACACCATATTGTGCACATAAGAACTTCCGCATTTTAAAACAGATATGCCTGCGCAAATTTACACAGAACGAGGCATTATACAGTCCAGTGTAAATGCTGTTGCTTATTGTTTAAATTTCCTATTAAAATAGTTTAAGTTATTACGGTATATTCCCCTTAATCAAATACGTACACTTCACAACAGAAGTTCTTTGTTGCCATAAATCACTAAAAGAATAACAAAACAGTTGTTTTGTCTGCCTTGACGTCTAAGAGTTATTTTCGCCAAACTTTGTGGAAAAGACATCACCAGAAAATAAGGTACTATTGATGAGCAAATCGCATGTCAGAAAATAGCTTGCCATGTTCAAGCTTGAGAAAATCTTGTATCGTGACGGTCATAATTGATAACCAGATTTTCCCATTAAATTATTAATAGTGCTTACAGGAAATTTTTGCCAAATCCTTTCCTTTCCAACAAAATTTATGATACCGAGTTGAGGAACGCAAACTAATTTTACATTGAAATATATTTTTATTGAAACGATTTGTAATTAAAAACAGAATCGGGATATAAACAAATAGTAATTGTACTTTGAATCTTTTATATAAACATTTTTTGCATAATGAATTTTTTGGGAAAATATCAAGCGTAATAGACGGAGAGCCGGCCGTCAAATATCCTATGAATAAGATACATGAAAAACTTTGTGTGAGTGATTAATACTATCACAGACCTAAAAGGAGCTACCTTTTATATAAGCTAATTTCGCTCGCGTCGTGGAATTTTGACCTCACTTCGGGTTACGATTTTTAATGTTTTCTTAAGTCATCAATAGTCCCGTGAGATAAAGCTTTTACCCCAAAAGTTCTGCGATCGGACCGCAAGACATGTACCCCCGTTTTCGAGGGCGGGGAACACGATGGTGACAATATTTTCCGACCTAGCGTCCAACCGCTACCTCTGATTTTCCGGTGCTATGCTTGCGAGGGCTTGCCGGATCGGTTTTTTTTTGGTCAGTTTGAATAAAATAAGTAAATATTGACCACAGATGACCTAGCCCACCCCCGGGGGTTGCAACTACCCCCACCCCCAATAACTAAATGCCACAAAAACAACGAAAATCAGCTGGAAAACGATATATTCCCATTTTTGAGGGCGAGGAATACGATGGTGACAATATTTCCCGACCTACCCTTCACCCACTACTCCTAAACCTGAATGCCTTTTTCGATTTTCCGGTGCTAGGCTTGCGAGGGCCTGTCGTATCGTTTTTTTTTTTTTGGTCAGTTAGAATAAAATAGTTAAATATTTACCACAGGTGAGCTAACCCACCTACGGGGGTTGAATCTACCCTCACCTCCAATAACTAAATGCCACGAAAACCACGAAAATCAGCTGGAAACCCGTTTTCAAAGGCGGGGAATACGATGATGACAATATTTTTCGACCTAGAGTCCAACTGCTAACCCTAAATCGAAAAAACCACTCCTTTTTCCGATTTCTTGGTGCTATGCTTGCGAAGGCTTGTCGGATCGGTTTTTTTTTGTTTTTTTTTTAACTATTTAACGTCGGCCTATTTCCGCTACCAGGGCCTATCACCGACGCCAGGAGACGAGCTACCCCCAACCTGGAAATTTTGCCGAACCTCTTCCCTTAAGAAGAGTAGGGATCTTTTACTTGCCTAACATTTAATAGACAAGGGACCGCCTGCTTTACATCCCCTCCGAAGAATGGTATATCCACTACGTAATCCTCGTCTGAAATTACGTAACTTCCGCGTATACACTGATATACAAGCCGCTAGAAGATGGGAATTTAAAAAAATTGTTGAGGCCTTTGATTCTTGTGCACACACTAAATCACAATTCAATTTTATTTTTTCACCCTGTGGTCAATATTTACTTACTTTATTCAAATTGACCAAAAAAAAAAGAAACCGATCCGACAAGCCCTCGCAAGTGTAGCATCGAAAAATTTAGGGGTAGCAGTTGGACTCGGTCGAAAAATATTGTCACCATCGTATTCCTCGCCTTCGAAAACGGGGATATACCGTTTTCCAGCTGATTTTCGCTGTTTTCGTGGCATTTAGTTATTGGGGGTGGAGGTAGTTGCAACCCTCGGGGGTGAGTTAGGTCACCTGTGGTCAATATTTACTTATTTTATTCAAACTGACCAAAAAAACCAGATCCGGCAAGCCTTCGCAAGCCTAGCACCGGAAAATCGGAAAAGGGGGTGGTTTTTTCGATTTAGAGGTAGGTAGCGGTTGGACGCAAGATCGGAAAATATTGTCACCATCGTGTTTCCCACCCTCGAAAACGGGGAGGTGCATTGTCTTGCGGTCCGGTGGAGTAAAAGCTTTACCTCAAGGGATTATTGATGACTTAAGAACACATTAAAAATCGTAACCGGAAGTGAATTCAAAATTCACTGTATAGAAGGTGGCTCCCTTTAGGTCTGTGGTAGTATTAATCACTCACACAAAGTTTTTCATGTATCTTATTCATAGGATATTTGACGGCCGGCTCTCCGACTATAAGGGCAATATGATTTCCTGCAAATAAGATTTTCTATTTATTTTTAAAATTGTCTATTTTACTCTCAAATTTTACTTAATAAATATTCTTTGCCTACTGATTTAACTTTTCAAAAAAAATCCCAAAATATCCGTAAAACTTAAAGTCTATACAAAATAGTAGACCAAAGTTCAGTAGAATGATTATATGGTCATTATATTTGACAGAAATAAAATCGCGATATGAATATATAGATAGATAAATTATTCACAATGCAAGGTTTCATCGTATATTATGATTAGGATGTGCGTTCTTGATAATTGGCACTCTTTGAGGTATCAGACCGTATTCTCTGAAGGAACTCAACACCATTGCTGTTTGTAGATCGGCCTCCGCGTCGCTGATGGCCAAAATGAAAATGTCAGCTCTTCTGTGTTCACTCCCTGTTGTGAAGACTCATGTCGTCATTGTTTGGGATGAGATTGAAAGGCTAGAATCGTTGGCGTTCTAATAAATCTTAAATAAATAACACATGCACACAAAAATATAAATTTTATTTTCCAAAGGTGAAAGAACCTATTCTTATGTTTTTTGAGTCTCTGATTCTAAATATCACGTCAAAAATATATTTTTCACTGCTCAATTTTTCGCAAATTGACAGTTCATCCCTAAATTCGAGGTTAAATGGCTATTAAATCTAATAGGACGACAGGTGTTGAAATGAAACTTCTGAACAGTTTAAAATGGCCCCAGTCACATACTCCCAGTGTTCTATCGTACCACGAAAATTATGGTGGTGTACTTTTTCCCCCAAAAAAGCTACTACTTGTTCTGATTTTTCCATAATACGCTTGTGAGATCGGGGTTATTACAGGGAATATTAATAAGTTGAGTATCTTTTGACCAAGAGATGCCAAAACAACCCCCGGGGTTGGAACCACGCCCTCCCTGACAAAATATTCGGAAAACACTGCGAAAGGGCTGAAGAATGGCTTCCTCTAGTCTTCGAGGGCGAGTAACACGATAATTACAATACTTTCTCCCACTCTTCTGGAAGGACTCCTAAATGAAAAAAAAAAAAACTACCCCTTGTGAGGGGTTATTACAGGGAATATTGATAAATCAAACATCTTTTAACCAAAACAACCCTGGGGGTTGTAACCACTCCCTCCCTGAATGACAAAACATTCGGAAAATATTGCGAAAGGGCTGAAGAGCGGTTTCCTCCCATTATCGAGTCGAGAAACACAATGGTTGCAATATTTGAAAAATTTGGAAAATTAAATTTTTTTTTCGTGCCAGCGTAATTAAACAAAACTGAGCAATTCGGCAACAATTATGTATATTGCGTAAATAGTTTAAGGCACCTGAAACGATGTAATGTCCAGAAAAATAACTTACTCTGGGACAAGCACGTACTTATAAAACGTTGATTTTATTATTTCATTATTAAAAGCAGTACTAATTCGAGCTGTTAGTTTTTGACATTAAATAAGTAGGTTAAAAAAAAGACTTTTGTTTTCTCCCTTAACCCTTCAACGAAAATACCTCACTACTTTGGAATGATTATCGTAACGATGGTTGATGCTGAGGGTAATTAACATCTTCTGATATGTATTATTAGTTTTTAAGGCTATAAAGAAATTAAAACCGCTGCCCAAGGAATCACGACTTCCACATCCAGGTTCTCTATCCAAGTCACTCACAACGAAAAAATTTTGTATGTGGAAATAATTGTTTATGGAACTTTAATAATATAATATTTGAAATCCTCTACCTCAAAAACCCATAAAACGATACCCCACATCGGTCGTGGGGTGGGGGTGGTGTTAGTTGGGGTAGTGGAGGTGGATGAGGTAAAAAAATATTTTGAGGTTTCTGGTTCTTGTACATACACTAAATCACAATTTTTTTTCATCCCCTTTAATAATAGGGTGGGGGTGGTAATGGGAGTGGTTAATGCCAAAAAATTTTTTGAGACCTTAGCTTCTCTTGTGTATACTAAATACTACCAATTTTATGGACTCTTACCTGCTTAATTTACCTATTTACCCCAAATTTACCCCAATTTACCCCCCTACCCTTCGATGGAACAAGATGAAAATATAATCTAGTTCCAGATCTCGTTAAAGTACATACGTGTACCAAATTTCAAGTCAATATTTTAAACGGTTCCAGAGTAAATGTGCGCACAAAAAAAGTTACAGACAGAGACCGACAGACAGAAATTTTTTTTCGCTCAAACTTAAAATCTCGACGTTTCATAACATTCTAAGCCTATTTGAACAATAAAAATTAAAAAAAAAAATTTTTGTCGTTACTATACTATACCACTGGATGTGGAAGTAAAAACCTCTGCCCAAGGAATCACTACTTCCACATCCGGATTTTCTATCCAAGTCACACAACGAAAAAATTTTGTATCTGGAAATAATTGTTTATGGAACTTTAATAATATAGCCCATAAAACGATACCCCACATCGGTAGTGGGGTGGGGGTGGTGACAGGGGGTGGGAGTGGGGAGGTGGATAAAGTAAAAAAATATTTTGAGGTTTCTGGTTCTTGTACACATACTAAATCACATTTTTTTTTCATTCCCTTTTATAATGGGGTGGGGGTGGTAATGGGGGTGGCTAATGCAAACATTTTTTTGAGACTTTAGTTTCTCTTGTCTATACTAAATATCAATTTTATGAACTCTTACCTGCTTGATTTACCTATTTGCTCCAAATTTACCCCAATTTACCCCCCAACCCTTCGACGGAACAAGATGAAAATATAATCTAGTTCTAAATCTCGTTAAAGTACATATGTGTACCAAATTTCGAGTCAATATCTCAAACGGTTCCAGAGTAAACATGCGCACAAAAAAAGTTACAGACCGACAGACAGACAGACAGACATTTTTCTCGCTCAAACTTGAAATCTCGACGTTTCATGACATTCTAAGCCTATTTGAACAATAAAAATTTAAAAAAAATTTTTTGTCGTTACTATACTTCCACTGGATGTGGAAGTAAAATAAGCAGTAATTTCTTGATATAAGAAATTCTACATAAAATGACATTAGAACTTACCGTAGAATCTAAAAATGTACAGGGTGTTCCATTCAAAATAATGAAATTGGTTGACCCTTCCGGTGTAGCCGGAACTGGCAGAAAAATAGAAAATTTTAATGACAAAGCGCTTGAAAAACTGTACTCTTAAAAGTTTCGGAAAAGGAGATAGTGGTGATTCAACCCATATGTTTTTCATCAGATGACTCAGAATATTATTTCATGCCCTTCAGAAAATTTAAAATGAAATAGATGTAAATGATGTACATAATGTACGTAATCTTAAAGACACCCAGTATATGAGAAGTGCAGTATATCCGAGTAAAATATTAATCAAATAGTACTCATAGTAGGCAAAGCCAGTTTTCCAAGCAAGTCTATTTACAATTCCCGAAAACTTGTAATTAGTTATAATTTTACCCATAATTAAACTGTAGCTGCATCTATGCATTAATTTAATCATTAAAGGTATGTTTGCTATGTTTCAATATTAACATCGAATTACTAATTCAAGTAATTTATATAGGTTTAATTAATTTAAAACCACATATATACACATCCGAGTTCTAGCTAAGTACTACTTGAATAGGGAAGCCAAGTATATTAATTTGTTCTAATATTCTCTATAAAGAGCCGTACACACCGTATTCGGGTGTAACGTTGGAGTAGATATACGATATGTTCCTATTATCACTGATCATTTTAGTGAAAAACTCATAAATAACTGAGAAATTCAATATTCAAAAATATATTTACGAAAGCGTAGGGGGGCCATAATTCAGATATTTTTTTATTTTCTCGAAATTAATATTTGCATTTTGGAAATCACAATTATATTTCTAAGTAGTTAGCAGAACAGCATATACAGGGTGGGGCAATAGTGCGTTGAACTTCGATATCTTGAATTCTGCGATAGCTAGAAATTAAAAAAAAAAATACAAGTAAACTAGATAAAAAAGCCTATAACCGAAAATTATTTTCGAATATACAGGGCGAGCCAAGACGAAATTACTGTGCCTTTTTTTAAAATGGAATGCTATGTATATTGGTACATTTTCTGAAGCCTCTTTCTAGACTCTATTCATTTCTATATTATTATTCATTACAACCACTTGGTTGTAATGAATTTTTTTGTTGAAATAATGCCATCTGCAGATGCATATTGAAAAAATCACCAAAGTCAAAATTATGGGTTTTAAGAAAAACTTATGTGAATACTAGTTACAAGACATCTAATTGATCTTTTTGAATCATTTTACTTCCTAAAAATATACAGAGTGGCAAAAAATTATTTTTCAGTTAAGAACTTTTTAAATTGAATTTTCTCAATTTTTTTTTAATGGAACACCCTGTATATTTTTTGACGGTGTGATGTACGAATGAAAAACGAACACATTTTGTAAGTACTTCCCTATGGCTAATTGCAACCATTTCCGATTTATTGAGCAAAAAGTACAAAATTCAAGAATAAACTTAAAAAATAGAGGTTTCTTCAAATAATTCATTAGAAAAAATTATAATATAAGTGCTCCACGTATTGCCCATTTTGATTGACACAAATCTTTATGCAATTTTGAAATGAGGCAATTTAGTGGGATCTTTTCTGCCAATCCATTGAAGTGGTAAATAGTATTCCATTGCACAGTGGGCCAGAATCCGAAAAAGCTGGCCAAAAAGCCAAAATTCGAAAGAGGTTTAATTGTATTCAAAGTAATATTTTTGTAGTCAGAAATATTCAGTTCATTACGTACCGTAAATTCCAACCATATTGTTGCCCATTTTTACCTGAGAAATACAACGTTCTGTTAGCGTACAGTTATGAATAGTTGCTTGCCACATTCGAACGTACTATTCGATATTCCTGTAATTTGTGAAATTTCAACAAAAACATAATGAAATTTTAGCAAGATAATCTATAAAGTAAGTATTTCATTTTGCATACATTTATTGCTTGTGAAATGTGATACATTCGGTCATAAAATTGTGCAAACGGGGTTCCACCAAGATAAAGAAATAAAAACTAAAGGGTACATTTTTTTTGAGCTACAAAAAAGCGCAACGTGTTTCAAGCATGATTCTTTTACTGATCGATTTCTTATAGTTTTTTCAAATTATAGTACAAAATTTAGAAC
Organism: Rutpela maculata; assembly: GCA_936432065.2. Taxonomy (NCBI): domain Eukaryota; kingdom Metazoa; phylum Arthropoda; class Insecta; order Coleoptera; family Cerambycidae; genus Rutpela; species Rutpela maculata. The sequence goes on along the minus strand of OW386294.2, from coordinate 67,615,836 downwards.
CCGAATCAACCCGGTTTGGAAGTAATGAGTAATAATTTGGTCAAGTACGAGGTCTTAAATAGAAAATATACGTACGACGCGACAACGGGCCCTCGCTCGGTAACTGCTTCGAATGACTATTTTAATTTTTCCACGAAAATTTCTACAAATAAATTAGAAAAATTAATTGAATGCAAGGGCGTAGCCACGGTGGGGCAGGGTGGGGCTCCCCCTAGCTAGCACCGAATGCGACTTTGTAGCGGCGCGGTAGCTCAATCGGTTAAGGCATATTGAGTGGCGAATATGCTGATCGACTGTCTACCGCGCTCTGGGTTCGACCCCCAGCCCCGGTGTTGACAACACCGGTGGGTGTGGATATATGTCTGCGTTTTTCCTAATGTGTAACCCCCTTCCGCACAGCCTTGGCTTTGGATTTGGGTCTACTCTCTGTGGTGTGTTTATGTTTATGTTTATGTTTACAATTATTTATATCATATTAATAAAACGTAGTTTGCTTTTAGTGAAAAAATATTTCACTATTTGACTGTGTTGCCTTGCCCCACCCTGGATTGAAAGTAAAAATTAAAAATTTATTTCATTAAAAAAATCAAGTTACTCGCATCATTATTTCCACATCCAGTGGAAATACAGTAACGCAAAAAAATTTTTTGAAAATTTTTATTGTTCAGATAGGCTTAGAATGTTATGAAACGTAGAGATTTGAAGTTCGAGCAAACAAAAAATTTCGGTCAGAACGATAGTCTGTAACTTTTTTTTGTATGCACGATTACTCTGGAACCTTTTAAGATATTGATTTGAAATTTGATACATGTATGTATTTTAACGAGATCTAGCACCGGATTATATTTTGATCCTATTGATTCTTTTGATTATATTTTTGATCCCAACCCCTTGAAGGGGGTTAAATTGAGGTAAATGAGAGTAAATCAAGCCAGTAAGAATCCATAAAATTGGTATTTTTTTAAAAATAATATTTCCATGCTAAATTACTCATTTTTAGAACACTGGCCCATTCTTAAATTATTCTGCTAAGTTTTTTGCATTTTCCACCCCCTAAAAATATCCTTCCTAATAAAACTATTTTATTTAAATATTTTTTCTATGCTTAACGCACTCTTTTTAGCCGATTTGTCTATTTTTATTTTTTTATCACGTTTTTTCAATGTTTACACCACCCCCATCGCTTTTAATTTTTTTAAATATTTTTTTATAATTGATGTACTCATTTTTAGGCGATTTAACCATGTTCAGAATTTTGGCCAGCCTTTTCGATCTCTGGGCCCACTGTGCATTGGTCCTTTACTGTAATAGTTTTTTTGTAAATTTTTTTGCTGTTTTCGTTATTCGACAAGCAATAAAACCTCAGTTTGGTATAAATTGTCTTGTACAAATCTGTCTGCCACAATTATTAGCGAATTTTCCTGAAATGATTCGAAATAGGATGTGGTTTCAGCAAGATGGTGCTCCACCACGTTATTTAAATGTAGTTAGAGACCACTTAAATAATACCTACCCACTTCAATGGATTGGAAGAAATGGATCCAACTAAATGGCCTGCTAGATCCCCAGATCTTGGATTTCTTTTTATGGGGATTCGTGAAGAAAATTGTTTATAAAGACACACCAACAACAGTACAAAATATGAAGGAAAGGATAATAACTGCTTCTAGATCTATCATTAGGAACGGTAGAAACCTCATTCCGTTAAAAAAAAGGCACTTGGTCCTGTAAGTTTGTCTTAGCTCGCCCTGTATATTTGAAAATAATTTCCGGTTATAGACTTTTTTGTCTAGTTTACTTCTATTTTTTTTTAATTTCTAACTATTGTTCAACTCGATATCGAAGTCCGACGTACTATTGCCCCACCATGTATAATAACTTATATGAATTAATAAAAAGAACACCAGAGAGTTAGGAGCTCTCAGCGATAAGATGGACTTATTTCATGCTAAATAATAATATAATAATATAAATGATTATATTTAAAGTAAGAAGGAGGAGAAGAAAAATGTGTTTAAAATAAGAATAAAATTTGAAAATAAGTAAAAAACATTTGTGCGATGGTTTCTAGTAAATATCTCGAAAAGAGTACACTTTTGATATAGGGAAGTAAACCACGGTCTTGCATTAACTGAAATAAAATTTGTAATTGCCATTTAAAAAAATTAGTTTTTATATACTTTTAAAACATAAGTTTAGGGATCTTTTTTACCACCTCATATATTTATTTTTGCTTTTGTTTATTCGTATATCAATCTCTACCATTCCAGCAGAAGGTGTCTCTGCAATTTGACTTAAATATTATCTGCCTGATATTTATTATTTGTTTTTAAAAGGCCTGAATCTGTACAAAAATAAAAGTTGAGTGTCTGCCAAACTCTTAAATTTTTAACTAACTTTAAATTTAAAAATTATAATATTAGATTCCTAACTAAAGAGAAATAATTCTTTGTGTTCATATTTTTAGGATACTGAATCTACTGTCTTATTTCTGCAAATTCTAACATCGAATTCGTGATCAGCGAGTCCAAGAACTTACGGATATTAATTTTAGTGTACGTTCTGTGCGTCGCCCAATTTATTGAACCTTATTACCTCATATCGATATTGAGGTCAATGTAAAAATTAACAAATAACATCATTTGTTAATTTTACACCGACCTCAATGTCGATATTAGGTAATAAGGTTCAATTATCTGGACAACAGTTAAATTTTATTTCATAATTTTTAGCGACCTTTTTGAACGCAGTTCAATTTATTCTCTAATTTTTTTTAATGTGGAATATGTTACATAAAATGACATTAGAATGTACGGTAAAAAAAATGTAGAAATATACAGGGTGTTCCACTCAAAATAATGAAGTTGGTTGCCTCCTCCGGTATAACCGAAAATAGCACAAAAATGAAAATATTCTAGCTGGAAATAGCACTTTGGAAAACTATATACAGAGCGGAACATCTTTTGCAATATACACCTGGAAATAGCTTTATCTCTTCCTTCAATTCGATCCGCTTTTTTATATTTGTTCAATTATTTTTTAAAATAATGAGTGCGATAACCGTACAGAAAAATTATCCAACGAACAACATCCGGGTAAGCATGTGAATAGGAAATATGTTTTGGTGTTAGTATGAAAGTTCTTACAAACTGGAGCGAACCGTGGCTAACAATAAAAAAACGATAAACGTGAACTTCCGGTAAGGAATGAAGCCGTTGAGCTTTCAGTTTTAGGACAAGTTACTAAATATCCAATTTTCAACACGACGAAATTGGCTACTGTTACCAATATCAGTAGAACGCCGAATCTAGAAACATCCTTACCGTGTTCATTTACTACACAAATTGAGTAAGAATGATTTTGATCGGCCACAGCAGTTTTGCAAAGTTATGACTGCATAAGCAGCTGCTGATAGGAATTTTCTTTTTAACATCTATTTTTCTTAAACTCATCTGTGAATTGACATAATCATCGCTATTGGTTGAATGCTAATTCAAAAATATTTCTTGAAGTCCCCATTCAAACTCCTCAAAAATTCAATGTCTGAGCCGAATATTTTGGAAGATTAGGCTCATCTTGATGATAATTTGATAGATGCAACGTATTTGGAATCACTGTCCATCTATTACTCATTCTAATTACTTAAAATGATAACACAGGCCCACGAAAAAAAATTTCATCTCCACCAGACTAGACCATCACATCCCTATATTTTTGAGGTCGCTGAATCTGGTATCAGATTTACTCCAGCACGTCAGCTTTCCTAACCTCAAAAAATAGTGAATAAACGCTAAAATCACAATAGTAGGGGTTGAACTGTAACTCATAACACTGAAATCGTTGTTACTTTATGCTTTCAGTACTTACAGAAACAATTCTCAAACATGTTAGATGCAAAACTAAAAGAAGAGATTTCGATGGACCACAAATTCGAACAGTGTTGAGGGATAAGAATTTCATTACAACAATGAAAAACAATAAAAGAGCTGCATGGACCAGTTTTAAAAAAGTTGTACAGCATTTTCTGGGGAATCATAAGATAAGGATTATGGAAAAGTAGAAGCTGATATGGCGGTAACTTTGGTAACTTAGGATGTTAATGTGTACCGCATTATTACACATCGATTCTTATATGGTCTTAGACTCTTTTATCCTCAAAAGATTTATGGAATGGCTCTTTCTTACGTTTCACTCACTTTCGTACATTTTCTCTTTTCAGAGCCAAGAAAAAATCGACCATCATATCATCCCATCTCCTTTGATATCTACGCTCCATTCCTTTAACGTCATAATGAAATTTGTCTCCTTGCTCCCCAGTATAATCTCCTAAATTTATTTGGAAATAATCAGCATGTAAATGTAGAAAGTGCAACTTGAGGTGCGTTCAAGTTGCACTTTCTACATTTACATGCTGATTATACAGCCCCACAAAAAAAATGTTGTGTTCACCAGACTAGACCAACATATCTATACGTTTTTGGGGTCGCTGAATCCGAATCCGGGGTCTATTTGATTCTATCAGGTCAGGCTCAAGGTCAATCCAAGGTTAAATTGGGAAAAAAACGATTAAGCGAAGGAAACCACGATTTCTGTACGTTTTTGGGGTCACTGAATCCGAATTCGGGACCAGTTTGACACCATCAGTTTAGGGTGATGGTCAATCCAAGGTCAAATTGGGAAGAAACCTTTTAAGCGCAAAAAAAAACACCATTTTTATACGTTTTTTGAGTAACTAAATCCCAACTCCTGATCTGTTTGACCCATCAGGTCAGGGTCATGGTCATTCCAAGGTCAAATTGTGAAAAACATTTAAGCTAGAAAATCACGATTCTTATACGTTTTTGGGGTTGCTGAATCCGAATCCGAGGTTTGTTCAACCCCATCAGGCCAAGGTCAAGATCAAGGTCATTCCAAGGTCAACTTTTGTTTATTAAATAGAAACGCGTTTTTTACCACGGATTCTGAAAGAGCGGAATATTTTACGTTCGCATATGGTTTGACCTATGATTAAAGTGACGTTTGGCCATCAGAAAGTCGAATCACTCTCAAATTAATTTATCTAAGACGAAAGATGATTCGTATTGAGAAATCTCAGTTACAAATCTTTATCGAGCATGGTTTAGTTTCGCGATATTTCTCCGAGAGGGATTGGAGAACCAAGACAGCAGACACCTATATCCACACGCAACGAACGAGTGGCGTCTTCCAATCCTCTGGGAAAAACGAAACGTCTATGTTATATACTGAACGCCCAAACATCTCGGCGATAGGGATTGATGAAGATACTGGAGCATCACTGATGAGGCCAACATCAGTATCCGAGTGATACGTTTAATTTCTGTGGGAATCCTCTGATCCTGTTATTAAAATTAAAAATCCTGCTTCTCAGAGGATGCTGGAAATGGTGACAACTACTTTAATCGAGGATGTGTAGAATGATCCATATTCCGATCCTTCGAGGTGTAATGAAGCCAGTAAAGGCGTGCTGCCCTGCAGTGGGGCGTTTTTGAACAAAATCGATCAGTAAATAAAAATGTTATTAATGATCTAAATTTGAGATTTTTTTTTTGATTTTTATGTTTTTGTAAAAATTTACATTTTTTACGTGTTAGGTAGTTCTTACTCTTTTGACTCGGAATCCAAGGGTCCCAGGTTCGAAACCCACATGGGGTATGGTTTAGTTTTTTTTTTATTTTTACTTTATTTTACACTATGTCTTTCACCAACTAAGTTCGTACTATAAAATTAAAAATGTTTAAAACTAACATTATTTACAAAAAACTGCGAAGAGTATCCTATAGAATGTGTAACAATTATATAAAAAGTTTAGTAAACCGGCGAAGAGTACGTTTTTAGCTTGTTTCCAAATGAATTTAGCAGATTATACTAGGGAGCAAGGAGACAGATTTCATTATGACGATAAAGGAATGGAGCGTAGATATCAAGGGAGATGGGATGATATGATGGTCGATTTTTTCTGGACTCTGAAGAGAGAAAATGTACGAAAGTGAGTAAACGAAAGAAAGAGCCATTCCATAAATCTTTTGAGGATAAAAGTGTCTAAAACCATATAAGAATCGATGTGTAATAATAGGGTACACATTAACACCATTTAAGTATGTAAAATTAAAATAAGGCAGAAGTCCAGATTGACGATTTTGGAGTTTCGGGTTATAAATTGTAACTTGAAGCGTTTTTCTGCCTACATTTTTTATGGAGGAACTGTTACCTGATGAGGCAAATCTGACATCGCATTCAAATTCAGCGACCCCAAAAACATAAAGCAACTTATTTTACAAGCGGTTTCGGAGAGTTACCGTTCAACCCCTGAATGTACCATTTTAGCGTCTTTTGCCTATTTCTTGTGGCTAGGGAGGAACTGTTACCTGATGAGGCAAATTTGACATCGCATTCAGATTCAGCGAGCCCAAAAACATAAAGCAACTTATTTTACAAGCGGTTTCGGAGAGTTACCGTTCAACCCCTGAATGTACCATTTTAGCGTCTTTTGCCTATTTCTTGTGGCTAGGGAGGAACTGTTACCTGATGAGGCAAATCTGGAATCGCGTTCGGATTCAGCGACCCCAAAAGCATAAGGATATGACGGTCCAGTTTGGTGGACATGACTTCTTTTATTCATGGGCCTGTGTAATCTTTGTCTGGAAAACTATTTGATGTTCCGACAAGACGGACCATATTATGTTAGAAAGTTTTTGAACGGGATGTTTTCTGGACAATGGATTAGACAGAGAGGTGCTATGGAATATCTGAGCAGATCACCAGATTTAACTCCGCTCATCTTTTTCCTGTGCAGCCATTTGAAGTGAAAAATCTATTCAATGGAACCATAATCTCTGAAAGAGTTGCAACATCATATGTTTGAGGAATGTCTTCAAATAGTCCCAAAATAGCTTCAAAATTTAAGAACTCGTTTCGAACTAAACTTGTATTATTGCTCGCGGTACACAGTGTGAACATCTAATGGACTGTGGTATAAATCCTTCTACCATTTGAGTACCATCTAAAAATTGGGTTTTACAATCGGATAATTTTCAGTGACAAGTCAACTTTTCACGTAAGTGGAAAAGTGAATAAACACAACATTCGAATATTATAGTGGGAGGGATTCTCCAAAAGTGAATGTGTTCTATGCTGTATCCCGCAACAAGGCGTATGGTCCCTTCTTCTTAGAAGAAAACACAGTAACAGGAACTACATATCACCAAATGTTGATCAATTAGTTGATGCTTCAATTGTATGAGGACGGGGAGAACTTCGTGTTCCAACAGGATGGAGCACCGCCCACTGGCACCTGGCTGTTAGAAAATATATGGACGAAACATTTCCACAGCGATGGATTGGCCATGCAACAGACGTCAACTGCATTCTCAAATGGTGACCAC